>FR990029.1:14096500-15457000 GCA_905404135.1 Hesperia comma | reverse complement strand
CTGTTGGATGTGGCGTACGCGGGCAAAGATAAAAAAGCTGATAAGAAAACGCGTGAGTTCCTACTGAAATATTTTATAACTATTGTATTGAAAAGTTCCTCGATACTCTACAATCCACACTGTACACACGTGATAATTCATTCAGTTTTATTCTCGCTAACGATAAAGCACATATGTGTCCTATTTTGATTCACACCTTGCACCTACGTATAAGAGTATACAATATACATATTCAAATTCAAATTCAAATTCAAATCTTTATTTCTTCGAAGTAGGTTTTTACAAACTCATTTCGAAAGTCAAGTTACGCCATCGCTTCAACAAATCCCTACGATGAGTGGTCTTGGGAGAAGAAGCGGCAAGAATACATACACCGTATAACTCAGCACAATGTCTACAGCGGCCGCGGTCCTGGCGTCGTCGTGCTCCCAGAGCAAGGCGGCGGAGCCCACGCGGTACGCGGGCGCGCCCAACGCCTTCCTGCTCGAGCTGTTCGCCATGCACGAGGACTACGACGAGAGGTCAGCGCTGGTGCTTATACCCGACTTACTTGTTATCGTTGTAAGGTTTTGATTTAAAAGATGCGCTGAGGAGTTTGTTTCGCCTTTCTTCTCTTATAAGAGAAATAGCACCATTGGAAACGGCAGTAGATATTTTGAGCGACATTTGGCTAGTAGTTTTTGAGATATTTTATCGATTTTAAAGTTGTTTTTTTACTTTAATTACATGGACATTACTGAGAGCCGTTGGATGTAATCTTGCGGGGAGTTCTGTACATTTCACACTAACAACTTCTATTAGAATTGTTACTAACAACCAAGGAATAGCTGTCACTAAGTCTCTGCCCCACTCCTCATACCTACTAAGGGCGCTTTTAGTGTCATGCGGGTTTGGTCACGCACGCGGGATTGCGTGAAATTTCACGCTGCGGATCATACGCAGTTTAAGTTTCAGTCTTCTGCGGGTTGACGTGCGGGTTGCGTAGACGATTAGTACAATACGGTGCGTGCGCCCCGCACGACTCTAAAATGGGTACTGAAGTTGTATGGATAGGCCACGCATGCGGATGCCCCGCTGCGGGATGACGCCCCGCACAGCGTCCCGCATCCCGGGTGCGTGTTTCACGCTCTACAGTAAATTGTATATGAAATTGTTCTTTGCGGGTGCTACGCATGCGGAGCAATCCCGCGTGCGTGAGCAAATCCGCATGACACTAAAAGCGCCCTAACGAACTAAGGCGACATCAGGTCGCCTGAATCACACTATCCAAGTTTTTACACCGCTCGCATATACAAAGTTCCGACAGCCGCTCCCTAGGAATGATCTCTCTCCTAGCGGGAGATCTCCTTTATGGTTACCCCACAGTGGGATTTGTATGCAGCGCGCGCATCGTCGAAAGGATAAAAAGGCGGCGCTCGTGTCGTGTGCACTTTCCACATACGCCGCAGGGCAGTTAAGCAGTCGGAGGAACGCGTACGCCTAATGTGGGGTCAGCCTTAGCCAACCATTGATATCGTCGCTATGACCGATGCAGATACGGGTTCGACATGCTGGAGGCGTCGTTCGAGCTGTTCCCGGCGCGCAGCTACTGCGTGCTGTGCCTGCCGTCCGCGCACGCCTGCTTGTCGCTGCTTGAGCACTTTACGGTACCCTGGGTTCAGTTGGCTAACGTAGCCTTGCCAGCAAGGGATCTTGTATCTTTTTGTTTGGCTTTTGATATTAGTGATCATAGGCTAGCGGCTTGCGTCGATCCTAAGTGGTCGACAAAGTTAAGCAACTGCGGGCGCTATCGGTATTTGAAAGGGTGACCGCTAAAAAACCGTCGATCCAGGTTGTTATTAATAGATAGCAGTCGTTAAACCATGTCGGACGCCTTTGGGCGACATGTAAAACTTCCGACACTGGGTTGGCCACTAATCCCTCCAATATAACCACACTGGATCAGCGTGGTGGAGTATACTCTAGGCCTCCTCAATAATGAGGAGAGACCCGTGTTCAGTAGTGGGCCAGTAATGGGTTGCAGCCAGTAGCTGTTATACCGAAGATGTCGTCGATGCGTTGCCAGGAACGAATTTGTGAAGAGAAAAATTTATACATTTAGCTCTCAATCCCAAAAGAATGGATAAAGAGGAAAGAAAAAAAAAATAGTAGCTTCGAACCTCAATAGAACTAGTAGTTAAGTGGTTAACTAATACAAGGTGGTCCACACCACCTCAGGATGGTCTAACATACCAGAAAGTAGAGACGAGCTTCTGTCTTCTGTTTCAAAATTCTGTCTGCTAGCTATTCTAGACCGTCCCAATATTTTTTCAAGTCCATATTAAGTAAAAAGCAGTAACATGTTTTCTGTTAGCTAGTGACTCCGTACGGGTCCCGGATGCGGTTCGTCAACGAGAGCCTGTATGTGGCGCACGTGAACGCTATCAGAGGGTAAGTTTGCATTATTATATACCTACTTATTTACTTTTATAAGAAGTTAAGTTTTGTCTTGAGTTTTGTTTCTCTTGTGTGTGTGTCTTGTGTCTCGAGTTTTGTGTCGCGTTAACATGATTATTTTTCTTTCTATCCGCGTATATGTACATAATATGCATCACGGATCTATTAGGTATTGTGTATCGTCATCAGGGCTTCAACGAAAATTTCGTGTGTTTTTATGGTGCATTTAGATAGCAGGAGTTAGCTTGCGCCCGCGCGTCCTTTTACAAATGGCGGCACGGGCTTGCCAGGTGTGAGTTTATCGTTTACACGGCTAGACGTGAAACATGCAACATGAAACGTTGTGTTCCTCCGCGTCATAACGTATCATTAGCTGCGAGGTACTTTGAATACACCGCATATACGTCACAGGTGACGTCACGAAACTTGAACCACGCTATCGAAGATTTCTATTCAAAGCCCCGAAAACATTCACTTCACGCGCGGCGTCGATCGACGGATACCGTTACCGATTAGTCTGGTAACAACCACCCTCAGGGAGGTGCGCGTCCGCCCCGCCGAGGCTGCGGACAGACGCGCGCTGGAAGACGTGCTAGAGCGCGCGCCGCGCCGCGCGGACATGCTGGCGCTGCTGGACTCCAGCCTGGCCGCGCCCGCGCTCGCCTCCTACGTGCTGCTGGCTGAGAGACAGCCCGTCGGCCTGGTGGTGCTCGGGTGCGCGTTTTCTTGTGTACCCTGTGTTCAGTAAATCTTTTAAGTGAAATAAAAGACGACTTGCGATAGAAGGTGTATTGCTTGAATAAAGTATACAAAAGAAGCGTGCGCCTGCGCAGAGGTAGTGTGACTGACTGCCGTCGGCGGCCGGCGGGGTCAACGCCATAACTGTTGTCAAGCATTTGCTTCGGGTTACGGCTGAGGGGATGTCTGCTCGTAACTACAGCTTCATCATCACAATTCATCACTGCCCCACTGCTAGGCACGGGTTTCTCATCCGAGTGAGACGGACATACCAACCCGCACAGTTCAGCATATTTCACCAAACTACATCATACTACACCAATATGCTGTAGTTACTAGGAGCCACCGTAAGTCACCGTCGGTCATGAGCAACTTTTCTGACACTTCTACTCCGCATATGAGATGTCATCACTGAACACACGTAACAATTTAAGGTGTGTGAATTATAGTTTGGTAATACCACAATTTGGTAATGCCTACAGTCCCCTGGAGGAGGGCACGCTGGTGCGGACCCAGTACAACCTGCAGCCGGAGCCGCGCAGGTTCGGGACCGATGCTAATGTGAGGATGATGTTTCTTTCAACATCACGTCCATTTGTTCATTTAGGGTGTTACTAGACCAATCGGGCGGCATCGATCGATGGTGGAATGGATTAGTCTACGTCGACCGATAGTTTGTACTAGACCATTCGATCGATAGATTAATCCATTCCAACTCGATCGATCGATTGGTTTGGTAACATCCTTAGATCACCTCCTGTGAACCCA
Source organism: Hesperia comma (assembly GCA_905404135.1). NCBI lineage: Eukaryota > Metazoa > Arthropoda > Insecta > Lepidoptera > Hesperiidae > Hesperia > Hesperia comma. The sequence goes on along the minus strand of FR990029.1, from coordinate 15,453,058 downwards.
CGAATAACTTTTAATGCAATGGTCGTGAAAGTCTATTCTACTATTATCTTAAACGTAATGCAGTGTTTTTGTGCGTTAATCTAGCCATCTATAGGTAACCATTATATAACATCGAAACCCTGGATAGGAAAGGCTGATTTAGATATCGTATGCCCTATAGTTTTGAGGGTCTGCTATTGGTCAAACACCTGAAACCAAAACCTTCTTCATTATCACATTTCTCCTCTGCTTTCAGCTAAAGTACACCTCTCTATAGCACGTCTCCACTCCACACTTTGCCTCAACCTCTCCACTCCACACGTCACAACATCTATATCACCATTTCCTATATATCTGCCCCGCACAGCTTTTTTGGCAGAGGTGCATATAAACGTTCGCGTCGGTTCATCATCATCGTCATCTCAAATCTCAACCCATCATTGCCTACTATTGAGCACGGGACTCTCCTCAGAAGGAGCAGGTTTCATAAGTGTTAAGGCAGTGTGTTGGCCTCCTCAATAATGAGGGGAGACCCGTGCTCAGTAGTGGGCCATGGGTGTAGCGTAAGGCAGTGTGGTGTGGTGGCAGATCCTGACGGGCGTGGTGTGGCCGGCGATGGAGGCGCACGGGCGCTGGCTGCTGCGCGAGCTGCTGCGCCAGTCGCGCTACAGCACGCTGTTCTGGGCCTGCCGTCTGTTCGCGCGCGGGGACGCGGTGAGGCTTTCAGGCTTACTATGTACACGAGTGTACTTACTGCATAGCTTCTGTACAATGCAGCTTTCTTTGCTGATTCCTCGTGGTCCTATTTTGTCTTACTATGACGTCACAGTAATACCACGAGGAATAGGTCGTCCTCGTGGTCTTACTATTACGTAATATTAATTTTGCAGTAGGTCTGTAGGAACACGAGGACGACCTATTCCTCGTGGTCCTACTGTGACATCATTGTAGGAACACGAGGAATCGGCCGCTTTTTATTTAAGTTCAGGCCCGCCGCTAGGTGTATGGACATCCGCGATCAATATTTTTTGCACAATCGATGTTTAAAACCAAGCTCACAACGATTTACTTTTATTGGAATAGGATCTACGTGCACGCCCGGTTTCGGCGGGCCTGTTAAGTATACAAATATTTCAGGTTAATTTATCTATTGTGTTCTATTAAATCGCCATTTAAGTATGTACTTGTAGTTACTTTGTTTGTCGTTATCAGCCGTTGACGTTGTGATGTGTGCAGTACCCCGGGCGCAACCTGATGTCGCTGGCGGGCCACATGCTGCCGGTGCGGCCGCGCCGCTTCGTGCCCAACATCAGCCGGGACAAGGAGCTCGAGCTGCTCTTCAAGGAGAGGTGACACTATTTCTCTTAATAATAAGTGCAGGGTAAAGCCATTCTCACACACAAGCTCCTAGGATCTTGTCAGGGTATGCTATGCCTAGCTTGTGAGTCGATGCCCTTTAGATATATTTACCAAGTTCCGAATCCGCGTCCACGATGCGATCTTATCAGTGAATATCGTCAGTGTCGGCGAACTGTGGATTGCGTTGGAGTAGTGTAGCTAATAAGTAGCGTTGTGTGCGAACGGCCTAAAGGTGTTCTAAGTTTAAAGTTATTCGTCCCTATCGCGATTACGCAGCTGAAACTCTTGATGTTTTACATATCCATAGGCGACGGTGACCATTTACGACCACGTCATACACGCGCATGTTCATCTGTTTCTGCAGAACGTAATCTTTTTATAATAGGTAATTGAAGTATCTAGCATCTTTATCGTTCGCTAGGCTAGACACTTATTAGGAGTATATTCATTTGTTTTTTTTATAGCCTAAAGAGCTGACGTAAAAGCAGACGAGCCACCTGATGGTAAGTGGTCATCGTCGCCTATGGACACGAGCAACACCAGGGGAGTCATCAGTGGAGAGCTCTTTTTACACCTTTCTTGAAGAACCCCATGTCAAAGCGCTTTTGTATTCGTGAACGTGAAATAAAAAAGATTGTACCTTCTGCAGCACCACTCCGTTCGCGCTGTGGACGCTGGAGCGGCCGCTGACCGCCCTGCCGCGCGTGGCCGTCACCCGCGGCCTGGTGGTGGTGGGCGCCAGTCGCACCGGCCTGGCCTTCCTCGAGGCCTTGCTCACCGGGTACCACACTATACTGTACTACTACCAGGACTGTATCTGTGGACGCTGGAGCGGCCGCTGACCGCCCTGCCGCGCGTGGCCGTCACCCGCGGCCTAGTGGTGGTGGGCGCCAGCCGCACCGGCCTGGCCTTCCTCGAGGCCTTGCTCACCGGGTACCACACTATACTATACTACTACCAGGACTGTAGCTGTGGACACTGGAGCGGCCACTGACCAGCATGCCGGGCGTGGCCGTCACCCGCGGCCTGGTGGTGGTGGGCGCCAGCCGCACCGGCCTGGCCTTCCTCGAGGCCTTGCTCACCGGGTACCACACTATACTATACTACTACCAGGACTGTAGCTGTGGACACTGGAGCGGCCACTGACCAGCATGCCGGGCGTGGCCGTCACCCGCGGCCTGGTGGTGGTGGGCGCCAGCCGCACCGGCCTGGCCTTCCTCGAGGCCTTGCTCACCGGGTATCACACTATACTGTACTACTACTAGGGCTCCAGGAGTCTAGCTACTGCTGTTCAGCGGTATCTACAAGAGTGAATAAGTTTTTTCTTAGTTAGCGCACTGCACCATTTTAGCTATGTTAACATTTATCTTCAGATGTGATCATAGTATAGTAGTGATAGCATAGCGGTTAAGAATTCGGCCTCCGATTCGGAAAGTTGGGGTTCGAATCCCAGGGCACGCACCTCTGACTTTTCGGAGTTATGTGCGTTCTAGCATTTAAATGTCACTTGCTACAAACGGTGAAGGAAAACATCGTGAGGAAACCTGCATGCCGAAGAGATCGCAAAACTCAAAGGTGTGTGAAGTCCGCCAGTCCACACTTGGGTTGGGCAGCGTGGTGGACTATGGCCTTAACCTTCTTATTTTGAGAAGAGACCCGTGCTCAATAGTGGGTCATGATGGGTTGAGATGATGATGATGAGATTGTAGTCAAGGGCTAACTAAGAGACATGGACTACGCTGTTAAAAAAAAATCTAATGCCAAACGTTGTTCATTGCCTTGCAAAGGCTAGCTTCGTCATCGAGTACTGACTTGGGCTCGGGGGAAATGCTCTGCTCCTATTGTTCCTATAGGTCGTCGTAGCGTGGTATTACCGCCTTTTGTACTTTAAAAATGTCTATGTGTACCTACATTGTTACGTCCTTGTTGTTGGTGTAAAATAAAGAGTTATGATCACCTATACCCTGCCTTGCTAAAAGGACTCCAACATAAAAGTAATTTACAACTCCTGAGATTAGCCTGTCAAACCAACCTTCCACCCCCAGCCCATCAGCAGCCTACCTGACCCTCACGAACGTGACGCTGGTGTCGGCGCACGGGCTGCCCACGGTGGCGGAGTGCCTGCGCGCCGCCGACACGTGCGTGCCGCGCGCCGGCCGCTACACCGACCGCGCCATCAAGGGGCTGCCCTTCTACTTCTACCTGGACGTCGTGTCGGCCGTCGTCGTCGGTATTGACAGGTTGGTAGCCTATTGAACCAACCTCTCCCCCCGGCCCATCAGCAGCCTACCTGACCCTCACGAACGTGACGCTGGTGTCGGCGCACGGGCTGCCCACGGTGGCGGAGTGCCTGCGCGCCGCCGACACGTGCGTGCCGCGCGCCGGCCGCTACACCGACCGCGCCATCAAGGGGCTGCCCTTCTACTTCTACCTCGACGTCGTGTCGGCCATCGTCGTCGGTATTGACAGGTCGGTAGACCACTTTATGACGTCACTACACTTAACTAAGGAAGCGTCCATGAAGCGTTGTGTCAGCGTATTGATGCGAGCGCTGCCGTTGTCATTTTACGTAGTAGGAAACAAAGAGTCCATACAATAGGATTCGTCGACGCAGACTAATCAAAGTCCCCGACACCATGCAACGCTGACGCTACGCGCCGTGTAGACGCTTCTTAACGTTTCACGGTTCACACTACACCCTGCACTACTAAGTTGATACCCTGTGATGGGGCTGCCATTACATGTATGGTCCATGAATAGCACTAACTTGGTTTAAATTTCCGCATCGCTAGGATTCGAATCCATATAACCCTCTGAACAACATTTTGGAAGTTGACTTATAAGGACGCGACGCAATAGAAGCATTTATAAATAAGCAGATTTCGGCTCAAGGTAGCTCACTTGTCACCGAATGCAGACTTCCTGTCATTAACGTAATCCAGTTGGGTGCCGGTTGCAGGAAGCGGAAGTGCATCCACCTGAAGGGCGCGGGGCTGAAGTTCTACGACGAGCTGGTGCTGACGTGCGGCCTGCAGTTCCAGCACCCCGAGTACCTGGAGGAGTCCCTGCAGATCGTCAAGGAAATTGAGTCAGTGCATTGTGTTTCATCTAGAAAGTCATTTTGGTTGTCTCGATTCTACGTAGTGCAGATCGTCAAGGAAATCGAGTTAGTTTATTGCGTTTTATCCAGGAAGCCATTTTGGTGGCCTCAAATTCTACGTAGAATAACGTGCCATCGGACCAAGGTTGAAAGGCATTAGAATTCGGCATGCTTGGTGCTAAGATTAGCGTCATCAAAACGATGTCTGACTGGCTAGCTACAACGTTTTTGATTGATCAGCTGCCTAATGGGTCGTGTTCAGAGATGGGGGCTGGAGAGCCAGTGCTTTTGTCCCCACTTTGCAGGCTTTGGTGGTGAAAATGAGCAATGGTGACCATAATCAGATAGTTTTCCGTTTTCCCTGTTTCCTTGTTACGACAAAGCGTAAGCCGTATATAGATGGGCAACATGTAACACCCTTAACCTTTTTCCTTGAAAAGCGATCGTCTGATCATTTCCGGGTAAGCATGAAAACATTAGTCCACCTCTGACCCAGACAGGGCAAACCATGCGAGCGCATACTGCTGGACTCGCCGCACTACCGGCCGGCCGCCGTGCCGCCGCCGCCCGCGCTGCCCGACAACGTCATGCTCGTCAACTCGCTGTACGAGGCCAACGTGTGTCTGCGCAAGCTGCTCATGCTGGTGTCGGAGGCCAGTGAGTACACTGCTGCGATGCACCACTTGGCAAGTATTGGCGCTAGAAATCGAAATGGAAGCCCTCAGAGACCGGTAAATTGCATCGATGCTAATTAATGAAACGGATTAGGGGGGTTTCAGGGAGGCTTGAGGGCGAAGTCGCTCGTCATTAAAAAGAGATGCAAGTGAACAAGAACAGTGGGGTTAGGTAAGGTTATTTTTACACGAAAAAAGAAATCCCGCGAAGCGGCGTTCCGTCTGTATCTGTGTCTGAGTCTCATAATCATCGATCCATTTTAGCAGGTATATCAAATTTGTTGGGTAGTTTTAATAAGCGTTTTTAATCTACTTCAATACAATGTAACTGTAGCCTGTATAACTTTATGAGGAGACCTTAGCTCCGCTGCGGAACAGTGCCGGCTAGCGATGCTACCACCTTAAATTGCAGAGGAGACTTCCTACGCGCTGAGCGCGGACAACCAGATCGTGGTGTACGGCGAATGTGTGGAGGCGTACGCGTGCGTGGCGGCGCTGCTGGAGCTCGGCCTGTCTGCCGCCTGTCTTGTGTTGGTGGAGGCCTTCCCGCCCGCCGGCGGCGAGATGCGTGTCAACTGCTTCAATAATGAGACGGTACAGGAGCTGTTGTAGGTTACACTTTTTTAGAGGTCACCATTTCAGTCCGGAAGGGTAGCAATGCGTGTAGCTGAATTAGAATGAGACTTCTCTCGTTCTTGGTTGGTCATGGAAGTCACGGGCGACAGCATAAGGGCGGTGCTGCTCGTATGCTACCTTAATTCCTTGAACGCAAGAAGCTTCTGAACCAGGAGGGTGAGATGTCGGGAACAAGGGTATTTTACTGGATGAACCTATTTTGATGGCTCTTTTTTTAATAAGCTGTGCTTGTCGCCTAGTCCTTTAAAGAGCGACACTCTGACTAATGACGGAGTAATCCTTTTTTATGGATTTAAAAGTCAGTTCTGTTAAAAATAAAACCTACCAGGTGGATGAGCGAGCCCAAGCCTCACTGGCCCAACTCGGCGTGCGCGTGGTGCGGCGCTGCCGCTACGCCGGCTGGAGACTGCGCGGCGACCGCGCGGACGCCGTGCGGTTAGCCGCGCCGCACCGCACGCTGCTGCTGCCCTGCTTCGCGTTCTTCTACTACGGCGACCGGCACATCGATATCAACAGCTTTAAAGGTAATTTCGCCGGCCTCAGTGCGTCGTGGTATGGTGGAGAAAGTGAAGCAACTGCGGGCGCGATCGGTAGTTGGATAGGTGGCTGCTAGTGGTAGATATTTCTTAAGCGTTTCCGTGCTTTGGGGGCACGTGAAGCCGTCGGTCCCGGTTGGCTGTTATCGATGGATTGCAGTCATTAAACTATGACGAAAGCATTCGGGCTCCATGAAAACTGCCGACACTTGGGTTTTCCACTAACCTCTCCACTTAGGTATCGGCACTGAAACAGTGCGATGGAGTATGCTCTAGACCTTCTTAATGATGAAGGGAGACTCGTGCCCAGTAGTGGATCATTAGTGGTTTGAATCAGTCGGAGCCAATAGTCAGCTTGTTAACCGCACTTCTACAAATAACATAGTAGAACAGATGTAAAGCTCCACACATTGCGCGCTCGAGCAACATACGCAGATGCTAATCACGGCCACCAAATAATAGAAGCATTTTGAACCACTTTTGAACAATGTTTCGTGTCCGTGCACTATTTCCATGTGTGCAACGCTTGAGTGTAAAATACTAAGCTCTACATCAGATCTGTACTAGTGTAAGATGGCACTGCCCCCAGCGATAATGGAGAGCGGGCTGGTGTACGACGGCGGGCTGGTGGTGGGCGCGGCCTTCGAGACCAACGACCCGCACGTGTGGGCGGGGGGGCCCGCCACGCGCTACTCGCGCCGGTTGCACGCCGAGCGACACCTGCACCGCCACTACTGCTCCGAGGACGTCGGGGAGGCGGTGAGTGGGGGGGGGGACGCTATGTCGAGACCAACTACCCGCACGTATGGGCGGGGTGCCCGCCACGCGCTACTCGCGCTGGTTGCACGCCGAGCGATACCTGCACCGCCACTACTGCTCCGAGGACGTCGGGGAGGCGGTGAGTGGGGGGGGAGCGCTATGTTCGAGACCAACGACCCGCACGTGTGGGCGGGGTGCCCGCCACGCGCTACTCGCGCCGGTTGCACGCCGAGCGATACCTGCACCGCCACTACTGCTCCGAGGACGTCGGGGAGGCGGTGAGTGGGGGGAGGGAGGGGTGTGTAGGTGCGCGTTCAGGTTCATAATGTCCCTCGGTTTCAAAAGGTCCCTTTCCCAAAATGTACCTTACCCGATATGTCTCTTTCCCAAATTGTCCCTGACATTTTGGGAAAGGGACCTTTTGAAACCTAGGGACATTATGAGCCTGAATTAAATTATAATGTTTGTAGACTAAGATATCATTGTAAGAGGTAACGAAGCCAAACCCTACAAGTTGATAGGGCTGAAGTATCGATAACGAAGATCCATCGTCTTGCTTGAGTCAGTTGTCACAGTTATTTATTATGTTTTTCTGAAAGTGGACCACTTACAACGAAGTGGCTCGTTTGCTCGTTTTTTTGGCTGTTTGCTTGAAAAAACCTTGCTCTTGCCTGGTTTGGCTTGGCTTAGCTTCAACCCTATTCTCTTCAAAGCACTGACGACAATGGATATAAAAGACACCGTCCGTGCGATATTGGACTGAATAGATTCAAATTACAACCACTGAAATAAGTAAAAGCAAATATTTTATTGAAGAGGCTGGTTGGTAAGGATGTAATTGATTTAACACAAATAAGCTGGGGTAGTATCGCACACATGTCTCACAGTGATGTCACGAACTTCGAATCACACTATGGAAGTCTTGTACTCCGCTCGTGTACAGGTACCGATAGCGAACATTCGTGCTAGGGCACCCTAGGCACGACATCCCACCTAGCAGGATATCTCCTTTTACCTAGATACTCTGAGGAAGTGTTCAGTACGGGTGCGAAATGATAGACGTCTGCTTCTAAGGATGTTTTTAAAAGCACTCCTTTACTATGTCTAATATGATTACTTTTATGGACTTAGCTACACACTATAATACCATAACCGAACCCCAGCGGTATCTGGTGACCTGGTGTTGTTCCAGCTGGCGGCGATGTTCCTCCGCCGGCTGGACCCGTTCGTGAGCCAGGTGCCGGAGCCCGAGCCCTCCGAGCTGCTGCCCAGCCATGTCTCTAGCTTGTCGGGGTACGTGTCTCACAGCTCGTAACTCAATACTTGATTGGAATCACAAGACCACTCCAGTTTCAAGGCCACTCACCGTAGGGATTTGTAAAAACTTCTGTAAAAACTTGCATCGAAGAAACGACATCTCATACTCGTCACTTTGTAGGTAATGTCACAAAGTCTGAATCACGCTACCGAAGATTTCTACCCCTCCTAGCATTAGCCCCAGGTAGGTTGTTGTGTTGCTCTTCTTTTACTAAAAGTTCATGCCACTGTTCTCCATGATATGTTTATTTCCAGAGTGCGCAGTTCCCATGCCAGCGTCACGAGCTCGCGACTGTCGCTCAGCATCGCCAGGAGGTACCGACGTTCAGTTGCCAGCCTTCAGCACCATTCCAAATAAACTGCTGTAAACGCTCCCTTAGGGTTCTTTTCCACCAGAGTTAAGCTAAGCTTCGGTGTTAAGGATGCGTTTGATATCCACCAGTCATATTCATTGGTATGCACAGTAGGAGCCGGTTCCGGTGGGACTTCTTAGTTCTTCGTATCACAATATCTTGTAGAAAAAAATAACGCTTTATTTATCGACATTTTATTTATTGTTCTTTGCCCTAGATAGTCCAGTTTATCTAACCCCTCCATCACTAGAATAGAATAGAATAGAATAGAATAGAATAGAATAGAATAGAATAGAATAGAATAGAATAGAATAGAATAGAATAGAATAGAATAGAATAGAATAGAATAGAATAGAATAGAATAGAATAGAATAGAATAGAATAGAATAGAATAGAATAGAATAGAATAGAATAGAATAGAATAGAATAGAATAGAATAGAATAGAATAGAATAGAATAGAATAGAATAGAATAGAATAGAATAATAATAATAATAATAATAATAACGCTTCACACTCATAGCCCCACACTAGGATTCCCTGTGTCGTGGGTGCCATGGACAACACACAAGACAAGGACACACACCCAGACCGAGAACCATTATTTATTTGTAATAGTATAGGTACATTGTATATAGGTCTTAGGTTAAATTGGTGGAACCACTATACTATGCCGTTATCACGGCGTACAAATACTTATATTGTAGGTATTACATTATTCCTATTTTAACATTATATTATAATTATTATCACTATTTTTAGTATTTAATTTATTATTAATTATTATATCATTGCTATTATTGCACTTAACATATAATTTATATATTTCATTTTCACAATATTAAGCTATGGTAACTATATGTATAGAATACAATGTCAAATGAGTAATAAATTATTAAATCGATATATATAATTTAATTAAATTCAATTGTCAACATTAATAAAAGTAAAAAAAATAACAAATTCAGTAAACGGTAGAGTCAGTACATTTTCAAAATTAAAATTAAATAGTCTTATCATTTAAATATTCTTTAATACTGTAATATTGTTTATTGTGTAATAATTGTAATAGTTCCGATTTAAATTGTTTTAACCTTAGTTTAGTATACTTGTCAGGTAATTTATTAAATATGCATATTGCCATACAATAGGCGTTCCTTTTAAACTGATTTATTCTTTGTTTTTGTATCCATAATTTATATTTGTGACGGCATCTGTTTTGGCCCACCTCGCTGTAGGTCTTGAATAGATGCTTATTTTTAAATACAAATACACACATCTCATATATATACATGCAAGGTAATGGTAAGATTTTAAGGTGTAAAAAGTACGGCTTGCAGCTTTCTCGAGGTCTTATGTCACATATGGATCTTATACATCTTTTTTGGAACTTGAAAGCTTTTTCGGCATTCACTGCGTTTCCCCAGATAATGAGACCGTATCTTAAAACACTTGCTATGTAGCCATGATAAGCCGCCAAAGCTACTTGTTTACTGACAGTTTGTCGCAGACGCTTTATAACGTAGATAAATTTGTCTAATTTATTAATAATTTTATCGATATGTGTGTCCCATTTTAAGTATTTATCTATTGTTACGCCTAGAAATGCACAAGAGTCAACATTTTCAATATGGTCATTGTTATATTTTACGTTAATGTCAGGTTTTGAGCTATTTTGATATTGGAATTGAATTAATTTAGTTTTTTCAATATTTATTTTTAAACGATTATCACTAAGCCAGTTTATAATATTACTTAAAGCCATGTTAATTTTGTCACTATATGTTTTTTCGTTATTACATTTTATTATTAGTGTCGTGTCATCAGCAAATAAAATACATTTTTCACTAATTGAGTCTATGAGGTCATTGATATATAGACTAGGAAACTCAGGCTATTTAAATTATTTCCATATTATCCATAAAAATATGAACTAGCAATCTACGTATTTGAAACAAATAATAATAATAATAATAATAATAATAATAATCTTTATTTCGGACTTCAATTTTTGTAACAATCCATAGTGTTAGATTAATCTTATACCTAATGTTAGTAAAAATTGTATTTATTCATTTATTAATTTATTACATCCAATGTCAACATTACATTACATTATAATATTAATTAATTAATTATTTAACAACTACTTATTTATTTATTTAATCTATTTGGCAGCACGAGTGAGCGGTAAGACGTGCAGTGTGTTCCAGTGCACGAGTATCGGTCCATCACATCTCTCCGATACCGTGCGCAGGATGCTGTTGGTGCTGCCGCGCACGCGCCGCCACAGTGATGCAACTCTTTTCCGTATAATGCTTTGGAAGCTGTCGATACGATGTACTGCAAACATCTCTGAGGCACTGCAGTGACGCGGCAACCCCATCAGCGCCCTAAATGCATTATTATATTGGACGCGTAGGACACTGTATGCTTTTTTAGTACAGTCTATCCACAGGCTGCTAGTGTAGAACGACTGGCAGTAGGCCTTAAATAACGTTATTTTTACCTCTTTACTACACTTAGCAAACCTGCGGATCAACATATTACTACGGACTGACAGTGCCCTACGCTCCCGTTCGACATCAATTTCGTCTCGCTGACTCTCGGTCACCCAATGTCCCAAGTACTTGAACTGCTGAACTGTTTTAAGCGGTGTTCCTTTTAATGTAACTGACGGTACCGTCATGTACTTTTTAGTACCCGCCCTAAATATTAGCAGTTCGCTTTTGGTGGCGTTGTACTTGAGACCGTGAGTCTCTGCATACCTCTCACAAATCTTCAACAGCTTTCTAAGTGCACTGATTGAAGGGCTCAGCAACACCATATCATCTGCATAGCTGATATTGTTCACAAAGGTACCATCTATCGAGCAACCTACTTTGGCGTTGCTGAGCTCCTCAATCAGGCCATTTACGTATAAGCTGAAGAGGCTGGGTGATGTTATCCCCCCTTGTCTGACTCCACATTCTAGCCTGTACGGTTCGGTCAGTGAGCCCGCCCATTTCACCATGTTGTTTTGGTTACCGTACCAATATTTAAATAACTCAATGAGATCTGTTGATAGGGTAGTCTCAGTATATAACTTCTGCCATAACTTACCATAGGAAACCATATCGAAGGCTTTGGAGAGGTCTAGAAAACACGCATAAATGGGTGTCTTTCTGTCTGTGTAGTATCGGACAGTGTGCTTGAGACTTAGCACTGCCGTTTCTGTTGACAGTCCAGGTCGAAACCCGAACTGTGCATCATGTAGCTTAAGGTGTTTATCAAGGTGCGTCCCAAGCAGACTGTCCAGTACCTTAGATACTATAGTGGCCAACGATATGGGTCGGTAGTTTGTTATTGAAGTTACATCCCCTGTACGGTTTTTAACTATAGGAACCACCAGAGTCCGCATCAAATCGTCGGGCAGAAATGAGTGACGCACACAGATGTTAAAAAATAATGTTAATATTTTTATCCCCTGTCTCCCTGCATACTGCAAGTGTTCTATACTTAGCGAATCGTGACCCACCGATTTCCCACGTGACATACTCTTTATCGCCGATTCGACCTCTTTCTCAGAGAATTCAACCTGCCCATCCACATTGTCCCTTTTCTTATATACTAGGTTACCCTCAACCGACTCTAGTGGCGATTGTACCCAAAAATGGTTTTTAAACATTTCGGCTATCTTGTGGGGCTCACTGACACCACCTACACTCACAGGAACACTCGACTTTGGGTTTAAACTACTGGTCTGTTTCCAAAATTGCCTAAAATCTTTTTTAAATAGGATTGATTACGAACGTAATATAGTGACATCTACTATTTTATTGTTACCATGAACTACGTGCGTAACGCTGTGACGAGTTGTTTCCCCAAAAAGCCGTAACGGGGCGCTATAGTCGCTGTGTTTGTATTTCGAAGCCTAGATGTTAGAGAACAATATTGCTCGGTGGTTGTATATAGGTACATATTAATTTATGTTGTACTCCGTCCATTGACCATCTTGTGAAGGCTCCAAAGTATCATGTCAACTTATAAGTGATTGAAGGACAGCCTCTTTTATGGAGCCTATTGGCTTTGTCGAATCATTTAATGACCGAAACGTTGCGATGTTTATATGCGACTACTCTATTTAATTTTTGATATGTAAACATCACAGACATCACATGTGATAGTTCTTTTGTTAATTTTTGGCTATTTAGGCTTAGACACACTTGCTCTTACGGTGAAGGAAAACATCGTGAGGAAACCTGCACGACGGAGAGTTTGCAAAACTCAAAAGCGTATGAAGTCCGCCAATCCGCACTTGGCCAGCGTGGTGGACTATGGCCTTAACCTTCTCATTGCGAGAAGAGACTCGTGCTCAATAAGCCATGATGGGTAGAGATGTTGATGACACGCGTCTAGCCGTAGTTGTTGCCGCAGCCGCTGGCAGCCGGTGCGGCGCTGGCGCTCGCCGGTGTTCGTGGCGGCCACGCTGCCCGGCCCGCTGCACTACCTGCGCGTGCGCGCGCCCGGCCGCGACACGCCCGCCGCCGTCGCCGCGCTGCTGCCCGACCAGGTCACTATCACTCTGTTTGACCAATACTCACTGGGTCTACGATACGAGAAATAATAAACCAGACAGCGCGAAGTTTGTAAGAGAGCGCTGTGCTTATAACAACGAGCAAGACTTTATACATAATTCGAGAGGAGAGGGAGACCAATTATTAAAACAACTGAATAGATACTTCCAAAACTTTATTCTTCTATTCTTTACTCTATTTACATTTGCTCTCACCCAGTCTCGGCTTGTTCCTTCCTATCCATCCTTCCTTTCACTATATCCCTTTCTTCCTTCGAAACATGTCATAGGTAACAAACAAAACTATTAGCTTTACTGCATTCTGTATGCAGACCTGCTTCCATCGCCTCTTACCAGACTCAGTCTTCTTGTATGGCGTTGGACGCAGTACTTCAGGCCACATGTCTATCCCTGTCCCATCCAGGGCCACACGCTGATAACGGACAAGCGCGGGAACTACTTCCGTCTGCAGCTGAACGCGCTGCACTGCGTGGAGTCCGTCACGTGTCTGTCCAAGAAGCCCTTCTGCCCGGACATCTTCGTCAGCCTCTACGGGAAACACGAGGCCTACTTCAACAAGCTACTCGCTAGGTACCAGGTAAATTCTAAATATTTCTTTATTTATTTTATCGAACTTGTGTCAACATTATCTATTGTTAATATATATTTACCTAATTTGTCGTCTTACCATAATAATATATAGTTAATTGTGTTATCATAATTCATGTATGTACACCTTCACCCACTCCTTCCTACTAGCTACTGTCTTCTACCAAAAGGTTGTCTGGAAGAGATCGCTACCTGAGCGATAAGACCGCCTTTTGTACATTTTAAACTGTGTTCATTTTGTAATGCTTTGTTATGTGGTGTACAATAAAGAATATATAATAATAATAATAATAATAAATTCTAGTTGGACATGGATAAACTACTAATATTTAAAAATGCATGATTGATGCCTCGCTTTACTTTGATGCCTTGCTTTACTTTGATGCCTCACTTTTCTTTAACGCCTCACTTTACTTTGATGCGTCAATTTACTTTGATGGCATACTTCACATTGATGCGTAAATTTATTTTAATGCCTCACTTTACTTTGATGCTTCACTTTACTTCGATGCCTCGCTTTACTTTGATGCCTCACTTTATTTTGACGCCTTACTTTATTTTGATGCTTCCCTTACCTGTGACGGTGCAGATGAACCTGATCGACGACCTGTACGAGTACTTCACGAAGCCGTTCATGTCGGCGCTGTACCAGGAGCCCTTCGCCGACCTGCTGGCGGAGCTGCATGAACAGGAACTGGCCACGGTATCCATGGCATGCGTATTATTTATACATTAATGGGCGCGTTCCAGTAAGCGACTATAACGCTCAAAATAACACTTTCTGTAGTAAATTGGTTGCTTATTATTATTAATTGGTGTTTTGGTTGCTTAATCGAACGCGCCGTATATTAGCTTATGTAAAGGAACATTTTAGCTTTAGCGTAACCAATTATAAGACACAGAGGTCAAGGTCCGATAAAATTGGAACTCCTCAACGGTTAATAGCACAGTGCTCTAAAAAAGAAAAGCACAAATTTGAGTTTGACTGAATTTATTTTGTTGCTTTGCACTTTACTAAAAATGTGTTTTTCAAACTTTTTTATTTTAAATTCAAAATTATAACAAAGAATTGAGTGCTGAAAACACCCAAAAAGTGACACCTTTTTAAGAAGTTTCTCTTTTTTTAAGTTTTAAAAACTTGGATTTCCTAATGCAAAGTGATAAAACTTAGATGGCATGACCCGCATGACGTACAGTCCGCCCAACTTATCTCTGAAATGGCAAAAATTGGAACTAACGAAAAGTCATTCATAAGTACGTTGTGTTCATTCATCTGTCAGTTACTAGTGTGCAATGATTGGTCAAATGAATGTCAAATGCGTCCGACAGCGCCTCTTTCGTTTCAGTCTTAAGTTGGGTTTACTATATGACATAATTACGTCAATGAAGTGTCAATTTCAGGCGGCCCTAGCTGTTTATGTCTTCGGGATAGATGGCTGGACCAGATTTTATCGATTGTCCGGGAGGACCTAAATTTTATAGGATAAAATAGTAGATTGTATGACAAGGGTGCAAAGTAATATTTTTTCGGCGAGGGCGTTTTTTGAATCCAGAGCGAAGTGAGGGATTCTAGAGTAGTTTGATTTCTTTTTTTTTATTATTCAGCTGGCGGGGCCCTCGCGTCGTACCAGACATTCTTTATTCAAACAATATTTGCGTTCGATTTCTTTAGTGCAAAATACTAAAATGTTCTAAATTCAAAATAGGACGGAAAAGATCTAGCCGGCAGGAAAAGTTGTATGAAAATTCATTCCCGCCCGCTGAATAGAAAACAGCAACTTTGGAACCCCGTAAGTCCGAACCAAGTCGTCTTTTTCGAATAGGTGTGATGAAAAATCATTTGACATTGTTATATTTGTTTGAAATCTATTGGCTTATGTTTTTCTTTCGTAACAATTCATAACCTTTTTATTATGATGTGGGTACTTACGATATGTATCTGGTAAGCCATTATTTCGACCCAGTTGCTTGCACCACGTGAACATGATTCAAGTTTCCCATGAATCTGCGATGAGTCAAGATTAAAATACTATCACAGTCGCCAGTTTAGTAAAGGGAGATCTCCCTGTAGGCGAGACTATATGCCTGGAGGGCGGCCGAGGCCTCAAGTGAATGCTCTTGGGGCGTGGTATTTATGGGAGCGGTGTAGAAATCTTCGATAGTGTGAGTTAGACTTCCGTGACGTCATAATGTGACGTTTGTGCGATTGTGTTAACCAGGTCCACGACGCGGTGAGGACCAAGTTCCTAGAGTTCTACGGCGAGCTGCCCCCCTTCGCCGACCCTCGGGACTCCTCAGTGTCTGCTGCGTGTCTAGAGTCCTCTCAGTGTAACGATATGTCCGAGGTTAAAGCTTTCTTCCTTGTTGTTTCTTACGTATCCGGCAATGCCTCTACGATGTATTTTGTGTACAGGCGTTCTTTCTATACAAGCCAAAAAACCAGGCATTTCCACCTTGCAATGATCAAGGCTCTGTTAGTAATACGTCACAAGTAGCTATATGTACCTAGGTAGAGGTATTTGTGTATGTAAAGCTTTTTGGTTTGTGTCGAAGGAACGTTACTGATTTGTAACTTTTGCCCACGGGCGACAGCGACCATTTGCCATCAGACACATTTTGACACATACCCCATACAAAATGTGTCAAACAATTCAATTGAGATCCAATTTAATCATTTATAAATTAGCAGAATCGGGGGGCTGGTGGCTCGTCAGCTTGATTGTAAGCTATTTACATTAAACAAAAAGCTAGCTTCTTTAACTACTAGTGTAGGTTGATTGAAGTTTGTTTATATAATTCATAAATTCAGTGTCAGTTGAGCAAAGTAGAGCGTATAGAGAGCTACTTCAAATAACTTAGTACTTCCTGATAGAATATGAGCTAGTAGCCCTTCACCCGGTATCACAAAAGGTAGTGAAAGATATAAAGACAGCAAACGAGCATACAGCGCCGCACTTCCGCTGCCGCCCATGACAACTGTGACAAACACAGTACAAAATTCAAGTCAAGACATGGATTCAGTGGCATCTACATATAGAACCATGATTGTTTTGTATAGTTTCTTCTGTTGACAATGAAAAAATTGCGCAAAGTATATATAAGAACGTAAACATACCCGTTTATCACTGGTTTTTCTGGTTGTAACTTATGTATTGAAATAATTATTCTGTTGATGTTGCAGTCTCCTGCTAAGAAAAAGCCTGGGAAAATTCCGTCGGTAAGTGATAAGTGGATATTTTGGCAGTGGCATGGCAATATTTTATTTTATGTGACTTAAAACAAAGTAACCAGGACACGGATTTTGTGGGTATCTTATCAGGGAAGGGCTCATAATATTCAAAAATGTTTTTAAAGTTTAAAAAGGTGCGGTCGGGAGGAGGATGCGTGATCGCTATTTGTTTCTCGAGTGTTTCTGTGCTTTCAAGGACTGTGCGTTCTGCTCTTACAAACGATTAACTGAAGTAATGAAACTTTTTCCCGTATAGAATAAAAGTAAACCAAATCCCAGGAACGCGACTGTACTCATTACTACATTGGCAATTTATTTGAAAAATACAGGGGAATCCTCAACAAGTCTCGAACATCTTAGTTTTACAAACTGATGTGGAGGAGATAACACGACGAATACGGAACACGAAATTTAAATAGTTTATTTGGGACTCCAATTTATTCTTAGCCCCAGGGCCTTTGGTTACCTAGCTACGCTATTGCGTATAGCAGCGATCACACAAATCTGTTCGAAGAGATATAGAGATTTATAGATTTATATGTGACTAGTGGAGCCGGCAGACGTCGTCCTGCAACATAATATTACTAAGTAGACGCCCTCGCTTCGCTTTCGAAGACTTGTTGCTCCGCTCCTTTTGGTCATAGTGTGATGTTATGTAGCTTTCCTCAATTAATGGAATATTCAAAACAAAAAGAATTTTTCAAATCGGACCAGTAGTTCCTGAACGAACGAACAAACAAACAAACAAACTCTTCCGCTTTATATTGTTAGTATTAATTTATACCCACGATCCTACTGTATGTGTATGTGTCAGGAGTGCGGGCAGAGCGCAGCACTGCGCAAGGCGGCGGGCGACACGTGGCACGCGGCGGGCGGCGAGCGGGCGACGCGCGCGCGCCTGGCGGCCTACCTGCGTCGCCACAGCGTCACCAACCCGCACTACGCCGTGCCCGACGCCAACCTGCCCTGACTTACCCTACCTTGCTTGAATATACTCTGTCTGATACGTGGCTGTGTTTTATTTTATTATCCTACCGCTCAAACACGTAAGTACAGCGAGTTACCGCTTACTTACATGTGCGCGAACTTTTGTATAGTAAACCCAACTTAAGACTGAAACGAAAGAGGCGCTGTCGGACGCATTTGACATTCATTTGACCAATCATTGCACACTAGTAACTGATAGATGAATGAACACAACGTACTTATGAATGACTTTTCGTTAGTTCCAATTTTTGCCATTTCAGAGATAAGTTGGGCGGACTGTACATTGCACGAATTGTCACAAACTCTCACTTCTATTAGGTATACCACGAACCATGGATGTGTCAGTCTTCGCATATTCATTTGCGAAGGACCGTCCTACACTTGTGTTGTGGGTTCGCGTATTTGCGGAAGCTGATACAACAATACGTAGGACCTTGAAGAAACAGCCGATTTTTTGACGTGGAACGTCTTTTATTTCGGCTTTAAGGCCGCTCACTCACATTTTCTTGAATACGCGAAACCACAAGTGTAGAACGGACCTTGGATGATTATGCGAAATTTTTGATACATTGTTGGTTTTTCAGGAATAGTACCTAGATAGTTCCTTCTAAATAGCTGTTTATTATAACTCGTAGTGGTTAAATATTAAAAAAGATCATATTACATGATTTTAATAATGTAAGTAACTGTAGAACTAAAACACTTTATACATTTTACACAATTTATTTAATTTTACACATGTTTATATTAGACAAGTTTCCTTACCTACAAAATATTTACACGAAATGCACATAATGGCCATTTATTGATGAAGACAACAAAATCTGTCCTACTCTGCTATAGCTTGGTAATACTTTATACAGAAATTAAATATAAATATATGGATTTACCTTACTGATATGATGGCTAGATTTTGAGTTTCAAATGACTAGTAATAATATTTGGCATAAGTTTGCCTCCAAAGTTCATTTGCATAAAATCGCATGGAATTCATAAAATATTAGCACGATAGTTTCTTAAATAAAGATATGTAGAAATTCTAGACATGTTATTTAGATTATACTTTTATCTAACGGTCATGTGATCAAAAATTTTTTTCGTGACTGCCCCGATGCCCCCGATCTTGTCACATAAGTAGCAGAAGCAGACGGAGGAGCTACCTTGGTGTATCTGATCACTATCCACGGGCAGTGATAGGAAAGACAGAAGAAAGATATTTCGCAAAAATATATAGGTATATCCTCAAAAATCTGAAGAATAAAAAAGTAAATGTATTGTGCTTTAGTAATGTGAAAATTATGCGACATTATGAACGAGCTTTAGAATGATAGTTACGTTAGTGGCCGTTTAAATCTAATCTGCCTTACAATAGTTACACAATACTATATCGTTGAGCTGTCAACATCTTATAAAATTATCATGCAAACGAGTTTATTTACAATTGATTGTAGTTTCAAACATCGATATTAAGACTTTGTTACCTGTGAAAGCTTTAGTAATAAATATATTCTATAAATCCTTACATAAAACCATAGCTGATATTTGATACTTCGATGGCTTCACGAGAAAATCGAATTGATATGTGAATGAATTCCTGACTACAAAAGTTTACTTGTCTAGAGCTATCAAAAATACGAAGTCTTATTTCAGATGATCAACAACATTGAAGAAAGTACGTTACTTATAACTAATAGAGTGAAATGGCTGTACAGTCGCGACTAGCGTAAACGTATCAAACAAAGTTTTAATAAATAAATAACCTATTTTGTATCTTAAAATTAATATGTAATGTCTAAATGTCCAGATTTTATGTAGGTACGTATATTTGTGAGGATATATAGTTTTTTTATATATTACAGTTATTATTGTAGAATGTGACTTGTTTTTTCACAATTGTGTTACTATTCGAAATCAGAAAGAATCACAGAAGGCAATTCCTAATCATCGCAGTAGATTAGTGGTACGTGGACTATACCGGATGTGACGTGTAAAATTAAATCTGCAGTAATTAGTTAATATGGAATTAAAGTAAAACGAAATTTTTGTTTTGATTAATAAATAATTTAAATAAAAACTAATACAACATACATTTTGGCTTCATAAAATAATAATGTTTCTTGTGATTAAGTAAAATTAGGGTACAACTGAGATGTTTAAATATACTTACTACAATAGATTGTGAGCAATATTTATTAATGATCAATTTTTCATTTAAATGCTATGAATGTGACACAATTAAATGCAAATTGGAAATAAAGTTTTAAAAAATATTTAGAATTTGGGCAAAATTCATAAAATATTTTTTACGTAGGTAAATAATTGTCTGTTACGAATTTTTGCCTTAAATCTTAATCAGAAAATTATATCTTACATTCGTAATAATTTTATATCTAACGGAGGAAATAGTGTCATTGAGTATTGATGCGTTATAAATTGAGCTCTATTTGAAAAAAAAATATTGGTTTATAATTGTTTTTTGCTACACCAGCGTCATTTCCTCCCAGAAATCAGCAAACAGAATCGAAACAGGAACAGAAACTCTTAACTGGTAACCCTAAAACAAACGTCACCCGTCAACTGTCACAAATCGCGCGCGACGCGACGGAAAGTCTTTGACAGCTCGGCCACTGACTTCTACCACATGGTTACGCTAGAGCGGCGCGGCGGTGTGGCGAGCGTTTCGTGTTGCACACGGTCCACGGCGGGGTGGCTAGGGGGGCGCGTACTCGTGTGCCGGCGCCGGCGCGTAGTCGGCGCCGTGCAGCAGCGATTAGGTCTGGTACTGCAGCATGGGCGCTGCCGCCAGGTTCGCGTGGTGCCCGCTGTTCATCCGCAACGCTGATAGCGACTTGTTGTACCATTCGTCCTCTGCGCTCATGCCTGCGGATAAAAAACAACTATTAGAGGGTAAACTAGCTTCCATCCGCAGGCTTCGCCCGCGTGGATTTCGTTTGAACGTCACCCCCCTATTTCACCCCCTTCGAGATGGAATTCCCAAAAATCCTCTCTTAGTGCTCCCCTACACTCCCCAAGGAACACACATGCCAAATTTCAGCTTCTTCCGTTCAGTAGTTTCGGCTGTGCGTTGTCTGTCAGTCAGTCATTCAGTAACGCAAGATTTTTAAATATATAGATTGCCAATAAGCGAGTAGACGAGCCCCTTGAGGGCAAGTGGTCATCATCGCCCAAGAATATCCGTAATACGAAACGTATCATTGTTGAGTAGGCGATGAAAAATCACTGGGTCTCAAGTCCCCAGCCGGAACGGAATGCGACAAATCGTCCGATAGCTGATTCAAGCGAGTTAGATAGGTCCTCCTTTCCATAGCTAGGTTACAGGCTATACGGAATATGACTGGCCATGTGTCTAATTACAATAATTTGTTAAAGATTAAATATGAAATAAGTACACTAACACATTAGGTTCGCCTGATAAGTTACTTGTAAACTATATAAAAAATAAATTAAGAAGTTTGAAGAGGTGCACGAGTAGATATTATTCTAAAATCACAAATAATTTTTAATGAATTGATAATTATAATTCATCGCTCGCAATTAGTCGGTAGAAGTAATTTGTAGACAGTTACATTCTATTTTTACGTCGCATAATTAATTAAGTATCGCGTAATGTAACTATTACACTTTGTGCTAGTAAAATCTTGAATTAGCTTTACATGAGCTAATTCAAGATTTTACTAGATCTAATTCAGCCTCACTACGCGGCCGGGTGACCTATTTTAACTTAGGCACTCTCTCGAGGTTTCTGAGTGACGAGATCTCAAATACTGTACCTGATTTATTATGCCATATAAACTTACTTGACATTAAATGACGAACTGTATGACGTAATGGTTACCCAGACCGGATCACCGTTCCAAGGACCCTGGGTTCTATTCCCAGCGAAGGGGAAATTCGAGTAATATCTTTCTTGGATTGAGTGTATGTGTCGCATGTCGTTCATAGCACCCACAACCCCGACACGAAGTCCTAATATGAGGCTAATAACTCAAATAATTTAAAGATTTTACTAGATTAAACCGTAAGTGTAGTTCCTTGTTCATCGTTAATTTTCATATATTTTTTATGTACATTTAATTTCCAATTAATAATGTTAATATTATGATTATAAAGCTGTGCAAAAACAGGTTAGAATAATGGCGTAGCGTCGTAGCGCGTCTACGGAGCTACGGCACGCGCTACGATCTTGATTCGAGTTTCAACGTAGCGGCGGAGAGTAAGTAGGTACTTAGAGCGACGAGGGTCGGGCTTGGGGCTCGGGGCTCGGGAGCGAGTAGTGAGGCAAGGCAGTGAACCCTCGCGTTTTCTCAAGATGCAATCTCGCCGCAGGAAATAAGATATTTGCGAAGACGCCGCGAGGACGCCGCCAAAGTAAATGTAGTGGAAATTTTCTTATTAGAATATCTACGGTACGATGCCTCGCCTCCATTACTTGGTCGTTTTTCTACGCAGGAATCCAGCGCGCCCCGCGGCATTTTCGTCTTGTGAAATACGCCTCGACGCGCTCTTCTATTAGCATTTTGTAATCAGAAAAAAAGAAATACTTCGATATTGAGATACCTATTACCTACACATAGATAAATATAAATCGCGTATAATCTACATATGTACATACATAGATCATTGGGAGACATTGAAAGATAATATTGTTTATCAGGTTATGTTTAATTAAAACATTTAATTCAAATCTAGGTCTGATTAACTCATATTAATAATAGTGGATCGTCAAGGTTAAGAATTAGGATAATAAATTGATCAATTTCATTATCATAATTTACTTTCGATAATACACTTCAGAAACTAATAACATCCTTATTTCGCGTCGTCCATGTTGTAATATGGATATGGCTATGAGTATCAGGTAAGTCAAATCTAGGTCTGATTAACTCATATTAATAATAGTGGATCGTCAAGGTTAAGAATTAGGATAATAAATTGATCAATTTCATTATCATAATTTACTTTCGATAATACATTTCAGAAACTAATAACATCCTTATTTCGCGTCGTCCATGTTGTAATATGGATATGGCTATGAGTATCAGGTAAGCGTGACAAAACAAAAATAAAATAAAAGTATTATAAAGTACAGGTAGGTGGCTATAGGTACTAGTCATTAATTGATTAATTATCAAGTATAAAATATGAAAGTATTTCTTTCAACAAATAACATAAGTTCCTCCGTCGTAGAACGTAAGCGGCGAGTACGAAAGCGATAAAGACTGCGGCTGCTTTAACAAATTGCAATTAAGTTTTTTCTTTTCAAGATCATCTGTCGGTGCGGCCGGCGGCCGGCAGGAGCAAGTTTTCTCATTATTATAAAGGATATTTGTGTAAAAAGGCTGGCACTGCGATCATCGCCGCTCCTCACAACTTTATAATTGCCTTGACGGAGCTAATATAAAGTTGATGAAAGCTGCCGCCCCCCTACCCCCTCTGCCCGCGCCCCCCGCCGCCGACCGCTTCTTGTTTTACACTTCCAACTTGCATTTTAGTTATCGCGGTAAACGTAGCCGCCGGTTGTGGCGTACCTACGTTGAACTTGGGATATTGGGATGTGAACACGTCGTTCACACGGTGCGAACTTCACACCAATAACTAACTTACCTATTACATAAAAATTTGACAAATGACTAACTTAGGTATTACAAAAAAATACCAACTTCAACATCGACACGTATAGATACCTCAAAAACAACTCGTCAGATTTCGCTCTAATTTAAATAGGATCACACGATAAACACTACCTATCAAACATAAAAAGAATCATCAAAATTGATTCACAAAGTAAAACGCTATGAGGCAACACACAAAATAAATACGGTCAAGTTGAAAATCTCTTCCTTTTTTGAAGTCTGTTAAAAATAGCGTCAACTCACCCATGGTGTCCTGCCGCATGCCGACGGCGCTCATGTTGGCGCCGTGGCCCATGGCGAAGCCCTGCGGCATGGGGTACGAGCCGCCGCCCATCTGCGACAGCGAGAATATGTCCTTCTGCAGCTCCTCGTAGCTACCGTGGTGCTGGTGGATAAACAGACATTTATTATTGATCAGCATGTAAGCAAATAGTTGACGAACAAAATGACATGGAGAAATGGGACTAAATTTATGGATGGTGGTACTATCCCGGACCAGGACGAACTCTATGGGGCTCTATCACCTATAAAATCTTACAAGTATTAAAATACTAGTAAATCCCCTTTCGGACCGTCCGCCCTCGCTTCGCTTCGGGAAACCAGTCCCTTCAAAAATTTCTATAAATTTTAACAAATTATGTTATTCCAATGTCTAAGCTATATTACTGCAAAGTTTCATGAAAATCCGTTCAGTAGTTTTTGCGTGAAAGAGCAACAAACACACACACACACTCACTCACTCACTCACATACATCCTTACAAACTTTCGCATTTATAATATTAGTAGGAAGTAGGATTAAATGCTATTACTTGTATTCAATTTCATGTAGATTATAATTGTAGCAGGAATTGTTAGAAATATTATTAAGTTTCTCAGATGTAAGCAAAAAAAAAAACTAAAAAACTGACCACCCCCAAAAGTTGGGAATAAAAGTGTTTTTCAGTAAAATATCCGTTACAAACGTAAATACATTCATTTGTATTTATTTATTTGTCAATATATTAAAAAACTATGTAGGTATAATAAAAACACGCAAGTTGTTGGGAAACGATGTATTGCCCTATTAAAGATTTCATTTGTTTTAACGTGTATTTATGATATTAAATGTTTCTTGACATTTTTGCATCTATCATCTCGTTGTTGAAATTATTTAGAATTTATATCACTCGGTGATAATTAAGGAATGAATTCTATGTGTGTAAGTTTGACCTGCATTTGATCGGAGTTTTCCAATAAAAAACAATTTTTACACATCAAATCCTGAAAAATTCAATTCCTACTTTCGCGAAAGAAAACAAATAAAATGAAATGTAGTTTTATATCCCCTAGCCATGCGTAAGCGTATCAATTTACTATTATCACGTACTTTACACCATTTATAGCCTTTATAAATGATATTATGTATCAATTTTACTTAATTCTGTTGCGGTTAAAATACACAGCACCGTAAACATTTTGAGATGAAAATTCCGAGCGATTTTCGACGCGTCGAAATCTCATCAGCGCACGCATTAACCCGCGGAGAGGTCGGCGGCTGATCGTTTTTCGCCCGTCATTTAATGTTAATAAGGCACCTAATCATTTGCATTAAGGCACGATAATGTTATATCATCAACAACACTTCCACTAATGGATAATGCGATAGCCTCATTACCGACACCGCAGACAGCACCGCCGAAAATGTAATTTTTAACTATTTCATTTAAATCGCCCGCGGACAACGTAAATTCACCTTTATAAAATATTATTATTTACGGTCAAGGTTGTTCACCAAGGTTCTGACTATTTGAATTTATGGAGATTTAGGCTGTAAGTTTTGGTACAGGTCATTAAAGCAGCATGACGTAAATAGGTAAGGCGATTTTATTAAGTCTATCATTTTAGAAAAACTTGTGAAAATAGGACTAACGTTATATGCAAAATCCTTTTATATTGTTTGTGTACCTACATAATATACACTATTAGACAAAAGAATTATATCAAATTCATGCGCACATAACGAGTGTCAACGACAGAGTTTAATATCAGACTAATACTGTAAACTGTAACAAAATGAGTAGACTGATACTGTCATATTAATAAACGTGGTGTAAATATAATCCGAGCCTAGAGGTTTTTATATTTTTCCAACCTTTGACTTTAGAGAATCACATGACAGGGACAAAAAATTAAACCTGGAGTAACTTTATGCCGCATTTAATAAGAGGTTAAGACTGTTAGAGACTACACATTAACGTTTTTAACTTCAAAATAAAAGTATATTTTTTTACGGAATCAAGGTTGCACACGAGGAAGCAGCAGCGCTCTTTCGGTGTCGCCCGTGACAATCGTAACCGATATATAACCAGACACTAGGTCCACAGGTCCTCGTAGGACTTGTGGGGACTGTTCGTTAGGTAGCCCTGTTAGTAGTTAGTCTCGTCCTGATTCGATTATGTTAAATTCGAAGTCTCCGTTCAAAAAATTTCAAACCATGTGATTGGAGTTAAAACAATGAGACGGACACAATAGTGACTGTTAAGCGCGTTTTACTTTCGCAATTAATCCTCAGGATTATTACGCGTCGCACCACCGACGATAACGACGTATTGTCCGGCACGGCTCGTGTCGCGGCCCGGCACGGCTGTGGCCGTCATTACTGCTATTTGCATTATTTTCGGTGGTCAGCATTCGCGGCCGCGACAATCTCATTACCCCGTAATCAGAGCGGCTGATTAGCGGCGCGTCGGAATGACGGGGAAATTGTGGACGCGCACCGCATCTTTGTACCCAAATGGTTTCACTTCGCTGGGGATTGGGTTTCAAGGGATTATGGAGACATTTGGTTGCTATGCTATGTTCTTGAGCCATCTTGATTGAGTGAAGCCTAAATTGAAAAGTCTTTTCCGAGAATTTATTTGCATTTTTGTAGGAGTAACAACAGCCAAAGTGTGAAATTTTCATAAAGCTTCAATTACGTCGTGACCTCGTGACACAATAATTTGACACATTTGGTAGAATACGCAATTACGCAATGTCCGTAACTATTCTGACACGATGCATTTGAAACATTTTTTTGAAGAGTTAGGTACCAATCTTTATTGCACATAATGCAAAAATAAATTGGGATCAAATCAAACAATTTTTTTACACTTTTCCGGCTTAGTTTCCGTAGAGTTACGTTAAACAAGTACACTGATCATTACGTCAGAATAAAGTAATTCGGTACCTAGCGGATGGCAAACAAGCGTAATTAATAATAATCTAATATTAATAAATCAAATCACTGAGGAGTGAATTAATTCGTCATAAGTAAATATCGTTTTATTTTGCTCTACATCGGTTTTGTTATGCGTACTCCATCGATTTGTTGACCGAAGAAGGCGTAAACGCATGAATTTAATAACAACTGAGATTTTGTTTTTTGTATAAAATCACACTTCTCCTTATATTGTAATTTAGATGGATTTAGATTTCACAATCTTATAGTTTTCATAGTGTCTTTATGATGAGAAAACAAGAGTGATATTTATTTCACTATTAGTTTTTGTTTTGGCATTTATGTTTAAAGCGTTACCGCATTAGAGTTATCTTAATCTAGAGCTAAGCTAAGCTACAACCCACTAATGTCCCACTACTGAGCACGGGTATCTCCTCATTACTGAGGAGGCCTAGAGCATACTCCACCACGCTGCTACAATGCGGGTTGGTGGAGGGGTTAGTGGCTAACCCAGTGTCGAAAGTTTTCAAGCCGCCCGAAGGCCTCCGACATGGCTTAACGATTGCTATCAATAGATAACAACCGGGACCGACGGCTTTACGTGCCCTGCGAAGCACGGCAGCGCTCAAGAAATTTTTGCCACTAGCGGTCACCCATCCGACTACCAACCGCGTCCGCTGTTGCTTAACTTAGTCGATCGCTTAGGATCGACGCAAGCCGCCGGGCTATGAGCGCTTCATTATCTTATCTACTTAATGGTATCGTTATCTTAATCTACTTAATGGTAAATTAAGTATTCGTAACAGCAGTAGCGTGCGTACCTGCGGATACCGGTTGATGGTGTTGGGATGCGGGTAGGGCTGGTAGCCGCGGTAGCCCTGGATGTTGCGCATCATGCCGTTGCAGCCGGGCAGCACGGCGGGCGCCAGCGCCTTCTGCAGCTGCTTCTCTTGCTTGCGGTACTTCGCGCGACGGTTCTGGAACCACACCTGTGGGACGAACGGGGTTTTGAATATTCATATTTATTCATATTTATTTATTTGCTTAAAACATGTGTTATATTCAGGTGTTAATATTAGGTACATAGTGTCAACATGACCCTGATAGGGCACAGCAATCATGTCATGTGAGTTACGGGTTAGAAATTAGGTAACAATATTTATAATATTATAACGTCACAATCATCACATTCTTACATTTTTCAATTTAATAAATTATAGTATTAATAAAATGAATTCCAAATTTATCACATTAAAATCACATCACAGAATTTTATACACACTTTAAATATTAGTGGATGTTGTTGTGTGTCGGAATTTGAAAATGGTAAGGGGAGCTGGTGTTTTGTTAAATGGTGATAAATACCTACCTACTAATAGCGGAGATGTCGTAAGACAAAATTATTTGACATTGAGTTTTTATTACTCGCCAAGTAGTATTAGTAAGTCGCCAGTAGGGCAAGTGTTTTGATAACTATATCAAAGGGACAAATCAACGGGACCACGGGTAAACACCCAAATTTTAAGGTTAGTTGTGTTATAATACTTTGCTTTTGAATTGAAATGAATGAATTTATTCATAAATTTAAAATACATTATGTAGGTACTAGGTAGAAACTTAAAATATCAAATTGTAACGTTTGTGACCTAGAATTGGAAACTGACATGACCTTAATTTTAGGTACATCACAAGATAGAAATGAGGCGCTAATATTCCAACGGCTTGCGTCCATAGAAATTATTTATTGTAAGTAGGTAAATAGTCCACAAACGAAAAGAAGTGCCAATCGATGGAAAGACAAGTGGTCCATCATCATCAATGACTCCAAAGGCATCGCCATTGCATAGTCCGCCATGAGAGGAGAGAAAAAATATATATAACGGCGCTAAGGCCAGAGCGGTCGATATAATTTGGGTTATACGTGGCTGGAGGTCAGAAATAATAGTCAGTACACCGAGTTTAAAGGTCTATTACAACACTTCAATACAGTTTTCTATCAAATAATGAACTATTTCGAAAATAAATTCAGATTACATTAAATTAAACTTAGAAATAAAGCTTACGACAAAATAATAGCAAAGTAGCAAAGGATCAGCAAGATTACTTCGGATTAAACATGGAAACGCGACAAGTAGTTCCAGCGATTCTCCACAGATGGCGTTGAAAGACTAGCGCAGACTTGAGTGCGCTCCGACATATATAATATGATAAATTGATGTAAGTAGTAAGGAATTAACACATTATTTTTGGTCAGATAATTTTCTGTAAACTCTTGTCCCTTTCTTTTTCCTACTTAGAAATGATCTCTTGTCTAAGTTAACAAGTTTACCACAAAACCGGTGGGTGATGAGTTAATTTGTATAACTATAAATAGACTATTATTTTTACGTACGGGATATGAATTTACATTCACAGACTAAGACTTTTCAATGCCGTTATTTTTCTACATAAAATCTGTAGTGAAAATTACAAAAATGTCTATTTTTTAAGTTTTGCCCTCACAAAATAAGAAAGAATGTTGACAGAAACATCTAATTTCATCCCTCTCAAGGCTAATATTATCTAGTCCTTGCTTATGTATAAAAGTCATTAGGGTATTTACACAACAGTTTAGGTTGTGCAGTTGCTACATAAGTAAATCACCCAACTTTTTCTTTTATATGCGGATGAACATGAAAACGGGTCTTAATCTGTATGTTGTCGCCGGGAATGAGAGCGTGCGTTGTTTGATATGGTGATTACAGCTGATTAGAGGGAGGGGAAGGGAGGGCGCCGTGGGCGGGGCTCCCTCCGAACGCACTCTCCATAATATAAATAAACCGATACACCCTAACCGCGCGGCTAGCGATCAGAATTAACATTTTTGAACCTTATCCTGACAACAATATGGACTAAAATTCACAATATACGAATTACGATCCGCACATATATGTATATAAGCGTATGTAGATACGAGATATAGGGTGAAGAGAATAAATAGGATATTAGTTTTTCGTTTCAATCCGACATCCGTCCCTTGCCGCGCGTTGTAATGAAAAACGAACCAATTTCCGAACTTAAAAAGCGATCTGTTACACCGTATTATGCTGTTACTCGCTCCGTGATTCACGGCGGGAGAATTACTGTTCGCATTGAAAAACCTGCAGAGCTTTGCTTATCTTTAGGAATAGGTATCCTGTCGTTGCACTGTCTTTCGTAATATTACCTGTTTTGTAGGTCATTACTGGCGGCATGTTTTTTTTTATTTATTCAAGTCGAGTCTTCAGACTTGGTTTGCCAAACTCATCGTCTTGCTTACACAATACATAACCAATACGATACTTAGCCTATGTAGTAAATAAGTTAGGGTAGGCCGGGAGAAAGAAAAGTAGGATTATTTTCCTTCTACCAACTTAATCCCGTCTGAAAATTCTTGCCATGGTACCGACATGGCAAGAATTTTCAGTAAACTCTTGTTCAAGAACCTTTTGTACGTTCGTTTATTTTTTAATGAATTCGTAGTTGCGAATAGCGTTTTCTCTGGTTTCTTCACAACAGCTATCGATGCGTTATCGTTTGAAAAATTGGTACGGTTATCTATAAGTACCGGTAACCAGTTATCAAAACGTTACCCATCTGCTCGCTCTATATAGTTTTATGTGTCTATTGTTAAAGCTGTAGTACTCCTAACACTAAACTTGAAGAAACTTGAAGAACAAAATTTTTAGTTGAACGTTTCGACAGCTAACTAAAATACTTCGTTAAAATAAATGTACAGCTAGTGTCACGGTCGAGAGCAGCGTGTTATCCTTCGCAAACGGACGCCTTTAAACTGGAAAAGCACGGATCCAACAAAACATTTTCTTATTTCCAATTGTAGAATTCATTTGAGGGCAGAGACAATGTCGAGCGGCGCGCGGGGAGGATGAGCGGCTAACTTCGTTACGGATCCATTTGATGGGATTGCAATGCCTCAGGGGCCCCCGCCCCGCCCTACCCTCGCTCGCCGACGACGTTGTATTTTTATATCGAAATTTCCTCTACTCGGAGGGAGCAGCGCTGTCGTCTTTAACGTTTACATTCTTATGTAGCGTCGTCTGAACGTTAATAGCCTCCTACGAGCGCGCGTGCACGAACGTAGGTACCTGCATATTATACGTAGCTGTATACACTCGCATACACACCAGTACATCGTGTGTGTACTCAGCTTTTAACGGCACATATGCAAAAGTACCCGATGTAATATCATTTCGTAAAACCTTTCATATTCTTAAGTACGACTTTGCCACTCATTGTCTTTGAAAGGAGAGTAATTTGTAAGCTTTGTCGCGTCCTCGTGTATTCCGAGAGACGTTTACATTTGCGAGGTAATAGACGTCAAAGGTCGGGCGTCTCATTTCATCTAAATGTCACTGAAACATCACTTTACCTACTTTAAAAAGAATGTTAAAAGTCACGTCTTGAATAAAATATCTAAAGCGACAAATTAGGAGCTCCGGGGACAAATCAATAGCGGGGTCCCGGGGGAGTGACCAGTTTTAAAACTGAGATAAAGATCGGTCGCGAGTCACTGCGAGCATTTCGTATTCATACGCCCGAGGACGACAGATGGCGTTTTAATTCAATCCGCCTCCGGCCTACGCTTCAAATTGTATTACTCAGTATTCGCGCATCATTGATATTTTGACGATTCGATGTAAGAATGAGCCCAACTAGTACATTGTGTGTATTTTGCTTCACATATGAGTCGATAAAGAATCGGTAATCAGCTATAGGCATATATTTAGCATATAATGACGTTTAGAAGATACCTAGTTTACTTAACAGTCCTCTTTAACAGTTTTTTCAATCCTATTTTTAACTTTTAATCTTAACAGACTTTTATGATTAAAAGTTAAGTTCATGACTTCTTCCAATTTCTAGTCTTATTCAAATATGTAAAGACGGTTAAAGTAACAAACGATCACATCACATCAAATCGTTCCAGTGCTCATACCTACATTAGTTATCGAATGCATCGAATGGTTAACGATTTCAGAACTCAAAAAAGTATTTAACCCCCCCTTTTTGCTTCGCTTTGGTCGTTGTCGGTGTAACTGCATCCCATGGCCACCCAGTTTCATCATTCAACTAATTATACAATGCCTAATCGATTAAGAGTTATTGTTCTCCTAGAAACTGATACGAATTACATTTAGGCTAAACATTCAATACCTATTCGTACGTATATGAGTTTGTAAATAAAGTGCCTCCCTAAAATACCGTGCTTTATATTTGGGGGAAAGAGAACGCCTCTATCCAGAAGGCATTAAAGTTCTCTATGACTATGTAAGTAGTACTTTACTAGCAACAAACAAAAGCTGCACTGTACCTGTATCCTCGCTTCGTTGAGTTTGGTGGTACGCGCCAATTCTTCTCTACAATAAATGTCGGGGTAGTGCGACTTTGCGAAAGCCGCTTCTAATTCTGCTAATTGTTCCTGTTGAATAAAATTACATTATTAACGGTTGTTTATATATTATTGTTACTGAAAACTGCAAAATGAAATTCTTTAAACGACGCACACGTTACTTCATGTGTTAAAAATAGGACAGTCACAAGAGAAGGTTTTCGGTTCATATTTTTTATTATCACAATTTAAAAAGTTGACTTTAACTGGCACTGCCTTATGACTGTATTAATACCACTTCAATAGCATTTTTGTAGTTGCAGATTGTAGTGATAAGCCGTGGTCGCCGAGTGTTGGGACTCCTGAACCACGGTTGCCAGGTTCGAACCCCAGTACATTCTACGAATTGTCAAAAATTGTGTGCGCATTAGAATTTAATTACCACTTGCTTTTTGAAGGAAAACATTGTGAGGAAACCTGCTGAACTTAGAGTTCCGGACTTGGCCACCGGAATATGGCTTCAATGGTTATTTCTGGAGTGTAAACGGCATAATTCAAGTTGAATTTTAGCTAAGGTTTTTTATACATGTCTAGCTACTAACCAATAACCATCTTGTAATATGCATTTCTACGTGTTTTGGTCGCGTTGTCGGAGAGTCAGACATACATATGTAGGTAATTTGGGTCTTCCACTTATTATTTTTCCAGGTACTAGTTACGCCTGTCTGTACTGTAGGTTATTATCAATTTAGCTGTTTATATGTATAATATCAATTTTAATGATTACCTCAGCCCCCAAAAAAGTTTTCAATCAAATACCTCCTTTATTTTAGCCACAGCATTTTTTTTCAATATTCAAAATTTCAACACGCTGTATCTATTATTATTGTAATAGCAGAAGATTGTTGCCGCTCTTGTCAAAAGTGAGTGACTGACGTTTAGATAGGCTGTTCTATTTTTTCCAGTATTTTGTGCTATTTACTTTGTTTGAAAAAACATTTTTGTAAATAAGATGTTAGGCGTTTTTTACTAAATGTAATATGTTCCTTGCATGAAGCAGGGCTCGTGGTTTCATTTATTGTTGTATGGTGGTGGGGCCGGACCCGTGCTCCACCTAGGTTCTCCACCTGGGTGGAGCACGGGACCTTATAAGTTGGTGGGCGTGTGGCCGGCGTGCTGCGGGCCCAGCGCCCGCGCCGCTGTGTGTGTGTGTGTGTGTAGTACCTGTGTGAAGGTGGTCCGGTGGCGGCGGCGCGCGGGCGTGGGACAGGAGGCCGTGGTGGGCGTGTGGCCGGCGTGCTGCGGGCCCAGCGCCGGCGACAGCGCCGCGCCCGCGCCGCTCCCGCCCGGCTCCGGCTTCAGCTTCTTGAACGCACCTTCCGCTGCTGACCAACATAGGTTTACTGTTAGGTACTGATAATGATAGCTATAGTGTGGCAAAGGGTAGGGTAGGGGGAGAGTCAGTCAGCCAGCTTTTCAGAACATACATTTGTACGAGAACATTTAATACAAAATTTTGTCATGCGATAACTGTATTTTTGTATCCTTATCTGAACGATAATAGAGATATTTAGCTCTTTTATTTATTTCTACAATTTGCTCGATTTTATTGAAAAGTATGTCAGCGTACCGGAAATTCGAATGATGCGTAAACGCGTTTAAATTCCTTTTCCTTGTGTGGGTGTGTACATAGTGTTCACGATATAGGAAATCCGTGTGTGAGGCTATGCAAAGGAGATGTTTCACAAATGTATGGCGCCTGGGCGGGTACACTGTACATTCAACTAACTATTTAACTAAATAAAGGCGAGTGCTGTATCGGTAGAAGGTATAGAAGCATGATAAAATAAAAATTGTTTGCAGAAATCAACGAAACACTATCAGCAGAAGGCAAATGAGCATCTTATTGAAAATTCAACCGACATAAAGATGCCAATGCATACTTAAAATAAGTATGAATCTAAAGTGAAGCTGGATAATTGTATGGCATAAATGAAGATTTGTCTTAACAGACCCAACGCATTTGCAATTTCTGTATTTTAATATTTTGGATATGAAAAAAGTAAATAAAAAACAGCGTTTTATTATCTCATTTTTTTTTATTTCAATCATCTTCTCTAAACAATATGCCATCCAGGACAAGCCGGTGCCTCAATATCTGTCTGATACCGAACCCAACCCAGATACCATACAATGGTGCACACAGCATTATCATCCCAGCATTCCAATCACAACCAAATTCGAGGTCCATAAAACGAAAGCCGGGTAAACAAGTATTGTGAAAAAACATAGCCACTAGATATGCACTTGATCACTATAACACTGATGAACGAACGCTGCCTTCCATCGCTGCCGCGCCTTTTGCGCGGACTGAGGCGAGGGATTTTCGGGTCTCAAAGGTCTCCTTTTTACCCGGACATAAACTCAGGAAATCTAGTGTCTCCCGGTGGAGGAGCAGGCCCGCTATTGAGCGGGTCCTGTCAGTCCCGTGTGCAATATAATATAACACTGATGTTGTTCACTCCAAAGAAACTCTCGGAATACAGTGTGCCCAACTTATCTCTGAAATGGCAAAAATTGGAACTAACGAAAAGTCATTCATAAGTATGTTGTGGTCATTCATCTGTCAGTTACTAGTGTGCAATGATTGGTCAAATGAATGTCAGATGCGTCCGACAGCGCCTCTTTCTTTTCAATCTTAAGTTGGGTTTACTATACCTACCGAAAAATGTCACTTGCATTCTAAACTTCAAAGCTATACAGATAAGTAATCACAGACAACAGACAAGTTTATATTTATTTTGACAGTTCTCTATTTCGGAGCCATTGAACCGCCGCCCGATGTTGTCGTGTGTAAAAATATTTTATTGAAAATAATTTCTCTGCAGAGAACAGCTCATTTAATATTGTTTTTGATATTTTTCTGTGAATCAGTATATTTTTCTCTATTTATGCTGGAATGTACAAAGACCCCGCCCAAAAAGAAACATCTCCTTTGTTGTAATATCTTACTTTATTATCAGAAACTTTATTATTTTATTTTAATTGTTAAATATTATTTTAATTTTTATACGTAATTCCACAGCCAGTTACAGAAATATGATTTAAAATCACGTAACAGATACACGCCGATATCAGTGGACGTCGCCACAGGATACCCTCAGCCGATATTTGAAATTCACGAGGCAATTTCCGCATAGCCACGTGGTCGAATCGAAGAAACGACGGCGTTCTTATTTGCATAGCGGCGCATGATCCCTTGGCGTAGGTCAAGTTCGGGTAATCGTAATTGCGTTGGTTTAACTAAGCCTGTTAAGGAGCCAATGATTCAAGTCCAGCGCTGGACGGCTAGGAAGGGGTGGTTTATCGGCTGTTTTTAGAATTCCGGACACGGATTTCATCTCCTATACTTGAGTTGCTAAGCATAAATGTAGTTGCCACTCCCCGACAATACCACCTGAGCTCACAGTTTAATTTAGCTTATAAGCATTTACTAAATAGGTAGGTACATTTTTAGTTCCTGCCTTTAGTCTCAAATATACCTACCTTAATCGCATAGGTGAAATGCTGGTATTTGTGTGACATGACGAATTCAAGTCCACGCGAAGATTGTTATTTTAACATAGAAACACACTGCTTTCTTCATCAATTCATCATTGACGTAAAGGCTTTATTTATCCTGGAGTCAAAATTAATTTCTCATAATAAGGAACAAAGATAGGTATAATATAAAGTAGAGGTAATTAATGTTTGTATGAGCTTTGGACGTCAACGTCTGATATATGTATATTCATGATCATAATGTAACAAGAGACTTAGGGCATTGAGAAACTGTTATCATGATTATGTGTTTTAATGCGTCTCGAGTGAGTTTTAGGCGTCCTTGGTTTTAGGATATAACCGGTAAAAAATTCAACATTGACTCTACTTTTGGGTCAGATTTTATTTAAGGTAGAATGTGTATACCTATCGAGGAGTACGAGATATTTAAAATTATTTCATTTTCACCTCAAATTAGAAACTACTGACGGAGGTAAAGTAGAGTGAACAGAAGTGGACGCTTAGACAGGGATCAAAATTAAATTAGTCCAATATCATATTCCTTTCTATGGACTTTAACAATCATGTAAACGAATATGGGTATCTAATACCGTTGAAGGAAACAATAATATTTACTAAATAAAATGCAAATTATATCATGCACTTAATAAAGGGGCCAGATCGTTCCCAGTCATAACGTTATGTATTCCTTTTATGTCGCATGTCATCCGGTTCAAATGTTGTTTATTTCTTAGCGAAAATAAAAAAAAAATAAAAGAGCGCTAAAACGTTTCCACAAAATCCTCGTGTCACTCAAAAAATATAAAGTTTTCTGTATTTTGTGAGCAGCGCGAGCGTTTCATAAAAAATGGTATATTGGCGAAATAATCAGTTTACCTTTGGTTTCTCTGAGCTTCGGAATTAAGAGGGGGAGATTTTAAAAGCTCCGTCGGAGGTCGGTTTGGCAAGTATTCATGCATTCCCTTTGACGGCGCTTCAGCTACTTATTAATTAACATGGAGCTAAGTGTTTGCGTCCGCGGTAAACGGAGCCTTTTAACGTTTAAAAGGTTGCTTTTTTGCCCGTTTCCATGTTTTTAGATGCTTTGATGGCTATATATCGGTTTCGCTTTTACCTGACATTTTTTGGCGATGTAATTACTCCATTACGTCGGCCGTAGCTCCGGCCTGTGGCTCTGCGAGTTTGTATCTCTATTACGGCATATACCGTTTGGGAGGAACACTTATGATTAAATCTAACGGCACTCAGGAATCATAAAATGTTTATATTACATAGAATATTTTATAAGTAACCCGCGCTAGTTCCTCTTCAGGAATAATAATGGTACATACTAACTGCACCCAACCGAACAAACATGAATGCTCCTGAACAACCAACACCGGCTCATCTGAATGTGTTGTCTTTCAAAAATGTAAAAGTCGTTTAGAACAGAAATGAATCTTATTAACATCAAAGGATAAAATACAAAAGTATACTTCTTACTATACTTACCACAATTTTTGTCCTCAAAAACATAGAATTACTTTTACTGTGAATCTATTTTTTAATTAGACATGGGCGTCATATCTCTTGGATTAGGTAGTAAGATTGTTACTTCTAAACACGTGAAACCGAATTCATACCAATACAATTGCTCGTAGAATAATTACACGTTAGAAATTGTACAAGGAACCGTGGCAGGT
This sequence comes from Hesperia comma, assembly GCA_905404135.1. Taxonomy (NCBI): domain Eukaryota; kingdom Metazoa; phylum Arthropoda; class Insecta; order Lepidoptera; family Hesperiidae; genus Hesperia; species Hesperia comma. The sequence continues at coordinate 15,415,501 of FR990029.1, read as the reverse complement.
ACTACCTCAGATGAGCTCTTGGCTCTCCCATCTATAAAACTACCACCTATCTTCGTGTTATGGCTACCGCCACGGAAATAATAAGCTGATGATAAGAAGTTCACATAAGTATAAGAATCTGAAAAAAAGCCAACATCATTATTTACAAGTTTAATGAAAAGAGGGAGAAATAATAATTTATCCGAAACTACACTTGCAGTTATTATGGCATATCGTTATTATCGAAATAATCTATTGACTTGTCACAGGGGAGACTGGAATACGATGCAATAGGACACGGGTGACGGGTGACGGGTGACGGGAGTGTGACGGGTGACTCGCGACAAGTCAGGGAACAATATTTGCGGGCCCACCGGGAACATGCGGCCGAGGGCGTTACAAAGATTCAATGTAACATGTCATTAGGGCGCCCTAATCCCCTAATTACGACGATTGACATAAAAGCACCATCTGTGACTGCGTGAGGTTTCGGGTGACGAGTCCGCGATCACACTTGTAACTAAAATAAAGGGATTAACGTATAAAGCGTTAAAAAGTATTCTTGTTTAAACTAGGAAACTATTTTTTTTTATGGAATTAAGATAGCAAACGAGCATGCAGCACCACCTTCCGCTGCCGCCCATAACAACTGTGACCGACCTAGAACTAGACTCAATGAGTCTCGTTCTAATTCGGTCACAGATGCGTTGCTACCCCTGAGGACTGAGATGGTCGCCTCTAAAAAAGTGTAACCGGCTCCACACCTTCCTATCCGGAACACAATTGTTCTTAAAAGAATTATTACACGGTAGGAATGGTACTAGGTACCGTGGCGGGCGGTGGTACTTCCCTGGGTGAGCTCTAGGCCCTACCACCTGTAAAACTAGTTGGATTTTTGTGGTGCTTAACATATAATTACCACTTGCTTTGGTAAATTTCATTTACTATAGAGTATCTACCTCCTTAATGCTCTAAATGGTATGTGAAGTTCACCTACCCTACCTGTATCTAATTCTCACATTGATAGTTACCCGTGTCCAGCAATGAGACAGATGAAGAGGTGGTTAATCTATAGTGCGGGCGATACGTGTTACAGATGGTAATTACAATATTGTATAGTTGATTGCTTAAATCAATATCTATGTAATCAATCTAGTCACTGTTCTGTGATGACTGCTGAGGAATGATTTTGCTTCGATTAAATCCTGAACATAGTATCCGGTCATGTTTGTCTTAAATTCTCATCGGAATTATAATTATATGAATTTCAAGTCCGTAGCTTAAAAGAAAGTGTGAGAGAAGTTCTATTTCGATTTGTAGAGCCGAATCTACACACAAACGTTGCGAGTTAAATAAAACCAGATAGAATCAACATGCCCAGGGTGATATATAATATTTTTGCTCTTTAAGTATAACCAACTAACTCTGAAACTTTTGAGAATGTGCTGTAAGTGTTTAAGCAGAATAAATTGCCTAATACTTAATTACGTTTTGGCGGGGGCACGTCCGATTTAATTAAACGATTTAACCGATAGAGATTTAAATGATAATATAATTCACATGAAATACAATAGAGATTATTGAAAATTCGACAATATAAGTACGTTCTAGTATGGTGAAAAATAACGATAATAAAACGTACAGACCGTAAAATAGGTGCAACCAAAAGTGTATCGAACAAGAATTCGAGTACTTCAAATAATCACAGTCGTACTTAAAATTTATTACGTATTTATCACCCTCACGGGGGCGCCACCTCCGGAGCGTCGCGGGGTGCTTCGCCCCGGCCCATATGTCGCGGCCGCTAATAGATTTATAATCGGCGCAAATGCCGCAAATCTCTGCGATTGTCATCTGTAGTGCGCCTGCGCATGCGCTGCACAGTGCACATTGTTTTGTTAATCACGATACAAATGGCATACTGTGTACGGCATACGGCACACGTTTTTAAGCCAACCTAAAGTCAAGAGACTTGTAAAGAAGAGGAGGTAACCGTTGTAATTAAATGAAAATCTGATTATAAAACTGGTTCAAACTATATAATTTCCTTAATTACGAAGTTGAAAGTGTTGCTATAGTCCGAATTGTAATTCGATGCTGTAAATTCACGTAAGCTCTTTCCGAAATAATGTTGCCAGTTACCAATAATAGTGACTAAGTACTCAAATTACTATCTATTAATGAACGATGTTTTGATTATTTCTTTCCAAATATGTATAAATGCAATCTACTATGATATATGTTATTTATAGATATAATTATAAACTACAGAACAACACTGAACATTAATAAATATAAAATTATACAGAAGTTACTTATATAAACAAAAAATAGTAAACACCGGTGCAAGTAGGATACATAGAACACTGAAGATAATAAAAGCGTTTAACAATTAAATACATATAAGTAGTGGGGAAAATTGATAATAATTAATTTTTGATGTGTGTTTATTGATCCTGTATTCTTTTCATAAAGTGTTTAGCGATTTGCTTAATTATACTAAACGATTATAATCCGATTAAGATTTCTTTCAAATTGAAGAATTGAATCATTTGGGTCCAGGTTACATCACTATTTTTGAAATAATTAAAAAAGTAACACTGAAAACAATTAAGTAACTGTATCGAATTAAAAGTCAGACTTTAGTAATTAAATATTATCTTGTGAGTTCAGACCTCACCTTCTTTATGAAATATGGTGGTCAAATCCTACTGTCTACTCTTTTATGGTATGATCACTAAATGCGTTTCGGACATACAACTCAAGTCACACTGTTTGACCCGCTCCGACGACATTATTGTGACAATGGACGCGAAAGATAATGACGGAATATAAAATCGCAAAAATTTCTCTAATATCTATAACTAATAATAAACTAGGTAAAATTTAATTATAAAATAGACGCAAAAATTTTTAATTTATAGTTTCATGGGGATTATCAATACTTTACCGGACTTATTGATGATGTTTTTAATAACGTGATCTGAATATCAATAGTTTTTCACTACGTGGGACCTAACGAGTAGGTATATAAATTACTAGCTGACCCCGCAAACGTTGTTATGCCATATAAATTATTTCTAGGAAAATGACTATTAAAAATAGGGATTGGTGATAAAAGGGTGAAAATTTAGGGTTGTATGTATTTTTAATGCCACATTATAGAAAAATAAAAACAAAAACATGTTAAGGGTGAATAACCCTTAAGGGTATGAAAAATAGATAGTAGCCTATTCTCAAACCTACTATATCCATACAAAATTTCATTACATTTGGTCAAGCCGTTTCGGAGGAGTATGGTAACTAACATTGTGACACGAGAACTTTATATATGAGAAGATTATCTCTCAAACCCTGTTATTGCTAGGTATTAGGTCGAGAATAACTTTAGATCGTATTTTTTCGAAACTGAATCCTTCTCTATTTTTCATCCGATCTAATATTTACCTCATCTTTTATAGCGTTTGGTCCCAATATTGTTTAGATAGTAAAATCGTATAATTATAGCCTTTAAAAGACCAATTAACAAAAGCGTATTAAAGCGTTAACAAGAGTGTTTAACCTATTGAGAATGCGACTTTTGAAGAGGCAGCTGACGGCCCGGCGCGGCGGTACAATGGCTCCCTCGGCCGTGTCGAGACTCTCGGTCGAGAGCTCTCGCCTCGGATTATGCATGCGCATATTGACACACGATTGAATAGTTTAAACTATTCTATGCTTGAGTCGCCTAGCGTATGGGATTGTCGCTTCCCGTTAAAAACAAATTTATTACGGTTCAGTTTAGCTTGTAAGCACAATTTACTTAAGGCATTTTAAATTCTTGACGTCAATCTATAATGAACTTTAATCATAGAGACGCAAAGCTGGGATTTGTGGGGTTTGCTAATAAAATGAATTCCATATCGAACACGAATGGAATATAACTTAAAATGTTTCAATAAGAAATGTGAACAATCTTAGAGCCTTCAAAAAGTTAAAATTATGTTTATTCATGCGGGCATCACTTATACAAGTATGCCTTATTTTTAAATCTACCTCTGATAGGGAGCCCTAGATTCTAAATTAGTAATAATCGAGCGTCATCGGAACCTACTGGATTGCGAAGATTAGATGATAATGTAATTTAATATCGAGAAGAAAAAAGTAAGTACACATTATATTATTTGACTTTAAAGTTATGTTCATTTAAAAACATCGTGCAACATATTTTATTCAATTAACCTGTTTTGAATACACATAAAAACATTTCCGACAAGTAAATAACTCCTTAGTGCTCTACCTTTGAAGGATTTATCCACAGGAGTTTTACTAAATCCCGATGCGACACCAAAATGATCTCCGTCACCAGCTGTCGACTGACCACAATGGGAGACACATGTCGATTATTGACCGATGTTTAGTTTTTTCTCGTGTAATGGACCGAGTGGCACAATGTGTAATGGTGAGCCTTTTAGGGTTAATCCGCGGCGCGTGCCGTCGGCAGCGTGTGGTTATCTGGCAGCCCGGAAGGTGTTTTGGTCAACACCTGTGAAAGTGGGTTACCATCTCAAAATTTTAACGGCCTAGCAATTAGTTGTAGGTAAGTATAAGAATATCGGGTTATTAAAAAAAAATGTGCAGACACTTTTGTTGGAAACTGAATTTAAAATTTCTGCTTTAAACTAATTAAAATTTTTAATTTAAATTAGAAGTTTAAATTAGACTTTTTTTTATTCCTAATAATAATAACTTATTTTATTTATGTGTATTTTAGTAAAAAGAAGAAACCTTATCAAGTAGATAAGAACTTGTTTATGTTATACCTAAGTGGCTTTAGTGGCTCCGGTTTTATACTTATGCAGAAAATGATTATTATATCGACAAACATACAAAATTTTAATAAATATGAAATCTCTCTATGTATTAAAAAGTACAAAAACGTACATAAAATGAAACAAAAGTAAATAAATCGCTCAGTAATTCAATAATTTTACAGAAAAATAGCAACTTCAACATTAACAGTCGAAGTCTCTTTGTCACACATTATTTGGGAATTAAGGATAAAATAAAAATCCTCGTTTAAATGTCACTCAGGTTTAAATGCACATGAATTTATAAATTCATTTTTATTTTATTATTTACGAAAAAAAATATTTACTTAGTAAAGTGTTATGAGATGAGGTATCACACAGAAAACAAATCGAATTGTGAGCCTCCTGATTTTTTGAAGTCGATTCCAAAATGGAACAAAAAGTAATGGTCGCAATAAATAAACTCAAAACAACATAACCTGCGTGGGTTTAATTGAGCTTATTGTAGTACAAAAGCCGTCGTTTACGTTAAAACTGTAGTTTTAAGTAATGTTTACTTTTATTTGACGTCGTTCTCGAAGATATGGTAACAACATAATCAACTCCCTATGATCTTAATAATGAGATCAGACCTGCGTTCAGTTCCAGTTATTTAGTTAATTATATTTAATACAGTATTTACTTTTTTAATTGTAATAGGAAATTTTACATTCAGAACAGTTATAATAAACAATTAATATGCCTATTACATTAAAGAAGAACCAGTTTAATCACCAAAATGTTATATAAGTATATCAGTAGTTAATGGTTTTAATTATTAGTCCGTCACAATGTGATAACATTCTGTTCTCGATAGTTGTAGTCGTTAGCACGGATGGACGACGCGTGTAGACGCCATGGGGCCTCGGATACAATTTATTATTCTTGTGATTTTCGGTAAGTTATTACAAATCATTGTTATATAGTGGGTCCGGTGGCAAAATTATGTTTTAAACTTTAGCTAGTTAGGTACGTCATTTGTGGGGAGTGGAAGGAAGTGCTCGTATGAATTGAAGTGATCGTCAAGGATTTAAATCCGATTACAATATTCCAAGTTTACGTGATACCTACTCCAAATGAAGATTCGATAATTATGATCGTGGATCCGGTGACTGCAAACAAATTTTTCACCAGCAGAATTGCAGTAAATGTTCATTTGAAACCTGTAGTTAATAATGGTTACTTTTATCAATGCGAGAGAATTATATGGTGAACGACTTCCTATTCTTATTGAAAGAACATTTTTCCTTTAATTCGCGTACATTCCAAGAACATAGTGCCATGTTTCACTGTGTTGGCGAGGTACAATATTGTCTCACCAAGAAGCAACATGCTTCTTCGAGATTTTTTCCTTGAAAAAAAGATAAGTCGTTTCTTTCAGAGATGCTAAAGTTTCAGTGACGTTCCTACGCCACCCAGGTCATTGGATACAACACGATGGCCTTTTTGTGTGGATGTACTTCAAAAGCTACATGATTAAACGAAATGAATTCTATCCCAATATTTTTTATAGCACAGCGTGACCTAAACCCGCACTTATGCCACAGTTATCCGTGACTTAAGTAGCTCCTTATTACATGGCAAATGAAGCTAACTTCACACCATTCAAAAATGAATTATTGCCTATTGCGCGGGTACAAATTAAAAAATACATGTACATGAGGGTACTTTATGACATTGAGTGACGCAAACAACTATTTATACGAATTCAATTGAAGTTTGTTCTGTGTGTTGCAGGTAGTGAAATTGTTGGTGAAAACTGTTATTTTATCATATTTTTATTGGGAAATGTGATTGAACAAAAAATAAACTACCTACTTAACAAAGTATAAGTATACATAGATGGTAAAGTACACTGTTTGGTAAAATCAGTAAAAATGTTTCTTGTAGTTATCTTCTCTTCTCAAATTGTTGGTTCAGTAATTTAAACCAGTGTGTTATGCTTGTTAGTCAAGAATTCTGATAGGTTAGCGATTTTCCTAAATACAGTTTTATGTTGTAGAAAACTAAATTCAAACATTAATAAATTCGTAATATTTCCTTTCCGGGGGCTTCGTCGTATTTTTTATCTGTCTCTTCATGTTTCGAAATCTTTGTAATTCTCTTTCGCACAATAAAATTACAAAAACATTATCGCAACTTAGAAAGTGTAACTAGCAATATGAAATTAAAGCATCAAATCATAACTATTATTTATTATAACTACAATTAAGCGGGTTTATGTCACTCGTGCTATAAAATAATATACGATACTCGTTCGTAAAGTTGCATTTTTGAACGGCGTATATATATAACTTCACGCCGTTCAAAAATGGCCAACTTTACGCACCGTATCGTAATGTACTATTATTTCAATAACACGTGGCACGGAATACTAAGACCATCGTAAGACCGTTTAGATTTATTTACATCATTAAAGAAAATCCGCACATTTCTGATAAGCAAATATTTATGATTTTATATTAAAATAACAATTCTACCACCGGACCCCTGTTATAAAAGGTTTACTTTATAATATGAAACGAGTAGGTTTTTACAAAATTAATATCATGTGGGTAGTAACGTACTTGTACCTCTTGAAAATAAATTGTAGGTAAACCTAAATTGTAATAAATATATTAATTTAATTTTAGGAATTTGATAACGTACCGTACCATAGTGATCCACATTCAATTAATTTTGGGATATTATGTTGAGAAATAGCTAATACATTAAAAACAAGTTATATCTAATTCCTTATTGTACCCATTTCAAAAATATTTAATGTACCAAGGGCGATGAAAAGGTTTCTGGTGACAAAATAAACTATTAATTTTTTTCATTTTACTCTGCTCTTACATCGGTATAATTTGCAGTTTATCGATGAGGTTTCCAAAATTTCCTTCATTGCGGTCATAAACTAATATTTTATTCCACTGTTGTATCCTTTTAAATAAGGAAAAGATGAAAGTCACTGAAGGTATTATTTTCAGCATCCAAAAATAGGTACTCTGACCCTGACTTAGCTAGAATAAACATTTTGTTTTGTGTTTAGGTGGTTTCTTCCATGCCATACTTAGGGTTTTGTTTCAGAGCCCAAGTGGCATATAAAACGACGTCTTATCCACAAATAACGATAATAAAAAATCACATTCTCCTTGTATCAAGTGTATTTTTCAATGTCTATTCGCTATTGCTTCCGTTCGTCAACATTTTAGACACCCATCTTGCTCTTATAATACTGTAGTAATCTTCTTATGTTCTACTTCTTCTTTCATAATTATGCTCTTCTTTTAATGTATATAATTTTAGGTTTTTATAACGTCATGTCCGTGAGAAATCTTAACTTTCTCAGCTACAGTTACAACGAATAGCAGCGTTCAGTGCACTACGTTTTAGGTTTTGGTGCAGCATCATCCAAAATTGATTTCGTCTTCACAGCTTGTTCTTCCATGTTTAAAGTCAGCAAACTAAAATTGAACCATAGATTAGGACATCGAATTGCCACTCGCAGTCGATGAAAGTTGATTAACTATATCCTTGGTGGAGACAGTTATCATTAAAATACTTAATCATCGTACCCTGTTCAGTCCATTTTACTAGTAATACTTCGATAATTCAAATTCAATTCTTTAAATATGTATAATGAAAGAACTAGTCAAGTGTGAGTCTGGCTCGCACATGATGGATTCCGTACCACTGAGTGATATGAACCCTGTAATATGTATTTTACTTTTTAAGTATTTAGGCATTATTGTAACGCTTAAAGTAACACATATTCTATGAAAATTTCAATGGTTTGCCTATTTCTGTTTAGTAATACAACTCAGTGATAGACAGACATTGAAGGAACATTCAAAGGGTTCCAACGGTCCTGTTTTTACCCTTTAGTTACGGAACCCTTGAGGAGACCATCAGATTTGGGTCAGGAGCGAACAGTTTGTTCATTACCCTCAAATAATCAAATATGTATAGAAAACCAAAATGGATAACTAAAGGAATAAAAATAAGTTGCCTAACAAAACGAAAGTTAAGAATGCAATTTTATAAAGGTAAATCAAATATAAATAAAAATGACGTTGTTTCCTATTCAAGTTTACTTAAAAAATGTATAAATCATGCAAAAATAAATCACAACAAAAAAATTATACTAAGAAGTAAAAATAAATGTAAAGCATCTTGGAAAGTAATTAAAAATGAATCACAACCCACGTCAAGTAATGGACAGATCGAAACAATATGTCATAATAAAAATATTATAACAGACCCTAAAAAAATAGCGACTACCTTTAATGATTATTTCATTGACATCACAAGTAACATGGACAACAATACAAGTTTAACAAACGTAGATAAAATAAGTACGAATATAAATGGTAATAAAACACATTCTATGTATATAAGTCCATGTACTGAAAGCGAAATTAAAAATATAATATTATCCCTAAAAGACTCTAATGCGGTTGGATACGATGAAATCTGTACAAAAGCCATAAAAAAATGCGCAAATGAATTATCATCTATCCTTACGTACTTAATAAACCTATCGTTTGAAAGTGGAACTTTTCCGGACAATTTAAAAAAATCTGTAGTTAAACCTATATATAAAAAAGGAGATAAACAGAACATTTCAAACTACCGTCCCATAACTCTTATTCCTGTAATCGCAAAAATATTTGAAAAAGCAATGGTTAATAGATTATTAAGTTACTTGGATAAGTTTAATATTATATCAAAAGCACAATATGGTTTCCAAAAAAACAAATCGACAACATTAGCAGGTTTCAACCTAACTTATAATGTCATGAATTACCTTGACAAAAAGAATGATGTAGTTGCATTATTTTTTGATATGTCTAAAGCATTTGATTTTGTCAATCGCGATAAATTACTCTGTAAACTTGAAACATATGGTATAAGAGGAATTGCACTTCAATGGTTTCAAAGCTATTTGAGCCACAGATCACAACTTGTTCAAATTGATAGAAAGGCAGAAAATGGTAACATAATGCAGTTTGCTTCTCAATATAAAATAACTAAAAATGGTGTACCACAAGGTAGTGTTCTAGGACCCTTATTATTCCTGGCATATATAAATGACCTTCCTAACATAACTGAAAATAAAATAATCTTATTTGCTGATGACATTTCAATTGTAATTAAATCTAATAATAAAAGTGATTCTAAAAATGATTCTATCAAAACATTAGAAAATGAAATAAATTCCACTGTTAAATCAATTATTACATGGTTAAATATAAATAACTTAACAATTAATCTAACAAAAACAAACTACATACAATTCCAAACAAGAAATAAATCAATCCATAAATTAAATATTCATTATGAAGGACAGCAAATACAACAGGTGGATAATACAAGATTCTTAGGTATCATGATAGACAAATGTATAACTTGGTATTCCCATGTTGATATGGTTTGCAAAAAAATTAACAGATTTGTATATGTACTATCAAGGCTCAGGCTTACTGCAACAACTGATACTGCACTAGCAGCTTATCATGGTTATGTAGCTTCTAACTTAAGATATGGAATATTACTCTGGGGTAACTCACCTCACGCTAAAAGGGCTTTTGTTTTACAAAAGAAATGTATAAGAGCAATTTGTGGCGCACCTCCACGAGAAAGTTGTAAGCCACTTTTTAATAAATTAAAAATTCTGACATTAACGTCGATGTATATTGAAGAGATATGTATCTTTGTAAAAAAGCAACACTTTTTGTTTAAAACTGCCGATCAAATCTACCCGCGTAACACAAGAAACCCATCTAGACTAGTCTATGAGGAAATACCAAGAACAACATTATTTCAAAACAGTGCATATTATATGTGCATAAAAATTTATAATAAATTGCCTAGCTCCATCAAAGATGCAAGTGAAAAAGTATTCAAAATGAAGTTAAAAAAATTTCTGTTACAACATAACTTTTATAACATTCAAGATTTCTTTAACTTTAAGAATTCCTAAAATGAACATAAACATTATAATAAACTGTTTAATAATAATTATTATTTAAACAATAGTTCTAAGTAGGGTCAAGTGGGGTAAGAGAAACATACTTTACTGGTATTTTCATATTTTGGCCTTCAGCTATCAAAATTATACATTTACTTTGATAATAATAGAAACAAATCTTCTGTTTTGAAATATACTTACATTTTTTTTTGACACAGAACTAAATTCTTCGCGTAATTACGGCACAATTTAGCAACAAAGCTAGGTCTTATAAATGTTCCTCTTTCCCGAGATTTGGAGTAAGAGGAACACTCGATATTTTTAAGTAATAACTTATGTTTTTAAGTGTATAACATAGCATGTTTTAAACATTTTTTTGAGTAAAAGGAATTAAATCTCGCCTCGTTTTAAATAAGGTCTTCTTTAGGATGACAGCAAACAAAAACGAAATTTGGGGTAAGAGGAACATATAGGTAAGGTCAGAGGTACTAAACTCTTTGTGCTATTAAATGATTGTATTAATAAAAAGAAGAACCGCCATTTTTTTAAGTCGGTAAAGCTACCAAAAACCTTCTCCTAATTCTAAAAATTACTGTACTGAAATCCACTTTAAGATCGGTTCAGCCAAATGCGAACTTATGGCGGACAATACGTAAAACACGTTTTAAAGTGCAAAACTCCATTTTTTAAGTCGTCTTATATACCTAAAACCTACTCCTAAGTCTGAAAAATACTATGCTGATAACTGCATCAAAATCATACACATACATACATACAGATCAAACTCAGAACCTCCCTTTTTTTGAAGTCGGTTAAAAATAGAAATGAATGGCGCCACTTTTAACGGCCCTAACTGCTTCTAATAGTTTTTCTTTCGGGTAAGAACTTCTATCGGTCTTTCTTACGTAAGCTCGAGGCATTTTGCTTTTTTCTGTAACAAATAAATAGTAAAGCAAATCATGGCTATTTTCGGAACGTGTTATATTTTAGCGGATTTTAAATATGTTTGTTACCCCTGAAACAGGAAAAGAGGAACATATGTTTCTCTTAACCTGGTATAGCCGTTCCTCTTTCCCAGCTTGCCATTTTGAAGGTTATGTTATTATTGACATCGAAAAAGCACTAAAAACACACGTTACAAACAATGTAATACGTAGAAAATAAAGATTAAACGTAATATATACACTTACCATAGCAATAAACCGCAACACTGATGTTTTTAATACTAAAATTAACTTAAACAAGGAACGCCGCTAGGTCTTGGTTTTTTTAGCTTGACATCTGATATTTTTTTTCTCTTTTGCTCGCTTACTTGCTGTGTTCCAGCGCAATCTATCCAAGAATATTTGAACTACGCCTAATATTGTTTTATCCACGTAGTCACCATAGAGCTGGGCATTATAGTTTTCTTTTTACGAGTTACTGTTACTCTTCCCCCAGCGTCCCTCTTACCCCACCTGACCCTAAATATAATAAGGTAAAATAATGAAAATGTAAAAACATGTGTACCTAATTGTAATTGCATGATTTTTTTTGTAACTTAAATGTGTCTAATTTAATAAAAATGTGTCTAATCTAATTTAACAAAATAAATAAATATTGCATGCTGGGATCAGCCAAATATGTCGGCAACAAATTGTATGACAATAATTAAACACCTGTATGAACCATATTTGTGCAATAAATCATTTCATTTCATTTCATGTTTTAATATATCCATTTCATATTTAAAAATCTAGTTACATCATATCATTAAAAAATTATAACTTCAAGCCTAGGTATATGAGGCACCATCCGATATTTTTGGTTAGATATATCGGCGAAGCGTTACGATATTATATCTAAATGTCGTATGTTTGCCTCAAAATAATATACCGTTGTATCGATAGGTATACTAAAATATCGATGGCGATACGTATTGGGCATCGCTAAGTCGCGACGACTAAAGTAGATACTATGTGTGCGCGGTACGTAAGACGACTATATTTCATTATTTCCATCATTTTCCGCAAAAACGGAATATGCACAATGTGGTATATCTTCGATCTAAAAAGCGATGTCTCATGCATGTTCATATTCCAGGCCCAAGGTCCTTAAGAAAGTTGCTGCTTTCCTTTGGTAAATAATAACTAGCACTTAAGTTTTTCCAAAAACCCAAACAAAAAATCAAAAAAATGTTTCTATAACACCGAAATACAGATCAACAATATAAATTCCCGGAAACTTTTTATCGATCCTTAGAACAGAATTTAACGCGTTACCTACTAAGTACATTTATGTAGTAGGTATAGTTTTTATTTAAATCAATAAAATAAAATTTTATTTTAATAAATAATAGCAATAAAATATTTATCCGAGTAAGTGATGTAAATGAGGATAATGGAGGGTAATTGGTAATATTAATCACCCATTGCATGTATGTATGGCTTATAAGTAGCACTCTAGAAGCTTATTCTAAATAATCAAAGATGAAACTTTTTGGAACCTGTTCCTCGTTTGCAAAATGTGAATGTGGTAAATAAAGCATGTCATAAAAATTGGTATTTAAATAATATTATGTACTAAAAATATATGAAAATTATTCATTATTTCAATATTTTTACTTAATTCAGTAATTTATAAAACAATTTAATTGAAAGTTTTTGTATGATGGATAAAAAAGAGCACTGAGTTTGATCAATAGACAGAGTTGAATTATTAATTATAGTTAAGAGTTAGGCTACGGTATCAGAATATTGGGGATTTTTTTATTTAGGTAAATGATAATTTATCTTACCTATATAAATTAAACTTAAAATTCTCGTGTCACAATGTTAGTTACCATACTCCTCCGAAACGGCTGGACCGATTGTAATGAAATTTTGTATGCATATTCAGTAGGTATGAGAATCGGCTACTATCTATTTTTCATACCCTTAAGTGATAAGGGCTGTTCAACCTTAACATTTTTTTTAATTTTTGGACAAAATTATTTGTTTTTATTTTTCATTAATGTAAAAATATAATGTAAAATACATACAACCCTAAATTTTCACCCTTTTATCACAAACCCCTATTTTTTAATAGTAATTTTCTTAGAAATAATTTATATGGCATAACAACGTCCGCGGGATCAGCTAGTATAATTATAATTATTTAAATATTATGTCGATTACTATACCATAATATGCAGTTTAATTAAAAATCTCTTCGATACATCAAACAAATGAACTGTACTTTGGACTATTTAAAAGTATTAAACAAATTATACTGACTATTGTTTTTCTATTTCCAGCCTGCTTAATTTATAACATCAATGCGCAATTCTTCGACAAGTATTTAGAAAACTTAACAAAGAATAGGAATATTTTAAAGAAAGAAGAGACTAAAAATAAAAATGACGATTATGACGATGATTATTACTATGATGATGATCCAGAAGAACAGATACCCCCAACACAGAAGCCCCCACCACAGAAAACATCACCTCCTCCGAAAGCTCCACCCCCACCGAAAGCTTCACCTCCTCCGAAAGCTTCGGGACGTCCAAAGTCGCCGGACTTCGGAAAAGGCAGCGACACATCGAGTGGTAAAAAACATGGTGGACCAAAGAAAGAAGACCCAAAAAACGACAGAATCGGATTTAGAGTTGGGGATGATTCGGACGGCCCTGAAACTCTGAATGTGGTGACGGTAAAGAAGTTTATGTTCCAAGCGCAACCAGTCACTCCGGCCGTTAAAAAGAATACGGAGCCGAGGAAGATATATTATTACACATAAATAAAATATTTATATTTCATATATAGTTGATCATTATATTCGCGACTTCCTGATGTATCAACGAAGTATGCACAACTAGCTGTGCAATTGAGAACATTTTCACACAAGCACACAACAGCTATTATACAACAGCTCCATGTACACAACTAAATACAAGCGATCACAGTTTTAACATTGTGTACATGGTTAACTTGAACTCTAATGGAAATTTAGCCTTGCACTTGCGATGGTTTGTAGCACAGCTCCTAATTCAAGAAGGGCAAATGTGATTTACGAGGGAGGTTTTGAAAGAATACGCCGATGGTTGGCCGTGAAATGATCGCGAAATTTCACCAGGCGATCCGAGGGCATTTTATTCCCTTGGTTCTATCAATGAAATCAGCGTAATAATTAATATCCAATATTAAGTTGCATGTTGTATGGCATAACTTAAATAGATTTTATCTTGTTCTTGGCTAATTTTCGTTTTCGTTAATATTTCGACAACCCGAATGGCGCAGTGATTAATCGGATCGCTGTTACAAGGGTTCTGTTACCAGCGAAGTTGAACATTGAATGGTGAGTTTTAATTTCCGTTCTTGGTCTGGGTGTATGTTCTTATCTTGCGTTTTGTCTATGGCGCCTACAAAAAAGGAATCCTAATGTGCGGCTTTGAGTGTGTTATTTATATTGTACTATTTCTGATGATGCGCAATGAACCAGACAAGTTTTCGCATTATGTCTTTGTCTTGTGTCTTGTAGGCTTCAACTTCTTAATGGTCTACAACTGACCATGGGATTATCAGTGTTCTTTTCCATGGTACATTAAAAATATTGTAGTCAACCACGGTCATAATAAATTATGAGTAAGAATAGTACATTATGATACAAGTGCGCGAAGTTGGTCATTACAGTCGAGGCGGTTGCACAGCCCGAGCCGCAAGGCGAGGGCTGTAATAGAGCCAAGACTGTAATGAACAAAGCACACGCGTATCATACGACGTTTTTCAACACACTTGCGAGGAAAAAAACAATTAGGTATCGACATTTTTCAGTCACAAATCAGCAAATTATAAACGAACAAATGTTTGCACAAAATGGCGTGGAGGTTTATTTTATTTTTTCGCGCGCCGTATCTTTGGTTGAATAACTATGCGCGCGCAGGCGCGCAGGTTAAGTCCAGAGGCAAAGAACACCATTCCATTCAGCCACAATATATTAAACTAAATAATTATGTATTTCTAATAGGAATTTAAGGTAATTAATGATTTAAAATATTGTATTTTTAAATGCTTTAATAGATAATTAGATGAAGTATAATCTTATCTTATCAGATTTTGACTAAGTACAACAAGTTTATTTATTTACAAAATAATAAATCTTTTGGTAACAACCTCTTTACGGATATTAAAAAAAAGTGGAATAAGAAAAACACTAGTGCGGTAATGAAAAGTAAAACGCACTAGTGTGTAATAAACCGCATTCCGGGCGTAAGACTAAAGAAAAAATAGCAACTTTACGAGCAAGTGTGTTGAAAAATAACATGGCAGATGGAATATCTATCAGAAGCAGCAAATCACGAAAATATTATGTCATACAGCATATTTAATTATAACGTAATAATTTCCAAAAATGCACCACGTACCTACGTTCATGTTAATGTGCCGCGGCCACTGCGCACAGTAATTCTAATTCAGAAGACAATCCTGGCCCTGCCAGGTAGGCTGGTCCCACCCTCGTGTACACACGCACATGTACACAACACACACGTGTGTACGTACACATGTATCCAACTTGCCAACTGTACAACGTAGCCACTTGAAAATTCAGGCTTCGCCCGCGGCGCGGCGGGCGGGAAAGGGGGGTCGAAGGGGGGTCGTTAGTGACATTTCGTATTCATGACGTCAGCCCCGGGCCGATTGTTTGCAATATTACTCTAATTGGAATTGTAATACGCGTACATCCCGGATAGTGGTGATACGTGTCCGAAATGTTCTAGTCGCCGGTTCATTC
The DNA here is from genome assembly GCA_905404135.1 of Hesperia comma. Taxonomy (NCBI): domain Eukaryota; kingdom Metazoa; phylum Arthropoda; class Insecta; order Lepidoptera; family Hesperiidae; genus Hesperia; species Hesperia comma. The sequence goes on along the minus strand of FR990029.1, from coordinate 15,398,986 downwards.
TTTGTCTTATTTAACGCGCGTAATGCGGGTTATTGGTTTAATTTGATTTGATAGAGCCGCACATAGTATACATAACCTTGTAGTTTACAATAGGTCTAACTCACAGTCGTTAATATATTTTGTAATTTTACATTTTAGATATACACGTTCTTTACTAGTGGTTATTATTGTAGTCTTTGAATTGTAGGGTGATTTTAAATGGGTACCTAATAAAATAAAGGCCATGTCACCAGTTGGATACGTCTAACAAAATCTTCTTGGAGATCAAGTTACAATTGACGGATCGCCGAACCCATTACTTTTATTCTACGTCCAATAAAGTCAGGCCCCTCCTCACCTATAGGTACATAAAGTGTTTGCGAATCTTTAAAATCTTTTAATCTTTCTTATAATTAATGTCTATTTACTTTAATATTTTTTGTGTATACAATAGGTATAAAGATATGCCTGTAGACAACAGCTTTATTAATTATAATTATCAAACATGAATTCCTGTTGTCTAACACATTTGATTTCCAGCATCACAAAATATTTTTTTTTCAGTATAAAGTAGTCCCCAGAGACCAATTTAATTTAATAAATCAGATAGAAGTTATAACTTGTCACTAGATGGCGTGATAATTCAACAACAACTCTTGTATATGATCTTAAAGAAATTCGGTAAACATTTTAATTTTAATACGTTAAATATTTGAGCGCTTACTGATTATTTAACTGATTCTTTAACAATTTTTTAATTTTTTGGCCCTCTCCCCCCTGCGTGATCACCATGCTAAGACCCCATCCCCCTCCCATTTGGGTGTTCATAATTATGGTATTTATTATAAATACGGTTTTAAATCATGGTCGACAGACAGAAAGTAAAATAAATATCTTCGATGTGGCGTATGGGACCCGCCGCGCTTTACCGCGCTTTACCGCGCATTTACATCAATATTTAGTTATCATGCTTATAATTTTACATGTTTCTTACATTTTTTACATTTTACTTTTCTTTCTTTCTTTTCCAACTTTCCAAAACGATGGTAGCTTAATTATAAAACTCATCCTGGATATTGAGAAAATTCCTACAGGATTAAATAGATTTACAATTGAAATGCGCTTATGTGAACGTGTTTAATGTGGGTTTTTAACCGACTTAAAAAAAGAAGGAGGTTCTCAATTCGACCGCATATACGCTTTTTTATGTTTGTTCAGCGATTTTTTCGTCGTTTATGGGCCGATTTTGATGATTCTTTTTTTGTTCTAAAGTAGATATGCGCAGTGGGGTACGCTGATAAGGACACCAGGATCTAATGATGGCATCTCGGAGAAATCGAGGGGAACTTTCGAAAATTGTAGTGACGACTCTAAAAGCCTATCATGGCTACGTGGGTTCTAATCTAAGGTATGGGATTGTGTTGTGGGGAAATTCAGTTAATTTCAATAAAGCATTCGTTGCACAAAAACGCTGCATCCGAGCCATGTGTGATGCTGCTCCGGATGCAAGTTGTAGGCCTCTTTTTAAGGAATTAAATATATTAACACTCACGGGCATGTATATTTATGAATTATGTGTTTTTGTAAAGAAGCATAGTTACCTCTTTGAAAGAAAAGGTGATTCTTCTAATTTTCTAAGCAGGCATTACAATAAATAAGGCTTCCACCGTCAAGAACGGAAGTGCGGTCTAGAAATGCATATCACATGTGTATTAAAGTATATAACAAATTACCACGACATTGTAAGCACTTAACTCTACTTCAATTTAAAAAACAAATACATGAATGGCTGCGATATAAGTGTTATTATAGGCTTAAGAGAATTCATGAATGAAAAATTTAAATAATAATTGACAATAGTATGAGAATGTAACCACAAAATAAGGATAGTAATGTAACTAACATAGTTTTACGACATTTATGTACTCTAACTCATAGAGATAGGAATATCTCTTAATAGATATAGATAGAGATAGGAATAACTTGACTGAATCCAATTTGACCATGACATGACATATTAATTTTAATGAGACATAATAAATCAATTAATAATTATTTTAATAATAAATGTGACTTTTTAATTCAAAATTTCTGTAAATATAATCTGATCAAAAATTATTGTATTAAATTATATACCTACTTCTACTAATTATGCTATTGTATATAATTATGTGTAACTAAAACGTATGTAGAACATTATATTATATATTAATTAAATATTTTGTGAATAATTTGCATGCCACTATTGTCGGCAAATGTGAGACACTCTATATTTGATGCAAGACCAGTTTGTTACCACATTTTCGCAAATAAATTATCATTTATCATGCGTAGATACGACGAGTGCGTACCTACATAATGGCGGAAAAGATGGGAAGAGGATCTAAAAATGTAGTCTGGGATATATGTTGAAAATGAGAATAAAATAAAGTGCTGTACAGTGTGCGATCGAATTATAGTTGGTTTAAAGCGATGGAGATGGAGTTTTACTACAGCGTCAAAGTCTTTGATCAAAATAAATATTACAGCTACTAGTTTTTTTTTATTGAATTAAGGTAGCAAACGAGCATGCAGCACCACCCTTCCGCTGCCGCCCATGTCAATTGTGACCGACTTAGAACAAGACCCAATTTAGGGACTAGGGTGGTTAGTCCAATTAGTAGATGGTGTTAGAATGTTAGTTGGTTAGTTTGTTAATAAGTGTGAGGACTGGGACTGTTAGTGATAGTTAGTACTGTTAGTTAATATTAGTATTGTCCAGTTAGTAATGATTAGTGTGAGTCTTGTTCCAATTCGGTCACAGATGCGTTGCTACCCCTGAGGACTGAGATGGTCGCCTCTAAAAAGTGAACCGGCTCCACACCTTCCTATCCGGAACACAATTGCTCTTAAAAACAATTATTATGACGGTAGGAATGGTACTGAGTGGACGGTGGTACTACCCCGGGCGAACTCTAGGCTCTACCACCTATAAAATGCTACTAGTACATTGGACAAAGTCATCCAATTTCTTTGATGAATCTTGTATTAGACAAAGACATTAGACCAAGTATCGGAAGTTTTCACGCCGCCCGACGGCCTCAGACATGGTTTAACTACCTATTGATAACAACCGGGGCCGACTGCTTCACATGCTCTCCGAAGCACGGAAGCACACAAGAAACTATCGGTCACCCATCAATGTACGTACTGTGGCCGCGGTTGAATTGAGACTCTCGTCCTATTGTTTTAAGAACAATTGTGTTCCGGATAGGTAGGTGTAGAGCCGGTTACAGTTTTTTAGAGGCGAACATCTCAATCCTAAGGGGTAGCAACGCATCTGTGACCGAATTAGAACGAGACTCATGCTAACAATAACTAAATGGACTATTACTAACATTAACTAACAGGACTAATTATCACTAACAGTCCCTGTCCTCACACTTATTAACAAACTAATATTCTAACACCATCTACTAACTGGACTAACCATCCTAGTCCCTTTGAGTCTAGTTCTAGGTCGGTCACAGTTGTTATGGGCGGCAGTGGAAGGGTGGTGCTGCATGCTTGTTTGCTATCTTAATTCCATAAAAAAATCGATCACAAATGTGTTGCTATCCTCGAGGACGCGCCCACCCTGCGTCAGGAACCCATGGTGGACATATCAATGGCGGCTTCTCAAGTTGTCCTTAAGGTATTATCCTTGAGACAGGACGAGGAGTTGATTGGATGAAACACCCGGAATAAGACAAGCCAAAACCTTTACTTTACTGGTTACTCGCGCAAAACTACTCTACAAGCACTACTGCAACGTTTAGATCTTGTAGATCTTGCGGAGAAAATCTCCATCCATATCCTCTGCGATTGTAGAAGATGTACAAGTCGTATATCTACTTGCAAGTTACTCAATCAAACCTGACTCAATCATAGAACAAGACTCCGGAAACATTATGGTTATCCACGGTATGGTTTATCTAGACTGTAGGCCAAGGGACCAAATCTAATTAAAACCTGGACGGCCATAATAGATCAGAAATGGACGCAGTGGTCTCATCAAAGTGTAAGCGGATCCACTTCACACACACACATTTCTAATCGGAACTCAATATAGATGTTAAAACAATTTTTATTCATTGGCAATTACAAATTAGTTTTAATGAACGTTAAGTAAAGTTACATAATTATATCAATTCACTACTATTGCAATTACCTACCTTACCTATTATACCTATTATACAATTGTTTATATTTCACGGGAATTTCAGTGCTTATGGCAACCAATTGCTTCCACTAACTAAAGTAAGTAATAATCCTTAAGTATAGGATACTTGAGTAATTGTTGCCAATAAAGTTTCTAATAGGTAAGATTAAAAAAAAATCTAAGTAATCTTTCAATTAACTTTTTTAACTTTTAAGTTTAATAATATAATAATGATGTTAAAATTATTATAATTTCATCATATTATGATTCATTCATGGCGTATTTGGATAGGTATCACAATTGTATATTTTTTACTTACCTATTCCTATAAGTCAGGGCATAAAATGAATAAATAACTTATAATTTATTGTACCATCTGTTTTCTATCCTATTATAATAGTCGCGGAGTAGAGGACAGGAAGAGTACTCACGTTAAAGTCTTTCTATTGTAAATAGGTGAAAAGGTTATGTTGACTGAGTGTTGATGATGAGTAAATACGAGTATGTTGATTGAAAAGCGACTGTTTGCCTAGTGGAATCTATCATAACATCTTACTATGCCGCTCATCACCACAACTATGGGTCATCATCATTCTGCACTTGGTTGCATTAGGTTCATAAGTAATAGGGGCACTAAGCTCACCTGTGTGGTCCTGTAGCGACCTGCTGAGCGGCGGCGCGGGCGGGGTGGGTGCGTGCTCGCCCGCGTACAGCCCGCCGAACTCCTCCGCCGAGGACGACGACGCGTTGCTGCACTTGCGGCCCTTGTCCGGCGTGTACTTGCTCTCCGCCGACGGCAGGTACTTGGCGTCCGCCTGGTGCTCGTCCAGCAGCCCCGGCACGCCCAGCAGCCCGCCCACCAGGTTCGGCCGCAGCTCCTCCATGATCTTGGAGCCCTGGCCGCAGCCCCCGCCGCCCGTGAAGTTCAGCTGGCGGCTGAAGAACGCCGGGAATATGTTGAACTGCTGCGGATCCGGCAGGGCGGCGAGCGGCGCGGGCGGCTCCGCGGCCGCCGCGCACGCCGCGCTCTTGAACTCCACCGTGCTGCAGCCGGCGCGCTGGAGCGAGCAGCGCGGCTCTCCCGCGCTCCGGACCTCGTCGTCGGACCGGCCCCGACGCTCTCCGACTAACCACATTATAGTGACGTGCCGCGCCGCCGACGCGCCGCCCCGCGCGCTAATTGTTCGCGACTGCGCGACGCGAGCGCTCGACGCCGCCCTCGGGCGAGAGCGAAACGGCTCGCTTCCGAGCCGCCGTGATCGATGTTCGAGGCCGGGCAGGGATGCTGCGTCCCTCTCGCCCCCGGCGCGCGGCGCTATACCCGGCACGGCGGCCGGACGAGGGCGGCAGAACGCGCCCCCATTGGCTGACAGCCGCCGCGCGCCGCGCTCCCATTGGCCAGCGCGCCGCGCGCTCGGGGTGCATCGCACCGCTCCGGGCCAGATCCTCTCCTCTTTGTTTTATTGTCCCCATGGCTTCCAGTCGATCTTGCGTTTAAAGTTTATGCATTGTACCGTGTTTTGTTTTACAAAACACGAAATCACGTATGAACTTCTTGAGGTAAAACGTGCTGAAATGGAGAGGTGACGTTCGTAATTTTCTTTTCTGGTGTGCCGCGGTCTGTGAGGTTCGAAGCGTGGCTGCTAGGCACGGGAGTGTTACGTCAAGTTTAGGGTGGAAGGATATGAGTGTTTGTACGTACCTATAGTGTGTGTTAGAGTGGATGTTAGGTAGTTGTGCGAATGTTGTTGCTGGTTGGTAAGGACTCAGGAACATGATGGAAACTATATCTCGCTCTGTATCTCATAGCGTGTAGTTTCAACCAACTTCACCAATTAGGTCATTATTTTCACTGTGGATGTTTTACTTATACAAGCACAATACTGTGGGTACTTACACTTTGCACAAAAGCTTTTCTCGTTTGTTAGAAAGACAACCTTTTTATAAGGTAAATATCTTAATCATTGTCACCTATGGTATCACGTTGTTTAATTGGAGGAAGTAATTAATTTATTAGTTATGATCATTAATAGGGATTAGTGATTGGTGAGTAGGTAATTGATTGAGAGTGATAACATGTAATGTTATGTCCCGCTGAATAATAGATAAGATTTTTATAATTGTTCGATTTTAAATGACGCCTTTATTTTCAGTAAATGCATTTAATAACTTATTGCAATTGGAATAAGTTACTCAATGGTTATATTATATTTATTAATGTATCATCAACAAAGCTATTAATGAAATTTTGTTATTACCAATTTCACAGCCCGTATTGCTGACATTAGGTAATACTTTTGGAATAAGTCAGTGTGTCAATATTTTGTTATTTTAAGATGTGCTAAGGAGATTCTTTCCCAGTTCTTGTCCGTGATAAAAACCTTCCAGAAACGATATTATGCAAGCATGACGTGTGTTAGTAGGTAAGTACTTCAGTGCTAATATGATAGAGATGATATTAAAGTTAAGTGATACACTTAAATTAATTGTTTCACATACATACCTGCCCAGAAAGAAGGGATTTATTACAAGAGGCCATTTTCTTGCACATGCAAGAGCAATAATTGAATGCAATTAAGAACGTGCAATAATTGCCATTCAACAATTTTTTGTTTATTCAACAATTCTTTACACGCAGATTATCGCATGCAAGTTTTGTTTTCTTAATATTTTCTCGGTACGATCGAAATACCTTCACGCTCTGTACTCATATTATGCGCTTGCAAATGTAGAGGCAATTAAATTGAATACAAAAATCGCACAAGAAATAAAGCTCTGCGCTGTTTACACTAAAGAAAAACTTGAAACGCAAGTTGTCAAGAAGATCAAGAATGTTATGAGTTGTTTAGATGATGCAAGTAGTTTATTGCTTTAATTTTATTGTATAGAACATCCAAAAAACTGGCATCATGTAAATGAGCCCTAAGACAAGAAGCTTGATCACACAACGTTTTCTACGTTAAGAGATCTTACTAAGAACCTATCACAGTTTCTAGAAAACATGATTCTACGTGCCTTAACTCTTCGAACCCTACATCTTGAGGAAATGTTTAGGCTGGGCTGTTTATAGTCGTTACACAGATATTTTCTATGTCATGAGGTTTTGATACAAAACTGTGTCACAGTTAAAACAACCAGTGTAGGATACCAAGCCGTAAGTAGGTACATTCTACCCTAGGTCTATGGTTTGTAAAGGCTAGTAGACTCATACATACATATAACATACATATAACAAACACGCTTGAATAATGCTACCTAACTGAAATAAAATTTTCAAACCTGGAGCCTTTTCTGAGCTCCTTCTTTCTCCTTCCTTCTTAGATCTCACTCATTAAAATGTATTACTTGTATTATTCGTACAATTTCTGCTCCATAAAATAAGAGGGATTACCTAGTTTTCTTTAATATTTAGCCCTAATAAATTACTGGTCGATCAAACCTGTGAAATAAATAAAGCGGCGATATTTTTTTCCCTTAATATTCCTGATTTGTATGAAAATATTTATTATACTTAGTTAAGATCTAAGGTAGGGATAATATATTTATGATTCTGAAAATTGTATAAAACACGTAATTGAAAACAATAAATTACGGAAACATTAAAGTTAAGGTAGGTACTGCCAACATTTTTTTCATATTTTAAGACCGTTTTATATAGAGCGCTAATAAAAATATTTTTTAGTAAGTTATATTGAAAATAGATAAACGCTAACACACTCATACCCCCGCGTAGGTTACCAGGTACCTGTATCGCGGGTGGCACGGACTACACATATAACATTACAATTGCACCCATGACCCGAGTACAAATATTTATCTGCCACATAAATATCTGCTCCGGCCGGGAATCGAACCCGGGCCCCCTTGCTGCAGACAGGGTCGCTACCAACTAGGCTACAGGGTCGTCGATATTCTTTATTTCCTATTTTGTGAGCTTTTCGTCAGTATCGGACACTCTCTGTATGAAATACATATGAATATGAAGATAAAGTAACTACGCTTGTGAGTTTTGCTTTTCAACAAGGTTATCTTATAATATTCACCATTACTGTCTTACCAACAACGTGTTGTTGATACCTCCGGATGTTATGCATGTTCATGGGATAATTTACTATAAAAGGAACCACGTTATCACAAGCCATGTTTGAAACAAAAAATTCTTAGCATCATATACCACAAAATACTTTTGTATTTTCGTTTCAATAACCAGCCTTAAAAAGCACCCTTTTAATATTCAAAACCAAATGATATTCAATACGTATTCAAAAACGAAACGAATGTCATCGATAGCTTAATAAAGATAAGATCTGGCAAGTGGCAACCCTACCGCTACCGTGTCACTGGTTAGATTGTTATGAATATCATTAGCCGGATCGAATTCGCGTACCAACTGGCCACGGCGCGGCCCTCGACAGAGAATAACATTACTGATTGAGAATAACATTACTGTAAATTGAAAATTTTAAAACTCCCAGACATGTAAATGGTGCTGAATCTTATCAATACGTCATATTAGAAAGAAGGAGATTTATTTCTACCTGCTGGACCGATTTCTACCAAACATAGGTAAAACCATTGCGAGGAAACGGGCTTTTGAAAAAAGAAAACCGCATTGAAATCAGTGAATCCGTTTGAGAGTTATGATGCCACGAGACAGACACATAGATACACAGACACACAGACAAACAGGTTAAACTTATAACACCGCTCTTTTTGCGTCCCCGGACGCAAAAAAACTATGATTAACATACATATTGTGTCATTATAAGACAAGTCCACTTTTAAAAAATTTTTGAAGAGAATCTTCTCAGATGGCTTCCGAAGCGCTCAAACTTTTAACCTTTTAACGCTCTTTCTACTATGGAATGTGCGTAATGAAAATTGAAAGATAGAACTTAGGTTACAAGTTGTAAAAAAATTAAAAACCTATTAATAGAAGAGTCACCAGACGGTATGGTATGGTACCATGATGGTAAATATGAAAATGTTATAGTGCCTGAAATGAATAAGTATATAGGCATCTTTAGGATACGGGTAGGTTATGCAAAGCAAGCGAAGCGAGGGCGGATTACTAGTGATAAATATTCAACTGGTAAAGAGTTATTAAAAGCGCAGCGTTTCGTTTGCAGTAGGTAGCGGAAAGTTGCGGCGAGTGCGGGAGAAGTGAAACGTCTTAGAACTTTATTAGTAGTTTTAATTGTTCCTACGCTCCTTCAAGTTCCGAAGTTTAACCGAGAGTTTAGCGAGAGGATGCATTTGGAATACATATAATATATGTACCAACAGCTATACACATTGTGCTAAGTTAATTTGGCTTAGTTTACCAAATAATTTTTGTTCCACGGTTCTAAATCCCTGTTTTCCTACGGATATTCTAAATATGAAAGTGAAACTGGTAACTTTTAAAGAGATGAAAATTAAGGGAAATATATCCATAAGCGTAATAATCTTCGTATGAATTAATTACCTAAATTGTTAAATGTCACATTTAATATTGACACACATAGCACAGCCTAATAGCAGGATCTGGCTTGCAATGGACTTTGAAAAACGGATAGATAGACCAACACACACACTTCCCCTAACCACACTGGAGCTGCTTGTTGAAGTATGTTCGAGGCCTCCTCAATGATGATAAAAGACTTGTGATCAGACATGGGCCCATAATGATTTGAAACCAGATAAACAGATTGTATGAATCCTGATAGACAGATTATATGAGTGTATCCGTATGTAAGTTATTAAAACCCTATGTGGGCCACGGCAAGTGAATAACTGGTGGCAGTTAGCGCACGGCGCTGGTGATATAAATGCATTTCACGTGCGCGCATGCAGATTTGTGATAAAGTTTTAATGTACCTGCCAACTTTGTGTGTCTTACCAATTACCAAAGTACCCATTACAACTTGCTAATTCCGGGGAAGACTCCTTGTACGCAAAGTGGAATTGGCTGCTTCATAATTTTGATGGTAAATTATTCGTTATACGTAGCTTTTGGAAATGTATCTAAATATAGGTGATATAGGTTTTTGGCATAACATTAGATTTTCAAAAGTTCCTCATTTTTGGTAGGTATTTAATGCATAATATTTATTCCGATATAAATTCATGTTCTCATAAGTAATTGCTTATTTTTTAACGGTCAGTTTGTCAGTAGTTTTAATATTTGTATACGTCCGTCATATTTTTTATTACATAAAATCATTGGTTAGTTATTAAGTAGGTGCCACTATTACATTACATTTTTCGGAAGCATTTCGTCACAATAACCAGAAACCAGAAAACCAATAGATACAATTTATGACATGGGACTTGAATCAATTATTTGGATTTTTCAACAAACGAGACATCAAAATAAGAACTCAGTCGGGTAGTCTTTGCAAACAATGGTGTAGCGACATTTGTTGCAAGCCATGTGTGGGCCCCGCCCGCCGCGAGCGGGGCACAATGTGGTACAATAGACCACCAGACTCCAAATTATACTCCTGTTACCTCCGCACGTCATTACCCAAATACGGTGCTTGCCAGTTTGCGCTTTACTCTGTTATTTTATTCAATATAAATCGTGTAGAGATTTACAGACACGCTAGATTTTGGCAGCGACTTCACCTGCGTGAGGGATAAACAACGTCAAGAATGCAGAAAAAATTAAATTATACGCCTTGATATGAAACTCAAATGATCGATTGACAGTGCTGGCCACCTCTCTAATAAAAATCCTAAATGTTAGTAAACTTGAGGGTACTAACATTTTACTCTAACTATTTAACTCTATTTAACATTTAACTCCGAATTTTTTGAAGTTCTTTAAAATGTGTTTTAAACACCCTATTTTAAAATTAAGTAAGTAATAATAACGTTTCGCAAAGCGTAGCGAGAGCGGGTCTACTCATAAATAATATCAAAACGTGCCCGTAGCTCGCTACGAGCAACGAGTCTACGCCGCGGTGTAGCTACGGCGCTCCTTCCTGTGGCCGGCGGCTTCCGATGGCTACAGGCGGCTACGAAGTATAAGTTTGGTTTTTGTGGAGTGGCAATTCTACATATATGCTCAGCGACTCATGTAGAAATACACCGGAATCACCACTATATTCTTTTATTTTAACATCATTTCTTTCGTTTTTGGTAATAGTCCGCTAGCGAACTGAACATCGAATGGTGGTACGACGAAGACTACACGCTATATAAAGCTATACGCTATATAAAGGGTTTAGAATAATTATAGTATAGAATGACAGTAGTCATACAAGCGCTCAGTCTAAAATGAAGCACTAAACGATTATTTTTTAAACCGAATTTAATATAAGATGTTATGAAATATTGGAAGCTAACCTGTGAAAAGTGGTGTTTTACACTTCTTTTGTTTTTCGGATGTGTTTTAACAAAATTTAACAGCACAGATCGTCATATTGTTTTTGCGAGACACGTTCGAAACGAGCGGAACGGTGTTTGGAGCCATGGCTCCAATGAAGGTGCTACAAAATGGCCGCGCTGGCTTGGTTTCTATACTATAATTATTCTAAGATAAAGGGTCATAATTATAATATACCTACTTGCCCACCTACCTACACGAGTTTTTTGAGCTATTTAAAGGAATTTATTGAAATAAACATTGAAAATTTTTAAACGGTAACGTTATGTACTTAATTGTTTTCTTTTGACGTGGTATACCTAATCGTTACTTTTTATTTTTACATAATGCATTTACAAAAAACCTTATTACTATTCGGGTACTCTACGTCCCAAAATTATTTAATAAAATTTATACAGAGTGCAAGATGTATGTAAATACTACCATTTATTACTTACGATATGTGTAATGAAAATGTTCTATAGTTTCAAACAATAATCACGAAATTTACTGGCACGCCAAGTCAAATTACGCTGGCCGTATTTGCCGACGGCTGGCTATCAGCGACCCTTGAAAGGGGTCATCTCCTGCCCTAGAACTTAGAGAGGGTCATATTTTCGTGCACCTTCTAAAAGCAAACCCTTTTCGGTTGCCACGAAACGTTTCAGTAATTCCATAATTCTTCCCTTTTCAGCCATTTTCCGTCATTAAATATTAATGTGTCGTCCGCGATTTGTTAGACAGGTTAATTGAAAGACGAATTATTTATTTGCATGATGAGTAAATTGCTTCGTTCCGTTTTATAAAACGCCAATTGGTACACGAAAAGGGTGGGAATTAATAATAGTAGATGTAACAATGAAAGTTACAAGTAACTATTATGCTAATTGTGGTTTTGTTTTGTTAAATAAAAAGTGGGCGTTAGGTTTCGGAGCGATGAATAAGAGATTCGATTGTTTGCAAAAATATTTTGACAGCAAAATTCGCGCCTTTCCCGCTGTCAAAATTACCGCCTAATTGGCGCGTGCGCCCGTTGCCGCCCACAGTTAATTTGAAATTAGAACGGTTAACTTTTTTATTGTAGTCACGTGGCATTACAGCTTTGTTGATTTCGTGTTTTAATAAAGTCACTGGGATTTTTCTGTTTTGCTTGTTTTTGTTTATATCTGATACATTTACGTTTTTATTTATAGATATTCAAAATATTTTAGCTTTTTTGGTGACACTAGTAAATGAATCATTAATTATTTATTCGTAACGATAAAAAGCTTTTACTTAAATATGAATTTTTAATGACTTCAATAAACCGTGACGTATCTGCCTTCAATTTACGCTTGCCCAAATTAAAATGTTATTATTACCGAATTTGAAAAAAATCGTAATATTTTTAATTCAATAGCATTTTAGATCAATTTAAGTATTTTAAAATCTCTGTAATGAGATACGGAGGGGACTTGGGGGTTTTAGTTAACGCATATGTGTACGTAAGATTTTCAGAAAGAAGTTAACCAAAGGCATTGTAAACAATTTTAGAGTTTTAGCACAAATTTATCCGTAATTAGTTATTTTAGAGCTGTTCGCCCCATGAAGTCTTCACGCGGATACATGTAACCAACTTTTTTATGGGATTTTCCTAAACACAAACTTATTTTATTTATTTTATTTTATTTAAACTTTATGCACCATACAATTGTATAGATACAAAAGGCGGACTTAATGCTTAAAGAATTCTCTCCCTGTCAACCTTCAGGAAGTACGAATTCAACGAAACTTACTACTCACTATTTACTATTTCTAATACAAAGTTTCATTTAAGTAGCACATTTTTGTTATACGTATTATTATTAGTTATATATTATTATATTAGTTACATTGTAAGTCAGAGGGCAAGCCGCAGGCTAGAGCTAGTCTGCAGTAGATCAGCTAAAGTTGTGTTTGACATCGAGCCACTTAAATCTCGATCCAAATGTTTGTCTCCGCGTTTTCAATCCATAATGGCGGTACAGTCGGAGTAAAAGTTTGCTATGAATTATTACGAACTGACAGAGTAGCTGTGCCTACATATGTAAGTATTTATCGATGTCTTTGTATGGAAAGTTACAGAAGAACTATTATTGGCGTTTCTTTAATGCGTTATATACCAAAATTTAATATGTTTCGTGTGTGCGTTTATTTCTGCAAGTCGTAGAAACGACTAAAAGGAATTAATTTTACTGGTTTATTGTATTATATTTGGGTTAACATTTAGTTTTTTGCTTTATTTGTCAATTTTTTGATAGTTTTAAGCGTTTTTTTAACGTTAACTCTTCCTATACCTAACTTAAATAGATGTAGGTATTTAGAGGTGTACAATAAAATCTTTGTAATTCACATTCATCGAAAATCGAAAATCGAGTTATTATTTACATTATTTTTATAACAATAGTCCTAGATTACCTATTTAACTATTGACGTTATTTGTGTCACTTGAACGTTTGTAACATTAACAGTTGTGTGGTCGACAGTACCTGTGGTGACGCGGCGGATCTCGCGGCAGTCTTAAAAGCTCGCCAATTACTGGCTAAAAGCACCTTCGGGCTCTTCCTCAGCGATTCACTCGCTCATATATTTTGCACAGTCTAACTTTTAGTTTGCTCAACACTGACATTGGGTACATACATGACTCTCTAGAGATGTTCTAAATGTCCTTACATGCTTACACCCCTGCACTTCTGTTGAAGGTACAGTCATACACAAACAATTTGACGACATGGAGATCCAATAGGTAGACAATCGAATGAAAATAATTTATTTTAATTATCTTAAACTTGGTTGTCAACTTCACATAGGTTATTATGACATTTATATAACTTTACCCGTCTACTTTCAAACTCAAGAACATTCGTTTGGCTGTTATCTAATTGCTTAAATGGACATTGTATCTAGTACAACTTTGTATTTGGGATGTATTTAGACAAAATAAAGGAAATTGATTGATTAAAACAAAGATGTTGAATATTATGCCACATTTGTAGGTTAATCATCGTGGATGAGGTGTCTCTTTAAGGTGTTTTGAGATGTGTGCATACATGTCGTGGGTATACCTAGTTTGATAAAAAATGGAGGTATCCAAAATAATCTATTTAGACTAGGTACACACCTACAATACAAGGCGTAAAGAATATCTGGCCGCTGAAAAGTGATATGCTCAGTTTGTGTATTGTATTATAAGTAATCTAACCTTTCCCAAACATGACTGATGTGCAAATTAAAAATCACTCTGTTGACTACGGAGAGTGTCACGATTTGTATTCTTTGTGGAACAAATAGCGAATTAACTGATACCATTCAAAGGAGAACCAAAGTCATCTATCTGATACCGTGATTGATAGGTATTATAGTTCAGCCAATGAAACGTCATAAGTTTTGGAAAATTTTCAGAAGTCTAAAATAATCTTCTGATAGTTTTCATCATCAGATTGATATAAATGTTAAACTATGATAACAAATCAATTGTTAAATATGTTTTGTTTCGGTCGCCGCTACGCCGTGTAGGTATACCTACTCGTATACTTGCCGGTCCTCCTTTTCTTGTAGAGTTAGCCATTTGTGGTTAATTATTTGGTTTTACTGGTGTCCATAAGCCTGGTGAAGCGCTCATAGCCCAGCGGCTTGCGTCGATCCTAAGCGATCGACAAAGTTAAGCAACAGCGGGCGCGGTCGGTAGTCGGATGGGTGACCGCTAGTGGCAAAAAAATTTTTGAGTGCTTCCGTGCTTCGGAGGGCACGTAAAGCCGTCGGTCCCGGTTGTTATCGATTGATAGCAGTCGTTAAGCCATGTCGGAGGCCTTCGGGCGGCTGAAAACTTTCGACACTGGGTTGGCCACTAACCCCTCCACCAACCCGCATTGGAGTAGCGTGGTGGAGTATGCTCTAGGCCTCCTCAGTAATGAGGAGAGACCCGTGCTCAGTAGTGGGCCATTAGTGGGTTGTATAGCTTTTAGCTTAGCTTTACTGGTGTCCATAGGCGATATTTGGCCACTAACCATCCTGTGGTTCGTCTGCTAGGTAATCGACTTTTGACATAAAAAACTAATACTCGGGATCGTCGGCTTAAACTTTTTCTTAAAGCATGAAAGCGGACCATGAAATATTCCTAATGATGGCCACCCATCCAGCTAAAGAGCTGGTGGCCAGATCTACAATTGACCAAATCATTTGCACTATACACCATCAAACTACAAGCACTTCTATAAATATCTACTACAAATAAAATATTTATTTGCACGCGGAAAGTCACAAGAGAACTTTAACAAGACATCCGAGAGTGGAAAAACTCGAGTAAAAACACCCACCATCTCGGTTTCAGCAAAGGGGCTTAGAACAAAAAGGAGGAGAATCAGAGAGCCGCAAGTAAACCTTAAAAACTTTCCGACATGAAAGTTTAAAAGTGATCCGGGTGGGTGGGGGCACCCGTTGCCTAGCAACGCCGCCCCCTCCACGCCACAAATCTCGGCTTCGCTGCGAATATTCATTGTTCCTACGTTCTGACATACATATAAACAAGTTTGATATTTCGGTGCTGCGGTGGAAGAAGGCAATTTGGGTTATGGGATCAGCACTTTGAGCTGTATACTAATGTTGCTATGTGGAGATAGCGTACAGAATTAATTATTGCTACGGAGTTATAGTACGCATCTACGTTCATATAGAACCTGCAGTAAATATACTTAAAAATTGATGGAGATTTTTCTCGGACACTTATGCTTATAAATTTATTTAATCGATTTGCGTTAATTTTCAATCTGATAGTGAACGACATTTTTTGTGTAATATCGGGTTTTTGGCTCTGTCTCGAATTTTTAAGTATAACAAAGATGCGCAAGTTCATCAATATGACAACATAATTTTATTAAAATATTCGATTTGATCACAGATTCATAACATAGGTTTATTTACAAATCTTAAGAGTTATACAACAAGTAGATTTGCTTGATGGTATGGCTGAAGTCTGGCTGATTAGCTACCTCTCTCTCACTTTTAAGACAAAAAACATCTCATGTTCGAGCTGGGAGCTTGAGAGCCCGTATTTTCTTATTTATCCTAACATCTTCTTCGGCCGCCAGAGCATCGGTGGCGCCTTTTGTTTTAAAGCATACGGGCCGTATCAACACCTGACTTATTCAAAACTAAAGTACAAGAATTTTTAATTGACAAGTGTTACTACACGATTAAAGAATTTTTAGACGACAAATTTTGATTTATTTAAGTGATATTGATCTGATTTATGTATGAGAATATAATTTCAATATGATCTCCAATTTAATTAATGTTAAATGTAATAATTATATAATGAATATTATTTTATTTAATTTTTTAATTATAAGGAAAATTATATTGTACGCCATATGGCAGGACATAGAACAAAACCACCACATTATTTGTCACCTGTTTATATGTATATGTCCACAATAAAAATGATTTGATTTGATTTGATTTGATTTGATTGTTACACACCAAAATGAATTCAGAAATGTTGTCAACTTAGCAGTTTACTCTTAGCCTTCTTACGTTAACCTCGAGTACGCTAAGAAAGTATAATCAAATGTTAGTTGGAGCGAGTGACATGCAAGGAAAATTTCAGCAGAAATTCCCTTAAAATCCAACACGACGTTAATTCGCTGCAATTACGTCACACAAGACAAAAGGAAGAACGTGGAATGTTCTGAGTGGCGAAATCAATTAGCATGCAAATGTAAGAAAACGACCATTAGGGTGCCGCCGCAACACACGAGCGCAGCCGATGTATTGATCACGCGATCCCTCACACGCTTACATACACCCGTCTCTTTTTAACTTCCCCACAACAGATCGTTATAAACATAAACATTTTTGCTTTCAAACATCTTCAACGCCCACCTTGTACGACCCGAAATGTACCCTAAATCTCGCAACCGAAGAACGATTTCAAAATAACTTTCGAGGAAGGCTCTACGGCCGTTCAGCTCGGAGCGATTTTCCTTGTTGTGCCAGCAAATTCTGTTCCTATCTTTAAAGGAATAAAGATCTATTTCAACGCCGGGCTAAGAGAAAATGAATCGTATACAGAAATTTCAGGGGTTATTATCGATGGATGGAGTAATGAGCCTCGTTTGATGATGACATGTTTAGAAATAGGTACATAGCGAAGGAGTTTTGACGAATTGCTGTAAACGGAATGATGAAGCACCCATATTATAGAAACACAATTTGATATCTACATCTCTTAATAGGTATATCGATGAATTCAGAAGGGTTTGCGAGTTCTGAGTTTTATATCCCAGAATAGAATAATAAGTACATTATAGGTACATTCATCCGTTATATGTAATTTTCATAGATTCAATGAATTTCAGAGCATACTAAATAGGTAGTCTGTATTATCTACATGTGAAATTTGATCAACATTTAACTGACCCTTTCATTTACTTCGAATAAATAAAAGCTTTTTTTAAAATAGCTATCGGGGTATAATGTCCACCGAAGCTGCAAGTTTTATAACTAAAACTAAAAATAGGTAAACAAATTATATTATGTATAACAAACACCGCAATTCCCAATAAAGAAAGTATATGTACATATGCAACAAAAATACCTGTAGGTATAACTACGCTCCCTTTACGTAAATTTTTTTATTCGTATGGTATATTTGGTTCTTCACGTAATCGTATTTTTCATGAATATGATTCTCTGTCTATAGTCGTGGAGAATTTGTATCGAAATTACGAGTCTGCTTGTGCGAGCTCAAATCAAAATAATTGTATTGGATTCGAATCAGTTTCTTATTTTACATCCCAGTTGTATTCCATTGCGATCTACTGCTACTTGTGACGGGGTTATGTGACAAAAATGAAACAAAAATATGTGTGGTTGGCCCTGTACCGTTTTATAACATTGACTTGCATCATTAATGGGTGCACATGAGACCAATTTGGCCTAACTGGAATATGTGACCTATGGCTGCAATCCATTAATGGCCTACTACTGAGCACGGGTCTCTCCCCATCATTGAGGAGACCTAGACGTATTCCACCACACTACTTCAATGCACATTGGTGCAGGGGTTAGTTGTTAACCCAGTATCGGAAGGTTTCAAGAGGTTTCCGACATGGCTTAACGACAGCTATCTATCGATTACAACCGGGACCGATACCGGGCTTTACGTGCTCTCCGAAGCATGGAAGTGCTCAAGAAATTTTAACACTAGCGGCAATGACTAGCGTTCACCGATTAAACTACTGACAGCACCCACAATTGCTTAAGTTTGTTGATCACTTAGGATCGACGTAAGCCACCGGACTATGAGCGCTTCGCCACCAGGTTATGTGACGCATAAAACAATTCATTTTATTGGCTGCATTGAGGCTGCCTCCATAGAGAATTGTCTTCAGTACCATGCTGGCAGCCAGGGTGTTGTAAAAAGCAATAGAAACCGGCTTCCGGAGGTTCGTATGTTCGCTCGTTGACTACTAACATAAAAACTACAACATAGCAGTTACTGCATTATTTAGATATAGATTTTTTACTGAAGAACAGTATATATCGGAATTTCAGTCCAATCTTTTTAATAATCACAGAGATTGGGCAGGTAACGCACAGATTCTCAGATATTTTGATATCGTAATTCCATGCTGAGTGGCCACTGGATCTTGAGTCAAAGATTTTGCATGAAATTTTGAATAAGTAAGTAGCATGAACCAATAAAGAGGGTAGGTAGGTAAGAGTTTGATCATGTTTCTAAGCTTTGACGTAACGCAAGTGGCTTATTCATTGCACACGCTAAGTTAGGATGTCTGTTGATCCAAATCCGATTCTGCCTAATATTTATAGATATCCAGGAGAAGTTTTCATAGGGTTATAGAAGGAAGTGTGCGTGCGTAGCGCCTCGGATACCATAAAAGCTAGTACTTCATTTTTTTGATAATAAAGAAAAAAAGAAGGAGGTTCTCAATTCGACCGTATATATTTTTTATGTTTATTCAGCGATTTTTTGTCGTTTATGAGCCGATTTTGATAATTATTTTTTTGTTGGAAAGTAGATCTATATTTCAAGAGTGGTCTCGTGATAAGGACACCAGCTGTAAGCTGTAATGATTAGAGTTAGTAATCTCAATATTATTAAAACGATTATAAAAAAAATATAAATCGCCTATTTTTATTACCTATTGTTTGCAAACTTAACAGATGAAGAAAAAATATTTCAGGATAATTCGTGGTTGACTCTTCTGAGACTTTTTCTGAAATTGACTCTACTTTTTAACTTATTAAAATTATTATTTCGAGTTACTAACATCATCAATAATAGATTTTCTCATATATTTTTGTACGATGTACAGAAAGAGATCATTTTTATTGTGTAGGTATTTGACCATCGATTTCATGCGACGTGATTTTGAGTTCAGCAGTCGTAACTACTTTCTGTTCCACCGGAGGTTGCATAATAAAACAACAAAAATATAATTCCAAGAGATACGATTATTTTAATGGTCTTTAATTGAAGGATTTACAGTATTAAGATGTGCTCTACAATATTGATGTAACAACATTTTTAGAGTTTAGCTCACCGTAAATACATTTGATATGACATTTAAACACACTGAAAAAAGTTATGCACAACTATTAAAGAGCCCTGAATATTTTATAACATACACAAATAATAATTGTTTTATATTTATGTTTATTTTGTGAGTACACTCTGTAGCCATCTTTTACTTTATGTTTTAGTCACATCTGTGAGACTGTCATAGTAGGAGATGTAAGGTGCTCGTTTGCTTATTCTATGAATGAGGGGTGAAAAACTAACAGACCTAAACCAAGTATTTGGGTTTGTTACCTACCTTTTCTTTTTTCAAAACGCTGCATATAATTGACATAATAAAATGTTTTGTGAAACTAATTCAATGTGCAAAATTTTGTAGCCCGTAGAGATTGAGGAAGTAAGTAGTTTTAATTCAGCTTACAAGATTAGGGCGCATTCAAGTAGAACGCTTGTTACCGGCGCCGATCTGTCATGGGTCCCCGAGACGATCAAGTGCGCTTGACAAGTCTACGTGCTTGAAGCGAATATTGATCGTTTACGGCGTTGACTTGACGCATTCCTTCAAGCGATCTACGGCTTGACCAGAATTGACAGAAATTTTGATTGACGCCGCTTGATGCACCTACGCTTGATGCGACTTGACAGGACTTGACAAGCTTTTTTCATTAGCCGCCGAAACTTCGAAGATGGCGGACATGGCGGATGACGAAAACTACCGAGACGTGGCCTTGGCAACAAGCGCTGACATAATTACCGAGCGCGATTTTGTGCTATTGCTAATATCCCTTTACAGGAATTATCCAGTACTTTGGAAAATTAAAAGTAAGGAGTATGCTGACAAAAATAAACATATAAGAAAATAAAAATACCCCATCGCCTCTTTCTTGTTTTTTTTCCTTAATAGATACCGCTAGAGTTATAGCAAGGAATGCCATATCTGCGTTAGAAACCATTTTTGTTTTTGCGACCACAACTTTCATGGGCACAGGGCTGCATGAGACTAGGCACACGCACTTGACGGGACTTGATGGCACCTTCAATAGGTGTCAAGTCCCTCGTCAAGTGAAACCGTCAATCACGTGAGACTTGTCCAGTGCGCTTGATCGTCTCGGGGACCCATCAGCGCTTATCGGCAGGTCGTCGGCGGAGGTAGTCTCTATACTTTGTGCCGAACTAGCGCCGATAAGCGCCGAACGTTGCCAACAAGTATGTCAACGGACCAGTACCGATAAGCGCTGCAGATCGGCGCCGGTGACCAGCGTTCTACTTGAATGCGCCCTTACACCCGAACATTAAATAGTTAGGTAGTTTTAAAAAGCTTATAAAAGTGATCGTAGAGGTACATCAAAACATTTGTAATATCCCAATGTGGGTTTACTGTTACTCTTTTCCCAATGATTGTGTCTATATTTATTTATAGACCTGAAATATGTTTGCCCTAGTTTCAGACTTGCATCGTCGCAACGCCTAACGCCATCTAGTACGAGAACAATTTAAATCAAACAGACCTAATTGACATGCGCCAAACGTGGAATACTCGCTTTCAGCAGATATGAATCTTATCGCGCTTAATTTAAGGTGTAAATCTCTCTGTTACGTTCGCGCCTGCGCTGTTCCATTGATTTATTTGGCACTGACAGAAGCGAGACGTGATCAAAAGAATTATATTGTGACAATAATGTTTCCGATTGTATTTTATAAATATAACAGAAAACCGAGGACAGAATATTATAAGTGATACGTGAAAATGTTAACCAAAGGTAAGGTGTATTTATAAGGATTGTTTATTATTTATTACCTATACAATACATACTCAATGCAATCGGTAGAGCAAAGTTCAATGACATTACTAAAGAGCTCTATTTAAAATTTACGGAATTGAATTTCATGTTCATTCTCAATTCTTCATTATTTTATTAATTGGAACATATGGAAGTTCCTGAATTCTTAGATATATCTTCTTATAGCCATAAAAACATATCAGTGCAACAAATCAAGTTCGGTACAAAACATTTAACAATAATGTTTATTTGTTTCATTCACTATGAAAATATCACGTTTTTATGCCCACTATCTTCATTCATTAGTCTCCATCAGTTGCATCATTAGGAGTCAACTTACACAGTACCTATCTCACTTTGTTTAATCGCTTATAATAGTAAACACTGCAGTTAGAAAAGGCAGGTGATGGTTTTATCGTCTGGAAAAAAAATTAAATGAAAAATAAAAAAAAAATCAAATATTGCTTCGATAAAAATTTTCATTGTTGTCGCCAATCTCACGTGAAATTTACAGAAGCCGAAACTAATAATGTTAAAATTGACTTCTTGATTTCACAACTCGGAGATAAATTCCAATGTTTCGTCCTTTTTATCTTTGAACACATCAGATCCACTGCCCTGCTTGTAAACATGCATGAAAACACGTCTGGTTCTTATCCTCTAACCACTGACAAATTAAAAAAAATCAGCACCCAAAAGGATTAATTCTTTAAATAAGTCCCACTCTTTTAATACGTGTTAAGTCTTAATAACAATCCTCTTCAATTTTTTGTGAATATTGTAACCGAAGTGTAAGGGATAAAGGAATCCGTGACCCGTAATATAAAGGATCCATTGTAATCGCATAGGATTAGGGTGTTATCGGCGATAATATGGTGGGCCGCGCCGCCGCTGCACTTCGGCTCGGCTACACGAGTGGAGTTGATACACACCGGCCTATAGGGTGGTCAATGCGTTTTATTATAATGGTAGACTAGGTTCTGAATGTTGGTTGGATATTTTTCGAATGATATAGAACTTCTCTATGTAAAAGAATGTTCACAAAACAAGAGGTAGAGTTTAGAATTCGTTACAAGCAAGCATTAACATGATGATCTGAATTCGAATTTGTTTAATTCGAAAACAAATTCAGGTTACATCGCTACAATTTGCAACGCAATTTCATGACCTCATCAGGCCGAAAATTTGTTTTAAAGTCCGATTTAGTTTTTGAAACGGATAGGGCTGGAGTTTGTAACACATAGTTCCCGTAAGCTGAAACAGGTTCTCTCTTCACTAGTTCATTAGTTGGATATATTCCTTATCGCTTCAATTAAGCTTTGCGATATTCAATTATCCGAAAAAGTAAATGTTTACTTGTTCAACTTCAAACTGTCAGTAAATTGTCAGTTATTGCATTATTTTATCATGATAATTTTTATCAAAACTAAAATATTTAAATACCACCAGTAATCATAGAAAAAAAACATTTTTAGCAAATATTTGCCAAACAATCAAAACGTACGTCTCGCAGCCTCTCCCTCGCCGCTCGCGCCGGACACTCCGACATACGGAGCGCGCACTTGTCACTATGGGTGCGTAATTTGTGCTCCATTATGCGTTTATTTTATACACTGTGCCCTGTAATAAAGTGGGGTCCGATTAAAGACAGGGCTCGTCTTTCCGTCGGCGTCGCAACAACTGTTCGACTCGGGGGCGTTATAAATTATGCATTCGATGTATTGAAACTTTGTTGTAATGGATTTTTGGACGCGACTAGGGTTAAACACCTGTTCGCGTTATTGTGTATGTCAAGTAGGTTATTATTTGTGTCTGATTGAGTTGTATGGTTTTAATTTGGTACTGTTATAATGATTTAATTTTCATGTTTTGGTACTTTCTCATTTTATACTATTTATATTACGAGTATAAGTAATGAAATGAAATGAAATGATTTATTTCGAACTTGGTTTTTACAAACACTTTTCGAATGTCATCTACGCCATCGCTTCCACAAATCCCTACGATGAGTGGCCTTGGTAGAAGAAGCGGCAAGAAACTCCCAAGGAGTTTCTTTTTTCTTCCCCACTCACAGTTACAGAGAACACTTATCACTACTTAAGGCTATATTTCAAACTCATGTCCAGGCTGTTTCATCTTGAAAATATTCATCCAGTTTATAATAACCCTTCGTCATAAGAATGTCCTTAACATGAGTTTTTAGCTTACAGTATGGCATTTCCGTTAATTCTAACGGAATTTTATTATAAATTTTTACGCATCTACCCATGAACGAGCCACCAGTTTTACAAAGCCTAAAATTTGGTACAATCAGCTTAGCCTTATTCCTAGTATTAATATTATGGACATCACTTTTCTTTAAAAAACTATCATGGTACTTTTTAACATACATAATATTATCCAAGATATAGTAAGTATCGAACAAATAAACATACGAGTTATTTAATGGTATGGTATGCAATTTATGCATACCATTACCCATGCATACCAATAACACCACCACCACAGTCATTATCGTTGGTTGTCAGGTAAGAAAGAATAGAGAAGGAAGTAAAAAAGTTCTTTGAGTGGTTTGAAGCCAAATCTATTGTATTATGCCAGCAAGAACTGTATTGCTTGTGATTTGATATGAATTATCGACGTGATTGGCTAATGTTTTTTTACGTAATTTAAGTATTTTAGTTACCTCAAACATATTTTAGTTTTGTTGTTATTATTCATACTGGTAGGATATTTTTTTTTTGGTTTTCAGCTGGTTTCCTTGATAGTTGTTTCCTTGTACGTATAGTTTAGGATGATGCATTAATAGATGATGACAGAAAAAAATATCTATAATTTTTTTTAAAGCCGGTAAATGGCCATACTACTCACTGGTTATATGGTAGGTATAGGTTAATTGTGTCGTTTATGCTCATTTGTATTCGCCAAAAATTTTTTTAACAGGACTCTTGAGCGAAGTGATATTACTTACTTATTCTTTATATCGTTCTATTTTACATTACTGTGACACAGGGTACATAGGAGTATTGAACTGGTAATGACTGTACGATTCTAACAAACATTTTATTCCCGTAATCGTAGCTATTAAACGTGAAATCTCAAACCGAATCATCCGAATCGCATATTGCTCCAGCGCGCTTTTATCCGGACATAATTTTCTGGCCGATGACAAATGTAATAGGCAGGGTAGTTGTGAAATGAGGTGTGAATATTGCGTCTCCGCGGGGTACGCTCCTGCGTCGCTGGCCCCATGGGGTCGCGCCCCAGTTGCCCCGCGCCCCAGATGCCCCGCGCCCCAGCCGGCCCCACGCCCCAGCCCCGGACAATACCCGTCAAATTACCGGCAGGTACCAAAGCGTCGACGGCTGTATCGACTGCTCTCATTGTCTCTTTATTTGCCGATTGTTAAATAAATTGATGGCGCGTGGCGCATGGTTTTTCGAGATGTTTATTATCAGCTGTCTGTTGTGATGTCAAAATAGATTGGGTGATAAATATTTGTATGGACACACGTATTTAGGAAAATGTGAGTGCTATCATACATTTTACCGTTGCTAGCCGTTAGACTAAAAAGCGACAGAACATAAAGAAAGATGGAAGAAGAAAGATAGAACGAAAGATAATGAAGACCCGTAAGGTGCAAGGGTTATAATGCCGGATCGTCGTTCAAAGGGTCATAGGTTCGATTAAAGCGAAGCGGAAATTTTAATGATGAGTTTAAACTGCTCTCGGATTAGGTGTACGTCCTTGTCCTTGTCTTAGTATATTGCTTATGGCACAGAGAATCCTAGCGTGGGGCTAAGAGGGTGTAGCGTTTTTGTATGTTATATATAAGCTCTCCTATGAATACGATTGCACCTGGTGTTAAATGGCAAAGTAGTCATAAGACGGTAAAGCCTGCTGACAAAGAAAAAACCTATCCACTTTTGACTTGAAGTAACTCT
Source organism: Hesperia comma (assembly GCA_905404135.1). Lineage (NCBI taxonomy): Eukaryota > Metazoa > Arthropoda > Insecta > Lepidoptera > Hesperiidae > Hesperia > Hesperia comma. The sequence continues at coordinate 15,373,194 of FR990029.1, read as the reverse complement.
CATTAAAAACGAGCGTAAACACCGAAACAGGTGAAGCGATGATGGCGCAAGATAATAGACGAAGCGGAGCGCGTCGTTCGTTCGAGAGATGATCACTACGAAGAGAGCGTCAGTTACTCATTGAACGTATTATTTCCAGCGTACGTCCTGGTGCTGGTAAACACGCTGGTGGTATGCATGCGGCGTGGGCCGCACCACCCGCACGGCGAGGCGCAACGCCACCACCACCACAGGCCGCGCCTCGCGCACTCCATCATGGCGGACGCTGGCCTGCTGCATGACGCCAAGTAACGGCCTTTGATTTCTGGTTTTCTGCGGTGTAAATAGTCGGCAAATGGGGGAGCCATTCCATGGTAGATGGTCAGCGTTGGTTATTAATACTAAAATAATCTTGGACACACTTTCGGCCGAGATAGAACAGAAAGGAAAGAAAAAAAATGTAGTCGTTGAAGCTCTAGCTATAACATGACCAATCGTTTGGCGGCTGACTTATCCAAGAGACAGACTTATGACAGATAGCCAGTAGCTACAAAATCTTAACAGAAAAATTATAATCCTGGTAAATACTACCTAGTACTTAGGATCGAGGCAACCCGCCGGGCTAAAAAAGTTTATTATGGTAGAAAAAATCTAGGTAACATGATATATGCACAGGAAGGAAAACCATACATACTTAATAATCAGGCACCATTATGTAATTGTGTTTCAGACATATAGAGGAGGATGCCGTGGTACTGACGGCGGACTCGTTGAAGAACATGACGCCTGAAGAACTAGAGTTCCACTACTTTTCCGCGCACGACTTCGATAAGAACTCCAAGTTGGACGGCTTGGAACTGCTGAAGGTAATAAATTGATTGGTAATGGTACTAAACATGGCCAATGCCAACTATTTACAGCTAATAAAATTAGGTACTTACGTATTAAAACTTGTCACAGCTTGCCGATATGAAACAGTTTTATTTTTTCCTGTGTTATCCGTGGAAACGGGTTCATATTCAAGGATGCAAAGTATCTTAATGTTTAATGCAGGACCCTAATTCTGCTAGTTTATAAATGAATGCTTCAATTATGTCATGTTGGAATAGTTTGACGCTCTTTGTACTTCACAGTAAATGTATGTAATAAATAGCATAGGTGCCATTCGTTTCCAGGCAGTATATCACACCATCGAGCACGAGGCACCGGACCCTGATGCTGACAACTCGATAGAGCCACAAGCCTCAACTGACATGGATACTTTTATAGGTAATAATAAAGACCATTGTTTTAATGATTCCCTCATCCTCACAGTGTCACATTAAGGTTGCTTATATCGTGGGTGTCATGGACCGCACACGAAGAGCGCTACGTATACAGAAATTTAAACGTCATTCAAAGATAGTCCGGCATGTCGGCCATTACGCAGACCTTGACATCTTCTTAGTCCTACAAGTCTAATTCTTAGTAATTCATTATTCATGAGCTCACTGAGGCCTTTCGTATGACTGATAACCATTGGCAACGTTGACTAGGTACAAAAACCACAATCAAAATCTTTGCCCGTAGTTTAAAATCTGCGCATACAAAAACGGAAATTGACTTTGTTTTGTTCTATGTAAAGTACTAGAGAACCGCCCGCGCTTCGTTTCGGGATCCGTAGGTAACAGTCGCGTAGATCCCGCTCCCGTAGGAATCTCGGCTAAACAGTAGCCTATTATTATGATATACTGGAACATCAGATACATAAATAACATTTGCCTATGACATAAACAAATTACATGTAGTATTTGATAGCGTGATTCAGAACTTGCAAATGAATTTTACTAACGCAATCTATTAACAACATCCAGAACTAAATATAATTAATATAAACTAACTAAATATAAACTAACAAAACATCGATCTTCTCATGGGAATGAGATGTTTTTGCGCGGTAAAAAGTAACCTACGTCACTCTCCACCCTCCTAACTATCCCCACACACATTAAACCATACCATATAATAGCCATGTTGCGACGTGAAAGAGTCACAAACAAACAAACAAACACACTTTCACATTTATAATATTAGTAAGGATAGTAAGGAAGTAAGGATAAAATCAACTAGTTAACCCTGAAACTGTCGGTGTTCCAGCCCTGGTGGACCGCACACTGGCGTCGGACGACACGGACAACGACGGGTACGTGTCGTACGCGGAGTACCGCGCCGCGCGCGCCGCGCGTCCGGCCGAGCGCACGCCCAGGGTTGTCGCCCAGTGAACTTTACCTATACTGTGTGGTAAGGTATTGACAGCATTTTGTACAATAATTGGCTTTTTATACAAAGAATCATCGACGTCCATTTCGACAAGTTCTGAAAACTCAATAACTACTCGCCAAATGTCGCTCCAATATTATGTGGCCCCTTCCACACAAGCCAAATTTTGTAATTAAAAATAAATACAAAATCGGATTTTTTATGTTTCTATTTTTTATTCGAAAGGTGTAGCATCTAAGTGCCTTTTGTAACTGAGTAGGAAAACCTCTTTGGGAGTTTGTTATCGCTTTTTAGGGTTCCGTACCCAAAGGGTAAAACGGGACCCTATTGCTGAGACTTCGCTGTCCGTCCGTCCGTCCGTCCGTCCGTCCGTCCGTCTGTCACCAGGCTGTATCTCATGAACCGTAATAGTTACACAGTTGAAATTTTCACAGATGATGTATTTCTGTTGCCGCTACAACAACAAATACTAAAACACTGAATAAAATAAATATTTAAGTCGAAATATGGCTTCGACGCTTGAGCGATAAATTAGTTACCTTTCGCTCCAAGAGATGGCGATGCTTGTGACTAATATGTAGTCCGATGCTTTTAGTTACCTGCCGGTCCAAGAGATGGCGTTGCTTGTGGCTAATATGTAGTCCGATGCTTTTAGTTACCTGTCGGCCCAAGAGATGGCGTTGCTTGTGGCTAATATGTGGCTACAAAAAACTGAAGTAAATATTTAAGTGAGGCTTTCATACAACGGGCCAGATATTTTTGGCGTTTTATACATAATGGTACGGAACCCTTCGTACGCGAGTCCAACTCGCACTTGTCCGGTTTTTCTTCCAGGTTCATTCACCGCTGGGATTTATATAAAAATAGAACAAACTTGAAGAAATTTCATTTATTTTAGGCAGTTATTGATAAAACCTAGAAAATTTAAATATATTATAATTATGTAAATAGGTTTATTCAAAGAAAACCAAAAAAAGTCGTTTAATGTTTTTATTTATTTACAGAGTGGCGTACAATAATTCGCGAGTTTTCTGTGGCTGGCCCCACTTTATTAAGTATCTATTTTCTGTAACTGCAATTTTATTGTGACAATATAAAATTTGTGGTTTGTATTATAATTATTAGAAAGTACCTGCGTTATGTATAAAATTGTAATTGTAAATAATGTATCTTTACAATGATTTGGTTTTAAATTGTGGATTATATATAGTAATTATATATGTATTTCAAGTTATGATTTCTTAATTAAACATTCAGAACAAATAACCTAAATCAATCGCATAGTTCTGAAGAAGTTATGGATCTTAAATAATTTTATTAAACGAGAAATTTGAAAACTATTGTAAAAATATCTAGCTTAGCGTAGCCCGTTGAAACAATACTTGTTGAAAAATTTTAACCAATGTAAGGAAGGTCTCTGTTAAAAAACAAAATTGTTGTTCAAACTATCATACAGTATGATTATAGTTAGTATTCCAACGATTTTTGAAGTGCCAAAATTATTATTTACAAAAGTCCATTGCAAGTCAGAGTAAATTCAATAAAATTAGCAGCACTGAAATAGGTTCGTGAGCACAATATATGTAAAAAAAAACTCTTTTTTATATATTAATAATACCATGCCATTCTGATTACCATATTTTGTTGTAGGCAAATGCAACTCATAAAATTATTACTTTTCAGCCACAGCGCATTTGGAGTGCCTTATTCTCTTTTACTTTACACAATAATGCATTTATTTATCTCCAATCTCCAATGTATGTACCTTTATCTATATATCCTAGACGCTATTATAAATAAAAGTAATGTAGTAAGTATTTAATCTCCACATCGGTACCGTTTGTCACACGAGCGACCATCCTGGCCCCACGCCGCGGCCTGTTTGATCCCGTTCGATACATCCTCGTAAGGCTCCAACTCGATGGTGTTTCTGAAGACAAAATGTGTGTTAATGTAAGGATAGGTTCATACATTGTTTGACTTTGTAGTTGTAATAATAATGTTTTTATTATTGTATCAACTAGCCACATTGTATATAATTATAGTGAAGGAAAAAGTTCATGTTATAGATGTATGGAATAATTTTATTGATAATTTTTTTCGTTGCATATTGTTAGTAGATACCATTTTATTAAACAGGATGATTTGAATATCCGAAAATATTCAATAATAATTATGTACGTATATTCTTTAGTATCCAATCATAATCTAAATAATTCGCCTAGTAGGTATTGTTTGGTACCAATTTTCCTATAAATTACGATAGTTTAAACTTTAAATTCATGTACAAAAATAAATAATTGTGTCCATATCGATAAATAACTACAACGTATGTACCAAATAACTAAAATGTATTGAATAATAAAAATTATGAAGTATAAAATTACTTTCATTTTTTGTCAGTGTTACAGCGCGTCCGCTACAGCAAGGTGCAACTAACTGCTAAGATACGGACGATAATTTTGATACTTTAGGTACTTGCAGTGGTTTTTAGCTATGTTTAGTAGAAATTCGTCCAGCAATTTGAACAGCATTAGCTCTTATCCAATATTTTTGGGACAAAACTCTTTTTTAAATAAAATAGAGTTATTTGCGTAAAATTGAATTATTAGCCACGTAGTTATTATGAAGATCCGTTTGGGTATTCAATGGTCATCAACTCATTATAGAATTTTTATAGTTACCCCCCGTATTTCATTTAAAATGTACAGTTATATAATTATATGTATTGGTGGCTAAATTAAATGTTACCCTTGAAGTAGTTTAGCAGCCTGCAGCATCAACTCTCCGCCGGCGGAGTACAGGCCAGCCTGCTGCGGCCTCTGGCAGCTCAGCCGGTACAGGCAGCCGTAGTCCTTGCTCTGCTGGCCGGCCAGGTAGCTCAGGTATAACAGGATTTCGTCCTCGGTTATATAGGACGCGTTCTTGTTGTCTGTTGGAGGTAAAGAATTACAGAGTTTTAGTATTATGTTTTAGTTAAATTAATTAAGAGTTGCTTTGAGAGAAATAACTCGGGTAACACCAGGTAACTCCAATCCTTTTTTCCAGGTAACGCGTCAGTGGAGCTTTTTATTTTTTGACTCAATTACAAATAAACCTAAATATAAAGCAACTAAATAAAAATAGTTGTCATTACAAGCTCTTACTCTCCCCTGCTGAACTCGGGTCTCCTCTCACATTTTGCCACATAGGCGATACTTGGCCACCATGGCCTAGTGTTGTTTATTAATAAATTGGAAAAAAATTACGACTTATGTATTTCATCAATGATCACCATAAAATCAAGTCTAAACAAAACTATTGATATTAGTGTAAAGTTGAGAGCTTCAAATGAACACAAAATTGAGCACACCCGCAAGGTGACTGACCAATAATCATGAAAGGGTTCAGCCAATAGGTACGTACAACCCTAAACAGATCCTTAGAGCCACATACGTCCTGCTGACATGATCCATTTATCTGGCTTTGAGTAGTGGTCATTTAGCAGGCGCTTTGGAAGGCTAATCCTTCGCCAATGGGATTATACGGTGGACACGAGAAACGCATCAGGCGCTAAAGGATTAGGACACAGTGGTCAGTTTGGCCACGTGGCAGTCGACAGATGTGGAGGGTTAATAACGTCGGAAGTGTATGAGCGTTTCCGGGTTATTGTGCGTTGGTTGTTGGAGTTGCGATGTCTATAATGAGATCGGTAAAGGTGTGTGGCTGCGTGTTATTGTGCGTTATGTGTTGTTTATGTACGTTGTAGGTGGTGTAAGTCTGTTTTTAACGCTACATAATATAATCTACTCATAGTCCCACACAAGGATTCTCCCTATCATTGGTGCTATGGAGAGCACAGAAGCCAAGGACACACGCCAAGACCAAGAACAGCAATTTAAACTCATCATTAAAATTTCCGCTTCAAGACACTTGAAACAACGATCCGGTGTGAGTAGGTTACCATTGCGTCGTGTCGTCGTGTAGGTCTATCTTCAATGAATAATTAGTTTTTTGTACTTTTTTTCTTAAACCATAACCACAAAGTAGATAACCATCAAGTCTATCATTCATGGACATCAATGAGATTAAAAGCATCATCAAGAAGAAGAAAGTCAATAAAAAAAATAAAGAAATAACTGACTTAAAAATCGATATGTAGGTATGTAGAGATAACTCAAAAACTGCCCGTCAGATGTTGCTCAAATTTAAATAAAACCAGACAACAAACACAACCCTTCGAATAAAAAAGTATTTTCAAAATCGATTCACCCAGTACAAAATTACGTGGTTCCACACAAAAAATACAGACGTATTGAGAAGCTCCTCCTTTTTTTTAATCAGTTAATAAGTAGGTATTACGATGAATATAATGTAAAAACAAAATAAATAAACCTACCATCCAAACTCCTGGCGTAGTGATGTCCCTTCCAGGCGCCGGCGCCGAAGAAGCCCGCGGCCAGGATGAGCGCCTTCAGCACGATCAGGATCACCAGGTTGGTCAGGTTCAGGCTCAGCACCTGCCAGGTAATGTTAAGGGTTGGGTTGGGAAGGTATTCGGCTAATTAACAAAGGGATAATAATTAGGACTTAATAATGATAAAGGTATGTGTCAAGCATTTCTAAATACCATTACCTATTACAAACTAAAGGTTAAAACTATTTTCGATCAATCCGCAATCAAACAATTATGCAAGTGTACCTATAATTTCACTCGAATAGTTTCATTCCTTGTTATGCTATTTGTATGAAAGTACATATAAACACCATTATACGTATTTCTTCGCGGATTGTTGCAAAATTGGTAGGTACATCGATACATCCAACTTAGGTTGTAAGAAATAATAGGTACTTTGGCATTAAAAACAATAATGTTTTATATCGCTCAATCATTAACATTTTTAAATTCGTTATGTAAATCTAAATATAAATTTATTTATCAACGTGAAGAAGCTCTTAAAACATAATCTTAAAGTTGACGCACTGAACAAAACAAAAGATTACAAAAGCTTTGAACAGTCATACGTAACGGAATCTTATGGAATCCGTTGGAATGACGTCATCGTTTCTAGTAACTGGAATAGATAGCGTGCGGTACGAACTGTGCAATACGAACCTGCGAAACGCAGTCAAAACCAACCTGACTGCTGCCCGTGGACCTGGCGATGAAGTCCTTCGCCAGGCTGGAGACCACCTGGCCCCCCGCCCCGCTTAGGAAACTGCTCGCCGTGTCCAGAAACGAAGACCTCTCGTACGGGACCGTGTCATTCTCACTATCGAATCGATCGATCGACTCGCTTCGGAAGGTAACGCGTTGGCTCTCTTGCGGGAGAAGCGCGTTGGTATCAAAGTTCTTTGGGTACATCTTCTTCGCGTACTGCGGGGAGGAGTACGCTCCGGGGTGGTCTGCGGTGACGAGAGGAGTTAAGAGGAGTAGGAGGAACACGGCCATCTTGGTCGGGGGTTTGAAGACGAATGGTCAAATGGCAGGGGTGGTAAGGAATGCAGCGCGATAGGGTGTGCGCCGGCGGCTGTCTCGGCCGCAGTTTTATCTCCTCGAGGGCCTTTGTTCGCGGTACGCACGATGACATCTCCTAATGGCGCTATTGTTGTGATTGTTAGTGCCGCTGGCTTCACTTACCCATTTGTTTGTATATTACTGCATTTTTCCTACATTACATTTCGATTTTGCGCGGTGCATTATTTGGTTAAGCAGGAATTATTTGATTATTGATACAGTAATTGTGTGACAATTTTTACTGTTTTTTTACATCTGAAAACAAAAATATTATTTACAAAATAATGAATAATTAATACATCGAAACAAGAACAAGAACATGCCAATTTTTTATTTCATCTGACCGACCGCAGGTAATTGATTAATGAGTTGATCGATTAAAATTTTAGTTGATCGCACAGCTTTTATTAATTACTTAATCAACTGTTTATTTTAGCATACGAGTCGTCCGCAGTACGACATCAACGAGTCCGTATTCATAAATCTTTTTATGGCATGCCACGCGTACTACCTATCTATCAAGTTAGTAAAGTTTATGTAAATAAACATTACAAAATTATAAAGAAGTGATCATTTTTTCGTACCAACGCAATATTAGCATGTTGTTATAGCTTGCATGTGCAAGTTTTTGTTCAAATGAAAGTAAGTGTGTTGATGGCACCAATGTTGGCGCTGGCGGCGACAATGGCAGCCCTACCGGAACATGTGAGTTAAGTCGCACGTCATTCCGTAACCATTCCGTAACTGTTACACGCCGTGACGCCTCGTCCGTGACAGATGAGCACGCCGTGACATAATACACTACTACTCTGTCACGAGTCAGATTTTTTATATTAGGTAATAGGCCATAATAAGGAAGACAAGCCTCCTGATGGAGACTGGTTACCGTGGCCTATGGATATCGGTCTTCAAGATCGACCAAGAAAGAAGAGCGAAAAGAGAAAACATCCTGGTTTCAAAGCTCACTTCGTCGTTTACATACTTACTAGCTTCCGCCCGCAGGCTTTGCCCGCGTGGAATTCTTTTAAACTTCACCCCCCTATTTCACCCCCTTTGGGATGGAATTTCCAAAAATCCTCTCTTAGTGCTCCCCTACACTCCCCAAGGAACATACATGCCAAATTTGAGCTTCTTCCGTTCAGTAGTTTCGGCTGTGCGTTTTCTGTCAGTCAATCACTCAGTAACGCAAGAGTTTTATATATTAAGATACTAGAGAACCGCCCGCGCTTCGCTTCGGGACCCGTAGGTAACAGCCGCGTAGGTCCCGCTCCCGTCGGAATCTCAGCTAAACCTATAACATTTGCCTATGACTTAAGTAAATCATAATTAGTACGAGTACCTATTTGATAGCGTGATTCGGAACTTATAAATGAATTTTACTAACGCCATCTATTAATAGCATCCGGAACTAAATATCTAGCAACTAACAAAACATCGATCTTCCCATGGGAATGAGGTGTTTTTCCGCGGTAAAAAGTAGCCTACGTCACTCTCCACCCTCCTAACTACCCCCACACACATAAATCATACCATATAATAGCCATGCTGCGACGTGAAAGAGTCACAAACAAACAAACAAACACACTTTCACATTTATAATATTAGTAAGGATTAGTAAGGATTTTATTCGTAATAACAATTTTATGTTATTCATCACAGTGCAATACAATAAATTCATAGAACAATAGAAAATTAAATTATTAAACTCATAATTAAAAATTCCGCTTCCCATGTTATCGAATCCAGGACTCTATGAACGGAACTCCGGCAACGTGATCATTGCGCCATTCGCTTTTGAAATACACCTTCGTTAATGAAATTGGAAACCTGGTTATTAAAATACAGACTTAAGGTTTTAAGCACAAGTCTCCTACAATATACTGAACAATATAGTAGTGGGATAATAAGAAATTATGAGGTATTTTTTTATATTTTAAGCAACAATAACGAACAGCTCCGAATGTAGGTATACCTACCTACTTAACGTTCGTGACAACATCTTGTGCATCCGAAGAACTACAATAGTTTAAAATTGCAGGTTGATACAATACTTTCCAAGTCACTTTACTCTTGTTTTCACTTGATGAAAGGTAACGATGAAAAACTGCCTGTGTGGCTTGACTGACATAGCTAAACCGATTTTCCACATGGGCGGTCATGTTTATGGGCGGTCATGAAATGGAATGAAAATTAAATATGATTTTAATGTAATTAAATCTACATACATAAATTAATAGTAAGCAAAATTATTCGGGAAAATCTAAGTAATTACACAAGTAAAAAGTTATATTGTGTAAAATTGAAAATACGAAATTTGACTCTACACTATTTACCTACTCCGTAATACCAAAGATTAGAAAATAATTACTTCGTAAGTAATACTCAATTATGTGAAATAGTAATCCACAGTTCAACAATGCAGTTCAATATGTGAACCTCAGAACTGCGTGGAGCTCGCAAAACCACAGAATCTCAGAGGAAAGACGAGCACAGAATAGATAATAGTAGTATGCTCCAAAAAACATGTGGTTCTCCTTACGTAACGACAGACATAAGCGCGTGTGCCATTTACAAATACATATATTTGTGTCATTGCCATAAGTAATACAGCTTTGTTAGAGTAATGTGTTACTTTTTTATGTTGCTATAATATAACCTACTACACTCGTATAGCTTGATAAAAAAATTCTCTACATATTACATGTTTGCTACCCGTCTAGACTAAATACCTAGGTATAATAAAAATTACTTAAAATTAAATAAATATATGGAATCTGATCATGGGCGTCACCAGGTTAATGCAGGAGGGAGACAGCTTTTCCCTTGGACCTCGGATGAAGTACCCATGGTTATTTTTACCCGAATCTGTTTAAAAATTAGATTTTTGAGATCAGGAGATTATGTAGGTACATCTACGTTTTTATGCCAAGCCCTCGCGTGTTTCGAAATGTATCGACGTTATTTTCTAAGTAAATCGAAATTTTATGACCTAAATAACTAACTTTTTACAAAAAAATAACCGACTTCAAAATCGATTATAGAGATTATAGAGAGATAGGTCAATAACTACCCGTCAGAAGTCGCTTAAATGATATGGGACCAGACTAACTAAATCGGTTCATCGGTTCGGTTATTTTTGACACAATATACGGAACTTAATACATAGGTAATATAGAGAAACTTTTGAGATTTTCTTGTTTTACCTATAAAAATAATTCAGTTTTTAGGGTTTTCATTAAAATGGTCACTGGTTCAGATTCGGCTCGAAGGACCATTATGTACGGGCCTATTACGTGTGTATTGTCAATGTCAATGAAAATTCGTCTGTCATGGAACTAAATCGATGGGTCCTATGTATATGGGCCAAACTAGCAATTTGGCGATTTTGGCTTTTTTGTGGGTAACGCATCTTATCGATATAATGAATCATGTGAGCTATTAAAAAAAAAGATTTCAGCATAGAAACACGATTTTTTATTACGGTATAACGGCATATGTAACATGAATTTAAACGTATAAGGTCCTAAGCGTAGTTAGAGATTTATACGCGGGGAGTTTCCCGCGCGTTTGTTTAATTGGAACAATCAGCCAATTTGACACTTGTACGTTGAACGGAGCATCGGCCGCACTGTGATGAATAAAGACGAATACGAAATGTAATTGTTGTGTTTTTGGGTTACAATTTAGTTTAATAAGTAAAAATGACATCTAATTATCACGCTAAGATGTCTAGATGTCGGAATTTTGTGAATTTGGCTTTGGGAAATGAAAACAACAATTAAAACGAAGATTTTATATTATATTCTAATTAATGAATTATCAATTACTTCAATCGTTTATTGATTTTATAGATAAAAAATTAAAAAAATATATACATTATGCTAATTAGCGTAGGTAATACGCGTATAATGGCCAACATGGTATATCGGCCCTTTTAGGGTGTTTTAAAAAAAAAAAATTTTAACAAAAACTAACGTAGAAGGGCCAATGTGACATTAAAAAAAAACAGATAAATGTATATATAAAATACTACAGTGTAAATGAGGGAAATAGTTTTCTTAGCAAATAAGCAAAGATTCGGGAACTTCGGTTTTCGGCCATTCTCCGATTAGCAAGTTTTACTTGTCCGGGCTTGATAAATCCACAGTATTAACAGATTCAAACATGATTTTTTTTTATATGTTAGTTAGCATCCATATCTAGCTGTATACAAAAATATTGGCTTCTGTTTTAAGTAGATAAGACCAAATTAATTTAAATATACTCAGCGAACCTGTGTTCTCTAATTACCGTGGCGTGTCCGCACACCAACTTTATGTTAAAACTTGCTTGTAATTTTTATAACGTACAGATTAACTTTGATCCATTCAACGTGTTGAACGGTATTATACATTGTGTATCGCATCACAAAATATCGATTCAATAGAACCAGTCTATAAATAATTATCATTAAGTAACCACATGTCCGCACTAAAGTTATAATTGCCGTGACCATTTGTGTTCTCGGGTGTAAATCCCTAAAACAGCATTTTTGGCACATCACTACCGCACCCGCCGCTTCTCCTCAGTGTGTACCATGGCCCATATACAGTCGCACGTCTCTAACGTTAGTGTACCGCCAATGAAGCACGTGAGTATATAATTACCGTAGCCTTGGTTAAAAACTTTTCTAATTACCGTTTTATTTATTTTAATACTTGATTTTTTAAGTTAAACCCGAATTGATCATAGCAATTGAGACAATACTTTGGCCTTTACACGTTGTAATAAGTTAATATTTGCATACTGTGTCGGTTTTCGAAATTTTTAAGAAATTCTATCGTTTTCTAATTACCGTATAATAATTACCATATGTTTATAATTACCGTTGTATGTAAAATTAATACACATTTACGAACTGTTTCCTATTATACTCTTTACAACGCACTACAAAGCCAGCGCAAAACCATGGCGGCGGGCCTAGGGACAATCGATGCAAAGCTGGATGGTTTCCAGGGAGATTTGAACGTCGTGAAGGAGGACCTTAAACGTGGTAAAGGTGCGTATATCCGAGCATGACCAAGCCCTCAAAAGCCATGACGCGGCAATCAACTCCCACGAAACTAGGCTCATGGATTTGGAGAACAAGCTGCAAAAAATAAAGGTTTTGGGCACGGCAGTAACCAGTTCATGCCCTGGGGCCCCGAAATTCAAGGTCCCGAGTTTCGACGGCACGACCTCGTGAACAGCATTTAGGCACCAGTTCGAGGTAGTTGCAAGTGGGAATGGCTGGGAGGACGATCACTCGTTAGCGGCACTCACCCTAGCTCTTCAAGGGGAGGCACTGCTGGTGCCTGAGAACCTGCCGCCGATCGACGCATCTTGGAGTCGCTATTTAAGGCCTTGGAAGCTCGAACGGGGAAAAGCACCTCGAGGTCGTGTATCGCGCGCAGCTTAAAGACTGGTCACGGCAGGCGAGTGAAGGACTGCAGCAATGGGCCACAGCACATCGAGCACCTCGTACGCCCAGCCTATGCGTCGAGCTCCACACCGGTCGAAGACAAAGTGTTAGAGGTGTTTGTCAGCGGTATACAGGATCCCGAGGTGAGAGCAACGGTGCGCTTGGGTCATCACGCAACATAGGAAGCAGCTTTAGCGCATGCCCTTGAAGTGGAAGCGGTACGAAGCGACTATAAAGGTCGTAAGGTGCACGAAGTCATAGCAGCGATTCAACCTCGTACTGGGCCTATATGTTACGGATGCGTTATATTAGGATGAGCTGCCGGACTCGGAAACAACCGAAATTGGTGTCGACGGCTACCCAAGTCAACAGCCAGGAGCTAGAAGCCGCCGCCACCGCTGCCGCCGCTAAGAAGACCGCCAAACCTCCTCCGAAGCCACCGACGGCGCGCAAGCCGAAGAATGCTGACGTCCTGTCACGACGCCCATGCTCCGAAGGTCGACATTGCATCAAGCATTAAAGAAAGAATTAAAGAAGAGGTTAGGGTGATAAGGATGCAGGACCTAGACAACTCTTGTGCAAGGGAGCAAGTAAGCCAAGCTCAGAAGGAAGACAAAGATCTCAGCCTGATCATGGAATGGAAAGCCAAAGGACAGAGGCCCCTGGGGAGTGACGTGTCAACCTCAAGCGCAACGACTAAGGCATACTGGGCTCAGTGGGACAACCTTATATTGGAGAATGGCGTGCTTTATCGGAGCTGGGAGTCACTCAACGGAATGGAAAAAAACCCTGCAAATGGTTATTCCTAGGAGTAAGGTGGCTGATTTGCTGAAGCTAGTAGGTACACGATGGCACTTCCGGTGGGCTCCTCGGCATCAAGAAAACCCTCGTAAAGATAAGAGATACGGCCCGGCACTAGATCCCAGGGGGAACGACAGCTGTATAACGTCGGAGCCTCTTGGGAAAGAATCGCCATCGCTGGGCCATTCCCTCAGACTGAAGACGGGAATAGATTCATCATCGTGGTTCAAGACTACTTCAGCAAATGTTCCGGCCATTGTTTGCAACTCTGAACCAAGAGGCGAAGACCGTGGTCAAGAAACTTGTCCAGGAGGTAGTATGCCGCTTTGGTGTACCATCATCCATTGCATTGTGTAATGGGACATCGATAATTCTATTGCTTTAATTTTTATTATATCAGTATAAATTATTAATGTGCGTTAATATCATTTCAGTATCATATTTTACATAGATTTGATGATATTTTCTAATTACCGTTGCATTAAAAATTATTCTTTCTAATTACCATACTCATAATTTTTTTAAGTCTCATTATCTAGAAAACTACCATTATTTGTTACATGCCAAATTAATTATTGAATTTGTATCTTTGAATTGTTTCATATTTTAATGTGCTCCAGTCAACTCAGTGAAAAATAAAAAAGGTTATGGTAATTAGGCAAAGAACGCCGAATTGGAGAATGACCGTTTTATCAATTTAAAGTTATAGTAAATTGAAACTTTGGAAGCCTCTCCTGTAAAGTTTTAATTTTACATTTTGGCCCATATACATAGGACCCATCGAAATACTGGCTACTTATTTACAAAAAATGCCGATGTGCATTCTGCAAAACGCAATGTGTACGAGAGTAAGCTCGTACACTCCATTTTCAGACGTCAAAATTGTCTAGTGATGCCATCTGCTAAACATTTTTAAAACCTCATCTTAGTGAAATGCGTTCAATATTGTAGAGTATTCACTAGATGGCACTGAGCTGTTACGGCGAAGTTGTTAAAAATTATATTTTAATATTATTTCTCAGCTAGACATTCAGGTTAATTATAGAGCTTTTACATTAAAAATGGTATACCAGCAATTTTATATCGAACTCATTTGTAATAATTTGGTTAAGTTCCATCATTTTAATCACATCTCACCAGCGAGCAGATTGTTCGCTGATTCGCTGCATCTCACGCATTATACATACAACGTTGCTAACATTATAAATATTGAATCATAGATGGCGGGGTTTCTTAAAATCGAAATCATCTAATTCAGGCAGTTTTTAACCGACTTAAAAAGAGGGGGTTCTCAGTTTGACTGTATAATGCTTTTTATATATTTCAGGGATTTCTTTTGGATGAGCCAGTTTTGATATTTTTTTTGTTAGAAAGTAGATATTTCAAGTGTGGTCCCATGATAAGGACACCAGGATTTGATGATGGCATCTCAAAGAAATCGAGGGAGATTTTCGAAAATTGAAGACCGAGTAGTGCAATTGGTAATATTTTCATTAAATGTTTTAAATCACTACAATTTAATGGTGGTCTGGAGTCGATCTGATGATGGAGCCGAAATACTGTCGAGGGAATTCCTCAACGATTTCCAGCAGTTACCTTGTGTTTGGGCTTGATTAATTTGTATTGACGAGAACTTTACGAGCTTCATCTGGCGAGTAGCTTTTGAGTTATTTCTGCTTTTCGATGTTGAATTTGGCTAATTCTTTTTTGTAAACAGTTAACTATCATAAAAAATAACGATAATCGACAAATTTTACAATATAGATCAAAATTTTAGAGAAAGAGAAAAATTGCAGAAAAAGTTCAAATTTCTACGTGACGTTTGTAGTGTAACAGTTGGGTCATAGGTCGGTTCACCTTCCCACGATTAGCGCACGTGACGTCGTCATACGGTAGGTATTCCGTTCAAATAAGGGTAATATCGCTTTGCCACACAATACATAGCGGACAGAAGGGCTGTTTGGAAGCAGTGGTTTATGTCCTTGCGTTTTTTTTCCTAGGCTTCAAAAGTCTTATATTTTATTTCTAACTGAAATGAAATGTTAAAGACTCTGTCTTGGACGCCTATATTTTTTACGTACAAATATGAGTAGCAATTTTTCTGAAATTTGTAAAACCATTCTTTATAAAACCTCATAATTTCCGTGGTGGGCCCATTGCCACTAATCATTCATCACACGTCTAATGATGGAATTCCAGGGTAGGTAAGTAACCTTTATAAGCAAGTGCCTACGTACGTGTTTCATAAAATTTCTTTCTTTACCTACTTGTCAATAAAGAAGTCAGTTGTGTTTTCGTTTAAATTGTACAATGTATGTAAATAACAAAGAGGTCTTTCTTACTTTGGCCATACCTATAATGTAACTCGGTGGGAGAAGAACTGAGAGAATTACTGGCAAAGCTGAAGCTAAGTGAGCACGTGGGTTAGATTCGTTAGCGGCAGGTTTAGAGAGGGCTACAAACCGTCTTTTCTGTGTTTGTACATTATCTTAAGGTTTCACCGGCAGCGCCGGTACCTACATCGTCACCGTCGCGTGAGAGCGAATGGTGAAAATGATTCGGTATCAGAAAGTGAAACCGGGTCTTGACCGACACGACCGCAAATGCATGGAGCGACTTCATACTAAAACTTTTTTAGCTTTTGTTTTGGTGACATGGAAGTTAGTGTTGAGTAACATTTGAGCTGTATGACTTGCTAAATGACATCTGATAGGTCCCGCTACACATGTAAGAAACCACATGCGCTTTTATTCTTTCTTCTTCCGTCTTCATAGGCCGACAACTCATATGCAAGTTCTAGTAGTACATAAAAACCGGCCAAGTGCGAGTCGGACTCGCGCACGAAGGGTTCCGTACCATTATGTATAAAAACGCCAAAAAAATCTGGTCTGTTGTATGAAAGACTCACTTAAAATTAAATATTTGTTTTATTGTAGCCACAAATTAGCCACAACGCCATCTCTTGGACCGAAAGGTAACTAAACTATCTAAGCACTTAAATACACTTAAACACTTAAATATTAATTTTATTCTGTTTTTTAGTATTTGTTGTTGTAGCGGCAACAGAAATACATAGTCTGTGAAAATTTCAACTGAGTAACTATTACAGTTCATGAGTTACAGCCTGGTGACAGACGGAGACGGACGGACGGACAGCGAAGTCTCAGTAATAGGGTCCCGTTTTACCCTTTGGGTACGGAACCCTAAAAAATAGTAAAACCCGCCAGTATTTTATTTTCAATGTGTCATTTTCCGAATGAACTGCAAAAACTTGATAACAAATATGATGGAATGCCATTAAGGTACATAGATAATTTCTCACTATACCTATGTGACAAATATGAGATATTTTTTAAATTATCTTTAGCTGTCATTACAAACATTCATGCGCGATAAAATTTGTTATTCCTATCATTTCACAAATGGTGACCCCATTCCTAATATTTAAAGTGGAGTCGACTCCACAGCCGCCATAGTCTACATTTCCCGGGTTATCCGCTGGGTTCGGGTAGATCGCGTGGAAAGTGGTATTGTTTTGCTCCTATAACACTTGCGCTGCCGAACACTTTCGATCTTTACGATGATGCAACTTTAAACGGTCACTTCGACTACATAACTGGGCATAAAAAGTTATGCCCGTAATAAATTTAATGGAACTATTATTTTTTGTGTGCGACTGTACCTACTTGATAAAGGAATGAGAACACGTTTAACACTTTATGAAAAGTTAATTTTCCATTTTATAGCTTATTTCACGTGCATCCCGTTCTCCTTCCACTTCAGCGCGTATATTAATTTTATTTTTAACAGACTTCAATAAAGGAAAAGTTTTTTCTTTATTTCTTTGTGTGTCATCTCATAACTTTTTACTGGGTGAACCCGTTTTGATGTTTTTTTTTATTCAAAAGCTAGTGATTCGCATCTGGTCTCATATGAATTTGAGCGATATAATATAATATGACAGGAATTTTTTGAGTAATCCTTAGATAATAATGCGTTCAAATTACCTGTTAGAGACCTAGCACATGATGTATTTTTTAACGCGCCGACGACGCACTGACGACGCGCGTGTACGCGCTTCGAACGCGATTCGAACGCAACCTTGTAACTTCCGCACAGGGAGCGATCAGGAAACGCGCTGCTACTGCGCGTATACGCGCAGATCTCTGGCCCTTTGTACGACTAGCAAACGAGTTTCGAATGCGCTTACAACGCCATACAAACGCAAAACATACGCGCGTTTGTTTCGCGTTCAACGCGCGTTCGTATCTACAAAAACGCAAGAATAAGCGTCTACGGCGCATACGACTTGCGTTTGTGAACGCGCCTCGTCGGCGCGTTAAAAATATGCCGTGTGCTAGGGCTCTTAACTTTTAATTTAAAGCGCCGCAAATATACTTAACAGAAATAAAATACAGTTTTCTATAGACATTCTCCTTAAAGATAACATTCTTTATTTTCCTCATTGCGGCCGTCAGTTTTATCAGCACGGGTATAGAAAATAGAGCAACATCTCAAGTAATTAAAATGCATTCTCCACCGCGTGGTTGTTTCACCCTGGGTAACCGCGGACTTCCTCCGCGGAGGAGGGATCTTTTATTTTACGCCATTATATTCTACTCCGGTTACTCTAAAGAACTGAGCCGCGTAGAATATTGGATTATGTTGTGAAAACCTTGCATTAGGAACGAACATAAATATAGTTTTTGAATCAAACTCCTGGACTTTTGGGAATTTGGGGT
This sequence comes from Hesperia comma, assembly GCA_905404135.1. Taxonomy (NCBI): domain Eukaryota; kingdom Metazoa; phylum Arthropoda; class Insecta; order Lepidoptera; family Hesperiidae; genus Hesperia; species Hesperia comma. The sequence goes on along the minus strand of FR990029.1, from coordinate 15,354,476 downwards.
TAAATCAGTAGGTACATAGGAAGGTATTTGTTACATAAATACAAAAACAATTACTCAAATACAAATTCATCATCATATCACAACTGTTCCACAGCTGGGAACGGGCACAGATTAGAAAATAGTTTGGTACGAGTCACAATTTACAACGTGAGTGATACTGGTTCATAAGTTTATCACACAGGCCGAGTGCGGTATGGCTATTGAAAACAATCAAGAGAATTGTTAGGTGTATAGATTTCCTGACGATGTCTGTCAAAACAAGTGACAGTTAAATAATTCTAAAACAAACATATTTTTGAAAATAATAAGGCTCGTGCAGGATTTCAACTGTGATTTCAACTCGGGCTTCCCTGTCCGAGAGTCCAATATTCAAAAGACTTGCCTATCACTGTTTAATAGGTAGGCATCAACTCTATATTATTATAGGTACGTACCTTCTCGTACAAGTAACAGCGAAGCAACGCTCCAGGAAAAGAATTTACTTTACTTCACCAGCGACTAATGGAATGCATTCATATTTGTATACGAAATGGAAATTTCTTACTTTGTTAACCCAAACAAAAGCTTTCCGAGAAATAATAAATTTCTGAATGTAGGAGTACTTCGTAAAAACTTCGTTCGGAAAACCGTATTTATTGTCTTTTGATTTAAAATTCAAAAATTCAAAATTCAAAAAATATTTATTTTGCCCAACAATTACATAACATACAGTGGTTGGGACCCACCCGTTAAATTAAATCGAATTTAAATATATATCAAATAACCACAGAATTAAAAAATATAGATAGTAGTATAACGGAACGAAGTACATTTTGGATACATACCTACTTATCGTTCTTCAAAAATTTTAGTTCTTCTAGATTCTAGAACTAAAATTTTTATGTACTTATTTAAGTTTAAACCATTAAATTAATATCTAACCCCGGTGAATGTTGACTTCTCAGATTATAGAACCAAAAGTTGACTTGCTATCCTCAAGGACTGAGATTGCCTCTAAAACTACGACTCCTGACTAACTACATATTTGTAATTGAATGTGATCGGCTACGGCTCGAATGGACTGGACTGTACGCATAAGATGAGCCCAACCTGCAAAGTGTGTTCACAGTTCACTGTCAGCCGTCTTACCACCATTTGCACTACACATGGTCATGCCTTTTACTGACAGAACTACCTAATGATCAACATTAAGAATTCCATGGGAACTATTTCTTTATTAGTGAAATATCGCTAAAATGTGCAGGGAATTTGCACTATAAACATTAAAACAAAGTATTGCCGATCTTGCCTTATAAGTCAGTGCAAGTGAAATCATTTAGAAATTTGTCCACAGACATAATTTGTTGAGTTTTAGAAAGCATAAAGGAACCGCGGGGCGTTAAATGAGTGTAGCGCTAGCGTCGCAGCACTCAATGGCAATAGAAGAACTAGCGGGGACAGTGACCGGGAGGGAGTAAACAACAAAAGCACATATTTAGATTTATTAAGGTTTTTTTATTTCTTCACATTTAATGTATTTAGTAATAAAGTACCTAATTAACAAAAATATTATTTCGATCATACTTCGCTGTAAGGCTGCATAATTATATAGTTCAATTGGCGAAAAATGACTGTCCTAAATGAAACAGGGTGTCTACTAGGTTAAGGGGTCCTTGGATCGAATATGTTAAAAAAGTGAAAGATAGTTTTTATTTTCTTTTACAAGCAACGCCAGGGGAGTCACCTGTGCAACGCCCGCCCTGAAGGAGAGCTCTTTTTACACCTTTCATAAATCATAATCATCATCATTTCATATCGTATCATGGCTTATGAATGAATATAATTATGTAAGGTAGTGTTGTATATTAGGTATACACTGCTAACGTAAGTACAATCCATGCTCTTTCAATAAAAGTCTTTTGCTAAGTTTGTAATTATAGTTAATCTTTCTTAATCTTGTTTTACATTAAAAATATTTAATACTTATATCCCAAATGTATATTTTTTGGTCTTTTAAAGCAATGTAATTAACAATGCTAATTCATCGCTCATTCAGTGCTCATTCAATCATCATAGTAATTACCTATATGTATTGTTACGTGTCAGGAGTAAGGGGTTCGAGAAAATGCCAAAATGTACCACAAAGACTTTTATTTTACTCGTAGATACACAAATTACACGACGTACACAGTACACACTTAAACACTCTGCACGTAGGTACTAGTCAACACACTCGTAGAACACTGTATCGCACGTAGAAATCACTTCACTTCGCACTGGTATCGCTCGCTGGTATCTTCCTGGTTCCGCTTCCGAAACTAGAATGTCTGCGGTTGGCCGATCGCTCCTTTTTATACCCCTCACGCACCATTCACGCCAATCCAGAACTTTCTCGCTAATTCCGCGGACCCGCTCCGAACAAGATTCGAGAACGTTCCTTGCAACCGACTTTCGCCCGTATGACTATTGCCGTAATGGTCGAAGCGTCGTGCGCGTGCGTACTTTCGAGACGGCCGTCCATTGTCCTATTGTTTCGCCTGGCATATTTATGGCCCCTATTGTTTATTGTTTAGCGAGGTACGCCAGGGCTGTCACATTGCCCCCCTCTTAGTCATGCTCGTCCCGAGCATTATTCGATCCATGAAATGGTGCCAATCTGTCCACGTGCACGATCTTCGGCTTTCTTCTGTCCCCCTGTCTGATTCGGTAGGTCACGTCGTTAATCCTCGTGACAACTGTGTAAGGGCCTTCCCATCGTGCTTGTAGCTTCGGAGACTTCCCTTTCTTCCGCAGTGGATTGTGCAACCATACAGAATCTCCCTCCTTGAAACCATGTTTCCGAGCATCGCGATCGTACCGGGTTTTCATCTTTTCGCTGGTCTTCAAACATTGCTCCCTTACAAGATCATGTGTCTCGTCCAATTGTTTCTGTAAGTCCGCGATGTATTCAACTGTTGGTTTCGGGGCATCTGGCGGTGTTCCGGTAAGCAAATCCAATGGCAGACGCATTTCTCTTCCGAAGTTAACTTTAGCCGGTGTAAACCCTGTAGATTCGTGTATGGCAGAGCGATATGACATCAGGAACAGAGGAATGTACCGATCCCAGTCTCGCTGATGTTCCTCGACGACCTTGGCCAAGTGATTTTCCAACGTTTGGTTGAATCTCTCCACCATGCCGTCAGATTGAGGATGCGCCGGTGTGGTACGTGTCTTATTTATTCCCAAAAGATCACACATCTCCTGGAATAACGTTGACTCGAAGTTCCTGCCTTGGTCGCTGTGTAACTCCAATGGTACACCAAAGCGGCAAACTACCTCTTGGACAAGTTTCTTGGCCACGGTTTTCGCCTCTTGATTCGGAGTTGCAAACGCTTCCGGCCATTTGCTGAAGTAGTCTTGAACCACGATAATGAATCTATTCCCGTCTTCAGACTGAGGGAATGGCCCAGCAACGTCTATGGCGATTCTTTCCCACGGGGCTCCGACGTTGTACAGCTGTAGTTTCCCTTTGGATCTAGTGCGGGGCCCTTTTACTGAAGCGCACACTGTACACTTTCTGCACCAATCTTCAACGTCCTCTCGACATCGCACCCAATAAAAGCGTTCTCGTATCTTCACGAGGGTCTTCTTGATGCCGAGGTGCCCGCCGGAAGTGCCATCGTGTACGAGCTTCAGCAAATCAGCCACTTTACTCCTAGGAATAACCATTTGCAGCGTTTTTTCCTTCCCGTTGAGTGATTCCCAGCTCCGGTAAAGCACGCCATTCTCTAATACCAGGCTGTCCCACTGAGCCCAGTATGCCTTAGTTGTTGCGCTTGAGGCTGATACATCACTCCACAGGGGTCTCTGTCCTTTGGCTTTCCATTCCATGATCAGGCTGAGGTCTTTGTCTTCCTTCTGAGCTTGGCTTACTTGCTCCGTTCCCCAAGACTCGTCTAGGTCCTGCATCCTTATCACCCTGACCTCTTCTTTAGCCTCATGCTTGATGCAATGTCGACATTCGTCGGAGCATGGGCGTCGTGACAGGGCGTCGGCATTCGAATGAGCTCTTCCGTTACGATGCTCTATTACGAAGTTGAACTCTTGAAGCTGTTCGATCCACCTTGCAACCTGGCCTTCCGGGTTCAATACAATACAATACAAATACACTTTATTGTTCACCAGTTTTGACAAAATAAGCTAGATATAATAACAAGAGAACAATCGGCGGTCTTATTGCTAAGCAGCAATTTCTTCCAGACAACCTAATGAGGGAAAAATTACAAAAGGACACAGATTTATGGTAGGGTGTACGAAAGTTAACAAATTTGTGACTATATTAGAGATAACAAAACTATTAAAATAATCAATTTAAGAGAGCGATCATAGTGACAAGTAGTGATTTTTTACTTGGTTTTTGAAGGATTCTAAGGAAGGAGCACGTCTAATACAGATAGGTAAGGAATTCCAAAGTTTTACAGCGGTGACAGAGAAGGAGTTATCGTAAAAGTTGGATGAGTGGATAGGAATTTTCAGTGTCAAGTTTGATGAGGAACGAAGGGGGAGGTCATGTGTCGAACTAAGGAAACAGAAACGTTCTTTTAAATAGGATGGACTAGATGGATTAAATAGGACGCAGTAGAGGGCAGAAAGAATGTGAGTATTCCGGCGAAGGCGAATTGGGAGCCACTTGAGCTTGTTACGGAATTCAGAGACATGGTCATATTTACGAAGGCCGTAAATAAACCTTAAGCATAAATTTTGAAGACGCTCAAGCTTATTAAGCTGCTCCTCAGTGAGATCAAGATAACATATGTCAGCATAATCGAGAATGGGCAATAATAATGATTGTGCAAGCGCAATTTTCGTGGATATGGGTAAAAAATGGCTTAGTCTACGGAGTGACCCACTAGATGCATACATTTTACGACACACATCATTGATTTGAGGAGTCCAAGATAGTGTGTTATCAAATAAAATGCCTAAATTTTTTACAGTGCTGCTGTATGCTATTTGAACTCCGTCAAAAATAATGGGACTTAATTGCGGCACATCTAATTTGCAGATCAATCTTGAACTGCCTATTATTATGGCCTGAGATTTCAGTGGATTAACCGCTAGGCCATGAAATCTACTCCAGTTAAGAATACAGGCCAAGTCTTTATTGATCAATTGTATAGCATTCGGGAGATTCTCTAAACTGCTGTGGGTGTATATTTGGAGATCATCTGCATACAAGTGGAAGAGAGAAGAAATGTGGGAAGTTATAGTATTAATGAAAATAGCAAACAAGAGAGGGGACAACACGCCACCTTGCGGTACGCCAGCAACAGTATTAATCCATGTAGATACCTTATCTTTTATCCTAATACGCTGCCGGCGCCCATGCAAGTAACTATGAAACCAGGCAAATGCGGTTGGAGATATGTTAGAAGAATGCAATATACTTAATAATATGTCGTAATCCACAGTGTTAAATGCGTTGCTAAAGTCCAACAGCACTAACACTGTGACTTGACGGCCATCCATTCCAAGACGAATGTCATCTGTAATTTTCAGAAGTGCCGTGGTTGTACTGTGGCTTTTTCTGAAACCAGATTGGAAGGGATTAAGGATATTGTGTTTGTAAAGGAAGGAATTCAGTTGTTGTTGGACAAGACGCTCAAGGACTTTGGAAAGGAAGGGTAGAATGGATATGGGACGATATTCGGAATAGCAAGAAGGATTGGCTTTTTTTGGTAAAGGAATGATTTGAGCGTCTTTCCATTGACCGGGGAAGGAGCTAGTGGAAATAGAGAAATTTAGGATATGAGTGATAAAAGGTAAAAGTATATCGAGGAGGGGAATAATCATTTTCCGACTGATTTCATCACAACCAACAGCATCTGAATTAATGGCTAGTAAGGCTCTTCTAACATCACAATCCGCAAATTGCCTAAAAATAAATGGAGGATAGTCTGGAGTGGGAAATGATGAAAGAGTATTTAATGTAGTGGATTTAACATTGTCATCTAAAATAGATGTAGAAGAGAAATGATGATTAAGAGAATTTAAGTCTAGATCATCTGTCTTAGAGCTTAAATTAGATTTCCCAACTCCTAGAGACTTCTTCTTTAGTTCTTGAATTGCAGAAGCCATCTCAGAGCGGCGTGGTCCGTCCTTATTGTGAACTCGCGTCCCAGCAAATACTTGTTGAAGTGCTGAAGGGTCTTCACCACAGCCAGTAATTCTCGCCGAGTCACACAATAATTCCTTTCCGGTTTCGAAAGGGTCTTGCTAAAGTACGCAATGACCACCTGCTGGTCGTCCTGTTCTTGCGATAACACCCCTCCGATGCCAGTATTGCTAGCGTCCGTGTCTACTGTGAATCTCCCTTCTCTTCTGGGGTAGTCAAGAATCGGAGCCGAGCACAGACGTTCCTTTAAGCGAACAAACGCATCTTCGCAATCGGAATCCCAACTGAAGGTTCTCTTGTCCTCCGTGAGACGGTGTAATGGCTTGGCTATCTCTGAGAAGTTCTTCACAAACCGACGGTAATAGGCACATAACCCCAAGAACGCTCTTACATCGGTCTTGTTCTTTGGTGTCGGCCATTCTTGAACAGCTCTTATCTTGTCTGGATCAGTTCGAACACCTTCGTCCGATATGATGTGTCCCAAAAATGATACTTCCTTCTTGAAGAAGTCACATTTCCTCGGATTGAGCTTTAGGTTGGACTCACGGAATCGTCTGAATACCTTCTCCAGATTTCGCTTGTGTTCCACGAAGTTTCGTCCCATGACTATGACGTCATCGAGGTATACCAGACAAGCGTCCCCCAAAAGTCCAACTAACACTCGCTCCATGAGACGCTCAAAAGTGGCAGGAGCGTTACATAGCCCAAAAGGCATTACGCGAAACTGCCACAAGCCATTTCCGGTTCCGGTGGTAAAGGCAGTCTTCTCCTTGTCTTCTGGCCGTACTTCTACCTGCCAGTAACCACTCTTCAGGTCGACCGTCGAAAACCACTTCATGCCACCAAGCATATCCAACGTGTCGTCAATCCGGGGCAGAGGGTAGCTGTCCTTCTTGGTAACGGTGTTAAGCATCCTGTAGTCAACACAGAATCTAGTACTGCCATCCTTCTTCTTCACGAGTACCACAGGTGAACACCAAGGGCTAGTTGACGGCTCGATCACCTTGCTGCGCACCATGTCCTCGATCATTTCTGCAACTTCGTGTTCCTTTGCCAATGGTACTCGTCTCGGTCTTTGCTTGATCGGTGAAGTATTGCCAGTATCTATTGGGTGAGTGACAAGATTTGTTCTTCCAAGGTCGCTATCTCCTCTGGTAAAGATGTCTTTGTAGTCCGTCAACAACTTTGCTGCCTGAGTATATTCCTCAGAGCTCAAATTCCTCCTGGTCGCCTCCAGCAAAGGTTTCATGTGATCCGTTGATCCAGGTTTGTCCGAGTATTCTTGGACCTTCCTCAAACTGTCCACGGCTTCACATCGGCCAATAACGCTATTCTTTGCGAGATGTATCGGCGTGCTGCTAAGATTGATGACCTTTAACTTGGCGTCGCGTTTGGTCATGAGCAGTGTCCTTGCCGTGATCCAACTGGGGTGATCTCCATAGTCTTCCACTACGACACATCGATCCAGCTGTATCTTTTCGGGAAACCTAATCTTGACCAAGGTTTCCGATCTGGGTGCCAGCTTCACTGTCTTCAAACAGTACACTGCTCCTGAACATGAACCGTCCAAGAAGACTTCTTGATCCTTGAAGCTTAACACTCCTTTCGCTATGTCAACTATACAGTGATGTGCCCGTAGAAAGTCCAGTCCGATAATGCAGTCGTCAGTTATATTCGCTACTAAAACAGACTGCGTGTAAATGTCACTTCCGAGTTTCAGTCTTGCATCCGTAACTCCTAGGACGGTCACTGGCTGGCCTGTCGCTGTCTGCAGATTGCATGATGGTCGTCCATTTTCCCACATGATAGTCCGCTTGAGTAGTTCCGGTCGAACGATGGATTTCGATGCTCCCGTGTCAATAGTAAAGCGACAGGGTATGCCATTTATTTCTCCAGTAGTTACGAGGCTGTTCCCGTCACAAGCTTGTGAAACTAATACAGTAGGGGCTCGACGAAGTCCAGCCAGTGCCCGCCCCGCGGCGCTGGCGCCTTTTAGTTTAACGGCTCCTGGGTGTCGACTTGGGTAGCCGTCGACACCGATTTCGGTTGCTTCCGCGTCCGGCAGTTAATCCTTATATGGCCTCGTTCACCGCATCCGTAGCAGATAGGCCCAGTACGAGGTTGGATCGCCGCTACAACTTCGCGCACCTTACAACTTTTGTAGTCGCTTCGTACCGCTTCCACTTCGAGGGCATGCGCTAAAGCTGCTTCCAAAGTTGCGTGATGCCCCAAGCGCACCGTTGCTCTCACCTCGGGATCCCGTATTCCGCTGACAAACGCCTCTAGAACTTTGTCTTCGACGGGTGTGGAACTCGACGCATAGGCTCGACGTACGAGGCGCTCGATCTCCGTAGCCCATTGCTGCAGTCCTTCGCTCGACTTCTGTACTCGGTCTTTGAGTTGCGCGCGGTACACGTGCTCCAGGTGCTTTTCCCCGTATCGACCTTCCAGGGCCTTAAATAGCGACTCCAAGGTGCGTCGCTCGGCGGGCAGGTTCTCAAGCACCAGCAGTGCCTCCCCTCGAAGAGCTAGAGTGAGTGCCGCCAACGAGTGTTCGTCCTCCCAGCCATTCCCGCTTGCAACAACCTCGAACTGATGTCTAAAAGCTGTCCACGAGGTCGTGCCGTCGAAACTTGGGACCTTAAACTTCGGGGAACCAGAGCATGTACTGGTTGCTGCCGTGCCCATAACCCTTATTTTTTGCAGCTTATGGTCCAAATCCACGAGCCTAGTTTCGTGGGAGTTTAGTAACGTGTCATGGTTTTTGAGGGCTTGGTCGTGCTCGGATGTACGCACCTTCACCAATTCTAGCTCCTCCTTCACGACGTTCAAATCCCCCTGGAAACTGTCCAGCTTTGCATCGATTGCCCCTAGGCCCGCCTCCATGGTTTTGCGCTGGCTCTCCATGGCTTCGCGCTGGCTCTCCATGGCTTCGCGCTGGCTCTCCATGGTTTCGCGCTGGCTCTTTATGTCTTCGCGCAGGCTCTCCATTGCTTCGCGCTGGCTCTCCATTGCTTCGCGCTGGCTCTCCATCGCTTGGCGCTGGCTTCCCAATAGTTTATTTTCCAGGCGCTCCATTGCTTCGCACTGGCTCCGCTGTATGGCGGCTAATAAGGAGGCCATATCGAATGCACTCGGTGTCGGTACTGCTGCGGCTGATGTAGTCGGTGGTCCAGCGGTGGTCTCCGTTTCCATGCGGTCACGACCCGGCGACTCCATCCGCGCGGCATCCAATGCCGTCTGCCGTCGCGTACGAATCCCTTCTTCACTCTGCGGTACTACAGGCATTCCGCTTCTGTCACCAATTGTTACGTGTCAGGAGTAAGGGGTTCGAGAAAATGCCAAAATGTACCACAAAGACTTTTATTTTACTCGTAGATACACAAATTACACGACGTACACAGTACACACTTAAACACTCTGCACGTAGGTACTAGTCAACACACTCGTAGAAATCACTTCACTTCGCACTGGTATCGCTCGCTGGTATCTTCCTGGTTCCGCTTCCGAAACTAGAATGTCTGCGGTTGGCCGATCGCTCCTTTTTATACCCCTCACGCACCATTCACGCCAATCCAGAACTTTCTCGCTAATTCCGCGGACCCGCTCCGAACAAGATTCGAGAACGTTCCTTGCAACCGACTTTCGCCCGTATGACTATTGCCGTAATGGTCGAAGCGTCGTGCGCGTGCGTACTTTCGAGACGGCCGTCCATTGTCCTATTGTTTCGCCTGGCATATTTATGGCCCCTATTGTTTATTGTTTAGCGAGGTACGCCAGGGCTGTCACAGTATAAATGGTACGTGGTAAATGTTTGTCGTACTTATTCTTTATTATGTAGTTTAATAGTACCCGAACAAAGTGAAAAAATTGTAAAGAGCTTTCAGGTTCCCTCAAAATTTCGCATTCACCGCAAGTCGTGATAAATTAATTCAATTGTATTTCATGACAATCATTCTTTGTAACAAAAGTATCTTAAACATTTTATCTCAATACTTTTTCTCCGTTAGTCACAGCAACATTTACCTTATTGAAACCTTTCTGTGTTGTTTAATCACTTGTGTTATTGTGCGCTGCATACCGTATCTAATTATATGTCATAAAATTTTATCTATTTCTGAGTAAAATTGACCTTTCTCTTTACTTATGGGTACGTTTTCTTATACCTATTTCGGCAATTATTTTCGATAGTTCCATTGCGAAATACGATTGTGTAAGATTTTATTTGTGTTTTGAGTTAAGAGAGAATGGAATTTGCTAGTCCAATCCAAACCCTATATGCACCTTAAAGAATAATACGTGGCTAATTCGCCTCCACCAATCTGCACTGGAGCAGCATGGTAGAGTATGCTCTAGGCCTCCTCAATGATGCTCAGCCCATGATGCCCGTGCTCAGTAGTGGGCCACTAATGGGTTGCAGCCATATCGTCAGTTTGACTATGATTCCATCGAACGCCTCATGGTGCAGGGCAAAGTCGAAGGCACCAGACCCCGCGGTAGATCACCCATGCGGTAGACCGAACAAGTCAAGTCTGCAGTGGACTGTCCCCCACAGTGTACCAGGATGACTTCCTACCGCCAAAAATAAGAACCTTGAATCCGCGCCAATTACCACTATGATGCACCTTGCTGAACAACGTATGAGATTTTATGCCAGATCCTTCGTGTTAGACATGGCTTGTGTCTGTACTACCCAGGTTAATCCCGACAGAACTCCTGTATGATGGAAGGGTTTTCTTAACTGCCTGGACTGCAAGCTTCCCTTGTCTTAGAATGAGTTATAATATTAACAACGCTCTACACTTCTGGCCCCAAATTAAGAAGATTCCATGTGCCATGGGTGCCATGGACGACACCCAAGACAAGGACACACACTCAGGCCAAGAACGGAAATTTAAACTCATTCTCATATTTCCGCCTCGCTGGGAGTCGAACCCAGGGCCCTTTTGATCGGTGATCCGGCATGGTAATCATTGCGGCACACGGGTCGTCATAAAATATTTCCAAGAAATTTTCATCTTAGATTTTAGTTATAAAATATTTTCAGGTTATTTAGTCGCAGTATTGGGAGTCAGTAATAAGAGAGCCTTCTATTTTTTTGACCTTTACGACTTTGAATTTTTTTTAATACCTCTGTAGGTTTCGTAGAATTCTTAAGAAATCAACAAGTAACGTTAAATAAAAAATGGCCCAATAGAGTACCTAAATAAACATGGGCTAAGCAGTAGGTACGATCTCCAAACCAGAATCCCAGGTTAACATAAACATAAAGATCAGATAAATAACTCTAGATAAACAGCGTATCTTTCTTTGACTTGTAGTGATTGGATTCTCGATAATAATATGGACGAATCCTGATTTATTTTTTCAGTTATTTAATATCTTTTTATAAAATATAGACGATCCCGCTGCCTTAATGATATGCTTAATCTGCTTGCGTAGCGAGATGTCCCGGCTTCGATTTCTAGCTAATGGAGATGTTTTTGGGCCATACATTCTTTGTTTCAAGTGGGTGTTGATAATATATTATTTGTGTTTTCTTTGGTAAGTACCTGCTTTAGGAGATCCTTATCCTTATGAAGGGGATGTGTGAGTAGGTAAGCATTTAAAAATGCATTATTTTAAATGTTATTTTCCTAAAAAAAGCTAATTCATTTATAATAGGCTCATTAGTTCTATTCTATTCCAAAGGTTCTATTAGATAACATTTCGATTGAGCTCGAAAAGGAAGCGCGGGCAACTATCGACCTTACAGCATCTAAAAATGAAGTTGAATGTCAGCTGATTACAGCATCATTGTTTACGTTTACGTTCCATACAAAACGACGATAGCTATAAATACGGCAGACTGAAACGGCGTAATTATTGTAGAAAGTCCATTCAGCACCGCGGACCGCGTCCAATCGCAGATTACATAACGAGCACAATCAAATTTGTTACCGGACGCGGGCGGTAGGCTTCGGCCTTTCCAATAGAAGCAGGTCGTTAGAAAATCGTTGTAAACATCACTGATTCGTGACTGATCATCAGAGATGAATTCGCTTACGACATCTGAAAATAACGCTCGATGCATGAGGGACAGATAACTCGCTCTGACTCGCAGTCCATTAATCACACGCATGGAACTAGAGTGGGGAGCTTGAACAGCAATGGATGCACAAAGGCTGATAGGTGAATGGATGGTGGATCCTTATAATATAGTGTTACGAATGGTTCTGTCTTAATTGACTACAAAAAAGGAGGTCTGAAATCGACCACATAGCTTCCTTTTTATTGGGTGAACCGGTTTTTTATATCGGTTTTTTTTTTCTCGAAAGATAATAATGCTTTGGTCCGATTCCATACCTATACATATGTATTTTAGCGACATTTGGCGAGTAATTTTTGAGTTTTACTTCTCGTCGATGTTGAAGTTGATTTTTTTTTGTAAAAAGTTTATAAAAATAACAATCAAGGCCAAACGGGATCCTCAAAGCATTAATGATGTACTGAAATGAAACCCAATCGCATTTTGATTAAGATACTTAGCTATTCGATATTTTTAAAATCCAAAAATGAGTGAAATTTATCTGTCATTTGAAAATTGAACACAGAACCTACATCTATTTTCATAAGAAAATTGCTTGTTAGGCTTTTGCTACAGGAAAATTAACTTATATCATGTGTACAACTTAAAGTAACCTGCAACCTGTAGGACCGTAAAATCTGCAAGGTAGAAACAATATTTTTCTTCACTTACTTTCTACTTAAGAAAACAAGCACGTCTGTGGTTTCCCACGGGTATTTCTCATAAATCCATAATCGCTGAAAAGATTTCAGTGGCTTTTCTATTTCACCATATTTTGTTCACGAAGAAAATTAAATATTTAGTTTCACTGAAACTAAATTGTGCATATTTACCTAAGCGGAGCCAGTCCACCACTTCGTTGATTCTGGATAGGATATACACACCAGATAGAATTAGCATTATTACCATAAATAGGCACTTTTTATTTTTCTTATAAAGATGGCACCCAGCTGAAACTCTCGATTATAATTATATCGAGATTTTTGAGGCCGCTGTGATTAAATTTCAGGTCACTTATGCTGCTGCTTAATTCCGTACAAAATGCATTGCGAAAGCTCCAATTGCTATTCCAAAATATTTTTAAGCTCAAAGTATCCTACCGACAAATTATGAAATTGAATTTGTTTTTGAACCCGTCTGTTGCAAGATCATGGTAAATAGTGAGATCAGTTTAAAAAATACAGAATAATTAGAGCGGAGTCGATTGAGCGATAGGGATAACAAGCGCACTAGATTGTGGTGAGAGCTAGCTCGACGTGAAGATTAAAGTATTGTGGAGATTTGAGCTTTCTTCTAAGTAAAGATAAATATGATTCGTATGTTTGACAAAAACATTCTAAAATTTTTATAGGCACCACACATACTGATTGCCAATTTCAAATACTGATTATTTGTTTCGAACGATTGAAAAAGCAAATAGTACCTAAGTAGTAGGTAAGTCGATTTAAAGTTAACCTTAATTGTCGTACAAAAATTGTATATTCAGAACACTTTTTCTTGTTTTAGCACGACACAACCTTTAGTACTTTTTGTACTAGTTTACACGACACGAATACGTAATCCCAGAGCACATGTACGTTGAAACAGCGAAACTTTACGACATTATCTGCAAGAGAAAACTCTTGACGAAATGAAAAACGTTTCACCTCGTCGCAGGTCACGGCTTAGAGACGCGATAGTCAATTAAGATAAGTTCCCGGGAAACGACACTCGCGATACAATTATGTCGCTCATTCGTCGTGACCGAAATGAAATTACCACTGCATTAGAGAGCAGGGAGGGCGGCGGGTGCATCCACTATCAAAACTATATCAGCGAGCCGCGATCGTCGCGGACGCTCAGTTAACGCGCGCCTCGCTTGCGCGCAGACACGCGAACCGGAGAAAGTGAAACTTGCCAATGAAAATGACAGTGATATTCCTGGCCTTTTGCCTCCTTTCTTCTATCGGTGCTATTCCAAACGACCACATACAGTTTAACAACTACAATGATAAGGTCACAACCTATGAACTTGACGTCCCAGGAAAAGACCCAATCACTATCGTCGAAAGAGCACCAAATGACGACATTCACCACGGATTGGATAACCAGAAATCTAGTTTTGGTAAAGATGAAATGGAAATGAAAAACCTCATGACTCATATAGTACATGATATAAACGGAAATCGACCACGTTGTTATGGACCATCATGTCAAGAAGGATTTGATGAAAGTATAGGCCCCCACGAGGATGTTGAAGAATTTGTGGAAAATAGTGATAAATTGAAAGACTTTCACGATATTTCGAGTGATCGGCTACAAGCAATTACAGCTTTGGCTGCAAAGCTGAAAAAAGATAAATTCAAAGCTGATCGATTTTCATCTTATGACACGGAGTCAAATGAAGAAGATAATGACAAAGTTTATACATATTGGAATCGTCTAAAAGTGAAACAACACAAGCATCCCTTCGATGATAAAGATGGTTGGGTAACAATGGAGCCTGTGGCGTGGTCTACAAGTAAAATCTCAAAATGGAAACCAAACGTAAAAAAACAAAAACCTTATTATTGGAATGATGATAGTGACGATGATAACAGATTTCCGAACGATGACAGATATTCATCTTACCAAGGATCTGAAAACAGCTACATTTATCCTACCCAACCGACTAAGAAGAAACCAAATACGATGAATCGACCGGGTTTCATTAATAACAAGCTACACTTATCTTCGGATTATGATTCAGAGCTACCCACAAAACCAAATTGGGGAGTAAATAATAATAACAATAACATGAATAAATACTCAAAACCCAGTCACAGTTACCAATCATCGTGGAGTCCTGACGAGAGCAGGCGGCCTCATAAACCTCACTGTGATGAAGATAATTATCAAAATGAAGATACTGTGCTATATGGAATGTCTGACACAATGATAACAGATTCACGTCCAGCCAATTTCCCCTATGATTACGAAGCTCTACATCAATCTCCAACCCAAAAACGTCCGATGAGAAGGCCTACTCAAGTCGTGTATGCTGGTCCTGATATAGAGGAAGATCAATCGAGACCTCCTTATGGTGATGGACAGTGGGTACTTCTCTCGACCACAAAAGGATATAGGAATAAGAAGCGTCAAAGATCACTCAGTCTTCCAGAGGAGCCATCGGAATTCCCGTCCCTTACGTCACACCAAGCTGTAGCCTTGACAGTGCTTCCTATGGCAGATTCCCACAATAACATGACGACTTCTCATGGAGGAATGTTGGAGGTAGAAAGGAGTTTTCAAACCGTCGAGGAGTCTAAACGGGATATGGACAAAAAGACTGATCTAGAATTTTCTGCGTCCGAAAACAGGCCGGTGAGGAAGAAAGTGGTGCGGACGATAGTGCCACATAAAAATAGTCCGGATAGTTCTGCTGTTTTAGCAGCAGTCGGAGCTGGTATGCTGCCAGCTACGATGGCAATGGTGGTGCCCATGATGTTGGGTCGCAGACGAAGGAGACGAGACGTCGATGTGTCACATATAGATCAATTACTTTACAGGTACCAATAGTAAATTTATAAATATCCCAAATTCTAGGTTAATTTTATTTATTGATTGTGTGTTTTACTTAAGGTTTTCGACTGTGATTTGTGTGTTAATTATAATATTAGTGTGTTATGTAAAGTTACATTGGGAATAATTTGTTGTACCTTTTACAAAGGAATAAATCAACTTTTAATAAATATAAAATGTTTATTACAAAATAACGCATTTTTATTTAACTGCTTTGGGAGTAATGCAGTTATTACATACATTAAATACATACACGTATAATTACATACAGATTACTTACATACGTAATACAAAATTACATACATGCGTTTAATTTCTAATCGAACAACAAAAACTCGACTCATTTAAATATTTTGCATGAAAATATGTTTTAATAACATAGAAAAGGCGTATCGACGTAAGGTATTAACGATTGCTGATTCGATAATTGCTAACAATCATAGACAATTACATCAATATTTAAATTACTTGTTTAAGTCATTTCATTAGTCACTTCACGGAAGAAAGGTTCCACGCTAACTGATGATTTCCGACAAGTGAATCGACTTAAGTATACATGTGGTGACAGCAGCCGGAATAGACGAATGAACAAGCATGGATGGACTATTGATGCGGCAAGAACACTAGTGGTCATAAACACAGCAGCTGACCATGTCTACGTGAATTGGTCACATAAAATTGCAATTACAAGGAGTTAGACCGACGCTTATAATAACACTAAGGGCCTCTTTCACCATCTCCAATAAAAGCTTTGATAAGTTTCTTCCCAAGTAAAGCATAATTATTGTCAAATACTTAAACCCTTATTAGCAGATTATGCGACTAGTAAGTTACGGGTCAGTTTATCTTATGATTAGTGCTACTCGGATATCGTGAAATTCACACGGAAAGTTACGGGTGAATTTAACTTACGATTAGCCTACTTGTCACTTCACTTGACGCTGGTGAAACAGGCCCTAAGAGTTACGCAATACGATTTTTGTACCACTGCTTATTGCCCTTATCGTAAACTTTAATTCAAAATTTAAACTGACAATTGTACAAAATAAATAAATAAACTGTAAAAGCTTGTAATCACAAAATTTTATTACTTAATAACAGTTTTATTTACTTAATAAGACTATTATTAATTAAAATATTTACTTAAATTAAAATACTTTAACAATAATGTCTATCGAAAAGTAAGTACTACCTAAGTACTAACGTACCTCAGTAACATAATCAACTCATAATAAATTATTATCACTGTTAAGCACAGAGGACGCGACTTATGTAATTGATATGGCTAAATTATTGCCATACAAGTGTGTATTCCATCTCGCTAGACAATGTCCACAGATGAAGTAGTAACTTATTTATAAACTGTATTAATTTTAATATTTGAACAACACTTCTTCCGGCCGAGTGTAGATGTTTCCTGTTCTGATTGCTTCTATGAGGTATTTGACGCTGAACAGGCAAATCATCAAGAGCACTGGAAATAAACAGAATTTCATTAAACGTAGAACTAAAGGTACTCCCTCACCGCGAGAATTCGTGTCTAATGTAACGTTACATAATATTCGAGCATTATAAAGCGCACCTTGTAATGATACAATGCTCTATCTCACTCTCTATCCCTCTCTCCCTATCTTCTCCTCTATCTCTTGTATTCCCTTTTATAATAATCATGGTGTACGGTCGGCCGCAAAAGTCGCTTAACAGAATCCAAAGTGCAAAACACCTGAACATTCAACGAACCATAAGTCAGTGTCGTGACACGGACGCAAATTTTATTCGTTGGGTGTTCAGGTGTATTGCACTTTTGATTCTGTAAAGTGACTTTTGCGGCCGACTGTACAATAAAGTGTAATAAATAAATAAAATATAAACTCACAATCAGTTCCGAGCACGAGTCCCAGCTGAATCCAGCCAGCAGTGATGGCCTCCCACACGATGAGCCCGATGGTCAGGAACAGGTGGAAGAAGCTGTACACGAAGAACGTCGACACCAGGCATTCGTTCACCTGGAAACGATCACGGGTTGACATTGCTGAGCTATGGACACGGCTATGTCGTTGTATCAATCCTGCGCATCGCTTGGTTATTAGGGTCCAGTGGAATCATGGAGAATGACAAGTATGGCGTGTATGGTAGAAGTAAATATTATAGCTTATAGCAATAATGTGGGTACTATAGTCTGATAATTTTGCTTGTGGCCAGTCATCGACTGCCTTTAGCAGCGTGCAGGAGTAGGTATGCTTAACACCTCTTCATTAACGAAAAGAGACCTGTGTTCAGTAAAGCACTGATGGATTTAAGTCAGTAATTTATATCCCGAATTAACTCGTAATATTACTGTCCGTCGTAAATATATTATAATTCATTACGCATGACCAGTATAGGTATCTACGCATAAAATATTTAAGTACATCGGGATTTTACTAGTTTGAATTTCAGTAAGCTGATAATTACAAAAATGTTTCATCCTCTCGGGATGGAAAAAAATACATTAGCAAATGACTGTGTATTCCATTACCCTCTGTCGCGTATAAAAAAAAGGATTCGATAGGAAAATGTCTGAGCATTTATTTTAGGATGAATGTGTGTTAATTTAAATGTGCTATGTAAATTCACTACAGGTATGGTGACCTACCAAAAAGACTACGCGAACAAGTTAATTACACTAAAATAAAATAGAAATGGAGTGTCCTTCAGTTCTCGGTAGATTAAGCATTGGACCATTGGTTCAAGGACCTCTTGTTGACTTATCCTGTGGGAGGTTTGTTTAGAATAAAAAGAATTAGATTTGGATATTACTCACTATATTAGATAATCGCGGATACATGGCGGCTCGGCCCGCAAATGAACAATCATGTAATAGAAGTTAGGTTAAGTATTGAGAAAAAAAAAAGAATGTCTACGTGGCAAGTGGCATCGGTGCCTGAAATATTACGTCGCGCACTGATTCTACAGATTCTGGCCAGAATAGATAATAAAAGTCAACTCACGCATGGTACCATGGACGGGAAGGTAATCCGCACACTAGTGTCAGCTCTCCCACGGGACCTCGGGGATTATCCTGGGCGTCGTCCGACGGTGTCCCGTGATTCCGAAGCTCGAAGCAGCCGTTACCCGGGACCTGTGGGCCGTCAGGGCAGGCAAGCGGATGGAAGTCCTTGGGGTTCCACGTGGCGTGCGCGTGCGCATGTACAGGTTAGGCACGTGGCGAGCGTGACCGTCGACGCGGCCAAGGTGCTGGCAGAAGCTGGCGGTGCGCGCCGTCGTCTTCGGTGGTTGGCCTCCAATCCGGAAGATCAGGGAGCGCAGGCGGAGCTGGCCACACGGCTGGCAACTGCGTGTTCGAGGCGAGGCATGCGTGGCGTGACGATGGTGGTCGCAGTGGTGATATGTCTCACCTGATTCTCTCCACGTAACGAGGCGTCAGCATGGCGGGCGCGGACCGCGAACCGAGATTTACATCACGCGTGAAGCGCGTTACAAAAAAAACGTGGTGTCCAGTCTACCACATTACTATCAGAAAATGGCGTCAGGCAGCAGCGTGACCCCTTTACATGAGTCGGCGGTGGGCCAGGTGTGCGTCCCGGACCCACGCAAGAACCAGACTGACCCATCGCTAGCCGGATCACAGCTAGATCGATTCCATCGACAAGAGTGACAAAAAGTTGCAGAGTGCCACAGACAACCGATCCAGAATTCGCCTTATATAATTAAGGATATTAGGTTTATTTAAATTTACATAAATAAATAAATATTCCTTGTAATACATAACAAACAAACATAATCTTATTATTTCTGACGGATGTTTACTTGCGGAGAAATAATTTTAATTATGTACTACCATAAATAAAGCAGACGGTGTCTATGACTATAGATGAATTGTCGATGGATCGCAGAGTAGCCAACCACATAATGTTGTTGATACTCGTTGATTATTGGACAAACGATTACAGATCCACCAACCGGCTAATATCGGTGGTCACGTTCAATATATTTATTATGCCACAGATAAATGATTTGTAAGTGCGGGAGCAACACCATGTAGTAGGTATGTTAAAATACACTACTACACCTCGTAGGATCGTATTAAATAAATAAACCTTAACACTCTCATATCTGCCCTACTATGATATACTACTGCACGCACTAGGATGCCCTGTGTTGCGGGCAGCATGAATAATGATAATAGCACGTCATTACATTTACCTGTCGTATAAATATCTACCTCAATCAGAAATCGAACCCAGGACTCTTTGCCTCACAGACAGAGCCACTACCAATTAGGCTATGGGGTTCTCAATAAATACATTGAGAGCAAGTTCGTCAACTTATTGTATGTAGAATTTTGTAATAGAAAGGTGAACTGTGGACTACACACATACATAGGTGGTGTTGGTATCACCTGCTCCACCTTGACCTTTTGTATAAAATAGAAAAAAAAACAAAATAAGTTGAATTCCCGTCAACTAATTTTGTCATTTTCTATATAAATATGAAGCGAAACATATTTTATGTTTTTCGGACCAAGATATAAATCGGGAGAGACATGGAACCGTACTCTCGGATCACAATAACCACTTATTTTCTCCGAACATAACATTATTCTTGTATTTGGTAAGATAACAAGGAATATCGAGGAAGAAAATAAGTTTATTCATCTCTTAACAAAATATTGAGTAAACAAAAATTTCCTTATTGTCTGATAACCGACGGTTTTTTGTATTCCTATTAAAAAAGTTGGGCTAGCATTTCTTCAAAGAATGCCTTGGCATTGGCATAATTGCCTGATCTTGTTAACCTTTGGGGAATGGGGAATAACGAACGGAGTGTTTTGGTTTTCGTGTACAGCCTCATACATGAATTTTAAAATTAAATACACATAGAATGCACAACTGCAACTGCGTAAACTTATAGAGATGGTGAGATGTGTTAGGTAGTGTTGAAATGACACTTCTCTTGGAATATGGCATTTATTACAGTGTGAGATGGGATTCGAGCCCAACACGGACAAAATAACGGATTGAGATGAATTTTAGAAAAACCCCAAATGGTCTGCAAAGGTCCAAAAACTGCAATATTAAAAATGTAAGTCCATTTCGAGTGGGATAGGACTTAATAATTCAGTTTAACTCAATGCCGAGTAGTTAGGCTTCCGTAACGGAATGAATAACGGAGGTTAGCCCGAACTTTTCACCGCAGGTTAGGTAAACTAGATACTTTTTACTGACCTTTCAACAAGCTTCAAAACCTTAACGTAAGATGAGCAAAAAAATGGGTTTCACCTTAATATTTTTTTGAAATAAATCTTAATATTTAATCGATTCGTATGGTTCCTCATGCAAATTCATATTCGTACCCAAGAACCAGGAACCTTTGAACGGATTTCCGTCATAATTTTGGCTTTAACAGTAATGTGTGATGGTTTATTAGCTCGAGGCCGATTACACTTTTTAGAGGCGGCATCTCGCTTTTCAAGGGTAGCAACGAATCTGTGACTGGATAAAAACGAGACTGATACTACTTGAATCTTGTTCTTGATCAGTCACAGTTGTCATGGTTGACAGAGGAAGGGTTTTGCTGCCTGCTCGTTTGCTACCTTAATTCCATAAAAAACGATAGTATGTAGCATGGTAACGCTTGACATAGCTCCTCTAAAAAAAGACAATTAAAAGCACCACAACTTACGTTATATGCACCACAAGTGAATATAGTAGCGAATATGAAGAGGAGGAAGGCGATCACGATATATGTGAGGTAGTATATCATGATGGTGAGGGTCACCAGGTCTTTCTTCTCGGCGCCGAAGATGCTCTCCAGCTTGTCGAAGTTCCCGAACTTCTGCAGGTCGCGCTCGTCATCTGTGGACACCAGGTCGAGACCCAGCTCGTACAGATTGTAGATTATCACCGCTAGGCTTATTATCTGGAAGGAAATAATATGTAAAGTTAAAAATGTGGTCTGCGTGTCAGGTGTACCAACCTAAGAAATAGATATAAACAAATGGCTTATTCCACAATCCCCTTAGTAACTAAATAAGTTTAAAGGTGTTTTGAGGAGCATGTTTCGCCTTTTTTTATAAGTATATTATTAACAGAATACCTATATGAATAAAGGAAAAAACGCTACACAGTCGTAGCCCCACACTAGGATTCCCTGTGTCGTGAGTGTCATGGTCAACACAAGGACACACAACCAGACCAAGATGGGAATTTATACTCATCATCCAAAATCAAAGGCGCAAGCCTCGCTGGGAATCGAATCCAGGACCCTTGAAACAGCAATGCATATTACCTATTGCTCCATTCAGGTCGTCAATAAAGAGAAATGATTTCCATTTGTGATATGGTTTTCTATTATGATATAAAAAATACAAAGGTAAGATTATCTCACGGCCGCGAGGATGTACGGTTTACTGTCGGCTATTTTCTCGCTCAAGAAACATTCAATAGATAGGTTTACTCCGGTCTGAATTTCGAAAAATTACACCTTAATGGATATTTATACCTAAATTCCGTGTTAAAAATAGATACATGTATTATTATTAGTTGATCTCTGAATGATGCTGACGTGTAGGTACTAACTATAAACTACCGCATGTTTACACCTACGTATTTCATGATAAGTGGGTGACCTTTCCCTTACACATACATATATTTAGATAGGTATACAGTTCTACACTTATGCCGCGTACTAAGATTCCCTTTGTCGCGAGTGGACAACACAAATAACACACCAACACAACCCGAGAGTAAATATTTGTCACATAATTTTCAAAATTTCGGCGTAAGCCTGGTAGGACCGCGACAAAAAAGTTCAGGGTCGTTTAATTATAGGATTAAGTATTGTAACAATATAAAATAATGAAAATGTCTGTGCGCTCAGAAAGAATTTTCATCTCAAAATTATAAAACAATGTTCCGTCGCTACCCAGTTACGTTCATCTACTGTGATCCGAGAGTTTTGATTAAAGACGAAGTAGAAGGTTCTATTTACGTTACATTTTTAAATTAATTTTTCAAGCTAATAACAAAGTTGATTAGGTATAATCTACTGGACTATTTATACGTGTTTAATTATAATCAGGTTTCAAACAGTCATAGCCTAGTGGGTTAAAAGTTGCGACTCTCGAACAGTAGGGCTTGGATTCGAATCCTGCAACTTTATTTTCTTTTTAATTTTGTGCATGTTACAAATTACTTATACACACATCAAAAGTGTCTAGGGATCAAGCATTTTTATGCGGATTTCGGCAGAAGAACAATGGCGTTTCGTGTGCTTTTCTGATGAGTCTCGTTTTGGTATGAGACCGGATACAAGACGTATACGACACTGGAGAACCCCTGGACGCCAACAGCGATTAAAATCCTGCCAGGAAGTCCATCCTTATAGTGGTGGAACCATCATGGTATGGGCGGGTATTTGGATCGGCGGAAGAACTGAGTTGATTTGGATCAGAGGCAACCTCAACGCTCAAATTTATGCTGAGACGATTGTATCAGACGTCATCGTTCCTCTACAAGTGCAAATCGGTCCCTTATTTCAGTTAATGCATGATAATGCACGACCGCACACCGCAAGAGTTGTAAGACAGACTCTCGCCGCAGCTAACATCAATGTCCTGCCCTGGCCTGCTCAGTCGCCAGACTTGAACCCGATTGAGCATGCATGGGATATGCTACAGAGAAGAGCTCTGCCGAATATGGAGGGTATCCAGTGGCAAGAAGACCTTTTTTTGTTGTTGCAACGAACATGGGCGGCCATTCCACAGCGTGATTTGGATGAACTCATTTTGAGTATGCCAAACCGATGTTCTTGTGTTGTTAGTGTTCGCGGTAGAAACACGGATTATTAATTGTTTAAGTTACCCAATAAAATTTTAAAGAAAACTGTTATTTCAGTCTTTTTTTCGAACTTTAATGTTAGTGGTTCAAATGTCAAAAATCCCTTTATTAGGAAAATGGCAAATTTCTTTATTAATGCAAAGGTGACTTGGTTTATCGTTACTGTGACAAACGAAAACACTTTATTTGATGAATCCTTAAAGAAAATTTTAATTAATATCAATCAGGAGAAAAGTTATTGCAAAAATATATGTTGATCCCTAGACACTTTTGATGTGTGTATACCTATTAAACTGCTCTCTGAAGAATTCTCCGCACCTAATTTTGTCAAAGGTGAATAATATAAATAATATATAATATAAAAATAAATAAGACAATATATACACTACAGCACAGTACACGAACCTCAAATGACAAGTTCTGAAAGGTAGAACTTTGTATTTCAAAGGCTTTTATTAAACGCCTTTCAGAGGCGCCATAGCGGGCGCTCTGACGGCCGAGGCGAACTCGGGCAAAAACTTCTCAAAGGAATTACAACTGTTTGAAGGCACCAAGTGGATTAGGGTAAAGAAACAGAAATACTCACAATCACAATGTACCCGAACACGATGTTACCCAGCCGCAAGGGGAAACAGAAAAGGAATTTCCTCGTCATCTTTTGTCATCCGTATCCTGAAACGTTTAATGAAAACAATTCATTAGATAAATTGGTGGAGACTCGTTCCGCGTTCGAAATTCAACCCTATTTTGTAGTGCTATAGGGATATTTCACATGGACACTATCACATAGATACATGTTTTACGCGTCATGTCACTAAGTGTCCAACGCATAATGGAGTGAATAGAATGAAGGAATTGGAGGAGTGAATAAGTAAAAATATGAGTAATGTTTAATTATTCTTTGTATGGATTTCTATGCACTTCTTCTTTATATAATTTTAAGTGCCCTTTATACTCCTTCAGTAACTTTGTTACAAAGGTTGCTTCATTAAAATAACCAAAAAACAATCAACCCTCTGAAGGTTTCAGCAAGTCCTAACTTATCGATTACGTAGTTTGTTTACTCTGAAAATTTGGATCTGATCATGTGAGTATTGAACAAACCCGTTGTTAATTGGGGAAACCCACACGTTTACCGCACCAAAGTGAGGACGGATTAGGTAATATTGCTTAAGAAATACATAGTCACTACAGTACATAGTATAAAACAAAGTCGCTTTTTCTGTCCCTTTGTGTCCTTAAATCTTTAAAACTACGCAACGGATTTTGATGCGGTTTTTTTTAATAGATAAAGTGATTCAAGAGGAAGGTTTATATGTATAATAACATCCATTAAATAGTTATTGCACCCGTGCGAAGCCGGGGCGGGTCGCTAGTTGTTAATAAGTCGATAATTATACTGTCCTCGTTTGTTCTGGAATAAAATACAAAGTGTCAAATCAATAATAACACTCAATCAGAACCTACAACAATGGCAACAAGGCGATCTACCGGTCAGAAGATGGAGCTCTAGTGCCATGGCATCTGTCAAGATATACCATGTCAAGATCACCGAAAACATCGTCGTATATATTACGCACAGGTTTTATTGATATAGGTAATGCTACGGCTACACCTGCGTCTTAACGCGTTAATTAACGCCCTAATGAGGTGAATTAAGAAATCAAAAAGATTTGTCAATTTCTTTAATTTTCATGTATATGTTAAATGAAGCCTAAGTAACAGGTTTCTAATATAACAATTTATTTAATTAAAGTAAATTCCAAAGACACGAAAATGAGAGTAATTACTTCTTAGTTCACCTTAATATCTCTGTACTTAGCTCGTTACTAACGGGTTAAGATGCAGGTGTAGCCATAGTCACAGGAATTATTGATATAAGTTACATAGATGAGACGTAGTGTGTACGGAAATTACGTCTTTTTTCAACCCACGTCAAAACCAACCTGCATCAATTTGACGTCGTATACTTTACTTTGTACTTCCTTAACCGAATGAAGTATGGACTCTAGTAAATCACCAATATATTTTGATTGTACTCGACGCGAACATGAAAATCTACTCGGTACAATTTAAAATTTTACTGATATAGGATTGTAAATTCCTACATAAAATCTACTCTTTATAGATTTAGCATATTTTGTCTTGATAAGGGTTATGTTGACGAAGAACTAGACTATCAATCGATACTGCTAAATGCACGAAATGAGAAGGATAGTTATCTGGTACAGAAAATTCTTAAGCAATTCTAAATAAAGCGTTGTTATAGGTTGAATTAAAGATTTCCTATTTAATTTTTTCATACTTTAAAAGTGTGATATCTTTCCTATTTTTAAATAAAATGAGCAAAGGCACCGCGGAGGTGTTAAATTTTGCTGAAAATACTTGTACAGTTAAAAATCTATTCATTAATAATAAACAAATTAACTATTATATAGTTTCTATAAATATCCTGTGATGACGTAGGCTACTCCGTATCGTTTCAAAATTCAAATACGATTAGAATGAAAATAGTTTCGTACCTACAACCTACATAGCAGCTGATAAATAATTATTGTAAGCCGTACCAACGCTCGTAATAAGCTATTTCTATTTCAAAATATTGTGAAGTTCCATTAATATAAACAGTTATTTGGTTGTGAGCGACTTATTAGTATATACTTTTATCTATGACTTCTACTAACACTTGAACGTCCTACAACATTGTAAGACTGAGTCCAATTACGACAATGTGTTTCGATGCTATTTTCGTTACTAATTGGTAGCCCAGCCCAGTTTAATTTGGGTCTTTGTAAATTCAAATATTCTAAATAATTAGACCCGTTGATTTTTTATATCTTTTCTTTTAAAACTATATCAAGTTTCCTTCGTATACTGTGGTTTGGAGCTGGTGCAAGCCACGGGAGGCGTGTACAATTCACATGCAGCATAAGCAACGAGCAGAAAAATAAGTTATTGACCAAGTTAAGAAACAGTAGCGGGCGTGGGCAGCGGCAGTTGTTATCGTTAGATTGCAGCTGGTAACCTATGTCGGAGGCTTTTCGGCGGCATAAAAACTTCTGGCACTTAGATTGGCCACTAACCTCCTGAATGTCAAGGAAAGCCGAGCTCAGTACCGGGCCAAAGTATAAATGGGTCGATCAGGAATCGAACCCAGATACGTCCGTTAAATAGAACTAGGCCACAGGGCCTCGGGGTCATCAATATTGACAGGGCTCGTATTATGTCGTAGGGCCGGGCGAGGCTACACGGTCCGCCGGTCTTGTAAAGG
This sequence comes from Hesperia comma, assembly GCA_905404135.1. NCBI lineage: Eukaryota > Metazoa > Arthropoda > Insecta > Lepidoptera > Hesperiidae > Hesperia > Hesperia comma. Next base: position 15,327,624 of record FR990029.1, on the reverse strand, counting down.
CTATAGGGCCCCGGTTCACTACAGCTGTGGACTAGTCAAGGTCAATGACCACTAGTTGTATACTATAAAGGACCTAAGTATCCGGCCCTTTTGTCCTCGGTTATTGAATGGACGCTTTTACATCCAATTAAATTTCACCTAAACATCATGTAGACAAATTTTCGGTAACCCACGTACATAACAACAACTAAGTAAGTAGATAGCTACGTAATAATATTAAATTTGATATTAGTGATTAAACAAAGTGATGGTTAATGGTTGTTGTAAATATCTAGTAAAACAAGATTTTCATCAAATATAAACATCAATTATGTTTAGAGCCGATACGTACCAAATTACACTGACAATATTTATGATATTATATTAATCAGTTTTTAGGGATCGGTACCTCAAAAGAAAATCGGGACCCTTAGGTACATACGGGATCACTAGATACATTGGCCGTTTTGCTGTCCCTCTGTTAAGATACTTTTATACTCAAGAATGCGTTGAAGTGTCAGGAATAATCAGGTCTGCAAGCCATTGGAGCAGAGGAAAAATCAAAATTCTCAGACAATGAATCAAATTTTTCTGTACCTACTCGTGTATTACTATGGTTTTGCAAGCAAGAGATCGCCAATCGAACAACGGAATGCTATGCACACATAATAATTGCTCACCAAAATTTAGATCATTACCCACTATTTAATTACCTACTTACAGATAAGACATCATAAGACGCAGGATTACAAAATATCATGGTGTTGATGGCTTATTGTCTATCAGCTTCAACGTGTCAGCGACCCGCGACAAAGCACTGTACTCGTAATTCAGATTCATTATTCATGAACATCGATACAGCTATAATAAACGATTCTGGTAATTTTCCAAAATCCTAAAATTATAATAATGTAATGCATTATTTGTGCCGATCGCTAGGGTTGCCATGACTTTTATTGGCCAATAAGGGAGATCCTGGCAGTTAATCGGTGGTCATATTCGATTTAGAATCACAATGTGGAATTAATACGAGTGTTCTTGTACTATACCTACCTTCATAAGGCAAGACATGTTAATAGATGATACATGTAAATATTGATGTCATAGGCATAACGTTCATTCTAAACTCGGGGCCCTAATGGATGTTGTCGAAATTGTCGAACAGGACAAATAAGGGACATGTATGTGGAACGCGATGGTTAAATACGGCGACAGTCCCTTATTTACGGAACGTGTGTCGATCCTATCGATCGCTAAAACTTAATGATAATTTACATGAGTGTATTCAGGGGCGCCAGTCAACTAGAGCTGCCATTTGATTGGCAATTGGCATACATTAGGGCATTGACCCCAGTTCGTGACGCTCAAACGAAGATAGCTCAGAATTTTTTAAAGGAATTTTATGTAATTTGTACAGAATTAAGTTATTATTAAAACTAGGAGGCTACTGCTGTGGGTAGCTTGTACCGGTAACGGACGTGACGGACAGACATTAATTATGACTAGTTTATATGTAAATTCGTTACATATTCTATTTTATTTAAATTCAATTAATTTAAATATTGAATAGTTAGTCGCTACGTGTTCGCTTTGTTTAGGCATGTTTGCTTATATAGACAGGTACTTTTTGTTATTTAATCCGCAATATAAGGTCTTAATAATATAAACTTACGTTACTATTTAGAGATTTTAGAGGGTAATAGTAGGTAAACAGCTAATTTGATCTTCATTACAGGTCTAAGGTAACCAGCTAATATAATGGTCACTGTGGATTATCTCATTATAAAGATATTATAATGTTGAAAAACAGGTATTTTAACGGATATTTAAACGGATACGGACACTTCGACAAAGGGAGATCTCTGTCCAAGCAAAACGACTTCCTTGGCGGCCGAGTCCCAACTGTGTCACTGTTGGAGCTGGTATCCTATATGTGAGAGATGTAGAAAGATGATGCCGAAAACAGCGTGATTCAGGCATCATCAGGCAGACATATTCGATGAAAACCGAGGGGAAACCAGTAAATTCCCTATTTTTGAAAATTTTCATTTTTCTGAGCGAGAATTTTTGAATTACCATTTCAAGAAACATTCGAACTAAGGAACTGTAAATTCAATCACACCCCATCGCACACCTAATACCTACATATCTAACCTAGCATGTCCTACATCGGATCAGAGCAGCGGTGCGGATGGCTGCCAATGCTCAAACGATCATCGCCCCTCCACAAAGGGCGGACACTGCAGTAGTTTCCCTCACACAAATGGACCTCCACTGCATTTCTTTCCGCTTTCACACACCGACCGATCTTTCTATAGACCGGATTGATAGATGCGAGTACCCTGTCTCTGTGGATAGCATGGGTATTTGTTGATGACATGTCAAATCACACATCGTACTCTCTCCTTGATAGCTCTTTTTCCTCGTTCTTGTATGTACCTATATAAATAAGTCCATACTTAGTATGTCTGTCGGTCTGTGACACTTTCATGGCTTAATTTGGATGGAATTCAGAATGAAAATAATTAAAAACCAGGGTCACTCATAGGCTGCCTGTTTTCAAAAACCAATCCCTAAAGATCTGCGACAGGGGATTAAAAATTGTTTGAAAAATCCAAACCGCTTGACCGATTTCGATGAATTTTTTCACCTATTTTACCTATTGATGACCCAAGGTTTTACATAAATTCAAAAACCAATCGTTCACTCCACTCCCATAGAGATAGGAATATACTTAGACTCCACTCCTTATTTTTCCTTTTTACAACGTCAACGAAAACGAGGAGTTATCTGATACTGCTTAACCAGTATAGGTATTAATAACCACGGACCGAGGTGTGATTGACTCGTAGTTGTCAAAAGGATCGGATTGTGAACGATCAAACCGCAGTCACTTCACTAATCCGAGTGTATTAGCTGTGGTATTAGATCGCACGTCATTCTATCCATCGGTTTCATGAATCAGAGGTTCAAGGTAAACATATTGGTTCAATTGTTTCAAGGAGTACACATTTTGTCATGCCATGACAAATCATCTTAATGAAAGGATTTGATGGGATAAAAATCTTAGTCCAAACTAAGATTAAGCCATGAATAGGATGAGATGGAGAAGACTCTCTAAAGCAGTAATCAATACCGAAGACTATCCATGACCACGACCACTCCGCCAGGAGTGAAACGACTAAGAAGAAGAAGTGAGCATATTTTATTTACTGGTTTATTTATTTTCAAAAAAGTCACAGCTTTTAAAATGAGAAATTACATACTTACAATGTATATCTCATAAAAATTGTGGACTCTTACTAAGATAACCAAAAACACAATAGTCATTGCGTGCGTGACGTGTGTGTGATGTGAAAGTGCGCTTTTTCTAGACTTTCTGGCTTAAAACTAGTTTTTCGGTCTTGTACAGTTATTTACTACAAACGTAGTGTTAAACGAATGCTAATGAATTCACCAACATTTCATTCTTTATCATCTGTCAAGCTGCCAGTCCTGCCAATCGACCTTGCTCCTCACCGCATTGCTTTTTCATCTGCGTTATTGTTCGAAGTAGCCTTTGAAATTACTGAACAGTACCTAATTGCTTAAAGTTTTCAAGCATTGTTTGAATTAATTTGAGTCTTGTTCAAGTATGTTGTATGTTTCAAAGAAGGACGCTACTTACTTTTATTATAAATTTTATTTTTTCGTACGATTTGATCTAAAATAATGATAATTATGACTATGATAATGTGCGCATTCGCGATATCTTTAGAATTTTTGTCTGTCTTTCGGTTTGTTCGGTAAATTTCTGGTACTGCTAAAGCGATTTTTATAGCGCATTCAGTGAAAGATAGAGGAGGTTATGGAGCAAAATAAAGGATAATTTGAACACCAAATTCTCACGGAATCGACATTTACGCGGGAAAAACTCTCACGCTTACGAAGTCGCGGACGTAGTTCGTTTATAATATTTTCATATCAATCTATCAACCGTACTGCTATATACCTATCTCTATTCTCTGTATTGTATCTTTTTAATTCTTCAACTCTATGATTATGATTATGACGTCTATTAGAACGGTAACAATCACCGTCAGGGGTCAACGATCAGCCGAAGCCGCGGGCGCTATCGTCGACTTCCTGGGAACGAACAGACATCTTCATCCATTGTCTATCAATGAACGTGTGAGACCCTCCCATTGTTCTCAGCGTCTATGAGATTTTGTTTACACATTTCTCGTTACTAGTTATAAGTTAGTTGAAGGATTGATTTTATCATTGAATCATTTTTTAAGCTTACAGCTTACGTGAAATAAAGTTAAATCTCTTGTTTTTTGGAGCTAAGCATATTCATATGAAACTGGATTGATTAGGTAAAACTCAGAACAACACAAGGAAGAAGAATACCGTTGAGTTAAGAGCTAGACAAATAAGAGAAGAATCAATTTAGGCACCTTATTTCAATGTCTGGTAATTTTATGATCAACAAGTACTTATACTTGAGTCACCGAGAATATGGAATTTCCACCCCTTGCTAAACACAAATTTAGTACGTGTGCTTAAAGTTAAATTTAGCTTGTAAGCAAAATTTACTTACATCATTTCAAATTCTCGTCCTCAATCTCCAATAAAACTTATTGACAGGGGCGAAAGCTGGCATTTGACCCTTTCAAATAAGTAACCATTTAACGAATTTCATAATTAGAACTCTAAAAGAGTAGGTATAGGTACTTATTTTAACGGCTCTTTGTTTCTTGCAACCTACGTCTAACTGCCTACTTATCTACCTACGCTCGAAAAAAATTCAACAGATTCATTTGATTTACATAATATTTACCTTTCTGTTTCATTGGATATTGTTTCAAAAACTATATGTTACTCCAAGATCATTACGACGACATAATCGATAACATACAACCTTATTATCGACAACATCATCAAATTAAAATTTTGTCAATAATATATCATATCAATCGAGTAAATTAATAACTACTGATATTTCTCTAATACCCATCGTTCCGCGTACGATCGAACAGGTTGCAAGAAGACTGCAAAAAATATTATTAGCAATTTCACGCTATCCATTACACCTGTTTCCCTTTAAGGGTATTAACCGATCACCCACACCTGCCGGCGTGACCATTGCCTGCTCTGGACTGGAAGAAGTTTACCTCGAACTTATTACTACAAAGGTATGAGTAACATTGTCAACAATTACGAAACAAACTCTTAAAGCTTGATAAACAACGAATCTTATTTGTGGAGAATCTTCAGAAGCGTAAATATTCCTATTTCCTATTTATCGCAAAACAAGTTTCTTAATATAATGTTTCTTAAAATTGCTGAGAATGCTGAGACAGATTACATCTTCAAGTATCTTATTTCGTTGTTTAATCCTAAAAATATATCAGAAACTAAACACAATGGTTCAAAGCGTCTATCTAGTTTTCATTCCATCTGATTTTCTAGATACATAAGTCAATCAATTAGGCCCTAAACCATTAAGCCATTGAGTAAGGTCAACGCAACATGTCGGTACTGCGAACAATTTGTCACGCCTCGAAGATCGGGCCATTAAATTGTATCAGCTCCAGTTGACTGTTGATGTTCCCTATCTAAATTTGTTCATACACAGCATTCACAATCGGAAAAACTAGGAATACAGAATACCCTTATATATTGGAGACGTAGTAAAGTCGTAAATTTCCTTTGGAGTACCTGTTGGACCTTATAAGTTAAAAATTATTTGTAGCACTATCCATTATTTCTATTATTATTCTACGAGGTTTTAGTTACCGAATTATTATAAAAGATAGACCCAATTTGAAACAAAAGTTTGTTTCTAAATTTCACCCAACGAACATAAAGTCTCAAGATTTAAAACTTTTTAAACCATCATAATTATCATCCGGGGCATCATCGCTAGCTATAATCAAACAGGTCTCGGGGTTTCCTTAACAACCTTGACCTTGTTAAGTAAGGTAAGCCTACCTATATTTTCCCAACAAAATAGAACAACTTACTTTGCTTGTACAAGTTATAAAAACGTAACTTCACTTTGGGCACCATTTACTACTTCAGCACAGTTCACCTCACTGTCACAGTTCACAGCACTATTCACTTCGTGTAATTTCTCTCGCCAGTTACTGTCAGTTAAATAAATGACATTAAAAACAAATAAAATTTCGAAATTGGAACAGGAGTGCGCCTGCGCACGTTCGCTCGCGGCCGGGCCGGGCTGAAGATCGCCGCAGGCATTACGTCACAAGGCCGCCGCGACCGACGCAACCAGCCAACCAGTCGCTTGTGCTTGAATTTTAAACAACCAAGGTCGATTATAAGGTGATCGCATGAGGACGCTGACGGCACATAATATCTTCTTCCTTGAGAGCCTCATATCATACTTAGTTAATGGACCGTAATTTGTTTGATTCGAGGCGAGCGACTGTGAGAGCAATACAATTCTAAAGCTAGGTTCACATTATTGTGTCGGGGTGTGGTGTGGTGTGTCGCAGAGTGTTCATACTAATGTGGTGTGTTGTGTTGCAATATGGCGCATTTTTAGATCATTCGTATTTCAAGAGTTGTGGATTGAACACGTAGGTATATAAAATGGAATCGTCTGACTCTGACAGCGATTTCGATGAAGATATTCAGTTTCTTCTAATGATGAATCTTCTAAAGAAAAAGAAAGGAGATATTGGGTTCATCCTTTAAATAGAACCAGGGAGACTAGAGGTGCATTTCATTGTCTTGTTCAAGAATGAAAAAGTGATGATGAAAGATTTCAGCGATATTTCAGATTTACTAAAATACAGTTTGAGCAATTACACAATTACAATGCACACTTTGAATTCTCGTACTAATTTAATAAGTTCATCTAACATTTTAAATAATAAACAAAAATATTCATTGCTTGATGTTGCCTCGCTCGCAATAAGGCGTCGTAATGACATAATTGATCACGTTCACACTAGTGTGGCGCGACAGATCCCCCACCACCTCTCTGTCGCAATCGAGCGTCGAGCGATTTGACAGCGACACAACGCAACACAACACAACACAACCTACTAATGTGAATCTAGTCATAGTAAATGTATGTAAGCGATTGCCTTCTGGCGCGCCACGACACACCACGACACAATAATGTGAACCTAGCGTTAGGTCCCAATCTATGAACGTAAACATTAAACTTCGTATGTTTCTCATTAGCAGCAGTAGTTTGAACGTTGGACTATCGAAGAGGAGGACTGGATTCGAAACATTCAACCAAAAAACAGAAATTTCAAAAATTATTAACGCATTAGAATCTAATTAAGACTTACTAAGAAAACGAAAACGTCCGAAGAAAACCTGGACACACGAGAGTTTTATATACGGTGCCACTTGGCTAGCGTGGAAAACCTGTACTCCTCAAGCTGTGAGAGAAGACTCAAGGCAAGCAATGGAACAGTTATTGTGATGATGATGATGAATACGACGATCTTTCCGCGAACATCTACGCGATTTTTGATGATCTATTGAATTTACTTAAAATTTTCTTATTAAAGATAAAATTAAATATTCTTTATTGCACCTGCAATTAACAAGTCCAGATACAAAATATCAACGTAGTAAAGAATGAGTATCAGAACGAACCCATTGCAGTAACCTAATCACAAATACCTAATACCTATATTACGTACTCCAGTTACTTGTGGCAACATAGAATCCACGGTCTATAATTATGCTAAAATTGATTTGCCTATTTTCCATATGAAATGATTTTACCACTGTACAATGCTGGTGTTATTAGCGACCATTCAGTTCGGAAGATTAGACTAACTACTTGACTGCCAAAAGACTCATTTACAATCGGAGAAACGTTGAGTTTGATTGAAACATGTTATAAAGAACTTGTTTCGTTTCGGGGATAAGTAGGTAACTATATACCTATCGTTGTACGCATAGTAGCAAAATGTGTCAGGATTCTTTAAGACTTTCGTTTTTTTTATTTGCGAATTTACCAATATCCTATGGCAGTAATGCCATATTATCAGTGGAAACCGCATTTGAATTACTGTTTTCAGTGATGAAACTCAATTAAAGAAATGAAAAACGTGATGCCGCGATTGAAAAGCATTCGATACTCCTACTTTATATTGCCCATTATGCAGTTGTTAAATCAACATACACAAAATATACATACAGACTCTTTGTCTGCAACAAAGTGATCAGTAAATCAGATCTCAGAGTCAAAGACCGAAGTTAAAGGTCGCTGTTACCACGACATCACTTACATACGTACATAAATTATTAAGTATGTGAATTCATTGAATGTTGACTTAAGCAAGAATAATATGGAGGAATTTAGCAAAGAAAAACGAAAGTTGATTGAAACAATGGTGACACGGATATAGTAATATCATTACGCAGTTGCTTTCATTTTTGCATCAGTGAAAGAAGTATTAAATTTTATAATATTTTTCTGGCTATATAATCATTGTAATAATTATATTTTCATTTTATTCAGGATAATTAACAATTCCCACTCATGAACTCTTTAAATACGACCCTTTTGAACCTTTTTGCAATAAAGCTAAACCGTGTTGCAATAGAGATTAAATAAATAAATAAGAATAAATAGGATGAATAGATTTAAACTTAGGACGTTAATGAAGTCTAGGCTTCAACCCATTAACGAAGCATTTATGAGCTCGTGTCTAATCTTGTTTTATTACTGCGGAGTTCTAAAGCACACTGCACCAGTGCGGTTTGGTACAGGGATGACGTACTCTTAATTAGGGTTAATTCTAATTTAGTTATTACGGTGTTTTTAATATAAGACCCTAATGTTTTTTGCTGCTTAGGTATTAAGTTTAGTTGGCGTTATGAAAATAATAATGTTCAAAGTGCAAAATTAAACAGACATATTATGATTTAAGGTGCCTTAAGAAGTAATATGGATTTTTAAGATGAAATTGTGGTAGGTACAGAAAACAATCTACATTGGTGTTTACTATAAACTTATTCGTCATACAAAGTTTGTGTGTAAATTTGGGTCAAATCCATATTGCATTAGGTACTCCCGATGACAATGTATTTTATGACAATGACCTAATACCACGTAAAGAGAATTTCTCAACGTTTATCAGTACAGCGATAAAATGTGTTGTTTTGCAATTGTACCTATTAAGTACGTTTAGTAGTATAAAAGGTGTTTAAACGTTGTATAAATTTATTTAATTGATATTGATTGTAAATTGTGGAATGAACTTTCGTCTGAGGTAGGTATTCCCTGCGCGCTGACATTGTGGTTCTTCGAGAGAGGTTTAAAAAGAGTTCGCCTTCAGAGACGGTATTGCACTGGTAAATCGGTATCTATAGGCGATGATGATCCGGCTGCTTTAACATCAACCGTTCAGGCTATAAAAAACAATTTCGTGTTGTAAAACAATTTTTGTAATATATTTGTTTCAAACTAACTTGTCAAGTCGGTAACCATAATCTCAATGGAGAGATATCTACTGGTACTCAAATATCTGCTACTACTCAAGCATGACCTCTTGAAGTCGTTCTCACAAGTATCCGGTTGCCGCACATACAACTCAATACATTACAGATGACTAGGGTTGATGGACTAGTTTTAAAAATGTGGTATAGGTACCTATCCTATTCAGTTCAAACAAGTCTAAAGTCTAGTGTAATGTTTCTTCATGGTTAACTTTGGAAGCCGGTTTTCTAGACTTGGATCCAGAATAAGCTTGCATCTCCTTCTGCACATGTAGTAGAAATCAAACCTTCGTTCCATCGTCGGAATGAAAACCAGTTGATGGATGTTAAAATGTTACGGACTCTTTTCTAAACGCCGTATTCGCAAGTATTGACTACATCATACCATCTATAGCTAAGGCTAAGGACGAAGCTGATTAAACCAGATGACCTCTCCAGTCGGCAACAAGTCAGTAATGCCTTTTGTTATTGATATCTATGAGGAGCAAAGACCACTTAACAATAGCTCATCAAATCGTCTACTATTTTTTTAAGTAACTGGTTTGTTGTTTTATTTACAATTCTTCATTTACGATTCTTTATAAAATTTCCTGCTAAAAGTAGCCAATAGAAATCCATCTTTCTTCAAATTATATTTTTTACATTAATGGTCTCAAAAATAAAACCACTCAACCAAATAGCGGAGTGTTTGTGCAGAACACAGAGGATAAGAGTTTAAGATGATGGAGAGCCCTCGCGGCGCCGCGCCGGCTCGGCAGATCAAACGATATGAAAAGACTGCTGGAGCAAGCCCTGGGTGTAAGACGTGGGTGTGGGCACACATCATCGGGTCGATACGGCCGCCACCGGACAGATTAACAGAAATAGAAATCGAAAAGGCTTTTTTCTCATTGGTACTGCAACGAAAATAGATACCTATAATAATATTACCTACAACATAATATAAAAATAAAAATTCCCCTGCTTAAAAAATAAGTAACATAATAAGGTTTTTCAGATCTCTCTTTGAATACAACTAAAACCGTTGGTCCCAGTTTTTATCGACAGATAGTCGTTAAGCCAAGTCATGGCGGCTTGGCGGTATGAAAACTTCCGATATTTGGCTTGGCTGCTAATTCCTTCACTAATCCGCACTGGAACGTGGTCAAGTATGCTCTAGGCCTCTTCAATGACGAGGGGAGACCAGTTCTCAGTAGTGTGGAAGTCTACTAGATTAGTTCCTCCTAACCTGCACCCTACATACCGCTATCCGACTTAATTCCTTTCGCGTTTGATTCCCGGCACGTTTAGTTTGTTCTCAGCTAGTGGGTGTTACGGTCTCGGAAACATATTTATTATGTTATTTATGTCATCCGTGACACACAATCTTCGAAAAAATATGAACAAGCAGTTAAATAAACTTAATTATATCTAGGTACTTAAGTTAAAATTTTTGATCTCGCTATGAGTGTTTTTGTCCTTGGTTTATGGCAACACAGGGAGTCCTAGTGTGGCTCACACTATGAGTGTATATCTTCATTTATATTTATTTATATTCAAGCCTCCAGTTTTTACTGTTTTGTCTGTGGGTACAAATTGAATCTGTTAGCTTATACAAATGAATATTCATCAGAAAGCCGCACGGATACCACACATGTTTCGAATTGGAATTAATTGGCAATGCGGTCGAGATATCAGCTGTCTACTTATGAAGGTCGGTTTTGTTAATCAAGCTTTATTGATCGAAGATCGTAGCAACAAAAACACAATAAAGGCTTACAAAATTCGATTAAATTAGGAAAGTGATAAAAGTCGAACGAGCGCGAATAAACCTTTAGGTAGTTAGGTTAGGTTAGGTACTCCGTTCGCTATCGATATGAAATTCGTTTTAAAGCCAACCCACACGAATGCCAGCTTTCCGCCCCTTAGATTAAGGTTCATTGTAGACTGACGGACGGAATTTAGAATTTAATATGCCATTCGTAAATTTTGCTCATATACAAGCTAAATTGAACTGTGAGCTCTAAATCTTTCGAAGCAGCTATTATAAGTTTAATGAAATTGAAGTTCAATTTTTTACTGTTCCGTGGTAAGTACGAGTACCATGAAATGTGTCAAATCCAATTCAATCCGTACTGGTGTATTGCAACCCTCGCGTGTCTGTTTTGTTTGTCCAGTTTTTATTTATACTGTGACAACCCTGGTGTAGGTCCTTCGCTAAACCTACAACAATAAAACAATACCTACAAATGGCGTAGAGTGACTTTCGAAAAGTGTTTGTAAAAATCAAGTTCGAAATTATTTGATTTGATTTGAATAGTTCCCGTGCTTCCCAGTTGCGCAGTGGTTGCTTCGTTCCTAGGAGTTTATAAAATGATAAATTATCGTAGCCTAAATATTGATGGTGTATTCGAGTATCTACTCTACTGCAGGGTTAAGATTAAGGGTTTACCTACACCAAGTTTGATAATGTGAACTATTCTGTGACAACCATTAGGAAAAGAGAATCGCTAGGTTTCGTGTCTAAAAAGTCCTACCTGGGCAAGGAATAAGAAAGAAAATTCTCTCTCTCTTCTCTCGAACTTCCAGAATTGACACGAAAAAAGAAAGATATACCTAAACAATAGTAGCGATAATATGGGCAAAGAAACATGTTTAGGTACTACTTCTACTAATGAACAAAGCCGTTCCGTTACTTATGTCCGCTAGTTAAGTATGGGCCATCGGAGAAAATTCGTATCATTAGCCTCCCCGGCACATAACATAAATGGCCTGTAACATGTCCCTGAAATCCTGGACAAAACATGGGAATGGGAAGTAATGTTAAAAAATGTACCTACAATTTATCGACATCATCCTTACAAGTACCTACAGCATACTGAGTTGAAGCGCAAGCTACGTCAGATTAATAAAATATAGGTATGCAGCTAGATACCATACCGACGATTTACTACAAATTGTCATTTGTGCCTATGAGGTAACTACGTACTAGATTTACCACACGTAATTATCTGTGAATTCTTTTTATTTGCGTTTACCTGACGAGTAGGTATCTATTATTTTTATTTGGAAGTGAAAGCCCAACGGGTTCCATAACCAACTCTAAACAAAACTCCTGGCGCGCAAATGAGTACCATGCGACGTTAAGAGATATTGCTCAACCATTTCATCAGGCTCCCAAACTATCTAGTTTGTTTACGACCAACGAGCTGTTTACGATGCGTAGTTCTAAGTAAATTAGGGAAGATATATTTTTCTGCAGCAACGGCTATAGGAAAATATCGAAAATCTTGTTTACTATCCTGTTAACAACTTATAAACTTAATATTACCTATTTTCCTTTTAAATCGAAATTTGTTCCATTTTCCAGGACAAAATCCACACCGACAAGTCTTCGGCCTATTCGTATAACTCAGATTATTATAATACCAAAGTTATAAAAGCGTTGGTAAATGAAATTGTTCTTCACAATAAGTTTACTTAGCTAACTTGTTCTTTACTCTTTACTGTTCTCCTTCTATAGATAAAAAACCGGCCAAGTGCGAGTTGGACTCGCGCACGAAGGGTTCCGTACCATTATGTATAAAAACGCCAAAAAAATCTGGTCTGTTGTATGGGCGCCCACTTAAATATTTATTTTATTCTCTTTTTTAGTATTTGTTGTTGTAGCGGCAACAGATATACATCATCTGTGAAAATTTCAACTGTGTAACTATTACGGTTCATGAGATACAGCCTGGTGACAGACAGACGGACGGACGGACGGACGGACGGACGGACGGACAGCGAAGTCTCAGTAATAGGGTCCCGTTTTACCCTTTGGGTACGGAACCCTAATAAATTATGATACCTTCTTAGTAAAGCAATTATTATGTAAAATGTAAAATATAACAGAGTAAAACCTGTGAAGGGTTATAGGTACCTACCTACTAACCTCTATGAAAAAATTAGGTACATTTGAGGGTCTACATTGTTGAGAAGAGAATAATAACAACTTAGAGACGATTCCGAACAGAAGAAAAATTACTCATTTAGTGAATTGTATATTTGCTGTTCTTCATGTAGGTACCTAGTTATTGATTAAAATTAAAGGCATGCTCTTAATTTTATGTCATTAGGGAACAAAGCACCTTTTAAAAAGTTAAGGATGTTTTATCCGCTTCAGATAATTTATCTTAATAACTAAATCTCCCTTGAGACTTGAGACTTTAGTAGAGTCGTGTTCAACTTCGGTTCTTGTTTCGTCCCAAACAAGTCAATGACGCAAGCACAACACGATGGAAATTCAGTTCGCCCCATCGGTCCCGTTACTCGTAACCAAAATTACACAGAGCGCAGTACCAGAGGCGTTTGAGATTGACGGTTTCTGTCTTTTACAGAGTGTCCTGTGGGATAAGTTTTGAGATATCGCGGGGAAGAATATTGCCTTGGGAATGTTCAGCAAGAAAAAAACAGAAGAGAGAAGAGGCTGCAATAAGAAGCATCAAAATGCATAAAGAACAGTAGATTATTTCCACAGTGCTTGGTGTTAGGACATGATTGTGTAGAATTGAACAATGGAATACACACAAACGAACAACATCACCTTTTCTAAGAAATACCTTTGTGTGCACACGCAGGTAAGGGCAAGGGAACTTTAGCTAGTCAGGAGCAATTAAGGAATAAACCGATTTCTGGACGATAGGTGCTATAACTTAGAGTAGAAGCGAGAAAGCCCGCAAGGAAACAGCGGTTGCGTTAAACAAGATATTGAATTCTCAGCGGCAGAATTATTTCTACGTGGCCGGTTTCATTTCGGCAGCGGTTACATCCAGCTCATTTCACTTCACGAAATGCTTTTACTTGGAGTAAAAACTGATTCGGGTTAGTCTGTCTCCTGTGATCTGTGACTTTATAATGGGATTATCGGAACAACACTTGTAAGTATATCATTCTATCTCTAGCGTATTACTACATTAATTTAACATACCTATTCAAATAACATTGGGTAAATATGTATGGAATTATGTATGGATTATTATATCAAACGTAGAATTATGTGGCCGATCCCAAAGCCGAGGAGGTACCTATTAACTTGTCTAATTGCCTGTGAATCGATGAGTCTCGGGATTGATTCCCGGCCGAGACAGATATTTTTTGACGGATAAGTAAATGATTGTTCTTTTATCTTCGATATAAGTAATGCGTTATTTGATTTGAACAACTTACGGAAAACTGCAAGTCGTGTGTGTGTAAGCGTTTAAAAAAATAAAATTACTCGATAAAAGTAAAACCCAGAATCCATGTCTTTTGGTTCAGTCTAACGTTCCGTTATTATAAAATTTACACTCTTACCGCAATTTTCTCCGTTGATACAACATAGGATAAGTAGGTAGGTATACTCGTATCTCCGTAACATAAACATGAAATACTGCATAGCGGGCGCGACCTTGAGAGTTGCGAGGGAAGTTTGGCTGGGCTCCGGGTTGCTGACTCATGGGGTGGCCGCGGCTCACGTGTCGCACTCCCATGGATTACGCAATGCTTTTTTGGACGCTTCCGTTTCATCCACCGTTTGTTTAAATTAGGTTCTTCGGACGTTAGTCCTAGCGAAAGTTTTTCTTTGTTATAGATATCAAGAACCATAAGTAATTAAGTTGTTCCCTATTTTCTTTTCCAGTCTTTATGTCGCAATATAGTTATTTTGTTTCACTCTGTTTTAAGATGCTTGTTATGCATTGTGGTAATGTAATAATAATTAGAATACCTACATTTATACATATTATTGCGTCATAATTTCCGAACCAACATTTATCTATTGATTAGAAATGTTTAAAATATTGTTACGTGTCAGGAGTTTGGGGTTCGAGAAAATGCCAAAATGTACCACAAAGACTTTATTGAACTCGTAGAAACACAATTACACACTGTACACAGTACACACCACAACACTATGCACGTAGGTACTCGTAAACACACTCGTCGAACATTGTATCGCTCGTAGAAATCACTTCACTTCGCACTGGTATCGCTCGTAGGTATCGCTGGTATCTTCCTGGTTCCGCTTCCGAAACTAGAATGTCCGTGGTTGGCCGATCGCCCCTTTATATACCACTCACCCACCATTCACGACAATCGAGAATATTCCCGCGAAGTCCGGACCCGCGTCGAAATAAAGTTCGAGAACGTTCCTTGCAACCGACTTTCGCCCGTATGACTATTGCCGTAATGGTCGAAGCGTCGTGCGTCCTTTTGAGAGAGCCGCGCTCCTATTGTTTCTATTGTTGCGCGACATGTTTATGGCCCCTATTGTTTATTGTTTTCGGCGTAGCGAAGTCGATGCGCCAGGGTTGTCACATTGCCCCCCTCTTAGTCATGCTCGTCCCGAGCATTATTCGATCCATGAAATGGTGCCAATCTGTCCACATGCACGATCTTCGGCTTTCTTCTGTCCCCCTGTCTGATCCGGTAGGTCACGTCGTTAATCCTCGTGACAACTGTGTAAGGGCCTTCCCATCGTGCTTGTAGCTTCGGAGACTTCCCTTTCTTCCGCAGTGGATTGTGCAACCATACAGAATCTCCCTCCTTGAAACCATGTTTCCGAGCATCGCGATCGTAGCGGGTTTTCATCTTTTCGCTGGTCTTCAAACATTGCTCTCTTACAAGATCATGTGTCTCGTCCAATTGTTTCCGTAAGTCCGCGATGTATTCAACGGCTGGTTTCGGGGCATCTGGCGGTGTTCCGGTAAGCAAATCCAACGGCAGACGCATTTCTCTTCCGAAGTTAACTTTAGCCGGTGTAAATCCCGTAGACTCGTGTATGGCAGACCGATATGACATCAGGAACAGAGGAATGTACCGATCCCAGTCTCGCTAATGTTCCTCGACGACCTTGGCCAAGTGATTTTCCAACGTTTGGTTGAATCTCTCCACCATGCCGTCAGATTGAGGATGCGCCGGTGTGGTACGTGTCGTATTTATTCCCAAAAGTTCACACATCTCCTGGAATAACGTCGACTCGAAGTTCCTGCCTTGGTCGCTGTGTAACTCCAATGGTACACCAAAGCGGCATACTACCTCCTGGACAAGTTTCTTGGCCACGGTTTTCGCCTCTTGGTTCGGAGTTGCAAACGCTTCCGGCCATTTACTGAAGTAGTCTTGAACCACTATGATGAATCTATTCCCGTCTTCCGTCTGAGGGAATGGCCCAGCAACGTCTATGGCGATTCTTTCCCAAGGGGCTCCGATGTTGTACAGCTGTAGTTTCCCTTTGGATCTAGTGCGGGGCCCTTTTACTGAAGCGCACACTGTACACTTTCTGCACCAATCTTCAACGTCCTCTCGACATCGCACCCAATAAAAGCGTTCTCGTATCTTCACGAGGGTCTTCTTGATGCCGAGGTGCCCGCCGGAAGTGCCATCGTGTACGAGCTTCAGCAAATCAGCCACTTTACTCCTAGGAATAACCATTTGCAGCGTTTTTTCCTTTCCGTTGAGTGATTCCCAGCTCCGGTAAAGCACGCCATTCTCTAATACCAGGCTGTCCCACTGAGCCCAGTATGCCTTAGTTGTTGCGCTTGAGGCTGATACATCACTCCACAGGGGCCTCTGTCCTTTGGCTTTCCATTCCATGATCAGGCTGAGGTCTTTGTCTTCCTTCTGAGCTTGGCTTACTTGCTCCGTTCCCCAAGACTCGTCTAGGTCCTGCATCCTTATCACCCTGACCTCTTCTTTAGCCTCATGCTTGATGCAATGTCGACATTCGTCGGAGCATGGGCGTCGTGACAGGGCGTCGGCATTCGAATGAGCTCTTCCGTTACGATGCTCTATTACGAAGTTGAACTCTTGAAGCTGTTCGATCCACCTTGCAACCTGGCCTTCCGGGTTCTTGAATTGCAGAAGCCATCTCAGAGCGGCGTGGTCCGTCCTTATTGTGAACTCGCGTCCCAGCAAATACTTGTTGAAGTGCTGAAGGGTCTTCACCACAGCCAGTAATTCTCGCCGAGTCACACAATAATTCCTTTCCGGTTTCGAAAGGGTCTTGCTAAAGTACGCAATGACCACCTGCTGGCCGTCCTGTTCTTGCGATAACACCCCTCCGATGCCAGTATTGCTAGCGTCCGTGTCTACTGTGAATCTCCCTTCTCTTCTGGGGTAGCCAAGAATCGGAGCCGAGCACAGACGTTCCTTTAAGCGAACAAACGCATCTTCGCAATCGGAATCCCAACTGAAGATTCTCTTGTCCTCCGTGAGACGATGTAACGGCTTGGCTATCTCGGAAAAGTTCTTCACAAACCGACGGTAATAGGCGCATAGTCCCAAGAACGCTCTTACATCGGTCTTGTTCTTTGGGGTCGGCCATTCTTGAACAGCTCTTATCTTATCTGGATCAGTGCGAACACCTTCGTCCGATATGATGTGTCCCAAAAATGATACTTCCTTCTTGAAGAAGTCACATTTCTTCGGATTGAGCTTTAGGTTGGACTCACGGAATCGTCTGAATACCTTCTCCAGATTTCGCTTGTGTTCCACGAAGGTTCGTCCCATGACTATGACGTCATCGAGGTATACCAGACAAGCGTCCCCAAAAAGTCCCACCAACACTCGCTCCATGAGACGCTCAAAAGTGGCAGCGTTACATAATCCAAAAGGCATTACGCGAAACTGCCACAAGCCATTTCCGGTTCCGGTGGTAAAGGCGGTCTTCTCTTTGTCTTCTGGCCGGACTTCTACTTGCCAGTAACCACTCTTCAGGTCGACCGTCGAAAACCACTTCATGCCCCCAAGCATATCCAAAGTGTCGTCAATCCGAGGCAGAGGGTAGCTGTCCTTCTTGGTAACGGTGTTAAGCATCCTGTAGTCGACACAGAATCTAGTACTGCCATCCTTCTTCTTCACGAGTACCACAGGTGAACACCAAGGGCTAGTTGACGGCTCGATCACCTTGCTGCGCACCATGTCCTCGATCATTTCTGCAACTTCGTGTTCCTTTGCCAATGGTACTCGTCTCGGTCTTTGCTTGATCGGTGAAGTATTGCCGGTATCTATTGGATGAGTGACAAGATTTGTTCTTCCAAGGTCGCTATCTCCTCTGGTAAAGATGTCTTCGTAGTCCATCAACAACTTTGCTGCCTGAGTATATTCTGCAGAGCTCAAATTCCTCCTGGTCGCCTCCAGCAAAGATGTTATGTGATCCGTTGATCCAGGTTTGTCCGAGTATTCTTGAACCTTCCTCAAGCTATCCACGGCTTCACATCGGCCGATAACCGTATTCTTCGCGAGATGTATCGGCACGTTGCTAAGATTGATGACCTTTAACTTAGCGTCACGTTTGGTCATGAGCAGTGTCCTTGCCGTGATCCAACTGGGGTGATCTCCATAGTCTTCCACTACGACACATCGATCCATCTGTATCTTTTCGGGAAACCTAACCTTGACCAAGGTTTCCGATCTGGGTGCTAGCTTCACTGTCCTCAAACAGTACACTGCTCCTGAACATGAACCGTCCAAGAAGACTTCTTGATCCTTGAAGCTTAACACTCCTCTGGCTATATCAACTATACAGTGATGTGTCCGTAGAAAGTCCAGTCCGATAATGCAGTCGTCAGTTATATTCGCCACTAAAACAGACTGCGTGTAAATGTCACTTCCGAGTTTCAGTCTTGCTTCCGTAACTCCTAGGACGGTCACTGGCTGGCCTGTCGCTGTCTTCAGATTGCATGATGGTCGTCCATTTTCCCACATGATAGTCCGCTTGAGTAGTTCCGGTCGAACGATGGATTTCGATGCTCCCGTGTCAATAGTAAAGCGACAGGGTATGCCATTTATTTCTCCGGTAGTTACGAGACTGTTGCCGTCACAAGCTTGTGATACCAAGATAGTAGGGGCTCGACGAAGTCCAGCCAGTGCCCGCCCCGCGGCGCTGGCGCCTCTTAGTTTAACGGCTCCTGGGTGTCGACTTGGGTAGCGGTCGACACCGATTTCGGTTGCTTCCGAGTTCGGCAGTTAATCCTTATATGGCCTCGTTCGCCGCATCCGTAACAGATAGGCCCGGTACGAGGTTGAATCGCTGCTACGACTTCGCGCACCTTACAACCTTTATAGTCGCTTCGTACCGCTTCTACTTCCAGGGCATGCGCTAAAGCTGCTTCCAAGGTTGCGTGATGACCCAAGCGCACCGTTGCTCTCACTTCGGGATCCCGTATACCGCTGACGAAGGCCTCTAACACTTTGTCTTCGACGGGTGTGGAACTCGACGCATAGGCTTGGCGTACGAGGCGCTCAATCTCCGTAGCCCATTGTTGCAGTCCTTCGCTCAACCTCTGTGACCGGTCTTTGAGCTGCGCGCGATATACATGCTCAAGGTGCTTCTCCCCGTATCGAGCTTCCAATGCCTTAAATAGCGACTCCAAGGTGCGTCGCTCAGCGGGCAGGTTCTCAAGGACCAGCAGTGCCTCCCCTCGAAGAGCTAAGGTAAGTGCTGCCAATGAGTGCTCGTCTTCCCAGCCATTCCCATTTGCAACTACCTCGAACTGGTGCCTGAACGCTGTCCACGAGGTCGTGCCGTCGAAACTTGGGACCTTAAATTTCGGGGCCCCAGGACATGGGCTGGTTGATGCCGTGCCCAAAACCTTCATTTTTTGCAGCTTCTTGTCCAAATCCACGAGCCTAGTTTCGTGGGAGTTGAGTAACGCGTCATGGGTCTTGAGGGCTTGGTCGTGCTCGGATGTTCGCACCTTGACCAATTCTAGATCCTCCTTCACGACGTTCAAATCCCCCTGGAAACCGTCCAGCTTTGCATCGATTGTCCCTAGGCCCGCCTCCATGGTTTTGCGCTGGCTCTTCATGTCTTCGCGCAGGCTCTCCATTGCTTCGCGCTGGCTCTCCATTGCTTCGCGCTGGCTCCGCTGTATACTTTCCATGGCTGCTAGTAAGGCAGCCATATCGAATGCACTCGGTGTCGGTACTGATGCAGCTGATGTAGTCGAAGGTCCCGCGGTGGTCTCCGTTTCCCTGCGGTCACGCCCCGGCGACTCCATCCGCGCGGCATCCAATGCCGTCTGACGTCGCGTACGAATCCCTTCTTCACTCTGCGGTACTACAGGCATTCCGCTTCTGTCACCAATTGTTACGTGTCAGGAGTACTGGGTTCGAGAAAATGCCAAAATGTACCACAAAGACTTTATTGTACTCGTAGAAACACAATTACACACTGTACACAGTACACACCACAACACTATGCACGTAGGTACTCGTAAACACACTCGTCGAACACTGTATCGCTCGTAGAAATCACTTCACTTCGCACTGGTATCGCTCGTAGGTATCGCTGGTATCTTCCTGGTTCCGCTTCCGAAACTAGAATGTCCGTGGTTGGCCGATCGCCCCTTTATATACCACTCACCCACCATTCACGACAATCGAGAATATTCCCGCGAAGTCCGGACCCGCGTCGAAATAAAGTTCGAGAACGTTCCTTGCAACCGACTTTCGCCCGTATGACTATTGCCTTAAATGGTCGAAGCGTCGTGCGTCCTTTTGAGAGAGCCGCGCTCCTATTGTTTCTATTGTTGCGCGACATGTTTATGGCCCCTATTGTTTATTGTTTTCGGCGTAGCGAAGTCGATGCGCCAGGGTTGTCACAATATTTAGGTTTCTGCCTAGGTACCTAACCTACATCAATATTTAATGAAATACCTATTTAATGCACAATACAATATTCTAATAACTGTGGCATGGATATACCAACTGTCAATATTAAAATGGTTGTGCCTCTATAACCTCCTGCAGCCCAATAGTTTTTTCGATGGTACTGTAAAATCACCCAGAAGTCCTTTTTAAATGGCCTTTCTTGTAATGTAGTAAACGCCCAAGACTTCGAAGTATATTTTCTTGTCTCAAAAACTACATAGGATTTTTTTAATCAATTTTGTGGGTACTAAAATGTATAAAAGAGCATGCTGAAATAGATTTTAATGGTATAACTCGTGTCTTTTTAAATAGACATTGGGCGTTTATTACATAACTAGGTGTAAAAACATTGACCTTTATAAAAGACATCAAGCGTTAATTAGAAATAAAACGTTTTTCTTTATTATCAACTTTCTTATTATTAATCAACGTTATAAAAATTATACAAAGATATTTCTTATCTAAATAAACCACAATTCGAGAGATCACTCATAGAAACTACACTTCTCTTGTTCAAATAATACTACTTATAAAAAAAGAGGTAAAACAAAAATCAAGACCTCATGTCTTGAATGGTAATGTTACAGACCAGTTATTATTGTCAATTGCCTCTGAAATTAAAGGAACCTGGGGCTGACGTGTACTCCTACTTCGAAGACTTCTTCCACGTGACCTGGCACCTCTGCAACGTTGAGATCGACCTCGAGTAAAAGAAATGTTTGGAATATTTTCAATTTCACGCTCTCCGTCTTCGAATTCCGAAGATGAAGTATCCTGCTCACTCTCATGGACTACAAACTCAACATCGCCTAGATCGTCATCACTAGGCACGAAATATTCCGTTTCTGATTGCTCTAAAGCTTCAATAATATCTCGATCACACAAATCTGTAAAGAAATTTATAAACATAATATCAACCCGAAAGTGATTTAAAATGGACAAAACGGTTGACTCATAAATGCAATTGGCGCTCAATGTCCTTTATAATGGACAAATCAAAATTATTAAAAATTTACAAGTTGCTGAGTAAAATAGATCAATAATATATAATTACGAACAATAAAGCATTGATTTTATACAAAGTTTTAAATAAAAATTCACCTATTATAAAGATTATAATGGATTTACTTACGTGAACTCTGCGCGTGAGCCATCTTTCGTTGAAATATCACTGATTTGACATATGCCAATTTGACATTTCTATTCCATAGTCAAAGGTTGCCAATGTAACAATAAGAAACTTCGTAGTGAATGATAGTAACACGCGAAATTCAAATAAAATACTGCCTAAAATAAAATGTCATTTATAAATGACGGTGGGCGTTACTTTCACAAAGTGCTGTTTTTTCATGGGCGTTACTTCTATTTATTGATTTGTACTGTAAAAGTGACATTGGGCTGCAGGAGGATAAAGCACAAATGAAAATAATCAAAAACAAATTATGAAGTAATTTTCCCCGTTAAAATTTTATTATTAGTACTACGTCAAACGAATTAATGAAGTTCTAGCAACACCGCAGACTATGAAATCTTGTTAAAACGTCTAAGTTGGGGACGAGTTAAGATTTTGTCGAAGCTAGATCGCGACAGGGTTCCAAGTTCTTTATCCATCTACATAGGTTAATTAGACCTCCACCAACGTTAACTTAGGAATGATATTTGATTGAGGAACATTATTAAATCTGAGATCAAAGAATCATAAGCGCTCATAGCCCGGCGGCTTGCGTCGATCCAAAGTCATCGACAAAGTTAAGCAACTGCGGGCGGTAGTTGAATTGGTGATCGCTAGTGACGAATATTTCTTGAGTGCTTCCATGCTTCGGAGGGCACGTAAAGCTGTCAGGTGGTTGTTATCATCGATAGTTAGCAGCCGTTTAACTATGTGGGAGGCCTCAGTCAGGTGTCATGAAAACTACTATAACTTGTGTCGGGCACTGACTCCTCTACCATTCACGATGAAATATGATGGAGTATGAGCTAGGCCTCCTGAACGATGAGGAAAATAACATAACTACCCAATCTGTAACTGTCTCACTTTTGGCTGGGCGGTCGAGTATCTTGCAATGACAATAAATAATGGTAGGTAGTAGTGAGTGATCATATAGTTTTTGAGAATATTCTGGACAGATTTCTTCATAGTCGTGAATAAAATCTTCTTCGAGTCCCGTGATAATAGATAGGATTATAACTTTTAAAGATTTATGTTTACCTAATAAACTATAGATAGATAATCACCTGTGCGAGAGATATTTATGTCGTTAAACCAAACCAAACTGGACTCTACTGCCATTTTAATTGTTGTTGTACCGAGTTGTATTGTAATTGAATAATTGGTAAGTAACTAAAGCAAAAGATATATAAAACTTACGAATTTAGAAATTCAGAAGCGTGAGAAAAAACTTCAAAAGCACCAACGGTGGAAAGCTAAATACTAATTTTTCCACGAACTTGGAAAAGTTTTCTTTTACAGTGGTGAGAAAAAGGAAAAAAGTAGGAGGAAAAAAGTAGATAGGTGCCTCCGTAAGATACTAATTAGCTAGGCTAGTTTTTACCTACATTCTGCGAAACCTTTTTTGCACTGTTTGTAATAAGACTGTAACGAAATCCTTAACATTATACAAAATAAAGTCTGTTCAGATTGTTTGAATATTATAATCAGCGAAACTACTTATCGCAAGGGTTTTCAGGTTTTGTAAGTCTAACGAAATCTTTTTTGCACTGTTTGTAATAAGACTGTAACGAAATCCTTAACATAATCCTATTATCCTATTATAATATTATAAATGTGAAAGTTTGTGTATTTGTTTGTTTGTTTGTTACTCCTTCACGCAAAAACTACTGAACCGATTTTCATGAAATTTGGCACACACATAGAGGGCAACTTAGATTAACATATAGGATATTTTTTATCCCAGAAATCCCGCGGGATCGGAATTTACGCGGGAAAACCTTCTTCGCGTATGGGGTACTGAACCGATTTTCATGAAATTTGGCACACACATAGAGGGCAACTTAGATTAACATATAGGATATTTTTTATCCCAGAAATCCCGCGGGATCGGAATTTACGCGGGAAAACCTTCTTCGCGTATGGGGTATAAATAGCTTCTAAATATAAAACTAACAAGTCTGTCTTCCCGGAAATCCCGCGGGATCTGGAGTTACGTGGAATAAACTCCTGCGCGTAGTTGCGGGCTTAAATTTTTATGCGATCTTTACTAGGAGATTGAGGAAGTTTTGAAGCAACATAAATAGGGTACTGTTTATCCCTGAATTCCCGCGGGATTAGGATTCACGCGGTAAAAACTCATACCCGGGAATGAGGTCGTGGGTTCAGATGTTTATGGGACTTTCAGTGGGAGGTAGAGGAGGTTATGGAGCATTATATAAGCTACTTTTTGTTCCTGACTTCCCGCGGGATCGAGATTTACGCGGGAAAAGCTTCCATGAGCGAATGAAGTCGCTGGCTCATTAATATCTATATATCGGGATATCTATACATAATATATCGGGAATCGAACCGGCTTTTTTTCTCATGATCAACTTTATGTTTCTTTTTCGAGGGTCAGCATCGCTTTAGCTGGTCTTTATGTTTTGGCACCCGAATGAAAAACTACCAATGTAGTTTAAAAATATTGTGACAACCCTGGCGCATCGACTTCGCTACGCCGAAAACAATAAACAATATGGGCCATAAACATGTCGCGCAACAATAGAAACAATAGGAGCGCGGCTCTCTCAAAAGGACGCACGACGCTTCGACCATTACGGCAATAGTCATACGGGCGAAAGTCGGTTGCAAGGAACGTTCTCGAACTTTATTTCGACGCGGGTCCGGACATCTCGGGAATATTCTCGATTGTCGTGAATGGTGCGTGAGTGGTATAAAAAGGGGCGATCGTTCAACCGCGGACATTCTAGTTTCGGAAGCGGAACCAGGAAGATACCAGCGATACCTACGAGCGATACCAGTGCGAAGTGAAGTGATTTCTACGGGCGATACAGTGTTCGTCGAGTGTGTTTACGAGTACCTACGTGCATAGTGTTGTGGTGTGTACTGTGTACAGTGTGTAATTGTGTTTCTACGAGTTCAATAAAGTCTTTGTGGTACATTTTGGCATTTTCTCGAACCCATTACTCCTGACACGTAACAATTGGTGACAGAAGCGGAATGCCTGTAGTACCGCAAAGTGAAGAAGGGATTCGTACGCGACGGCAGACAGCATTGGATGCCGCGCGGATGGAGTCGCCGGGTCGTGACCGCATGGAAACGAAGACCACCGCTGAACCCTCGGCTACATCAGCTGCATCAGCACCAACACCGAGTGCATTTGACATGGCCTCCTTATTAGCCGCTATACAACAGAGCCTTGAAAGTAAACTGGAGAGCCAGCGCGAAGCCATACAGCGGAGCCAACGCGAAGCAATGGAGAGCCTGGAAACTAAACTGGAGGGCCAGCGCAAAACCATGGAGGCAATTGACGCAAAGCTGGATGGTTTCCAGGGAGAATTGAACGTCGTGAAGGAGGACCTGGAATTGGTAAAGGTGCGTACAGCCGAGCACGACCAAACCCTCAAAAGCCATGACGCATCAATCAACAGCCTCAGTGCGTCGGTAAACTTCCACGAAACTAGGCTCGTGGATTTGGACCATAAGCTGCAGAAAATAAGGGTTATGGGCACGGCAGCAACGAGTTCATGCTCTGGGGCCCCGAAATTTAAGGTCCCAAGTTTCGACGGCACGACCTCGTGGACGGCGTTCAGGCACCAGTTCGAGGTAGTTGCAAATGGGAATGGCTGGGAAGACGAGCATTCGTTGGTGGCGCTCACCCTAGCTCTACGAGGAGAGGCACTGCTGGTGCTTGAGAACCTGCCCGCCGAGCGACGCACCTTGGAGTCGCTATTTAAGGCCTTAGAAGCTCGATACGGGGAAAAGCACCTTGAACACGTGTACCGCGCTCAACTCAAAGACCGGTCACAGAAGTCGAGTGAAGGACTGCAGCAGTGGGCCACGGAGATCGAGCGCCTCGTACGCCGAGCCTACGCGTCGAGTTCCACACCCGTCGAAGACAAAGTGTTAGAGGCCTTCGTCAGCGGTATACGGGATCCCGAAGTGAGAGCAACGGTGCGCTTGGGTCATCACGCAACCTTGGAAGCAGCTTTAGCGCACGCCCTTGAAGTAGAAGCGGTACGAAGCGACTATAAAGGCTGTAAGGTGCGCGAAGTCGTAGCAGCGATTCAACCTCGTACCGGACCTATCTGTTACGGATGCGGCGAACGAGGTCATATTAGGCTTAGCTGCCGGACACGGAAACAACCGAAATCGGTGTGGAGGGCTACGCAAGTGCAGGAGCCAGAAACCGCCGCCGCCACTAAGAAGACTGCCAAGCCTCCTACGAAGACCTCGACAGCTACCCAAGTCGACACCCAGGAACTAGAAGCCGCCGCCGCAGCTGCCGCCGCTAAGAAGATCGCGAAGCTTCCTACGAAGATCTCGACGGCTACCCAAGTCGACACCCAGGAGCTAATAGCCGCTGCCGCCGTCCCCGCCGTTACGAAGACCGCCAAGCCTCCTACGAAGACCCCGAAGGCGCCCAAGCCGAAGAATGCCGACGCCCTGTCACAACGCCCATGCTCCGAAGAAGGTCGACGTTGCTTCAAGCATGAGGGTAAAGAAGAGGTCAGGGTGATAAGGATGCAGGACCTAGACGAGTCTTGGGGAACGGAGCAAGTAAGCCAAGCTCAGAAGGAAGACAAAGACCTCAGCTTGATCATGGAATGGAAAGCCAAAGGACAGAGGCCCCTGTGGAGTGACGTGTCAACATCAAGCGCGACGACTAAGGCATACTGGGCTCAGTGGGACAGCCTTACACTAGAGAATGGCGTGCTTTACCGGATCTGGGAGTCACTCAACGGAAGGGAACGAACCCTGCAAATGGTTATCCCTAGAAGTAAAGTGGCTGATTTGCTGAAGCTTGTACACGATGGCACTTCTGGTGGGCACCTCGGCATCAAGAAGACCCTCGTAAAGATACGAGAACGCTTTTATTGGGTGCGGTGTCGAGAGGACGTCGAAGATTGGTGCAGGAAGTGTACAGTGTGCGCTTCAGTGAAAGGGCCCCGCACTAGATCCAAAGGGAAACTACAGCTGTACAACGTCGGAGCCCCTTGGGAGAGAATCGCCATAGACGTTGCTGGGCCATTCCCTCAGACGGAAGACGGGAATAGATTCATCATAGTGGTTCAAGACTACTTCAGTAAATGGCCGGAAGCGTTTGCAACTCCGAACCAAGAGGCGAAGACCGTGGCCAAGAAACTTGTCCAGAAGGTAGTATGCCGCTTTGGTGTACCATTGGAGTTACACAGCGACCAAGGCAGGAACTTCGAGTCGACGTTATTCCAGGAGATGTGTGAACTTTTGGGAATAAATAAGACACGTACCACACCGGCGCATCCTCAATCTGACGGCATGGTGGAGAGATTCAACCAAACGTTGGAAAATCACTTGGCCAAGGTCGTCGAGGAACATCAGCGAGACTGGGATCGGTACATTCCTCTGTTCCTGATGTCATATCGGTCTGCCGTACACGAGTCCACGGGATTTACACCCGCTAAAGTAAACTTCGGAAGAGAAGTGCGTCTGCCGTTGGATTTGCTTACCGGAACACCGCCAGATGCCCCGAAACCAACCGTTGAATACATCGCGGACTTACGGAAACAATTGGACGAGACACATGACCTTGTAAGGGAGCAATGTTTGAAGACCAGCGAAAAGATGAAAACCCGGTACGATCGCGATGCTCGGAAACATGGTTTCAAGGAGGGAGATTCTGTATGGTTGCACAATCCACTGCGGAAGAAAGGGAAGTCTCCGAAGCTACAAGCACGATGGGAAGGCCCTTACACAGTTGTCACGAGGATTAACGACGTGACCTACCGGATCAGACAGGGGGACAGAAGAAAGCCGAAGGTCGTGCACGTGGACAGATTGGCACCATTTCATGGATCGAATAATGCTCGGGACGAGCATGACTAAGAGGGGGGCAATGTGACAACCCTGGCGCATCGACTTCGCTACGCCGAAAACAATAAACAATAGGGGCCATAAACATGTCGCGCAACAATAGAAACAATAGGAGCGCGGCTCTCTCAAAAGGACGCACGACGCTTCGACCATTACGGCAATAGTCATACGGGCGAAAGTCGGTTGCAAGGAACGTTCTCGAACTTTATTTCGACGCGGGTCCGGACATCTCGGGAATATTCTCGATTGTCGTGAATGGTGCGTGAGTGGTATAAAAAGGGGCGATCGTTCAACCGCGGACATTCTAGTTTCGGAAGCGGAACCAGGAAGATACCAGCGATACCTACGAGCGATACCAGTGCGAAGTGAAGTGATTTCTACGGGCGATACAGTGTTCGTCGAGTGTGTTTACGAGTACCTACGTGCATAGGTCTTAATAATAGGTGCATAGGTGCATAAATCTTGGTGTTATTATGGATAGCTGCCTCTCTTGGACGCCTCAGATCAATGAAGTCAGTAGGAAACTATTTGCGGCTGTTGGATCCCTCCGTAGGTTGCAATATTTCCTACCCATTCCCACGAAAATTACGCTAGCTCATGCTTTACTCCTTCCTATTCTTGACTATGCAGATATTTGCTATCTTGACATAACAGAGGAGCAACTTAATAAACTTGAGCGCCTCCAAAACTTATGCATCAGGTTTATTTTCGGACTTCGAAAATACGATCACGTTTCAGATTTTCGTCACAAGCTCAAGTGGCTCCCAATCCGCCTTCGCCGGAATACTCATATACTTTCTGCTCTCTACTGCGTACTGCACAGTCCTACTTCTCCTGTGTACCTAAAAGAACGGTTTGAATATCTGTTTGAGTCTCATGGCGATAATCGATCTCTTCGTTCAAATTCTAACTTATGTCTACGAACTCCTTCTCATTCTAGCAATTTTTATAATAAATCATTTAGTGTCCATGCGGTTAGTCTCTGGAACTCCTTACCGCTAACTATAAGGAAGGCTCCAACGCTCTACTCCTTTCAGAGGCAAATTAAGGAGCACTACATGTCTTTTATATTATAGTTTTTGGCCCTCTCCCACTTTAATTGTTTCACCTTTGTCTTGTTTAAAACGATGTCGGTTTGCTGAACTGTGATCTTTCTTGTTCTTTTTTTTCAACTTATAACACTGCATTGCTTTTTTGTCACCATTATTATTTATATGTACACCCTGCCTTTCTTGACAATCTGTATATAAAATTCCATAAGACCATGGTTGTCTGGAAGAGATCGCTTTTAGCGATAAGACCGCCTATTGTCTACACCATATTTCTTATTTCAAGTTGGTATTTTACTGTTAAGTAGTAGTGCTACTAGTGATATTTCTGTATGTATTACCGTTGTTACTTTACTGGTGTACAATAAAGTGTTATTGTATTGTATTGTATTGTATTGCATAGTGTTGTGGTGTGTACTGTGTACAGTGTGTAATTGTGTTTCTACGAGTTCAATAAAGTCTTTGTGGTACATTTTGGCATTTTCTCGAACCCATTACTCCTGACACGTAACAATATAATAGTTTGGAATGAAAAAACCCCGACGTTTATATCTTAAAGTCTTTTTATCGATTTTCTTAATATCTACATAACGGATTTTTGTACGGTATGATGTACGGTATGACTAAAACGTAGTAAAAAATCAACTGTTCTTAAGATGTGTGGAGTGTGTCTTAATATGTGTGGGGTCGGGATTAACGCAGGAATAACTTTGTGACACACTGAATTCCACGCGGGCGGAGCCGCGGGCAACAGCTAGTACAAAATAAAGTCTGTTCTGTGTTTGAATATTATAATCAGCGAAACTACTTATCGCAAGGGTTTTCAGGTTTTGTAAGTCTAACCAATTGGTTTTTAGGGTAAATAACCTAACTCTATTTATATGTTTTTCTTTCTTTTCCCTCTTTCTTGGCCGACAACAATCTGCGATATCTTTGGTGTTACCGATTACAATGAGCGCTGGTGATCACTTATGTGAAAATTTTCTTACCTATAAGTTATGTTACGTTACGTTACCTAGACGTGCAAAGCCATCACCGTTCGCTAGTTACGTGAACGTAATTAGGTAAAGTGCAGAGAAATACTTAAGAAGTGAATAAAGTGAAAAGTTTACATTTAGATTTAGGCTACTTATGGATTTAGGTAGGTATGTTGCCTTTGCGTTTTTGGTTTCTTCTGAACACTCGATTCTACAGATTTTTCGCAACATTTTTTCAACCACACTTCTCTATGTGTAGAGCTTACTTGGTAAGCTCATATTTACGACGCATGTGTTTTATTTATTTATACTTTTTATGTAAATAGCGGTGAACGAGCAAACGAGCTACCTATTAGGTGGACAATATAAACTAGGGATTTGGTTCTACTTCCTGCATCACACCTAATCAAGTATCTGATCAAATTCTCCCTTTCTTTCCGGTAACCCTTAAATGACGTCCTTGAAACTCCGGGTATTTTATATTTTGAACTTTAAACTCTGAAGCATAAAGGTCACGAGGTCACGACCACTGTACAAAGAGATGGCGACGTCCCAAAAGATAACTTTATTGTGCGGGGATCAATAAAATATCTCAATAGTACCCGAAGCTTGTAAATAGCGCAATAAGAGGTTGGCGCCTGCATGTCGCGACACTCGCGACTAGCTGGCGTGACGATCGAGGCTGCTATCTAAATATTGCGGGCGCTTGCTTAAGAGAAAACTAAGTGAATCTCCAAGTTATTACTCCTTCTTTATTATCATTTGTTTTTTTACGCAATATGAGTCTATTAGAATTAAATACAGCAATGTCTATTTTCGTGATCTGATTTGTGCACTAGGTATAGATAGATACATAAATGTATTTTTTTAAGTTAATTGCGGGTTTTGATTCTAATAGGCTCATTATGTGTCGCTTCACTTTGAGAATCGAATGACCTGTAATCGAAATTCATCAGCGCGGCTTTATCTATTGTATAGGTATAATTAAGTTTATTATTTAATATTTCATCACGTTCATCAGTGCAATGGGAGAGAATTATGAAAACCTCTCAGACGTGTAGGTTTAGAAGCGCAAGCAGGATTTGATCTCACCTCCCTCCTTCCACCCTCCGTTCGGGATTCACCTTCAATCCACGCGGCTATGATAGTACCTATCACTGCTTGTTTAGTTTTAGTTAAGTCTCATTGTATATTTACTGAAATGTAATTGTTGCTTGCACTAGTTACGTCGCAGTGAAAACTTCAAACTTAATCCTGAATAAACATGTGCGCTGGAAATTGAGCGAGTCGCCTACTGTAATGTAATATTTACAGCTTTGCCTGGTGAAGACCACAAACGACACGTTTGCAATGTACGATACGACGGTGCTTACGATACGACATTGCGGTGACTAAAGACGTCGCCGCATTGTTCCAGTTGAAATAATTATAAAGGGGTGCGGACCCGTGCTCCACCTAGGTTCTCCACCTGGGTGGAGCACAGCGGAGCAGAGCGTTAGTACAGTGAAACAGTAAATTGTTTTCCTTAAATGATTATAAGGTTATTAGGCTCCACCCAGATGGAGAACCTAGGTGGAGCACGGTTCCGCACCCTTATAAAGATAAATAAACAATTAAGTATATTTAAACAAACAATTGTAAGAAATTAATTGTAAAATTATTCAAAATAAAAAAGTATTCGAAAACAAAGCTAAAGATTATCAGCCCTCTTATTATGAACTCTTAATTCCAGACAGTTTACGTTCACAACGTGTAGGTAACAGAGACAGCGCTTTATGACCTGTAAGGCGCTATCTCTGTCACTCACACGCTGTGAACGTAAACTGTCTGGAATTAAGAGTTCATAATAAGGCCCCAGAAGGTATTAATGACCGGTAAACTATTTTACATCGTTTCGCCCGATGTAAAAGCTACCCACATCTAAATTAGTAACAGCCGAGGTGGAGATTCGTCCCATGTTTGCATGTTCGCGGTATGAAGACTGTTCAAGTCGCTTCCTTACTATTTATTGCCGTAATAAAGATATTCGGATAGTTTTGCCATTAACAGATAAGACATGCATTGGTAGCACAACACCTAATATTCCATATGCTTGGCGATTCAAATTTAAGTGCATTTGAGTATATAGTTAGGTATATAGGTAAACTAGTTATGATCAAAAATCTTATATCTAAAATCAGTGGTATGTAGGTACTTCTCTTAGTTTCTTCACAGAGCTGAGTGGATGCGATTGTATCATGATTGCAAGATTTTACTTGTCTCCTGGTTATTATAGATTTTGCAGTAAATTTCTAAGTACGGTCAATGGTATTGTGGGAATTTTCAATATTGGAAATACCTTATGGTTCTGGCCAAAGTGTTTGGCATCGACTGTGTCTTCGACTTCCCTTCGAATTCCCTTCGACTTACCATAAGATTTGGAGTAGGACTACTATTGCTCCCTATTGGAGTATAAGGAAAAATAATGTCTGTATCTGTGGAATCAAATAATTTGGTAATATTTCTGATTCAATCGACATGTATGAAGAAAAAAGTTTTTCATCACACCTATTCGAAAAAGACGACTTGGTTCGGACATAAGGGGTTCCAAAGTTGCTGTTTTCTATTCAGCGGGCGGGAATGAATTTTCATACAACTTTTCCTGCCGGCTAGATCTTTTCCGTCCTATTTTGAATTTAGAACATTTTAGTATTTTGCGCTAAAGAAATCGAACGCAAATATTGTTTGAATAAAGAATGTCTGGTACGACGCGAGGGCCCCGCCAGCTGAATAATAAAAAAAGAAATCAAATTAAGATTTCGTTTTCAAATTAAAATTAAGTTTTCGTGCAATTTTACGTATTATTTTCTATTATATATATATTATTTTCTCATAGTGGGTGATGAAAAGTAGAGTGTATCACTCGGGTGCAAGTATATTTTTGGCTCGGGCGACGTACTTTGAATCCCTCGCTACGTTCGGGATTCTACTAAAGAATCCCTCACTTCGCTCTGGATTCAAAAAACGCCCTCGCCGAAAAAATATTACTTTGCACCCTTGTCATACAATCTACTATTCCTGTTATCTCCACAGAGGTTCTTTTTTATATCTTAAACATTTTCCATAAATGCGTGTAGATACACGAGGGCGCACCGCCAACCAACAATACAATAATCGATTCACGCTTCAAAATATCGAAAGTTCAATTTCCGACGAATCAACCAAAAGCAATGACATCCCAAATTTGATGGAAATATTCAATTTTCATTCATAATGAGAAGTTAAAGTCTAGGGGGAGTGTGAATCGAGTTCAGCCATCAAAGATGTAAATTGATGAACTGAGTACCCTTAAGCATGGCCAATCATAACGATAATGGCGTCGTCGGGGCAAATAACGTTGGAAGTAACGTACCATGACGTTAAATTCATCTTAGTCTGACTGAAATGGGACGTTAAAGAAATGGAGTGTTCGCGTAAATGTGGCGGTAAACTGGAAGTTCTACAATAAGTTCTTCGTTATTACGCTAGTCTGGTGGAGAAGATATCATCGTGAAGGAACAAGGTATACCTCCGAAAATACAGGTTGCACATTTGTATGTACTATTACGTTCTCCGAATTGTAAGTAATCAGTGTCGCCCAGGGTCATAAGAAACCTTAGGGGCATCACCAACGCTTTGATGATTAATATGGAAGTGATGAATCCGCTCCTTAAACGACCCTTTGCTCCGTAGGAAAACCGCTACAAGAAGGTCTCGACAATGTATATTGTAAACTTTACACCACGTAATTAGTGGTTACGATAAACTTAACGTAGTGTAATTTAAGTTTATAATGGGAACGCGGTTTTGACACGCGTACTTGTGCCCCCGTTACATGTATTCCAGGTGATATTGTACATGAACGAGACGAGACATAACGGTGAATAGTTTACCTGTGACGTAAATATCTGTCTCAGCCGGGAATCTATCTAAAATATATTTTAGGATGCTCTCTGCAAGCAAACGAACACACAGGTCACATGATAGCGAGTGATGACCATCGCTCGCATCGCACGTCCATACATTAGCAGCAACAGAGGAGTCACCAACACGTTGTCGACTGAGAAGGAAGAGATGGATCGGTTTGATCAACTCAGTGAAAGCTTGACTGGTACCTAAATAAACTTAAAATAATTAAATCATAAAACGCAAGGCAAGTAGAACTGTGCCATAACAATCCGTATTCCGCGCAATATAAAGTATTGTCATTGTCAGATGACAGTCGTGCTATTACGGTAATTACTTGGACTAGCTGGATATTGTATGTTCTGTAAATATCGAGGAGGCCTGGCGTCCGCCGCCGCTGTCCATTATCATTAACAAGTCCGCTCAGAATGTAATCCCGCTCATTTGCCACCCAATCTCTTTTTGCCTTGTTATCCCTCCCTGGCTTCCGATTCGTCTCGGTGCAATTCATGAGGATTACTCGATCGCTTTGTTATTCGGCAATTTTGTATACTAGCAGGTGTAGTTTGGAAGTTTAAGGTAGGTATATTTTTTTCGGTTATGTCATACTGTCCGGAGTTCGATTTCTTCATGCAAAATTGTTAAAATCATGGACGTATTAGAAATAAACTGACTTGCTTCGAATAAGAATATAGCGAGGCGATTTGCGCACCTGCGAGTTCTATGGAATATTCTCAAAATTCTACAGTGCAATTTACAGTGCCATATGTTTTCTATGGTACGGCCAGCGTGTTAGACTGTGGCTTGCAAGTTTCTCCATTACTAAAGAGATGTAAGCGCAGCAGTTGAAGAATTTGCCAAGATGATAGAAAGAAAACTACGCAATAAGTGAAATAAATCACGACTTTGTACCTATTTTATTATAGTCTCCATAGACATTTACTGCGAACAATAACCGAATTTCGCATGAAAATAAATAATTCTGACGTAACCGTATTTCGTTATAATAAATCTACCCGCATCTACAATCACGGAATAAAAAAGGAAGTATGTAAATATGTGATTCGCTTTTTTCCCTACCGCTGGGAACTCTAGGGAAATTCACCATCCTTCGAGTGATGTAATGTAATAATAGCGTGCGCCGCCCGCCCGCCCCACGCTACGTTGTGTCGTGCTACCAAACGATTTGAATAAACATCACCTAAAATATATAGATATCCGTTTTTATGGTAATAGTCGACAAACAAGCAAATTAGCCACTTGATGCTTAGTGGTCGTTGTCGCTATCGTCGTCGTGGACATCGCCAATGCGTTGGCGATCGAGATTGAAGGAAGAGGAAAGGTAGAAAATGGTGGTTCTGAACTAAAATCTGTGGTTAGATATTTTTTCAGCTACTTGTAAAATAATGATTAATAGGCATTATTGTTATATCTTACTAGTAGGTACTAATTTATGAAACAACTGAATAATTTTTTATGTCATTTTTAATTCGATGTAAAGAACCGAATCCGCGGGCAATATAATATAGCTAATTAAAGTACAAATACCTAACGCTAAAAAGAAAAGCAATTTATAAATTTTAATTTGTTTGAATTAATTAACAAAGTATTAAATTGAAAGTTGCGAAAAGATTAAAACTTTCCATTATAATTAATTAAATAACATAAAACTGTCAAATGAACGAGCACGAAATGAATTTTATGTAAATCTCTAATCAGCAATTAATTAATTTTACTGTGAATTAATTTAACCGTGACATAACCGGCAGTAGTCCCTAATGGATCGTATGACATTATAAATCTGACTTTTAAATGGCACTTTTCGCATTGCTGTATTCCGTGGGGGCGTGTATAGTGTATACTTGTGTAGGGCAACAGAAGAATTTATGATAGTAAATAGGTACATTTCATTGCTGCCAAGGCTAGGCCACACAACCTTGCCAAGGCCTTGTAATGCAGAATTGGAAGTTATTTTCATATTGTTTCGTCGTGACGTAGTTGTGATGACGTTGTATCTGCATTGTCCTTTGACAGCTGTGCCAATGAATATAACCGAAGTCCATATTTGTAACAGACTTCTTTATGAAGTTAAATTAAATATTAGTTACTTCTAAAAAATTAAGTCTGTAATTAAAAAACAACGCTAACACGCGCAACCTGCACTACTTATAGGTAGGTACCTACGGCGTTCGCGTTTGATATGAAATGGTTAATTAAAGAATACCACACAACTATCAGTTTTTCGCCGCTATAATTAAGGTTCATTGTAGATTGACGACGAGGATTTAAACTGTTAGAACACGTAATAAAGTTTTACTCAAGTATAGAATTTCCTGTGAGTCCTGTGACGCAAATAGCATGGACATTGCAACCAAGGAAGTTATAACGTGTTTGATTGCCCATACACAAACAACATAATATATGACCCAAGAATACCTAAACATTTATCTGCCACAGAAATATAAATATATTGCCCGAGAATCGAACCCCACGCTTAACAGGCAGGGCTACCACGTACTAAGATACGGGATCGAAAAGCACCATTAATCTGAATTGACACATCAAACACTAGGTATAAACCTTTAGTAAATGTTGCATCGATCATTATTTACGGTTGAGATAATATTGTGAAATGGATATACTACCCCACAAATTACAGATTTCCATTAGAGTATGCGGTTGTTTGATGGCTTTCCGATTGATGCATTGATAACCTTTATGGATTTTCATTCATTTTCATAACCACAAGCAGGATGCAACCAAGCCGACACTACGCGCATAATCCTACTTCCTACTAATATTATAAATGCGAAAGTTTGTTAGGATTATGTATGTGAGTGAGTGTGTGGGTTTGTTACTCTTTCACGCAAAAACTACTTTTTACGGATTTCATGAAACTTTGCAGTAATATAGTTTAGACATCGGAATAACATAATTTGTTAAAATTTATAGAGATTTTTGAAGGGACTTGTTTCCCGAAGCGAAGCGAGGGCGGATTTACTAGTGTAGTTATACATATCTCTCTGATACAAATAACGCGTTTGACTTCGTCTTTTATCATGCGTTCCACATACTTACGACTGGAATTAACAATAACGTAGAATCGGAAAGGATTCTTGTTTATGTTTATGTTTATTTTGTTTATTTTATTTTATTGTTAATTAGAACGGTTTACATACCACTTACACTAATTAACACAATAATATCTAATACTAATCAAGGCACATTTTTTAAAGGATTGTCAAATAGTAGATCGACGGCCGCAAAGAACAAACGGTCATCTACAAAAACGTTAGTTTTCAGGAGAGCGTTTTTAGTTCAAAAATGGTATAACTTCTACAATTACAAAGATATCTTCGTCGATTTTGGAATAGTTAATTATTACAATATTATCTATTATTTGGTATAGGTAAATTATTAATAATTCTTTAATTTTTAAAATTACGGCAGATATCTTTTTCTACTTCGATCAAGAAAACAAGCAAATTGAGTCAACTGCCATATATTCGTTTCTACTTGGGACCTGATAATTATTTATTCTGTAACTATTTTATTAATTTAATGATTGATTTTTATTTTTATTGATCATATAAAACCAATTTCATCAAAACAACAAATATAATTATTATTGTCACTAAAATACTGTAGTTGTCTCACATTACTTCGGCATTCTTACGTTGAAGCTATTGGATAATTGCAGATATACCTAAACTATTTTGAGTTTTAGGGTGTCTTATAAAAAAAAAGTTTTGTGATTCTTGTTAATAATTGTATTTGTAATATAAAGTAACTAAACATTATAATTTCAAAGAAATAACTACTAATAATAATTATATTTTAACAGTACTTTGTATCATAATCATCATCTTTGTATCAGTATCATAAGTAACTCAATAACTACTCGTTTGACGAAACTCAAATTTTTACGGGACCTAACCTAAAGCCTCAGCTTTTGATTAAAAGAAGAATGATTAAAATCGGAACTCTAAGTAGTAAGATATGAGGTAACATACATATATAAAAATTATTAAGGATAATTCAAAAACCATTGGTCAGATGCCGCTTAAACTTATATGAGACCACAATGCAAATACCAGCTTTCAAATAAAAAGAGAATCATAAAAATCTGAACACTCAATAAAAAGTTATTAGGAAAAAACCATAAATACACACTTTCAAAAATCCTTACACATTATTCAAGTAAATTCAAAATTACTCATCAGATGTCGCTCAAATTTATATGAGACCTCAAAAAAAGTACCAGTTTTCAAGGAAATAAAGAATCATTAAAATCGGTTAAGCCAACACGAAGTTATGGGGTAACAAACATACCAACAAAGATAGGAAAAAAAGGTATAAATATTTTTTACATTTGTGGCTTGGTTGAATGTTACTTCCGGATTCAATTTTCAATTATTTTATTATTCCAATTGCAAGCAGTCATCATCAGACATTTTTTCTTGCTGAAGAGCCTCGAGACTTCGCAGGTTATTTTCGTAAGGACAGCTGGCCCGCCGCATTGCGCGACGTACACAAGGACAAATGGTATATGTCCGTTTGTACTTTGTCGAATTTTAAATAAGTAGTGCAGATGTCTTTTTGTACGTTGAAAAATTGGTGTAAAAAACAACATTTTTCGAGAAAAAAAAATATCACAAGATAGAACAAAGAATTCTGAGTTGAAATATGCAAAAAAACGATTTTGGCAAAATTGCAGATGTCTTTATGTTCTTTGCGGCCGTCGAGATAGAAATACATATTATAAGATGATAATGAACAGTCAATAAAAAAAAATTAAAAAAAAAATAATAAAATAATAATACATACCTAATAAAAAAAAATTGGAATATGAGAATGTCAAATTAATGAATATAAAATTATAAATCATGGGGTTTCGCTGAACCTTAGACACATTCTAAGGACTTTCCTCCAATTGTCAACAAAAATATCAAAATCTGGAAAGGTAGTAGTTTGTTGTTTAAACTATCTGCTGAGGAGTTCTTTTCGCCTTTTTTTTCCACCATTTTAAAGCAACTTTTTGAAATGGCTATAAAATCCAAAAAATACGGACGTACATAAGTATATCAGTGATACCTATAATGAGTAAATGATTTTGAATATGAACTTGCTGCGTCGGTGTGCCCATTCGATTAAGTGAAGAAAGAGAAGTAGAGAATAGATATTTTCTACGTGAGCGCGCTTTACCATAGAAAGGCTACGTTGCATGCAACCTCTATACCTATTTGCTTCATGGTTGCAACCTTCTACTCATCATCAGGTGGGGTTGTAGGCAATCGGTAATACAAAGGTAAAAAAAAACATCTCGTAGTGTTTCTGTATAGCTGTAACTTAAGTTATTACTCGATAAGCCAGAAATGTATAATTTAATAATGTAATTATAAGATTTGAAAAAATAGAGTTGGAGAAAGAGATATAATGGCTAGAAGATATTTTATGTTGCAGACTAATGATAGCCGGCTCCGACTGAAACACGTGAAACCATTTCATGGTCGACTGTGTAAATATGGTGCCTAGGCGGGTAAAACACCCTACAACCTTGCAACCGTATCGTTTATTAACTTGGATAGGTAGAGATACCAGCGACCTAAAACAAACGTTACCTTGCCATAGCCTTGTCCTTTGTTAGACGGACTAAAAAACTAATGGAACCTCATACATCCCTACGCAACAAAAAATGTCCGTACATTTTGTAATTTGTAACAAAGTAACAAAAAATATAAGGAGAAATTTGTATGCAGATATAATTAAGAGAATGATGTTGCAGTCCAGGCAATGATAGCGAAAAGAATTTTGAATGCAAACACGTCGTTTCACGGGTCTGCTAGCATGCTATGAATGCCGCTTTCAGCCGCAACGCCTGGCCACAGTCTAAAGAAGTTAGTAAGATAACACGATTAGCTTTAATTAGCTTATCTGGTGTACGCTGATACCAAAGGTTCCCAATGTTTTTGTTTAAGGATTTATTCGAACAATCTTTCAACGAAGGCAAGATACTCGTACACTTTTATAAACATTGACATACGTAGAGGACTGGATCCACGCCCTAATATTCAACACAAGTTCTGTGGAGTCTGAAAATGTTCTGAAAAATCAAATTTTTAGGCATTTTTCTTGTAATATACTTAGCATTTTATGACGAATTTAAGTGCATTTTGTAAAGTACCCGACAGCCCGACTTACAAAAAACTTGGTGCCTCCTGTAAAACTCAAAATGAAGTAGGTAATAAATCTATATCAAATCCTTTTGTAATGATAAGAAACTTTATAAAAGCGCTAACAAATTTATTTCCGCTGCTCCAAAACTAGACATCATCGAACCCTTCAGAACTTAATGTCATTTGCGTGTCGATTCCGGGACAGATAGGGACACATTTACGACGGGGTTGTAAAGATTAACTACTGACTTGTTTATACTGTGGTAAAGCCTCCGTTGCCATGGTTACGAGACGCTGCAGTGCCAGCTTGCCACCCTCCGCCGCTGCCGCCGCAGTAAGCTCGGAAACTTCGCGTAGGGCGGACGAGCTTTACGTAGCGAAGCAACTTGTAATACGTAATTTAGAAACATTTCAGTGCGGGAAAAACATTACACAGTTAATATTTAAGTAATAAAAATTCAAATCAATTGGTTTATTAGAAATATAATTGTTTTGTTGTATCGGTAAACAAATTAGTCATTAGTGGCCTCACGATGGATATCAAGGCTCGATCAGGTTTATGGCTTTGGATGCAGTTGGTGTGTTTTTGTGTGATTGAGCGCAGTGTGTTGTGTGTGTGAACCATGTGGGCTTGCGGAGGTGCATCCATCACGACACCATGACGACTTCGGATAGAGCTAATATTTTCACGGATGATGACGAGGATTTGGTAAGTTTATAGTAGTTTGTAAATTGGCATTATAATTTTATATTATTCGTAAAAATATTTGGTTTGAATTTCTAAAAGGATACACTATTTAGTATGATACGTTATGTTGAATTTTTTTCAATGAAAATTTGGATGTCATAACTATAACGTTTCAAAATACGTGTAGAACATCAGTGAATAAGATATGAGTCTAAATTAAGTTAGCTTACAGCAAATTGCCGGATTATATAAGCAGGTATTATAAGTTTTTGGGTCGGTTCCAACTGGAATACCTTAACGCCTAACGGTTGTTACATAAACTTTATCTGCAGTGAGACCGATTGGCGGTATAAAATTGTATATAAATTATACCAGATTGTAGATAAGCTAAGCATGAATATTTTATGGAAGAAATCTAAGTCCATAGACGTCGATTATATCTAAAATTGAAAAAGGTCAAAAGTTTGATCAGGCTGCATTTAACGCACAAATTGTAGTGGTGTTTTGTGTGAACGTGTAGTAAGGCTTTGCCCAGAAAATATCAGAATTATTTTTCATTTAAAATTTTTGTTTCAATGGTCTTAAAAGAGAAAAGAGAGAGCGAAAGTTGTCGTGGGTTTAGCATTCTACTTTTGACAATAAAAAAAAATCAAAAACTCACATCTTGTATTAGGTAGGTACTGCATTGCATTTCTCTTCAAATATTTCTTTAGTAATTGAATCCCGACTTTGCTTGATTTTAAAGTTTGAACCAAATTTTAAGGCTTATCATAAAAAGTGGGACATTTAGGTACAGAAATATTCGCATTCCTATCTGTCCTCCATTCAGAGATAAAAAAGTTTTGTTCAATTCAGAAGAGTCACGTCGCAGCGTAATATATTATCAAGATACGCTGCATTGTAAAATATTAAATATTTTTCTCAAATGATATAGAACAAAAACTAAATAGGGAAACTAGTTCAAATTGTGAAAGTACCTAGATGGTTATTTTTTCAATAAAGTGGGTATAATAACTAATTAATTTAACACCTGGAAGTAGGTAGGTAGGTACCTACAACAGATATAATAATCAGAAAAACACGTTTACTGGCCTTAGGCAATATAATATGGTAAAGGTAGAGCATTTCTTAGTTTGGAAGGTACTTTTGTGTGAAACTTTCCAGTATCTCAAGTCATAACGTAGCATATTAAGCTCCTTATTTAACAGTAGGTAATAATTATACGGAACCTAATTAACAAATCGTAGCGTTCCTTTTAAAATATGGATTTATGTGGATGGAACGTTACGACATTATCGTCATCTCTTCGAAACCCGTAGTTGCTCAATGCTGAGCGCCACAAGCAATAGTCTACCACGTTGGAAAATTGCAGTCCCAAACTTCAAACATCTTTGAACACGTGATATTGAATTCTAATGTGTGCAGATTAGCTCACAAAAACTAGTGATAAATTAATTTCTCTCGTCCACTAAGAACAGATTTTATTATATTTCATCCTTAAGGGGTAAAAAGGGGTCGAGAATTTGTTCGAAATTCGGTTGATTTTAAGCAGACACAATAAAAAGTGGTGTTTAGGATTGTGATACAAAATAATGGACTCCTGTAACAATGCATTTGACGGCAAAGCTGCGGACAGCAGCTACTTTAATATAATACGTAGGTATACAATATCTACGTAAACGGTATATAACGTACGTATGTACGTACGTACGTATACAATATCTTTCAGTTGTTACTTATCTTCAGATTACCCACAGCTTTATAGCTTTAACAGCTTGATAGCGTAAAAAGGAAGGTGGACAGGATATTTCTCAGTTTTGAGAATAAAAAAACGAATTATTTTTCTAAATGAAATTTTCAAATTTATATAAGCGCGGATTTCTCTATTCGCAAGCAAGGACTAAATCAAATAATCATAGTTACAAAGCAAAGTTAATGAACATAGTTGAATGAGCTAAAACAAAGTTACAGTTTTAGCGTAATGACGTCAGCGTACTCGCGTAATAGAGTGGCGGCACATCAATGAGTGGATTCTAGTAATTTCATGCTAACTACTAAAGCCGGCTTATGTTGAGCGGAAGTGATTGCACAGTTAAAGCTCCTTCGGGTGTGGTGACCACACGTCCCGTATGTAACGCGACAGTCCTGTTCCGGATGTCAGTCCCGGTGTCCCCAAAGATAGCTTCGGGACGCAAAAATGTTCCGTTATTTCGAAAGCAGAGTGAAAAGTTTTCGATATAGGTCGGTCGGACAATGTATATTCGTGCTTCGCATTGTTACCTTTGGTTATTCGCTGTTACACTGTTGTAACACTTAAACTGTTGAACTCTTAAACTTTTTATTTATTTTTTAGCCTTAAGCCGCAGTATTGGCTTAAACTTTCTTAGCAACTGGGGGTAGGTAGGGAGTTGTGAAACGATATTGAACAAGGGCGCTCGTGCAGTTGTAATTGCTCACAAAACCCGGACGTTGCCGGACGCAGACGATGTCCCGTTTTGGGCCGAAAAATTGGTCACGGTAGATATAGGCGGCAGTTGGATGGCTAACGGCATTTGTTGATGGTTATAAGGGTTTCCATGTATGAACTCGAGGACGGTCAAAGGTCTTGTTTGTTATCGACGTGTAGCAGTTTTGAAGCCATGACACAATTTTCCCTTCTAATTCATTAATCCCACCCCAGAATAACGTGGCAAAGTCAGTATATCTCCTCAATTACAGAGGGACCAGTAGCCGGTAATAAGGCCGGTGATGGCATAACAAATTACCTTATTTAATATGTGATTTACATATTATAGCAAAGGGACTAAGTATAAGATTATCGTAAAGATGTATCAGAAGTAGATGTTATAATATTATGTAGAATCTGCTACCCTAATATAAATAATAAATAAAGTCTTTTGTCAAAATAGCTTTTAGGACCTCAAAACGATTTTTAAGGTGTGATTAATAAATCAAGTTAAAATATCGTTCTAAGGTATATAGATAAA
This sequence comes from Hesperia comma, assembly GCA_905404135.1. Taxonomy (NCBI): domain Eukaryota; kingdom Metazoa; phylum Arthropoda; class Insecta; order Lepidoptera; family Hesperiidae; genus Hesperia; species Hesperia comma. The sequence continues at coordinate 15,283,694 of FR990029.1, read as the reverse complement.
ACCTTCATGTTATTATCATCGTCGAAGTATTACCAGCCGAGGATAAAGCTTTTTAACGAGCCCGCAAGGCTCGATCAAGCATTATTTTTATCAGGGCGGTGTACGCCATAGCCCTTAAACTTAAAGGTAATGTCTGTGTCATGATGAGCAAAACATGATTTCCAGAGGACTCTAACGTCATTGCTTTCCGTTGTTCCGACGCTGAACGTCCCGTTCCGTTCCATGCAAATTGGACGCCATTTTACAATTCGGGTTTTCATGAATATATTACGTACGAACTATCGTAAAATAAAGCGGTAAATTGTCAGTAATTTGTTGCAGTTTACTATTCATCAACGCTCTATACTAAAAACATAGACTAGATAGTATAGACAGAAATAATAATTATAGTTTGATATTGTTATTCTATTTTTGAATGGATGTTTGCCGTTCCTTTTTAGGGTTCCGTACCCAAAGGGTAAAACGGGACCCTATTACTGAGACTTCGCTGTCCATCCGTCCGTCCGTCCGTCCGTCCGTCCGTCTGTCACCAGGCTGTATCTCATGAACCGTAATAGTTACACAGTTGAAATTTTCACAGATGATGTATTTCTGTTGCCGCTACAAAAACAAATACTAAACAACAGAATAAAATAAATATTTAAGTGGGTGCCCATACATTCGACGTAAGTTTAGTTACCATTCGGTCCAAGAGATGGCGTTGGGCGTAATATGTGGCTACAATAAAACAATTAAATATTTAAGTGAGGCTTATATACAACAGACCAGATTTTTTTGGCGTTTTTATACATAATGGTACGGAACCCTTCGTACGCGAGTCCGACTCGCATTTGGCCGGTTTTTTTTTAATTTTTTCATGCTTCATACTGCCATCACTAATACCTGCTTGGGCTAACGTTAAGATAGAGAATTCCTTGAGCATTTAGTCTGTCTTAACTCTTATGAACCACATTGATTTCGGTATATTAAAATTAAGATTGATGGATAAACCTTATATTCAATCTTTTGTACACCAAAGAACATAAAATAAATAAACAAAAAAATGAAAAAACAAAAATAAATAAAATGAACATGAAACACAACACAATGGGCGGCCTTATCGCTACATATCATTGTGATTTCTTCCTTCTTCCAGATAACCCACCAAAGTTAATAAAGACTAAAGGTATAAAAGTGATAAAATAATGTAATGGAATACAAATAAATAACATAAAGGAACACTTACAGTTTACATTCAAACGGTAACATATGCACCACGAGCGCAAGTAGTACACTCGCAGGCAGTAACGTGTAATTAAATGCATTATACATACTATGTTTATATTAAGCAATTCATGTAGATCGTATACGAATTAATTAATAACTCAATACCAAAGTTCCGGGTCCCCTGTCTGCGCCATTGGCAGATTATTAATCGTTATACTGGCGACATGGAATTTGTTATTATGAAGACTGCTTGATGAACGATGGTGCAATACCTAAATCACAGCCGGGTTTGCATTGCGTAATATTGAGAAAGGGTTGTGATCTGATGGATTTCCAACAAATGATGAGGATGTAATACGTGAACGTAGAAACATGTCACGACTGTAAAAATGACTGAAATCGTTCAGAATCCTGACAGTACCTACTTCTCTCCTACATGGCACTGTTTAACTAATTTTGTCATTAAAGTAAATCCAATGAAAAACTTGAATGAGAATAATTCACTGTTTATGGACCAAAATCATCTGTTTTAGGTATAGGTATGTACTGAAAGGGTGCCAACTGCCAAACAAAACCCTTTTAATATGCCTCCGCTGTCTTTCTGTCAAGTCCTACATCTCCTAAACGAAAACACGTAGGAAAAGGAAGGAAAAATGTGGCATTTGGTGACAAATGTTGTTATTGACCAAATAAACCAAATAAATATCAATCAGTCCTGTTGTTTACAATTTGATATTTGAACTTAATATTTAAATAGAACAGATTCCATCCTGGAGGGTACTCACGATTCCATTAGTCTGTCATTACATTACAACCGAGGGTCATTGAACTGAATGCGTGGCTGAGTGGCTTAACGTTAAAAGTCACATTTTATTCCATGCACTGCGTTAAAATTCAAGCGAATTTTATCTCGCTAAATATACGCTGAATGGACTGGGTTTTTAGTTTGTTCGTATTTGTTTAACTTTGTTTGTTTAAAGAGTGCAAATACGTTGTACGTCGATGTTCGTGTTGACGAGCATTCCGATTGGATTTGTTTGCCGATGTTCTAATATGTGCTGTACTTAGTGGGTAGAACCTCCGTCTGCGAAGAAAACCGGGATTAGAAAACTGAATACAAAATAACAGTGCAGTAGTACATACATTCATGAATCGCTAGTGAATAAAATCTCAGTAATATCTCTCCGTCAGATATCGTTTGATTTACATAGGGCAAGACGGCAAGCATAAGCCTTTAAATATAAAAAGAATTACAAAAATCAGTTTAGTTAGTAAGTAAGAATGTAGTATATGGCAACATAAAAAATACAGTTTGAATGAGAACTTCCTTCTTTTTTGAAGTCGATTATAAATAACTTTATCGATGTACGCCAGAAATGTGACGCTTTATTATGCCAAAATATAAATTAATGACTCTGCTGACTAAAAGTCATAGTCAGGAGTTGAGCGATCGAAATATGGTGGTGGTGATGCGAGGCACTGATAGTCAGTAACTTGCAAAATCCTTCTGCTTTAAAGAACTACTAAAATTATCCTCTATAACGATAATGTCGGGAAACATGAAATTAATATAGGTAACGCCTGAAAGAAATTAGTAATAATATTTTGGGTGAGAGTACCCACCCACCCAATTGTAACATAAAGGTGAAGTAAGGTTACACAAGTATATAGCTGTCACTGAAAGTATTCACGTCTCAGTTAAAGCAAGCGAACTGGGACTCATTCCGAAGTTCTCGAGGTCCTTTTTCAAGAGCTGTCCCCGGCGAGAGAGTCCTTGCCACAGCGACTTATTAGTATTCAGACACTCGCCAAGTATTCAGTGTCAAGTATTTAATATATTTGAACAATGTTACCAGTGCTGCATATTTAAACCACGAGCTTTAAGGATACACCTAATTATTACAATTGTTAATTTTCTCTACAACATCAATGTTATACCTAGTTGTTATGAATTTTTTTTCGAGATTATAGTCGATAAATACCTAACGGGAATACCTAACGGATCCTACCTGACTAAGCCATCATAATTATCGGAAACGAAGTTCCGCAACTGCTTCATTATTTTTAACTGGCTCTACCTATATGTGCGTAACTGCAGGCAAACGTAAAAAACATTTTAACGGCTGATTTAAGAAGATTTAAGGGTAGTGCCAATTTGATACCTCCGACTATACTCCCTTCGTATTCGATATGGAATTCGTTTTATTGGCAACCCACAAAAATATCAGCTTTCCGCACCTATCTATAAGGAAGGTTCATTTTAGATTAACGGCGAGAATATAAAATGCCTTAAGTAAATTTTTCTTACAAGTTAAATGTAATAAAATTACAAATGTAATGAAGTTGTTTTAGCTGGCAGTGGCAATTTCATATATACCCTCGGCGACTCAAGTACATACATGAACAAGTTCTGTCAGGAATAAAAGGTGTTCCAAAGCCCAGCAACCTTATCAATCGCTAATTACATGTATTGTTCGTGATGGATGTGTAGTTCCCTTGCCTGTCCATGTTTGAAGCTTCGCGTGGTGACGTTTCTTTGCGTGACCATGATTGCTATTCAGCGCTGGTCGCTCGTAGGCGGGGCTTTCGTATATTTTTCCTTATCTCCATTGAAATTTGTCCATTATGTTGTGAAAATAAGAGTACTTACATTTAAAATGTTAATTATTAAATGGAAGCTTCGCTGCGCTGTGCTAGTATACAATATATACAGGCTCTTATGGTCGAGACAACCTCTGTGTTATAATGGAGTCCTCCTTCGTAGAACATTCATCATGCACGTCCATTCATGTCGGACACAATGCTTAGTCACGCAAGCGTAGACTGATGGTGACAACAATTGAATTTTGTTAAAAATAACATAAATATACACCGAGGACAAATGATACGTAAGGATATTTAAATTTATAACAATATTATGCGTCCAATCTAACCTTTTCTAAGGGTGAAAGTATTCCAAAAAATATGGATATTATTTATTGCTTACCGTTCTGCTTATTGCAGTAACTTTTTGATTAAATGTATCGTACGGTTCTTCTTTGGTCCACTCATGGTCCACTAGGTTGCATGTTATAGTTTTTCCAGAGAGATTAGTGGCGAACAGAATTGTCGAGCTGCAACCTGGAACCAAGAAGGACTTTAAAAGGCCTAACAAATACAACTAAGCAATCAATAGGTACATAGGTACAGATTTAAATAGATCCAGAGGAATAGGAATAAAATTATGCTTTAATTAAGGTGCTTCACATGTTATCCTCGAGTCTAAACTAACTTTATCTACAAACAAGACAATATCAAGATCCTTCTTTAGTATTCAGAAGTAGTATCCAAGTTAAGACACGACTTACCTTTCCCGTTTACTCGAGAACACCTCCAAGCTCCTCAAGTCAACATTATGGATTTCCATTATCTTTACGGCAAGTCATCGCAGGTTTTATGGCACGTCAAAAGAATTACTCAACTTAATATGAAACTGAAGCACCTTTTCTCCGGCTCTTAAGAGTATTAAGCCGGCTCGAAGACTATAACGCCGAATGGATGAGTGTATTCTCTGAATCTCGAATACTAAGCGGCTTTGTATTAATCGACATTGCCGAATATGAAGGCCGCAGGAATATTTCTTGTTTCTGGTTCTATCAGTAGTGATGCTTTATGGTGAAAATCTGTTGGTTTAGTTCAGATGACCGAAAGGGCGCAATGGCAGGCCGGACCGCTGTTACGAGGGTCCTAGGTTAGATTCCCAGCGATGAGTAACTTTGAATGATTAGGTTAAATTTCCATTCCCGGTCTTGGTGTGTGTCCTTGTCTGTGTCGTCTATGTACATGATAACTTAAAAAAATTACTGATTTCAAAACAGAAAGCACATATTATAATCCACAAACTACACGTCGGATGTCTCTCAAATTTCAATTTATTGGTTACAAAGACTACTTGTTGAAAACACTAAAAAGCATCCATTTTATACAATTTAGTATCACATTAAGATGTACGCTATAGTAAACCAAGTCTTACGACCCGTGCAGCATTAATCTAATCATCTGTGATATATCTCTCTTTTCTGTAACAAATTGGGAGAATATACGGATTCTATTAAGTCTGGGAGTTGTGAGATACATGCTAAAGGTAATTGGCTACCGTCGGCGGCGACGTATTTATAGAAACGACTTCTATTCCACTCGGATATACTTAGCTTTACTTTCCTTTTTGGTCTTACGCATTTGATACTATTTCAGGACCTACTTATACATAAATCTGTTCTATATGGATATTTGGTCGATGTTTTTAGATTTCACTCAGTTTGAAATTACATCATTGATTACTTAGCTATACGACTTCATTTCATAGTATCAATACCACTTTTTACTCCCTACCTTAAGTAGAATTACAATTAAGAACTAATTCATTAGATTTAAGTAGAATTTTAAAATTTTAGTTATATTTACATGTTTTGATTAATTAAGTTAAAAATAAATCACAAGTTTCACGTCCTAACGACACCTTATTAGCTCCCTTTAGGGGAGAAATTTAAAAAGATCTATATCAAGCTTCAAATCCTCGCGATGATAAAAATTAAAAATATAAATTCTACTGCAACTGCTCGTTTGCCCTAAAAAACTTAGCAGACCAGGTAAAGGTCATAAATTTTAATATTACGATGCTCTTTACTTATGGTTTATTCCAGACAGCACGCTCCTCGCCGTCAAAGTTGGCAGAAATAGTTAATAAGCGGGCCGACCCAGTTACCAAGCACTGCCTCTTCAGTTACCCAGCACCAACATTAAATAATATTTTAAAGCTCCTTTGCACCTCATTTTTATAATTTCGCATATTTTGCACAATTTTTTCGAACGTGCAATTATTACGATGCGAAATACTGTACTTACATACTTAATTAGTAGGTACATTGTATGCCAATGGAAGTACTTTGAACTTTCAGTTCCTTTTTGTAGTGTGCAATTATTAAGGGGGTGCTTTAGGGTTAGAATATGATAAAATCCATTATTATAGTTGTCTTGTGAACGAGCTTGCTGTCAAATAATCTTATTGTCCTTTTGTTTTATATTCTGTTTAAAAATCGTACCAAAAAAATTATAAAAATTATTCATTCAATGATTTGTGAATCCGATGACATTTTTAACATTGAATGATCGTTTTCCACTAATATCTGGATTGAACTTGATGGCATGTAGGCAGTGACTTTCAGGAAAGGAACCTAATCAAATCCTCACCCAGGGTCCAACTGGGTACACAACAAGACAGGAATATTGTTTTACCTCTAAATCGGTGCTAAATAAATACATATACCTATTTTTATTTCGAAAGACCAAACATTTAAAAAATGTTCTTGTTAAAATGTAGAAATATTTAGGTAACAAACAATTTTATTCAAATATCATTAATGTAAACATAACGAAGATATTTTTATGACAATACGAGGCGATCTCACAGGTCCTGTCCTAATAGTAGCGGCACGTTAATATGTAAATTCAGTGTGCAATTACACCGAGCACCAACTTTACGAGTTCCGCCGTTACAATTAATCGTAATGAAACAACACGCGGCTTTTTAACGAATTCTAATTGAATTCTTAACTGACTTCAAAATACAAGCTTGTCATTTTGTTATACGAAATATTCACAAGTAATCTTTCTTTCAAATACACATACAAAACTAAAGGAACCTACACATAAAGTTTCAAATGAATTCAAAGTTTCAGTTTATCCCCTTTTTACCCCGTTAGGGGGAGAATTTCCAAAAATCCTCCGCTACACTACAAATCACTAGTAAAACCGCATCATTAACAATTATTTTGGTAAGAATATTCAAAGCCAAAACTTTTAATATAATATGAAACAGTAACAAACTGGAGAACAATAAGATATAAATGTAAAAAATATTTAAAAACTAATATAAATATGTAATATAATAAATTTAATAAACTGCTATCCATCATTGTACCCTACCTGTCCTGCCACATTTTATAATTATTTGTAAAGAACAAAGGTTATTGAGAGTGGCTAGCGGAGACACATCAAGCATTTTTAAATTTATTGTACCGGTAAAAAAATTGCCACCATGATAATAATATATACATTTATTTCCAATGCTGTACCTTACCCTTTACCTTTACTTACCCTAACCTTTACCCTAGCTTCAAACGGCCGTGCTTCCGCTAAACGTGATAAAGTCTACGCGAAATAACGTCTTAAAGGGCGTTATGACCTGAAGGACTGAAGGATGAAGGCCTCTTGGATATACTGTCTCTTGGATATCCTATCTTATAAATAATTTAATCAAGATAGTATGGCTCGTAACTGACATATATTATACCTAAAGCAAGATTAGTTCCTTTAAGTTTATTTCGCACTGTATGACCTATCCTGCATTATGGGAACCAGACGGTACGAACCAGCTATCGAATATAAGAAGAATTATCAACAATCGTTCATTCAGTAAAAAGGTATTCAAGTCGAATTGAGAACCTCCTCCTGTTTTAAATCGGTTAAAAACAACTTAACCTCACATTTGTTACACGTGTTGAGGCCATAGCCGACGGCGTGTGACTCAATAATTTTATTTGCGTTAAGCAAATGTAAAATATATGTTTTCTCTGACTCTCTTTAAATATGTACTTTTCATTAAAAACACGCATGACATATTTCGACGACCCGTTGTGCGCAATGGCTATGTAATATTATAACTATAAGGAGTGTAAATTTCTGGTCTTTTTCAGAGTGTGTTGTATTGTCGATTATAACATGGCACTCACAATACGGAATCCTAGTGTTGGGCAATAAGTGAGTAGCGTCAAAAAAAATTATAAAATATTATTATTGCCTTTGTTCGTGAATACTCGCTCGACTCCAGAACTTAAAATGTTCCAAACTCTAAAGAAAGCTTCAAAACAATTTGTTTCCCACAACAATTCTTTCTAACGAGTTTATATTACAGTTCTTTTAAAACTTTTATATGAAGATATAAAAAGAGATGTACTTTTATATGTAGAATTATGTTGCGTACGTAAGGAAACAGAAAATGGGTTCCCTATTTTTCAATTCTGTGTCCACCGTTTTACGTTTATTGATGAGATTCGGGGCGGCATGAATGATAAATTGATGTCTCTTGGTTTTATGTGATTTTTCCAATGCTTCCGACATGGTGAACCGCGTTATTTCCTATCCGCACTCAAGCATCTCAGATCCTTCTCTACAGTACTGGATTGGTTCTTCTCTTATTTACGAGAACGTAGGAATTCTGTTCATGTAGTCTAGATTCTGTCTGATTAGTGTGAACTCTTAGCTGACGCACCTCATGGGGCAACTCATTCTCCCCTACTCTTCTCAATCTATAGATATTTTCTTAAGAGACAAATCTCTTATCAGTGTCTGTTGCCCTGTGTGTACAGACAACAGACAAAAATCCCACTAATATTAAAAAAAAACTGGTTTGGGTGCAGTTTTTACACAAAATATATATTGTCTTCCTCCTCGCGTCGCTTTCCTCATTAGGTACTGAGGGTCGTGATTCGCTGGCATTAGATCAGATGTTTTTCTAATGGTGTCACGCCACTTTTTCCTCTCTTTGGTTGCATGTAGTGCGTCGTGAAGTTTGGTGTCCAGGAATGTCCGGATTTGATCAGTCCATTTAGTTGGACTTCGGCCTCTTCATCAGTTGTTCAAGGTTATGGCCTTCTTTTCTGGCAATATGACCGAAGAACTCGAGTATCCTTCGTAAGCAGAGAGTGGAAAGTCGGGTCTTCATATTAAGTTCGCGCAGAATAGAGACGTTCGTGCGAAAGGCGGTCCAGTTAATCTGAAGCATTCTCTTCCAGCACCACATCTCGAAAGTGTCAATCCGGTCGACTTGTACACTACTACAATATATGTATATTATGTACTTAGTCAGTGTTCGGGGTCTGGTGGGGGTACAGAACGGCGAAGCGACGCGAACGTGGTAATAAGTTATTAAAATTGATCAAAGGAGACGAGACTAAAACGTCAGCAGCGTGTATTAGTAATTTGCAGAGAAAACAACAGGATTTATTTAAGTTTTCTCCACCCGCTGAGAATGTGTCGACGCCTCGGCGCACGCTGCCTCGGACGATAAAATTTATGGTCTGTTTATGTTGACAGGTACTAACACAGGATCTACGTATAGGATTTATCTTTTATTCCCCCTTTGTAGAACACCTTATGGGAAAGTCGTGCCAAAATAACGTGCTATCCAGAGAACGAATCGATTTAAAGCTTATGCGATCTTATCATCATCACCTCAACCCATCATGGCCCACTATTGAGTACGGGTCTCTTCTCTGAATGAGGAGGTTAAGGCCACCACGCTGGCCAAGTGCGGATTGGCAGATTTCACACACCTTTTGAGTTTTTTGCGAACTCACCAGCATGCAGGTTTCCTCACAATGTTTTCCTTCACAGTTTGTAACAAGTGACACTTAAATGTTTAAAATGCCCTTTACTGCGAAAAGTCAGAGTTGCGTGCCCGGGGATTCGAACCCGGACCCTCCGAATAGGTGGCCGAATTCTTAACTACTAGACTAGACTAGAAAATGGATGAACATAAGTGGCAAGCTACGAATGTACGAATATACACGAATATGTCTTATTGGCACATTTTCGTCACGCTATAATTCTAAAGCAGATTATATGTTAATCTACTTTGCAACAATCCGATTAACATATTATATCTGTAATAATGGAGTTCCGCAAAGTAACGCCTGAATCAATTAACTAAGTATCTAAAATTCTAAAGAACGCAAGGGTTAATGATTCGATAAAAGAACTTTTGTAATGCAATTTTCAGTTCTTGATTAGGTACCAACTGAGTAGGTGCCATGGACAACTAGACCGAGAACGGAAATTTAAACTCATCATTCTTTACGCTTAGCTGGGAATCGAACCTAGGACCCTCAGTACAGCGATCCGTGTTAAGCATTATGCCATTCGGGTCGTCGTGTTTGCCCGGTAACAAAATAATTATAAAAGCCTTAGCACAGCGAAGCGAAGGTGTGTCACAGTACTAGTATAATAGGTAAATATGAAAAGGTTCAATTACGAACATTTTTTATTCGTTATCGCCTTATGAATAAATCAGCGATACGTGGTATCCGCCCGTTTACATTACATCCAGCCGCCTTTTGTATGTTCCTACTTTATGGTACAACAAATTACACGTAATTTGGCGGCATTAATGGGACTTTCCTTTCGGAGTTTTTCTAGTGTAAATCTTTTCGTTGGTATTTTTATCACAAAATATAAATTGCTAGCCTTGAACGCCTGTGACGGGTTGACTAAATAGTGCCTGAGTTGGTACTATGCTATGTATTGTAGGGTTGTAATCAATCTTAAGCTGTTATTTTTTGTGTAAATAGCCCGTAAGAAGCTGGCGAGAACTGATAAATAACTGACCATAAAGGCACATGTCATCTCTAAGTGTCTCTAACGCGTCTCTGGTTGAAAAAAACAGCTAAGTATCTGTTAAAATACCCACTATATTTTATTTATGTATACTGCGACCGAAACAAGATTTCGTCATGGTAAACTTTACAAGAAGGGATGATAGACCGTATCACCATGATGCTTGATTTTGTCGTCGGGATTATAATAGTGGGTGGTGCGGAGACTAGCAACCTAAGCCTGGGACCGAGCACCATGCATCTTCTTTGTTCAGGGTGAACCGCGAACGAACAGGTTGGTTTGGACTTTGAACTCAAGATGTCATGTCATCTCTAAGTGTCTCTAACGCGTCTCTGGTTGAAAGAAAGAGCTAAGTATCTGTTAAAATACCCACTATATTTTATATACTGCGACCGAAACAAGATTTCGTCATGGTAAACTTTACAAGAAGGGAAGATAGACCGTATCACCATGATGTTTGATTTTGTCGTCGGGATTATAATAGTGGGTGGTGCGGAGACTAGCAACCTAAGCCTGGGGCAGAGCACCATGCATCTTCCTTGTTCAGGGTGAACCGCGAACGAACAGATTGGTTTGGACTTTGAACTCAAGATGGACTTCGTTTGCCAATCTCCACTCCAATATTCTTTGAATTTAGGATGTAAATCAGCTTAACATAGGGTAATTAAAGGTTATGAAGCATCTTTTACAGCAAGGGTTATTGAATAAAGTTAAACAATTTTGGAACTTCTAATAATTCTTACAACATTCCTGGCAATATCTTTTACCAATATTAAATTTAGCTAGGAATATTGGACTTCGACGACAGCCTTTGTGAGCGCTGGGAGCACCGAAACAAGTTCATATGGCTTTAGAAGAATATCAAGATGAAAACTATTTCTATAAAGTTGAGATGTAGACGGTATTTTATATATTTAAAAGTAGGTAGATACATGATTCCACGTAAAAAATATAATCGTAACCCTTATTGCCTCACTGGCATTATCATAACGACGTACCTACTGGGCACGGGTGTTTCTTGGTCTCGTCATTGTGCTTTTCTGCGGACTTTGGAGTGGCTAGTGGCCGACCCAAGTTCCTACGTACCGGAAATTTTCATGCTGTCCGAACGCCTTTATAATAACTTAAAAGCGATTTTGAGTGTCCTATAAAGCACGGAAACGAACAAGAAAAGATTTTAAGATCAATAATTTTAAGTCGGTCAATCGCTTACTCGTAGAATAGACGCAAGCTGCGCGTCTATGAGCGCTTCTTAACCCTCAAATATTGTGTGGAAAATTACAAATAAAGCCCGCTTCTGTCGCGTGAGGGAGCGTAAATATCAGCTAAATGAATAAGTCCGCAAAAGTTGTTTATTTTAGGCCCTCGAAGGGCCTGACGTCATCTGCGCTGCGGAGAAAACGACACAATATCCGTAAACGGAAATGTCGTCGTGTGCACAAATAAAATGAAATCTGGGCGAATCGCGTCAGCGGCTGAAATGAAATGTGTTTTAGCAAAGCATTTTTAAGCACCTTTCTGAAATGATGTTAGAATAAAAAAGTTACGTGAGTAATTGTAGTAGTGAATAAATGGATAAATGAATGGAATGATAAAGATAGTCAAGCGACTGCGGGCGTGGTCGGTAGTGTGTTGGATGACTGCTAGTGGCAAATACTTCTCGATGTGTTTGAGAAGTTATGACTATATGGAAACATTCATATTGTGAATAGTAAACTTCCTCGGCTTATTCCTGTGTCCAGGGAAGTTTAGAGAGGGAATTATAGGTATACAGCCCAGACCTGAGAAAATACATTTGTTAACCTAAGTGCACCCGACAAAGAAACTTATCTAGCAAGTCATAAATATAGTCATCTAGTCTAGACCTTGGGAATATATCCGTGATGATCATCTACTTAGATACCCCTGCGTTGCTAACATCTCAATAATCTCTAGGTACAAATAATGGTAAGTATCTCACTGGACTGCGATAACGTTATTTCAACTGCGACGGGACAAAGGGGAATCAGATTTGTTCTGCAACTACAGCATCTGGTCTTGTTGAGAACAAGATAAAATAAAGTTTTGCATTTACAAAGCGTGTTGGAATATTCATCGGATCCGTTCTAAAGTTTTACTTTAAGTAGAAAAACATTATAAGTTTTATAATCATTCATTGTTCATGTTTGTTATAATAAGATTATCTTCGTATTATAATTTAATTGCTATACTTAAACGTAAATCACACACCTAAGATATACAAACATCATATAAACAACTTACAGTCCATAATAAATTTGAAATTGATAAAAATGGGTTAAGCTAATAAAAGGGTGCCGATTCACTTTCGACTTGAAAACATTCAAATTATAATCCAACAGTTACACCGACGCGACATAGACAAATTAAGTAGTCCTGTTCTTTACATATCAGAGAGCACTTAATTGGAGACGCACTAAAATAAGTCCACCGGACCATCTAAATATTGTAGTACATACTTATTTATTAAAATTTTTGGTGTCATTTAAAAATTATGATCTATAGATATTATTGTGATCTATCTATGATCTATAGTTAAACCATTGCACCATGCTGTATGATAGTCTCAAAGCCCGGAATAGGTAACCATACGATAGTAACCAAAATGATGAAACGTGTAACCTACAATTATCTAAAACTCCGGCTAGCCGACAATTGGTAGCCCAAAAGCCATTTCATGAAGTGGTCAACAAGTTATGAAATTAACAATCATTTTCCCGATCGCGTGACCTGATCCAAATGATGAGTTCGCATGACCACAGGATTCGTCGCGGCCCTGTAATAACAGTCCACATGTAATTTAGGCTTTATGAACACCTTGACATTTTCTTATATTTATTGCATGAAAAACAGCTCATGACCCAATATAAAATTAAGTTGTTGTGTAGTAGTAGAAATAGAATTAAGGTAGCACATCAGCATGCATCACCACTTTTCCGGTGCCGCCATATTTTGTATCCATTAATTTAGTGCAGTTTAAAAAAACATAGCGAACAGTGATACTTCCCCGGGTAAATTCTAGGCTCTCACTACCTATCAAGTTATAAGATCATCTCTGTATATTTGACGACTATGTAAACTCTTCAGATTTCTCCTAAATCTAATTCTAAATCGGTTAGGAAAGACCAATTTACATAATTCTCTGTATAGACATCAAGGCACGTACCTTTAGTCTCTACATCAAACAAGGGTTATTAATTTATTTTGTGCCAAAGCTTGTGCTTCATTTATTCTGTTGTTAATCCAAACATTAAAAATTGTATTCAGGATTTCGTTCAAAATTTATTAATACGAAATATACCGGTAAACGATTAGATGCTCGTGAGACTCGTGGTCACACCAAGGTTTATTTTGGGGCTTGAAGGTAGACCACAGTTTCCTTTCTTCTTTCTTGTTCCGAAGATTCCTAAGAAACAGAATTTACCACTTACCATAATAACTTGTTTACTCATTGGGAAGATTTGAGCTGAAAGCAGCTGGCAAATTGGCAATACATACCCGGTACATGCAAATCGTATACCAAATGGCACCTGTAATTGTAACTGGCTTACAAAAAGTGAACCAGTCAGATTAATTAACTATGCGACATAATTTTACTATTAGCACCTGCTCCATTCCGTTCCGTAACTAAACCTTAGTCATCGGAGAGGATGGAAAATGCAACTCGCATCGTAAGCATCTGTGGTTATAAATCATTACGGTTCACATAGGTACCTAGGTGTGTAGCAGTACATTAGATTGAAACCTCGCTAACGCGATACGTTTTTGCTCGCGTCACGCGACATTAATTTGAATAGGCGTTCCCAGCAGCTAAATCTTGGTGTGATTGATGACCTGATGGTAATCGGTGTTTGCAGCGGATTAGAAAACCTGAAATTGTATCCGTTACCTCGATTATATAATAGATTTCACCAATCTATGACTGTCATGAGCAGTAATGTATTTATTCCACGGAATGGGGATTTAGAGGTTATGTTAGACTCATCCATTAATATTTATATTATAAATACGAGAGTAAATCTGTCTGCCTGCTGCCTTATCAGTTTAACTATTGAATTGATTAGGATAAAAGTATGGAGATAGTTAAGTCCTTGGAAACGACAAAGGATTTTAATTTTGATAATCGTTTTCCGAGTCCCACGTGGGCTAAGCCGCGATCAATAACTAGTGATTTATAAAATTAGACCTTATTAATATGATGCGCATTTTAAACTTTCAGATTTTAACTATTTTTAAACATTTCCACGTCATACGCACGATACGGCTACAAAGCTACGGTTGAGTGGCCCCGTAGCCGTATTCGTAGCGATCCTGTCTACAAAGAATACTCGATTCGATTTTCAATCTTGGCAAACTTTTAAATGTTTGCTATTGGGTAATGTTTGAGGAATTTTGTATGCCCATGACATTGTGACAGAGAATGCAATCTCAATGCAATTTTACATGTGTGAATGGTGACTGGTGACTCAAATCTATTGTTTTCTCCAGTTCACAAACATAACCAAATCAAAAGTCGCTGTAATGACCGCTCACGACCCCGGCTGAAATGACCATTAAAACTACGTTTTATATCTCGCTACAACCAACAAAATAGTTTATTTACATTGTTCCGCAGCTATTTTAAAATTGTTATTTCCTACCTTGACATGTATATTACGAGCAACTGCGTTGGCTGTTTCATTATTGTTTTAAACTTAGTTATTTAATTCGTTACTAGTAAATTCACACTGAGAAATTAAGATGATTTGACCTAAGAGGTACAAAAGGTGGACATTATGTCAAAAACGTTCTCTACCAGTCGATTAAGTAGAAAATAGGGAATTATTGTAAGGATACTCACATTCTGATTATGTTAAATTTTTGACACTTTCGGGATTTTCCAAGCTCTCAAAACTGTGATGAACCTTGGCGTAATCTCCCAAACATACTTCAGTCATGAAACAAGTTACGGTGTGGACTGAAGTCGTGGCTGTGTGCTCAAAAACTAGTACTTTCCACCTGTGCTGAAGAGAAGAGAAGAGTCTTTCTTGGCCGGAACCGCTTTGGTGATAGATGAATACCTAGTGTTAGTAATTTTGACAGAGGAATTTCCAGCAGTGAGAGGTTAACTGGCAAGCCATAAATATGTGTTTCACTGTATATTTATTGTGGGTAGGTGTGTCGAGCATTGGATTGCATGCCAGGGGCGACGGGAGAAACGATTTTCGAATATAGGGTATGCTTTTCGTGACTAACGGCCAGTCGGCCACAAATCATAACCTATATTGCGCACACTTGTTTACAAACATACATCCTACTTCCTACTAATATTATAAATGCGAAAGTTTGTAAGGATGTATGTGTGTTTGTTGCTCTTTCACGCAAAAACTACTGAACGGATTTTCATGAAACTTTGCAGTAATATAGCTTAGACATCGGAATAACATAATTTGTTAAAATTTATAGAGATTTTTGAAGGGACTGGTTTCCCGAAGCGAAGCGAGGGCGGATTTACTAGTAATATAATATAATCGCAACAAACTTTTACCAATTCAATGGCATATATTTAACGCGGCAACTAATTATAATAACTTGGCGACTAATAATATTAGTAGGGTGGCAAAGGTAGCAAACTGAAAAGTAATAATAATACCATGTCACGGATTTCTACGGAACCCCGCTTCGCTTCGTGGGGTTCCTTTTTTCGCATATATAATAACAGATAACAATAACCTTACCCATTTATCCTCCATTTGAGTTCCATGGTTTGATTACATATTTACATATCTTTGCCACGCTAGATACTAACATTATTAGTCGCCAAGTCATTATTTAGTCATTAGTTCCTCGCCTAATATTTCAATCGACTTCTATAATTAATTTAATCGCTGGCAAGTTATTTTATTAGTTGCCAATTAAATAGGTAATTATCATTTGCCTCGATAATAATAAGCCAAATTTAATTACATTTAAAAAAAAAAAGACGTGTGGCACTCGGAGACTGCCGCGGTAAAGCTATTGCATAGCATTATATATAAATTAACAAAACAAAAAATAATACTGCATTTGTGATAATAATAATAAAATGAATGTATATAGAGTAATAACTCATTTTCTTTCACAATTTTTTCGTGACTTTCTTCATTAATAAATGCACTTTGTTTATTCATATTTAAAACACTTTGTACACAAATTATACGAGTACAGATATTCACTGTTTTACAGTGGGATAAGAAAGTGGTGTACCAGTTTTCATTTAGTTGCCTAGTTATCAAAAGTTACATCAAAGTTTATTAGAAACGGATAATGCATTAATTTGTGCAAAGAAGATTTAAATATTCTGAACAAAAGCATAAGAACTATTTCAGTTGACAAAATAATTCTTTTTAAAAAGAAAATTGACATTTGACATTTAAGTCCTACAACGATCTTTTGGCGCGTGAATGACGTGTGGGTGACAGAGACAGTGCCCTACAGTTTGCCTTGCCTGTATGGCACTGTCTCTATCACCCTCAAGTCATTAATATAGTGTCATTATTTTATGTCATGTTATTATTTTGTATGTTTTAAATCTAAATACGCGATAATTCGACTATTATGAATACATGTTGTCGATTCCAACGCCTTATTTAATCCAGATCTACATGTAATTATTCTTAAAACACCGAACCGACGGGGCGAAAATCAAATGTTTGACAGGTAAGATTTGTATGGGAAATTAAAATTTTCATTTTTTTAGTATTTACCTCGCAATTTTTCATATTTTCTCATCGCTGCAACCTTCCCTGAACTTCCACGAATATTTCAAGACTAAAATTAGCCAAATCGGTTTAGCCGTTATAAAGTAAAAGTTAGTTAACTCAGTTAAAAGTTCTGGTATTTATCGATGTGTGGGTGCATAGACACAGTAACTATGTCTGTGTGCAGGGTGTAATAAATTTTCGTTACGAAATTTCTGCATTCGGTCCCAGGCCCGCGATAAAAGCTATACAATAGCTTAAAAATGATCACATACCACACATAGACGTACAAGCCTCTAGATGGCAAGTGATTACGTTCGGACCT
The DNA here is from genome assembly GCA_905404135.1 of Hesperia comma. Lineage (NCBI taxonomy): Eukaryota > Metazoa > Arthropoda > Insecta > Lepidoptera > Hesperiidae > Hesperia > Hesperia comma. The sequence continues at coordinate 15,265,994 of FR990029.1, read as the reverse complement.
GGATATCAACAATATAAAAACCATCAAAATCTCAAAAAAGAGGTTAGTATTTTAGGCAGCCTTATACGACCTGGCTTATACAACTATAAAATAATTGTAGTCCCAATACCCAAGGGACTAACTGCATTACCAGGAAGGAGTATTAGATATTCACGGGAATTATCCAATTTTAATTAGGTTACGGTTCAATTACGTTTTGATTGAATAATTAAAACAGCGGCAATGTACGAAGTAAAGCTCGATTGCTATCAATGTAAATTTAATTTATTTTATATTAATTTATTTTAGGTAGGTACTTCTAAATGTTTATATCGGTACAAACATACATAGACTTATTTACTACGTCATTTTACCTATGCTAAATCTATAGTTAAGAAAATGAATCATGGCTACCGCAAGACTACGGTGTCGAGAAAAAGAAAAATTCTTGAGAGACTCACAGCAGATAACCTTACGTCTCGTACTTTATCTTGTCTTAAGTAGAATGTTACGCCACGACACTTCACACACTGTCTTCATACACTCACAACCCTGTAGCCTAGTTGGTAATAGGCCGCGTAGCAAGGACTTTCGGATTTTCATGTAGGCAAACATATTTTTACATAATAAGCCCATAAAAAACTAGTAGTGAAATCGTTAACACCAATAAAGTTTCCTTATCGACCTTTCATGTGAAACATTAAACTTGAATATTTTTTATTTATTTTTAGCTTTAACCCGCGGCTCTGCTCGCGTAAGAGTCAACATTTAATCTGAATAGATATATAGTGGATTAAGCGTGAAAAACCAACAGACAGACAGAGTTAAGTACCTACTTTCGCATTTATAATACTTAAATATTGGTATGAATATAAATCAAATAATATGTATAGCATGTTATAAAATGCTATATAAATGAAAAAAAGTACACCCATGTTGCAACGATGAATAACCACGATTGAACCCAACCCAATAGACGTACTTACTATAGAAAGCGAACTTAAATTAAAAAGGCAACACACGCGTGCGTAGTGATGCCGCCCTATATCACATTGCCTTTGACAGGCGATTTAAGTACTTACAGCAATTAGTTAACAGGGTACCCGTCGGAACAGTTGAACTTTTGATGTAAGTAGCTACTTGGTTAATATAATTCTGTTCATTAAACAGCAGGGAAGTCAGTTTGGCGGCTAATTAAAGTTGGTATGATCTCGAGGGCCGCGATTGCTTTATAATCCAGTGTACGGACTTCGGATCCTCACAAACTTTTGAACGCTGGAGGGGAATCATTTAATTACACCGTCCAATTACTGGTTTTTATGTTTACACTGCCCTATTCGTGAAATTCTATCAACGTGAAATTCAATAGACGTACCTACTTGTAACTTGTTTGGTAATTAATTAATTTTAAAGTTTAAACTGCATTTATTTCTTATAATAAAAGTATGGTTTTACATAATGGAGGTAAGTTACATTACTGTTTGTGTTGTGGTAAAGTGATTACTTTATTAGTATTTCAATAGTATAATTATAGTATTCATTTATTCTATCAAAGTTTATCATAAATAAAAGCTAAGATTAATTATTTACTCATGTAATCGTACCTTACAAGTGAGCAGGAAAAGTTATTCGACCTCGAAAGTGATCGCTCTCGCGAGAGATGAATGCTTTTCATTACTAATGCGAGGAAACTAGTAACAAACAACAAGAAAAGAAATTACGCCGATGTATTAAGACTCAATACCATTACAATATCTCATAATTCTGTTCTTTGTTTGGTTATAAATAAATAACGCTACACACTCGTAGCCCTATGCCCAGCTACGCTACGTAGCGAACTACGCTCAAGAAAATCTTTGTTTCATTAAATAAATTTTATTATCGAATGAAATGTTTATTTGAAGTAGGTTTTTACAAAAAATTTGGAAAGTCTAACTGTGCTATCGCTTCAACAAATCCCTACAGCGAGTGATCTTGGAATTAGAAGTAGACTAGAAGAAGACACTTTTAAAGAGAGATTATCGTAATATTGGCACGAGAAGGAATGAAAAATTCCTCGTCACACCATGATTTTCGAATTCAATTCGAATTAGTCACTTCTTGCTTAAAGGACAATGGCAAATTATGATGACAAACACTTGTTTTCGAACATAAAAAGAATCATCGATTCAAAAATTACGGAGAAAGCGCGGGCCATACTTAGTTAAAAAATGTGCCAAAGTATAGGCGTAGAAATATTTTAAAAATTTCTTTTCGTTTCATTCGGCTGTAAAGGGCCAAGTTTGTGAAGTAGAAATTGGATAAATAGAAGTAACTTTTTTTATTTAATAATATTACAAAATTCATTGGCACAGGGAAAAGGACGAGGAATAAATTGAAGTAATTTTTAACATGTCAGATTAAAGTCAGTGCTTAGCTCAACAAGATATTGAATATCAACTCAGCCAGATGAGTAACGTTAAAAAATTGGTAGAAAATTTCGTTTCAGTTATTTGAAGTCTACCCATAGGTATTGATCGTTTCATATATTATATTGATTGATACGAAAACGTAGTATTATTATAGTACTACTTACTACAATACATCAGTTAAAACCGCATCCAAATGACGTTAGCGGAATAAACACGCATTACATATAAAATGAAAAACAGAAAATATTTCTACAAAAATAGCATTACCTTCTTAATAATTAACAAGAGACTTTTAGTTATTTCAAATTAAAAATGGATATCGTTAATTTACATTCAATTTAATTTAACTTGTACTTGTATTTTGCAAAAATTTAATATTTTTCATCTCTTATCACAAATCATGTAGTAATAATAATAATAATAATAATACTCTTTATTGTACACCAAAGCAAAATGACACATAAAAATAAGACATTTGTACAAAATGTGATACAAAAGGCGGCCTTATCGCTAAAAAGCGATTTCTTCCAGACAACCTTAGGGTAAGAAGTAAAAGACAGTAAGTATAGTGAAAGGGGGTAGTAGGTAGGGGTCAGTAGGTAGTAACCTAGTGAGTAATAATTCGGCCTCTTATTCAGGGGTTCTGGGTTTGAATTCCAGGGCAAGTAGAGACTTCTTGGAGTTAACTTGCATGAGGAAGAGTTCACAAAACTTGAAACGTGTAGGTGTAGTCTGCAATTCTGTACTTAATAAGCGTGGTGGAATATGGCCCTAACAGCCTTAATATTCCCATTCTGAAGAAAGACCCGTGTTGTATAGTGGGCTATGATGGGTTGAGTTGGTAATGATCTTTGATTATATACACGTCTATATAATCAAAGGTAATGATCATAATTAATGAAAACTGCAAGCGCAAATCGCTTTCGACTGAACATTACCAGAATGGTTATAATTTCTAATGTGTCACGTCATTACTTAAGATGTCAAACTACCCCACGACAGCGAGCCATAGATATAATGTTAGCTGTAATATGTCTAAACAAAAGGGTGTACACTCGTAGTTTCAAACAACAGCTAAGGAGCGAACGAGTTACGCTCGAAGTTTACCCATTTGAGATTTCCCAGTTGAACTCGGAGTATAACAGCGCATACATAGTGCGGTAATTAGCTGAAGTACAGTGATGGAGTATATTTAAACACATTGTAAGTAAGTAAATGTTTACCTATTCACAACCTTTGCTTGTATCGTCTACAAAGGCTCACGCAACGAAGTGTCAAGACACAAATAGAGCATAAGTAGAGATAACTTCTACAGTCCGATTTTCACGATCGTTTTTGCCACGTACATGTAAATTCCTCGTGCGCTATGACATGAGGTTCTTCAAGAATGGTGTAAAAAGTCTTGATCTAGTTCGGTCACAGTGGTCACGGGCGGCAGCGGAAGGGTGGTGCTGCATGCTCATTTGCTACTTCAATTCCATTACAACAAAAAAATAACACGGAAAAAATATTTTACCCTGTGTCTTATCAGTTATCATTCTCTCGTTCTCTCACGTATAGGTACTCCATCTACAATATTATTAATGAGTATAGTTCACTGCTAACAGCACTTGAACGCGGTTTCCACTTTTCACTGATGTACTAGGTAAATTTTCAATCAGCTCACATGTAAAAAAATATATATTCTGATGAGGTATACCGTCTAAACAATTATTTTGAGTAATGAGTACTAAGATTCATTTTTCGGGAAGAAAAGTGAAGACAATTTCTAGAAATAATTAATTTATACATGACATAATTAATTTGGGTAGATATAGAGATTAATATGAAATACATAGATGGATTACCATGAAATTTTATTATGAAACAGGTTTCCTGCAGGGAAGAAAGGGGTGGCGACTAGTATACGTAATACACGCTTTATATTAGCTTCACTTGTATATTTGTATGTTTGTGTGTAACCGATTTCTTTGGGCGCGATTTTGACCCACTTTAAACGGCCAGATTTCGTTCAAACTTTGTAGATTTATCGAGTTCCGATGACAATACATGCTTTTTTTAAATATTTTTTTTTTATTTACACTATTATTAATTTATATTTATTGAAATTTTTAACATTATTCTTAAATCTTAACTATCTACTTTGTTCAGCCATGTCAATTGAATTTCAAAAATGTATCAATCCTATCGCTGATACACTTATCCACGTATGTTTCTTCCACCGTTTTGCAAAGGTGTTTTATAATGAAGGAGAAGAAAGCATGAACACTTGAACAGCGGAACGTGGCTTTACTCCCCTTATTAAACTTTTATAAGATTTCCGTCATAATATCGATGGGTCCTATGTATATGGGCCAAAATGTAAAATTTACACTTTACAGGAGAGGCTTCCAAAGTTTCAATTTACTATAACTTTAAATTGATAAAACCGAAGTTCCCGAATCTTTGCTTATTTGCTAAGAAAACTATTTCCCTCATTTACACTGTAGTATTTTATATATACATTTATCTGGTTTTTTTAAATGTCACATTGGCCCTTCTACGTTAGTTTTTGTTAAAATTATTTTTTTTTGAAAACACCCTAAAAGGGCCGATATACCATGTTGGCCATTATACGCGTATTACCTACGCTAATTAGCATAATGTATATATTTTTTTAATTTTTTATCTATAAAATCAATAAACGATTGAAGTAATTGATAATTCATTAATTAGAATATAATATAAAATCTTCGTTTTAATTGTTGTTTTCATTTCCCAAAGCCAAATTCACAAAATTCCGACATCTAGACATCTTAGCGTGATAATTAGATGTCATTTTTACTTATTAAACTAAATTGTAACCCAAAAACACAACAGTTACATTTCGCATTCATCTTTATTCGTACAGTGCGGCCGATGCTCCGTTCAACGTATAAGTGTCAAATTGGCTGATTGTTCCAAACTATAAAGAAACGCGCGGGAAACTCCCCGCGTATAAATCTCTAACTACGCTTAGGACCTTATACGTTTAAATTCATGTTACATATGCCGTTATACCGTAATAAAAAATCGTGTTTCTATGCTGAAATCTTTTTTTTTTAATAGCTCACATGATTCATTATATCGATAAGATGCGTTACCCACAAAAAAGCCAAAATCGCCAAATTGCTAGTTTGGCCCATATACATAGGACCCATCGATATATCCATAAATACTAACTGATAATTTCTGGATTAAGAGTCTCTTAAACAGCTGACATTTAATAATGCCGGTACAGATATTGTGAACAACCTTTTGTACATTGTGAAAACAGGTAGAATCCTTCAGGTCTCCGTAGTTCCTTCGGGAAATGAACAAGGAGTTATGCAACTCAAACGACTTAATCACCGAGCTTACAACTTGATCCTTTAATTTATCCAAACGATCTCCTTTATCACTGCCGTCGTAAGCCGATTACTTAAAGCTGGCCATCTCTATTGATTTTATCGGTTAAAGTTCAAGGGATTAGAGTTTGCTTAAAAGGTTAATGGGACCTCTGGGTATTTGCGGCGATAATTTTAGTTGCGGTCAGGGAAAATGCGTGCTTATAGTGGGCGTAATAGCCGCTAGGCCAGCTTAAAATGGTGGTTTGTAATGTGACCTTTTAACACAATAAGACCTTTCTGTATTATTCTTTATATCATACTTGCTCAGTAACTAGGGATTACTATGGTGGAAAGTCTCCTTGTAAGTTGGTGTTTGCAATTCAAGGCAACATTACGTCGCACTATGCTTGAATTGTAATGTTCACATTACAGTTCAAGCTATGCAAAACTCCTTGGTAAACAATCTCTTTTCTTATAAAATGGTAAGAAAACTTTTTACTGAAAAAAAAAACACCGAACATGGCGGCATTTAATTTCCATACATTCCAAACTATGCAAAACTCCTTGGAACTCAGAGCCGTAAAAAAAAATAGAAAACTATTTACGAAAAAAAATGGAAATGGCGGCATTTCATTTGATCTGAAAGTTTGTAAAGTTTGTTCGTAAAGGGATTTAAGTTATTTACAACAATGTCAAGCACTTCATGAGCAGCAATATTACTATAATTAATTATAATAAGTAACCATTTTTTTCTATTTTTTCTCTAAATTTGCTAATTATTCTAATTAAAATTTCATTTTGCATTACCAATGTTTTATTTACCTCACAAGAATGATATAAAGTAGAATGCTTACCTCGGTTGCAAGTAGCTATTACACCCTCGAACTATAATTCACCCTCGCTCGCTGCGCTCGCTCGTGTGACTAAATATCTCGGGTGCACGTGATCCATTAGCGCCCTATGCGAGATGCGCTCGCACTGGCACCAAATTGGATCTTGTTCTGTAATAGCTTACTTACGTCCCTTGTGTAACAATCTACTATTAAAGATTGCTTATTATGTGGAAAAACTAGCTACACGACCTAAATAATTTTTGATTATTACGTGCTTAATCGGAGATATTGACCTTTTATTATTACCGCGTTCACTTTGAACGACGAAATTGAATTTGAATGACGAATTATCTATCTATCTATCTATCAGCCTATCGAAGTCCACTGCTGGACATAGGCCTCCCCTAATTGGCGCCACTCCGACCGGTCCTGAGCCCTCTGAATCCAACGGTTTCCCGCTGTCTTCTTCAGGTCATCAGTCCACCTTGTCGGGGGGCGTCCTATGCTCCTTTTACCAAGACGTGGTCGCCATTCGAGGACCTTTCTGCACCATCGGCCATCCGTCCTTCGAACGATGTGGCCTGCCCATTGCCACTTCAGCCGGCTAACTCTTAGAGCTATGTCGGTAACCTTCGTTCGACTACGAATTTCATCGTTGCGAATCCTATCTCGTAGCGAAATACCTAACATAGCTCTCTCCATAGCGCGCTGTGTGACTTTGAGCTTTTTAATGAGGCCAACTGTAAAAGACCACGTCTCAGATCCGTATGTTAACACTGGCAACACACATTGCTCGAACACTTTCGACTTCAGGCACTGAGGAAGATTGGATGACATGATATGCCGGAGTTTCCCGAACGCCGCCCAACCGAGTTGGATTCTTCGAGTGACCTCTTTCTCGAAGTTGGCCTTACCCATCTGGATCATTTGTCCCAGGTAAATGTACTCGTCGACAACTTCGAGAGCAGCGCCATCCACAACAACTGGTACGGGTGTGACATGGACATTCGACATGATTTTTGTCTTGTCCATGTTCATCTTAAGACCCACCCGTTGTGAGGCGCTGTTCAGGTCCCCTAGCATGGTACTGAGGTCCTCCAGCGTTTCCGCCAAGATGACTATATCGTCGGCAAATCGAAGGTGTGTGAGGTGTTCGCCATTGATGTTAATGCCGAGCCCTTTCCACTCCATTAGCTTGAACACATCTTCCAATGCAGCAGTGAACAGTTTCGGGGAGATAACGTCCCCTTGCCTGACACCCCGCTGCAATTGGATTGGGTTCGTGCTTCTGTCGTGTAATCGGACTGACATGGTGGCCGATTTGTATAAACACTTCAACACCTCGATGTACCGATAGTCGATCTGGCACCGCTGAAGAGACTCCAGCACCGCCCAGGTCTCGACAGAATCAAAGGCTTTCTCATAGTCCACATACGCAACACATAACGGCCGGTTGTACTCTTCGGTCTTCTGTATAACCTGCCTGAGTGTATGTGTGTGGTCCATGGTACTATAGCCCTTTCGGAAACCGGCTTGTTCGGGTGGCTGGAAGTCGTCAAGTCTGCGAGCGATCCGATTAGTGAGTACCCTTGAAAACAGCTTATAAACGTGGCTCAGAAGTGCAATGGGCCTATAGTTCTTCAAAAGGGTTTTGTCTCCCTTTTTGAAGAACAGTGTCACCAGACTTCTGCTCCACGCTTCCGGGGTTGTTCCACTGCTGATAACGGAATCAAACAACTTCTGCAGCACGACCAAGAGAGGCTTCCCTCCAGCTCGTAACAGTTCCGTTGTGATTCCGTCATCTCCCGGTGCCTTGTTGTTCTTTAGCTGTTTCAAGGCCTCCCTAATCTCGTACAGACTGACGTCCGGGATATCTTCGGTATAGTGTCGGGTTAGCTTGGCGCGTTTGTCGCTTCCCTCTATGGGAGCAGGAGCGCATGAGGAGGTATACAATCGTCCGTAGTACGTCTCGACCTCTCTCAGAACTTCGGGTTTTGACGAGACTATTGTGCCAGACTCGGTCTTCAGCCTTGTCAGTTGGCTTTGCCCAATACCCAGATCTTTGGCGAACACTTTTGAGCCGCGATTCTGCTCTATAAAGTGTTTTACACGACTTGCGTTATGAGAACGCAAGTCGTGTCGCCTTCCCTGCGAGATCTGCTTATTGAGCCGCCTGTATTCTGACAAAGAGGCTAGAGACTGCACACATAGTTCTCGTCTCTCCCTCATAAGACTGAGTGTACGTTCTGAGAGAACTCGAGACCCACCACTGGGGCGGGTTTTGTAGTACTTTAACCCGACCTCGTGGACCGTTGCAACCATCCTGTTGTTATAATCGTCCACTGTGGTGCAAGAATCTAAGCACGCAAAACGATTCTGCAACTCTAATTGAAAGCCTTCGGAGCCTTTGACTTGGACAGATGTTGGGCGGAGTATAGATTTCATCAGGCGAGACCTTTCGAGCTTTATGTTGATATTCAATGTGCCTCTTACCATTCGGTGATCGCTTCCGGTTTTGATCCTACTGATCACAGAGACATCATTGAATATGTGCCGTTTGTCTGCCAAGATGAAATCTATCTCACTTTTTGTGGAACCGTTTGGACTAATCCAAGTCCACTTGCGTTGTGGCTTCTTCTTGAAGAAGGAGTTCATCATGTAGAGGTTCTCCTTCTCCAAAAAGTTAGCCAGCAAGCGGCCTCGGTGGTTCCGACGTCCAATACCAAAAGGCCCCACTTTCTCTTCGTCACCGTTTCGCGTGCCTAGTCTCGCATTGAAGTCCCCCATTACAACGGTGAAATGAGTCTTTGAGGTATGTATGGCTTCACTGATATCCTCATACATCACCTCAATCTCATCTTCAGGATGTGTCGATGTCGGCGCATATACCTGTATAACCTTCAGCGAATATCGTTGAGATATTCTGAGTATAAGGTACGCTACCCTATTCGACACACTCCCTACTTGCACAACATTGTTAACGAGGGACTTGTGGACGAGAAACCCGACACCACCTTGGGACAGATGTTCGCCCTCCCGGTGATAGAACAGGTTACCGGATTTGAGTATTATCGTGTCCTCCCCCTCTCTTCGGACTTCGGATAATCCCAAAATACTCCAGTTTAACCTGCCTATCTCTTCTTCCAGCTCACATATCATGTCATCGGTCCTCAGTGTCCTGGTATTGTATGTTGCCAGGTGCAGAGGTCGTTGGTAGTGGTAGCCCGATCTCTTCCGGAGATTCTTAGCACCCCCTGCCCCGCCGTTACCGTGACCGCTACCATAGCCAGGAATAGCGGGGCCGCCGGGGACTGGGGGCCGGGGTTGTTTTGTGTCTGCCATAAGGGGGTGTTAGCCGTAGTCACCGCGCTTGGCAATTGCGAGTTGGTGACCGCAGTTGGTGTTCATAATACACAGTAAGATGCTGCTGCCCATCTACTGGATTTAACCTATTAGTCGCCTTTTACGACATCCCAGGAAGAACGGGAGTGGTGCTATTCTACGAAGTGAACCCGGACACCACACGGGGAAATTATCACAGATTTACGACGAATTATCACAGATTTGATATCTAGGAAATGTGTCAAAACAAAATCTTCGCATAATCGTTTGATAAGGTCGTCCTACACTTATGGGTTTGCGTATTCGTAGAAATGTGAGTGACCGACCTTACTCTATTCATACTGTTTTATTTAACTGACATCGTCATATTCAAAACGGATGTTATTATTAAAACACAAATTAACTTTCAAACCAATTTGTTAAACAAAAAAGTATCGAAATTGAATCTGCGAGTTGACTCATTAGCTTTACCCGATACATCGAGCGAAAAGGGACGAGCGGACGGCTTTCGCCTAAGTGTTTTATATCCTAACTCTCATTTGACCAGAAAATATTTGATCAAGCCCCGGAGGGAATCCGGGACAGAGTTATTAGGCAATGTAAATAAAGAGGGTCGATTCGTCACAATTGGGTTTTCCATGAGGCCCGTCAATATAATGTAAAAGTATGTACTCGAGTTTGAGTGCGGTTAACTGTGTGGTGGTTCTGTAGATTTTTTATTAGATGACTAATGAACACCTCTGATGAAGTGACTATTTTGCCTGCCTACATTACACTGAGGACGCTCTGTTTTGGGCCTAAACACGTAGTAGTGGTATATGCGGCGGTGTCTCTGTTTCATTGCATGATCCTATACGGGAGGTATTTGTTGCATGAAAATATACTCACACGATTGTACGAGCTTGCTCGTCGATTGTTACAAAGAAGTTTGATTTTTAATCTAAAGTGGCTACAGTTGCATGGTAACGCTAAAAGTTCTTACAACAGCGTCGCCGCTAGAATCCCTTGCTCCTATTTTAAGAAGACAGGAGAAAACCACTCTCTATTATACTTAATCCATTTTTTGAAATATAACAATGTACGTAAAACTTTGATAAAAGGTAGGTAATTTATGTAAAACAAAAATATATTTTATATACGCTCTGACGCCGAAAACAATCAATAAAAACCTTAAATCCATTATGACCCATTTTAGCATTAACTTTATTTGACGTTATTTTATTTAAAATTAAGCTTTATGATTCTTGTACTTTATAACGTTTATGGCGTTTGACATTAGAGCAAAGAAAAACTAAGGATACCCTTGTATAGAACTTACTGAAGAATAATTGTAAAACATTAAACACTATGCCGTAAACCGTTGAGTAGTTCTCTAGTCTAAAGCCAATACTGAGCGTACTATTGGGCCATGTACATAATATTATATTATAACACTATATTGTCACCATCCCTTGACCTGTGTGCAAATTTTCAAGTAAAGACTTCTTGAATTTGATAAAAATTATTCTAAATTTTATCGTTACATACAAGGCTGCTAATTATATTGTTTAAGAATCAAACAATATATTTTTATTTTGACATACAGATCCCTAAATTTCTTTGACCTTTTTGTAATAGATATCCCAATATTTTGTGACCCGTTCAAAATCATTTTGCCGGTGCTTCGAAGGTACAAGTAGCCACAGTTTTAATAAAATATTTATTGAGTCTTCTCTCTGTTGTACAGAACAGCCCATCACAGATGTAAATATAATTTTAGAATGGAAGTTTATTACGAAAAATAACTAACTATAGCAATAGCTAGTTTTTAAATTAGTATGCATAATATTAAGGGCTCAGGATCGGGTGGAGTGGCGCCAGTTAGGGGAGGCCTACGTCCAGCAGTGGACATCGAAAGGCTGATGGATGGATGGATGGATGCATAATATTAAACGCAAAAGTATTTTATGAATCAACTGACGACCCCGTAAGAGACCGTAAATCCCGCCCCCTCGCTTTTCCTCCGGCTACCTGTGCCCTCGAAATGATTGCTACTCATTTATCAGGCAATACAATTTCACGTTGGTCACTTTGTCACTAGTAAATCGCCCTCGCTTTACTTCGGGAATCATGTAGTAGGAGGAAACCATATTTTCAGGCGTGATTCTTTAAGTTCACAACTATTTATTTGTAAAAAAAAATTTTTAATTATACAGAGACATTGAAACAATAAACAAAAAAATAAATGACTGCTCACGGAATCTATTGCTTCACTAATCCTACTATCCTTCCTAAGTACTATCCTACTAATATTATAAATGCGAAAGTTTGTAAGGATGTATGTGAGTGAGTGAGTGAGTGAGTGTGTGTGTGTGTTTGTTGCTCTTTCACGCAAAAACTACGGAACGGATTTTCATAAAACTTTGCAGTAATATAGCTTAGACATCGGAATAACATAATTTGTTAAAATTTATAGAGATTTTTGAAGGGACTGGTTCCCCGAAGCGAAGCGAGGGCGGATTTACTAGTATGCTAATACGTTTATCTTTAAAAGCTTTGGCGTTCTATAACTTTACCTTACCCTTTCTATTAAATTATTTTTCCTTTCTATAAAAATGCATGCCTATACAAACATCGAACAATGACAGATTTAATACATTCGTTTCTAAGTGTAAAACTCTGTCATACATCATTTTGTACAATACAATAATTCGCTATTGCGGAGGACACACATTTAAGACATCGCGACGTATAAATATGTCACATAAATTGCTTTCCCGGGAATTGTACACTTCATTACCGCGTATCTACTGAATTAGATATTACGATGAGCAATTTAGACATGTAGATACAATCATAATCATTTTGCTTGAATGAGCTAAAGAACACTGTATCGTCGAAATACCTTCATATAATTAGGACCTACGCTTATTCTGCCCATAAGAGCGTGTAAATTATGAATTAGGTACATATTATTTTTCATTACATTATTTTAAGAAAAATGAAAAATATGGTAGACAGTTTTTACTGGTAGATAGTTTTTATTACATTTATAAAATAAATGTTCAATGTCTAAAGCAACGGGTCAAATATTCAGGCAAATAATTTTAACAAGAAAGAACACCAAATTCAATAAGGATAAGAAATACTTAATAAAAGAAATTATACGAAACCCAGGTAATGCCTATAAAATTTTAGGGTTTCCCTCGATTTTCATAGAATTCTTTTATCAGATCCTGTCTTAGTAGCAACGGGTTTCAGAAAGTAATAAAAAATAAATAAACAAATAAAAACCGGTTCACAAATGACGAAGAAGTAGCTTGAAATACATGAAAAAAATATCTACCTAGGCCTCGAAAATGGAACATCCTTCTTTCTTGCAAGCAAACCGACAAAAAAACAAATATTTGACATGACCCGTCGAAGAGTAAAGTTTCATTCACATCAATTGGACTCGTGGAAAACCTGTACGTTCCGATTATCACGAACTTTCTTGCCACGTACATGTGAACCGTGGAATGAGCTTCCATCTGAAGTTGGTATTCCTGGTGCGCTATGACATGGGATTCTTTAAGAAAGGTGTAAAAAGAGCTCTCCTACCCTAGTGTCTCCCCTGGTGTTGCTGGTGTCCATGGGCAACAGTAACTTACGTACTTATCATCAGGTATCAGGTGGCGCGTCTGCTTTTATGTCAGCCCTTTAATGCGGGCTACAGACCTTCAGTTTTAACTGCGCAGTTTTAACTGTACAGTCGAACTGTACAGTTAAAACTGTGCAGTTAAAACTGAAGGTCTGTAGCCCGCATAAGCTTTAAAAATATATAACTGTACAGTTAAAACAGTTTTAACTGTACAGTCGAACTGTACAGTTAAAACTGTGCAGTTAAAACTGAAGGTCTGTAGCCCGCATAAGCTTTAAAAATATATGTACCAAAAAAACATGTTCTGGAATTGTAGACAGAATCCACTTCGTTAGTACCCAGATATATACATACTCGTAACTCAACTAATAGCACAGTCTAACAAATCGTATATATGTAGTTATCTTCTACATACAGTCATAGATCAGTAAAAATCTTTTTGTATGATATTTATTACACAACGTTAGTCTCAGCGATTCAAGTACCTCGTAGTCAAGTACCAAATCATGTCAACAAACTTTCCATCAACTTTGAAGGTGACTCTTCACCAAATATTGATTTTCAAGATATTATATTTAGAAGCCTTTAGAGGCTCTGCGGCTTAAGTGATTGATAAACTTAAACAAAGAGGGTGCGGTCGGGTCGGATGGATGGATGGTCGTTGTATGACTTTAACACGTTATTATGTTAAACTAGCTGCTTCCCGTGGCTTGACCTGCTTAGAAGCACTTTTGAGTGATGTGCAACATTTTCAAATGTAAAAAGCATAGTAAAAGACGGACAGGCCGGACACCCTTCATTTTGGACGGACACACAATCAAAACGTCAAACACTGTCCGGCCTTATTCAGACGCGTGGTAACGCTAGTTAAGCCGGAGCGGAGCTGTCCGTAGACTCGATCGTACATGGACCTCTTATTTAAAGAAGATGTTGAAAATTCGGAAGATTAAATAACCTGTTTTATTTTTTTGCTTACAAAATATTTGCAAATTTTATTAAAGTCTATGTTAATTCTGTTAAGTAGAATATAATTTATTAAAATAATTCCGAATTCACAGATCTTTGAAACAGAAATCTTGAGTCGGAAAAACAGGGAAAATACATTAATACTTAACAATATTTAGAAGCGCTCGTAGCATTAATTTGTTAACGTCAGTATTATCATAATTACCCGAAATAATGGGAGAACGGATTATAAAATACCTAGGTACTTGTAATAAATAAACGCTTATACTCATTCGCAGATTCTCATTCGTTTAAAAAGCGTTTTCGGTACTTATGTGTTGTATTGTAAGTAACAAATATAAATAATATTTTAACAGACTTCAAAAAAGAAGGAGATTCTCAATTCGATCGTATAAATCCTTTTTTTTATTTTCGCAGATTACCTACTTCGTCTTTTATGAGCCAATTTTGACAATTCTTTTTGTGTTGGAAAGATTCCAAGGGATTACCATGATAAGATTTAATAATTAAAACTTACATAACCCCGAATCGTCAGAAGGCATAGTATAGGCTTGGCATTTAAGCCCCGAACGTTTAGGAGGCCAAATCTTCAAGCTGTAACCCACTGTGCACCAAGTGGGCCGAATTGGTACTGATTTTTTTTTTTATTGAATTAAGGTAGCAAACGAGCATGCAGCACCACCCTTCCGCTGCCGCCCATGGCAATTGTGACCGACTTAGAACAAGACCCAATTTAGGGACTAATGTGGTTAGTCCAATCAGTAGATGGTGTTAGAATGTTAGTTGGTTAGTTTGTTACTGAGCCATGTATTTGTTGACAGCGACCAAGACAGCAGAGCCTGGGCGGCGTGCTGCGGCGCGAGGGCAACTGGAAGTGCTTCCTGCTGACGCTGATGATCGCCGGCTGCCTCGGCTCCGTGGCCTGGTGCAACGTGGCCGAGATCGACCGGGAGCTCATCGACCTCAATACGTAAGTTGTCAGATTTTTGGCGTAGATGGTTAGCTTTAACCCGTTAATGGTCTTGACGGTTCTTGATTGAGCGCATTATAAAGGATAACTCAAAAACTTATCGTCAGACCTCGCTTAAAATTTCATGGGACTACACAACAAATACGATCTTTAAATCAGCATTGTTAGGGATATTAGGGATATCTCAAAAACTACTCGTCAGACCTCACTTAAATTTTAATGACAACACGGCAAGCACTACCTTTGGAATATAAAAAAAACTATCAAAATCGGAATTCGCAGTAAATACATAGTTATGAGGAAACACAAAAAAAAAATATACCTACTTACAGTCGAACTGAAATCCTCCTCCTTTTCTAAGTCGCTTAATAAAATTGATTGAACCAGCTCATCCACCAAACGATTTGCTACGTTATAATATTTTTAAGGCAGCTTTCGATTACAAATGTTGTCGCAAATAACCCAAATCCGATTTTTATCGTGTTATTGTTCAAATTCTTGCAATGATTTTCATCAATAGGATCCTATGAAACCTCTATCCGGTTGAACGCATCAGCGGGTCGACGCGCACGGACACACCTGTGTGCTCCTATATTGTGTACTTTATCAGGTTACTACAACTTCAAACGTATGTCAAATTACTTAGAGTTGAGTTTCCTCTGTCCATTAGCAGCTTTGCTTACTCTGCATAGGGGTTCTTTGTTGAACGTTTTAAAATATATTGAAAGTAGCCTTATCTGTTAGTTCACACTATATTCAGTCTACAGTAGGTATAGTTTTGGACGTTATAGGCTCAAAGTCGGACTCAAAAGAAAATAAAATAAATTATTATTGCACTTATTTATGAGCACCAAATACCTACTTTACATCTTCCACTGTTTCACAAAGGTGGAGAAGAAACAGAGAAAGGAACTCCTTCGAACTTTTCTAATCTAGCTTTGTATGGAACCCATATCACGCGATCCAATTTGGACTTGACTAGCTTCTTATCGAAATTACAATCATCTTGAACAAATTTCTTTTTTTTTACCATTTCAAGTCTTAATAGGTTTGCTTTGGAAGCTCGATTATCTGACAAAAGCAGGCGTCCAATTCGAAAGCTAGGATGAATTCAGTGAACCATTGACCTTCTTCAAATTATCTTTTTTTCTTCAGGCGATGAGATAAAATTTAAGCATTTTTAACGAGCAATATATTATCATGATAATTATTCATTATATGAAGCGCTCATAGCCCGGTGGCTTACGTCGATCCTAAATGATTGACAAAGTTAAGCAACTGCGGGCGCGGTTGGTAATTGGATATGTGACCGCTAGTGGCTAAATTTCTTGAGCGCTTCCGTGCTTCGGAGGGCACGAAAAGCCCCGAGGGTTATTGATACAGATCAGAGCAGATCCCGGTTGTTATCGATACAGAGTATTCACTAAGCCATAGGTATATAAGGCCTTCAGGCGATATGAAAACTTCCGATACTGGGTTGGCCACTAACCCCTCCACCAATCCGCACTGGAGCAGCGTGGTGGAGTGCACTAGGCCTCTCCAATAAAGAGGAGAGACTCATGCTTAGTAGTCGGCTATTAATGGATTGTAGCTACATTGAGTATATTAACTGTTAAAGATATGACAACGGATGAAGATTATGACACTATGCAAACGGATATCAAAATTATATATGAACATAATATATCATCAACATATAACAGCATTTTCCATACCAATACCTACTGAATTTCCTTGAAAATGCAATTTTGCAGCTGACATGAAATACGCGACACAACAAAAGGTTTTTCCAACAATACACTTTCAAATAGAGCACATACATATAAAACTGAGACACAGGTTTCAGAAAAACAAGCAAGTTCGTTTTCATGTATCTTTGCAGCTCCAGAGTAATTATTGAAAAGTATTTACAATATCCTTACGGAAGTTTTGGTTAAGCTCTTTAAGTCAAAATATTAAAAAAGTCAGTCCATGTAGCCTTAGCTTTGCTGGACTATGTTAGCATTCATTCATTCAAAGCTACGAAAGGCACTATTTTAGACCACTTTGAAACCAATATGCACCTATAATGTTATTTCCATTCTCAGTCTAAATGTGTGTCATTGTCTTGTATACTTGTCCATACCACCCACGACTCAGGGAACTGCAGCAGTATGGAGCTATGAGTGTGTGGCGCTATTTATTTCTTGGTTATTTATTTAAATTGGTCTCATTTTTAAGGTACATACGTTATACAGCCTATTGAGTTTATCAGAGAACCTAATCCGTGCCATTCTATACCTACTTGTTACTTTGTTTCATTAATTATATTTTAAAGTCAAAAGATAGGATCTGATGACACAGCAGGGATCACCCGCCGCCTGAAAAGGGTTGCAGCTAATCTACGAGCTGCCTCGTCATCGCGGTTCATGGGTAATGTGACCAGACGTCACGTATTTAACGGGACAGTCTCGTTTGCAGTTTGTATCTACCGGGATCCCGATCGATAGCCCCATTATACAAAAAATTCCAGTATTCGCCATTTTTCGTCGTGATTCGGATTGATTTCTGAACCCGTAAAACCGCAGTTTTCGCTTAAATATTTTAGTGACGAGGGAAAGGAGGGACAAAACGTGTGGGTGCTCATACAGGAAGGTATAAAATGTTGGCAAAATCTGGGAATTCACGGAAACAGACGATGTCCTGTTTTGAGCCAAAAACAAAATGGTCACGTTATTCATAGGCCATTACTTGTCTTTTATTAACTGTGTTAAGGTTGTAAGATGGATGTGTGTACTGTGTACCTAAACTTAACGTATAATTAAAACTTTTTACTCTATCTT
The DNA here is from genome assembly GCA_905404135.1 of Hesperia comma. Lineage (NCBI taxonomy): Eukaryota > Metazoa > Arthropoda > Insecta > Lepidoptera > Hesperiidae > Hesperia > Hesperia comma. The sequence continues at coordinate 15,247,705 of FR990029.1, read as the reverse complement.
TAAGTTTGTTTATGACTTCAAAAAGGAAAAGGTTAAATCAATTCGACTGTATTTTTATGAATGTGTTACTTACCTCATAACTTTTTGCTGGGTACACAGACTTTGGTGAAATCTTATGATAATATAAGTAGGTATATCTACCGAGTTAGTTAGTATAGGATAAACTACAAAATTGTATATTTAATTTAGCCACGGGAATTCCAAGCGCAGTAATATCTTTATTAAATCGTGAAGAGAAAAGTTTGTACGCTTTCACATTGAAACATCTCATAATTTTCACCCCATGCCACTACTCTATTTCTGGACTCGGGTTTTATCGTAACAATGGGTAAACGTAATCAACGTGTACTTTCGTGCTTGTATTAATACCTAGTGCGTGTTATTTGCCTTTACTATTTTTAATTTTGACGACACTATTTTTACATAGCCCCATAATAAATACCTTATAAATATAGGTACTTTCGTTTTCAAACTTAACAGACCGCCCGCCCAATTTTGCCTCTATCTTCTTCTGTTTTAAAATTATTATGCAAAGTTTAGTATATAATATGCTTTTTGTATAAAGATACAACTTTTTATAGTTTTGAAAAAGAAAATATTAGAGTTATTTATTTACCCAATAAAACCCATAACAATGATCATTGAATTTTACTGAGTATACCCTTAATAACTCACACACAAATTCAACACAACACAAATTCAGACCTGGCTCTTTCTTGAAAAATTCGTGAATGGCCAGGCCGATCCTGCGATATCCGGTGGGATTACCGATATCATTCGCGACCCTCGGTGAAAAATCGTTTGAAGCTACGTTGGAAGTACGCGCCCATTAGTTTATCGTGGAACGTCTACGTACCTAAGTAGCTTTACATGAATAACTTAATAAAATATAAAATTATTTTGCTATCAATAGGTCATACTAGCTTTGTAGTGGGACCACGAGGAGTAAGTCTTCTTCGTGGCCCTAGTAAGTAGGACATAATAGTAGGATCACGACGAAACAACCTCTAATACGAAAACACCCTTGCAATACTGGTTCATTGACTGTAATTGTCTTGAATGTAGTTCGAGCTTCCAAGCGGGACCTCTCGCGAGGGTTGACAATATTAAAATCGTAGTCAGCTGTCCATTTTGAAAGCGCTATCGCATTCTCAAAAAGCAGGTATTCCACGAACGACTGTGTACAGTCTCTGTAAGTAGGTGCACATCCTATGCTCCTTATAAACGAAACGAAAGACGATTCGACAAACGACGTCAGTGTAGTCACGTTATATTTGTCTACGTAACCGTCACGTTACGCGAATCCGATGTGACGTTACACGATAACACGATAGCAATGTCCCTCGTAGTGATTTATCATTGCTGATTTATCTGGTCAGAGACGCGCATATGAATCATGTTGCGTGGGGCGTAATTCATGCAAATATTGCCCTCGTGTTGAATCAAGAAAAGGATCAAAATCAAGATTTAAAGGGGTATAAAATTAAATTACTTTCGCATAACTTCTGATATTAAGCACCCTTAACGATCAAATAAATAAAAAATAAGGGTGAATAATTGAAAAACTTCAGTCTATCATGAACAAACCTACAAGATTAATGGTTGCCGCATATTGTCCAGTAGAACGTCGCTTGATTATTCTGTCATAAATAATATACGTGTGGTTTTGAAGCCATCTACTGAAATATCAACCATTATACTGTTATTCAACAAAAGGAACGAGAACAGTAATCTAAAAAGTTTTGTACGCCGAATATAAATAAAGCCATAGGCTAGGGGAGGTTTTCCTTCTCGACCCATTTTTCGCAAGCCCATTACCTCGGTAATTGTTGGACAAAGACTTCAATAAACGCTCTCACTGATAAGGCTAATTTAAATATACAGACAACCAGATTAACCTGTCATCATAGGCCATGGACATCAGCTAGTTCAAAAGCTCAAATTTGCGTTCCCATTAAGGAAGCCGGATCACTTGGTCCTTGATCCTTTGCGGTTGGAATCGAGGTGGAGGGTTTACTTAATCAGACAGGATTCACGATAGCTACCCATAAATGTCCCATTACAACGTTCGGGTTACCTCTCTTAATGTGCGGGCAAAGTACGGATCGACAAATCTCACACTCCTTTGAGAATTTTATGGAGTACTCTTCGTCTAATTCGGTCGGTGCGTTGCCATTCTTGAAGACTGAGATGGTCGCCTTTAATCAAATGTAACGGGGTAATATATTATCATCAAAGTAAGTTATTATGACCAAAGGTTTTGTCAATCGGGTTAGGTAATAAAACAGTAGATACCTAATTGGCACAAAAATAATTGTTATGATCTCTGAATTGTATAAATATAATTTTTGGAAACCACAATTACAAGTTTTTTATTCGACAATTTAGACGCTTGAAGTGTTACAGTTTAACATACTTTGTGGCCATTATTCTTCCCCACTTCATCTGTTCAGCGCCGCTCACAATGCCTGAAACTTTGTGGAAAATATTGTGACCTCTTTAATATTCAACAATTTCGTTGTTGCGTGACATTTTTATTTTGAGGTGCTGTATTCTGGGTAAATTTATGCTTATTTTTATCTAGGAATAAACTATGCAGGGGGAAAATATGATTTTAGTTTCCATGGCTGCAAATACATTCGAAAGTCGACTCGAGGTAACTTTTGTAGAATGAATTGCTTATTACTTTTTAGTGTTTCCGTTGCAACGCCGGAGAGTCGACAATCATCGGATTTTGTTAATATCCACCAAAAAGAAAAGCAAAGCCGAAAACAGTTTTATTATTTCAGTCAGTAGGTATGTATGTATTCCTTGTGTGCAGAACATCTGAACAATTTATCTTAATTCGACGACTAAGGTATCGTGAGTAGCATCTTAATTGTCAGTTAGCTATCTTATGCTAAATGCTGTTATGTGACGTAACACAATGTTCAATAGTTCAATAATGATGCCTTAAAGAGGACATGCATTTATTATGTATAAACAACTACAACCTAAAATGTAAAAGGTAACAAAAGAATATGAAAAGACCGGGAAATAATAAAAAAGAAAATAAACACAACATCTTAAATAGCACACAAATAAATAGAGCATTCATTAAGCAATATAGATCTACTAAAGTAAACTTTTCGAGGTCGCTAGAATTTATTCCACCCAATTAAACCCCGAAGGCTTGATGTTATCCTTGAATTGACAGAAATGCTAGGTGTATCTACTGTAAGTTAAAAACTCGTGTCAAGGACCTTCTTATGACGAAAGGTTATTATATTATTATTTTATAAACTGGATGAATATTTCAAAGAGGAAACAATTTAGACTTGAGTTTGAAATTTAGTGTTAGCTGTAATAATTATGAGTTGGAATAAAGCCGCTTCTTCTAACAAGGCCACTCGTCGTAGGGATTTGTAAAAGCGATGGCGTAGTTTCACTTTTGAAGTGTTTATAAAAACCAAGTTCGAATAAAATTCATTTCATTTTCCTTTTCTTGCTTTTACTGACGACTATTATTTTTGCTGGTGGATCATTGTGACCAACATCAGGTGGCTTATTTCCTCATTTCCAGGCTTTCTAACACAAAAACTCGGTTAAACCTTTCATGTCAAGTAATTCGAAAGCTTTGTAAATGTCGGGTGTTTTCCACGACAAAAAGTTCGAACAACGAAAGTGTTCGGAGTCAAAACAGAGCGACAGTACAAAGGGTGATGTTTTTATTGGCCGGGTCCGGAGTCCGGACGACATGGGCGTGCGGTTCCGTTGCGGCCCGCTTTGTACCTCGCCGTGAACAACGATTAATTTGTTGCATGCAATTAACTCTGGCTTTGGTAATGGATATTCCGGGCGATAATACATTTTGTGGCGTGTTGTAGGCCAGTATTATATACCCAACATTACCATATTTTGCTACAATTTCCTTTATCACGGCTGGCACACAAATTAGACGGTAAAACAAATTGTTAGTAGAATACCTATATGTCTGCTCCGGGAATCGAACCTGAGATCTGTCCCGACCTATATTATTTATAAGTTCGGTTCTAAGGGTTATTTAAATTACCTGACATAGATTTATTTTTATGCTGCACCGCCGTTGTCTATTGGCCGCCCTGCCGTGCGTGCTGCCCGAATGCGTTGCACGCCTGCTTACGGCCTGAACCATTTACATTTTCATTATGTAAAGACGACGTGACCCATTGACCATTTAACCTATAATCCAGTTACTCCCTCAGGTACCCGATCAAGCGCACGGTGCGCGAGTCCCCGTGCGACGTGGGCTACGCGTACATCCCGATCGCGTTCGTCCTGCTACTCTACCTGGTGTACCTGGTGGAGTGCTACCACAGCACCGCCAGGATCCAGCTGGCGAGGAGGGTCGATGTCGCTGCTGTCAGTGCCAGGGTTCATGCTATGAGGAACGCTTCGCCGCGAGTCTGGTTAGTAGCTCTAATTCAATGTTTGATATAATTCCCCCATCCCCGTTCTTCCATCGCACGTCACGACGCACGGCCGGTATCCATCCATACGTAATTAACATCCCACCGGTCCGAACGTCGAGATTCGCCTCGTCTTTCGTTATACGTACCGCGAAGGACTGGAACAACTTGCCTGCGTCAGTGTTTCCGCATACATATGACGTGGGAGTCTTCAAGAGGAGAGTGAATAGGCTTTATCTAAGTTAGTGCGCTCATTACTATGGCTTCATCACCACTTACCATCAGATGGGATCGTTGTCAAGCACTACCTTATAAGAAAAAAAAATTGAGCAATACCTACGCTAGACTAGGTTGACAAGGATGACAATTTATTTATTTCATGTTGTAAAAGTCTATTCATCTTTGGTTAGCTGTCAAACAGTAAGAAGATACCATTCTAGAACATCCTGTATCATAGGTGCCATAGACAACACATATAGAGAAGAACACATACCCAGACCGAAAATAGAAAAAAACTCATCATTCTTTTCGTCTAGCTGAGAATCAAACCCTTTAAGCGGTGACCTGGCATGACCATTGCGCCACTTGGGACAAGGGGTAGATTTTAAATTATAAAATTTTATACGCCATTTATTTAAAAATTCCGTATTCTGAGCGAGCGCTATAAAGAATGGTTAAAAGCAACCAAGCAGAGAAAAATATTTTCAACTGGCCGTCACAAAGACCGCCAGGGTGTCGCGGAATGTTCTCAATTTGACCACACAAAAAGGGCATCCGTATTTTATAGGTAGGTGGTATGAAAAGAGTTTTAATAACTCGGTTAATAATAGCGTTAACTTTTTTGTTCAAAAAAATTTTTACGTGATTTTTACGTAATAAATAGTTACTCTATATACGTCACACATTTACCTATAATAAGCACGTCGTAAAACTAAAGTTTCAACCGCAACTTTCTAATTGACTTTTAATATGAGCGCGGCAAAGTCTTTGTAAAAAGGAGGCTAATGAAATTGAAAGCGTCCGCCGCAAGCTAACTTGAGCTTTTTAGATTAAAACTGAGTAATAAGTTAGTTTGCCTTATTAGCATACAAATAAGGATTAGCATAGCGCGACTTAGATACATAGGTACACTACATAGATAAACAAATCTACCTATTCTATATCTACAAATAATACACGTGTAACTGATCACAGTCTATCCCTATATTGGAAGCTAAATGCCTAAAATATGAATAAAACTGATGTTCTTTTTTATCGCAATAGAAACCAAAATAAAGATAAAAAAACTCATACACATCTAAACCGATTTGGGTGTGGTTAGGTAAATACCTAATACAGGTAGATAATTTATTATTAATTTTTGTTCTATTTCAATCGATCGCAACTAAAAAATATTATCGTTTTGTTTTTCCAAATATTAAAGCATAGCAAGCATAAATATAATAGTGCATAGATACATGCTGCAACTATCTACTATAAAAAAGTGTCCCCGAGAGAAATTAGTAAGTACTTATTATGTGTGTGCACTAATGTTGTGTGTGACAGGTGGAAAGCGATCTGCTACCACTACGTGCGGCGGAAGCGGCAGGTGACGCGGTACCGGAACGGTGACGCATACACTACGACACAGGTGCGTGGAGTATGTCCCGTTCTATTTTATGCCGTTTGGGTGAGATATTGGTCACCCTCGACCATAGGTTTTGCGTCGTCGGTCAGGAAATAACTGTTACAAAAAAAAATCCAATTTCAAACTTCATTTCATCTCGACAAGTAATAAAATGAGAAATATTTTTAACGTAGTCACAGTCAATTAATATACATAATAAGCATTATGAGGGACTACTCAAAAACTACAATTACAGTGTCCACACGACAAGCATGAGTTTTTAGCAACAGCAATATAAAAAGGATCTGAAGCTTCTAGCCAAAACACGACATTAATATGATGATTGCCTCAAACAAAAAAGTGGTTAAATGGTCGGTCTTAGAAACATAACAATACCATGTAGTTATAGAATTTCGACAAAACAGCAAAGTATTATTAAATTTAAGAAAGTAAGTAACAAATAACACAAAACAGGTCAACATGTTAATAACAACGTTACCCAGCCCGACCCCACGTATCAGCCGCGAACTCGGAATGGAGTTACCCAACCATGTGGATTACCTCGACCCAATGTTCCCATTTAACGTCTCTGCTTCGACTCAATCGGATTAATGTGTGCCCGTGAAAAGAAAGAGAACGAAAACGAAGTTATAAGTGCCACATTATCTAGTTCAGTCAGCCTGTGAAAACTTTTTTTATTTCCAAATGGAAATTATAATTATGAGAATATACATTGTAATATCTTAATTAAGCTTCAAGTGATTTTTGACCCAGTACTGATCACGTCTCTCCTTATCATTGAGTGGTCCTACAATATAATGAACCATGCTGCACCATAGCAGATTTTTGGAGAATTACGCAATACAAGTAACAAAATACGAAATCACTTTAATTTTCACTTTGTTATTTTGTAGTCACTTTACTCTTGGAACAAACTTTTAATTACAACGAGAACGTGCTAAGACAGCTGACAAATTCCTGGTACCGACGGCTACCTACCTACCTATAACCACCCTATAACACCCAAAAATTTTCACTGTGCCCGTCGCCCGGATTTACATCTATGGTGCGTACAGATTATGCAACATGTTATATAACTTCTGTTTTATAACACGTCCACACTATCTAACATTGTTGTCTAACAATGAAACATGTAACAAGAACGTACACATTAAAACAACATTGTTGTATAACAGTGTTTTATAACAATTCAATGCGTGTCATTTCTTAAAATATAGCATATAACATTGTTGCAAAAACTAATAACATGTTGTATAACTTATTTTTGTAACACATAGCGTCCACATATGTAAAACATGTTATTTAACGATGTTTTATAACATGTTTTGTTACATAGTCTGTACGCACCATAATACCTACCTAAATAGGCTCAACAATGACAATGAAGTGCAATGACAACGAAAATACCATTGTACAGTGCGCCCAACTTATCTCTGAAATGGCAAAAATTGGAACTAACAAAAAGTCATTCATAAGTACGTTGTGGTCATTCATCTGTCAGTTACTAGAGTGCAATGATTGGTCAAATGAATGTCAAAATGCGTCCGACAGCGCCTCTTTCGTTTCAATCTTAAGTTGGGTTTACTATAGTGAATGTCCATGGGTAATATTGACCATTTACCATGAGTTTGCTCGTCTGCTCGTTTATCGGATATTGTTGTAAAAAGTAATCAATTAATTAATCAAGTGTAAGTATAATAAATAAGCAAACGAATAAGCAAGCAATGATGAAACCATCTATTTTCTACGTATATATAAACCGATAACGTCGAAAATCCGATTCATATTATCGTGAACATCTGCACTGGAGCAGCCATGAAGCTTCATGGGAGCAGCGTTAGAGAGTATATTGTAGGTCTCGTCAATGAAAAGGATTGGACAATGGATTGAAGTCCATGTATCACAAACTAGAAGACACTAATCACGTTATCTATCAGCTCATTAGCTATTAGCATAGCCGTTGCACTATAAACACTTTCCAAATATAACCTTAAACTACATTATCTTTCCAATAGGTGTACTACGAGCGGGTAAACACACACAGTGCGAGTACGTCGTTCGCCCACGCGTGCTGCGGTCAGCGGGACGCGTCACGGAACCTGGTGCTGGACTCCAAGACGCCCATCACCAAGGTCCGCTTCAGCAAGGGGTTCGCCTTCGCCAACATCGAGGCTGCTAGTGGTAAGATCCTTTCAAGTGCCTTTTAAAAAGCGAAAACGCTGTAACACATAAAATAGAAAATGTTATAGTACATATAGTTTGTTAATAAGTGTGAGGACAGGGACTGTTAGTGATAGTTAGTCCTGTTAGTTAATATTAGTATTGTCCAGTTAGTAATGATTAGTGTGAGTCTTGTTCCAATTCGGTCACAGATGCGTTGCTACCCCTGAGGACTGAGATAGTCGCCTCTAAAAAAGTGAACCGGCTCCACACCTTCCTATCCGGAACACAATTGTTCTTAAAACAATTAGGTATTACACGGTAGGAATGGTACTAAGTACCTTGGCGGGCGGTGGTACTACCCCGGGCGAACTTGAACATAATGAGATAGGCATAGGCGCATAGGCGCAGAATAGCCAATCGGTCGATATTTTGTTGAATACTTATATTTCGGAGCGTGTTGTCCTGAATGGCATGATTTAATCCCCTGTCCACTATTCGATGTAACTGCATACATTGGGCATTCTCACGTTGTGAACCCAAGTAAATATTCGGATAAAGCGCTTAGGTTTGGCACATAGGATTACGAAAGACCGAAATTGTTGGCCTGAACTAGGTTCGTTCAATTATAATGTAAACGTTTTCAGAGCAAGATTACATTATATGTACATAGAATCGAATTATCTAACTACATAGTTCGAGTACGTTTGGTTATTCCAGGCCATCTTCCCGAGTAGAATTTCAACGACTGTCTTTGGAAAGTAAACGAAATTTTCTTAAAGTAGCAATAAGGAAAGTCCGACGTTATTCCTTGAAGAAACAAGGCATAACAAAATTAGACTTCAACACGACAGATGAAACGATCCTCTGTCGGTCGTTTTGTAGAATGTGCGCGCTTTTGTTGTTCCTCGACCGGAATGGCCAGATATTGTGTTTTATGGAATAACCCATTACTTAAATAACAGATAATGTAATGTAAGCTTAGAATTCGGCAGTAAACTTGAAGGATAAACAGTTCAAACAGAAAACATCCTTTTGTTTTCAAGACAAATAATAAAATTTCATTTCACAGCGGGCTTCCGATTGAACGAATTATTCGATTATCTGAACTGAGGGAAGGTATTTGTGTAATACTTATAAAAACCTTTGAAAGCTTTGATAACAACCATCATCATGATCTTTCCTTTATCGTCACCACTGTTTTCTTAACCACGTTTAATGCTTATTTTAGTATTAATATAGGTATAATAATATATCACAGTTAAACCATAAAAGCATCAATCGTCTATAAAATGTTTTGCAACATCTCTAGACATTATAATAAATTCATTATCAAGAAAATACAAAACAGGTACAATATAGGGGCAAATGAACACGGAAGTATGGTGCAATTTTTATTTATGTCAAATGTTATGTTACGTAAAATGTTGTATTTAGTATTATATTTATCTTTACTTATATTAAGTAACAAAATGACCCAATATAAAAATTTGTTGCAGAATTTGAAGATCAGCGATCAAGATTTTTTGCGGAGCACGAGAGATTTGATGACTTCATGGAAATGCGTGAAGGATTAGACCTCATAGGAGTTAGTTCTTTTAAGGAATACATGGTGGCTTACAGGTACGTCACTAAAATGCCATCCTTTAGTCCATGTTAACCACATGATGAATCCCGCTGGATAACGGACGAAGTCAAGGCACTCTCGTACGAAGTCGCTAGATTCTGCTAATCCCGACTTTATCGGAATGTTTTTAGAGGATTTTACTAGCCTAGCTAAGTGTTAAAATCGTCCACCACGTCCTTCTAAAATCTACCGTGAAATGTTTTTCCGGCTACAGAGTTTTAAGGTTCGACTTTCGAGATCTTTTTGCCACGTACGTGCAAATTGTGAGCCTAGATATTCCTCGTCTGTTCCCGGTGCGCTATGACATGACATTAAAAAAAGAGTACTTCCGTAGAGCCTGAGTTGCATCGGTATTTCCCCGGAGCTGCTCGTATTTCTAGGAGACGAAGACGGATGCCACCAGTTGGCTCATCTCATCTACTTTTCAATTATCTCCTCAGGCCCTAAAAATGTCTCGGTAGGTAACTAGTCTGGTGATGTCTTTAACTTTGTAAATCTTTTCGTGCCTGACTTAACATCAACCTTGTACTAGAATATCTATGATTCCCAAATCTCATAGAAACAGTTTCAATTTAATATCATATGATAAAATCAGAAACATGAAAATATAAAATAGGTCCTCCTGCGTATCCTTGTGAAACTTTCGTTAAAAGTTCTTCGCCGAATGCCCGAAAAAAGTACGAGAGAGATTGAACTGTACATCTCTTTCAGGGATGCCGATCGATGTCCGTGGTACTCGTCGCAGGTTTTATTCTGGACGTTATCCTGTCTGCTGCTGTCGTGGCCGCTCCGAATTATTATAGAGTGTAATACAGCGTACGTTCATTATACGGTGAGTAAATATTGTATGTTCAATCTAACAATTTCATTTTAGTTGTAGCCTGTGATAAGTACCTACTTTTGTATTTTTTTTTATATTGACGCATTTGAAAGTCGGCTTCTAAACGTTTACGATGCACTGTAGTTGTAAGTATAGATTTGAATCTAAAAGTGAATAGGTAGGTATTTACTAAATTAGCGAAACTACTTCGACAATCATTAGAGTTTTTAAATAAAATTTCACCACATTTTCAAAACAATTTCAAATTTATCACATATACAAATTTTAAGAAAACAATTAACGAAAAATATTACCTACACCGCACAAAATATGATACGCACTCCACCAAAATGGTTCTCGCGTTTTCATGAATCATTCTATTAAGTGGTAAATAATGAAAAAATATCAGTGAATTATTAAGTTAACACGTTCAAACAGACGGATACTCTGTTTTATATCTCCATTCGAATCGAATAGTATTACAGAAAAACGCAATTTTAGAATAGCATGAATAGGCTTTAAGTAATGAATTTCGTTGAAGAAACTTTATCTAAACTATCCTAGTCACAAAGTGTTCTTGGAAACACGTGGGATTCTCGCGGATTTCGCTGAATGGCTGAATGGCACTAAGCGAAAGCCTTCTGTTTGTGTTAGTTCGTGCTCTTTTTCAGTTTGTGCTGACGGGGCTACATAAAGGGAATCCGCATCAAGTCCCGACGGATTGGGGAGCATAAAAGAGCCGATGTTAAAAGCTTTAAACACTGTTGGGGCCGCTTGCGTTTCTCACTTTAAAACGTAATTATGTTCCTGACTAGACAGTTATTAGCTCATTTTCTCGATGCAAATTGCTGAAAAATGAGTCGACGTCGTTTCATGGTTCATAACCAGTGATTAAAGTAAAACATCAGCTTTGCAGTTAAGGAATCTGAGTAGTTTCCTACGAGCTCGTAGTAAATCTACTATAACAATATACTCAGTTAGTTAATAGTTATAGTTCATGTGCAAATAAAATTTTGTTTCGCGTTTATTCATGGGTTTATTTTGAACTTTTGCTTAAGCTTCACAGCTCTCGTCGGGTATCCAGCGATGAAGTGTGATGTCGAATATGTTTCAGCTGTATGCATATAGGTATGAAAAAATAGGTGTTAGATATTAATGTGCCTATTTAATTGATGCCATCACTTCTAGGAAAAAAACGATTAATCATGTATGAAAATAATTCCTATTGTTTTTCTTTGCAAGTGATGATCCAAAATTTAACTCCCAGGTCGTAGGATAAAATAAAACTGATGATACAATTTTGTTGCAGATAACAAAAATTTTCGGCACGAATTACGAGTTGGATCCGAGTCGTCAACTCGATCTAGACACACATCTGTCAGACACATTACCACCAGTGCCTGCAACCAACTACGCGTGGGCTCTCGCGGATGAGCAAAGTGCAGTTCTATGTTCTGCCCCCCGCCCTCCGCGCACCCTCCCCCTGTCCCACGCGTCAACAGTCGATAGCTTGGAGCTATTCGCCGCCATCCGAGGTAACTGCGCTCTAGTTCCTTCTTACTCTGAAGCTATGCGAATCGACGCAGCCTTACGAGAAGATCCCGCCGAAAACACCGCTCCTGGCGTCCTAATAGACATCGAAGGGGAAAGACCAACCAGGCCGAATATCAAGGCGGCATCCTTCGATGAACCTCCGAGAAGGCCGAAGGTTACCATCGCTAGCACGCACTCCAGCCACAACATCTCAGAGACTAGAACTAACGAAGCGAAGCAACAGAATAGACGGTCTTGGGCAGGAGTTTTAACTGGATCCAGGAGTGCTAGGCAGTTGTTAGACGACTTAACGAGTAGTGGATCGGCTAACTATGAGCCGATTCCAGAACTGCAAGTAGTGCGACAAGGCCAGAACACATTATATTACTCTAGGGAGCTGTCGCCGACGTGTTCGCGTGATCCATTTGGAGGTCGCGCTCAAACTACTCCTACAGATGAACCGCCGTCCTACGAGGAAGCCTTGAAATTGCCAGCACTTAGAAGGTTAACGAGGTCCATCACGGGAACGGACTTAGCTGGCCCGAGGAGGGCGTTCCTTAGAGATGTCCTTGCGAACAGAAGGTCTTGTTTAGAAGGTGTGGGTGTGCTGTCGGGAACCAAGGTAGTTAGGTTACCTTTCACCGAATCAGGCGACGAGACCCCGCTATAGCGCTCCTATAGTGCAATTATTGACTTTTTATGGTGCAATAAAATGTTTATATAGGTTTTCGTATGGACTACGTTGTCAGCCGAAGCCATATAAAGTGAGATAAAGTTAGTAATGGTTCATTCGGTTTATATGCTTTGGATTTTGAAATTGTAGATAGAAAGATTTTGCATTTGTCTCGGTGAAAATCATCGGTTCAAAAAATGGAATTGAAATAGATTTTAACTAAAACGTTGTGTGTATGCTTTTACAAAGATTTCGTCCATGACACTATTTAAACTATTTGTAGATGGACTACGCGTATTGCTCGAAAATCCTTACATCTTGGTAGACAAAAAACATGAGAAATTTTGACGCTTAGATAAGACAAGCAGTTATGACCTTAACCCATCCTAATGTCAATTACTTGTTAACAAAATCGTAATTTCCTAACACCTTTTACAGGTTCATTAATCTCATGGCTGTTTCATCAATACATTTAGTATGATATTGTCTTCTCTACAAAACAAAACATTTAGAACACACTTTGGAAATGAATTGAGGAGGTCTTATATATTATGGTTTGAAGGTTAGAAGGATTAAGGTTAGAAGGGTTTGAAGGATTAGAGAGAAAATTTCTAAAACAAAAAATACTGGAAGTTTTCTGTATAAGTCAACAAAAGAAATTGTAAGTTTAAATTTTGATCAATTTGTCAAACGGATCATTGATCAATTTATTACATGGATCATTGATCGAATTGTTAAAGGGATCATTGATCAATTTCACTATACTTATAATATACATTGCTATGTCATTATAATTATTAGGCAGTGCCTTGTATTGTTGTTGTATGTATAAGCATTTTATTAATTACTTTTTACCCTTAGGTCGAATAAGCAACATAGGTACCTAATTTAAGTAAAATGTATATTTGTATAAACTGTTAATTTTACTAGAACCTTAAAACGCACAATAGACATATTAGTTCATGTAAATATATGTATAATTTGAATGTCAAAAAATAACAAAATGGCAATATTGCAATTAATTACATAGGTACCTATAAGTTATAACCTGTAAGTTATCTCTGGAGCTTTGGATGTTCGCCTTTCGGCTTAAGGGTGAAGGGTTGATGTTGCGACCCCTTTGCGCTGGTATAGACTGGGAAGCAATATCTGTGGATATATCATCACAATAGATCATAAAAATTGTTAAAATAATTACAATACTGATAGTATAATTTTTCTAGAGGTATAAGTTGTATTACGAGTAAGTATACAGATTCAAATTATACAATGAATATTAAATTTGTTACATGGGTTCCTTTGGCTTTCTTAAAAAATCTATCAACTGTGTCGAAAATACACGTTAATTCATACAATCGCTATTGCTCTTTCTCTTGCACAAGTCTAGTACTTAGTAACCAAAACGTACCTACATCCGGAACACAAATATTTCTAATGACAACTATGCGTAACAATATTAAAGCGGATAATATTACAGATTTATGTGATGATATATCTATTTTACTTGTATAGTATAAGCTAAAATAATTGGTGCACAATATACCTAAAATGTAAATTTGTTGTCGTTATTTTAGTCTGTATATTAGACTATAGTTTTATTCTTACATTTAATAATGCCAAAGGTGATATTATTATTAAATAAATTATGTATAAGTTACTACACTTTGCTGATATTTATAATTATTATATATTCAATAAACTATATGATACTCAAAGGGTCGGATTCAATTGAACCAATATGTAGGTATATTTGTATTGCGTTCTGTATAACATCATAAATACAGTATTGTCAGGCTTTCAAAACATAATGATACACACTATTAAACATTTCTGCTTGTAAATAAAATGTATAATTAATATTTGATATAAGAACTGACTAAGGTTACAGAGCAAAGTGCCAATGAACAAATTAGATTGGTTAAGATAACACTATCGACCAGTTACATTGAAGCCTACTAGTTAATTAAGAGCTATGGATGTTATGTTATACTTGTGATTAAGACAGTTTGTATTGGAAATATAGATAGGCTTGATCAAATTTTATTTATTTGTGTAAATAGCTGACAAATGAGGAAACAAGTCACGTCATGCTGAGTGGTTATCGTCGCCCATACACGTTTAAAATACCAAAGGTATTATCGATGCATTGTCAACCCAGAATAAGCCTGTCAGCTCTCTGACTAGAAAGCGTTAGGGCGCATTCAAGCAGAACGCTGGTTACCGGCGCCGATCTGCCAGCACTTATCGGTACTGGTCCGTTGACATAACCTCGGTCGTGTGACAGGTCGGAACTTGTCGGCGCTTATCGGCGCTTATCATCAGGTGGGATCGTTGTCAAGCACTATCTTATAAGAAAAAAAAAAAAAGATCGGCGACGGTAACCAGCGTTCTACTTGAATGCGCCCTTAGCCGCCAAACGATTTGCCTTGTTCTGGCTTAGAGATAGTTTTTCTTTAATCTTTTTTCTTCTTTTGGAGCAACGCTACGTTGATGCCTTTGGTTTTGCTAACGTCTATGGGCAAATCTGTTCGGACTAAAAAAATAACGAATATAAAAGATAACAGCAGTATGAAAACACTGATTCTGAAGTCACAAAAGATAATCACATATTTTAATTACTTACAAATTGATCGACGGCTTAAAATTATCAACATTGTATGATTGATCATTGCTAGATCATGCTGTGAACTTTTCCTTGAATGCTAAAAATGTTTTAAAACTGAATTCAGTTGTTTTAAAATTGTTTTAAAACTGAATTAAGTACAACCCATAAATAAAGTGTTTACCAATTATTTCACATCAAATGAAATGAATGTATTATGTGTTTAAATTATTATTCAGTTAACACTAAACAAACATTTGTATTCATAACAGTTTTAAGTGCTGTACGATTTCGTACCCCAAAACAGAGTAAATAGTCGACTTGCGTGTACATAAAAGATTTTGTTACAAGACTTGTGAATTCGGGTAAATGGTCTGAACTGTCACCAATACTTGTAGATATAGGGTCTGTCACTCACATTCACACGAATGCACGAACAGAAAAGTGTAGGGCCACCTTCGCTAATCATTATGCGAAGTGTTTGACACATTCGTGGCTTTCCAATCTGTCAAAGCTGTGACGGTTTTTGGTCGCATCAAAGAGCGAACCTTGGACCTTCAAGTAGTTCCCACACCTTCGTACAACGTCGGTACATTGCGTGTGCATGTGAGTGACAGTGATAAGAATCACGCTTTCAATGTTATTATAAAGCAAAGTACTGTACATACATACGGGTGCGATTATGTACCTAAGTAATGCTATATTAAAATATTTTCAATTGTACATTAAGCCGAAGAGATGTTTATTATTTTCAATAAACTATGTTACAAACACGCTGTTTTGTATTTTCAATCATAACCATACAGGGTTGGTAAAACTTACGGATGTGATGTGATAGTTTTTTTCAACGAAGCAAATGATAATATTAATGTATACACATGATTATTTATTTCACAGACATAGTAACTTGTGTTCTCGTTCTGGTTGTGCACGTTAGTCTTCGTGTGTTGTCCATCGAATCCACAGCATTGAGAATCTTACTGTTAATTCTGATACTTTCATTGAACATGTGACATACTTCCACCCTGACAGCTGGCACCTTATTGACTGCAATTATTAAAACTGACTAACCAGTAAGCACGCAACTATGACTGCACACAGCCTTAGCACAGATTCCCATTCCGTCTCGGAAAAATCTTACACTTTTCATTTTCTAGATTTCATCCGTAGCGTGCCACAAGGAACTTTGTTCGAGTAATAAAGCAATAAATAAAATATGTAAAGCTACCAATAATGTTTCATTGAATTGGCTGAAACAAAACATTCACTGAAGATAACAAGAAACAATATAACAATATTGAAGCTGCCATTTGCTGATACGGGACGCGGAAAATAATTTAACGGAATATGTCGTAATCTTATACAATTTTATCTTATCTTCTTTATGTTCAAAATGTAATAATGTGCCTTTATATTACAAGACTAAGGTACTACAATGCAATGAGAGGTTCATTTTATGTAACCCGCACTAGCTTTTTATTTAGGTAGGTAACATGCAAAAACAAACACATCAACCAAAAACAAACAATCATCTGTAACCAGTCTGTAACACACATCTGCCCCGGGAATCAAACCCGTGAATCAAACACACACAAACTCACTCAGCTAAGCTTAATTACATTTTCTAATAAGTCTTTCTAAATAGTAATTATAATTATTGAAAGTAATGAGCCATTTCAGGAACATCGTCCGCATAGAGGAAATACCGTATCATACCTACTCATAGATATACGAGGCATTGTATGGCCTGCCCGAGACGTGACTAGCCTCCCTAGTGTCCAATTTACAGCTAAATATCCAACATTTATGAACGCCGCGCCGGCATCGTCTGCCCTTCTATTCGGAAAACGTCCCGAAATGTTTTGTTATTTTCTCATTGATTTAGCACCTATTTCCATATAAATGTTCCCTGGGCGCTCACCATTCGGTTTGAATTTTTATGGCAAATATTAACATTATTCGGCTATAAATAAATGTTTTAATAGATACCATTCATTCATAGTCCTATGCTAGGATACCCTGTGTCGTTGGACAAAACAAAGAAATAATAAACACAAAGACCGAAAACAAAAATTCAACTCATTCAAATTTTCACCTCGTTAATAGAACCTAGGACTCTGCGAAAGTCAGCCCTGCCTGGTAACCATTCCACCTTCAACATGAGGCTTTGATCACTTCGCGTAATTTTTTATGTAGATTAGGTAGTATGATGATGGTTGAGATTTTCCCAAGTCTTGCAGGTACTATTTTTTGTGAAAATGTAATATACCACTTTTGAAGTATAATGAAACATAATCTGACGATCCTAATGGCGCAATGGTTACTATGACGGACCTTTTTCTGGCTTCGATTCCCAGTGAGGCGGAAGAATTTCGAGTTTAAATTTTCTGTCTGGGTGTGTGTCTTTATCTTGCGTGTTGTTCATGACAAACACGACACAGGGAATCCTAGTGTGGGGTTATGAGTGTGTAGCGTTATTATAGGTGCATATTTTAAATCTCGGCTTTGATGGAATTTATGGATGTTTTATGGGCTTTCATGATTTTTATGGGGACAATGAAACCCTTGACGTAAAGTGGCAATAATACGGACTCATAACTCGGTAGACCCTTAACGCTACGACAGGGCTTTAAGTACTTAATCATAGCTATTACCTTTAAGGTCTTCTGCTAATGCTTATAAAGATAAAAACTTAATTTAGACCAAAACTCAAATCATTTATTTTATGTCAACGTTTCATGTACTTAGTATTCGTAAGTACTCTTATGACGGTAAATAACTAGCACTGTTCGTTGGATGTTCCTATGTGGGAGGGAGGGAGGTGCTACTTGCATGAAGGTATACACCATCATACATACGAGTTTGCTCGCGGATTGTTGCAAAGTAGATTAACATCTAATCTGTAACTAGCACTCACTACAGTCAGATTATAAAACTTCCAAGTTCTTCGAATAGTTACTGCACTCCTTTACTTGAATTCACAAAGACACGCACCCAGACCAAGAACGGAAATGCCAAAACTCATCATTTAAACCGCCTCGCTGGGAATCGAACCCAGGACCCTCAGAACAGCGATCCGGCGTGTTTATCGTTTCACCATCTGGGATCGTATCGTACCGGACATAATTGTTTATTTATGCACACCACAAATATCCAGCACCCATGCCCACCTATGAAGTATGTATGAAAAGTATTGCCTACCTCCTAACTGATTATGCTAAGATCACGCGCTTTGCCAACTAGGTAAAAGGGTCGTCCTATTGTCTTTATTTGTAACAAGAGCTCTACGCAGTGTATCCGCGTTGTCAAAATCCTTGTTCTATTTTTACACCTTTCGTCGATGGTATATTGATTTTTGCCGGTTTCCGCTGGCTAAGGTACCTACTCGAAGGTTCTCATTTGTTACAGGTGGATACAGTAAAAATACCTCCTTGTAATATTCCTATACCATCGTAAAAGTTAAGATGAAATCAATGACCTTGATATTAATACTGGAAGAAAAAAACAATATAAGTAGGTATAAGTACTCCTTTCAAGAGGAGTTCTAGTGCTATAGGTAAGATAAACATCATTTATTAAGAATATCGATTTGAAAAAAGTTACTTAAGTTTATTAATTCAATGCCTACAAGTTTTGTTCGTAGTCGGTAGTCGGTGCCAGCAAATCCCTAAGGGTGCGGTTCCACTGAGGCGGAGCGGAGCGGAGCAGTGCGCGATTCACCAATCACATGGCTTGAAATCCGCACGAGGCGCAATGAGCTGGGATTTCAAGCCATGTGATTGGTGAATCGCGCACTGCTCCGCTCCGCTCCGCCTCAGTGGAACCGCACCCTAAAGTTTGCAAAACCGTACTTGCAAGCTGACCAGAGGCGTAAGTAGGTAAGTTGCGACTGTAGCCAGCTTACGGCTTTGCCGTAGTGCTGAAATCTGGTTCGCTTAATATCTTCCTAATGTCTTCTCTTCAGTACATACCTACTTAAGTGATCCAGCCAAGAACTGGTCCTGTTCCGCCTAGGATTTTTATAGCCAGTAGGTACCTAATATTTTTCTTTCTTCTTGCATCTTTCTTGGCTGCCTTGGTTTTACTGATGTCTATGAGCGACAATTGCCACTTACCATCAGGTGTTTCTTCTGCCCATTTGTTGGTGTAATTTAAAAAAATCTGTTTAATGTGAATGGCACAATAAACTGTGATTTAATCTCTGGATCCCAAAACATTGCTGTAGGTCGTGTTTCATTACGGTCTTCAATGGAACATTCTCTTCGTACGAATATCGAGAGCAAACGATTGTTCGATAAAGATTCCTTCCTGCTCTTTCAATCTGTAGTCGAAAAACCAATCGCTGTTTGACCTAAAATTACCGGAGCACGATCGGAAGCAGACCCTTTTAATTGATGTAACTTGTAGGGCATACCCTACATACCGGCATACCGGAATACATAAAATCTATTTGCTAATGTCATTATTTCTTAATTTATTTTTTCAGCGTAATCGTCTTTCTCGCAACCAAATTATTATAATAGAACCTAGTTTTGTCCCTGCAGCTTCGCCTGCGAGGAATTTGTTTATATCTTTGAAAATTTTCAAATTCCTTTCATAATGCCCCCCTGCACTACTTTTCAGCTTCTTGCGTTAAATAGTTACGGCTGTGCATTGGCTGGGACAGTCAGTCAGTCACGCAGTATCGAAAGAGTTTTATTAAATAAGTAGAGAAAGTTTGAAAAAATTCGAAATTAGGTATAGTAGATACTAAACCCTAGGTACTAGGTAGTAGCAAAATAATGTGATATTGGTTTTCAATACAGTTTATAGGAGCTGTATTATATCGAGCGGGAATAACCCATCATAAATATGAATATGTTAAAAATATATCAAACAACAAATTATGAAACACTCCTTTTAAGTTTTATATTATCAAAACTTGACACGAAAATCTCTTCGTTTGTTAGCAATCGTTTTGAAGTAATTTCCCCAAGTTTCTTACAAACACCCCGTAGGTACAGAACTGAGGGCTCGTTACATAAATTCGAGGCCCCTCGACTCTCGTTTCCAATAATCCAATTATTTGCGTGCCCTTAACAGATTTAATTACAGTTTTCGTTTAACTGACATCTAATGTTTACAAGATCTGTAAATTGCGTTTTAGTGAACAATGAATTGGAACACGCCATACTTGATTGTTTTTTATTGTTACGATAACCACCAGTTCAAAGAACCCCTTTTCTTAAATCGGCCGTAAAATGTTTTTCACGTGTTTCTGTCGTGGTGTCAGACAGAAATGTAAAGCGAGTTGCTGTTACTGATGGTGTCTGTCTATACGAGACGTCAATCAATTACAAGCGACTATAATGTTATTGTTATTTATAAAATACTTTTTACAAAATAATTGCTTTTTACAAAAAAAAATAACCGACTTCAATCTTGATAAGTAGAGATAACTCAAAAACTACTCGCCAGATGGCGCTCAATTCAACATGTAAGTGTAAAGTTCTCGTCACTACAAATTAATGAAGCCCAAACACTAGATAACTGCAGTAAATCGTTGAGGAGTTCCCTCGACTGTCTTTCGGCTTCATCAGATCGACTCCAGATCTTCATGAAATGGTAGCGCTTTAATGTACTTATGATAACATGAACAAACACACTAGTTGTCCATACAATTTTCGAAAGTTCCCCTCGATTTCTCTGAGATGCCATCATCAGATCCTGGTTTCCTTATCAGGGGACCCCACTGCGCATATCTACTTTACAACAAAAAAAGAATTATCAAAATCGGCCCATAAACGACGAAATAATCGCTGAACGTACATAAAAAAAAAAGCATATATACGGTCGAATTGAGAACCTCCTTCTTTTTTGAAGTCGGTTAAAAAAGGTTCAGTACCTACAACATCGAAAGGTAGAATATCTCTAAGGGACACAAAAAGAATAAATTCGAATTGAGAACCATTGCTATTTTTAAAGTAAGTAAGTACTTAATAAATACACGAACGTTTAATTTTTTTGATTTTAATGTTTATTCAATTTTTATCAAACAATAAGGATTGTCTACAATCTTAGTAACGTAAGTAGTAGGTTACATAAAGTATGTAGTAAGTTTATACGTACCTAATAGGTACCTTACAGCCTACGCGATATGCCACGATCTTTAATGAAGTTTCCTGAACAATTCGATTAGAAAGTTCCAAAGTAAAAACGGGACTCACCTGAAAAAATGTTTAAGTAAAAGTACAAGTACTGAACAAAGCATATAACATAGGATATTTTATTCTATAATAATAAACGAGACATAGGAAAGAAAGAAGTAAGAAAGAAAATCTAATTAATCATCAGTTATTTACAAAAATGTTTTAAGCCATTTCCAAAATATTAAATAGATATCAAACAAAGAATAAAAGAAAATATGTCAACGAACTGTTCCAAAAACGGAGTAGGTACCTGTTTGATAAATATTTGTACATACTTAGATTAAGGGATCCATCGTTCTTTGTTATTCAAAAAGGTCAGTTTGTTAATTGTTTGTTTTGTTCGAAGTTCGAGCGACCTAATTGAAAGAAACATGAACAAGAGTGAACAGGGTCACATTTGAACATGAACTGTGAACAAGATGACATTTGAACACAACGACGCGACGGTAGGTACGTGATGTAATGATACTAACGATGTCTTTGTCCGGTCATTCGGGAATCGGGATGGTGGACTGGCGCTTGGAGAAATATTACTGCTGCCAGCTAATTGGACAGAATCGACGACTCTCCGAGCAACCGTAATGATGTTTCTGGCCATTTATTTCAGTAACTACTAACCGCGAAGCCGCATCGCTTCGGCTACCTTAAAGCGTTTTTACCATACACTAATAAACACTAACAAATTGTCAAAAATTGTAAACATAACAAGAAAACGAATTGGTAGTTTCTTCAACATCTTGTGGTGCTGTTATCAAGCTTGTAAAATATGCCAGTAACTGTTATGGATTAAGTAAAACCCAATATGAAAGATGAAAAAGTTAAATAAATAAAAATAGATAAATAAAATACTGCTTCGGGCTTTATTCAAGTGATAAACAGCCCAGTGACCTCAAAGAAAGGTCTTATCTTGCAGTTTAGCACTGCGATTTCTAGCTAGGATATTAGGTCTGGATTAGAATTGGATAGGATCCTTTCACACCATTTTCATAACTATTAAGTATGAGTAAGTATAAGTTAAGGCAAGTATAAGTTAAGTAACTATAATGCTCATGATTACGATGCAACATTATTTTGATAAGGCGACCCTACGATTCCCGGAGCAGCCTTAATGTGACAGATAAAGTTCAGGTTTATTCTCCCCACATAATGGTTTGATAAATCTTTGTGTGTACACCATAACACACTGACATATTTCGGTGGAATAATACCTATATGTATGCAGGTGTATAGATGTATTTACGTTAAAATATTTTGTTTTATTTTATTACTTTTTGGAAAATTTAGGTACAGCAAAAATATACTTCTTATCCTAAATACAATGGTAAAATAAGGTCATTTACAAATTGTCACTTCTAAGATATAAATAGAATCATTCTTAAGATGAAAGAGGTTTTTAATTCCTCTTACCTTAAAAAGACAAGCGAATACTCAGATGCTCGTAATGAGAACAAAAAAAATACTACGTCTTGATTGAATCTTTGCCAAAAATGAAGGTTTTGTTTTTTATTATTTACTTGCTAGGTTTTAGATAAACCCCCAGAAGAACAAAGACTTGGCTTCTTCAATCAGATAGCAACAAAACAATGATACTCTTGTCTTCTAAGACCGTGGAACACAAAATGAATAATAAGACTGTTTACGACGAACTTTGTATTTCATACTTAGGTACTCGTATTAAGCATGAACATGAATAGGTAAAATGGTTTTCTTGAAGATTGGGCTCACGAATAGGGACCCTTGATTTGAATCCTGTTCGGACCTCTAATTCTTTGAAATTAATGAAATTGGGCATGAAAAATTACATTATTATAACCTGTTTTGGTGAAGTAGGTAATTAGCTAATTAGGTACCTAAAACATAACACAAGAAAGATGTTGCATGCTCGTTTGCTATCCTAAGGCCATTAAAAAGTAAATCAATTAACATAATATCGTTGTCTTTATAAAATATGCACGAATTTGTAATTCAAGTTTCTTTTGCAAATGTAGACCTGAAAAAGTAATTTACATAAAAATAACATAGATGCTTTCGGCTACGTTCGTTTTCCTTCGCGTTGTACCTACTTACCTATACCCAACTGTCGTCGAGTTAGTTTTTCGTGAAATACGAAATTGCTTTAGCAAAAAGAAAACAGACGTAAAGTAAACGTTTCTAATTTAATCTGTGAATAATAAAGGAATTTCATTTGTTCTTGTGTAATAAAATACCTTCTTATTCTTGGTACATTTCTCTTTTTATAGCAAAAATATTACCTACCGATGCGTTATTACTGAAGAGAGAAGTTTGAAAAAATTTGTTTACCTTGGACTTGAAGCCATTACTGAAACTTTCCGATAAATTGTAAATATAAATTATACCTATTACCATAATATTGTAGTTACCTACATAATATGTATGTTGAAAAGACAGTTTTTTACCTAAATTTAATGTCCATCAACTATATCTCCCGAATGGATCAGCAGATTTTTTTTTTGAAGCGCTTCAAGATTTCCAGCGAAATTTAAATAAAATTTCACTGAAATACAAGTAAAATACAAATCGTTCGTAAGTTCTTTACAAAATAAAATTTAGAATTTAGCAAATACTTTCGGAAAGGTCAAAGAGGTTTAATTCCAACTAAATTCTACCCGGAAGCCACAATTCCGGCCATCCGAATTGTCGAACCGTGTTCAATTATGAGAATTGGACAAGTTCATCAAAGTTAGGTACATTTAGTTCACCGGAACCAGTTATTATAGTCAATGCTTAAATTATCCCAAGCTTGAAAAGCTCGCGCCAATATCTACATTTTTTAAATTTTGATTGGTTTGGGTTTAGGTTTAGGACGATATAATTATCTAAGTATTGAATGAGACAAAATTGAAGTTTAGCGAGTTAAATTTTATGTTATTGTTCTAGTTATTTACATTTATATTTTAGTGTAGGTTTAATGATAGGTATATAACATTAATTAATATAGTTTATGCACGTTTTTCTAAACTACGGCAAACGAGCAAATGGGTCACTTGACGGTAAGTGGTCGTCATCGCTCATGGACATCATTTACTCCACGGGCGCTATAAAGAAAAAAGAAAACTAGAAAACTAAAATAAAAGTAAATAACCACAAGCTTTTAATACAGGAAATTTTCGAAAAAAGTAACAAAAATTATTTACCTACTGACTAGGTACCGATAGCAGACTGATTAATTGAGTTTGAAAGTATTCTTTAAACGCCCTTGCCATTTCTTGACCATTTGACGAAGCCCATTTGGAAAGTTTTGTAACTCAACTATCAGCGCAGTGGAGTTCGCTTCCCTTCGGAGTTGAAGTAATTACCTTTAAGTACCTAATAGGTTATTCTTGTTCTTGCCAAATGTTATAGTTTTAAGTACCTTAGGTGTAGCTGATGTCTAAGACAGTGGGCTTAAAAATGATCACTATCGCTCACTGTGTGTTCATCAAGTTCAGCTGCGCCATTGGGACTGTGAATAAAGTTTTTTTCCTATCGTTCATCTTATTCACCAAGATAATGTTCATTGATGTAGGTAATAGTAGATATATTAAACGATAAAACTCTTCCGTTCCCGAGTGACTGATAGACAACGCACAGCTAAAACTACCGAACGCGAGAATTATGAAGAAGATGTTTGGCATGTAGGTAAGTATGTTCCTTGGGGAGTGTAAAGAAGCAATTGGAAAGGATTTTCCGCTATTTCCACCCTACAAAGATAAAAAGGTGGGTGAAGAATCGACCAGCTTCCAAATGGATCATTGCTTGATAGTTTTACATCACACATCTAACAGTAGGGATTAACTTATAATGGGCTCTAGACCATGGACACACTGGAGTCGACGAGTGGACCATACTCTTTTATTTCCAAATCATGGAGCAATTTTTAGAAGAAAAAATAGGTTTTTGGTCATTTGTTTGAAATATAAAAGTTTTTGTTTCTTTTTCTGTTATTAAAGAGTATCTACGATCCATTTTCCGTGTATCAAAAACAGGATCATCATCTAGAACAACGTCATCGTACGGTATCGGTCCCATCGTACGATACGAGTAACATTGTCATATAGCGGTATAGACGCTAATCGTATATTCTATACGATAACATTTCAGACGACAACATAAGAAGCTCCTTAACGTAAGTGCAAGATATTGACCGTCATAATAATAATTGTTTTTAAGAGCAATTGTGTTCCGGATAGGAAGGTTTGTGGAGCCGGTTTCACTTTTTTAGAGGCGACCATCTTAGACCTCAGGGGTAGCAACGCATCTGTGACCGAATTGGAACAAGACTCATACTAACAATAACTAAATGGACTATTACTAATATTATCTAACAGGACTAATTATCACTAACATACCCTGTCCTCGCACTTATTAACAAACTAACCAACTAATATTCTAACACCATCTACTAACTGAACTAACCATCCTAGTCCCTTTGAGTCTGGTTCTAGGTCGGTCACAGTTGTTATGGGCGGCAGGGGAAGGGTGGTACTGCATGCTCGTTTGCTATCTTAATTCCATAAAAAAAAAAAAGAGCATCCCGTCTTTCTAGGAGCACTGACAAGCCAAGAGATATCTCGAGCATTCACGGCTCCGCTCGCCCGTACTATCTGCATTTCAGGCTGGAAATCAGGCAATTAGGTCAAACACTTTGCAATGCAGTGGATGCGGTTATGTCTCGAGACGGTTTTAATTTGATGACTGGCCGGGTTTTGTGGAACGTTCATTATGGTCCGCAATAATAACACAAGGACTGCGATAGGACACGACCACGGGAGGGAATAGAGGGATTCGATGCGCTATGGAAACTAAGTTTGTCTGGTGTTTTGTGAGTATTATTTCATAAGGACACTTCTGAGTAAAATTCAGTCTATGAAGATACTTTGTGGAAGTTGTTGAATTAAATATTATGTTATACCCAAAATTAAACTGTAAAATATAGTGATATTCGTACTACCATTGTGTTCGTTGATAAGGCTGCCAACTAAAATCTGCAGCTAAAAATAACGAAATTAGACTATTAGATACCTATGTACCTACCTCCTACTAAGCATTAGATACCTACTTAAAGTTGCGTATGTAAGCGTGGTGGACTATATGGCCTACCTGCACCCATATGAGAGGAGAACCGTGCCCAGTGATGGGACAGGTATGGATTGCAATAATGATGCATGCACTTTACGAGTATAATAATACTTACTTGGGTATTAAGTATTTAATTATAGTAAATAATATCCATTTAGTTATTGATAGAGAAAAGCCATGTTTAGGGAGCCCTAAACGTACCTAAATAAAAAAGTTACTTGTTTTTATGTAAATTGCCGACGACCAGCAGACTAGCAACATGATGGTAACATTGATAATGGGCGTGGTCACTGAAGAGGTAAGATCTGCCTGTTCACAATTACGGTAATACTAGTAAATCCGCCCTCGCTTCGCTTCGGGAAACCAATCCCTTCAAAAATCTCTATAAATTTTAACAAATTATGTTATTCCGATGTCTAAGCTATATTATTGCAAAGTTTCATGAAAATCCGTTCAGTAGTTTTTGCGTGAAAGAGTAACAAACCCACACACACACTCACATACATCCTTACAAACTTTCGCATTTATAATATTAGTAGGATTACCGTGTCACAATGATACTATTTATTAGTTTACAAGAGCGAAGTGGCCAGCGCCTGTCGCGGGGTGGGGGTGTTAGCGGCGAGATCAAAGCGGCCGAGCCTTTGATGTGCCGCCGAGCGCGACGCGGTTAGCACGCTAAAAACTCGGTTAATAATCCAGTTACTCATAAATTTAAATCAAATTTTCTATTAAAAACTTAAAGCAACTGAAATTAAAATTAAAAGGTACCTAGTAGTTATTACTGAATAATAGGTAGATGTGCCATTGATGGTAAATTTGGCTAATAGACCTGCCATCGTAAGGGCTACGGAAATAAAGGGCACTTTTATTATTTCTCTCTCCGACGCTCCAAATGAGAAATGTAGAAAATATTTCACGGTTGGTCAGATTGAATGCCTGAGTTGCTGATTAGAGTGATTAGGGAGCGCGGGACGTTTTCTTTTGTATTTTTGATTGCTAACGCTGCCACGCTGTACAAATTTTCAAGTTAATCAGATTTTTTGTAACTGGTGAAAATATGCTGAAACATTTCCTTACGTCTTTGCATACATACGAACGTAAAGGTCAACTTAATATATGTAGGTAGGTAAGCGTGTTAAAAAGGTTCTCTGAAAGAGATCGCCGCATTTAGTTCTAACTCTTACTTAATTCACTAACTTCACCTTTTTAATGTGTACGATAAATATATTTTGTTCTATTCTATGACAAAACATAATTAGCCTTAATTAAACATAAACTCACAAGCAGTCCCTGTACGAGAAAATGGAAGGACGCTCATAATATCAAACAGCACTAATAGCCAAAATCCGTGAAGTTAAAGTAGGTGTGCTTAGGTCATCCATAAATTATATCTCGCGAATTTTAATTACAACGGCACTTTCAAAATTCACTCATAAATTTACGTTCTACATGATTTTAAACTAACCGCGGACATTAAATATTTAATATGGACGCAATATCGCGACACAAACAATTCAGAACAGTGAGTAACCCGTTTGCATTTAATAGTAAGTATATGGCCAACTACAGAGCGGGGTTCTCCTTATAGCTGATGAGGGGTAGCTACTCTACCACGCTCCTCCATTGGTGAGGAAGTTGGGAACCAACGCAAGTGTCGTAAGTTTGTATAGTGGCTTAAAACATGGCCTAACGACTTTTACCTAACTACAACAACCGAGTCCGGCGATTTTGCACGCCCTCCAGAGCAAAGACACGCCAAAAAATTTAGCTCTAGAATTCGCCAAACAAAAAATTAAAGTCAATTCACGCATCACTGGGAATCGAACCCAGCACTCTTCGAACAGTGCAACGACCCGGCATGGTAACCAATGCGGCATTCGGAAATCAAGACTAATGGAGTCATTCAGCTTGGATGGATTATATCGATAAACCATCTAATTGTATCGTTAGCGTTCATGACAGGTGAACTATAGTGAACTACAGCATGTATCGTAAACACATCACACCATCGTAAAACACTATGTATCATTAGAGATACGGGCTCACACTTGGCGCCGCGACGTCGCGACGTTATGGCGACGTCATTGTGCGCTCCCGGGGCGAGGGTGTGAGACAGGCAGTAGTGCTGCCAGGTTGGGCGTGACGAATTTCGGAACTAAGGGCTTAAGTGATCGGAAAGCTACAAATACCTATTCACCTACATAACCTATAATATAAATAAGGTAGGTAATAAACTTGACCCTTCCAATGGTTTTCGGGACGCGGCGCTAAGAAGTTTAATCTATTGATGAATAACAATAACAATAATAACGCTTCACACCCAAAGCCCCACACTAGGATTCCCTGTGTCGTGGATGCCTTGGACAACACACAAGACAAAGTAAAAATTCTTTACTTTAAATTTTAACAGGTTATAAAATAAGGTTACAGTTATAAATTAGTTATAAAATTATATGTTAGGAAACAAATACGTAAAAAGTTATTTAGGACTAAAAACTGTCCATGCATTTCTTCGAACACAAACTGCTTAGTCGTTATGTCAGTCACGTTTGAGTTAGTGTTTGATCATGCACAGACCTACTCTGTGCTGTCGAGCGTACCCGAACAGCTCTCGGCATACTATTAGAGAAACCAGTTTATTTTACCTGTGGATAGATACTAGTAATTTTGGTTCAGTTTGATGAGAAAACATAAAACAAGATTGAAAATATTTATTCAGTTAAAAGTCTCAAAAGACGAAGGTTTCTAAAAACGGGACAAATACAACCTGGTCAT
This sequence comes from Hesperia comma, assembly GCA_905404135.1. Classification (NCBI taxonomy): domain Eukaryota; kingdom Metazoa; phylum Arthropoda; class Insecta; order Lepidoptera; family Hesperiidae; genus Hesperia; species Hesperia comma. Next base: position 15,218,191 of record FR990029.1, on the reverse strand, counting down.
GGAGAAGTTTCAGCAGAAAACTGAAAATAGGACGTCCCGCGCAGATCAGAAAACCTGGCTTCCCTAGCTTGTAGGGATGTGGCGATGCGGGACGGGATCTTGATGAGCTAACGCTAGGTATATTTATTACCGAGCACGTACCTCATTTCCCCGTTTGTCGTTACCAAAACGATGCCTTCTTGTGGTACGGAATTATCAGCAAAGTACCGTATTTTTTAATGCTAACATATATGAATGTGACACTAGGCATCCTGGTGCAAGGATATGAATCCTTGCATCCTGGTGCAAGGATATGAATCCTTGCATCCTGGTGCAAGGCTATGAATCCTTGCATCCTGGTGCAAGGATATGAATCCTTGCACCAGGATGCCTAGTGTCACGCAATGCAAAATACATTTTTAAATTTTAATTAATCACACTTACACCTGCGACCCAGGGATAAATATTTATCTCTCACAGTCTTAGTCTGTCCTGGCTGGGAGTCGAACCCAGGACACGAAGCTTAGCAGACAGTTCATATGACGCGAGTTTTCTGTATTATAGGTATTCACTTAGGTAGGTCTGTATTATACCTACTTATTACTTTTTTCTTTTAAAGATAGCCCCTAAAAGCCGTAGATAATATATTTAATTAAGTACGTCTCCTCTTTTAAATAGGGTTTGTTGTTATAAAAACCGTGTCTATTTCTAAAAATTTAATGAAGGACAGAAACAACAATGGCCTGAATAATTAAGAATAGATATCAAAAACACGGAAAATTTTTCTGTTAAAATTCTCAACGAAAATATATGTATTTTCGTCTAAAATCTGTGCGAAATTGAGACAATCAACGATCAAAAGTAAATGTGGGCATGCAAACATGAAAACACCTAACATCGCTAACTTTACCTAAGTAAGTAGTTCAAACAATATTCTAAATCAATGTAATACTGTTAAGGCACGCACCTACTAATATCAAGTTAACAGCGTGTAAATAAATTTATCCCTTCATGAGTGTGTAAATCGATTATCATAACATTTACTTTCAATCTAACGGCGTATCAAATTAGCGAACGAATGGAAAGCAAACATGGCAAGTGCTCCATCACTTTAAGTAAGGATACGTATCGTTCCAGCTAGTCAAGGTTTGGGCTCACTTCGGGCGTTTTTTTTATGGAATTAAGATAGCAAACGAGCATGCAGCACCACCTTCCGCTGCCGCCCATGACAACTGTGACCGACCCAGAACTAGACTCAATGAGTCTCGTTCTAATTCGGTCACAGATGCGTTGCTACCCCTGAGGACTGATGGTCGCCTCTAAAAAAGTGTAACCGGCTCCAAACCTTCCTATCCGGAACACAATTGTTCTTAAAACAATTATTACACGGTAGGAATGGTACTAGGTACCGTGGCGGGCGGTGGTACTTCCCCGGGTGAGCTCTAGGCCCTACCACCTATAGGCCTATAGGGCGTTTCATGGAAAGTGTGCAGTCGTAGTTTTATTGTCAACTATGGAAATATGGAACTTGTATATTTTTAATGGAATTAAGAGAAATTACTTATAAATATAATATATTTTGTAGACAGAGGTATTAGGTAGTATTAGGTAGAGAGGACAGACCTAATTATGAAGAGTTCGGTCTTCTACTCGGGGGGTTCCGGGTTCGAATCCCTGGGCACGATCTTCTGGATTTTCGGAGTCATGTCACTCGCTGTATAACTATAGAAGAAAAATCATGTGGAAATCTGCATGCTGGAGGCTGCGCAAAACTACCTTTGAGGTGTGTGAAGTCACAATCCACACTTAGCCAACGTGGTGGACTACGGCATTAACCTTCTCGATCTTGGAATAGACCTGTGCTCAATAATTGGTGTTATAATATAAAAAAAAACAATATACAGTACAACCTGTGGTACAACTAACATAGAGGATCATGGGGGATATTTACATATTCTCGGCAACTCTAGTACAGGCACCTGTCTTCTGCTTATTTGTTGGCGATAAATTAAAAACGTTTTCATGGTGTGCAAGACTTACTATTAGGTAAGGTTTTTCCTGCTTGGATAGCTATCACCTTCCAGCACAAATATTTTTCAGATTTAACCCTGTCGTCAGTAGTCGACGGGGTTCTCCTCATCCTGCTCCAAAGAAATTAGAAGAAAGAAGAACCCAGGAGGTTCCTCCAGGTTCGTTATAAGAGTCGCCTAGGTTATAGGTATCATCATCATCATCCCATCATGACCCACTCACGGGTCTCTTCTCAGAATGGATTAGCGGACTTACAAGTTTATGTAATCACATTATGGCGCATACTTATATCAATAATGCATACCATACACCCCTCTCGATAACTTTTCTCAAATACATAATGTTCAGTGGTTCATATACTATACAGTCCTCGATCAGTTAGAATTTTCATAAAAGCCGAGGATAAATGAGTTATGTACATCATCCATAAATTAATATACGGTCCTGTCCTGTCACGCCGGGCCTGGCCCTGTGCAGCCCCAGAGCCGCGGGAATTGAAAACCAATAACACGATAGAATATATCAGCCTGCGAACATAATCCGTATTGTGGTCGGCGGATTATTTCCTGATCGCATTAATTTTTATGCCGTCGCTCATTGGGATTTTATTATATTGTAATGAAATTGTAGGCTTATTCCTCTTTGCTTTTTACAGTGAATTAATGAAATGAATTTTTTTGAAGTTAGTAACAAATACTTTTCGAAAGTCAAATTACACCATTGCTTTAAAAATCCCTACCGTAAGTAGTTTCGAGAGAAGAAGCGGAAAGAAACTTCTAAGGACCTTCTTTTCCTACTCGCAGTTACAGATTACCTGAAACTTACGGCTTAAATATCCAAGCATCCCCAAGTTAAATTTATTTAGATTTAAATATTTGTGTGTTTGGGTCAACATTACTAAACTAATATTAGGTACACTACCTTTTCCTTTCCTTTTTTACATACCTACCGAAACTGAAAAGAAATTATAATTTTTACCTATAAACTATTTCCTGTTAAACTCTATGCTTGTAAAAATCCTTTGCATTACCTACCGAGATTTACCAGTCCTTTCAAAACTAGATTCCAAGTAAACAGACTGACGAAGATAATCAGCTTTTAATTAAAAAAATACATAGGTACATGCAGGCAGAAATAATATCCCTGATTTAGTTTTCACCGGGGTCGAAAAAAAAGATAAGTTGGAAGTATTTAACCGTGGGAATGCCACTAAACCTTACACTTTACACCATCGTGGAGCGGAATTGAAATCCAATATCACAATTAAACCAATCAGACTCCGGACTCCGCCCGTGTCTGCGACTGATCGACTGATCTAGTTAAAAGAATACGTAGACTCGGTGAAACTAGACCACGGATTTAATTAAATCCAAGTCCATTTATTTTTATTTATTTCCGTTCAACGCAGTGATTACCAATTGAGTTCATTAGAACGACTCACTCAGGCTCGCATCATAGAACTTCAAATGAATGACAATATTTTTCACTTTTCATTCAAAAGTGCACATCAGTAGAGCATTTTTTTGACCTAAAGCAGGCAAAGGAGTAAACGAGTCATTGTAAGTGTAAGTAAGTACTAAGTACGAGGAGTAAGTGCGACTAATGACCATTTACATTGTACAATAGTAACACCAGGGGCGTCACCAATGTTTTGATAATCAAGAAAGAAGCGATGCATCGCATCTTGAATAATACCATGTCAGCACTGTGGGAACACAGATGTAGAAAGCTCATTCCTCAGTTCACACGTACGCGGCAGAAACTGAGTTCTATATAACTCTAATACAAAAGCTAATCACATCTAAGCTGATACATCGGTTTGGATCTATAGCGCCTGCAATCTGGTGATTTCTACTCGGGAACTTGCCCCGTATTCACCAACAAAAACTCAGTGCAATCCACTATAACTCGTTTGTCCAAATCGACGCATACGAGTACGTATCTAAGCTCTCGATATCGTCACAAGCATTAGAGTGGATTGCATCGAAGTATTGTATGAAAGTCAGAGAGTTTGTGTATGAACTTAAGAATGGTAAGTAAAAGCTGTACCTAATAAGTTTTCAGGTGATTAATTCTTTTGGTCTGCTCGTTTGTCAAATATTGATAAGATAAGAATAAGGTTATAGTTAATGGTCATTAGACCACATGCAATAAAGTCTCTGGATGAGTTAATTACAATGGACATTAACAGTGTAACTTTTAAAGTTGCTGCAATAATGACAATAAAATTATGGATGGGTAGAATATTGAAAACAGTCATTAGGCTTTTGAAATTGCAACTGTAACACGTATCGCGATAACGGATTAAAATTTGCTACAACGTAGATTGCACAAAGAGAAATTCATGGATATGTTAAACTTTCGAATGAAGTAGAGTTCACAAAAGGCGACCGACCGTCTGAAGGGTGTTCGTATAGAAATTTTGCGTAGGTGTGATGAATTTAAAACTCGTTTTAACAAGGCTTCCGTGCTGATTATACGTAAGGGGTTCTTTTAATCATTCCGACACGATGTAATAAAACATCGCTACAAAATGTCATGATTGATTCAATATGATAGATGTTACAAATAAATAAATCTATAAATACAAAAATACATAATTAAGTTCGCAATAAGTAGTCTATGTATCAGTTTTGTACAATTAAATAAAAATCTGTCAAGTAGCAGAAAGACTTTTCAGCACTTGATTGGAGATTTTTACAAGAGAAAGCGATAAGCGCAACCCAATCATTGTGAATCTGTTAATGAGAACAATGAAAAGAGAACAAGGTATAAATCGTGTTTTAAAGTTCCAGGAAAAAAAGATCGTTGGTTAAATGAAATAATTTTCCTCTGACAGCCGTGCGATCAATCGTAAGTCGTCAGGAGTGAGCGCGCGGCTCCATGTGAACTCAGTACCGAGACGAACCCCTATGAATATTTACTCCTCGCTTGTCAGATCGGAGCACTTTGAAAAGCACAAGTAGCTGTAGATTTAATCATTCATGAATGCGGCACGTTATTTACTACGCCAAGATTTTCTCACTCGGAGATTAACATTATAAGTTTACTATGTAAATGTATCGTAGACACTCGTCATACATTTTTAAGTGTTTAAGTAATATACAGTGTAATTTTCTTTTTCTCTGCCCCTAATTTTCCGTCTCGTTCTTTTCTTCGTTTTTGTACTTATTAGTCCAGGAGTTGCTGACGAATATAGGGGACACATAAATACATTTAATTGTAATCAATCGCTGATTCAGCCGAGGCTTTGAGATACTCCAAGGTGAATTGTTGAAGTTTAATTTTTTATAGTTGTGCCCGCGACTTCGTGCGTAGGAGTTTTTCACGCGTGAATCCCGATCTCGCACGAATTCCGGGATGAAAAGTTGCCTATAATTATGTTGCTCCACAACCTCCTGTATCGCCCAGTGAAAGTCCCATAAAAAACCGTTCAGCCGTTTCTGAGATTAGCGTGCACAAACACACAGACATACCTACAGATATATATACAGACATACAGACAAAATTAAAAAACTTAAATTAAAAAACATAGGTATGTATAGATAGACAGATAGATGATAATTAAGGAAGCAAATGACCATGCAGCACCACCCTACCGCTTTATTCGATTACAACTGTAACCGATACTGAACAAGACTCTAATCGGGTATATATGTATAAAAGTAGGTTGTTATTTAACATTACAGTTGATTTTACGAATGTTTTCGCAGTCGAGTATGTACACAAGGTCTTACGTTCAGGGTCACGTCGGTTTGCATTTCCAAGTGAAACCTGAACACATCCAGCTCCAGCTCGGAGCCGGCCGTCTAGACTTGCCGGCGCCCAGCCGTCCTTCAGCAAAGGCGTCTCAAAGTCGCCAATTTTACCACATCATTTGGCATAATTATTGTATCTATTTTCTATCTGAAAGGGATAATAAGGATCTACTTGGGTAGATAATATGACAAATTCAAACAGAGAATTCAAATGAGCTAACATTTTATTAACTTAACATGGCAGCCAAGAAACTGTAAAGTCCTCTGGGACTACTGTATGCTGCAAAATTGAGGATAATTCAAAATTCATACACATAGCATGTGTCCAGTTCTGTAGAATGCTTAGGTACAAAATTTCAAACGCGCTGAGCGCGAACACTGTTGATACTGTAGTGGTATCGAGCTTGAACGAGGAGATTCACATAACTGATTTGCATATCATGTATATCTACCTATAGCCTATATAATATATTGTCATGTACCTGCAAACAAGATGTTCATGTCTAGTATTGATATACTTTAGCTAATAAATAAGATATAAAATAATTATTGTCCCGCAAAATACAGTATGTGGCCTTAATGACCACTAAAATTAGTTTAGAACCAAAAAGCGAATAAATCCCAAACCATAACATACCTAGGTAGATACTTACTTAGCTACATAAAAAAGTCACAACTAAAACCTAATTAAAAACATATCCACGTCCTTCTCAAGGACATTTTGCAGTATAATATTTTACATTAAATATAAATAATATAATGTACAAGGTATAATAATACTGGAACATAAATAAACTTATATTTCATTCTAGGTAAAAACCTTCCCGTTGGTCGTTACGTATGCCGGCCGCGGCGCGCGCCTCAGAGGGGCTTTCACTGAAAGGTTAACTTTGTGTTATATTTCTTCTTCTATTTGTCGATCTCCCGTAAGCAGGCTATCGTACAATGCGGATCTTTGGGATGAGTATATTAAATTGAATACAGGTGTTGACCTTGTCTATTTTATTATGCTAGAAAATCCAAATACATAAATGTGAATAATATAATGTAACGAAGTGATCTGTAAGAAATATAAATTGAAAATGATCTTTAAATACTCTTTTATTACAGGGCAGAGACATCCATTTTGTAATAAATAACTGTAGGTCTGTCTCTGTACATAATAATTTGAACTTTGAAATTTCAAGTGGCCAATTTATTTAACGTTGCTCAATTACACCTCAGTTTCCCCTACAGTTATGTCCAGTAGCATTTATTAGCTTACAACGATTAAAATATACCTATAAATAACCGACCAACGAGGCGAAGATCTATATTGAGATGATGATTAGTGGTCACAGTCAATCATGGACAGTGATACCAAACTACTAAAAACACTCAACCCTTTAAGCACTAATATACTCCTAAGTACCAACTCCCATATTTTCCGCGGATGTGCAGTAAAGTGAAAGACTCACACCGACTACAAAGTTTCTCTCATTCCCCGCAGCTCAGCAATGCTATAAAATTTAAAGCACACCCGGCGAGATATTAATGCGTCCCCGAGACGATCAAGCGCACTTGACAAGTCTACGTGATTGAAGCGAATATTGATCGTTTACTGCGTTGAATTGACGCGTAAAGGTACGTGTTTTCGGCTTGACCATAATTGACACACGTGAGACTTGTCAAGTGCGCTTGATCGTCTCGGGGACCCATAAAACATGTCGGCGGAACTAGATCAAGTTTATGCCTCACAACCAGGTCTTGTTTCGACACAGACCCCTGACATTATTAGGTATAACTAGAGCGCAACCTTGAATCGATGTTCTTAACATCTAGGATTACAAGCAACTATTTAAAAAGAACTGGAATTCAAACGGATTTTGGTAGCAACTAAGGTCTGCGAAGACTGGTGGTCGAACTGGGGAGTTGGCAAGATTCGATATAAGCGTGACGTAATCCTGCAGATCCCATGGGGTAGAAAGTATCTTTTAAGGGAAATTGGGAATACGGTCGACGCATTAGAGGCCAGAATTGTGTGGACTAAGTTGACTTGTTTGTAGTAAGTTTCCAGACTTGGGGGCACCGGTGCGGCGACAGGATGGCGGGGTCGAAAATGAAGCCATTTGTGAGAATGTGAGAATGAATGCATTCGCAGAGATAACATTAACATAACAAGCAACGTGATAACATAAATACCTAACGTAGAAGCCAACTGTGTGAGAAGCTTTCAGAATTTAATGTGAAAAAACAGGGCGCATTTACTTTGCATTACATTTATCTGAATGTAAGCGGTTACGGGTTTGATGGCTTTAATCAGACATGGGTAAAATGACGATGGGCATGATTACGGACGATGATTACATTCTGGAAACACGGAAATGCCCCGTCAAATGCTCGTAAAGCCTTTTTTCGAAAAGCGCTTGCAGAGGCATTTCCGGGCATCTCATACTCGTACCTATTACTTACAAGTTGTTTCATTCCCATATTGTATAGGACTGTATTTAAAATAATTTGTATGTTCCACCATGTTGGATTAAGAATGATGTTAATTGATGTTACTTAACACTAGTAACCATGCCTTTTGAAGATTACTGCTTCAATTTGAGTTGTAAAAATCTAGGACATTCAAATTAAATTAAATAAAAGGCCTTAATTCAAAATACTTATTTGCTTCATGCGCATAATTTACTGGTATTAAATAAGAATTATATTATGACTGCAAGCAGAATATTTTTTATGTAGAAAAGTTTATCTGTAGGTATAATTATTTTAATGTGAAATCCCAAAGAACATTTAAGTTCCCGCTTACGATTCCTCAGACGTGCTATGTAGGTACAAGGTTTACGTAGTTGTTTTCGTTATCGAAAAGAATAAAATTTCTATTTAAATGTAAATTGGAATGGAAGCGCTGCTGTGTACAGCGTCCCGTTGTCATAAGTAAACATTTTCTATATTTTTCAATGCTAAATAATTGTTTTTTTGTCTGCCATAATTAAAAACCCATTGAAGTACTAAATTAATGTAATTTTTCAAGATCAGGTTCATTTTCCGCGATAAAAAGTCCCGAGTAAATCACCCGGATGTCGACCACCTCAACATTTTTCGACAAAAACGTTAAAGCTCATGTAGGTAGGTACTTATAGTTTTACCATGGACTAATACTTGAGTTTTTAGTCCATGATTGTGTAATGTAGACAAAAATGTGTGAATGAATCTAACCAAAAATTAGGTGAGGTGCAATGCAAAAGAGGTGACCTTTTTATGATGGTCAACTCTCTTTTTATATTGCCCAAACTCAAATTCTACAAAGTACCTAAGTAAATAGAAATTGTGACATGGTTACGTTAAGAAAATGGTTTCAGTCGTAAAACGTTCAGATTGGAAAGACCATCAAAAAGCCATTAGAATGACCCTCTGTGTATAATGTGTTGCCAATAATGCCAATCTGAAATGAGGGCCTAAGGATACATTATACTGTTTGATTTGATTCAATGCTGAAGTATAATCCCTGCTGATGGAATATCGGCGTCAACCCTTTTATATGTATTCCATGACTAGTTGTGCCCGCGATTTCGTTCATGCATAGGAGTTTTTCCGGCTTGAATCGGGATTCAAGCGGGAATTGCCGTGGGATCGGGATCTCACGGGAATTCCGGGATAAAAAGTAGCCTAGATGTTGTTACTCAACCTCCTCTATCTTTCAGTTAAAATCCGATAAAAATCCGTTCAGCCGTATTTGAGATTACCGTGCACAAACATACGAGCAGTTACAGTTTTATTATATGTATAGGTATAGGTATGTAGATAACTGAGGAGGCCTAGAGTCACACGCTGCTCAAGTGTAGATTCTATACCCCTCACATTGCTAGAGGAGGTCTGTGCCCAGCGTAACGACAGTAGGTAGGTACATAGGTAGCGACGAACCAGTGTAAGCCACTTTTTTGAGAAGTGTGTCGCACAAGGCAAGCAATTAGGCTCACAATTGCATACTTCAAGTAGGTATTCATACAAGTCATTAGGGGACATTAGTACAAGCTGAAGAGCCCTTGTGACTCGACTACGGAGAGTCGGAGAATAAGTTCAAGTGCACCAAACGATCTTGTCCACCAAAAAGATTGTAAATGTGTAAATAAAATCAGGGGGCCTAGACAAGTGGCACAAACGTTAGTAGAATAGAATACTGAATGTATGGGAATGACGTAAGCTTACGCTAAATATTTCGATCTGACGCATAGAAATGAAAATTGGTAGCCAAATGTCATCGTTATCTATTCGATGTAACGAAACGTCTGAATAGTACGTTTAGTCGTGTCAAATTCGTAGCCAAACGGCAGTTTTGACATTAAGTTCGACTGAAAGCGTGCGAAACTAAGCGAACGCCAAACTCTTGTAGATAACGCTACAAAATGGCGTATATTTAATGATTTCGATTACAATTGAAGGAATGTGTTTTTTAAATTAATAATTTATACCTTTCCATAAAATCTAAAAGAAGCGAGAATTGTTCTGGACTAACTCGTAACCTCGGTTCCATGATTAAAACAAGAAAAATAATCTTACTTAAATTTTTCAATTTCCCACAATTTTAAAAAGTAGGTATTTATAGTAGGTATGTACATACCTAAAAATTTCAACTCTTGAATATTTTTAAAAAACATTAGGTACGTGTTGAAATAGTAGGAGTAAGAACCTATACAAGTAGATTAATTGTATATTATTTCTGCTTACCAATTATGGAAAAAAACTTCGTATACTGACTCACTCAATTTGCTTCAAGTTCGAATTTAGCGCCAGCACACTTCAGAACACCAAACCACTGACTGGTACAGTGCCACAAACTTATCGGACCCGGTGGACAAAATTGGAACTAATGCAAATGTTATACTGTTGTCAGACAAAGACAAAGACAGTAGCGCCTCCCTTAACGGGTCAGATAAGTTTGTGGCATTGCACTTGTATGACGTTTACGAACGAAACCATAACTATATTTGTTATTTTTCGTAGCGATCGAATAGAATAAGCGTTCGATATCTCGTAGGCCATTTGGCTACCAACCGAAGAACGATATTGCTAAGGCGCAAACGATTGTCGATATAGAATAGATTCGAAGCGTTTGCCATTTGTCTAGGGGGGAAGGTAACTCGCAACATCCGCTACCCACTGTCTTGCGACTAGGATTATCTACTAATTTAATTATTATTTTAAACTCTACCAGTAAAGGAATACAAAAACGTATTTTGGGTAATATATTACGGGTTACTAAATAAGTAGATACTTATTTATTTCGTTTTACTGATTTATGTACCTACATGTAAGGGAACAGAAGCTTCCAATAACTTTTGCTGCAATTTTAAGTGTTAGGTAATCATGACGATATTAAAAGATTTTTTCATTAATACCATAAAATTTGTTTCAACATACATATTTATACTTTAGACTAAAATAGTTATAAAAGTAGGCCTTTATTTTGTTATTTTTCAAAATTTAGATTTTTTTTATCTTCACATTATATTTTCTTCTGTTCCAAACAGACGTAAACGCCAAACGACGTCAAGCACTTATACGGCAAGATGGCGATGATGCATTTGGTCTGACGATAAAAACTTATATTAAATTATGACACCGTCGTTGTCAGAGTAAGTACGTAACCAAAGTGCAAGCAGAAAGTTCATAATATATTATGTAACGCCAGTAGAGTCGAAGTTGAAGTAATAAATTTAAACTAATATTAGAAAGAAATCAAAAACTCACGTTACCTAATCTGGTAATTAACAACTTCCAATGTTAACCTACAGCGAGCTACATTTGTAGTCCAATAAAATTTAATATATTTTTTAAATTCACACTCAGATTTCAAATGTAAATTGGGACTGCTTTGATAGCTTCATAAGTCAATATTTATTTTCTATATTTTCCGTATTTATTTCATGTGTTTTTGTATTTTTACTCTTTTGGATTAGATACCTAATTATTAAAAATAATTTTGGACATGTTTTACACCACTTCAATATTTTCTAAAATGCCAAAGACAAATACACAGTCTACAATTTTCTAGCTACCTATAAATTAGTGTCCATAAAATGAAAATAAACTTAGCATAGATTGCATAACGTTACACAAAATGAAATTTTAAAAGACTGGACAGTGCAGTATAAAAAATGACATGTGCTGCAAGGTTGTGAAAGCATTTTTATCCGATTTATCTGGGTAAAGTAGACAGGCGGGTGACGCCATCCCCAAATAAATAGAGAAGCCTTGATGCCCCGCCTGAATTATTCAGTGTGTGATGTCGTTTCCTCCCACTAAGTACTACAAAAGTGTGGTCAATATTAAAGACCGGCGTGATAAGATCATTACAACTTTATAGATAAAAAGATTTGTGAGAAAAACTCCACTTAAAAGTACTTAGGTAAGTGGCGATGTTATCGGCTCTACCACACAAATGAATACTGTGGGTCAAAATAGAACACAAGTTTTTCAGTTCAATTAGGTACGTACCTACCTTCCGTAAAGTTAATTCGTTTTTCAGACGATTTTCAATTTAAAATATTATATAGGTAACTATCTATTACATCTAGGTGTAGTGTGTAAGTATATACAAATTTTAAATATTTCAGGCAGTCATTATTATTTTATGCTAAGTATGACGACCCGGATGGCGCAATGGTTAACACGCCTGATCGATGTTCAGAGGGTCCTGGGTTCGATTCCCAGCGAGGCGGAAATTTTAATGATGAGTTTGAATTTCCGTTCTCGGTCTGGGTGTGTGTCCTTGTCTTGTGTGTTGTCCATGGCATCCACGACACAGGGAATCCTAGTGTGGGGCTATGAGTGTGAAGCGTTATTTATTTATGTATTTATTTATTCGAGTGAATGAATTTCGTTCATGAAAATTTTGTAAATACGAAAGTAGGTGCTTATCGAGAGCAACCTGCGGCTGAAACGATTAATATAAAAGCATGGGGATAGTTTAAAAACCTACAAAAGAGGGAAGAAGGCAACACCGCAACACGTTCCCTTGGGATAAGACGCAGCATGCAAAAACTAATGTACGCAATATTTAAGCCAACAACGCCAACAAAGTGTTTTTTATCAGCGGCCGTACACCGTGGTAACCTTTGGGTCAGAGGGCGCGCAATAAACTAAATTACCGGACTGACCATCCTGAATAATTCACAACATAACTCCGCTGTCGACTATACAATATTCTTCCTTCAACTACGAGTATCGCCACAACCAAATAACTTTCAGGAGGCTGCGCGAGAAACTTTCTTTGAGGTCAATTTGTTTTTGTCGATCTCTGATTGGCTGCGGAATTAACATTAAAGTCTGGTTACGAAGTGATTTATACCTAATATGGGACTGAAATTGTGGAAATAATAACTTATATTTGAAGCGGTTTCAAAAGTTTGATAGTAACTGTTCTTTATTATCCTCAAGGCTATTCCTATGGATTGATAACTACCCTAATCTAACAAGGTTAAAACGGAAACGCAGTAATGTTATACTTACTTCAATAGATATATTTTCATTTTTATGTACTTAAATAAATCGAAAATAGCTGACGTCAAATCGAATAACTTTTTACAAAATATAACAGACTTCAAAGTCGAGATAACTCAAAAACCACTCGCCAGATGTCGCTCAAATCAAAATCAAAAGGGAACCAAACAGCAGTTATTGACTTCCGAACGTCGAAAGAATTATCGAAATCGTTTCAGCCAGTAGGGAGTTATGAGGTAACACACATAAAACAAAAAAGAAACATACAGACCGCCTACAATGGATCTCACTCCCAAAGGTTAACTGGGAGAGAATGCTTTTAGCATTAAGTTCGCCTTTTTGTATCCTGTACTGATGTAAGGTGCAATAAAAGTTTAAATAAATAAATAAATAAATAAATACAGACGAATAGAGAACTTCCTCGTTTTTTCGAAGTCGGTTAAAGAAAGGATTGCGGGACCGACTTTATTCGTACCTCTTTGACGCTCACTCCTAAGTATCTACCTACTGATTAGCTCCTGAAAGTTAGTTGATTTTTAGGAGAAAAATGTGGCCTCTAGCCTCTACCTATAGCCATATGGATAATAAACCATACATCTGCGTATATTTGTGGTGTACCCCAAAATCCATCGAAGGCTAAAACCCAAAAAAACTCTAATAGGATAACGTACTAGTATACTTATGATATTTAACTAAGTACATTACAGTTTAGGTACACTACTTTTGCATTTGCTGCTTCGAACCCACACACGCCGTTTGTCTCCCAGACAAAGGGAATTTACTGCTTAGATAATTATATTTATCTGATGATACGGTGTAACTTATATGTACGCCTCCCTCCTTATCTCACCTCGCCTTACCTTTTCTGTCCCTGCTTTATTTCAACACGCAAACCAAATACCAAAACTCTCAAATACAAAGTTTTTAATGGTACGTACGTACTACGTAGACATGAAATAAAAATTGATACTCAATTCTATTGAAATATCTGAAATGAAGTTGCGATTTTGCGAACGCCTGCTTGTAATTGTATAAAATGATAAGTTGGTGAATTGGGGGAGGAAAGGAGATTTTGCGGTAAAAAACGTTTTCATCAATCACACGTAGATACAACTTGTCTGCGATTTATTCCCGCGTCAGTGAGATTAATCATTTAGTTCACTCCGAAGGCCGCCTCGCTAAAAATTCACTTTCTATTCTCCTAACAAATAGATCACTTTTTTGAGAGATTCCACGATGATTTTATAACATAACATAGTATGACTATAAAATTATGCATTGTTGATTTTTTTAAGACCAGAGTTATCTACAAAAAATTGTTTAAGTACATAGTGCAAAATGGTGGGAATATTCCAATATTGTCATCTATCTACTGTTGTTTTCTATGAATAAAGTTAGTGGTTATTTTGTGTACGTTCTGGTATTGACTATTGTGGTCTCTAAATGGAATCTGATCAAAACAATGGCCAAACACAAAGCCAGTTATTAAAAACTCTGTGGTTGACCTCACACGGGTTAGCACGTACATAGTAACACACATAACCTATGTAGGTAAGTATTTATGCATAGGCACTAATATTATAAAGAGAGAAATTTATTATTATAAAGAGAAATTCTTTGAGTTTGCAATACGGAGGTAAGTAATCTTCTGTACCACTAAGTATTTAAAAATCTTAAGAGCCTATTCGAATCGCCGCCGCGCCGGGTATGCGGAATTGCCAGTTCCCGCTAAAACTAATTTATTACCTGTGCTCAGTTCAATTTAAATTGAAAGCACAATTTACCGTAAAATTCGTAATAAAATTCTGACTGATTTACGCACAACGCGCACATCCGAAACTACTTAGGTACTTACGCAAGAAACTGAAATGCATGTTAGGATTTTTGGATATTTCCAGTTTCCACCCCTACCCCTAAGGGAATAAAAAAGGAGACATATTGAAACTCATTATTTCTTTAATGGATTGTAAGGTAAGTATACAGATTCTCTATAATTTCTGTCAGGTACTTTTACTTATTAAAGTAATCAATGTAGTTAACTAATAAAAAGTTAGGTAAATATAAAAGATGTAGACTTTACTGAGGGCTGAAAGGAACTCATGTAACTTGCCCAAACATCTTTCAAACTGTAACCCAAAGTTGTTTACACAACTCGCTCCACAGCAGCCAAGGCTCAACAGAACGAAAGGACCTAGTAAATAAATATCGTCTAATTATATTTGTAAGCTAACTGAATACCAATCTAACTCGCAGGGCATAAGGATCACTTTTAAAAGTAACGACTTTTCACCAGAACGTTACTTCAAATAGCCACTTAAAAGTTTGAAAATTCGTCGTTCGTCAGCAACCCAACCGACAATTTGTTTACAACCCTCATTAGGTATTAAAGTTTTATTTGTTTTAAGTTACAACGCTGGTAATCTTTCATTTGGAGCATTCATTCGTTTCCTTAGCATTTATAAATGGGCAAAATAAATACGACTCGTGTTACAACTTCAGATACATTTTATTGAATGATATTGATCAATGCATTGACAACAACAAATCTTCCTTTGCTGTCGTGGTTCTATTTTCAAATAGGTACCGGCCAGGTCACTGGCCAGTAACATTTTAAAAGAAAACCTGAAAAGAAGAAATCTGACTCCTCTCCTCTCCTCTCCACTCCACTAAAACACTAAGTACTCTCTTCAAAAGCACCGCTCCTCTCAATAGCACCTCTCCACTCCACATCTGGCATCACCAGTATGCCAAAACTGCCCTCGCTTCAGCACATTTCATATCACCACCTTCTACAGTCATTTTGTTCCTCACAGTTGTTATAGCATAGGGTCAAGAACTCACTTATACAAGTCGATAAATTCTATCAACAGAATTGTAGGTAGTTGTCCAAGTAGCTAAAAATTCTACAAGTTCCAAGATGACGTCATGGATGGATTAAACTGGATTGACGTTTGAGGCCCTTCTCACACTACGTACGCTATTTATTAGCTACGTTACTGCAACGCAATCCAAAATTCGCTGTATCTGACCCTGTTCACACAGGAGACGCATCGTAGACGCGTCGCTTACAAAATACAACATTGTGTGAGAAAGGCTTATATTAGTCACCAAATATACCGACGAGTGCCGAATTGTATCTCCTGTATATTTTTTATATCTCCTGTAAGTTAGTAAATATGTATAATGTTTTACATCGCTACTCCATCGAAAATGCGTAACGCTGCAATTCGCTGGATGAAACACTCCTAGCTACAGCTACCTACATTTAAATATTATGTCGTAGTTCGCACTTTTCGCATTTTCTTTTATACAAAGAGTTCCATATCAAAAGATCTCAGTTTTCCTTTGTGGAATATTACACCTCTGCCGAGTAATTTTCTAGGGATTACTCAAGGAAGGGATTTCACTAGGAAAGGTTCCCGAATATTTTGTTGTAGGTATAACAAAGACTTAAAACGCGTCTCGATGTAAAAACACCTTTTTTAATAAATTGAGCAAATTAATTAACTGAATCAAATATGAAAGTATTTGACAGTTATCTTACATAGGTTCATTTGCAAGTGTCGCTGGCGTAGGGGGCTTTACGATACCTATTATCATCCAATCCAAGGGTTGCTAGTACTGCTCACATTATACCTACCTAATAAAAACATTAACAAAGTTAAACACACACTAGTCGTCCCTATTATTTTCAAATTTTCCTCTCGATTTCTCTGGGATGGCATTCATGGATGCCATCATCAGATTCCTGCGGTGTCCTTATCATGGGACCACTCTTGGAATATCTACTTTCCAACAAATAAAGAAATATCAAAATCGGATTATAAACGAGGAAAAAATCTCTGAAATAGGTAAGTACATAAAAGAGCCAATAAATGGTGGCATTGAGACCCTCCTTTTTTTGAAGTCGGTAAAAGATTAATAGGTAAGTAATAGTAACTCAACATCAAATGTGAAAAAGTCTGCTTTTGCGATTATATTGGTTATATCTCAGGAACAACTGGTCCGATTTAAAAAATTCTTTTTGTTTTGAATAGTCCAATTATTGAGGAAGGCTATAGGATATATAACATCACGCCACTACCGAAAGGAGCGGAGGAACAAGTTTCCCGAAGCGAGGGAGTCTACTTAATAATATTGTCTAAGCGTGATGTTATTATAGCCTTCCTCAATCAATACACTATTCAACACAAAAATATTTTTTGAATTCGAACCAAGTACTTCTTGACATTAGCGCATTAAAACAACCCTTCCCCTTTATATTATTACAAGCGGATGTCGTCCTGCAACATACATAATATAGTATATTATTAAGTAAGTAGACGCCCTCGTTTCGCTTTCGGAGACTTGTTTCTCCGCTCCTTTTGGTCTTAGCGTAATGTTATGTAAGTAATAACCTTCCTCAAAACAAAAAGAATATTTCACATCGGACCAGTAGTTCCTGAGATTAGCGTGTTCAAACGAAACAAACTCTTACGCTTTATATTATTAGTATAGATATAGTATAAACATTAATTATCAAAATATAGTATTTAAATATATATATTTTTAGAAATTACCAAAAAAACTTTAACAAACGTTGTCACGAAATAGGGGACACGAATTCACGAACTTAGGAACAGAGCCAAATTTTGTCACGAAATAGGGTTCAAACAAGGGGTCCACAAATAAATTAATAAAAAATTTAATTCTAACTAAAACTGCATAATTCATACCTTAAATTACTAACAAAAGACCATATTCATTACACAAAAACTTTCAGACTGATATCTTATGTAGTAAAATTTTAAAAAAATCTTAAAGTCGGCGGAGGCTTAACATACCGAAATATGGGACACTTACCTTAGGTATATGAAATTATTTTCTTTTAGATAGATAGATAGATACATAAACTCTTTATTGTTTGTACACCGGGAGTAAAAAAGAAAGAAACAAAAAAGCATAACAAACAGCACAAAACAATAGGCGGCCTTATCGCTAAATAGCGATTTCTTCCAGGCAACCCACCAAATTAATTTAATAGGTTAACTTACCACATCGGGAAATATATTACCTAAGTACTCTACATAGTGTACCATATACTTACTTAAAGTCCTACAAGGATCTTTTGGCGCATGACTAACGTGAGGGTGACAGAGACAGCGCCTTGCAGTTTGCCTTCCCTGTACAGAACACACTGTACAGAACAGAACAGGAAATAGTTACTTCCCAGACCCAGTTCTTAGTGAAAATAAGACGATTCAGTAGTTACCTACATTTTTTTACCCGACTGCGTCAGAAGGAAGGTTGTTTCGACCTATGTATCTATGTATGGGACCTAATTTTTTGTGGAGACGAATTTAATGGCCTTCTATAAATTTAGTTGAAAATTTTCGTGTATAATATAGGTACCTGCCTGTGTAAAAAAAATATTTGGAATAAACTTTTTTAAATACCGTGACGAATTTACAACCGGCCAGTAACATGATAAAATAATGAAAACCCTTTTGATATTGAACTTAATGGGCAGGAAAAATTAATTTGCTAGTTTTTTATTGGTCTCTTGAAAGAAAACTTACTTTGTTAACCTTAGACGCAAAAAGATTGTGTTTTTATATTTTTAGTATTTTTTATCCATGACCTTAACTGCACTAAAGGCAATGTTTATAAAAGATAATAATATATTTTATTACCTATTGTTAAAATAACTACTTATTCATAATAGTAGAAGATCCGAATCTAAGTCGACCTTCACCGGGTTGATAATAGAATCGAACTTATTTTATAATAAATTTCGTATCTTAGAAAATATATTAAAAATGGGTTGACAACAAAAATCCTGGACAGAATAGTTTTAATTATTTTTTTTTTAATTATTTTTCATAAAATGTTGTACTTATGATGAAGATAATAATAAAATTTTATACTGGACTTACAGTATAGAACATATAGAATGTGCAGACGTAGGGTAGACTACTATTTACCTGGACGAACTACTGGGTAGACAGGTATAAACAGGTATGTCAATACTAGTTACTTTCACTCGATTTGATAATAGTCTGCACTTTAAGTCCTTTACTTATACTTTAAGTCCAGTATAAAATTTTATTATTATCTTCATCATGCAAAATTTTATGAAAAATTATTTTTCAAAAAATAAAAAAAAATATTCTGTCCAGGATTTTTGTTGTCACCCCATTTTTAATATATTTTCTAAGATACGAAATTTATTATAAAATAAGTTTGATTCTATTATCAACCCGGTGAATGTCGACTTAGATTCGGATCTTAGACCATAATGTAATTTTCTACCTATGCAAATATTATCGTCATTGTAGGCATACTATTAAAAAACTTGAAAAATGACGTCATGTTTGTGATGTGATAGGGAGGGATGGCGCACACTAATCAACCCCGAAATGCTTCGGCATTTCTGCTCCTTGAGCTCCTTGCTTCCACAATGTATTGTCAATATGAAACTTCATACGTGTTATTTCCATAGAGATACCTAGTACACTAGAGTGGGCGAACCATACGGCTGTCCATACATTGCAATCGCCCCCGGTAAAGAAGAGAAACAACGATAACGAATAACTATCTCTCTCCGATCCTGATGAGCCAGAAAGAGAAAGGTGGTTACTAAAGATTTCGTCTCTTTTTATCCAAGGTAGGTACGCTCTGAAGCCTCGCCAGAAAGAGAAAAGTGATTACTAAAGATTTCGTCTCTTTTTATCCGAGGTACGCTCTGAAGCCTGGCTTCTGCCCTCTAGTGTATTAACTCTATGGTTATTTCTCTTCATATTATATTGCCGGCAACGTATCAATTTCACATAAATTTTAGTACATAATTTTATTGTACTTAGTACAGAACAACCTTGGCTATTTTGTGGAACAACTATTTGTGGCTCTGTTCTATTCTGTATCTCTATGGTAATATTTTTACACTGTGGGGGTAGGTTGTTGCCATAGACCAACATTAATGGTAGAATTTCGAAAAATTCCTTTGGATACTATGATAAATTATCTGTGCAAAATTGTCTATGGTGTCATCACATGACCTCTTTATTTTGTCCCCGTGATCAAGTTGTGTGAAATTCAAAAATAATTACGCGCAATGGCCAAAGTAGAAATTGACATAGACGTTCATGAAAATTCACTTGATAATAGGTAAATTGTTTTTATCGTGTACCTTTTATCCTAAGAGTTTTACGTAATATTACATAATTGTTAAAGTGGCGCCGAAGGTCAACATTAGTTTTGCAATTTGGCTAATGATTGAAATACCTTGCGATTTTGTATAAAAAATATTTATCATATTATCACTATCGTTTCACAGTGCCGATAGTGAGTTGCTGGGCATGGTAGAAGAAGATACTTTCGGTGAGTTCTCTACTTATTTCTGTAGTGATATGTACCCTTAGTTGTTAAAAATCTATCTACATGGTATCGCATCACACATGTATTTGTTTACTAATGTAGCTAAAATTTAATTATGCTTCGTGCGGCTTTCGTAGATAATCCCATAGTGCCGGTTATTGAATTAGACTGAAGGATAAATTGAATTATGCTTAATTTCAGGGAGAGCAGAGTGTGACAGACCTCAACTTGTGTCCCAGTCAATCTTAGACTCTAACGAAGAAGACCTGTCCTATAACTTTAGGGACTTGCGTAAGTGTTTACCTTTTTTCATTGATTTGTAATAATAGACAATCCTGCAGCAACATCCTTGGTTATGCTGTCGCCCATGACAACTTTGACTGACCCGTAACAATGCTCAAAGCCTCAAACCTGGTTGACCAGTTAGCAGAGGATGTTATCTAGTTAGACTGTTCCTAAGGTTTGGCTCAGGCTTTGTGAGTTTCAATTAGTTTGTCAGTTGTTAATAGTAATAATCCAATTAGTAATTGTTAGTAAGAGCCTTATTTAATTTGGTAATTTTCCAAGAGGAATGCAATAGTCGTTACAACAGGTACCTATTAACTATAATAAATAAGTAATAATTGTATGTTCCATTATAGGTTGGGGTTGTACCATGGCCAAATTCTATACACAACCTAAAATATATAGGCATTTAAACATCCTATAACTGATATTTTAGGCTGTCTAAAAACACACAATAATATTATAATTCCGTGTTTCTGTAGTTTCCACATTAAGGTCCTATGGCATGCTGTTACTTAATTATTAATAGATTTGTTCTCAAAGACATAATTATAAGTAACTTAACCCTTGTTTGAGTTGTGGACGATCACAACTTCATAACAGCTTTGTAGAGGTACAGTTACCTATCTATAATAATTTAATTTTTAATCAATTAATTATATTATCATTGCTAATTACAGATATTTTAGTTTACTTTTTGTATTGTTAAATATTAACAACTACCAGTGTAAGTATTACTACTCGCCATGGTACTTAATACCTATCCTGCTATCGTAATTATTGATTTATTGTATTGTCAATAGAAAAGTGCAAAGCCGGTGACACTTTTTTTGAAGTGACCATCTCTGTCCACAAGAGTAGCAATGTATCTGTGACTGAATTAGAACAATAACAAACTGAAATATTACTGATATGATGAACTGTCTCTGATATGCCCTGTCCACATCCTCTATGACTACCATCCTGGTATCCTGGTCCCTCAATAGGGTTTTGTTCTAGGTAGGTCACAGTTGTCATGGACGACAGCAGTAGGGTACTTATAGCTGGTGTACAGTGCGCCCAACTTATCTCTGAAATGGCAAAAATTGGAACTAACGAAAAGTCATTCATAAGTACGTTTTGGTCATTCATCTGTCAGTTACTAGTGTGCAATGATTGGTCAAATGAATGTCAAATGCATCCGACAGCGCCTCTTTTGTTTCAATCTTAAGTTGGGTTTACTATACCTATATATTATTGTGGTTAGTAATGGGATTCCCTTACCAAATTAATTTTATTATTACATTTTATTGGTTTCCTGTAACTAAAAGGGGTTTTCTGAAAAATATAACAACTATACAAGTGTTTAATTTTTTTTTATACTTAATGTTTTTAACTTCCATTATCCAATGATTATATTCATTTTTGTCTATGACAGCTGGTGGAGTGACATATAAACTGGTTCAAATGACTGGTGAGGAGTCCACCAATAACATGTCAGAACATTCACCGAGTCATGGTGAGTTAGACCACTTTGTCCATAATTATTATTTATCAAGCATATTACCAATAAAATACAAATTTATTTTTAGGATCGATCATTCAGTGAAGCATTTATGCATTTTTTGCCAATGTTTCATGATTAACATGTGTTATTACCTGTCTGTCTAGCCATCACACTAAAAAGTTTTAAAGTGTTTTAATTATACTAAACGAGAGAGGTTAAATGGGTTGAGAATAAAAAGGAACAAGAAGAAGCAAGAAGAGGATTCTTGTCTGACCAGTTGTATAATAGCATTACACATTGCCTATGTCTACATTAAATCTTCTGAAAAAAGTTATTGAGTTGTTCAAATATAGTTGTGAAGTAAATAGGTACTTAACATTGAAATATTAACAGTACCTATCTGTTTCAGTGCTTCCCAGTGGCGAGTTCTATGTGATCAGCAATCCATGCGAGATGTTCACTAGCGCCACCCCACAGAAGAAAGTTGTGAGGCGACAACCTATGGCTAAAGCTATCACTGCTAAGAAGGTAACTTACCGACTTCAATAAAGGAGGTTCTCAGTTTGACCTGTATGTATGTATATTTGTGCGTGATTATCTCGCGTTTGGTTGAACCGATTTTGATGCGGTTTTCAGCACAGTGTTTGTCAGACTTGGAGAAGATTTGAGGCATATTATTTGGCTGAACCGATTTTGATACGGTTTTCAGCATCGTGTTTATCAGACTTAGGAGAAGGATTTAGGAATATTAACCGCGTTTAACTGAACTGATTTTTACTTTTCGGCGTTAAAGTCGGTTCTATTTTGTTAAAAGTTATTATTTTGCACTTATAAACACTTGTCTACATCATTACTGCCATGTCTGCCATGTACAGACTACATGGCAGACATGGCAGAACTGATATTTATTATAACAGAACATAAAACAATACTTTTTCTAATAATTCTAGTCTATTTGTTGTTCCATTCGCTAATCTCGCACTAAATAAACCATTTAAGAACGTTTTTCACTAATATATTTTGGTGGACTTCATGTAATATTCAGTGTTTATTGCAAACAGCTCATAAATAAGAAGGATAATGCTTTCCAAAGCAAAGCGCGGTTGGGTAGGATCATGCGTAACAATTACGTAATGTTTGTACCAAGGGAAATTCTTCCTGTAGCAAAGCGCGGGAGAGTTTACTAGCAAGCAATTAATCAAGAGGTTTCGTTTACCTTTTTCATTTCCAGAGAGACGATAAGAGACGGGCCACTCACAATGAGGTGGAGAGACGGCGTCGGGATAAAATAAACAGCTGGATAACCAAATTAGCAGCGCTGGTGCCAAACTCCGGGCTGCCCGACACCGCGAGCAAGGGCGGGATATTAGCTAAAGCGTGTGACCACATTACTGAACTTACTGAGAAGCAGAAGAGGTAATTGTAATAATTTTACCTTTGCAGAATGAATTCGCATGTAGTACTTACTTATTCATCTGTGTTTTGGAGGGTAAACGCTCACCAACTAACGCTTACTCCCTTCCTGTAGAATTTTTGCTGGGTGTTGTGAACAACACAGTGAAACATTGCTATAGTGATGCAAGAAAAAACTATGTCATATCATATAAGTAAGGTCTGGAATCAAACCTGAGCCTCCTTACTTAGCAGGCATTGACACATGGCTACGAGGTTGCCATTATCATTAAAACCACACATATTAATTAAAACCACAAACCTGCAATTGTGCAATTTTCGGTATTGAAGATGTTTCAGTGTTGTTTATCATAAGTATAAACAAGCAAGATCAGTCAAGCTCAAGACAAAATTATCAGATATTTTTTTGTTTTTATCCATCAAAAGATTTTGATTTTTGAATCATGCTGTCATGACATTATCTCTTTCCAGGTTAGAAAAATTGGAAGTGGACAATGACAAACTTGTGCTAGAAATACTAAGGCTTAATCAAGAACTGGCCGAGTTACGTAAGGAGAACTCATCAATGCGGATTCAACTGGCAGAAAACTGCTTAGTAAGCAATATGCCAAACAACAGACCAAAAGGCCAGAAGTCTTAGCTCCGACTGAGCCGGCACAGACTGATTAAAGACTATGTGTGTTTGTGAAACTATTGAAGGTGCTGTGTGTTATGATAAAGGGTAAACAGGAATTCCGGTAAGCAATATTGATGTATCACAATAATAATATCTCTCTGTATTGAATAGGCGGCATGGTAGGCCACAATATTATGATGCGGTCACTGATCTGTATAATGTTTAACTTATTGTATAATAATTTTTAATTTATTATGTATTTATGTATAATAATTTTTAACTTATTGCTGGAAAATGTCTCAAGAGAACTATTATTGGAGGTCTTTTATTGCAATAGAACCCAAAACAATGTTTTTTTTTATTTTTTATTTGTAGTTATTTATGAGGTAATTCAGAAACTCCTTATCTGATTAGGGTGCTGTTTCAATAATGTATTGTGGTAATCTTCACTGATAGTATATTTTAAGCTATAATGAAATTTAATTTATCGTTTTATTTATATTATGCAGATCAGTGAGTGCAAGGCAAAATATTAAAATATTTTTATGTATAAATCAGTCTATATTGTAGCAAAGATTTTGGTTATGTTGGCAAGATACAAGTGTTATGCAAAAAGTAGTTTTAATGTAGGTAATGAAAAGGTACATTTTTATTTGGGGTATAAGTTCTTAATACCAACTGACTTTGACAGAGGTTAATAATTATTTCTTTTAATATAAGAGGGATGCATTTTCTTAGCCGTCTGATCATAGAGAAATGTTAGCCACTAGCTAGTGCCCAATTGTTTCATGACCTTTGAAAAAGAATTATAGTAGGAATATGAATTATTATCAATAAGTTGGTAAAAACTTTCTTTATTTTATGTTGGTTAAAGGTAGTTAAGTGGTCACTGCATCCAAAAACCCAATGCCAATTTATCATAGTTTCTCATTTTTTATGCATGTGAACGCGATATTTTATGTAACGATAAAATGTTATTTGTAAAAAGTATGTTAAAGCTGTGCTTTATTAAATAAAATCTGATTTGCTTTGAGTTAAAGTAGGGTAGAGACAGTTTGGCATAATAACGCAAATGTTTAAGCAAATAATAATTATGTATTACATTTTGGTGACTAAATTATTGCATAGGAGCTAATTTGAATTATGAATTGTTTTTTATTAAATTTGATAAATACAAACCCAATCAATAAAAAATGTTATTTGTGTTTGAGCAAATTGTAATACTGTTTATTGCTGTAAAAATTAATAATCTTGTAGCATTCCTTTGGAAAATGAACAGAAATATTGTTATCGGTTAATATATTGTTTTATATACTTTTTTATTATATGTGAGTATCATGTTGCTTTGTTAACTATTAAGTTTTGTTATGATACCAAAAGTAGGTTTAATTATATCACAAAAATAGATATTGTAATGAATTACATCTTTTTGTAACACAATTGGTTCTGTTTAAATTACGTTGTGCTATTAAAACTGATCACTTGCCAAAATATTATAAAGGACTGTTGATTGAAGGATATTAGTACAACATGTTGCATTAAAATAATGAAATTTTTGATTGTAGTACACTCTCTAGGTAGTTTATTACGTCCATGAAAAATAGTAACTAACTGTTAGACACTAAATGACGCGAGTGTGAAACAATTGAAGCTGCCACCAAGCTTTGTTAAAACAGGACACTTTTCTCGTATTGCTGACGAAGTAATGTCCCATCTAGAGGGTTGGTATATAATCCAAGTTAAAGTAATATTTTATACCACTACTAGCATGTCCAAATATCCTGTTGAACATTTGGGACTGTATAAATGTTTTAATATTATTATGGTGTCTGTGATTTATTGTTAATGAGGCACTTAAACTATTACTAAGTTATGATCGTTGTAAAATTTTGTATAGAAGTAATAAAATATAAGCCTATGATTTGGTTTTTTGATATCATGTCTATCATTGTAAAGGTTTATAATAATTGTATAAGATTAATATGAGTAGGTAAAGACTAGGTACCTAGGCGTAGTTCATGGCCGTCAATAATACTGGGGGCTTAGTACGAGTTTTACGTGACGTAACGCGCTCGCTACGTAAATGCGAGTTAGGTACTAACTCACACATAAGGTAGGTACTTTACCTACCTCTTAGGATCTAAAATGTTGGGAAATGAAAGGAATATAAAATAAAATCGAATAACATTACCCATTTGCTTTAATGTTCTCTACTTTTCAAACGTATAATTTTCTATAACACCGATAACACGACAAAGAAATACACAGATTCACTGATGGTGAAAGCATACTTAGATACAATATCTTTACATAGAATATTATTGTAAAAATGTACATGGACTAACAGCATTGACTGATAAAATTGAAACGATTTAGTTATTAATTTGTATCATAGCTAACCATTAAAATAAGTACATAAACCTAGGCAACAGTTAGTAATTTATTGAACCTAAAACAATTTGGGTATTTAAAAAATTTAATATACCTAAAATAATATCACTTCCGATATTTCGGAAACCGAATAATCAATGAAAATAACTATAAGGATAGGCGGAGCGAAGTCGTTAATAGGACCCCCGATGTACGCTTCAGTTCGGAGGGAAAAAATAAATGGCAAATTAACACGTAACGCTAAGAACTCCGACGCGATGTTTACCCGCGCCCGCCGTGGTTGCAAGCACGTAGTTTCTGTAGAATCCATCCTACTAATATTATAAATGCGAAAGTTTGTAAGGATGTATGTGTGTGTGTGTGTGTTTGTTGCTCTTTCACGCAAAAACTACTCAACGGATTTTCATGAAACTTTGCAGTAATACAGCTTAGACATCGGAATAACATAATTTGTTAAATTTTATAGAGATTTTTGAAGGGACTGGTTTCCATACTATAATATTATAAATGCGAAAGTATGTCTGTCTGCGACGTTTTCACGGCTAAAGGTCCGATTTGGATGAAATTCGGAATGAAAATAGTTGAAGACCCCTAAAGGCTTGAAATAGGGGATGAAAGTTTGTATGAAAAATCCCGTTTCGCTATATAAATGAAATCCACGCAGGCGAAGCCGCGGGCAGAAGCTAGTGCAGTTATATAAGTATGCAAAAAATCAAACCATATCTCACGATCATTTTCACGGGTGAAAATCGCATCATGATATCTTGCGTAAATGCCTGCAGAGGGTGAAATCCCTGCCGTACCTACGCATTTACATTTGACATACATTACACATACATTTGACATACATGTTAGATACGAACTATAGGTACATACATCTACTTTTAATAAACATAAAAAGTTACGGCCATTTCAAATACATCAATAAAAAAATTCTTACGTGAAGAGTTATCAATCTAGAACCGACAGTAATGACCAATAAGTTTTTAAAAGATATGAATGTTTTTTTAAATAGATCAAGTAGGTACCTACCCAAAGAAAGTTATAATCATGAGATTGCCCACTACAAAATAGAAAACAATAAATTACCTAAACTTCCAATAAGGTACTAAAATACTTTAACTTATATATCTTTACTGATAACATTTCAAATCCTACTTAATACATTTAGACGTTAAAATGATTAACTACACGGTCTACAATACGAACGTACACACGATCATAATTTTTATTTATTCAGTATTCTTACTTGAAAATATGGGTATTAAATAATGTCTTTAAAGTCTACAGAATACACAAATATTTATTACCAAGACATCGTTTAAATAGTTTAATGTATGCTTATCAAGTAAATACACTGTATATACATTTTATATTTCAAAGTAATTGCGCTACAATCGTCAAGGTTCGACTGGTATTGATAAAATGAATTTACCTTCTTTTTCATAAATGTACCAACATAGTTTAGCTAAGATAATTTTGACTAATACTTACATAAATACCTACGACTCGAAAACAAACATGTTTCACATGCCTACCAAGAATGGAACGCAGATCAGCTCTTAGGAGATATTATATTGCAGATATACACATTGTAGCGAGATACAAAATTATGCTACTTTACTGTACAAGTGTACAACAAATGCATGAAACTTTATACACGGTTTACGCCTAAATCGCAACACTACAAAAAGAAAATCTGATGCAATACGTATTTTTGTGTAAAGCCACTCTATCGGTAAAAATGCGAACTAAATATGAGTGACAGAATTCATTATTTTTACAAGTATATTTATACATATAAGATTTTTTTTTGTAAAAGCTGTAAACAGAAATAAACGTAAACTCCATCGCAGCAGCCTATTCCGAAAACTTTAATTTACTTGGATCTTGTTTGGTGATAACTCTTTCCCCTGCAGTTGCAGACAGTTCTTATTTTTCGCCTGGTGAACCTTGACATCGTAGCTCTTTACGAACGACTTGCTGCAGAACTGGCACGAATACATCCTTTCATCTGAAACAGGAAGATCACAATCACAAAATTTTCAAGAAGTCCGATACCGATAAGTCCGGAATGGAGGTAGAAATAAAAGTATGAAATGATATGGTTGACAAATAGATATACCTACACCTACATACATATACAGATAATCGTTTTTTTTTCAAATTCACTATAGAAATGGTCACTAAATGTTATTTATACCAAGCTAAGACAATAAATACATCAGAGATAATGCACACTTATAAACTGTCAAATAATCAATTCTATAACAACGTACCTGTGTGGCGTTTCAAGTGCCTGTTGAGCGTGTCGCGCCGAGAGAAGCATCGATCGCAGAACGCACACGGAAATGGTTTTTCTCCTGTGTGTTGTCTGGAATATAGATATACTTATTTGATTTTATTGGTAACATTCATACATAAAAAAAAATTGGTTGCCTGTAACGTCGGTATACGGGCGAAAGTTTTACGTGACAACGACTTTAAGTGGTAAAATAATTTTAATGTGAATATTCATTCGTATAGTAGGAAGAAGGATGAAATAATAGTAACAATTTAAAACATTTATTTATACTGTCTAACCGTCATGTGAAGGCGGAAGCAATTTAAGTATAATGTTTTATTTTTGTTAAATAGTTCCTCACTTGTAAACAAGATGGCATTGTACCAATTTGTGAAACGCGCTAACGAGTGTAACGTGGAGTTTATATAAGAGAAAAATTTGTAAAGGTCAATGTGTCGACTTCTTTGGTTTTATAATAAACTGCTATTTTGGGTTTGCAAGCAGTTGTAGTTATTTGTGAAGTAGACCCTGCGTTCCCGTATCTTCATGGGGTAAACGTATACAAAGAATTATATTTAAAACATTGTAACACCATCCGCCATCTAGCGCTGCTAACCGTTAGACCATTAACCATTAGTCACAACTAAGTGAGGTAACAAACTAGTTACTCTACTTAACCATAGATGGCGCTGTACCATTTTCTGTACACTGTCACCAAGGAACGTGAGCGGAGCTTACTAACGCAGTTTCTTGGAGTGCCTCCCGGCAAACCAATTTATAAGACGTTGTCACGTCAAAAATTAAAAATACCTACTTAATAACAATGAACTGGAAATTGGAATGGCAATCTACAGCGGCAACCTTTCAGAACATTATGAAAATATTATAGGTGCGTGCCTCAAGGTGTTATCGAGAGTAAGTGGGCTAGAGCAGTTAGCAGAGGGTGGTGTGGCGACACCGCTCACACGTCACACGGTGACGTCACCGAAGCCTGAAACGCGCTATCGAAGGATTGTCGATCGCCGGCATATATACAACGCCTCGAGTACATTCACTCGGGGCCCGGCCGCCCCCCAGGCATGTCGTCTCGCCTGGCGGGAGATCTCCCTTTGCCAAACTGGTGACCTTCGGACATGAACACGTCCCTTCAAGCACCGTTAGCCATTCAGGCTTCCCCTCCCACCTCACCTCACCGCTCACGCCCGACGGACACACGCAGCGCGTCCCCTCTGGTACCGGTAGCGCTTCAGGCCTCACCTCCCACTTCACCTCACCGCTCACACCTGACGGACTACAGCAGCACCGCTCGCCACTAGTCACGCATGCTCGTCGGGTTCATCGCAGCGTATGGTGTTCCGCTTCCTGAGCCCGTGCCGGCTGCCCCTACGACGACTCCACGGACGGCTGGAGTGTACCACTCGCCCTCCGCATCTGTCGTCTCGCCCTCCCATCCCGACTCACCGCGGATAGAGGGTATCTTCGGGGCAAAACAATCAACGGGTCACCAACGTCGAAGAGCATGGGCTGCAACATCGGATCGACCTCCGGTCTGAGCAGGGGGGTGATGTGGCGACACCGCACACACGTCACACGGTGACGTCACCGAAGCCTGAATCGCGCTATCGAAGAATTGTCGATCGCCGGCATATATACAACGCCTCGAGTACATTCACTCGGGGCCTCGGCCGCCCCCCAGGCATGTCATCTCGCCTGGCGGGAGATCTCCCTTTGCCAAAGTGGTGACCTTCGGACAGAACACGTCCCTTCTAGCACCGGTAGCGATCCAGGCTTCACCTCCCACCTCACCTCACCGCTCACACCCGATGGACACAGGCAGCGCGTCTCTTCGACACTCAGCCAAGCTCGCCGGGATCATCGCCGCGGATGGAGAAGACGCTTCCTGATCCCGGTCCGGCTGCCCTGACGACGACTCCACGGACGGCTGGAGTGCACCACTCGCCCTCCGCATCTGTCGTCTCACCCTCCCATCCCGACTCACCGTGGATAGAGGGTATCTTCGGGGCACAACCATCAAGGGGGTCACCAACATCGAGGAGCACGGGCTGCAACATCGGTGGATCGACCTCCGGTCTGAGCAGGGGGGTGATGTGGCGACACCGCTCACACGTCACACGGTGACGTCACCGAAGCCTGAAACGCGCTATCGAAGGATTGTCGATCGCCGGCATATATACAAAGCCTCGAGTACATTCACTCGGGGCCCGGCCGCCCCCCAGGCATGTCGTCTCGCCTGGCGGGAGATCTCCCTATTGCCAAAGTGGCATTTATGAGTTCTTTAGAACAAACAGGTCTTGGGAGGAGTGAACTCTCTCTCTGTGCGCGTGTGCGCGCTTATGTATTCGTGCGCATCTTTCTCTGTATGTGTTCGAGTATGCGGGCACGTGTGGCGTGCGTGCGCGTCACGCGCTCGTATTCATACGTTTGCGTGCGTGTGTGCGCGCGCGTCTGCGTGTGTGTGTGTCTGTGTGTGTGTGTGTGCGCGCGCGTGTATGTGCGAATGTAAAGGTATGCGTGTGACCTGTTGTGCGTGACGAGCTCGCTGCGGCGGTAGAAGCCGCGGCCGCAGAGCTCGCAGTGCAGCGAGTAGCTCTTGGAGTGGCGGCGCTCGTGCGTGCGTGAGTATGTGTGTGTATATATGTGCGAATGTAAAGGTATGCGTGTGACCTGTTGTGCGTGACGAGCTCGCTGCGGCGGTAGAAGCCGCGGCCGCAGAGCTCGCAGTGCAGCGAGTAGCTCTTGGAGTGGCGGCGCTCGTGTGTCGCGTGGTTCGACGCTGACGAGTTCACCGCGCCGCATATCTTACACACGTACCTCTGGAATACAAATTGTAATTATTGATCAATGTATTATTTAACTTGCTATGTTGGTATTCATGCTTTACTCCCGCAATCATCATCATCGTGTCAGCCTTTATCTATCCACTTCTGGACATAGGCCTCTATATTTATATAGGCCCAGAGCTGCAACAATATCTGCAATACTTCCACAATAGGATTTCTTAAATCACAGGCAGAGATGAGCAAAAAAGATTATATCATGATTATTGTGCATTTGTAAAGGCCGAGAATCGAACCCAAATGGGCTGGTACCCATAAATAATTTTCTATTAGTCAACTAATTACTGATTAATGATTACAAATGAACATGATTAACGTAACAAACCGGATCCGCTCCATTCAGTTTATTCTCTGGCCGCGTCAGCTTGGTGTGCGTCTTCTTGTGGTTGTTGAGATTGTGCTCACTCGTGAAACTCAGTGTACATTTGTCACAGAAAAAGTCCTTTGGTTTCTGAAATTAATGGGGAAGGATTGTATATTTAAATGATCCCCTCAACGAAATTAATTACAGTTCTAGTTTGAAAAGAAAACAAACTGATGCATGTATGAATGAATTAATTATATTGGTCAAAGGCTTATGAAAATTTAAAATGCATGCATGAGTAAAATCAGAACGACAAACGAGTAAAAAAGGAAAGGTTGTTAAATAATCAGTACAAATAAAATTTTGGATACTTACATCATGTGTCTTCAAATGTAGCACCATAGACTTGCTATTGGTGAATGATTTCCCACAAAGATCGCACATCTTCATTTTGACCAGCCTAGGTTTCGCTGGGGTTTTAAACTTATAACGATGCGTCCGTGCAAAGTGAATCTTCAAAGCCTTTAAGTCCCTGAATGTCATATCACACATTTTGCAGCTGGCATTTGATAAACAATACTTGCTTTCTGGCGGCGAAATAATTTTCTTTGCAAATGTCTTTTCTCTATCCGGGCTTTGAATGTCTATCGCTTTCTTGCCCTTTATAATTTCAATCTTATGATCGTAAGCCTCCTGTAACAATTCGGTTAACTTTGCGTCGTTAATGTGTGCAGCATCGACTAAATTGGCAACAGCTCTCTTTTTCATCTCAATGTTTGCCAATTTTTCTTTTTCTGCATTCAAAAATTCTTCTAATATACCATCGTCGCTGTCGTCTTCTATGTATTCTCCAACAGGCTCTCGAAACAGTTCAATTTCTAAATTTTTTCCATTGTTACCATCATCAGGAACCAAGTTTCTATCTTGAAGTAATTCTTCCATATTCAGATCCAGTCTACCATCGTTTTGAATTTCCACGTTTACATTTTCTAAATTAGCTTGTGGTTCTTCCACCTTCTCTATGACAAAATCATCTAAATTAAAATTCTCGTCCAAATTGAAGCTGTCTTCATAAAGTTTAAAGAATTGTCCCTTAAATAGTTTCTTTTCTTTATTTATTTTTACTTTACTTAAGTCTAGTTTTTCTTGTAACACCTTCCCTGCACTGAACTGTCTTATGTCTATCTTTTTCTTCTCTTCAGTGACCTTCCCTGCATTTATGTTGTTTTTTCCGAATTTCATGTTATTTTTCATTCCTATTTCATGTTTTCCATTGAATGCCTTTTCTTTACGAACCTCTGAAGTACGCTTTCCTTTTTTAAATTGTTCTTGAGACTTCATCCCTTTGTCTAATTTTCCAATAAATAAATCCAGTTCCGATTCAAATTTGGGAGATTTTGATTTCTTAGCATTCTTTCCTTTGTCTCCAAATATAATGTGTTTTATTGTTGGGGTTGAAGCTCCAGATTTGGATGGAAAAACTGAAAATTTTATTGATATTCAAATATCTAATAAATAACCACAAAATAATTAATTATTTTCTTGTTTTATTGTTAATTATAACGACATAAATCACTTACACTAATTAATTATCAATAAAAAATGGCTAATATGAATTTTAATATTATACAAAGGAGGTTGAGAGCTAGTTTTTTCTTCTATTTACTATTTCTATTTAGCCAGATATACATTGGTGATACCTTTGGTGACCAATGGTTAACAGACCAATGCTCAAAGGTGACCATTTGCCATGAAGCTACACGCGTCTTCTGCGTATTGGATGGCTATTTACATTAAAAAAAGTTTATATGTCCAAACATGTGTCAATATACTACCTGGCGAAGCTAATAGTTCTTGTAATGAAAACTCCTGATTGTTTTCATCTTTTAGTGCCTTTTCTAGGTTCTGATCAATAACACATCTACTTTTCTTAGTTTCAATGGGAATCTCAACTACATGTTGTTGCACAAAAGGTCTTTCTGCAGGATCTGTCAATTTCATCAGGGAAATATCAATTGGAATATTGTCGTAGTCTTCTCCTGATGTAATATCAGATGTGTTATTCTCCCTGTGCTCAGGACTAGTCATGCGGTCCTGGTTTGTGAATCGAGAAGTTGAAAATCGGCTCAAGCTGAAAAAAACCGTAATTAAAATTAAACTAATAGTAGACACATCATATCAGAAATATAGATGTGTCATTAACATGTCGAATTTGAGGTAGTCAGAGGACCACAACTCGCATAATCTAAATTTAGCTATTTGACTGTATTGTATTTATATGACAGTAACATACAACATACAACACAACTGTCTATTTACCTAATTAAACTTTATTTTTAATTAATTTATATTATTATATTACCTAAGATCAAGTCTATATTCATCAACAGCATCATCTTCAAGCCAATGCGAATCCAAAGAGTCCTCTAGCACATCTGCTTCTTCCTCTATCACTTCCTTGATAATCCTGGCTTCCGAGTCTTCTATCTCATCAACTCTTAATATGTCAGTCATAAAGTTCTGAATACTTGTACAGGTTGATTCTGAAAACGCATTTAGTTTAAGCATAGATGAAGATATACCTTCTTTGTGACGAAACCTACACACTTGAGAGTCCTCCATAACGTTTTCAAAACTGTATGAAGTCTACAAATTTACACGACAATTAAACAACATACCATTATCATCATCTTTGGCTTTATGGTTGGCAGGAGTGTTGGAGCCACTCAATATGGGTAATCTGAAAATGAAATTTATTTAACAATTACATCTAAAGTGACCCATTAATGTAAGTGAACTGTTACTTTAAAGGGAATATTACTTTTGTTATTTTTTACATCTTAGTTGTTCTTTAACCTTCGATATAGCATAAATGTTATAGCACAAATTACTAATTAAGTTAAAGAATCATAACGTACTGTAATTACCAACAAAATCCAACCCATACCTGAACATAGAAGACTCCTCATTCCTCTTCAAGAAGGTATTGAAATCCATGCTGTCGTCAACATCCTTGAGGCCTACGTAGTTTCTGATTTTTTTATCAGAAGTCCTACACATTTTTTTGAATTTGCATGACATTTTCATACTGTAGTAACATTCTTTACATAATTGGAATGTGAACGCATCATTTCTTTTCACCTGTGGCCATAAAAATTGTATTATCACTTTACTGACAAAATATAATTGTTCTACAGCTGATAAACTCTTAATCAATTCTATGCTATGCAGGGAAATTGTTATTGCCATACATGATGTGCCACTACAGCTATAACTAGCGAATACATAATTAACATTTAGTGAAAAAATACACTAAATGTTAATTATGTGAAGCCCATCATAATATAATCATGAAAACTGCATTCAAATCGCATAAGCCATTTCTAAGGTTAGTGTGTACAAAAATTCAGATATACAGACAAAATGAAAAACATTGTTTTGGATTCTCTTAAGTATATAAAGGCTCCCATTATAAATTATTAAATATATTTGCCATCTACAAACAGCGGTCAGTTACAGCTTTATATGAATAGATAAAAGATAGATAAGGCCTTGTATATTGGAAAACTATAAAATAGCATAAAACAATTTTTTTAAATACCTTGTAAAATAATTGCCACAAGAAAACGGAAATTATTTGCACAAGTTATAAGTAGGTTTTTAAAACAATGTAAGGATGTTACATTATTCAACTCAAAAACAAAATTCTAATATTAAGCAATTATTATATAGAGTTCAAATATGCCAGCGATGCCTTACTGAATACAAAACTGCACCAACCTCAAACAAAAGCTGTCAGCCCTGACCTAATATTAAGTAATTTTACTTTAAATCTCTCTTACGCAGTCAGTATTTTAAATTATTATTTTACTAGCTTTTGCCCGCGGCTTCGCCCGCGTGGAATTCGTTTATATCGCGAACCGGGGAAGTGGGGAAGAAGATGACGTATCAACTATCTTCCTGGGAACATTCATCGAAATCGGTCAGGCGGTTTAGATTTTTCATACAAACTTTCATCCCCTATTTCAAGCATTTAGGGGTTGATTTTTGAAAAAAAAAGTAGCCTATATGTGACTCTGGGTCTTCAACTATTTTCATTCCGAATTTCATCCAAATCGCACCGGTGGTTTAGCCGTGAAAACGTCACAGACAGACAGACAGACAGACTTTCGCATTTATAATATTAGTATGGATTTAAAGTTGATCAACAAAAAAGTCAACACAAGCCTTTAAAAAACATCATAAAGAATTCAAAACACTTTTTTCACTACACACACAATGTATAATTTTGCAGTTTTTTTTTCAGATTGTTTTTAAATATGAGAATGTCGTTTTTTCAAGTTTCTATTACAAGGATTAAGTTAAAACTGCTTGTATAAGTATTAATCTTACTCGTTACCTGTAAGCCAGTAGAATAAACAAATAATCTTCGTCTTTCTTCATTGTATTGCAGTAAATCAAGCGGATCGGCGAATTTATTGAGACATCCTCTACAATACCCGTCCATTGTATGGGATACCGATACCGGCTCTTACATTCTCAGAACGCTCCAAATTGATAAGTTTTATAGCCACACCTTCAGTACACCTTGACAAAACCCAAGATTTGTACAGATAGAAGATCACTATGAAATGAAATCTGAATTGTATTCCTTAATTTTCTGAAATTGGAAAGCTTAATCACAATACAACTCAATAGGTAATCAATTAATAATCAATAGTCTCAGGGGGAAATTGGAATTCGATCAATAAACAGTAGGTAGGTATGATAATGACATTAATGACAGACATGAAGGAAGTGACATTAAGTCATTAACACAGAGTGAAGTGACATTATTACAAAACACTGACACAGATTAAATATTGTTTGACATTGTCGAGTTACAGGTTGGGAAGAGATATTTGGCAAGTTCCACTTAATTATCACGACGCTCAAGACATTCCATTTTCTATATGAAAAAGTCGTATTGCAGAACTCTCAGGAACCGGATTTGTAATCTTCATTCATCATCATCATCATCTCAGCCTATCACGGCCCACTATTGAGCACGGGTCTCTTCTCAGAATGAGAAGGTTAAGGCCATAGTCCACCACGCTGGCCAGGTGTGGATTGGCGGACTTCACACACCTTTGAGTTTTGCAAACTCTCTGGCATGCAGGTTTCCTCATGATGTTTTCCTTCACCGTTTGTAGCCAGTGACATTTAAATGCTTAAAACGCACATCACTCCGAAAAGTCAGAGATGCGTGCCCTGGGTTCGAACCTGGAACATCCGAATAGGAGGCCGAATTCATAACCACTAGGCTATCACCGCTACAAACCTTTCTCTCGCGTAAACATGTCATGTCAATTTTTTCGTTCCGCTTTCTTTTGAATTGTACAAACAAGTTTTACTCGTGGGAAACGGATTTTACCGTCAATTATTAATGTTAACAATGAAAAAGGTGGATTAATTAACAAAAAGCATAAACAGGAACGTTAAGAAGTTAATTAAAAATTTGTAAGTCTTACAAGATACATAAGTACTAATATTGTGTACATTTTTAGGGTTCCGTACCCAAAGGGTAAAGCGGGACCCTATTACTGAGACTTCGCTGTCCGTCCGTCCGTCTGTCACCAGGTTGTATCTCGTGAACCGTAATAGTTACACAGTTGAAATTTTCACATTTTTTGATGTATTTCTGTTGCCGCTACAACAACAAATACTAAAAAATATTTAAATAAATATTTAAGTGGGCGCCCATACTTTCGATGCCTCAGCGATAGTTTAGTTACCTTTCGGTCTAAGAGATGGCGTTGTGGCTACAATAAAACAATTAAATATTTAAGTGAGGCTTTCATATAACAGATCATATTTTTTGGCGTTTTTATATGTACATAATGGTACGGAACCCTTCGTGCGTGAGTCCGATTCGCAACTGGCCGGTTTTTTATTGCAGTTGCACGTTTACATATCTTATTAATGTCTTTTGTGGCAGTAATAAGTTCCTGTCAATGTATCGCAATTATACATCAAAATCTACTTCATCTATGGCACTTTTTTCGGTATCTTATTATTTAGAAGTACCGCTTTTATTTTACAATTTTGAAAGTACCTCAAAAACATTATAACTACCGTCAATCAGAAAGGACGCGGACGGGTCGTTCTGAGCTAAACATTGCCAAAATGTTTACGTCGTTTGTTATCACCGCTACCAAAATCAACGAACAATAAACGTACTGTTTCAGCGTTTCAGCCTTGTGTCATTAAGTTGAGAGAATCTGAAGGATTGCACAGGTTATACATATATATAACAGGTTGCAGCCATAGAGATATTACACTAGAGGGCAGAAGCCAGGCTTCAGAGCGTACCTCGGATAAAAAGAGACGAAATCTTTAGTAATCACCTTTCTCTTTCTGGCTCCTCGGGATCGGAGAGAGATAAGTAATTACCGTTATCGTTGTTTCTCTTTCTAACCGGGGGCGATTGCAATGTATGGGCAGCCGTATGGCTCACCCACTCTAGTGTAATATCTCTATGGTTGCAGCAAAGAGCTTTAGCCGCGTTCCGTAATTCGATCATAACACTCATAACGTTCAATTTTCTATAGAAAAAGCACACTAATTTGTGAGAAAAAGTGTCGTTTTGGTCGTTTAACCACAAAGATAATATTTTGTGGTTTAACGGAACGCGCCTTGGGTTGCAGTTGCAGGTGGTTGCAGTCAGTTCTGTTCTTCTGTCAGTCTGACAGTCAATTGACAATGACATCAATCAAGTAGATAGACATTGACAAATTGACATTGACAATTTCATAAACAAACAACAAACAATCAAAACATTGACCGTACTACGCCGTACTTAATCCGCCGCCTTAATCGTAATAAATAAGTTGAAAATCTGTTTCTTTTACATATTTAGGTTTTATAAATATAGGAAATAAAGACAAAATGGATAATAACCAGATAACAGTAGATCCTGAAGTGCAAGTGACTGTAAACAGACCGATCCGAGTGATACATTTCAGTGACGGGATCGAAGAGGAATTCGAGGAGGATAAAGTAGATGCCCTGGAGAGTGCTCCTGCAGTAAAGGATGACGTGGATCCGGTATATATATGTGCCATATTAATTATTACTAGGATAGATTGAAACAACGTTCAGGAACAAAGGATATATCCCAGACGATTGTCGATTTCACTGTTTTCTAATAGTTCACCTTTGCTAGTTTTATATGTTTCAAGGACTTATAATAATTGTCTTTAATCTCTTAGGCTTATACAATTTCGCGCTGATTAGGGAATGGAATTGTCTCCATATTGGTCTGAAACAGTATAAAATACTTGGTATATACTTATCCATTGCAGCTCTTATGTCTGAGCAGTAAACACTTATAATAATGCTTTGTTTCCAGAAAACCTTGACTTGGGGCCCGTGGTTGTCGCATTATGCCTGGAAATCTGGCTCCAAGGTTTTATACGCAGTTGATTATGCTGGGGAGTCATTAGCTAACTTCTTTGGTATAACCACACCCAAGTACCAAATTGAGATAGATGAGTACGAAAGAATTAAGGAAGAGAAGAGGAAGATTGATGAAGACGCTGCAGGCTGGGTGCCGAAAAACACTGGAGGCGACATCCCGCTAGTTTTGAATGAACCAATTAACAATAATGTTAGAAATGAGAACGAGTTAGGAAAATAATTGATGTAAAGAAATTAATTTATTATTTACAACACACACACATAACTTTATAAACACTGTAATTTATAATTTTTTGGATACACATTCCTTTTGTACATTAAACATTATGGTATGAGGGAAATAATATAAGACTAGATAACTCTAGCTATAAACCAGTGAAGTAAAGAACTATTTATGCTATTGTTCTAAATTCACGCAAAAGGTGCTAAAATAGTCATGTAATTTCATAAAATAATTTTTTCATATACAAGTCATAAAGAAACAAGAATATTTAATGCTATAATAGAATAATACACCTTCAGGGGCTTCAGGCAATAATATCAACATTACCTTGGAGAAATAACATGTTTCTGTGTAATAATTTTAGGAGAATAATTTGTAGCTCTCACTTGTGTGTATTAATTGTGACTAATTTAATTTAACATTGTTAGAATTGGTATATTTTACAATACAATTATATTATATATGTTATTATATGGTACAACCAAATATTTATAACATTGAATAACATTTTTAAATTACCTATTTAAGTTTTATCTAACATTGTTTGTGATAAGCCTACTAAAGTTAATTTTATGGAATGACCCAGTCATAGGAGTAACAATAAAAATAAGTAGTCTTAAAATAATTTAAACTTAGATATAAATGTAACTTTAGTTATTAACGACTATTGTTGTGCAATAATAAAAAGACTAATGAATAAAATTACTGGGAAGTGGGTATTTTTAATGACACAAAAAGAAATTTATTATTTGGCATGCAAATTCTTTTTTTTACTATTTTAAGTGTAAATTACCTACAAACGAGAAAAATGTTAGTAGTATGGAGTGCTTCTCGGTGGTCATGTATGTACCTATCTAGCCATGCACTTAAAATCTACGATAATGTATTAAGTGCCTTTGTTTAACTTCTTTAAAGTCGACATACCTACTCAAATGCAAATAACTATTGTTTGAAAACGATCAAAACTCAAAATTGATACATAAGTGCAACACAAATGAAATGCAATTTTAATAATTGAAAAAGTTCAGAAACCCACCAAATCGGCGCTAAAGTAGCTAAGGTTATGCTACGAATGCAGCATCGTAGCGAATTGAATTTAGTAAGTTATCAATCACGATAGATGGCGTTATTAATAGTCTTTACCTTTACGAATGATTTGGGACCGGAATCCAGAACCGCGCGTTCGGATATTCACGATTCTTGGTTGGTATTTTGACAGCGTTCATTTCAGGTAGGTAGTTTATAGTGTTATCGCTAGATGGCGGTCACCCCAAAAATAGGTAGGTACTAAATTAAAAATAGCCACAGCCCACAGTGGCACAAGTGGACAGTTGGTACATTGTAAAGTATGTAAACAAAAACTATTACACGATAATTATGTACCTACATTAAAAATCCCGTCTAAAATGCGATTAGGTTTCCCGAGGCAAAGTAAGGTCGGTTGCTTTATGCTTAGAAACTTACCTATCTAAGTATAAGTATGTGTACAAGAAAATTTAATTGCATAGGTCTATTAAAAGTAGCAATTTTATTAATTCTGCCTGCTGCGGTCGAATTTGTACCGTAGAGCGGCAGTCACTTCTATGAACGGTATACATTAAATTTGTAGAATTAATAACCTAGGTACATAAACTATCTACGCAAGTAGATAGTATGGTAAACAGGCACTACGTACGTGATGTCTTGTTCCGTGCTATAATAGGTAATCGCATCTATCTATTGTAGTGTGTAGCTAAGACACCTTAATACATATATAAGTTAGGATAATTAGTATTAAGACAGTCTCAATAAAGACATCATTAAACGAAGACGTGTATTAATTCGAACCTACATCGCATCTTACACTACATGGCGACCCTGCCAGGATTCGAACCTGGAATCTTCTGATGTCTTCTGATGTCTTTATTGAGACTGTCTTAATACTAATTATCCTAACTTATATATTATGTATTAAGGTGTCTTAGCTACACACTACACTATTTTAAATATTCCCCGATTATTTTTCATAGCGCTCAATAGGTAGATAAGAATGGTTAGTCTTAACACCTAACACTTACCTACATACAAATAATTGGGCTTTTTTACCTTTGATGATCTAATGTCTAGATTGAGCGTCGCCCTACAATGAAAACAAAAACAAGGCAACAATATCAAGCATGTGTACGTGCAGGCGATGTTTTACACGTTCGTCTATTTTCTATGTGTGCGTGATCAATGATACAATGATATAAAAATGGTGGCCAACAGCTGTTGGCCACAATTTTTTGACACGTTTGCGTGGATTCGATGTTCCATCTAGATGTTCGATCATCAAAGTTTTTTACCTATACCTACCTAATCCGAATTTATGTGACTCGCTTGATCAATTCTTAGAAAATCTATGTGTAAGTACCTATCTACCTATCACAAAAACGATAATTGAAATTTACGTAATTTTGGGATTACTTAGTACCTCTTATCAAAGCCGTAAAATAAACAGATTAGGTCCTAAACCATTTCAGCATGCCAAATTGTAAAGTATGATAACGTTAACTATTTTAAAATTATTTTAAAGCAAAGCAAGGTCTAACTAGATTCCATTTTCAAGGTACAAAGAAACGTGGACGAATTTGCATCCATACTCTTAAATTATAGTCCAATCAACACAAAATGCGTCGTAACCGACACGCTTGGGCGTAACT
This sequence comes from Hesperia comma, assembly GCA_905404135.1. Classification (NCBI taxonomy): domain Eukaryota; kingdom Metazoa; phylum Arthropoda; class Insecta; order Lepidoptera; family Hesperiidae; genus Hesperia; species Hesperia comma. The sequence goes on along the minus strand of FR990029.1, from coordinate 15,175,580 downwards.
CAAAGTAAACTTTATTTTCATCACAATAAGGTTGAAAATCTATCACGTGTTCCACACATGTTATTGTTTGTCAGTGTTTCGCGCGTGATATGTCGAAATGTAAACGGTTTGAGCGGTCAGATCGATATGCGTTGCGCGAGGGTGTTTAGAGTCGCGCGATTGGCCGCCGTGTGTGGGGCGGGGCGAGCCGGCGAGTGTGTGAGGCGGTCGCGGTGCGGACTGCGGTTTTGGCGCCAAAACACGTTACATTACACTCCTACACTCCTAGCTTAGTTTAATTAATCTGTGCCGGATACTAAGTAATTTTCTAATTCTAATTTAATTTTGACTAAAAAGGTGACGTTGAAGGTTAATAATTATTTTGTTGATTAATAATTGCCTCTAGTGGGCACCTATAATTACCTACCTATGTAATTTGATCAACAGTAGATAAGATAGGTACCTACTAAGTACTTAGTTGCTAGCTGACTCCAGGCGGTTAATTTCATGGGCAGTTGCATTATTTGTGTAGGTACTATGTAGGTACCTAAATTATAGTAAGATTGATAATTAGGTAAGTTACTTTTGTTGAAACGCATTAGGTAATAATTTTAGGTAAGAATTACCAAAAGGTTTTTAACATCACATTAAAGGCAAGCTTGAAGGAATAAGAAGTTAGTGAAATGCACATAACGTATCTACATAATTATCTAATTAGGTCATACCTATAGAGATTCTTAGGAGAATATACCTACTGCCTACAGTTAGGTAACTTATGATAAAAGTAAACTAAGGTTTAGAGATCTTGAGATAAAAAGGGCCATCGGTTAGGCAGGTCCGACATAAATAAATAAAATTCCCCTGAATAAAATTTGAGTCATAATGAGCTGAGTACCTAACTGAATAGAGCCGACAGAAGAACTTGTAGAGCAGTTCCTAGAGTCAGAGCTACTGTTAGCTCTGTATAAGGTATCTGTAGCAAGCACACAGCTCATCATCAAACTCATCGAACACAATACATGATTACTGATTATGATTCTTAATCATGATTAGGTACTGATTATGATTACATGTGGAAGCACTTAGGTACCTACGGTACCTACTTAGTCATGGAAATGAAAGTACCTTCGTATGTCTCTACATAGCTCTAGCTATCACTCTTAGTTGATCTTAGTAATACCTAGTCCAGTTAATAATTGTTAGTGTGATGCGTTGCTATCCCCGAGGGCTGGAGATGGTCGCCTCTAATAAAGTGTAACCGGCTACACAAATTTCTATCCGGAACATAATTGCTGTTAAATCAATTATGTATTATGATGGTAGAAAGTAGATAATGTGGACGGTGGTAGTAGGTACTTCCTCGGGTAAACTCTAGGTTCTTATCACCTATAGGTGAAAAATACAAAGATCAATTACAAAAGCTCTTTGAAACACTTAGTGGATATAATGCAACTCTCTTAACGATGCCTGCAGATCAGAGATGCCCCTAAAATAATTTATTTATTTATTTAAACTTTATTATACCAGGAACATTGTGGTACAAAAGGCGGACTTAATGCTAAAAGCATTCTCTACCAGTCCACCTTTAGACTAAGCAGATAACATCGAAGGCGGTATTACAATATTAATTAGAAAAGAAATACGAGGACATACCTACACAAAAACGATGATCAACTCAACTCTCAACTCGGCACAAATGTAAATCTTAGCATGTGAACTAACTCAGCAATCATGCTTAAGATAATGGGCAGTTACAATTAATACAATAATCTCTGTACCCTCTGTGTAATCCAAGAGGTAGAAGAAACATTCCACTTGTAACATGGGAAAAGGAACATGAAAGAGAAACTGACCGTACTGGCGCTAAATGGGATAAGATAGAGACAGATGAGCATCTTTGAAGGATGCAATAAATACCTAATAGTAATACCGGCAATGCGTTGATGATACCCCTAGTGTAGGCTATGACAATGGGCGACGATGATCACATACCATTAGGTGACCTAACTGCTCGTTTGCCGGCTAAAGCTATAAAAAAGCATTTAGCTGAGCCGAAGAACGCAGGCAGAGTTTGTTTAGTAGTGCTAATATGCCGTTGGATCATTAAGTATAAAGACTTGCCTATTTATCGGTCACTAGAAAAAAAATCAGGAATAAGTAGTAAGGTATAGAAACCGGGAAACCTTTCCAAACAAAACTACATGAGAAACACAATATAAAACATAATAAACATACCAATAAATCATAAAATACCACGAACATTAATTCCGAGCAATAAATAACAAGCGATTCATACATTTTCAATAATTTACGACAAACCGTAGTAATTATTAACTAATTCAATAATTCGCTAACAGTACAGGTCATTCCGGACAATGTGCTCCTTTATGACAAGCCAGTATGGACAGCCTTTGGACAATTTTACCCTCTTTGAATTATTGAATAAACTTGCAAATTTAAAAGAGGCGCGTGGTAAGACCAGTTTTGGGCATCGGACTAGACTAACCGGTTAATACCGGTTAGGAGCGTGCGTTATTTTGCGCGGATTTTGCAAACACAAAAAGTATGTTGCCATTGTTTGATCCAGTTATCGTTCGGTTTTTGATTGTAAATAAATAAATACATGCTGTAGATAATAAGGCAGGTGTTGAATTGGTGCGTTTTGTTATCTAATCATTAACTTACCTATGATAGGAAAAGTCCTTTTTATATTTAATATATCATTGGAAAAATCTTACTAGTTGAAATCTGAATAATTTATCATTTTCATGTTTTTAATTTTCATTACAATTTCCGATGATATCACGAAACATATTATGCTTGTTGATGTCGAGTTCTTAGCTAACTTAGTAGGTATACCTACTTTTATCCTACTTTTAAAATCCATTAAATTATAGCTATTACAATAATTAGGTTGTACTTTAAAACTACTTCGAAATTAATTATCACTACCCAACTTTCTTATTGATTGTTTGAAAGTGACCGAGCATCTGACTTCAAGTAGATTTACTAATTTGAAATTTGATACATCATTTCTAATAATATTAAAGTGAATGAACTAAGTAGGTAGGTACCTAGTACGAGCTACCATTTTATCGAGTTTTTATTTTAAAGAAGACTGCGATGGACCGAATAAAATATTGAATTGTGTGCTATTCCTGGCAGCTAACACTACAAAATTAAATGAAAAATTATTTAAATATGGAACACTATACACTGCATAAATAGCTGGATTTTCGTTTGAATTACTTTATTAATCACTATTTATAAAACGCAACACAATATCGATGCAATATTCAAATCGGGCGGCCATCGGAGGGTTTGCACGGCAGATGTTCTATTCCAACTTTGCATGCATTCGCAATGTTGTTTATTAAAAAAAATCTTTTGTGGGCATTTAAAAAGTAAAACTTCCCTTGACAATACGCCATGCAAATTAGAAAGGAATGTGCAGTACAAGGTCGTAAAAACGCGGAAACGATTCGCTAATATCACCGTTATATCTGATACTAAAGTGGTCATATTTGTTTGAGGTGTAATTCAATGCAAATATTATTTTTATTCGAAATGATTGCAGTGGAATCTGGGCTCTATGAGGTTATCCTAAGGTCTGAATTGGAACATTCGTAAAAGAAGAAAAATTTGCATAAGCATCGCACACCTTTCCCGTTGATCCTTTCTATGGCAGTTTGACTGACAGGGTTTAGGTTGAATGAAATTTAAATCGTGGATAAGAAGGCGTTATGTACTTTCATTCATGTATTCTAACCTGACGATATATTTTAATTTTGCATTTTTCAGGTAAGTAGATAAAAAACGTTCTACGAATCAGACGCAGACCGCATTTAAAGTAGATCTAAATAGGTAGGTAAAACTATGAATTTAAAATTAATTAGGTAATCATTTTTATCACATTTTTGTGAAGATTTTTTTTTAATAAATAAACGCTAACACACTCATACCCCCGCAGTAGGTTACTAGGTACCTGTGTCGCGGGTGGCATGGACTACACATATAACATATTACAATTACACCCATGACCCGAGTACAAATATTTATCTGCCACATAAATATCTGCCCGGCCGGGAATCGAACCCGGGACCCCTCGCGTCGCAGGCAGTATCGCTACCAACTAGGCTACAGGGTCGTCAAAATTATTGTAATGGAAATTTCATACAAGAAAGCCAAAAATCGAGTAGCTGAGTCACCAAATTCTGTTTCTCCGCTCCTTCTTAGTCAACATATCGTTGATGTCTTGTTCTTGAGCAACGACGACTCATCCTTACTTCCTTACTATAATATTATAAATGTGAAAGTGTGTTTGTTTGTTTGTTTGTGACTCTTTCACGTCGCAACATGGCTATTATATGACATGGTTTATGTGTGTGGGGATAGTTAGGAGGGTGGAGAGTGACGTAGGCTACTTTTTACCGCGGAAAAACATCTCATTCCCATGGGAAGATCGATGTTTTGTTAGTTGCTAGATATTTAGTTCCGGAGTTGTTAACAGATGGCGTTAGTAAAATTCGTTTGCAAGTTCTGAATCACGCTATTAAATACTACAGTACCTGGTTGACCGAGCTTTGCTCGGTTGAAAATTATATTTAGTATGAATCGCAAGAAATACGAGGAATTCCGCCATCTATTCAGGAGTCAAATCATACAACTGTTCACTGAGCACAAAATTCATTGTACTTATGTTACGGCCAAAGGATCTCAACAGCGTGTTTCACAAAGTTGTACAGCGCCATCTAGTTTCATACTACTGAAATTTCAACACGTTACAAACAGTACCTCATAGAAGTTAACTGTGTGAGCGAATTAATTGCATTTTAAATAGGTACATACTTAATTAGATAAATTCATTGAACTTTCCTTCGTACTTTTCGCAGGCTTAGGCAGTCCCCGACTGAAATTTTTATTTGCGATAAAATGTATTGAATGTTTATGATAATTAAACAACATAAATAAATATACTTTTAGTTTAATGAGCAAGTTGTTAGGCGTACTTAAAATTTTATTGATTCTATTTACAACAATAGTAATTTCATCGATCTGACCATTATTTATTTAAAACTTTATTAAAATATATTATTAAATCGATAATAACAAAACTAACATTTATTTACAAATATTCTCGTAAATATCACAAACGCACGTTAAACTATCACTACGCGTCCTGCGAGGTCAAGCGAGATAATCGCACTGATTTTTAATTTTATTCAAACAGAAAATAGGTAGGTATAACGCAAAAATAGCGCTTCAACGTAAGAATGAATATTAATATTAGTATATTAGATTAGCCGAACAAAAATATATTCGAGCGCCATCTAGTTTCATACTACTGAAACAAACAAACCGTATCTCATAGAAGTTATCCTAATGTTTCATAGATGACGTCAGTATGATGTTTTTAAAATCTCTTTATCTCGGGAACCGAGCTTTTCTCGAACCTGGGACCTTGATAAATCGATTCCTTGAGCCGAAAACCCCCTAATCTGTAACTTTCATGAAAATCTTTGCAGCCGTTTCCGAGATCGTGATTATATATAAATAAATAAATATACAAGAATTGCTCGTTTAAAGATATTAGATATTATAATTTACTTTTTAGCTGAGATTCCTACGGGAGCGGGCCTACGCGGCTTTTACCTACGGGTCCCGAAGCGAAGCGCGGGCGGTTCTCTAGTTGACCATATACAAATAAAATAATGCATTTGCATTTTTATCGGCTATGTATATAAAACAGAGTAGATACAGAACTCTACAGCGCAGACTAAACATTATTTAACAGCATAGAGCTCACAATAATCTACAGTAGATTGTTAAATATTGATTTAATAATTAACATAGGTACTAACTAGATAAGTATTATTTATTATTCAATATTTATTATTCAAAAAGTACTGATAACAAAAAGTAAAACACATCTATAAATACGTAGAGATTCGATGGTAGAGATCAGTAAACACTGAAAGGTACACAAAAAAAACACATTAATCACAGTAAAATTAGAAAAGGTGACTTAGTGAGTCTAAAAGTAAACAAAATTGCCATACAATAATAAAAATAATAAGTTGAGGCCTCGTTTCCGTTTCCGGGTTTGCTCCGAATGCAATTGGTTTGCATTTGCAACAATCGGGCGCGTTACTGAAGGGGTGATATGCAAAATAGAAGATTAATCAAATTGCAGCTTGCATTATATTATGTAACGATCGTGAACCGAGGTATCGCCAGGTGATATACGAGTTTGGCATTAGGTGCCTACTGCAATAAATATAGCGTTAATGAGTAGAGTAACTTTGCAAAAAGAAAATTGATAAAAACCACGTCTTTGAATTTCTTTATCTGGCTGGTGTGGTGGTGGTAGAAAATTTAGGATTTATTTTGGATTTAGATACAGTTATTCACGGGAAAGGCTTTAATGTTTTGTAATCACGTTTTTTTCAGAACGGGCAACCAGAGGAATTTAAAAATATTAAAGTTTCAACTTGATTAAAAGGTAGAGCATTACATTAAATAGGTTAGGCTAGAAACGTTAAACTAAATAACTTTCTTCACCACTTTTCTTGTTATTTATTGTATAATTATTACTTTTAAATTAGCATAGTAACAATAGTTACGTCATTGAATTTTCAAGGTAATGTATCAAGGTTTTTTCTTTATTTTCGCTACGATTTGGGTATTGACAATTGTTATAGTAATTTCAATACAAAAGTTTGAAAAAGAATAAAAAAATCATTGCAAGTATAAGACAAAATTATTTGTAACAACGTTTCGAACTCCGCATTGCTGATCTAAATACATAATAATATAAAAATTGCACATGGCCACTGGCGAGCCCCGGAAATTCGCAAACCAGTTCCAGAACCCAACCCTAATCTGCCGGGGGACACTTAAAAACCTTTAATACAAACACAATGGGCTCGCCCGAGAGCCGATGGGCAGTCCGGCACAATAGCCGGACGGGCCGATTAATTCGCTACACAATGACCACGAGCACGGTAGGTCCGAGAGGTCATATTTAGGTAGAGGGTTCAAGGGTCAGCGAGGGTTAGTAAATAGCGGATGCCCCACCAATGCCAGGGGAGTGACGCGGTGGTAAAGTTTAGAAAACATGTCGCGATGACGGGTTACGAGAAATTTATGTGTTTTCGCGCAATCTGTTTGCGTTGCGTGTTTTGTGGGTGTTTTACACTTGTTATATTGGAACCCGACGGCGTGGCTATAAATCACTGCATAGTTTACGTAATGGTAGTTTTTGTTTCTCGTTCAATATTTTTAAGCGGTCAATATCATTTCATTATGTTTTAAGAGGATTTCCGCAACTTTGAAGGTATTTATTTTATCTCCAGAACCGCCTATTCGTAGGCTCTCCGACACTGCAAAGTAACCTTTAGAGCATGACTAGGCAGATGTCCAGATAAAACTACACCATCCGGATAAAACTCCGTTATTTGAGAGGTACTTACCACTAACTAAACGCAAATCGCATGGCAATGCGCTTCGATTGTTTTCAATATCGTTTGAAACTCTCACAGGAATATGCAACGTTCATCTTAAATCATCCGTTCACTAGCTCCTTCCACTTCAACCAAATCTATTTAAACAATTTCGAGTATTAAATCATCTGATTCGTACAATCGTGCACAAGTCAACAACGACGAGCACTCTTGAATTACGACATCAGATGGAATCGGTAGCGATAGTTATCGTCAAATAAAGGGTACATAGAAATCACACAGCCAGGACCTATATTTTGCGATACTGCGAGGCATAAAGTGTGAAATTGGTGATCTTATCTGATGCTATTGTCTGTCTGTTTTGTTTAGGAAGACCTTCAAAGTTCTTTAAAAGAGAAGTTTAGATGTCTATACAAATAGAAGGACTATTTCATTCATTTATTTGTCACTTTGTTAGTAAATGAAAGAGGCTCAATTTTCGAAGCTGAGCCAAATCATTCTATTTACGATGCACTTATACAACTTGGTTCTTCGTTATAGGTCGTTGTCTCCACAACTGTGATTTTTTTCTGATAGCAGGTAGGTATTTATGTTGTCAGTTTATAATTCCCTGGCTAGCTATTTCTTACACGAATTAATAGTGAAATGTTAAAAATGAAAATTAAAATGCCCCAACTTATGCGACATATTTCTTGACCGGTAATTCCTTGGTGTTACCTTTGATATTACGGAGGTTAGGTACTTAGCTACTCATTTTTCCTCACAAAAAGACTGACAACTGGCGGTGTCAGTTGAAGGATTGTCTAACCTAATTTAACCCTACCTAACCCAAAACTGACGTGCCATTGCGAACCACAGTAGCGTACCCATGACTACATTAACTAAAAAAAACATCAATACAGATCCGACGTGTCTAACCCTTTGAATGCATAAAAAGACCAATTTTGTATGCGGACCCGGTGTCTCGTTTCAATAAAGTGTAATAAAAAAAAAGATAAAACTTTTTTACCCACGATCCTTTGGGGTCACGTTTTTAATGGGGTTGAATCCTTAATTTGCAACAAGGTGCATCGCACGCAAAGGGATGCATCGAGAGATTTAAATGAGTTCTATAGTGAAAAAGTGTAAAGGGTTGAGCTGGTGCCAGTTTCCCACCGGCACGACAAAAGATGTTAGCGCTGTTTGACATTGACGGGTTAGAGTTTTGTATCGATCGTTTATCGATTTGTAGTTTCTCATGTTTATCGAATATTCCACTTGACTTTAGATCATTAGTAACTGACACAGTAATATTAATAAATATGTTCGAATTACCTTATAATTGTTGGTAATTAATAGAGCTAATTTAAATTCTTCATCACCATCATAAATCATAACCCATAATTACTCTCACTTTTGTGCTTGGGTCTTTATAGATAGGTAGGTACCGCTATAAAACTATACATACATGCTATAAAACTGATCAATGTCTGTAAATAGATGTTATTTCAGAAAAAATATCGCTCACACACTCATATCTTCGCCAGCCAGCCATTTGGCCTTTGCGGCCTGTAATTGGAACTTTGGATCGGGATGTGATTTTGTATTTTTGATATTTTTAACTAGATAGATACAAACGCAGTATCTTTCTCAACCCTTATAACTAATCAGGTCTTTAATTACAGTAATCCTGGTACAATATTAAGATAGCTATCGGTCCTGATGGCTGGCAGGCTCCGATGCTAAAAGTAAAGATAAACATGGCGGTGCCGTTTGCAATCAGTACGCGCAGATAGGTTACGTATGCCTGTGGTTTACTTACAGTACGGTTCGCAAAAAAGTCACGTTTGCACACACACAGTGTGATCATTTACCATCGCGTACTTGGATGGAAAGTATATTTTGTGGAGTCTGTAGACAACTGTCAGTGCTCCGATTTTTGTCTAGGTTGTCCTGGGTTGCTTATCCTGGCCTGTCGACCTTCACGATGGGAGACCTGGCATAATGGTCTAGCTAGTCTATCACGAGCAAGGGAGGTTTTCTTGGAAACAGTGTACCTACATAGCGTCCCTCATGCGTTCTAAGGATAATCTCAATTGCTGTGGCTGGTGTACGTGTACTTACGTATAAAAAAGGCACAATGCTTCTCCGTTTGCTCCTTACGAAGTCTTGTCAGCGCATAATTATAGAGCTATTAATCAGTCCTGTGTTAACGACATGCTCAAGCATCAAGTTTTGGCCGCTCGCGTCATATATAAATGCGCTTACAAAATTTCACAGCTGCTTAGCCACGGCTTGGCATTAATGAACGATTAGTTAGCATAATGTTGGTACTAAATACATAGTTCACTAGGATATGCAAGCTTATCATTTAGTGTGGTTCCTGTGTTTGGTTTAAATACCTATAATTCTTAGAACTATGATAAATTGTGCCGTTTGTGCGAGGCGGGATTTTAAGTTTCAGATGATAACGTGGTTTATTTAATTCTTCATTTATTAGATTAATTAAGCTGTAATTCACACTGGTCAATACTTATACGTAGTCATCTGTCCTCCCTGTATATCTATCTACATTGATTTGTGAGACAAGATAAAGACACAAGACACACACAGTGATCATCTTTTGACCTAATATCAAAACGCGTTGAATCTGCTGTCGGTACAACAATAGGCAGATACCTGCGTCCTGGCACAAGCGGGCAATTTTAGAGCTCTGTCCTGTACAGGATTTCCCTTTGCGACGTGTGCCTTCAAACAGGAAAACGCGCCCGCCCCCACCCTGCTTACTTGACGAACAGAACTCGGGGTGCGAGCTATAAGCTGTAGCGGATTAAGAATTATATAATCTTCCAAGAGATTCACTCGTTCAGATCTTTGATCAGTATTTTTTTAATAATCTTATTGAATTGTGAGCTTATTATAACAACCGAGAAGAAAAATATAGAATACGAGTGGCAGGCTTAATCGAACTTGAAATTTACGAATTTTGTTGAATTTTTAAACTGTCTGTTATTACATAACGAGTTGAAAGGCACCGATAATATTTGTAACTGTACTTAGACGCATACCTATACCTCCAAATTTAAAAGAGTATTTGATCAGGAGGCTTATCTTAAACATTTATTTAATTATATCCTGTTATTTCTGATAGCGCCCTCACCTAGTCGTGTCTGGTGGCACAAAGAATTTTAAAACGTTATAATCAGGCGATCAATTACGTTCATTTACGTGTTACAACACAAAATATAGCTACCCGCTAATCTCCCATCCCTTAAATCTAAGCTCACGAGCCACCCTGCTTAGGCGACCAAACAGTGGGGTGGGCTATGTACCATCGCATGATATATAGTGCTCCTTAAACTTAAACGGATTACCTTTGATATATTACGCGGATTCCCAATTCAATCTCAGCTAGTCGATCTATCTTAGTACTTACGCGATTGGCTTTTGAGTTCGTACACGAAATTACGTCAGCGGTTCCATGTTCATTAATGTGTAACTTGTGTTTGTTTTGCGCGTGTATTACAGCCGAGAATGACGAAATAAATCTTTCATCTGATGGTACTTATAGTGCCCACAATATACGTTAGGGTCCCATTTATGTTAAGTCCCGGTCCAGAAAAAACGACCTATTCTAAAGCCGATTTTTCATCACTAGAAAACATAATCCATTTTTAAGGTGGACAACATTTATCCCTTATAAGGTGAGTTTAAGTCCACTTTAATATCTTATTGAAGTTTCATAGACTTAATTGATTTGACTCTGAGATACTGTACTACAATATCTATGAGCGTACATAATAATGTAGCATTAGTAGTACTTTTATAGTATTATATTATATACGAAGACAGTCAAAGCTTTTCTCGGAACGTAATTTCAGTTCTAGGAACACATCTTACCCTGCCCCGCTTGATTCCCGATCGAGAGGTCTCGAGTCTGAATGCCAAGTCTCTACTCGCGTTCCTTGTTCACGTGTCACTTAACTAATGATTAGGGATATAGTTGAGGGAGTTTGTGGGAGGCCCTGGGCCTTTCCGAGGGTGCCTTGGGACAATGCAGGGAAGCTTGGATTGTCCTTTACAATGAATGTGGAGAAGGGTGTTTCTAGATTCATAAGTTAACACGTAGAGTAAGTGAAAAGTATATTGAAATTTTCATTTTTTTTTTACTTAAGGCATACAAAATATATATCGTGAGTACCTTAATCGTGAGTAGATAATGAAATATGTAGAGTCCTTGATGAATTAAATTCAAAATCATAATTATTTTCGTTCGTAAGTTCTGACTTCAATTTCTTTTTGTGTCTTTCATGAAATAATAAAATAGTTATCTAATTGACAGCGTTCCATCATAGTTCTATTCATACCAATTTTCGTGATTTGAACAAAAATTTTCAAGTATAACATGAAACACGTGAAGTGTATAAATAATTAGAAATAATTTGAGTGTATCTAAAACAAAACACGAAATTTTCCAATCAATCCTAAGCTCGATGGCACTCGTCGCTGGAGTATGAAGCTCTAACATTTTCAAATTCCAGTGTCCCAATTACGTATCTGATGGCATCAGCCACAAGTGTGTCCAAACATAGATCGAGTGCCCTCCAATCGTTAGTTCTATTCTGTTATTTCAATTAATAAAATATCCAATTTATTCTCTTTCATAATTCGATACATACTTCCATTTAAGTTCGTCGAGAGTTGTAACCCATTTTCAATACGCGATGCTTTCGGCAAACCAATTCAATAAATTAATAGAATTTTACATTGGTTGTTGACTGGATGTGTGTTTGTTAATGATATTGTATACAGGGTGAAATACTAGATTCATATTAACATGCTGCTATGAATATGTAAAGTACAAAATTGGACTGGTGCTGAGTTCCTAGGTAGGTATACACGACACTACCTGATATGAACTAGCTACATTCATGATTTCAGCATGGCTAGGAAATAGTATTCTCGTAAGTTATTTATGAATTTCTTATAAAATACAAGACTCCGAAAACTGGTTATATGAAATTTATGAGATTATGACGTACCTAAGTAGTAACTTAACACTAAAGATACACTTATGAAAAGTTAAAAAATCACCAATTATTAATTTGAATCATTGATAGTACAGTCAAAAGATGCCAAACCCAAGATAAATATCAAGAATGTAATATCCCAGTGCTCAGAGATGTATGGCGAAATAAATCCATCTCCAAATAGAAAAATTACATAAGAGCTGCTCGCACTAAAACAATTACTTATACATATACGAGTAGGTACTCGCGTGTAGGTGTGTTAAGCCCGTTCTATTTGTTCGCCATTCCACTAACACAGGTGGGAGGGCGGTAATGGCGCCGGGTTCGGTTGGCGACAAACCACAATAGCACACATCGGCATCACACGTCCTTTCATCACTCGCAAGGAGCGAAGGGCATAACTGTCCCTGGAGAGATGACTTTTGGATGCGGCAAGTTTTATGGGTGGGAAGTTCTATTGACAGTAAAAATAAGAAGATTAGCTAGCTGTGTTTCTTTGTGGTTTTCCAAAATACTGATCCATCCTCATCAAGAAAGAACCTATTAGCATTTATATATTGGATTTCAATTCTACCGCCGAGTCACTTTGAAACTGTTGAAGGTAAATGTTACTTTGACAATTAAAGAAATTAATTAATAAGTTACAGATCATAAAGAGACAATGATCTTCAACATAAAAAAACTGTCCATATCTATATCTCGTCCATTGAACCTTAGGGTCGCGAGTAAAAATTGTAGATGATGTATCTACTTGTACCAACATAATTGCTGAAGATACAAAATTGTTACAGAAACTGTCCCTTCGGATATCACGCTCTGTATTGGCTTTTTCCATGGAAATAAGGTAGCAAACTAGCAGTTAGCACCACTCTTCAACTGTCACCCAAGACAACAGTCACTCATTAATAAGTCTCATTCTAATTCCGTCACAGATGGGATGCTACCCTTGGTTGTCTGGAAACACATTCTAAAACCACTCATCTGAGCCTGAGGCTAAACCTAGCACCACAATACCATAATATCTGCGGTTCGTACCTCGTCTCAGGTAGGGAGTACTCGCGAGGCGCGGACAGGCGTCGCAATGAAGAGTGCTCGACAGGCTGTCTGCCTGTGTGCCGCTCTCTTCGATTGTGAGCCGAGAGATTGCTTCTTACCTATGCTTTGTCTAATGCCTCCTTGTTTACCGTAAGCTGCAACAACCCCTGCATGGCTTCGGATTAAACATGCTCTGTCCGAATGGGTTTTTATTTGTCATCATTGCTGTTATCAAAGTTATATAAGCTGTGGTGCCCAAGAAGAAAAAATCGGTTGTGAAAATTGAATGTCCAATTTGCAGGTGGATTCGGTAAGTGTAAAAACTTGTGATGTTCCCGCAAAGAGATTCCCCATGTTTTGCATAGCATGGACACACAGACAAGACATATGTACCTACTCATGAGTTGTGTTATGACAAAAAACCATAAGTCTTCCCCGGGACCGGGACACGAACACGAGTCCTTTGGCAGACAGTCTCTACCAACTAAGCTACGTATTCTCCAAGATATCAATTTACCGACATTATAACCGAACGGGACCGATTGCGGACTTTAATTTTACTTTACTGAAGGTGTAGAATCCAACTCTGTTAGTGCGTTTCTACCCTCACGGCGAGCGGACAGCATTTAAATTGAAATGCTCGCCGAATCTACAGCGGACGGTATGCGCTTATGAGAATGACAGCACGTGAATGTGGAGGTATTTTTAATAAGGTTGCACAGAAAGTACTGTACGAGTTCCGAATATACTCAGACATCTTAGGATTTTGTCTGTCCATTCAGTCTCAGACTTGTACTAAATATTATTTAATTCTTCACATTTGTTTTACGTTTTATATTCATACTGTTTTCACGATCTTTTGAATTGTTCCATGCCAGCGAATAAGGGCTCTATTTTTGAAATGGCGTCTAGCGGCGAACACTCGTTTGGAGTCATTTCCATACCACATATCAAAATTTGGTATTTTTTAATCATTCGTCTACTACGACGAGTGGTCACAAAGTAACGAACGATCGTATACGACGACCACCGGACGCTCGTCGCCAGACGCCATTTGAAAAATAGAGCCCTAGTACGTTAAACGTGATCATGATATTTACAAAATCTACATTGCCGTATGAAGTGATAAATTAACAGTCTTTGTTGTATTTAGGTTTGCATGAGCAGATTATAAAAAAATATCCTCGTTGAAATTGTTCATCGTTTTGTGGCCTGTTCTAATTTTCTTTGCTTCTTACATCAGACTAAAAGGCTGTTCACAGACTGAAACATGTGGTTACGTGGTAATAGCTATGAACTATTGCCAGAATGATATTTCTGGTTGAATCCCACAAAGGTCCTCGCAGATTAAAGGCGTCAAACTCAGCGCGTTAACAAGTTAGGACTTTAATTACCTCCAGTTCCGAGCAAATACTCAACTGGGTTGCACAGCACAGCCAAAGTTTCCAAATGTGCGACTCGTACACGAATACTTTCCCACTTGAGAACCTACATGAAAACTTTCGTTACACTCGTAAACAACAACCCGAAGTTATTTACATTCCAGGTAGTGAACAGACAATTGCCGGTTGCCAGGCAACGGCAAGATGGCCGACGTCTATGCGGTTTCCAAGTTCGCCTCTAGTTCCAAATTGTTCCGCGAGTATTTGAGAGTGTATGGAGGAACGTGCAGAATTACATTATGTACAGCGAGCTATGTGCGACGGCCTCACTAATTACTGGTAGCGTCAGCAGCGACAGTTGGGTTTTTTGTCTACCTAAGTTGCCGACAAACGATCAGTTACCCTATGGTAAGTGGACACCATAGCTGTGGACATTAATAAAACTAAGGTATAGTCGATGTGATGCCTGCCAGTAAATAGGCGAAAGAAGAGCAGAAGTGATTCTTAAGCGGGAGCTATATAAATATAAATATATTTTTATATAGGTATGATGACTGGGAAGTCATCATCTATAAAAAATAAATTTTATACTTATTATTGCCATATTCGTGGTCACAACAGTTTGTAACACAAGCACAAGTGAACTGCGCAGTAAAGTTCAAATATTAAAAGAGATATTCGAAGTACGGTAAGATCACGGTCTCTAAACTTACTTATTGAAACTTCCTATAACATCTGACTTATTTTCACGGCTGATATCGTAATTTTTTATAATCCTAGTCGCGCCAACGAGCAAACGAGTCACTCAGTAAATCAGATATCAGTAACACCAAAATGTAATGTGTTGTCGACCGAGAAAAAAGACAGTACGAAAATCGCGACCAGCAACATTTAATAATTAAGCAAAACCAGATACCTATTGTATCTGCAGACCGTACTCTCTGCTGAAGGATTAGTTAAGGAGGATTTAATAAGAGTTCCTTAGATAAGTGTAGCGAGAGCGCCTCGATCTAATACCCTTCAATTTAAACACCTCTCAGGGAGAAGCCTTGCATGCTAGATTATCTCTGACCGTATATGTACATTTAAGTGCTTATATGTATTACTATGTACAATAGTTAACGTTTAGACTGTAGTAGTTAAGGGTTAGTTGTTTGGAAATAATCCTTTGGGATATAATCGTATTTGAATGAAACTTCTAGGTAACAGCTTTTCATTTTAATTATTTATACGTGTATCGGATTCACTAGATTTGGTTAAAATTAAATATTACTATTCCTCATCAATGTACAGAAATTAAATTTTTCTTTATTCTCTTTTTTGAGGTTTGCGATTATGCTGCTAAGATTTTGAATTTGGATTGTCTGTTATCTGTCTGTCATTTGGATTGCGGGCTGTCGTATTGCTTCCGTATTTCCGAGTCTTTTGATACCTGTCTGATAATCTCATAGACCTTATAGTTACATGGGGGCTTCGGTCTTTAAAACGGCGTCGATTCGTCAGAGAACAATAAAAATCCTATAAATGTTTGTAAGCTTTTATTTGACCTGCAATATTTGTACGGACGATCCATCTAATAGTATGGTCATCGTCGCCTTTGGACACGGGCAACACCAGGGGAGTCACCTATGCAGCGCCGGCCCTATAGGAGGACTCTTTTTACACCTTTTATGAAGAACCCCGTGTCATAGCGCTTCGGAAATATATCAGAAGGAATCATTCCACAATTTTCTAGTATGTATTAACGTATAGGTATGGTAAAATTAAATTCTGTGAACCAAACATTGTAGTAAATCAAATTAATTAAATTAAATTCTTAAGCAAGGTGTTCTGTCAAATTGTCAGCCAGCGTGATAAGAGCTGTAAGAACCATATTTATTGTAAGCCGTATAAAGTGTGTAAGTGTCGGCATTGAGTACAGTTCCTCGTAAACCAGTTTATGTCGATCTGTGACGTGGCGACGAAAATTCGGGGGGGCGGACAGAGAGTGGGAATTTGGGTGTATTATAATAATATGATGTAAGGTGAAATGATGTATAAAAGAAATAAAATATTACCAGGCAATTCAAAGTGGGAGTCGAGAGCAAGATATTTTTATCGAAAAATACTTATTTCTTTTCGAAATATAATAATTTACTTTCAATTAATAAATAACTGACATAAGCAGAGGTAACTCAAAAACTAACAGATGTCGCTCTTTATAACGACGCACCAGCTTTTGAATGTAAAAGTCTACATTGGTTTACCCAGTACCTAAGGAGTTGTGACACACATAAAAAAATACAGCCGAATTGAAAACCTCCTTAATTTTTTAAGTCGATTAAAAACTTACGAATATTTTATTAAACCCCGTGGTTTTTATTTAAGAACCATCATCGATTTGATCAACGATTTAATCAAAATAAAACATTAATTATGCGACTTTACCCCCAAAATAAGAATTAGTAAAGTTAACTTTCTTGGCATACTTAAATATGTTAAGTTAGTTAGTTATTTGTTACCGAATGATTTATTGACTTGTCCTCAGTGTGCTTCTAACTTTAGTTTAAAAGGAATAGAGAGGTCATAAAGTTTGTTTTTAAGACTCGCCTCTATAAAAGGAGCTTCGGAAGAGTCGCAAGTAGTCACCACGAGAGGCAAGGATGTTTGTTAAAGGTAGGTTAAATGAATTATTTTAACATCTTACCATGGTTCTGATATCTGAAAATTTTTATTGAGTTGTATAAAAGATATATTTTAAGTGTAGGTATAATAAGATCGCTTGCTATGGGTGAGATTATCTTAGGATCTGATGGCGCCATCTGATTTGTTTTTATGTAGAAAGTAATAAATTACGTATACTGCGGAGCCCGTATTAACACATTATTATTTTAATCTTAATGAACATTAATTATGATATCCTAATTATTTTGACTAAACTTGGAATTTTGTGAAGACTAATTTATACGACCTACCTACGTGCTAACTGAAACGTGCTAACTATTCCATAGATACGAGTATGATACTTATTAATAATTAGATATATAATGGGGATTAGGTACGGAACATGTAGGATTCAAAACACAATGAAGCTGAAACCCTAAAAAGCGTATCATTTGACTCCTCAAAAATCCCAATAATACTACGCATTTTATTCCGTATCACAGCGTATGGCCGGATATTACTATCCGGATTATCCGGTGATCGCCCGGAGCGTGTGTGTGACAATGTGACACACATACAGCGACGCGGATGTATAAAGCCATGTTCGGCGGATATTGTCAGGCCTTTGGTGTTCAAGAAGGATATTATAAACCTTTCACGTCAAAGCCTTTTTGATGTTCCCCACTAAATTCGCGATTTTCTTTCACATGTTGTCTGAATACGGCGTTCTTATCATTGTGCCGTAATAGCAGGGCTAATAGGATTCCATGAGATCGGGCCAGAAGACAATTTACTTAACTTGGGGATACGATGTCACTGCGTTGATAAGCGGGTGAGTTTTAAGAATTTCATGGTAACCATAGGTGATTAAAGGATTTCGACGGTAAACTCAGTTTACTAAACTGAACTAACAATTAGGTAGATTTTGCAATGTGGTACAGAGGACTAGGACTTTTCTGTGGGTTCAATCATAGTGGCGCATTTGTAACCTATGATTAGCACTGGGCCTCTAGTGGGATGTAGTATAATAATCAGAAGTGTCTTGATGATCTTATTGCTCATGCATAATAATATCAAGAATCAGAGCACCTAATAATGTTTTGAAAATGTAAGGCATTTAAAATCTTCTGACATTACGTGTATGAAAGCCGCATGGGATTCGAATCCCAACTTTCTGCTCTACTAATATTTTTTTAAGGCAGATGTTTTAGTGTTAGGAGGGTTATCTTACTACATATTTAAATAGGATCGGATAAGATTTGCCAAAGAACAGTATAATCACATTTATCATCGCAAACAATTATAATTTAATTTCACTAGCGCCGTAATGAAACTCTTACATACAACTCGAAGGAACACAATTACTCCTAAGCGCAACCGGTCTCGCCACAAAGGTTCGCCTAAACGCCGAATTTAGCCGACACACGGCCTCGCACGCGCCCGCCCCCACCCGAGGGGGTAACCTACCCCCTTCGCCGGGCTCACGTCTATCCATTTGCCAGCTAGTTCCGAGCTAAATTAATTTCAAAGCTCCTTATGTTACGTGCCTTGCGGCTTTTCTCTCGATGTGTGTGTTCCCCGCCCGTGTGTGTCGGGATATACTTTCGGAAGGCTTAACTGACTATATGCGCGAACCGAATACAACTTATGTACGATACGGACAGCCGCTTGTTAAGGGTTGAATTAGGAGATAAATTAGTCTGCGAGTAAATGAGCATTTCAGTCTCTTGCGGCGAAGTCAGTTCGAGCGGTATTGCAGACGTCATCTCGATTTGATTCGTACAGTGATCTTTTGATCGTCTCTTTAGACTTTGTCTTTGAGAAGCGTCTGGGTCAGATATCTTTTGAAGGCGTAGTTATCATTTCTCCCATTGAGGTCATTTGTTTAAAATACATGTTTCTTGGCGAGGGTTCATAGGTACTAGAATATTCTTACGATCAGTTAAGCGAAACCTTGTCTGGTAGAATTTTTTTTTTTATTTTGAAGTGCTGTTAGACTTGTACATTTATGGAAACATTCACGGCGATGTGGTTGGAAATAGCTCAATTACATTTTGGAAAACTTTACTTTGGTAATTATTGGTTACGGCTTATCGAACGTGGCGAACTCATTAAGGCGGATTCTTGCGCCATGTCCTGCAGTGAGTCAGTTATAGGTTGCGATGATGATAAAAACTCTTTATGGAATTAAGAATTGCGTCCCATATTCGATTCTGGGCCTTCCTGTTCGAGAAACTAAAGATTAAGTCCCGCGGTTGCTCTTGCTTGTAAAAAATTGTAAAAAAAGATTCTCAACGTAATAGATTCTGAAAGTTCTGTGATTAAGAAACGGGCGGCAACATTAGACGTAACATTGCAAAGATCCAAACTCCATTACTCATTTAAGTAGCCGAGTTAGCTGAAAATCTCCACATGCTAGCGCATAAATAACTGACGCTGTAATGTGGAGCGGATATTACTTTGGCCTCTGAACCTTTGGAGTTTCAAAGCCTTTGAGAGATCGCTCGGGCGTAATTGTTGCGAGTGGCTGGAGTTGCTGAGGTGCCTACGATGCCACCGTGGTCTGTGTGTTGTTTAATTAGTGATTTATTTATGTGTTTTACCAACGTTTCTATAAACCTTAGAAATTGGAAACACATCAGGATTTTTTGGGTTGCATAACAAGTTTGACACTGTGATTTTTAAATAATCGAGAAACTTGATGTCATTGTGTTGAGTTCTCAATCCACACCAATTTAAATCAGACGCGTAACCCATGCGTAGCCGAAGAGAAGAAAAGAGAATCTCTCCGACTTGAAGTCTAACCCTGAACTCATTTGTTTAGCGGGCACCCCAGCTCACTAATAGTTCAGTGCAGATCTAGTCATCAAAATTGGTCATTAGATTAGAACCATTAACCACTCACTCAGTGGGATTCAAGCATTCTTATTACAAAGAATACGTTTAATTACCATTTGGAAATTTTAATTTTAATTGTATTTCAATGGGATTTTTCTGGAGACAATACAATACTTAACTTTACAGTGAAAAAACAATATTTTGTCCCTATTCTAATAACTCTATTAACTCATTAAACTCAAACTGCAGACCTCAATTCGAGAAACTATTAAAACGTCTGCCGAACAAAGACTCGCCTCTTCCATTTACATATCCGTCAGCCGAGGCTGTCAGCCTCTCCCTTTATTCCAAACATGACGATCAAAGAAATAACCAGAGATTAATTTGCGCCCTTTGAAACAAAGACCAGAGCAGTTATAGAAAGGGTTACACAAAAGCTTAGACTAAAACTCTGCATGTCACTCCAACCCTATTGTTTTAACACGATTGTGACCCAGGAACAATGGTAGCATTAATTTATTGTGTGCCCGTTATTTCTGAATTCGTCCAGCTTTGTTGTACGCACTGGGACACAGTGGACCTTCAGTGTTCAGACGATAAGCCGACCAGGCCAAACAATGCAATTATGTTCGTTATAATCGTAGATTCGGTAGTTTTGACGTTCGTTGGTTTGTTTGTAAAGCAGAAACTAGTTAAATTGCTTAAACTAACGTACGTATTACATTACGTAACTAACTAGGTAAGTACGCATTTGAATGGATTAAGGTTAAGACATGCTTAACACAAAAATTGGGAGATTTAATTTTAACTTAGCGAGTTAGTTTGATTTGTTTAGTAGGTCACATTATATTATACAAAACCACAATTTTTGCGTTGATCTTGATGGACAGTGGTCTTCATCAGTACATTTGTGAAATAACCCTAGCAGTGTGGCAGTTATGAGTTGTAAAGTAGAAAGTAGAATTTAAAGTATCAAAATATTTATGTCAACCTATCGACACTATCAGTACAGAATTCAATTTCTCTGTCTCCGGCTCTTTGTGTGTGTGTATGTGAAAAAAATCAGTACATGATGAATTTATAAACACTTTCCGTACGTTTACAAAAATACGCATTTGAAAAAGTTCCTTCAATAAATTAAATTCTGCCCTTGATCAATACAAATTTTTGTGCGATATCAAAGTTTGGGTCATTTAAGTCTTACCAGCGATGTGACCAGATAGAAAAAACAGATGAATACTTACGAAAATAATATTATTTGTGGTTTTTAAATATAAAAAAACATGCGCTTTTTTCAGTGCCCTCCACATAAACACAACACGTCAATAACACTACACGTATACATACATCTCTTTCGGCAGCAAAATTTCATGGCACAGAACTTTTGATATTTGAACCATGACGTATAATCCCGCTCTCTGATTAACATTTGACGAACCGACTGAATATTCCGCTCTGGTTAACATTTTCAAGTCCCACGACTCGGTAAAGAAAAAATAAAATTGCCATTTTAATATAATGCTCGGTTCTTGTTTATTTTTTAATTTTCCTCTTCTACTGATCAAATCTGGCTCAGTGAGAATTACGCTTATAATCCTTATTCGAAAATAAACATGTTTGACAAGCTAACGAAATATGTTTAATGTTTGAGTGTGGTAAATGTGATGTTGAAAAGAATGGTGCTATAATGATATTCGCCTGCTAATTTTACTTGGACTGTTAGTTGGTATAGTAGAAATTTTACAAAGGATGCCGGGCAAGAGTAAGGATTTTTCGAATAGGTAGTTGCTTGTCAAACCTTGAGCTCTTGCTAGTCATTTTCTGCCGCGTACGTGTAAACTGTGGAACGAACTTCATCCCTCAGTATTCCCACAGAGCTATGACATGGGGTCCTTCAAGAAGCGGGTCTATCGCTTCCTTCGAGGCCGGCAACGCGTTGGTGGCGCCCCTAGTGTTTCCAATGTCAATGGGCGACGGTGATCACTTACCATCAGGTGATCCGTCTGCTCGTTTGCCTGCTTAGGCTATAAAAAAATCGAACGAACATGAATTTTCGTTTAGTGAGTATTTATAGAACAATTGGGACAGTTTCGCATCAGCACCAGTTTATATACTTACGTACTTACCTAAATGGCATTCAGCACCGAGCAGACTATTGCGGCATGGTCAATGGTAGCACCAGAGGGTTCATCATTGCCAGCCAAGAAAGAAGGTAGAAGGAAAAAGTCCAGTCCTCTACTATAGCTGGAACACGGTAATGGTTTATCTAGCTAGAGTTCCCGTTCCCATTCCTATTATTTCCTAAAAAACAGTCAAGCGCGAATCGGACTCATACATGTAGGATTCCGTACTGCAAATCAATATAAACTTAATAATGATGTTAAAGAATAATTAACTGTAACTTTAATATTATTTCGCATATATTATACCTACTTAGGTACCTAATATTTTTTTGTTTTGTATTTAAATTATAATTTGTAGTTAAAAGGAATAAAACAGTTTTATAAATAGTTTAGTTCGATTATCCGAGATAAGCGATTGATATCGTCTACAAAGTTGTATGAAGGCGGCACGTGTTTTAACGTGCGAGGCGAGGGGAGGGGCGGTGGCTCTTAATCTATGATCGTATGATACATATATCTCCACATAACATTATTTCGCCTTGAGTGGTAATCAATCATTTAAGCTTGGCTCCGGTCCCTATGTTTCCCGACTAATATATTATGTGTACACAATGTATCTAGTAATTATGTAAATTACCTTAGGATTGCACGACCACCACCCATATCGCTATCATGTAAGGGTACAGTATAGGTACAGACTGCCGAAACAATATTTTTTTGTTATTTTTATGTAAAAGCTAAAAATGGTATTGCATACTATGGCGAGGGGTCTATTACTGTTACAGAAAAACTATATTTTCCTTATTTATATGGAGAATCCCTTTGAGGGTATCGCAGGTGAAAGTTTTTGAGTATGTCTTGATATCAACCACTTACATTTATCAATTACGATTTTGCCCTTTGCCTTTGAAAGAAGTCACGCTTTCATGAAGTACGGCAGAGAAATAAAATAATCTGAAGTAGGCGCGTGACTGGGATCGCAAGTTCCCCTCTCGCTAAAACTTGAGAGCGTTTCTAAGTCATATGTTTATGAAACAGAACTGGATTTTCGCATAAAACTATTTTATTCAACTGGCGACGAGAGGTTTAGTTAACGTTAGACTACCTGCCTACGTGGGACAATCATTGGTTTTAGGGTTCCGTTTCCAAAGGGTGAGGAACGGAACCCTATCCTTATATTTTTGCTGTTTGTCTATCACAACTCTATGTCTAAATTGGAACGGTTATACAGGTGGCATGATACTCTGGCCATTGAAAACAAATAATGAAAGAAAACAGCTATACCTAGTCCAATTCATCATCATCATCGCCATAACTGTCCCACTGCTGGGCACAGGTGCTGGCTAGGTAACTTTGTAGTAACCAGTAAAATGTACGGAATACTACCTGTGCGAGTGCGAGTGACTTGCGCTTGAACTATTTTGTCCTATTTTGTCCAGTGTTAGCCTGCGCTACGCTTCGGGAGACTTATTCTTTATGTTTATAAATATTAAATGTTATTACAGTTCTGCAACATTTTTCATTGATACTCCATTCCTATTGGTATATTATATAGCTTAAAGCTAGTCTCGATAAATGGACTACCGAGCACAGACATATTTTTTTATCCGGGTAATAACTCCTGAAATTAGCACGTTCAAACAAACAAACTCTTCAGCTTTATATTTATCGTGGAGATTAGGCTCATTTACTAAAAATAACTAGGAAATTGTATATTCATATCCAAATATAACGGTATCTATACATGGTGTACAGAATACATAGAATATTCAGAGTATAGACGCTGAAACAGGATAGATGGCAGCACGCGAGCAATAGTTCAGCGGAGGACAAAAGGACAAAAGGCTGATTGGGAGCTGCCGTGACGTATTCATCTTGCATACTCCTCGTGTCGTGATCAAGATTGCGTCACTTGTGTCACGTTATAATACACTGCTATTACTCTGTGATAGCGATAGCCCAGACTGAATATTGGATTCGTGGACGGGTGGGGTTGTGTTCAAATCGTGCAAGCGTCTCTTACGTACGCGAATCTATTGTCTATTAGAATTTAATTATCACTTGCTTCGGTAAAGGAAAATCATCAACATCATCTCAACCCATCATGGCCCAATATTGAGTATTGGTCTCTTCTCAGAATGAGAAGGTTAAGGCCATAGTCCACCACGCTGGCCAAGTGCGGATTGGCGGACTTCACACACCTTTGAGTTTTGTGAACTCTCCGGCATGCAGGTTTCCTCACGATGTTTTCCTTCACCGTTTGTAGCAAGTGACAATAAATACTTAAAGTTTTAAGCAAAGAAAAATATCCCGAGGAAATAACATACTTGAGAGTTCTCTAAAAATGATCTTAAACTGCTTTACTGCTAGTGAAGTCTGCCAATCCATACTTAGCTACTTAAAAACAGGTGACCCGTCAATTGTTTGTGGACTATGAAAGTAAAACAAAAATGCTTGGGTTTTTTTTTTATTGAATTAAGGTAGCAAACGAGCATGCAGCACCACCCTTCCGCTGCCGCCCATGGCAATTGTGACCGACTTAGAACAAGACCCAATTTAGGGACTAGGGTGGTTATTCCAATTAGTAGATGGTGTTAGAATGTTAGTTGGTTAGTTTGTTAATAAGTGTGAGGATAGGGACTGTTAGCGATAGTTAGTCCTGTTAGTTAATATTAGTATTGTCCAGTTAGTAATGATTAGTGTGAGTCTTGTTCCAATTCGGTCACAGATGCGTTGCTACCCCTGAGGACTGAGATGGTATCTTTCTGCTAAGCTCAACTGCTCCTGGTTTACACTATTGAGTTGCAGGATTTTATCAAGATGGCCGGATGACGAATCTATTCCGTGTAATGGGACACTGGTCCTGTCCTTTCCAGATAGGTAGGTATTGCTTCTTGTTTCACTCATAATGTGGATTTACACACGATAGCGCCGTAATGTAACTGAAACAAGGAAAATACGATTTAGGAAAAATTAACAAATATCCTAACTCTTCGGTTTGTGTGGATTACAACTGATCCAACGGTTGGATAGGTGATAGGTATTGGTAAAAAATCTTGAGGGCTTTCACTCTTAATAGACTGAAGCCAGTATTCATAAAATACATATAAAAATATCCACTATTTAATTTAATTTTTTTAACTAATACAGTAAATAAATTATGAATTATTATAATTAAAAAAAAACATTCACGAAACCCAAATACTTTTAGCCGCGTGACAACCCTGCAGCAGTATACCCAAAGACAGTTACGGAGTCAACAGTCCGGAGCGGTACGTCTCTGCCACGAGATGGAGACGGATCCGCACTCGGGGTTCATTTCTGTTCCTTCACCTCCTTCAGCGCTCATTTTAACCTTTCATTGATTTTAAAACGCAGATGACGAAGTTATATTAACAGTCGTACACTCGCTACTTGGGATTAGATGGTGCAAGCAAATAGAATCTGTGAACTTATTGTACGTGTAAACTGTGGAACGAACTTCCTCCCTCAGTATTCCCACAGTGCTATGACATGGGGTCCTTCAAGAAGCGGGTATATCACTTCCTTCTCGGCCGGCAACGCGTTGGTGGCGCCCCTAGTGTTGCCAATGTCCATGGGCGACGGTGATCACTTACCATCAGGTGACCCGCCTGCTCGTTTGCCTGCTTAGGCTATAAAAAAACCTCTGTCTGTGTGTGTTCATAATGAAGAACATTAGACTACTTAATGTGATATCAATATGCGTAAAATGTATGTAAGAAAAGGTGTAGAAATATAAAAAATAGTCATATTATATTAGAAAAATAGTTGTTTAAGATCGTAAAATGTCTGTTCATGATTTTACTACTATGAATTTAATTGCTACTTTGTATCCAAACAATTTGTTACTTGACCTCTGCCAGATATTTTGCTCTCTACAGCACTATTTTATAACACCTAATCTAAAATGTCCATACAGGTTGTACCCAGTACAGAACCGATTGAAACCACTAAGCTACCTGCTCAAACACGGCGTACTGTACGTATACGCCGGTCGTGAGGCGCCTCGATACATCTCTGTCAGGGAACAATATTGTACATAGTTGCACCCTCGCTCCGTGCTCCCTCGACGTGGGCGCTTTCAGTTCTGCCGTTGATAAATAACGCACTCTCCAAACGTCGAACAACAAGACAATGTTGGGAAGACGTCACGTGTTTTTAATTTTCTTTTTTTTCAATTCAAGTTCACATAAGATACATACACACATATACAGGGTGTCCTGTAAGTATCTATAGGTACTTTAATAGAAGATAGCTTTGAGGATGGACCTCCTCGATGTTTAAAAGTCACTTCAATGCTAAAGTATCACTGTTTATAATTTTATTTTCAAAAAAATTCGACTTTCTTACATTTTTTTTATTTTCTGTCCACATAGGGACGGATATTTTGGGTAATTTCAGATAATTGTTTTAAATTGCAGAATATTCTTTTTAAAAATATCGTTGCTTCGAATTGATTGATTTGTTTGTTTGAAAGAGAATTCAAAGAGATAAAATACTGACCAATTCAAAAGGTAAAAGACAGTACCTACATAATTGTATGGGCAGTGATAATTTACTTTGCAAGTAAAATATAGCTTATCGCTTGCTCACAGATGGTTGCAATCCGTTACAGATATTTCTAGATGCGTACGCAAAGACATAAAGAAATAGATGTGATGAGATCGTGCATGTTCTCAAATACTCGCGAGAAAGACCGTTTGGTGAGAATGGTGGTCCATACATTATTCGCACTCAACTAGTAAATGAAGCGGCAAATAGTTGGAGTGGGATCGTATGCGACGCGAGGGAGACGAGTGTTTGTCACGAATTCCACAATTCCACTCTAATACAGCCCGCTTTAGGGTTCCCTGCCTCTCGGATATATTATCTTCAATGTTAACTTTATTGCCTTTGGACGAAGGCTGTCGAATTTCGAACTTAGACCCTTACAAGTATCTACCTTAAATTGTCAACATAGGTAATATAATTATGTAAGTACTATTATGTTGAAGGAATTGTAATTTTTTTAAAAGCAATAAAGCATTCGTACTTTTTCGTGGCTATCTTCCCAAGTAGCATCTATAAAATGTAGTATGTACTTAATTTAGAGTGTACGAATTTTAAAATTGAGTAGGTATCTGAAGGGACGTAACAGAATATTTGTAAAATTTATTTAGTTAAAAGTTAATACTTGACTATACCTACCTAATCTCGTTAGATGATATGGTCGTTTGATGGATGGGTAGTGGTGTGACTCTTGATTGGAAGACGTCAACATTACAAACGGCCGGTTATAAGGTCATTGTTCAACCCAGGCAAACCTTAGGCGGGTCATTAGTATATGAAAACAATGTTTATTGAATCAGATAAGGATTTACGAGATGTTTTGCGATTTTGTTTTTGAGAAATTTGGAAAAAATGTTACTTGATTCATGCGAATAATGTCCCATCATAATAGTTTCTATACCTTGAAAGTACTTTTATCTAACGCAATAATTTATTATTCAGCGATGTATTTGTAGTACATTATGAGTCTCAATATATTTAAACTCCATATCCAATCCAATAAAACTTCAAACTCCCTTGATATGTCAACACAAACGTAGCCAACATTAAAGAGCGTAATAAAATCCAATTTTATTAAAAATGTGCGTACGGCATCTTGTTTAAAGAGACCTAATTTAGAGGCTTTGAAGCGGGCGGCCCCTATCACATACGGCGCGAAACGGTTCAAACATTCGCGTTACACTAACGTATATACGGTGTAGTTATACTATATGTATATACGGTGTAGTTAGAGCAAGCCTCGGGGCCCGTCAGACGCTGCGAAAGTCACGCGTGGTGGCCTCCCGATGTTATTATCCAATACTTACGCACGGCCCTACACTCACGCATCCACACACGCCCTACATAGCCGCTGCGGGGGTAGCGAATGTAGGAGAGCCCGGGCATCTCACATCTCACGACCCCGACCAAGGGACAAAGCGAAACGGGTTTGTCCCAAGGGAAATTCAATATTCGGGACTAAACCTTAACTCCCCTTAAGACTCCCCGTCTGCCTCCCCCGGAATGCTTATATGGCCACGTCGTGTATCGATTTTCTTGCCAAATGGAAGATTGGTGTCGAACCGTTCTCGGCGGACGAATGAATGATGTATTCGAGTGGCGAGTGAATATTTTACGTGTGTGCACCGTTTGTGTTTAGTCACCGTATCGGCGATGGAAATTTCTTGGGGCGGTTGAGGTGAATTTTTTATTTTCGATGCAGGGATGGGGCTGCGTTCGTCAATTATCTCCGATGCTCTTTGAGGTGACTGATTGGATTCAATGTTATTTTGTGCCCTGTTAAGAGCCCGATTTGGCCCGATGGCCTCAAATTGCTGGTTTCATCTTTTTGCTTAAAAAGCTTTTTAATCTTGCATTCGTGTTTGAATGAATCAGCATTGGCTTTGGATAACAGCTTTTAGTGATGTATTTATTTATTATTAAAATACTGGTAACTAAAGGATTGCATGGTTAGCAGTCATGAACTTCGGTTCTGGTGTTGCGCTCGTAACGCTCACGTACCTACGTAACTTACATTATTTTAGAAATAAGTATGTATTCATAATTTGAAATTATATTATTTTTTAATTTAGGGGTTTGACATTATTTTCTTAGTAATTTTACTTTTGTTCCTCTTATTTCTTAGACATGCATAGATAAAATTTACTCAATAGTTATTTAGATTTCATTTCAACTTAGGAAGGCTAGGGTTCGAATCTTAACGAAGAACTAACTTTTCAGATTACGTGCGTATCACTTGTCATTTTGAAGGAAAAATTGAGCAAACCTGGACACTTGATAGTTTTCGATTATGTTCTAAAAAGTCTACGTAACGTACGTAGTACGTAACGTACGTTCGTATTCTAATTCGTACCTGGCAGCATGTTGGATCATGGCCCGCACCCATCACGTTGGAACACATGCCCAACAGTGGGATAATAATAGGTTGCGATAATAATGAGCGTACAAATAAAATATATTTTTTACTGGAATTAATTCATTCTACAATATAAGACCTACTATGTTATTCAGAACTGAATCTGCTAACGGGAAATCTCTCGTTTTATGCGTAACATGTCGTAAAGCCGCACCGTAAAACGTATCGTAAAATAACGTAATAACTAAATTATTATAAATATTTATATTATACGACCCGACATATTTGATATTACTACCTTAATGTTGAACGAAGTATTCGTTACGGGTTTGAATACTTCTTTACTGCGATTATTTAGGGTTGAATCGCCCACGTTAGGAATCATTTTATAGATGGCGGTGGAATCGCAGTAGGCGGGGATGAATTCTGTTTTTTTTTAATTAATTTCACTATCGAATTAATCAATTTAGATACTTAAAATATCTTTGATGTTTCACTTATTAATATTTATATCGAGAATTCGTGTCTTTGAAGACCTGAGTATAAATAAATACTCAAAATCTAATCTAACTGGTGTCTGTGTTCCGTGAAAGTTAGTGTTAGTTACGTGTTAGTTACTAGTTTTTGCCCGCGAATTCGCCTGCGTGAAAGACGAACAACGTCAAGAAAAACTGTAGGGAATACAGAGAAAATGAAACGTGCCGTAGTACTCCTCGTTGCTAGGCCGGGCGCTAAAAACGTCGTCTCTGTAATGTTATGTGTATTTTTTTAAGCAATAAATTTAGACTCGGTGCTTGTATTAGACGTTGAAGAGTCCCCTTGGCTATAGTCAATCTAATAATTATCTGATCAGAAAGTTGCATAGCCAAGTCATGAATATTAATTTTGAAATTTTCTTATTATGCATTGTATTAATATCATTTTTTAAAAAGTGTATTTATGTGACTTAGGTCGTTTCGAAATGAATCGCCGTAATAAATATGGAGAGTTGGACGACCAATATTTAATTTCCCTTTATTTTTAGATATTTAAACGATAGCTAGAGCAGCCGAATTATTTGAACGTTGGACTCCTGAACCGGGTTCAAATTCAGCACCTACCGCTAATTTTTATAAATTATGTGCGTATTAAAATTTATATTAGTAGATACCTACTTTAATTAGTAATTAGTACTTGGTTCAGTGAAGGAAAACTGTACAAAATCTGCACACCGGAGATTTCTCAATAATATTTCCAAAGGTGTGAAGGCTGGTCACACTTGGCCAGCGTGGTAATCGTTGCCCAGCAGTGGGACACTTATTGGTTGTGAGTTGTGACGGTGGAAGAGTTAACTATTCAAAGACAAATTTTAAGTAAAAAGTTTGTATGAATGAGCTTTGAATGAAACTCACTTGATGTGAAAAAAATTGGCTGTGAATCGAAGAGTCCCGGGTTCGGTTCTCCGCCGAGGCCTACGTTTATGAGGCAGATTAGAGACGTAGAGCTAATTATGTAGCATTTTTGTTGTCTATGCCAATCGCTACACAGCAAATCCTGGTGCGAGGAGGACTTAAGGAGTGTTTATTGTTAATTATATAGGTATTAATTACATGGATTGCTAGCTGTGATGTACCGCTCCGGTTGCGTTCCGGCTCCGGTTGCGTTCCGTTGGAGATCCCGGAGTCCTCCACATAGCGTCGAAGACGGCCACCGGTGGGGTTTTAGTGAGTAAAAACCCCACATAACCCTGTGTCGCTCCCACGGCACAGGGTACCTTTTGAAGGTTTCCCCCTCGTTAACAAAAAAAAAAGCTGTGATGTACCATTAACAGTGCATATTTACTTATACAATTTTAATAAATCAATCATACAAGTGTTTACATCAGCTGCCCTGCTGTCTTGATCATCCAAAGTTTCTCATCGACACCAACTCGCCAAGAATTTATCAACTGCCAGCGCTCAGCTGTGAACTTACCTACTACTTGATTTATTTACGCAGAAGATCAGAAGAATAGTTCTCTATCTCTACAAATAATAAAACTATAATAAATTGATAGATGTTTGTAAATGAAAGATGTTGAAAAAAATGGCTTAAACAATTTGGCTGTAGTTCTTACTGCATTTAATAAAGTAGCTATTTAGTGAAGTGAGCCTGAGGTAAAAAGGCGTAAAGAAAAAAATATTCAGACGTGCGTTGTCAGTTCTAAGATATATTTATGTAGGTTCCCCGAGGCGAATTGAGAGTAATACTAGTTTAACTAAAATGTTAATTTATTTATTCACTGTAGTATCATCTCCCCTCTCACGGAGAGGCAAGAATCATAATTACGTATGAATAAACAAATGTTACTAATTTTAAGTAAGCTTTTTTTTCATGTTGACTTTAAACATTTAATTCTTTCGTACTCTATACGCCTTTTCTTTATCCCATTACAATCTTTTAGCCATAGAGGTAATATTATTCAAACATGTACCGTCATGTTTAACATAAATTATGTTAATTTTAAAATGTGCAGAAATCAATTAAAATTTTAACATGTGTTTAACAAAAGAAGATTTTTATAATATGCAGATGCCTTGATATAGCGAAAAACGAGTTACGATAAGTTTCCAATACGATACAAATATAAGGCAAACACGTGCAGGATTCGAACTTGGGACCGTGAGCTGAGACAGATGCTAACAGTGCAGGAATTGAACTCGGCGCATTCAAATACGGGTTAAAACTCCAATCCTCTACACTGACGGCCTACAAAACAATACGAACAGTTACAATGGACCCATCTAAAATACATATAGCGAACATACATCACGAGAACCAAATTGAGCGCAAACAGGTTTACGTACGTATGTGTGCACGTTCATACGTAGAGGACATTAGTATTAGTGGGTTTCGGCCTTTCAGAGGCCCCTTGGATCGGGGGGCTCGGGGTAAGATTGAGCGTGGGCGGACGAGGGGAGGGGGTGAATTCCAAGATGGCTGCGGACCGTGCCGGCCATAAGGGTAAAATAGGAGCCTTTATATATTTATGGGTATATATTGGTCAGACGGACCCGGCTGAATCGGGGTATCGATTTTGATACGACGCTTTGTTTCGTTTCTTGGGTTTAAAGCTTTAAAGGGTTAAGTTTGTACAGAGCTAGGTTGTAGAGTTCGGTTTATTGAATTTTAGATCACGCAGGCTTGGTGTTCTGGCTGGATATATTAGATCGCACGCACCAATTACAATACATTGTGTAATACGTTCGTAAGTGCTTAGCAACTAATTTGTTCCCTTACTTCCTAGAGGCTAGAATCTGCTTTCTTTCTTTTTTCTACTAAGTATAGGGATGTATTTGGTGTAGCTGAATGTCCATATCGATAACCATTAACCATCAGGCGATCTCAGGTGGCTTCTCATTTTAATATTAGGTTGCTTTGGGCTTTAAGCCTTCCCTTAGTTAAGTATTCAGAACGATTTAAGTAGGTGCAGGTACATTAACTATATTGTTAAGAATCCAATTTTTTTTGTTGGTGAACATTTTGGCTCCATCCATCAGTCTTTATAAGTTTATCTCTGGACCTAATTAGGGACCCTAATTAGTATCCACATAGACCGATCTGTATCCAGATGATGTCCATAGGTCATCAATTCACCTGATGAGACATAGGTAACAGCATTGGGTATACCTAAGGATTATAATAAGGTAAATAAACTCCTAATAATCCTGTTTAGTGGTTGTTTTTGTTAACCTATTAAGTAATTGTTTTAAGGTAATCAGTCTGACACTTGTTGTTCAGTGTTTTTTACTTTTATTAAGCGTTAACGGTCTCGATTAGTCGTCTGGAAATATGGACTCTATTCCGACGTTATTGAGTCCAAAGTTGGATTATGATACTGGAGAAATGTTCGGGAAATTAAAAGTTCTTGAAGTTTTGCCAACGTTTCTTTTCACGTTGTAACCTAGTCTTTAGCGTTAGTGATCCTTCTGTGAATTGTCACATTACATTGAAGTCCGGTTTAAGATGTTCTTTATAAAAACTATTGTTGCTTTATTGTAGGTCTCTATTTAAAATACTAACATTTGGAAAAAGTTTATTAAGTGGGCATATTATTTTAGTTATCAATGTATTAAAAAATATGCCTGTTCTTAAAAGTGATTTTTTTTATACTTACGTGTAATGTGCAATTTTTCATGCAGCAGTTCATGAAATGACTAATATTTTCCTTGAAGAGATGAAACTGGTGTAGGAACCGCTATGTTAGCAAAGGACTTTGTAACCCATAACGTTAATTTACTACTAAACAATAAATCAGTTAATCAAGTCCCAAAACCAAACGTTTAAAGAAAAAATTTACAATATTTTCTACCACACCAAATAAGCACTCTACGGGCAGTTTATAAACCTCCACTTGTCAGTGAAAGCCGAAAATATTTTCCGAGTTGAACCTCGCAAAAAACGAAGCGAGGTCTCGTCCGACGCAGAAGGGTTTTAGGTGTCATAAATTACTGGCTGTTTATCTCGGCTCCACCCACCCCCGCGGTTTTACAGTTTACCGTCCCTCCGTATGGGGTAGGGTAACACGAGTTACTCAGCGAAATGTACCCTCAAGGAAAACTTCCCCTCGTTCGGACAGTCTGTACAATGGTTGCCTGGATACGGGTTTATGGCGTGCAGATTCGGACGGTCCCGTGTTATGTAATAGTAGAAAGATGTTGCGTCGGGACGATTCGAGGCTTGATATCCTTATGTTTGCAGACAATATTTACGTCCGAACTATTGGTATTGTCTTTTTGGCTAATACTAACTTATTACGAAAAAATTACCAACATCAAAATTTATAAGTAGAGATAACTTTTAGATGTCGTTCTTTATATGGGACTAGACGTGAAGTAGGTACTTACATAGGTACTACCTTTCTAATACAAAACTTAGTGCAAAGCAAAACATAGACGACTTGAGAAACTCTTTCTTTTTTTGAAGTCTGTTAAACATTAGGAACAAATTTCTCTCATGGCATAATAGGGTCCGGGGTTCGATTCCCAGGAAGACGGTTATTTGAATGATGATTTAAAATGGTTTTTGGTCGGATTGTGCGTGTAGTTTTCTTAACTCTTTCAAGTATTCAAGAGTTTTTGGATGATAAATGATTAAATAACTTGAAATAATATTATTCCGACAAAAAATATTTTGGCTCTACATGGATACCATGGTCTAGTTAAAATAAAAAATAAATATAATTTCTTTTGTTTTAGTAAAAGAAAATTTCATTAGATGACGCCCGTTTTGTACCCGTTATCAAAGTTGTGATAAGATTCCCAATACAATACATGCTTCGAAAGCATAGTGTAGGATACAAACCATATTGCGAGTAATTCCCCAACCAGTCCAGCAGTGGTATATTTAGAGGCGATAAGGAATAAACGATCGACAAACTACAACAATACTTACAGAATGAATTGATATAAAAAATTAAACACATCGAAAAAACCGTCGAAAGAATTGATAACTACAGTCCCTTGCAGTAAAAGTTGACTTCATAATTACGGTATAAATTATGTTAGGTACACTTAGACCATAATTAGAAACGCCTTACTGTAAGTGTGAACGAGTTAGTTTATGCTGCGTCCCTACCTCCGTGTTTCACAGTAATTTAGACACAAGTGGTCCTATTGCATAGTCACTAAAAGGACTCAAACTGCCACTCGACGCAGTAATCACTGTGATGGCTCTCTTACCTTTCAAATCTTTGCCTTTTGTTCTGGAATAAGGAAATGCGTGGTGTTGCTGATAAAAGGCAGACTTAAGTGTAAGACGTTATTAATGTAATTGCGTAGTTTTTTGTAAGGGATCGGCTGGGGAATAAGATCGTTATGTTGTAAGTACAGTTGTCTAAATAGCTTGGTAAATAAACTTCAGTTTCAATGCTTGATTTCGAAAATTATTGCTTAAATACGATACGATTATACACTTGAGCTCTATGAATCCTTTTATGAATGATTTTAATTTTCAATACCAAGTTTGGTTCCTATTCCTAATACTGACTAATAAATGTTATTACATAACCACTACATAGCAGCTATTTATTATTTGTTATTATTTTTAAGTTACTTCAATTTTTTATTTCTCTTCAATATTTTACTCTATCTTAGTATCTAATTAACGTATATTTTTTATTAATTTATATTTTTTATCCACGATTATAAAATAACTGCAATAAGCGTCGTTCTGCAGTTTTCGAACTCTACGAACTCTGAGTTAGAAGAAAGCAATAAATCTGCAAAAAACTTTGTATTTCACATATAAAAGAATCCTTTTACAAAGTTATAGACAACGAAAAGAAAACAAATAAATGCGCGGAGCGAACGGTCGTGATACTTGCGTCGTGAGCTTCTTATAAAAAGTTAGCGAAGTATCAAGTTGGTGTGGTCGGAGTTTCGCTGCGCTTTCCATACGCGCGGTCAAGCGGATTTTTTACACAGAGCACTATACAATAAGAAAGTATTTTTTTTAGTTTTCTTTAGGTTATTTGGTTTTTAAATACAAGTTCTTTATTTAATAATTATTATATTATATCGTCATGCAGTTGATTCAGATTTTATACCTACTACACTTGTAAATCTTAATAGAGTGGCCATTTCGGTAGTTAATAACCGATTAAATTCTGTTTTTTTTTTTACTTTGTTTGATTGCTTTGTCGATTGTATTATATACCTACGACTATTTCTCTGGTCTCATTTTTCGTATTTAACTGCACAGAGTACTACAGTATTTATAAAGATAGAGCCATAAATGTAGAGCTGTGATGGTATGAAAGACGGACAGAATAAAAGGGTTAGGTACTTATGTAAGCTACTAAATAATAATAAAAGTGACGAAGAAAATTTTTTGGCGTTTACGCATAACACTGAACGATACTCAAAAATCCGCTTTTACTGTAAGTTGCAACTGAAGAATTATTATGATACTACACTGTGTTCGCGTTCGGTACGGAATTCGTTTTTACTACAATCACACAAATGACAGCTCTCCGACCCCGTAATAAAGGTGCCTTGTATATTGGCGGTGAGAATTTAAAACGCCGTGAGAGTTGAATTGTGAGCATCGGTAATTTTGTTTTTAACGTGTAGTCTCTATGACTCCTTCCCTTTAGCAATTTTTGCTTATTATTTTTGGTGTTTGGGTTACCTACATTGTCACTTTATGTTCCTGATATCTCCCCTCCCGTCGATCACCAATTTCCTCTCTTTCCAGTTCTCTGGAAGAGATCACTCTTGGTAATAAGACTGCCAATAGTTTATAGGTACAACAGTATCCAGTATTTAAATGTATTTTATTTCATGAACCACATACCGTTCCATTTAATGTTATATTGTATTCAAATAAAGATCAATACAATTAAACATAAATAATAAGTAATTGAATTTGGCGGCGTAAATTAATCTCAAAGGAACACCATTTGGCTGGAGATGAAAGGCGTGTCAACAAAGGAAGCCACAAATACACGTACGATTTCGCTCACCTACTCTGTGCTAGTTGACAATGTAGGTGGAGGCGTGCGGCGTGCGGCGTGCGGGGGCGGGGGGTAGTGACACAGGCTACCGGTCACCACCGCTCGTATTGATTTGTTGTATCGCTCGTCCTGCAAATTCCCTCCCTCTCACACACGCGGCTTCTTACACCTGTTCCTCTCGCACGACACACACACGCTACACACGGCCCGTATGTGGCTCGCTCGTTTGCGTGGGGTATGTGATTGTCAATGTGTGCGTTGGGGTCCGAATATTATATACCTACGCAATTTTTGTCTTCGTATCAGACATAGGTGATGTTGACGCGCACAAAAGTTGGCGTTTAACTTTTTGTTGGTCTTCGCTCGTACGGGTTACCATTGTTTGTTTTTCCCTCGTTTTTGAATTTCTCTACAGCCTCCGCGTGAATGAGGTTTTAACGTTTCATTTGTTTTGCGTATCATAAATGTATCTGAATGCTGGAGAGAAAATTCCTTTACGGTTTTAATATTGTCTTGGGTAGTAGATACTTCTAACACAATAACTAAATTGGTATATTTATTTCTTTTGTAGGTACCTATAACATCAAAAACATAACTACAATTACAAGAAGAACAACTAACTACGTAAGTAGCATTTTATATCAATCCAAACTGGAGCAGTGTGGTAGAGTATGCTTTAGGTCTCCTTAGTCATACGGGTCACTATCTGAAAGACCTTTTCGCCACACTAGTGGATACAAACAACTAAATAATGTAACTATTTATCAAGTGCTAAGTACAATATAAGTTCCCGTGTAATAAAATACGAATTTATCTCTCAAATCAAAATCTAAAGTTATTGACCAATACGCATAGAAGACGGATTCAGGAAAAAATAGAAGAAACTGGAACATAACATAACATAAATGAAACATATATGTGAGTAACATAATAATATGTAAATAATTGATTACGTTCTAATTAATAGCATTAATAATAATTTATCAGTGATATCTCCCCAATCTCCTCATGTTTGCACTGATATTGGTAACCAGTAGGTTTTTTGCCAAGTTAAAATCTTTAGTACGGCTTATTTCAGACAGTAAACACAATATGTTAGATAAAAGTCGTATTAAATTCATTGCATTAAAATACTAGTCTACTACTTAAACGCAGTACCTAGATCACAGTCCGATTGTATTTTTTGAATCTTTGTTTTTCGGCTTTTGTGATTGTCTTAAAAACAGCTTAACCGATTTGAATGCGGTTTTCATTAATTATTAATCATGTATTGAATCAAACTTGCTGGGGTTTTTAGTGTTTGTTTTATTTTTGAATACTTAGTTTAGTCAGTTTGCGTATAAGAAAGATAAATATTATATCAACCAAAAACATAAAGTACATCATTTTTAAGAGTGTAGCTACGTAGGCAAAAGTTCTCAATAATAGCAACGACAGTTTGCAGTTAATGTTAAGTGAAGTGTATTATTTCACAGAATATCACTAGGTATCGTGAGTGAACTATGGGTAACAGTATTGTAGAATCTTTTAAATTTGTAATTATCGGAATAGATACCCCGTGAACATTGTCGCCGGTGTTTCAGTGCTGACACAATAAGCAAGCGAATTTTACATCTTTTTTATCTTCACATCGGAATATTGAACGTAGGGTTGTCACTTTTTTGGACACACTGTGAAGAAAGGGAAATGCAGTATAGGTTTCCGTTTATTTATATTAGCTGTTTATTTTTCAATGTTTTTATTACATTCATACTTAATTAGTAGTAGTTAAGTGTATTTTAATGAAGTATTGTAAACATCATCCAATTAATCGTTTAATCCATACGATGTTATATTAGTATTTTGATTTCAGTTAATATGTGATTAAATAGGTATACTACCTTTTTATGTCCAACATTATTTTTGTATAATACTGCAAGTGTCTGAAATATAGCAAGATATTGTATTACAGATGGCAACCCTATTTATGGCGTTCATACCATGGTTCATACAGTTTCATTATCAGCTATGGTTTTGTTTATTACGACTGATACAAGATTTTTGGCACAGCTTTGACAGCTTGGAATACGACGAAAATGTCAAAAACTTTGCATTTTTTATTTGCGAAGGTCCATCCTACACTTGTAGGTTCGCGTATTTGCATGAATGTGAGAGAGCTCTATATAGGTTTGCGCGCATGTGAGTGAGCGCAGTACCTAACACCTAACACCTGCGCTAGCTACGAACCACGCGGGGTCGCTACCGTCGCACTGTGACGTCTTCACGGGGAATTTCTTCAAAGGACTGAAGCATAATATTTAAGACATCACCCCTTTTATTAATAAAAAAAATAATGTCATTACTCGCGATTAAGAGCATGACATTGAGTCGTACATCAATTGAAAAACTCGAAATCATGAAAACTATTTCACCTATGAAGATGAAATTTAGGATGATTATGAGCTCATTATTAATTAACATTGACCACGCGGGCGAAGCTGAAGGCAAGAGTTATTTACTTAGTTTTGTTTATATTTGGTTATGAGATCAGAAATAAATGCAACTAAATTGCATTCCTACTTCAGTCGGTTACAAAATTATTATAAAATGCTGTCTACGACTGAAATGGAATGCGGCGTTTCTGGCTTTGCTGGCTGTAGAAAATAATAGGTTAAACTATAATATTGTTTAAAGAAGCCTTCATAACCTCATAGCTTAGTCGGTAGAACTAGCCTACGAAATGAGAGGTCCCGAGTTCTTTATCTGCATTTACATGATAGAAATGTTTGTTTGTGATCGTGGGTGTTAATGATGTATTATTCCGTATTATTTGTGTCGTGTGTGCGATATTAGGCACCTTTGCGGGCATTACTGCTTTAAATTAAGGATATAAAAGAGGTTTTCCCTCGATTTCTACGGGATTCCATCACCAGACCCTAAATGGTGACAAAACGTTAACCTCGGAAGTATGCTCTTTCAAATTTAAAAAATGTTAATAATATCGGTACCCAAGAGACGACGAAATCGCTGGACATAACCTACCTA
The DNA here is from genome assembly GCA_905404135.1 of Hesperia comma. Classification (NCBI taxonomy): domain Eukaryota; kingdom Metazoa; phylum Arthropoda; class Insecta; order Lepidoptera; family Hesperiidae; genus Hesperia; species Hesperia comma. The sequence continues at coordinate 15,135,685 of FR990029.1, read as the reverse complement.
CTTACAAAAAAAATATATCTATTATATATACATAACGACCGAACACAGAATCTTCTTCCGTTTTTTAACTGGGTTTAAAAGTTATATCACCTCGAAGCTTTCAAAGTAAGTATTTCCATAGCTTACTATGCTCCCCTTAAGACGATCTATGAACTTCTTGCCCTCGATAACCTAATAAATGAATGCGCGTGCGCACAAAGATTCACAAATTATTCGTAAAATTTTCAACCGCCCCTAGGGCTTCGGACCGGTCTGAGGGCAGAGCGGATATTAAAAATTTCTTACATAATGTAGCAACATGGGAAGGGTCACTTGGCCAATCGTCCCCTACTGACCAGTATTGACTAGAGGCGACCTGCGCGCGCGCCGGTCAGCGTTTATAATGAAATTCAAAAAGGATCCGCCTGGCCCGCCAATAAACAAGCCGTATATCATTCGTTATTCAAATATATTTTAGTGAATGGTTGACCCGTGAGCCCACGCGACCATTTAAACGTTAAATATTGTCAGTGGGCAGCTTTCAGTGGTGAATATGATTTATGGCCAGTATTTGGTTGAATATTATTTTTTGTTTTTTAAAAAATAAAAACTTCTGGTTGCAAATTTACTGTTGTTTTGTTTTTTAATCATTTATGTATTTCGTTAACGAATAATAAATGTTTAACGATACAAAATCTAAAAATATGTTTTGGAATCCTTAATAGTTGTATCAACGGTTTTTGATAATACTTATACTGTCCATTTTTTCATGGATTTAAGGAATCAAAAGAAATTCCTCAGTTTTATAATATTAGTACAGATTTCATAGTGGGTTCTGCGAAAAGGTCCAAAGAAATAATATTAGATAGCTCTACTCTATTTCAAAATACATAGCCTATGAATAGCACTTATTTAGAGGCGAAATTACTCAATGTGGGCGCAATAATACGCAAAGGATTTGAGAAAATTCTTTGTTGTTAATAGTAACCAGAAGTTATATAAATAGGAACGGATTAGAAAAGTCCGTTTATTTTTTGCGTAACACTGAGTTTTAATCAAGGATATAAATATAACTCTAATGATATTCAATAACTTTATGCCGATATTGGCCAGAAATAACACCTTTAACATTAAGGAAACAAAATATAGGTGATCTTAATGCCTGGTAGATTTCTCTACCAGTCAACCATAGAGCTGGTGAAAGGATGAGGTAGAAAATAACTTTAATGACAACATTTAAAATAACACAGCTCGGTAAAGTGTGAGTCGGTCTCGCGCTTACAGGTTTCCATACTAATTTGTAGATAAGTAGGTAATTACTTCAATAATAATAAAGTAATTAATTTCAGTTTGATACCTCTAAAAAGTCTTGAGGTCTCGACGCACAAACAGACAGACAGAAGGACAAAAAGTAATCGTATGAGGATTCCATTTTTCCTTTTTACACACGGAACCCTAAAAATAATGAAAAAGGGTGCGGATTACCTCATTTGAAATACTATGGTAAGTTTACACAGAATTAGAAATAAAAACATTAAGAAACCAGCAGTTGGAGTGAATTGTTCATTAACTGTAACCGCCCTAATTGCAAAGATCTTTAATAATAAAATGAGTCGTAATTAGGTGGGGGAGAAAAAAGGCGGCAAAATTGTATTACTTTGGCTTTTAACGCGACTTTAGCGCGGTGTTTTCTTCCCTCGCGGCCATAATTGTATTAATTATTGTGGTGTGATGTGCTTTCGGTTTATTCTCTTGTTAGGGAGCAATTGCAGAGTGATAAATTTGTTCATTTAGTGCATAATTTTCATTTTCTAATTCTGTTTTATAAACATGGAGCCAATTATTATTTTTTATTTTCCTTTATGCAAAATTTGGGCTTTTCTACTTATCTTTCTCTATACCTACTCCTATTAGGCAAGTCATACGTATCTTTTTAGGGTTCCGTACCCAAAGGGTAAAACGGGACCCTATTACTGAGACTTCGCTGTCCGTCCGTCCGTCTGTCACCAGGCTGTATCTCATGAACCGTAATAGTTACACAGTTGAAATTTTCACAGATGATGTATTTCTGTTGCCGCTACAACAACAAATACTAAAAAACAGAATAAAATAAATATTTAAGTGGGTGCCCATACATTCGACGTAAGTTTATAGCTCCAGTGCGGATTGGTTGAGTTACATTAGTTCAGATAAATGATTTATTAATTCTATAATTAATATTTTAATTAAATATTTTATTATTTATTTTAATTATATAATTAATTAAATATTAATTAATTAATTTTATTTTGCAGTGTATTTGAATTTGAAAGCTGTTTGAAAGTTGCTTTTAAGTAAAATAAGTTTGCATATTCGTTTCTTAGTTAAACTAAAATAGAATTTTTCTACCAGGACAAGAATAAAGTTAAATTATTTTGAATTGACCCAAAACTATACGAGTACAACAATACATATTTAAAAACATTATAACTAAAATTTTCAAACAAGTAGGCACAAAAGAAATTTATGTCGTAGGGGCCAGCATTCAAATTTGAACATGGAACATAAATTCCGAATATTACCTATATTGAAACGAGTCGGATTCTAAAATTAAATTTTGCATGCAGAACTCCGACGAGGGGATGTCATTTTATTTGGTAGGCGTATATAATTTTATTGCTGGGACCAATGGTTTGCGAAACATGTCTGGCATTCTGTAGATTAAATATTTATGTCCGCCTAATGTTAAAATTTAGTCGTTTTGGAATGTTTTCAGAGTAGAAAAGTGAAGTAAAATAATATTGAAGGAAAAGTCCGCCGAATCCGCCATACCTGCTCTATACCAGATATTTCTCTACTCTACACGATATTATTACGTTATTTAATTTTAAATGTGTTTTGGAAAAAATTTTTTAGCAAAATAAAGCTGTCTACTAATAATGTTGATTGATTCGTTATGTTCTTTTCAATTTAATTCCATATCTACACTCTACATAGGGTGACAAAATGCAACATAGTTTTTAATTAACTTGTATCAAAAGCAATCTTGCGTAGAAACTTAATTCCAATCTTTTATAACTCTAGCAATTGATTTTAATTTTTATAAACTTCACAAATAAATAACATAAACATGCAAATCACAACTATTCAACACTTAAACCTGTGCTGTGCCAATAAAACCTACATACCCAAAGCACTTTCAATTTAGCAGAAATCTTGACACGAAGCAACACTACGGCACGTACCGAGCGAACTCTGTATTCCGTTCGAAAATAACATATTATGTCCCTCGCAGTGCCCGGGAGAAATCTTCAAAGCCACCCACCGCCCCCTCGCACAATACTCCCCCGGAGCCCCTCACATGGTCACAGCGATAAGGGTCGCAAGCCCTCGGTAAATCACCCACTATCTAGGGGGCGCCCCCGCTATGCGCTATGTATTGGACGGACGGACATCAAGAGCTGTTCAAAGTTTATCGTCGCCTGGTATTTGTCGTCAACTGCTTGGAATGTTTACGTCGCTCCGGACTTGTTTTACTGAGTGTACTTTGAAATATACAGTTCAATAAATAAATTTACCTTATTCTTGTATAATTAAAATTATTTGGGTGAACATAAGTCGATTTTATCGACTTAGTCACATCATAAGTTCGTGTTATGTAACGAATAACAAGTAACGAATAATAAGTTATTGTAAAACTTTTTTATGCATAATAATATTAAAATAAAACTTACTCTGCAGATAAATAGGCATCTGTAGGTAGGTAGGTAGTTGAAAAGCTATATTTTGTTTTAGTCTGCATTTGTGTCTACTAATCTCATATTAGTAGACATTCAATTAATTTCTATGTTGCTTGTAAGTACTAACGTAAAGTGAATATTTGATACCTGTTTCAATTAGTTTTCAAAAATCAAAATGCATATTACCTAGTTCCTACTTCCTACAGAATCTCCTCGAAACAATTTCTTGAGAGTGGGTGCTAAATTTCCCGTAACAAAGAACTACATTACTAGATATTATTAAACAGATACTTATTTTAATATTTGAATTTCGGTTAGTAATGTTTGTCAATCTGAATTTCAAATGACTGGGTCCCCTCGGGGATCGGTTGTGTTCTCCAGGTTTGCCGTAGCCCGCGGCTCCCAAATAAAGGATCACTTGCCGTATTTCTGTTCCGGTTACCATTATATTAATTTTCTTGTTACTATCGAAACAATCTTGGTTAGTGATTGCCTTGTATGTTGTTTAATTATTATACTTCGCTTGGTTCTTGACCAACAATGCTTTTATCACCATCAGGGGCTCCCCTGCCCATTTGACGAATTAAAAGTTATGTTTCTTTATTGACTAAAGATAGCATACAAAGCTATAACAATCATAGTCATATCAGCGATAGCCCCTGAATTTATTTTCAAAAATAAACATGACTTTGTATTATGGCAACGAGAACTGTAGCTCCTACATTAGGTAAGATATTTATTCATAATCCTGGTTGGGATGTTACTCTGCCATATTGTGACGACGTGTATCTACATAAAAGCCTTTTCATTAACAGATTGAGATTTTGCCTTAAGCTGTGACAAATTTGGTATTTGATTGTAAGATATTGATTCGTAATCTCCGTGTGTTACATCCCTCTGTCCTGTCTGTGACGGCGGCGGCGCGGTGTGACAGTATACACACACGTAAAAGCCTACACGCAGGGTCCATTAGCGTCCAAACGAAAATCAGCCGTGACGGGCCCCTTCGGGAAACATCTTACCTCCCCCTTGCTCTAATGTTTTCTTTTTATTTCATCCATCATTGTAGGGCTGTCGCTGTTACTGCTTGCATTTTTTGGAAAAATATTGAATATTGCACGCTATATTCTTTATTAATATTTGTATATACTTTTTTATTAGGCACGTTTTTAAAGAAGTGTAGGTAATTTGATAAAAATATGTTATAGAATTTTATAACATTACATAAATTCTGATTACATAAATTACATTGGAAGCAGGTAGACAGTTTTATTAAAACATTGAAGAATTTAATTTTTTTTACGATTTCGGTAGATTTTCTGTAGGCTGAACCGTCGTAGTAGTGTCATAGTCCTAATAAATTTATTCCGTGCTTTAATATTAAAAAAATAACTAAGTACATGACACATTCACATACTAGAGTCCGGATGAGAGTGTTATTAGTGATTAGTGATTTTCATCATCAATAACCAATTTTTGCGTAGGTACGTAATCACAGCACATTAGAGAGGCAGCCCTACGCAAGGTGGGGGCGATGATCGATTTCTTATATTGAAGGGACGTAAAACTATGGTTATTGGATATTTTGGCGCGCGTCATCCCACCACGCACTTGTTTGGTTTATGCATGGGGCGATTTAGGACAAAACCGTGGAGTAGGCTGAAGACTTTACTTTTTTCTCGATGTGCTGTGCCAAAGAGTAAACAGGTAGCCAGGTACGAAGTAATGAGACTAACCATGTCTTTAACTTCTCAATGGCCCACTACTGAGCACGGACTTTTCCTTATAAATCTAGCGGCCAAGAGAATGCTGCTCTCATGTGGATTGGCAAAGGGGTAAGTGTCGCAAGTTTATTGTTGACCAAAGGCTTCAGACATGGCCCAATGACTGATGATACCTAACGTGACAAAAGGTCCCGTATTTGACGGGACAGTCCCGTTTTTTAGTTTTTTTCTGTGTCGCGAACTATAGCTACGCGATTCAAAATAAATCCTGTATGTTATTAATTAATAGAGTGACAATTTGGTGGGCCGGACAATGTTTCGTTGAGCCTAAAATACAATGCTAATGTTATTGATTCCATCGAGGATATCAGATCTAATACTAATAATTGAGCTGTTAGAATTACCAGTCATCCATCCAACTACTGACAACGCTCGCTGGAGGATTGACGCAAATCGTCGGCTTCGATTGACCTTAAACTCATAAAAGCTTGATGCTGCTCGATGCATCTTTACGGTAGAATTCAGCCGAATTTGACGGTTAATATTGAATGAACAGTTTGTAAATTTTCAACTCTTAAAGTAAATTTATCAGACAACTATGAAAACAAAATTATTGGTTAAACTTGCCAGTGGTATCGAGTTTTTCTTAATTAAATACATAGTCAATGAACTTGCAGACAGACAACCCGATGTACTAAGCCGCACTAACCTATGGATTTCTGACATTGTGACCAAATCAGGTGAAAACATATTTTCACGATCATATTTCACTGAACCTCTGGACGATAGCCAAAGGGTTTCAAAGTAAATCTTCACGCGCCTCATAAACGCGTTTACCGGGGCACCATAGACAGCCTTAAGCCTTTTCACAAAATCTAACGAGTGATGAAATCGATACAAAATTGAGCACAAGACTACTTCATATCTTTCCCTCGTCGTTTCAAAATAGGGAGGATTTATGTTAACAGGAAGTGCCCCGGCGAAATGGCGTCCTAAGCCTCAGATACGGTTATATACGATACACTGTGTTGCCAGCTCGAGCGCTGAATTGTGGGATTGGGTCGCGATATAGAAGCTTGTTTCGAAGCTTCCATCGAGATTTGTTGGAAAATTAACTTACTCCGGCGCTCTATATTATATTAAAACTATATAATATGTTGTATGTATCTGGTTGGGACTCAGACCGGCGGCGGTTAGGTATGTTAGTTTTTTACATAAAAGTAATATCATGACATAATAAATATAGGTAAGTATGCTGTATCTATTACGTACGTAAGTGAATTTTGACCGCTAATTTAATATAAATAAAATAATCGATAAGCACTTTGAGTATGAATGTAATCTAATTATCTAAAGAATTGTAAAAAAACAAACATTGATAAGTTATTGAAACAAATGCATTTATTACTTTTATCGAGATATAAATATTATCGAGTACTTCCGGCCGAAGTAATAAACAATAGTTTGTCCTAGAAAAATCGTTATACTCGTAGCTGGCAACATGATGCTATAATAATAATTATAATGTACCTACTTACAGCGCGGTATACGCAGAAGGCTTCAGCGCATAGGATGGGTTATTAATTTACAATATTCTCAAGCGATCTACATACAACATTTTATGTATTAGTACGAAAACAAATAAGGGATGATACATATTGGTTTTTAAATTAAGAGTTTTGTGAAATATGGAGCTGAAATTATATGCTATTTTGTTGGTGAACACACATTACATATTTTCACTCATACCTACCCTAAGACTATTTTTATATTTCGTATAAGGTAGTGCTTGACAACGATCCCACCTGATGGTAAGAGTTGATGAATTAATTAGTGTTGAGCGCACTAACTTAGATAAAGCCTAAGTTCTCCTCTTGAAGACTCCCACGTCATATGTATGCGGAAACACTGACGCCGGCAAGTTGTTCCAATCCTTCGCGGTACGTATAACGAAAGACGAGGCGAACCTCGACGTTCGGACCGGTGGGATGTTAATTACGTATGGATGGATACCGGCCGTGCGTCGTGTCGTGCGATGGAAGAACGGGGATGGGGGAATATATCGACTAGCACTAGAATATTAGATATATCGCTCTCTGTGACAAGATCAGTTACAACTAAGCTACGAGTCGTCATAAATATGAATTATAGTAAGCCCTATTTCAACGCTTTTCAATCGCAATTAACTAAGTTTATTGAACATCGCAATTTCTGTTCAACGTAACTCGACATGCCTAGCAGTCAACACTATAACGTCTACTCAACATTCGTTACTCTGCAGTTCGCCTAACTTTGATCAACTTTGACTTGCACCGATTTATCGAATTCTGCGTATCTACGATCTTTGAAAATTAGTTTTGAGGTTTTGATTAGAAACTTAATAGAACAGGGCATCGCATGTAATATGTACATTACCTATATCTTCCTCCATCCGCAAGAGGGCGCCTACAACAAGACGAAGAATCAAAATATGGAGGAAATTAAGATTCTTTTACAAAATATTCAAGGAGATTTAAACAAACAGAAGCAAGACATGAAGGTAATGGAGGAAAATATAACAGGATCAATAAATAAAAACATAGATGAAAAATTTAACCGCATGGAGAGTAGAACTACTCAACTTGAAAGTAAAATAGAGGAGCAACAAAAAATTATAGAGTACTTAGATAATAAAATAAGAAAGAAGAATTTAGTGTTTTTTGGCGTTGCAGAAACAGAAAAAAATTATGATGATCTATTAAGCTCTATCCTCGACATTATAAATAATAAAATGAATATATCATGCCAAATAGGAGAGATAGAGACAGCTAACAGAATAGGTAAGAAAAATGAAAAAATTAGACCTATTGTGGTGACAATTACAACAACAAAAAGGAAATTAGAAATACTCCGGCGAAAGAAGTCCTTAGATAACTCTGGTATTTATATTAAAGAAGACTTCTCTCCTGCGGTATTACAGAAACGTAAAGAGCTCCAAGAAGTCTTAAAGAAAGAAAGAGAGGCCGGAAAAAGAGTAGTTCTACGCTATGATAAAATAATACATATATCAAGCGAAACAAAACAAACACATGCTGAATCTGAAAAGAATACAAATAAAAGAAATCTATCGGAATCACCAAAACAATCATCCATGGGAGAACAGATTACCTATGAGGAAAAACGTAAACAAGCATTACTGAAAAATCGAACACAAAACATTAAAAGCTACTTAAACCCTCCACCTCAAAATTTAGCAGGAACAAGTAAAAACAATAACCAAAAAAACTAGATAGCGCCCCCCCGCCTCTTCCAAGCCGGTTGGTCACCGTGGAGGAATATGACCAAAACCCCCTTAACCAAAAAGTAACGAAAAAACACTCCCCAGCTTTATATATATCTAGTATTAACGTACGAACTTTATTATCTGATGCTAGACTCACAGAGTTGTCATATGCGCTAAAATATATAAACTGGGATATAATGGGCTTGTGCGAAGTCAGAAGAGAACAGGAAACAATAGAAGAATATCCTGAATTTATTCTTTGTCACACATCTGCACAATCAGGAAGAAATGGAGTCGGCTTTTTAATAAAAAAATACTTGAAAAATTATATAATAAACTTCAAAGCTTTTTCAGATAGAGTTGCCTGTGTAGAAATCCAACTAGCAGAAACAAATATCATATCATTCATTATTGTATATGCACCAACAGAATCTTATACAGAACTGGATATGGATCTATTTTATGAGTCGGTAGAGTCAGCTTTAGACTTTGTACACTCAAAAAATATATTCTTAATGGGAGACTTTAACGCTAAAGTAGGACAGATGCAAAAAGGAGAAGAAAATATTTTTGGAAAATATTCGTACGGGGAAAGAAGTGCCCATGGCCAACGAGTGGTTGAATTTGCTCTAGAGAAAAATTTAAAAATAATAAATAGCATGTTCAAAAAGAAAATACATAAGAAATGGACGTGGCAGTCCCCAAATGGTATGCACTTTAATGAAATTGATTACATACTCACAAATCAACCAGCTCGTATTCAAAGTTTTGATATTTTAAATAGTTTTAACTTTCAGACTGACCATAGAATGATACGCTGCAAACTGTCGGTTCTAGTAAATCGTAATAGAAGGAAAATACAATCAACTTTTTACAAAAGTAAAATAATAGCTACATTGTCAGAAGAAAATGCTAAGATATGGGAAAACAAGTTCGTAGTAAGCTTAGAAACTTCGGCAGAAATACAAAAACAATACAATGCATTGGAAAAAGAAATAAAGCTTTGTTTAACGGAACTTTCCCAAGATAGAGTAAGAAAAACAGGTATAGGAAAAATTAATAAATGTGTAAGAAATCTATTAGAGGAAAGAAAAACATTGTATAAAAATAAGAGGACAAAACAAGTAAAGGGTAAGATTGCCAAAATAAGTAAAAAGATAAATAGAGCAATTTCGGAAAACAGAAAAGAAAGACGCAGAAAAACTTTCGAAAAATTTATTAGTAGAACAGGTGCCCTACGCAAAGCATATAAAGAACTAAGTGAAACGTCTAATTGGACAGTAAATCTAAGAAGTAAGAGTGGAAACACCCTGACAAGACGCACAGATATCTTGAAGGCAGCATCAGATTTTTACAGGGAACTCTATACAAATAACAACCCATTACAATATGAAATGAGAGAAACGAGCAACTTAACCAACATCGAGGAAGTGCCACTAAGCATATTAAAGTCTGAGATCGATTATGCAATAAAATCTCAAAAAAATGATAAAGCTCCGGGAAGTGACAACATTACAAACGAGGTACTAAAAGCTTTAAAAGACTCACTACTTACCCCTTTTCAGCAGTTATTCAATAAGATATTAGATACCGAAAATATACCAGAGCAATGGTCGAAATCTGTAATAATCTTATTGCATAAGAAAGGCGATCGCTCTGACCTCGCGAACTATAGACCAATAAGCCTTATGACGAACATATACAAGGTTTTCTCAAAAATTCTAGTGAACAGATTAAACAATACTCTAGACGAAACCCAGCCGCGAGAACAAGCAGGCTTCCGAAGAAACTTTTCTACCCTGGACCATATTCAAGTTGTCACACAATTAATAGAGAAAGCCAACGAATACAACATGACTTTATATATGTGCTTCATCGACTATCAAAAAGCTTTCGATTCAATATTCCATGAAGCCATATGGACATCACTGGTAGAGCAAGGAGTCGACCTAAAATACATAACATTGATTAAAAATATTTACTCGAAATGCACGGCGAAAGTACGACTAGAAAGAGAAGGTGACGAATTTAAAATGATGAAAGGTGCCAGGCAGGGAGACCCTCTTTCACCAAAGATATTCACAGCAGTGTTGGAATCTGTTTTTAGACATCTTAAATGGGAGAGAAAGGGAATCAACATAAATGGAGAGTTCTTAAGTCACTTGCGCTTTGCGGACGATATAGTGGTTTTTGCTCAAAATGTTTGCGAACTACAAAATATGATTGTAGAGCTCACAACTGAGAGTAAGAGAGTAGGACTGACACTAAATACATCTAAGACCAAAATAATGTCGAATGGAGAGCACAAAGAGTTAAAAGTGGACGGCGTGAGAATAGAATACGTCAAAGAATATATTTATCTCGGGCAACTGGTCTCATTCAGAAATTGTGTAGATAAAGAAGTAGATAGAAGGATCGCAATATCATGGAAAAAGTTTTGGGGATATAGGGAAGTAATGAAGAATAAAGAGATAAACATAAGTTTGAAGAAAAAAGTGTACGAAGTCGCCATATTACCATCTCTTACATATGGCTGCCAGTCTTGGGCTTTAAAGAAAGAACATGAAAGGAAAATTGCGGCAAGTCAAAGAAAAATGGAGAGAAGCATGCTTGGAGTCCGAATTTCAGACAGGATTAGAAATGAAACTATACGGCATAAAACCAAACTCACTGACGTAATAGCAAGAATTAGGAGACTTAAATGGAACTGGGCGGGACATTTATGTAGACAAGAAAACACAAGGTGGACGAAAAGAGTTACTGAATGGATTCCAAGGGCAAGCACTAGACAAAGAGGGAGGCAAAAGAGGAGATGGCGGGATATTTTTACTCAAAGGGTTGGACCGGAATGGATGTCAAGAGCAAGGGATAGGAATATATGGAGAGGTTTAGGGGAGGCCTTCGCCGTAGAGGCGACTACTACTTAACCAAAAAAAAAAACAGTTAATACGGAATAAACTATAACTTAATATGTATAATACTTATCAGAAACATAAATACATTTATGTACAAATAAATATATAGGCAGTACACTAAGTTCAATAGAGACATTGTTTAATAAAATTTAAGAAGAAAATGTAAGCTCAGTTGTTTATGTTAGTGGTTTATATGTTAGCAGAAGTTTATTTTAGTTTTATAAATTTTAATATATAGAATGTACTTATTTAAGTTTGTTTGCATGCTGTTGTAAATATTCTGTAGTAGAAATAAAGGCTTTTTTATTTTATTTATTTTATTTATATCTTCCTATACTTATTTATCTTAGAAGCTGGTATCAAAATGTTAAAAATAATAGTTGATGAAAATTGTATGGGTAGGTAATATTTTTATTTTATGCACTTATGGTGGACTGATAATTTTTTATTGCTTATGAAGCAATGAAAAACAACTTACGGCCTGACATCACACATTACATTTACATGTATTATTAATAAAGAAATATAATGTGGCCCAGCCGGGAATCAAACCCGGGAACCCTTGATACACTAATAGGATAACTAGCAGCTGAGCTATACGTTCGTCTTAAATCATGCCTCTTTATTTTGATTTCACCGAGGGCCACAGTAGTAAACACAGGTTTCTGGATTTTCTAATGACTTACCTACTAATTTTCAACTTTTTCAAGTTCCTTCTGGACTCTTCCAAAATAATGATTCAATGACGATATCCTTATATTTCCCATCCAAGGTAGTAAACAGACTAGTTAGAGCCATTGTTTTAACCGCTTACTTATCACTTTGCTTGTCACTCACTGTCACATAAAATCCGACTAAACATATCAAACATCTGAAACACACTAATCTGCGTTTGGTGTTGTGAGTTAATAAATGCAATAGCTTTTGAAACTGTGAATAAAAAGTTAACCCTTCGTACCGGCGGCGGCGTAAGCGCATGGAAATTAGATCAGTAGGTAGCTACGTAGCGGACGGTTCTCAAAGTTTCGTCACGTAAGGAAAGAAAAAATATTAAACTATTGGAAACTAGATTTCAAATGTAAATGTATAGTGTTTTTTGTTAATGTTTTAATGTGTTTTTATTAGAGTATTTTTATGAATTTAGGTCAATGTAGTTATCATAATATGTATATTTTTTCTATGATGTAGGTAGTCATAGCGTTAATTATTAATTTATAAATAATTTAAGTAGATACGTATACGTCCCTTCAATTTATCATTTATTATTCAGTAGGTACCTATATTTTTATGATTTTCCAAAGAGTCCAAATAAATAAAATTTAAATTAATTATACAATAAGCAATATATAATTATAATTATAGCTTTAAAAATTTAAGCACATTAAAAATTTATCTCTTTAACATATTCAAAATAATGATTTAGGAAATTTTTAAAAATACCAAAAAAACATTCACTTAATTTTACTACCTCTTATCAAATGTACCTGCGTACCAGTTTGGGAAGCGCTGGCCCAGATCGGATGTCGCGATTGTGCGATATTTTTTGCAGACTCTCATTAATTTGGAGTTGTAAGTTCAGACAATAGTAACCCTTCGCGCGCCGCGGTCTATTGTACTATTATCACTGCGTTTGTATTTCCGGCCGCTTCTTTTTATTATGCAGATTAGAAGCTTTATCAGCTCCGGATTTAGATAGCAACACATTTGGGATTCTAAGCCTTTGATTTGCATGCAAAGTTAGGCTGTTACTCCTGTTATATTGTCGCATTTGCAATTCAGCCTCGTTCCATTCCGGCGATGCGGGCTATGAAATTTCTAACACTAATATCCTATCACGCTCACAATGCGATATGTATACAATAATACACACTAACTGCCAATAGACATGACCGATCATGCGTAACGCAAGATCAATGCAAAAACAGCAGTCAAATAAATCTAACGAGGACTCTTACATCTGCATGTCACTGGAATAAATCAAATCACTATTGAATGCACCCGTAAAATATTTTTGAACTATTTTGAATGTACCTTCTGTCTATCCTACTCATAAAAAATAGTCCCTCGTAAGTTAACCCGTTCACTGACATGTATTCAGTCGCCATAAAAAAAGTTACACCCATATTTTGCACTTCCCGATGCCCAATAATAGGGTCTATTTATGCATTCTCGATAAATGAAGAGTATTTTTTACTTCCATTATAAATCAAAATGTATTATTTATCTTTAGAGATTCGGAATCTGCATCCTATTGTTATTCGGGATGTGCGGTGTGTCAAGGGTGTAATGTTTTTGTCGCAATAGTTCGTTGATTTTTATTATTATACATTCCAGCTATTATTATTAAAATATTATATTTCCATACACTTTTGTTAGAAGTTCAAACACGATCAATAATAAAGAGCAAAGAACATTCGTAATATCGATAGAGTACATAACAACATTTAAACGAATTTAATGGAATGAATTCCAGAATTCCGCCATTTTGAATACGCAAACTGTGAGGGCGAATTTCGACCGTGGGGCAGTAATTATTTGATTGGAGTCAAGAGTGGCATGCCGAGATATCGGTCGATTGTATTGTTATACTCGCCTTGGCCCGCTCACTCGCTCAAGTGTTATATTGTTCGAATTCGAAACGCGTCAGATTTACACCTACAGCGTTCAAGGGTTAACCGTCGAAATATTTATGCACATATTTTAATTCCAAGTACAAATTATTTATCAAGAATGTTTTTTGCGTTACGATTCACAATACAAATGCATTTTTTAGAACTGGCAATGCACAAAAGAAAAAAGTTCACAGCTGATATCGGAAAGGTGACAGGAACTGAAAGCGTCACCAACAAAACGCGTCTAACCCTTAATCCGTTCTATTATGCATATAATTATTATTTCCGATACTGTTCATATCAAAGAAAATAACAGTCCTTTTTGCATATGCGTTTGACGGAAGTGTGAATAAAAAATGCGAGCCCTCAGGTACAGAAAGGGTGACCCTAAGGGTTTTTTACGCAGGGGTAATCCGAGATCGGCTGTATTGGAGACTTCAAGATGATTATTATGCATGCATTCTCAGGAAGATTTAATCGACACATCGCCCGAGGCATATGTGAAGTATTCTGAAAGTATTTCCTGAGAACCATACATTTATGGGGCGTGAATGAGATGATCGTTAACGGAAATTCATAACGGGAATGTTTGGCACAATGATTGAAATATAATCCAATAAAAATCAGTACGACCTAGTTATGGCGATCTGTATAGGTAACCACTTTACAGCAATAAAATAATTTCGATATTAATATTGTAATATTTAACGCATCAGCTTTTTTCGATGATTACGAAAAATTACATTTATATTGAACTGACGTCACAACGCAATTTTTTTATAAGTAAATACTAGTGGATACTAGTTCTCGATGCCCACACATCTAAAAAAATAGTAATAATAATTGTAATAATGTCAATATTATCTAAATCAAAAACACATTTATATGCAATGAAAAATAAAGAATATCTTCACTCAATTTGTTTTACTTATTTTAACTGGTTCACAATTAATAAAAATGTCCATTTAAACAATATCGTTTGCACATTATTTCCACTTTGGTAATCAATCAATTAATTATTGATTAATATGCATATGAACTATTAATATTGAAAACTAAGCATTAACCCGCAGCTTCCATCACAAAATGACATTATGCGATCGGATTCATTCATTTCATTCTATCACGATCGTTATTTTTTTCGATAAACGCACCTTAGCGATTGAGGGTTGGTTATTGTGTTGTGTTTGTTTGGTTTTTTTATGGGTTTTAGTCCAGGTAATCCCGTGTCCTCTCACGGATCTCAATGGGTTTTGACGTTTAAAAGGATTATTTTTTAATAGATAATTAATGATGATCCCACGTTGTCATGGTTTGGTGGCTAACAAACCGTTTGGTGATGGTTGTTTGCTTTTATAAATTATCTATACAATCTGAGTATACAATTATAAATATTTTGTTTCCATTACACGTGTACCTAAGTTTTACCTATTTTATTATTGTCAAACAATTTTATCAATTAACTAAAAAGCTGTCCCGGTTTTGCACAGTACCGTAAAATAATAAATAATTTTTCTAAGAAATAAAACATTTTTCTGAGAAACCATAGGCTTAATTAAAGCCTATGTTTCTCAGAAGTTTTCAGAAGTCAGTGATTAGTTATTGTTGAAAGAATTTTTGAAATCGGTCCAGTAGTTTTTGAGTTCAGCCGTTACAAATCTTCAAAAATACAAATCTTTTTTCTTTATAATAGAAAGATATTATGGAAACGGTTACACTTTTTTAGAGGCGACCAGCTCAGTCCTCAAGGGAAGCAACGTCTCTGTGATCGAATTAGAACGAAACTATGGACTCTTGTTCTAAGTCGATCACAGTTGTCATGGGCGGCAGCAGAAAGGTGGAACTGCCTGCTCGTTTGTCACTTTAATTCCAAAAAAAGTATCAACTTGATACTCTACCGCGTGTCTAGATACCATTTTAATCGGACAGGATCTCCAATATTATCAAGATATACAGTCCAATACATTTGCAAGAAAAGACTATAAGGGCTCATTTACATGATGTCATTTTCTTGCACATGTAAGAGCAATAATTGAATGCAATTATAAACATGCAATAATCGCCATTCAACAATTGTACGAAACTGTTTATACGCAGATTATTGTATGCGATTATTGCATGCAAGTTTTGTTGTCTCAATATTTCTCGCCTCTGAAGACTAGCACTCATTATGAGCTTGCAAATGCAGAGACAATTCGTTTAAATACAAAAATCGCATAAGAAAATGATATATTATGTGATGTTTAAAACAAAGTAAATCTTGAAACGCAAGTTGTCAAGAAGATCAAGAATGTTTTGAGTTGTTTAGATGATGCAAGTAGTTTACTGCTTCAATTTTATTGTATACAACAGGCAAGAAACTTGTATCATGTAAATGAGCCCTAATGGGTATATTGAAGATATGCTATTAATTACTTAACTTCTTAAAACAAAAAGTTCTATCAAAAGTTGTTCCGGTCGTAGTTCCCTCATAATCCGCGAGGTGTCGCCATCGCGGACGGAAACAAAAGACAGCTGTGAGTTCGTCGACCTACGGCAACGTGGCTATAACTTTCATTCTTAAAGCGAACCAAGTTACTAACCTACTTTTCATTAATAAGGAGAGCTAAAAAAATGCACGAAGAAAGTATCAAAGATTGAGCAGAGCGCGAACTTCGCTAACAGCCCGCGAAAGAGTTAGGTGGCTGCGGCTTACCGTTATAGTTTTATTTTTTATTAACACTAAAGAACAGAAGAGCATTTTTTGATGGAGTTAAAAGAGTACTAGGGGTTATTCATATCAATTCATAACATGGCAACTTCTTTTTGAATTGATTTAAATGTTAATTTTAAAATTGCTGCCTTCATGTACTAGTTGACATCAGCTACTATCTACTATTAGCTCAATTTTATTACCATTGGATTTTATAAATTGCATTTTGCTTGTAGGCAACTTTCCGTCACGTATTTATATCATAACTCATAACTGTGACAACGGTCTTGTCAATTCAAAAACAGACCAATGACAAGTAGCGAGACTGCCACGTCTTATCTCTGATACTCGTTCGTCAATTTTTCCCGAGTCCCGCCAGACGCCGAGACGCTAAAAAAATAATTAAAACGAGCGTCGGCGAGAGTGAGAGCACGCCGTCTGCCCGCGTAATTAGTACAATGGACTTTCCCGACTTTGAACTTCGAATACTATTTCTTTGTTTTTAATTTTGTCTCAGCCGCGGACGTCTTCCGCTCCAACGGTCGTGATTCTAATTCGGTGATTTTAAAAATTAATTCGTGTTCCGTCACGTCTTATTCTTTATAATTGTTACTGGCAACTTGGTAACTTTTTGATTTTGTATAACTTTATTTAGAATCGCGCACGAGAATATTATGGTAGTTCCAAAGTCAAATTAGTTATTACGCTAAATGATTTTTTTTCGAAATTTGTAAGGAAATGGTTGTATTTCTCAGATCAATAAACTAAAGACGGAACTAAACTCGTCGTCGTGAACTAAAGCGTGAAACCGGCAAAAGTGTGCCGAAAACACACATCACAAACGTATCAGTTATCTGATATTTGTTTAATAATTGACTAGCCTATAAACCACTTAAAAAATACTGGTTGTCTGTAAAGTCGGTTTACTGACGATAGTTGAACGTGACAACGTCTTAAGAAAATACTGATGGAATGATTGACAAATAATGTCATCAAAGTAAACAAACGTCATGAAATCGTATTTAAAGTTACAGAAATTTATCAATAAAAATAAAGAAGGAATACAGGAAACATTAAAAAAGGTAACATTTAAAATTTATAAATAGTAGCAGAAGCTGCCGAACGCAAAGGTCGATTATGCTTCTTTGTCGCTCGTTCCGCGCTCTCGCTTGCACTTCAAGCTTTACATGGGACGCCTCAGAGCGAGGTAACGGTAACGACGGTAACGCCGCATGACGTCATGTTTTTCGTGCGTGCAGCCGGCTATAGGTATCGAATTATAAGACGTTGTCACGTCAAAAACACTTGAATATCTTTAACACCAAGGCGTTGTCAGAAAAAGAACAGCGAAGAAATCCAGACGCCTTGTAATTTGTAACAATAAGTTAAAACTTCATTTAAATGTAGATGTTGACTACTTCACCAAATAAAATGTAATTTGTTAAGTTGCCCGCAGATTTATTAACTGTCTACGAAATATCTGGGTCTCCATTGTTCGTTTTATTTTTGTCGATCTTAGAACCTCCATTCTTTTCAATCTGAAATAATGTTGGTTGGACCGTTTGATTAATATTTTTTAACTAATTTATTTTCTTTTATTCCTCAGGAGGTCTCACATGACAACTTTATAAACATTACTCAGTTAGAGGGTTAATTATTATAAATGCCTCTACAAAATAATTTTAATTCGACTGAAAATAATACCGATAGGTACAGTTCGCGTCACGTAAAAAGAACGCTAGCGGTCAAGCTGCGCATTAGGCGATTTATCGGTCTCTTTGGTGGTTCGGTCTCTTTAGTTTGTTTTTAATGTACTAATAGAGAATTAAATATACGAAACCATGAGCAATAGGCAAATAACACACACAAAATTTGATTTAGGTAGGTATCACTTTTTTTAGGTATCACTTTTATCTGATTTCTTCTTGTGAATCTATTTGGGCCTCTCAAAGTGTTACGAGAAAACATTTTATTATATTTTGATAAAGTTTTCACGGTAGATACGAAGTTTTTTCTATCAATACATAAACATTAATACTGCATCAAAATTGGTAATTTGTCATTAGAGTTGCTGACAGCTTTATTTTAATCATGATTTTAATCTAGCAGTATCGCACATTTGGTAATATAAACCGTGACGTGGCCAACTAAATGAAATAATAAACGTAAGTACATATTTAAATGAAATGTGAAATAAATAAAACAATTTCGTAAAGGACCCACGCAACACATCGAAAGCCCTGGAAACAGCGAACTGGTACGTAGAAGGTACTTATAAAACTAATTTGCGTAAGAACGTTGGTTTGCCGAGAGGCCATACACGCTTCCAATCTTCTGAAGCCACTGTTAGCCTTCAATTTTTCCTCTCTATATCGAAAACTTGAAAATTAATTCCTCCACCTAATTTCCTTGAGGTGAAATATCGATGGCCCCAACGAATAAACGTGTAAGAGCTCTTACCGTATTTTTTTTTTCTTCGCGAATTTCGTTTTTTTGGCCTGTGATACACCTATATAATTTTTTTAAGAAAATATTACACATAAAATAAGGCTTTTACAGCACAAAATTCGTTTATTGTACGGAAATAAAATATTTTGTATCACATGAATAACAAAACATACGCCTATTGCATATTAAATATTTCTTTAAGTACACCAGAATAAACGTGTTAAATCAATCTGCTTCTCAAGTCTATCCTATCCTTAGGGTAACAGCTCTTACACGTTTATTCCTGTGAAAATGGAAGAAACTTTTTTTAGTAATGCTTTACTGCAGACGGCAAAACTTTGTATATAAAAATGACAGCTATTCCAATGTCTGTTACTAATCTCTTTTGTTTTTTCCTATTTTGTAAAGGTTAAAGCAATAATATTATTCGCTTATGAACTTTAAATTATTGGTAGCAATCGTTTAATAAACGAATACTTTTCCAGTAGTATCTATTGCAATCGCTCGTTATTATAGACAAGGGGTGAAGCGGGGGCGGGATAGATGCGCGTGACATCAAACACTGGAACCCGGAAGGTCAGTGTCAGTCCGTATGCGTATTTACAGGATTGATTACGTGAAGTTTGTTTACTGGGAACACGTGTCATTGTTGACATTTAATTTTTACAATTGGCTTTTTGTTGTTTGTTGTATAATTATGAATAGATACAAAAGTGCTTCAAGTCGATGCAGAAAGATACTAGAATTAGCGAACTATCGGAGATTTGAAGGTAAGTACCTACATTTATTATATTATTAATTAACCATATTATGTGTATTTATGTAAGGAAGTTACTTTAATTAATGGGAAAAGGATTTTATTATTCCTTCGCACTTAACGTTTTAACAGGTGGTACGTTTATATCACCTCGACTCCGACCCAATTTAATTTCGACAGACTAATCTTTTTGGATTATGTAATAAGATCGAAAATTAACTGACACAGGTACCGCGCGCGGGTTCTATTATTTGACTAGTTTTTGTGTACCTAATAAGTACAGATTATTGTATTTACAGACTCAGCTGATGTTGTATTATACCTACATGTTCAATATTTAAATTCTTCTCTGCAAAACGACAAAATAGCGTTGTTGCAAGTTACATTTTTTATTTTAATTTTCAGACAATAATAATGAAGATGGCAGCAATATTGTATTTGAAGAACAATATGGAAATGAAATTGAAAAGCAAGCTGCTTCTTCTTCATCAGGTAACAATGAAATATTTAAAAAAGTATGCTTTTCAATGTTTAATAATTTCCTACAGCAGCCTGTCTTAAGGCAGTTAATGGGTATCGGTTTATTTAATATAGGGTATATTTAATACGAGAAAAAATTGAGTTCCGCGGGAAAATTTAAAAACCGAAAATTGAGTGGGTGAAACTGCGACCGGGACGCTAGTGAATTACCTACAATATAAACGGTTAAAAGAGCAAAAGTTATGTTAGAGTTTATATTATAATGTGTTATATATCTCACCTTTATTCTTACACATACCTAGGTTTTAAAAGAGAATAGCTTGACCAGAATCAACCTTTCTTACATCTCCAGTTACTTTTTGATCAGTGAGTGAAAAGAAGTGGTATTGTGGTGATGAGTACTCTTTGTAGATATATGTACCTTAGAAGTTATTTAAAACATAGCAATGTAGTAATTTTAGTAATTTGTTTCAGGAGCTTTCAAATATCTTTCGAGAAGTTCTTTCCCTATTGATGGCATATCAGACCTCAATGAACCCAACTCAGAACCTGATGATTTTACTTCAACGGCTCCATTAATAATTAGTGTATCTCCACACGATAATAATATATCACCCCCAAATGTACCAGCAAGTGAAATTTTGGATATTTCTCATAATGTTACGGAACAACTAGTACCCGAGAGGGTGCCTTCACCATTGTGCGATGCCAATAATAATGATCATTTACAGACTGATATTTCAATGATAATGACTCCATCAACCCAACAAAAAATAGATTTTATAGCCACGCCGACTGTTTTATACATAAATAAGGATTACGATTTAAGAAGTATTTCTGATTTAGAGGGTGTCTTACAAAGCATTGAAACACAAAATATATCACAAGATATTGCAAGTACAGAATCGGAGGAAAGGCCCGTCACCCCTATTGAATCACTTACAAGAAAGAGAAAAATAGACCCTAATTCGTGGAAAGATAAGAAAAACAAAACTCTTAAAAATTCTGGTAAAAGTTACGAAAGTGTTAGAACTAAAAAACAAAACGAAGGAAAATCTATTAGGCCACCATGCAACTGCAAATTGAAATGTTATGATAAGGTAAGCGAAAATAAGAGGAATACAATTTTCAAGAATTTTTGGGCTATTGGGGACCATGAAAGACAGTGGGACTTCATTAACCGCCATGTAAAAAAAGATAACGTCAAAAAAATAACAGTTGAACGTAAAAATAATCGTACCCAAACATTAACATACCAACTTCTCGATGATACTAATTCTATGATTAAAGTTTGTAAAATCATGTTTTTAAATACTTTGTCCATCACACAGCAAGTAGTATACACAGCTATTGATAAATTAAGAGATGACATTTATTTGAAAGACTACAGAGGAACTCATAAGAATAGGCCGAGAAGAATGTCAGAGGACACTGAGAAAAGTATAATCGAACATATAAATCTATTTGAAAGAGTTGAATCACACTATACTCGTAAAGATAGCCAAAAACAATATCTGTGTGAAACTTTGAATGTTTCTAAAATGCACCGACTATATTTGGAATGGATAGCTACAAACAACCAGTATTATGAAACATGCAAAGCAACTAAACGCCAATATGAAATAATCTTTAATACGAAATTTAATCTTTCCTTCCATAAACCTAAAAAAGATTTATGTGAAACATGCTCAATTTACCAAACTTCTGACGATGTTAGAAAAGAACAATTAAAAGCAGATTATGAAAAGCATTTAAAAGAAAAGCAATTGGTAAGGCAACTAAAAGAACACGAAAAAGAAAACTTTTGTTCAGATGACAGTGTTGTAGCATGTTTTGATCTGGAAAAAGTCTTAAATATCCCTCAGAGTGAAGTAGGCATACTTCATTATAAACGGAAGTATCCTGTGTACAATTTCACGATCTATAACTTATTAGCTAAGAAAGGTTACTGCTACGTGTGGCATTGTCAGATAGCGAAAAGGGGTGCGATAGAAATAGCAAGTTGTCTTTGGTCGTTTATCCAGGTACACGTTGAATTAGGGATAAAAAAATTCTCCTTTTATTCTGATTCATGCGCAGGGCAAAATCGGAATCGTTTTGTATTCGCCATGTTTTCTTTAGCGGCGAAAAAATTTAACATTAAAATAACTCATAGGTTTTTAGAGAAAGGTCATAGCCAATCGGAGGGTGATTCTATGCATGCTGCTATTGAGCGTTCTAAGAAAAAGCATACTATTTACACACCTGATCAAATGTATTCCTTAATAGAGAATGCCAAAGTTACCGGAGACAAGTATCAAGTAAAACAAATGACGCAAGCTGACTTCATAGATTTTAAAGAGATTATTAAAGGGAAGAATTGGTTAAAAGATTCAAGGAGCGATAAAATTTACTGGAGCAAAATAAAAGAAATAATTTTTTCTTCTGATCATCCTGACACAATTTACTTCAGATACAGTTTCGAAGGCGAATTACAAGAGATGCAAACTATCATGAGGACTAATTCAAGAAGACGACGAGGACAACCTTTAGAAGAAGCTGAGAACCTGAAACTCGCATACACTGGCATGCTACCTATACCTCTTCCTTTATACAAGGATTTAATGACTCTGTGTGACTCAGGGGTCATACCTAACCATTACCAGTCTTTCTACCGAAATTTGGTGCCATCAGAATCCACCTCGGTTACCAACGATAGTGGCGAGGAAAATTAGTACTACGAGTACCTACATAATATTTGTTATTGTTTCTGTTGATTCTGTTCTTTAAATTAATACACGACAGGGACCTACCTATTTGTTGAAATTTGCATAAATAAATAATAATTATTCTTACAATCATTTTTTTATTGAGACATTAACAAAGTATATTAGGTATAATAATTTACATTACTATAAAGTGCACATATAAGGATATATAACATAATAATGATTCAATCTGTACAACACTAATATACGTGCATTTATCTTTGTAAACATGTAAACCAAAAAATATACTGGAACAAGCGTGTATAGGGTCAGAGCACGGCACAGGAAAAAAAAGATATACGTAGAATAAACGTGCAACATTTCACTACGGTTGTATATGCTTCATTTATGACAAGAATAAACGTGCAATGATACGATACTGTTAACAAGTCACACATTATTTACTAGAATAATAAAATAATACGGTTTTTATTGAATATGTAGAAAACTACAAATATTTTTTCCATTTTAAATATATGAGCTAAAAGATAATTTTTTTACCTTTAATTTGATTATACATTATATTCACCTATTTATTATGTTATTAAAGTTATGTGACTCCAAACGTTTTTATTTTTTACTGAGAAGTTGTCGATTTTCGTTTGCACGTTTATTCGTTGGGCCCATCGATATGATCACGCACACATGCGTGCGTGACGCAAATTTCGTTACGTCGACAGGGTTGCCGAAACTACCCCCTCCCGTGGCATCAATCTTCGCTCCCGGCCACCTACGACCGTATAATACAATAATACATGTCTAACTTTCGGACCGGCCCTGTAGGTAGCTGCCTCTCGTTTTATCACTCGCGATAGCCGCGAGCGCGACAGAGAGGGAGCCAGGGTGGGGGCGTCCTAAAGGGTGTAGGGTGTGTGGAGGGGTGGTATTGAAATTGAAGCGGGGTTTAGGCGCGGATGACGCTTGGCTGGAGAATGGATGGAAATTTCCTCAATTTAGCGTTTTCGCCAACAAAGGACGCTGTTTAATTTTTGGTTTTTGTTCAGGTGAGGCTCGTGCCAGCGAGTATATTAACACGTACGTGGGTGTTATTGTTCGTTTTGATGGCTTTGTAAAATGTTCAATTGTTTTTTAATACGTCCCATTGTGCTGACGGATAACAGATTCGTTCGCACCGTAGTCTGTAGCTACGCCGGCTGGCAACACATCGCTTACACGTTTTACATGTTTTTATTCATGTTATGTTACATCGCGTTCTTTGTTACAGAGTTTGGTGATTGGCTTGGAAAATTGTGAAATGTTATATTTCTATAGAAAGGAGTCGAATTTTCGTTCGGTCTAGTTGAGAGTCCCGAACTTTAAGTACATATACTAAAATATTTACCTGTTCTTCTCTCGTTGTTTGAACAGGCATAGATCATAGGTTCATCATCATTAATTTATACACTATAATATAATTTATACACTATAGGTAATATAATTTACACACATTTACAGTAAAATCCTATTTATTTACGGTTTTCTTAGACTCATATAACGAAATATTTCTACTAAGGCAACAACTTAAAAGTCTATGACTCTACATGTTAGCAAATGATCCATTCGATTATATAAAAAACGACATACAGATACAAGACAGTTTCAGAACATAAAGTTGGAATCTATTGGAACATTGTGCCACATAGAGGGGCTCGGCCGGGCACCGCAGCGCCCTCTCGGTAATCCGAACGCAATTAATTAAGCCGCGACAACTTTTACTGCACCGATTTATATTCGAGACGGCACCTTTGTTTACCTTTATCTGTGTGTACCGTTATCTCCGTGTCGTGACGTGGTTAGGGGAATCCGATAAAGTTTATGGTGGACTACGGTGGTTAGAAGGACCTTGTTTAAGAATTCTCTTCGTAAAACGTATATAACCATTTTGATTTTTTCAGCTAAGTTATGCTTTCAAAATTAACTGTTTGCTGATTGTATTTACGCATTTTGTTACGATACCCCTCGAAATGTATGAAGTTTTATCGTGAGTATGACGGAACTAAAAGAAAGAAAACGTAAATGTAGAGAACTACGACACAGTAGCCTATTTGGTAGTGACCCTGCCTGCAATTCTATAAGTCCTGGGTTCAATTCTCGGCCGTAACAGGTAAATGTTAGAATATGATGCTGTTATGAGCTTTTAAAGGAGGGATAGGGCGTCATTTCTTTGTCCGTTGTGGGGCAGGGTGCACCACTAAAAGAGGAGGTCAATTTGGACTCAAAGAGGGATGGAATGGAAAATGGATGGACCATAATGTTCGAAACAGTGATAGCGGAGTGCTTTAAACACTGGTATCGTAAAATCAACCTTAAGTCCTACATAATAGGAGATTAGCATTAGCTATTCTATTCCTTATAAAGTACCACTAGATGACACAAGGAGTATACGAATGATATTCAGAATTATTTATGTTATTTGTTACATTGTTTGTCTAATGAAGTGTAGATGGTAGCTTGTGTCTATGTATTTCCATATATATGGAGGTTAATAAATATGCTAGGTCTACCGGATTTTGCTGAGATGAGGTAAGAATTTAATTTTGTATCATTAATTCTGCAGTGCCTGAACATAGAGTCATTCGACCTGGCAGCAACCATTACCAGGACACCGATGCTGCTGTTGTCATTAAAAACTAACACAGATGTTTCAAATATTGTCATCAAAATTCATTTTCTGCGTCAAACCACAGCCAATGTCATGAAGACCGACATTACACTGTACCGAACATTCAGCTGATAGAATCTCCAAAACTATCAAAGCGTCACGACGCTATCAAACCTACGCCCATAACCCCATTCCGTACACACGTAGACGTTACCGTTCTCCTTATCTCACTCGTCAGGCACATCTTAAGCCCCGGGGGGTTCTTGAAATAGGAATAGTCGCATTAGGCCCAAAATTACAGGCGACCGTCACAGTCTAACGTGGTAAAACGGTTGAACCACCTGGGGGGATAACCCTCTAACACCCACTGCAGGCGATCCTCGGATCAGTGCAAGGAAATTTAAACTTTAACGGTAAGGTGTTTGGTTGGTTTTTGGGTGCGTTTCGAGATATCTCGGACGTAGAAGCTACGTCTAAATTTTACCGTTTGACCCCACTCCGTATTTCGGTCCGCGACTCGGGAGGGTTGTTTTAGCCATCAATAATGTTGGTTAGACTTAGGAGATACGTACTATGGTTTCTTTGGATTATTTTGCTATCGGACATTATTTTTATGGTAATAGCTATTTCCTCTTCCCATGTTTCGGCGGTCTAGAATATAGGTAGGTACCTAGATACTCTAATTACATGTCGCCAAACCAAGGTGTGCAGATGTTGTTTTAGGGCAGTAGGTACAACAAAAAACATTGCTGCAACTCATTAACGGCCCACTATCAAGCACGGGACTCGACTCACTAAGGAGGCCCAGAGCATACCACCACCATCCTCCTCAATTACGGATTTGTGGAGGATAAAAAACATGCCTGCCTATAGTTTATGAAACAACAAGCTCTTTGGGAGTTTCTTGCCGCTTCTTCTTCCAAGACCATTCATCATAGGGATTTGTTGTAGCGATGTCGTAGTTTGACTTTCAAAAAGTGTTTGTAAAACTCGCACATGTTATGAAAGATTTCATAGTAGGTAATATTTGAATTAGGCACAGCCGACACCGAATGTCTTATCCTCTCTACACCAGCTCACCATCGTAGCAGATCAATCATGGCTGCCATGGGCTACAGTTATGGTTTACAGTTATGGCGCGATATTGTAATGCGTTTTTGAAACAAAAACAAAACAGAATTCGTTATCTCTTGTTTTATTAACTCGTTTCTGTCTAAATCGAATGCAAAATATGCCGAACTGAACCACAATTTCATAAAATGTTCTTACTGATAAATGACATGAGGTTCCTACCAAAAATTATAATTTCTCAAGATAATCATCTTTTTAAAACACACAATACACTTTTTAAAAATTGTTTGATAAGGTACCTTATTATTGATCTGAAAATTAAATCAGAGCTGAGTTGGTCTGATCCGAACTGATCTGAACATTTTTTTCTTTTTTGAGAACTTTAAGCTTTTTAAAGCTCTCAGGAGTGTACCTACCTATGTTCCCTCACGATGTTTTCATTGACCGAACCAAGCGATAATTTCCGCGCATTTTTGTTTTTCCATTTTTACAACAAAACTGGCCAATCAGAAGACGCATCCTCAACCGCGCTAACGAAGATTCTACAGTATCTAACATATATACAAATGGTCCGAAGTTAACATTCGGACCGCGGTCCCCAGGCAGTGACATCGCCTGGCGGGAGATCTCCCCTTTTCCTCCACAATCTTATACGCACGTCAATTTTGAAAATTTAAGGTATGTGCAGGGGCTTGAACCCAGGCCCCCAGGATCGGGAGTCTAAAATTCATACCATTCGGCAATAATTGAGGAAATTTTAATTGGCTAATAGTATAAAATACAAAAGTAAAAATGCATTTACGAAAAATATTAAGTACTTATTACTAATAATGTTATCTGAAGAATAATTTATTTTAGATTAGATAATATTATAGCATTGTAAAGGGCTTTATCCGCCCCATCAGTTCAAGTCAAAATGCCCGTAGTGTAGGTACCCTGATCGATGTAAAGGCCTAAACTACGGATGTGGCTTTGGCTTCGGTCCCTTTTAGTAGTTAGTGTACTTGGTTTACTACACTTTCTTAAAAGCAATTGTGCTGCCACCTGTCATTGGAAAGCCAAGACATGTTGTTAACTTTCCTACTCGTCGTTAGATGTCGCTCAAAAATCCAATATAATGTCTTATTGGATTTTCCAATTTATATCTTTTCCTCTGTGTTTATCTTTGCTAATAAGAAGGAACTGCTCCCTTTACCCAAAACCTTTATTCGGACATAATTCATGTATGATTAAGAAAATTGTGTGATGAAGGGTTATGAATTACAACATAACATATTTTTCCGTATGCCCTTTTTTCCTGATCATTTAAAAATATAGTTTTTGTTCCTAATTTAAAATCAACTTCAGCTTATTCCTTATGGAATATCTTACCTATTAGTGTACCTATGTTACGTTAAGTAAGTATATTCTAAACTTTAGCTATAACAAGAATGTGTTACCCGTTTAGCGGTTTGGGCAAAGTGTACATGATTCGCGCCCTAATTAATCCAACAGGGAAGTTTCTCATTGCAAAACCAACGTAATATTTTATCACCTACAGAAATTCCACCGTCTGGTACGGTACTTTGCGGATGGTTAAAAATTAAGCACCTCATTTATTTCAACTGTGAGGTCTATTCTTTAGTAATATAATAAAGCTTAAGAGTCTTTATGTATGTTTCAACACGGTTTTCTTTAGGATATCAAGTTTAGAAAAAATCTGAGAAAGAATTAGAAAAAGTCTTTTTGCAAATTACGGTCATATTTTATAAGAAAAGGTATATTTTTTTTGCGAGGTTTAGAATACATAAACTAGGTACTTGTCTTAGGTATACAGGGAACTTTTAATAGGACAAACGTGATCTGTCGTTCGTAACTTCGGATGTCTAATCAGATTTAAATGAGGTTTTGCTTACAACATACGTAGAGTCTTTAGGAAAGACTGTTTAGGGTTACTATAGGGTAGGTTTAGTAACTGTACCTACTCCATAGGTACCTACAGATCTTACTTAACCTTCCTACTTACAAATAAAACTACATGTATTTTGGCATTTATGCGTTATTAAATGTGCGATTATTGTCTACGGAAAAATATAAACTAGACATTTTAAACGGCACATATACCTACTTATTATGATTTTGAACATAAAAATATCTTTATTCCTACAGATAAACACAAAAACAATGCTACGTAATATTGCGTTAATATTTCTTTTTTAAATATCCTTCATGACCACAGCGATCAGTCACGTTTATACTCATACCACTATCCAGATAGGACCTCCTCAAAAATCTAGTAAGATCCAATATTGAAACACGAAATCCAGGCACGTAGGCAAAGCTGGAGGGAACCGTCTTATGACGTCATAATCCGGATAAACCGGGCAAACACGCTGGACGGATCCCGCGGAGAACTGACGGCAGCAGCGGGTTGAGCTGGAGCAGCTAGGGGGATAAATTAGGAGATTTTGTAATACTAAATGTAAAATGCGTCAGGATATTTCCACTCGAAAATAAATTAATAAGTAAAATCTTGACATTAATTTCGTCTTGTAATTTAACTCATTGACAAAAAATCTAGCTGATTCGTGTTCTAATAGGTTTTTATTTTATTAATAAGGAGGTAATTTTAACTCTTTTTTCCAGTAATAAAGGTGGATTATTAAGCGTGCTTAGGTGAGTATATTATAATATTTAAAATTATCTCCCCTTATGTCTAATATAATCTCCACAGAAGCTTTAATCGTTAAATACAACTGGCACCGAAATCCACCAAGAATTAACATTTTAAAAATCTGATTAGAATCATCAAACGTTATCGTAACACAATAAAAACATTATTCCAAAATTCCCATCTGTTGCACGAAAATCATAACACAAGAAATTCCCACTACTTTTTCTATGCAAATTAAATTCCCGAGCAAGCACGTCAAAGGCTGTACCGCCCCGCCCCGTAATTAGACCGCAGTACGAAGTTCCTTCATCAAGACACGCGCGCGTTAGTTTGGTCTTAGTTTAATGTATGCACATTATCTAAGCAAGTTCCTGCGCCACCCTAGGGAGGCCTCCCATCCCTCCCACCCCCACAAATGAGTTGCGATTGTGACTGAACCGATGTCGCATTAAACAAGGCAAATTATAAATATCATTCCGATTGTGTAAGTGATGTCAGCGTGCGTTGTGTATGAATACGAGCTTATAACGGGGTCACACTGAAAAGTAGTGAATCAAGTTAAGGTAATTTTATGAGTGAGCTTTTTAATTTTTGTATCTACTTTATTTTTGTTTGGCTTTAAATACACAAGAGCCGCCTCACTCAATTCAACTCACTCAACACATAAGTATAATAAATTTTATAGTAGATAGATATTTTATGAATCCTTACTAATATTATAAATGTGAAAGTGTGTTTGTTTGTTTCTGACTCTTTCACGTCGCAACATGGCTATTTTATGGTAAGGTTTATGTGTGTGGGGATAGTTAGGAGGATGGAGAGTGACGTAGGCTTCTTTTTACCGCGGAAAAACATCTCATTCCCATGGGAAGATCCATGTTTAGTTAGTTGCTAGATATTTAGTTCCGGAATTGTTAATAGATGGCGTTAGAAAATTCATTAGCAAGTTCTGAATCACGCTATCAAATACTACATGTAATTTACTTAAGTCATAGGCAAATGTTATAGGCTACTTTTTAGCTGAGATTCCTACGAGAGCGGCACCTACGTGGCTGTTACCTACGGGTCCCGAAGCGAAGCGCAGGCGGTTCTCTAGTTCATTTATAAATTGCTTGTAGACTAGTCCTATACAAATTTGAGTGACATATAGCTAGATACTTTTTGAGTAAAGTGTAATTTTAACGGGCTATACGTGTTTATTATAATTTATTATATACGTATTTATTATAAGTGTATATCCATATGATTGCCATTAACGTATTGTAATTATTGGACTGCAGTTGCAATATCGGAACTGTTATCTGTCATTTTCACATCACGACATAATTATTATGTACGAGTACCTGTGAATCTTACATCTAGTTCATTCGTTGTTAACTGTATAAAATATAGTGAATGGCAAAAATTTTAATATAAGTATCGTCAGGATACAATATTATACAAGTCGATAACGTAAATCTTATCCTGATATACGCTACTATAGTATACTTCTAATTCTAAGCAAGTTCACTCCGCCACCCCAACCTCCCCGCTAAATGAGTTCGGAGAGCAAGAGCGGCCGATGTCGCATACATAGTTAAACTTCCCCTAAACACAAATACATCACTTTAGAATGAGTTGAGAGCTATCGGGAATTTTTATGTGGTTACGGATATCGGATAGACCATTTCTGGCCGTGTCACTTATGTAAAGATATCATGCAACTTTATCTGTCCCACTTCTGGACATGGGTCTTTTTCCACAAAGCGAGGGATACAGAACGTAGTCCACCATGCTGTAAAAGTGCGAATTAGCAGATTTCACACACCTTTGACAGTATCATGGATAAATCTCAGGTGTGCAGGTTTCTTAATGATTTTTTCGTTCACCAAAGCAAGTGATAATTAAATTCTAATAGGCACACCACTTTTGAAAATTAGACCACACGGCTATCACAGTTGATGTTGTAGATAAAATTTACCTACCTTATTGCTTGTGATTTCCTTATCATGTAGGAAGGCACTTTTTTCTTAACTTCATGTGGGTTAGTATTGGGTTAAAGAATTGTATTTAATAAATGGCTACAACCCATTAAAGGCCCACTACTGATTTACGAGTCTCTCCTCATTATTGAGGTGGCCTAGAGCATACTCCACCTCGCTGCTCCAGTGCCTATTGGTGGAGGGGTTAGTGACCAACCAGCGTCGAAAGTTTTCAAGCCGCCCGAAGGCCTCCGACACGGCTTAACGACTGCTATCTATCGATAACAACCGGGACCGACGGCTTTACACGCCCTCCGAAGCATGGAAACGCTCAAGAAATTTTTGTCACTAGCGGTCACCCATCCGAGTCGGATGATCCGACTACCGATCACGCCCGCAGTTGCTCAACTTTGTCAATCACTTATACTATAAGTCTTATAGGATCGAGGCAAGCTGCCGGGCTATGAGCGCTTCACGCAAGCCGCCGACCCATGAGCGCTTCCAATTGGAACACGTCAAGTCATGATTTGAGTCTTATTCAATACCAGTCACAGTTGTTAATGGTGACAGCTTATAGGTGGTGCTCGATGCTCGTTTGCTACGTTATTTATTTCTATTTATTTACCTTATTTATTCTCTAAAAGTACATTAGCGAATTAGTCATCTATCGCCTCTTAGTACCTACACCTTGGCGTGTCGGTATGGATACAGGGGTTTCATTATTTTAGACCGGAGATACCAGTCAGCACGTCGCTCCACCAAATTTTCTGATGTCCATAGAAGAGACAGGAACAGAACAGGCTCGAATGAAGAGAGAGAGAGTATTCTAGGCCGCGTTAATTCAGCCAAAAGCCGTGATTAATTATTATGAATCCCTCTTAAAATTAATAATGCGCATATAGGACATTATGAGCTGCAACGCTCCAATCGCGCTAATTTCATTGCAATCGGATACGTACGGAGTTACGGCGTCAATTTGCGGAATTGTTCGCAGTTTCTGCCGTTTAACTTTAGCTTTGGCTTCAACGTCTTTAGCTATTGAATCCCACTTTGTCTTTCTGTTCGGAATTACACTACCTCTAGATATAATCACTAAAATCAATGTATGCAAAACTCTTCCGTTACTGACAGAGAAAGCATAGCCAAGACCACTGTTCTTTGGGGTGTGTAGGGCACTAAGAGAGGATTTTGGAATTTCTTCCCCTAAAAAGATATAAAATATTGAATGAAATACCTATCAACAACTGTAGTAACCACCTGATGGTTATAATAAGTTACTTATAAATCTTTTAATGTCATGGACTCAATTAGGTTCATATTACGTCGGGTAAAATGCTTGATGACCGCAACAGATTTTACTTGGAAGTGTAAATGTAAATTTTTAGTGTAATTTTATTAATTAACTTACTTACATACTGACAGAAAACGTATAACTAAACTACTGGGCCTAAAAGCATGGATTTTTACAATTTTTAATTTTTATATTAATTGTGTAGGGGAATAACCAAGATAAGATTTTTGTGGAACGTAAATTAAAAGTTTGTACGAGTAAAGTGGCACAAGTCGGAATTAATTCCGGGATTTACATTAAAATCATATATCACTCAACTGACAATCATTCCAGAAATGGTGTTCCTTTCTATGAAACGTCTCAAGGAACCGTAATTCGAATTCTCAGTATTTCGAAGCCAATTATCCACATTCCCACTTACCTTCGAACACGATGACGCGCTAATACGTGGCTGGCACAAATCACATGAGCGTACACGAACCGAAGCCCCGTATATACAGAAGTCCACGACAGAATACATAATGTAAGAGAAACAAAGCTGCTACAATCTGCTACATAATGCCCACCAAATTCTAACTTCAGGACCGGTTAAGATACAAGCGGTTGGCGTTTTGTATTGGTATCGATAATCCTTTAAAGAGTAAATATAAAGCTCGTCTTGGCGGGGGCACGACCATGCTCCCAGACAGTTTGTGTTACAAATAACAGTAGGCTGTGGTTAAGAAAACTTCGCGAAGAAACCTGCAAATCTGCATTTATAATATTCTCAAAGGCAAGTTATGATAATCCGTGCTTGGCCAGCGACGTGGACTATGGCCTGCACCCCTCGAATTGAGTGAGGAGACTCGTTCTCAATAGTGGAGCAGTTGTATGTAGCTTAAGGTATATTATGCCACGTAAAACACCTCTATAATTAAATTTAATGATTTTGAATATGTTAGTTATTGTCATTTCTGTCAATTTATCGAATGGTCAGTCTTTTAATTCAAATTTTATTTCAATCGGTACTTATTATAATTGTTGCTAATATACCTACAAGGATAAATTAGACTGAAGCTTTTCTAGGTATAGTATGATTTATACGATGTACCTTGAAGAGAATGAAGAGAGTGGACTTGTACCAGGTACCTAAATTTATCAGGTCTTCCAATTTTCTTATGTCGTCACTCATGCCTTATACCAAGCCCCGTGGGTGGAGTAGAGCAACAAAGGAGAAATTTCGCTAGATCCATCCACCCACAAACAAACAACCGAGGCGTTTCGCATTCCGTCCACTGAAACCTCACGACGGATCAAATTGAACCTTGTGATCTTGTGTTACTATATACACATACTTGTGTGTGTTTCGGTAGAATCCACTTTATTGTTACATGTTACAGGGTATTACGCTACACATACATAAATATAAAGTTAGCCAAGCAGTGATAGTAGATTGGTATGAACATTGGACAGATTGGACTCCAGAAAATGGGAGCCAAGGTTCGAATCCTACACGCCCCTCTAGTTTTCCAAATACAATATCATCATCATTGCTACCCATAATAGTCCCACTGCTGTGCAAGCTGGCGAAGTGCGGATTGGCAGGCTTCACATACCTACCTTGAATTTTGCGAACTCTCTGGCATGCAGGTTTCCTCACGGTAGGTATTTCCCTTCACCGGTATAGCGAGTGACATTTTAATGCTCAAAGCGCACAAAACTCCGAAAAGTCAGAAATGCGTGCCCTGGGATTCGAACCCGGACACCTTGATTAGGAGGCCGAATTTTTCACCACTAGACAATCACCGCTAAAAATGATGTTGCTTTGCTTCTTTAGTGAAGGAAACATTGTGAGGAAACTTGCACATCAGAGAGTTCTTCATCAAAGTTCTCGAAGGTGCATGAAATCTGCCAATTCACACTTGGCCATCGATGAACTATGGCCTCTACCTTTATGGGTTGCTATGATGATTTGGCAAAGTTTTTCATGCAGTTTTTATCGATTGCTACGTAAAACTTTCTGACGATTTAAATGTTTATCATTTTGTAAAAAGCCGACAAATTGAGCTGACAGCCTTCCTGATCCTAAGTGGTCACGTACCATTCCTAATACATGTAGGTACCTACATACCATAATAATATCAAAAATATTACCGACGCGTTGGCGACTGAAAAGGCTGAGCAGGACTCGAGATATAGAAATAGCGCTATTTGACGCTATGATGGACACATTTGAAAAGGATTCAGATAAAAAGTCTTATTTTTTTCTTCAATTTCTCTTTCGACTTATTTTCTTTCGGCCTACCATAATATTACCTTACTGGTACATGGGCTAAGTTTGATATTGATTTTCTTTTCAATACGATTTTAGCCTATGTATCATGCTGCTACAAAAATATAATAATAAACAATTTTCTTCTGTAGGTACCTATTATCATTCATACGGATTAAATATTTTTAATAGTTTTGATATTTTTTTATCCAACCTTCTACGATACGATGTTTTGCTCTGTTTTCCTATTATCACGTTTAACTCGCCATTACGATATCAAAACGCCATCCACCGCTACTATGCGCTACAGAGCCGGTTAGATAACGTACTAACCACGGATATAGTCTTATATACCGCTGTACCGGCACATAAAGGGGTATTTACCACGTGTTTGAGTAGATCCGGACCGGCGCACAAACGTTTGCATTACCAACTGGATATCACGTAGGGACGGCGTTTTGGGGAGGTATCGATGAATTAAATAGGTCACGATTTATGTAACGTAAAATCTTTAAGGTTACACAATATATAGGTATACAACTCTAGAAATTATAATGTAAAACTGTTTTAGGTTGTTTACCCATTATTGATTTAATGAAATTTATAACACCTTAGTAGCTATGATGTAAGTAGATACAAACATTTTTACTCAAAGGTGATTTTCTAGTACTTTTAGATAGTCAAATTATAATGCTATTCCTTCAAGAAAGTTGTAACAAGAGTAGTCCCAAAAGAACAAACGGAAAACAACTTTTAAAAAAATGATCATTTTTGCCAAAGATGAATAAAATCAAATTTATTCGTATGACTCTATATCAAACTATCACAATACATAATCCACTATATGAAACCAAAGTGAAATTAGTCTTCCCTATCAATCCCCCTAATCTAATAGCGAGTACGTCTGATTTATTATTATCGTGGTTAACATACTTATAATAGCTAATCATAAGGCTAAATAAATTCCATGTAAAACTATCGACAACCAAAAATGTTGTCCCCTCCCTAGTGTCAGCGAAGCCTGCGATGCTGTCGGGGCAAAACCGAATTTCCGAAACGTCTAATAAGTTGGATGTTAACTCTGTCAGCAGCATGTACCAACCTATGTACATGCCATCGCCAGTCTAACATGATCTGCCAGCTTCCGAAGCTGCCGCTTTGTAAGACCCGAAGCGGGCTAGTCTTTTTACGCCATATGATGCCATTAAGGTACATATTGAGTTAAAAAATATTTACTTATTTAATAAAGAAAATATTGATTAAGTCAAATATGGTTTGGATGTCGGATTTCCAAAGGGTTTGTGATTGGAATTCCAAACGCACCTCTAATGTTCGAAGTTTATGTGCGTATTAGAAATTAATTGTCGCTTGTTCGGGTAAAGGAAAGATTCGTAAGAAAATCGGCATACCTGAGCATTTTTTATGATTTTATCAAACCTGTGTGAAGTCTGCCAATTCGCACATGACCAGCGTGATGTATTATGGCTCTTTGCATTGTGAGAAGACCGAAGTTAGGAACATGTTGTAATGAAAATTGCTCTTGCTTAGGCAAGCACACAGCCCTGGAATAGGTACACTGGAAAGAATTTTTTTGTTGGACTCCTATCGCGCTGTTTTGGTGTCGATGACGTTACATAGTGACATAGTAATTTCAGTATGGAATTAGGGTAAGGTAAGGTATCTTTTTAGGAATTCATCAATTCATTACTATGGAATCATGATCCATGTCATCGGTCGTGTTTCGAAATAGTTAAAACTTATTACTGTCCCCCTAAATCGTATGTAGGTTTGTTTTGTTACTATACTATACTATCCGGACAACTATACATACTATAATTTTGTAGGTGAACTGTTATCTAATTTATATTGTCGATCTTATTCATGTTAAAGATTATTTACCTTTACGCTTTAGGAACTTATTCAGTAGCTGCATAAGCTACGACATAAACATTATGAACGTTCTGACGTCCTCCTGATATATTTTATAACAATAGTTCGCCCAGGAGTAGACGAGGGAGTATTCAAAAACACCCATGGACACAATAATTTTTCTAGCGTGTTAATCGCTTAGACACAAACAATACACGTTCGAGCAATACACACATAGCGACCTTTAACGGCAGTGATGTAGTACCATGGTTTACGGACATGAAATATGGAATCAATTTGAACCACTATTGAAGACTGTTTGGTGCATGTTTCATGGTTGGAACGGTGTAATGTGTGCGTTGCTCGAGCGTGCAGTGTATGAATAAATGTGACCATTTTGTTTTTGGATAAAAACGGGACATCATCGTAGGACGGACTTTCGCAAATGACTACGCAAAGTTTTTGACATATTCGCGGTTTTCCCAGCTGTCTAATTTATGACAATTCGTATATTAGGTATTACAAATATGTTCGCGCGCACGTGAATGATTTCGGTAAGCATAACGCCTTTAATAAAAAAAAATATATAGATCCTATTGAATTTTGGTAGAGATTAAATATAACTAATAAGTACTCATTTATTTTATTTCACACTTTATTGACAACCTATGTCTAGGTATTACAATGGGCGAACTGGGCGGGCGGTATTGGTAAAAATAAAAAGGTATTTTGAATTTTGTTCAATTTATAGGAGAAGTAAAGCTAATTGGAGACTAAATTGAGAGGTCTTTCTAAAATGGTCATACTACGCGCTATGGATCTCATTTGCCCAGAGTTACTGTACGCTGGGGTTCAAAATGAGGAAATGTTTAGTCTGTAACCAAGGGAAGATTTGTACATGTCGGGTCTGTTTCAACAATGTTTGTCGAAAGCTACACTCGGTAGGTTCTACGGACACCGCCATAGATGTTTCAGGATACTATTATTACAAGTAGGTATTATCTAGGGTAAATTCTCTGGGAAGTGTACAGAATCACGTAATTATTTAGCTGTCATATTAATTCATTTTCTTTTTTTTTAGGTAATTAATACTTACAATTAAGCGGCCAAGATACTACATAATATTATTACAAGTATAACGTTGTTAAGTAGATAACGTTGGGAAAATTCTCTGAGAAGTGTATAGAATCACTTAATTATTTAGCTGTCATATTAATTCATTTTTCTTTTTTTTAATTAATACAATTAAGCGGCCAATTACTTAACAGTGGCCAATAACATCTTACTTTCCCCTATTTGTGGGTGTATATTATGTATTCACAGCGTATGGTTCCATTTCAATTTAAGTGATATCTGATGGGTAACTTTTAAGTCTTTTAAAATCAAAATCCAAAATCATTTATTCACGTAGGTAGGTACTTAGGTATCACTGATATACATATGTCAATTTTTTGATTTTGCAGCTATCTTTGTGCTTGGAACATACACATATCCGTTTAAAACAGAGCAGGATGCAAAAATCATGTTTCCCGGTAAAGAAAGTCTCGTTGACGTTGAAACGAAAGTTAAAAGTTTGCGTAGCGCGGCCTATTAGAAGAGCTCTCTGGCTCTGGCAAGCCGGGCAGGCGGGCAGGTGAGTTCGCTGCCAAACATAATAAAAACACAAATAGCATACCAATCAATCGCTGCAAACTCAACAAGTGCCGATAAAATCGCGCTCAGTCAAAACATTCCCAATTGCCTTTGAAATCGAATGCAGAACAAGAAATAACTTTTTAAGGGCCTCAAGTAGAACATTCTCAGGGGACGCAGCCGCAAACACGAATGCCAATTGCTTTGAAGTGCTTCGGCAAAAAGAATTATGTAACAGTCGATGTACAAGTATATTGAAGTGTTTGATAGGTACTTCATTAGGTACTTAATATTTTTATACTAAGTAGTCACACCAGAAAAATCTATAAAACCAAGTCTATGTCGCTTTTCTGCCATTTAACTATCTTACCAAAAATGGCTCTACATGCAAAATGACATTAAAATTTAAAAACGTGAGCCTCAGTTAAACAACAGATAAACTTACCTAATTACATTCCTTTTTGATATTTTCATGAAAACTTTTTGAGCGGATAAAATAATATGGTAGTTAAAGGATCGATCGTTTCATTAATCAAAGTGAATGTCCTCCTACTACAATATAACTAAATGAATAATAAAATATATAATTAAAAATTCAGTTACATTATCTTGGCTTAAATCTGTTACTGGCCTACTACAGGACATGGGCCTCATGCCTAACTTTGGAATCCTGGAGCATATTCCATTAGTACGAGTACCTACTTATGCAATAAGAAGCTTTGGGAAAGCATTTAGTAAATCTTTATTTTATCGTCCATATTTTTTACGTAATATAGTGGTTTAGCTTCAAATGTATTTGCAAACGTATGTATCGTATATGTAAACGTATGTATCGTATATGTACGTATGCTTCAAATGTAGCTGTATACGTAGGTATATCATTATCGAAATAAGATGTGCGTACAAGATTTGTTTTATTTGTGCGTGTAATTCACACACTTTTTCACATCTATTCTTCTTAAATGCAATAGTAACGTGAATCCAAGGAACGTCACAAAATTAACACAAAACCCAAGTTTTATATCACATTGTATAAACCAACAAAAGTCCTCTTCCGACCAAAGTTACAATTTATAAAATTCAACAAGTGCACGGCGAATACTCCGTCAAAATATTTCGATTGGCGAACGCTAATGAATACGGAATCGAGTTTTCCGCCAGTTCGTCGGATTAATGGACTAATTAGGGGGGGAAAAGAAACGATAAGACTCTGAGACGCCGGCACTTGCTTGTTGTGGCAGGTCCGGGACGATTTTTACGTCACTTTTCAGGTTTCTTTTGAGAACTGCGCTTGTTCCGTCTTGGTTCTTAATTATAATTAGGTTCGCACTGCCAAAATATGGCAGCGTATATTTTTAATAGAAGATACCGTTGTATGATGTATGTGCGAATTTAGAGAGGGTTATGAGAGAAGATAGAACGATTACAACATGCCCAAGTTTCTGGCTGTTAAGTCCATCATACTATAAATGTATACTTTAAGTGTGTGCAAATTATTAGTGAACTCAATTAATAGGAAAAATAATATAGGTACCTCAAAAGTAATATTGATTAAGCGATGGTATTTTTTGTTTTAATTTTCATTTAAGAATTATTATAAAATGCTTTGTTAAAAATATCAGGAGTTTTAATAAATTGGTTTTATAAAGTGAATCACAATGTTAATGAGCAAGTAATTGGTTTTCTTGTGATATTTTTGTGTCCTGATTGTATGCTTGAGTGAGGATGTTTGTAGACTGTTAAAAATTTTAACATGTCATGTGGAATGTTAAAGATTGATCTACAAAAAACTCTTTTTTAATACTATTCAAGTTTGAAATATAAAAGAAAAGCTCCTACACAAAACCCATACATTTTAGCATATTATTTTAGCCTTACGTTTAAATGCTATTTATTCATACTCAATTTAAACGCTAACAAAAATCTGGTGTAAGTACCGGTTGCGGTGTAATACGTTTTCGGCAACGGGCCCAACAGCCAATACTCAAGAGCGGTATAATCACGTTCCCGCGAACATTGCCGCTTGAAGCAATCATAATGAATATTTTATTTTATCATAGCGGGCTGCCTCCCCCTCGCGCCACCCGCAGCCCTGAACTTGACACCGAGCGAAAAATTAGTTCACAAGGCGAAAGTGAACTTTGTACAGAGTTTGCACTTTTTGAACCAACCTAGACGGAGATAAAAGAAGTTCGTTCGAGTTGCGCTTCACTTCAACGCTCCGATCTTACCCCCAGTCGATATTTCCCACCCGCGCGTAGGGTCGCCAAACGATTATAATAACCCGCCTTTCAATATTAAAACTATATCAGTAAATTCGCTGCTAATTAACCCGTGTATAACCTCTCAAAGTTAAGTTTAACCGTTATTCCGCCGCAAGCCCCTATGCGGAGTTCAAAAAGCACAGGAGTGAAGCTACTTGTGAATTAACATACTTTGCTCAAAGCTACCAAACTAACCGCGTACGAGAGAAAAAAATCTAACGTATTTCACGCATTCACTCACTGTATGAGGCTAATTAAAAAAGTACAGAGGTTGGTTCCGCGAGTGGCGTAGTTCCGCTACTCTCCGCTAGGTAGCGCTTTTCGCTTTGACGAGCTGCGGGTTTTGTAGGCTGGGGGCATGTTTGTGAGGTTTCATTTTTTAATGAGGTCGTGTATTCGGGTTTGTGCTGTGGGGATTGCAGGCGGGCTCCGCTTTGTGCGAGCGACAAGCGGCATGAGTCCCAGTTAGCGAGCGCGAGCATCGCAAAGGGAAGCTGGCTGGTGTGCGTCGATGAAAGAGTTACCTACGTTTAGTTTGCTCTTCGTTTATTAATGCATCGCGTAAAGTTTAACGGGTGGACGGGCAACCCTCCCGCTGCTGATTATCCGCCGCTGCCAGGGGACACGCGCTGGATATGCTTATCTTTTCCCTTCGACGTTCATGTCTTCCTGCGTCTTTTGGAAATTTAGCACACGTCACTGTGTTGCAAAGTTTCGCTATAAGTTCGTCTTAAGTAAAAGTTTAACAACTTAGATATTTTTTTCCAATCGTACATTTCTTTCATGATCGATGTAATTAGGTATCTATTTACCTAATTTATTAGGTACCTGTCATCATGTATTTTGTTAAGGTATTTAATAATGAAAAGAAATTATGGGGAAAGAAAATTAAAACCAGTAACACGCTAAACAGATGTATGCAGCTAAAACTTTTAGTTAATTAAATAGAGGCAAGAACATGGCTTTAACTTCTGACCGCATAGGGGAGATGTGCTCAAGACGGCATACTCAGGTAAGATGACACACCTACTATATTGCTTTAAATATTCGCGCTAAGAGTGCAATTGTGACGTTAACGGGAGTCTACATAGATGTCGCTAGTACTCAAATTCAGTATGGCGGAATAAGAACGCGGACTGGCAAGCAGTGCACGTTTTTGTGATTTTGACATGCTCAAAAGTTTGCTTTCGGTTTTGTTTGATGGTGAAAATACATGTAAGGTAAGGGTCTTTACTTTAAACTAATTTGAATTGTAAAAATGGGTTATTAAACTGCACAAATATAGCTAAAAACGCATCCTAACGTAAAAGGTATGGTCGTGACAATTTAAACCATAATTTTGTGACCGTTGGGTAAAATGACATACAGGGCGTGGGTGTAAGATGGCATACTATGTCATCTTATCCGTGTAAAATAGGATAGGAAAACTTACCTGTTTTCTTTTTTTATACAGAATGCCTGGCATTTACTAATGAACATCGACGCGAAAAAAAAGGCTATTGAAGCTGTGAGGGACAATCGAATGGTCTGGCTTTTAGCATTGATAAGACGACATACCCTTAAGGTGTAAGATGACATACAGTAACCAACTTATCTCTGAAATTAAGAGAGGCGCTGTCGGACGCAATTCGAGAGGTAGTTACTGACAGACGAATTACCACATTGTACTTATGAATGACTATTTAACATGACGGCATTAGTTCCAACTTTTGCAATTTCAGAGATAAGTTGGTGGCAATGTACCATGTCATCTTATCCTATACATATGTCATTTTACACATGTCAACCTAAGTGCCATTGATGTTTGTTTTCAAAGTTAATATGACGTTGATTGTTCTGAATTTTAAATAATTTTGTTGATTATATACCTTTTAGAATATACGCAAGATGCTGATCTCATATGACTAAAATTATTTTAAATATTTCCCTTGAAAGAAAAAGTATGTCATCTTAAGCACAATTCCCCTACCTAGTACCTAAAATTAAGTTTATTAACTATAAGTACCTAAGTATTTTAACATTTGATTAATCCAAATTTTTAATCCTTGTAGAATATACCTAACTAGTTTTCCCTCAACGGCTTAGCCCATGTGGACTTTTTGTTTTTTTTTCTCATAAGGGAGTGATTTCAAAAAATTCTCTCTCAGTGTTTTCCTACAGCGTTATCTGTCAGTCAGTCACTCAGTATGGGAAGATTTTTATAATTATAATTAGGTATGTTCATTTTACCCAATTACTGACTAACTTACTGGGGTAAGCAAGTGGCAGTTGGAGGTTAACTGTGTTTAGTGGTAGTTAAGTTCCTTGTAATGTTTTAGGGACACTTTAAGCTATCGTAACTAGATGTTATAAATATATACTAATTGTAAAATTACGTTTATGGCCTTCGGGTTGCATAAAAACTTTAAATACTTTCCATAGTTATTAACGTTCACAAATCCGCATCGGAGTACTTTCCTGATCTCGCCAATTATTATCAACCGATACTCTACCTATAGTAGACCGCTAATGTCAATCCATACACAAAAATTATAATTTCCATTGAAACAACAAAACGTACATTACATATCCAGGTATCATAGGTTTCGCAAAAGCATGACTTAGAAAAACTATTGAGCATCTCTAGAAGTCTCAGAAGTTTTATTACAAAAAAAGCGTTGATATGATTTTTTTATTATTCCAAGTATTGTTTTAGCGTAGCAGTATTCTGTCGTTTGATTCCAGCCAATCCAATTAGTTTATGACTTAATTAAAACTTTACTTACCGTTTAATTACTGGCAGCAGCTAACAAAACTAACCTCCTCTAACTATTAACTTAACAAACTACCATCTAATGTTCTTATTAATATTGTCATCGTTCTAATCATCGTGAGCCCCCATTGAGTCATTTTCTCTGTCGATCACGGTTGTCATGGACGACAGAGGAAGAAAAGTAGTGCTGCATGCTCGTTTACTATCTCAAAGCCATGAAAAAAGTAATCAACAAACATAACTTAAATATCAATATAATATTTGCCAGAAAAAATCAATTAATATTTCTGAATGTAATAAGATGATGGTTTCTGAAGTCAATAGAAGCCATTTCATTATAATAGAACCCACCTTAATTTTACAAATCGTGTAAAGCAAATTACCTAATGAGAAACGATTGGTCTGTCTATAATTAATATTTTAAGTAGGTACCTACATAAAAGTATTTAGCTAAAATATTAGTGAAGAGATCTAAAGGGCAATTTAATTATTAGTTATCTAAATATAGCTCGTACTTTTGTTAAGTAAGTGCCTTTAATATGATTCAAACTCAAAATAATTTATTTCAAATAGGTAGGTAGGTATTACTGATACGCTTTTGAACGTCTATAATAAATTAGTTTCTGTTGTCTATTAGAGACCAGGTAAGGTTCCTAACAATGTGAATAGGTATATTATGCAAGTATTACCCATTATTTTAAAATACGTAGCCCTTAACTGTCGATTGCTGGGCATGTCTGTCGGTTCATGGGCATCTTTCTCTCACAATTTATTATTCAACTCGCTGAACAATTGTGGACTGACAAAATTAAGCCAAACATCTTTTAGAACATTAGGTATGGACAATTCTCGGCTGTTTTGTTCTTCAAGCGAGAGATAAAATTAATTATTTTGAAAAAAAAGAGATAAGTAGTACATCTCAAAATCCTCTGTTTAGAACATATAATTGCCTTATATGTAAATACAATAATCAATCTATTTTCCACTTCTTCTATCACTTACGTTACTATTGCAACCTAACATAAAGTTTCCCCAACCCT
Source organism: Hesperia comma (assembly GCA_905404135.1). Taxonomy (NCBI): domain Eukaryota; kingdom Metazoa; phylum Arthropoda; class Insecta; order Lepidoptera; family Hesperiidae; genus Hesperia; species Hesperia comma. The sequence continues at coordinate 15,090,964 of FR990029.1, read as the reverse complement.
TATAAACACCTGCTTTCAAATTTACATAAATCGACCTAGCAAACATTAATTTAACAGGTATATTTAAAACTTAATATGGTAAGAAGAACATAGACGAATGAATTTTCATCTTTATAATAAAATGAATCCCAAATCTTTTGTAAGCGCAAAACTCAAACACAGCTGGGCCGATTTGGATATTGTTTTAGTTGTGATCGAAATAATGAGGACAAGGTTTTTGTGGACGAAATTTTTTTAAAAGTCTACCAGGAACGTGAGGATATCGAAATGCCACCATAGCATAAATATTCTCTGTGATGAGCATTTGCTAAAATGACACAAAAAATTAAGGTCCGAAGAAACTTGGTAGAATTCTAGGGGACTACCGAATTTTCCGAAACGAAGCGAGGGCAGGTTCACTTGTTTTGAACAAATTATATCGTAATGATTTTATTGAATACCTAGTAAAGTATAAGTTACGGGTAATGAATGAATTAAAGTAATAATTTTACTTCAGCTCCATGACAACAAAAAACAACAATGGTTTTCACTATAATAATAATACTATCACCGCTTCTATCTATGTACTATAAAAATGATAATTAATTTTTCATCACCCCTATTCGAAAAAGACGACTTGGTTCGGACATAAGGGGTTCCAAAGTTGCTGTTTTCTATTCAGCGGGCCGGAATGAATTTTCATACAACTTTTCCTGCCGGCTAGATCTTTTCCGTCCTATTTTGAATTTAGAACATTTTAGTATTTTGCGCTGTCTGGTTCGACGCGAGGGCCCCGCCAGCTGAATAATAAAAAAAGAAATCAAATTAAGATCGCTCGAACTATTTCCCGCGTTTTCGTGCATTTTTACGTATTGTTGGAAATTTTGTTTTGTTTTGAAAAAATGAGTTCTTCCAACGATAGTGAAAGTATCCTCCTGATAGTATAAAAACTGAAGCGAGTAATGTGATGAATAGTTTATTACCTGCGAAATCCCGGGAAAAATATTTGAAAGCCTATGATAATTTTTTGAAATGGAGAAATGCAAGAGGCGCCAAGAATTTTTCAGAAACTGTGTTTTTGGCGTACTTCCAGAACTTAGCCAAAACTAAAAAACCTTCCACCCTTTGGAGTATCTACTCAATGCTTAAATCAACAGTCAGTTCTAATAACGATATAAAACTGGACACATATTCGAAATTAATAGCATATCTGAAGAGGATGTCTGATGGATTTAAACCTAAAAAATCCAAAGTGTTCACAGTCAAAAATGTGGAGACTTTTCTTAATGAGGCACCCGACGAAATCTTTCTTGCCGTAAAAGTAAGCAACTATGTATATGGTGGAGTGGACTATTATAGTAAAATATAGCCATAGTGTTTTAAATAGCTGAATAATAAAAAAAGAAATCAAATTAAGATTTCGTTTTCAAATTAAAATTAAGTTTTCGTGCATTTTTACGTATTATTTTCTATTATTTTCTATTATATATATATTATTTTCTCATAGTGGGTGATGAAAAGTAGAGTGTATCACTCGGGTGCAAGTATATTTTTGGCTCGGGCGACGTACTTTGAATCCCTCGCTACGTTCGGGATTCTACTAAAGAATCCCTCGCTACGCTCGGGATTCTACTCTAGAATCCCTCACTTCGCTCTGGATTCAAAAAACGCCCTCGCCGAAAAAATATTACTTTGCACCCTTGTCATACAATCTACTATTGCTTTTCCAATAAGAATAAGTCTTAACAGAGATCATATCAAAGAGATTAATTAAATTAAAATCTATACATAAATAATGTATAGCTATAAAAATATCTTGTTATCTAAATACACATCTTAAAAATAATGGACCTACCCTAACCTTGTTACATTTCTTTTATAGAAAACACAAAATAAGTTTGTGGTAGATCAGAATCAAGTTGGTATCTGCGTAGGTACATAATTATTGGAATATTTTAACTTTCTTATAGGGCAACTTAATCCTATAGCAGTTATTACAAGACATATGACATAAAATTTATTTATTTGTTTATCTTTTATGTAAACACACGAAATTAATAGAAAAACACGACGGATACAGTGTACAAAGGTAGCTACTGCTTATCTTACAAAAATCTTCCTTCATTATTTCCTTTATTCTTCGTAAACATAATAGCAAATTTTAATCTATAGCATCAGAAATACTTGCGATATACGGGATATACCTAATACGCGAACTTCATGGCATTTAAGGCAAACAAAACTAGTAGGTACCTATCTCATATTTTTTAAGTATAAGACTCGCACGAAAGTTACCCGATTGAGTTACACGCCATCTATCCGTGAGTAGCTAGTTCTAAAACACACATGAAGATGCCTCGAGTGAGCACATGTGTGGAGATTTGCATCACATATTATTATGTGATTTATCAAGTACTTCTAAACTACCTACTTCTTGTAGTATTAATTAAAGTTACTCAACAAATTTTTTTGAAAAGTCGCTAGTCTAGTTGTATAGTAGATTATTGTAAGATTTTATTCCTAGCTGGAACGGACCTTAGACATCTGTATTTATATACCTAACATATTAATACATCTTTATTTAACTTGACATTTATTCAATTTGTTTGAATGCTTAATATCAATCAATTTCGAAGTATATACATAACTTCAAACCAAAGTAGGTAGGTACCTATATATAATTGCCTTCTATGTGGCACGGGTCTCTTAATAATTGAGGCAATCGTAGAGAAGACTTCCCGGAAGTTTTTTTGCCGACCAAAGGCCAGAAGCCTTTACATGGGTATTGATAACCTACGGGTTACGTGGCATTCAGAATTCGGTAAGCTCACGAAATTTTTGTTATAGCAATCACTTCGCCTACTACTACCAACTGCACCCTCGGTCACTTAAAACCGATGTAAGCTGCCGGACCGTTAACCCACGCACATGTGATTAAATAAATTAATAAAAAATAAATAAACATTGAAATAATTGAAATGAAGATAATAAGGATATAGGTAATTAATACAAATCAGTTGTAACACAGCAAAAAGGTTTCAAAGAACACTCGACAGCTACCTGACGTGGCAGAAGAAAACAATCGCAGAATTCCAAACACGAACCCGTAATGAAATCCGCTGTCAGATGAAAATTTTGATTGAATAACAGGAACCAAAATTAAAGATTTTGGAGTGAAAATGATAAATCTAACGTGTAGGCGGTTGTAATATTGAGGTAACATAAATATAGTTGTTTGGTGCGATGGTTCGGTGGAGGTGTGTTCTTCTACTGGCCTTGCTGCTGCTACTACCAGCCACGATCGGAGGCAAATTGGATGATGAGGAGGAAGAAGAGTGAGTTTGTAATCATTTTGTTCTGTGGTCAATAAGGATGAAAAATCAATTTTCAGATAGTATAGATAAGTGCAGTGTGATTTCATGAATTGGATTTACCTTAAAGGTTGACGTGTATTCAATCTATGCAGACTGATGCAGACCAATAATTTATCGTACCTTGTAATAATCAAATCTTAATTCTTTCACTCATAACAATGAACTTATGTAATGCCATATCAACTTTTATTATGTAAAAGTGTCGTTTGTCGGCGAACTTCAGGGTTATGTTTATTATTAGTATTTTTATCATCACCGTAATAAAAAGTTATCTATTACAGTAAGTTGCTTAACGTGGTCTCATAATCCATATGATTTAATACTCAAGAGGACAAAATAGTCAATCCGAAAACTGTTTTATTACTTGATTTGAACCCACACACAAAATAATAACAATTAAAAATGAAATGCTCTGAAAGTATAAAAATAATACTAAATGGTACAAGATTTTATGCAATAACCTATGCCCACTTAAAAATTTTAGACTTGATGATCAAACATCGCTTTGTATATAAAATTCGGTACTAAAATCGGTTGAGTAGTAATTTTATCGTACAGTTTAGTAATTAACTTTATATCGTTTTAATTTACAGGCCTGCTGAAGGTGAGGAAGGCGAAGATAATGAAGCCGATGATGACGATGACGGAGAAGACCCATCAGCGGAAAAGCCTGATTTGGATCCGAGAAGAAGACTGGCCCCAGCCCTGGTGCCCACTCCAAAGACGATCCCGATAACCAGAACCACGTCGAAGAGACCACTCGAATGCTATGTCTGCGCTTACAAGATCGATTCACAGATTAAATCCTGCCTGGATCCTACTAAACACAGGTTCTAATGTTTTTCTTAATTTAGAAGTAATTTGACCTGGTAAATGCGGCCATCTAAATGTTGGACGTTTGTATCCAGTTTTAAGAGTTTCCTACTAATTTTCACAATAATTATTGTAGATAAGTAATGGCCTTTAATAATTTTCCTATGGTTTAGCATCAGTTCTGAAGCCTTCTCGGAGGTCATGATTGCCTAAACTTTAAGTTGGTTAAAAATTAACGATTCCCTTTAGGATAGTAGGTACTGTTATTCATTTTATTATTCAAGAGCATTTTTGATTATGGTTTAAGGATTACTTAACCTTGATAATTTTTTTTTGGTAACAGAACTTGCATGGGAAATAGTAAAATAAGCCAAAATCTTCTAGCTCTCGTACCGCCCTGATGCCAAACATCTCAGACCGATAATTGTTTCTCTATCCAGGGTGCACACGATGACATGCCAGAGCATGGAGGACAAGTGCTTCACGACGGTGATGACGAAGAACAGCGCGATGGAGGGGCTCGTGCGTGGCTGCCGGTCCGGCTGCGTGGCTTCTCCGGAGACCACGTGCTGCGAGGTGAGCATTGTGTGACCGTTTGTCCGAAATACACCGTGAACGGGCTCGTACTGAAAACCAGTAGCTGTGGCTCGCTACCACAGTAAACACTGAGTGCGACCCTTTCCATGTAGTGCTTTCTTTTACATGTTTCTTTTTAATTAGTTATATTAGTTTTAATCTTACCTTACCTGCCAATAATGTATTTGTAAGCATTTATTTGGAATAAACGTTTCTTCTTCTTCTTCTTCTTCATTGAGTATCTGCGACTATGGAACGTTTACTGCTACTTTGGTTTCATATCAAGGTCTTGGGAAACAAGACTGTGTTGAAAAATGCTTCAATTGCGTAATGGTTGAGTAGATTTACACGTTTCGTATTAGTAGAGTGTAAGGATCGTGTCAAACTATTTCAACGCGAATGGAATGAAGCATTTTCAAGTTAACAGAGTCAAGCGTCCAACCTGTCTATTTTACAAAGCTACGAGTGTTGTCGTATAAAAGGTTTTTTATGCTTTATTAGTTTTTAAGTAGATACGTGGTAATATACAAGTCTAGTTTTCCTTTGAGTTACAAAACGGCTTAATTCGATAGTTCAATAGTGTGATAAAAATACCATCATTGTAGCTAAGATCAAACACTTTGTTATGTGACATAAAAGCAACAAACTTTATTTTAATTATTTTTTTCAGATGAACCGCTGCAATAACCAAGCATTCGCGATGCCAATCATATCCCCTCGAGCGCTCGCCGAGAATAAGACAACTAAATCAATACCCACTACGGTTTTGTTTTTCGTAACGATCCTATTAGTTCTTCAGACCGTGGTGAAAGTGGCATTTGTGTGAAATTTTTAACGGGCTGTGTAAACCTATCGCTCAGACTTTTATTACAATCTGCTTCACATGTTAGACCCAAAAACAATTAGGTGTTATGAGATATAAGAATTCTTGTTATCCTCTGTGGGTACCAAGAATTCTTTGCGAATTGGTACTGCAAATCACATTTGAATTAGAAAGTTTATGATCGCGTTGTGATTTTTGAAGAGCTTTTGATACTCATACAGTGGATAGACACTATTATTGATAAAATGTTTTTGATAGCATTTTTACAATCGTTACAGTGAGGCTTGGCGATTTTTCGCGAAGTGTATAATTTTGTATTCTTCGATTCTCGGAAATGTCAGTCTGTTTTCGGTTTAAAATTGTAGTGAATAGACGCTACATTTGTTATGTTTGTTAAAGTATTGTTTTGTAGTTGTACCTACTTAATAAACTTGTAATTTACATTGTAAATGATTTAAATCTTGTTTTTATTTTGCAGTAACGTTTCAGACATTTTTGTCGATATCTTTGACTATCTTTAATTATACGTTATGGGTTGAAGTTCCTTGGTTACATAATAATGATAATCTTGCAGGACAACATCTCTCGAGTCATCTAGTTATCCTCTTACATTAAGATTGTAAGATAGTATTTAATACTCAAACGGATTTTTTTAAATTAAAATTTTAAGAAAGCCCCGATAAGTGAACAAGCAGGGCAATATATTTCCCTCGATATCCGGTGGTTTTCCGAGAGATATCTTAAAAGGCACCCTTGTGAAAAGCTTATGAATGATTGAAGGGACACGAGGGGTCACTCGACCCCGCGGTCAAGCCTTCCCGCCCAATTGATCACACTTCCGGTTGGGGAACTCACTCTGAAATGAATATCGCTTATTTGAATAGGTGCTTGCCGAGATTTTCATATTTTTGCATAAAATAATATAAAATGAATATGCTGGTTGAAGTTGTTTAGGGATCTAAAAATGATAATGCTACATCAGGGTTTTAACTGTAACGGGTACTCACGATATTTATTATTTGCACCGATATTTCGACCCAATTGCATGGATCATGGTCACGGCGAGACTGCGGTGGCGGGGGGAAACTATTGACAGCTGACACTCAAAACACTAATGACAGATAAGCCTGTCAACCTTACGTCTTGTCCGTTTGACGTCCTTTGTCACCATATCACGACACACGACACTAACGACATCTTCACGCACTGACTTTGAATTTACTGTTTTCGTCGAACACATACTGACCACTGGATTCCACGTTTGAGCTAACTTAAACCCATCTTCCCTGTTGAAATTATTCGGGTGTTTCTTGATCTCTATGGCCTCTCGTACTAATCGTGGAATGTATTGGCGCTCAACTGAGATCACCTGTGGACTATGTAGCTCAATCCAGTGGTTAGCACCGGCTTGAATGAGATGTTCTGCTATCGCGGATTTCTTAGGGTCGTTCTTTTTGACAGCGCTGATGTGTTCTTTTATCCGTTGAGAGATAGCCCGTTTTGTTTGACCAATATATGAGCTACCGCAGCTGCAATCAATTTTATATACCCCGGGGCACTGATAAGGTATAGAATCTTTCGCTGACCGTAGGTAGGATGCGACCTTTCTGCATGGTGAAAATATCGCCTTGATATTATATTTCCTAGTTAGTAACCTACCGATTCTATCTGTTACCCCTTTAACATAAGGTAGAAATGCCGCTTGCCGTTCTGCTGTGCTAATAGGAGTGTGTTTGTGCGTGAATTTTGATAACGTTCTGTGCCCATTTTGACGCAAAACTTTATTAACGTAATCTAGTTCTTGCGTTAAATGATCACCATCACAAATGTCGTAGGCTCGTTTAGTTAGTGACTTAGCAACCGATGCGAGATGTTTAGGGTGATGGTGTGAGGTGCCATGAAGGTATCTGTCCGTGTGAGTGGGTTTTCTATAAACTGTGTGGCTAAAAAGTGAGTACCCGTTACAGTTAAAATGTTTAGTGTCCGCGATGATAAAAGTTTAAAATCTTATACATCAGGGTTGTTGCAAATTTGGTCAAAGATTAAAATCTGACTGAATTGCGGCTTAAAATGACGAGTTATTAAAATGGGCTAGATCTAAAAGTTCAAAATATATAAAAAGATCCTCAAACAATGAATTGCTATTCCGGAAATTCGAAATAATAGATACACAACTAGGTTTCCTTGTATGTACTATAATCCTGAGCAAGTTGTTGCACCAACTGTCTTTTCCCTAAGGTCAGTTTTCTAGAATTTTTAAAATAATATGTAATGGCGAAAATCCCGTTGTATAAAAAGGTTCATTCGGACTAGGTCAACGGATAAGTTCAACCGTCGAAACCAACCCGTTGACGGCGGCGGAAGAATTTCACTTATCACTTAAATCGGGTTCAACCCTCGGCCACAACTACGTGTGAAATTCACCCATAGGAAATTCCAATAAACACCCATTTCGCACCCTCGAATCCACTCAATTTGGGGTGTCCAGCACGTTAAGAAGGCAGTTCACTTGTTTTCAACATATGGGCCAAATCACTTAGATAGGGAGCGGACAGCCAGAAACTACGGATACGGTGCTCTTATGTTCAGGGAGTAGAGTGCAATTTTGAATGTTTACGACTTTAATAGTGTGGTCGTCAGGAATTTTTCGAGGGCGAAGAAAATTCCCGATATCCGAACCGGACCTCTCGGTTATTTTTATTGGGCAACAAGGGTACCGTTAGGTGTGATTCGGGTGCGAAAAGTTTGGTCAAACAATGTATGAGGGAGCAAATATTGGCCGATCGGCCGTGTTTGATGAGAGACGACAAGTTGGATGACTTTTTCATGTTTGTTTTGATGTCCTGTTACGCCGTTACACTTCCTTTGCTTACAGTTTATTTTTATTTGTAGATATTATAATATTTGAAAAGTCATTATTTAGGAACATTGGCAACGCATTATTCAATAAAAAGTAAGCCGAATTTTAACTTTGAGCAAAATAGAAATTTTAATTTAACTAAAAATTAAAAAAGGAGAATGTAATATTATCTACGTACTTCTTTAATAAAGAGTTTTGACTCCTTATGTACTGTTAACCGATTATCAAAAGATTTGTAATGATTCAATTAATGTTTTAATGAGATCTTATGATATTCTCCCCTAGTTGTTCTTGTAGACGTCAAAAGGACACCATAAAATTGTAAGTCAGTTTCATTCAAATAAAGTGCAAAATACGAGTAGTTGGGGGTTGACTTATGTAAGAGAGTGATAGGGCCAATCAAGTACACTAGTATTAGTATAATAGGTAGAAAGCACAATTAGTTAGCAATCTTAACCATCACAAAGGGATAATTGGTAGAAAATAACGCATTTCAACTGTTAACTTTTACCAACCTCAATAATAATTATAGAACAACGTCATTGAGTACGATCTGACTTAGATATAGCATAGTAATAGTGGTTATAGTAAGTAATGTATAATGAGCTGCTAATGGGTTGGATCCAAAAAAGAACGTTGACACATTTCGAATCCCATTCAAATAAGCTACCACCAATGATGTTTTAAATATCTAGATTGAGCGTCGCCCTACAATTAAAACAAAAAAAACAAGGCAACATTATCAAGAATGTGTGCGTGCAGGCGATGTTTTTCACGTTCATTTATTGTCTATGTGTGCGTAATCTGTGCGTTATGTTATAAAAATTGTGGCTAACAGTTAGCCACAATTTTTTGACATGTTTTTGGGGATTCGATGTTCCATCTAGATATTTAAAACATCAAAGGCTACCACTTACGTGTTTAATGTTTTGTTAAAACCTCGCAAAAGGAATCCTATAAGCGTGTCTGCGGACAAAATATAGGCGTAATTTATTCGGATACTAGCGGCCCGCCCGCGGTTTCACCCGCGTGGATCCCGTTCTCGTGGGAATATACGCATGTATTATACATAAAAACCTTCCTCTTGAATCACTCTACCTATTACAAAAAACCGCATCAAAATCCGTTGCGTAATTTTAAAGATTTAAGCATACAGACAAACAGACAAACAGACAAACAAACAAACAGACGGACAAAAATAGCGACTTTGTTTTATACTATGTAGTGATAAGTGTCCTGCGAGTGCATTCTGAGCCGCTGTTTGCCTATTTGTAGGTACTTATTTGTGCATGAGTAATGCGAATGCTTGTCCGTGTGTTGCCCGAGCCGATGACCGTCGACGGACAAACAGACGTGTACTTATTTGTGTACGGGTGGTTTTTTTTTATATATCTGTATTGGCTCCCGGCCAGATGACCGGTTGGCTGCACTTGTGAATTTGTTGACGAAACATTTATGATCGGGATTTCATTGAAGTGACTGTTACTTTGTAATGAATTAATTATAATTAAGGAGGAAGAAGATAAAAATTGTTCCAGATTTGACGTATGAAAAAAGACGCAGGAAAAGACAGAAGATAGAAAACTGCAAAACTTAATTTTATGGGGACATGACATTCCTATTGATTTTTATGTGTCCGTCTGCGATTTCAAATTAATTGTGTTTTTTCAAGTGCATTTATTATACTTATATAGTTATTTACAAGATATAGAGACGCAAACAAACAAATTAAAAATTTTCGTCATCTGTCTTTATGTTTGTTCGGGATTATCTCCGGAACGGCAGAAACGATTTTTATTGGACTTTCACTAAAAGATAGAGGAGGTTGTGGAGCAACATAAAGGCTATCTACATACTTGTATTACGAAATTGGTACATATTTCCACACGCGCACCGAGCCCGGCCTGGGGCAAGTGGACCAGACGTTACGAAGGAAAGGAAAATGAGAAAGGGAAAGATCCATGCGTACGAAGTAGCGAGCACAGCTCGTTTTAAAATAATACTTATAGGTATTTTTATTGTCACCAGCAATCTGGTACAGTTGACAAAGACCGTTAAACAGTGACACAGCACGTGGACCACAATGGTCACGGTGGCAATACCGATTACGGCATAAAGCTCGATATTTCTCGGGATAAAGTAAAAAGGTCAACACGATCGACAATAGGTACCGACGATGATTTTGCATAATTTTATTGATCCAAATACCCGTGGATCATTGATCATCGCACCAATAGTACGTATTAAACTTGTCACTATTAGCTAGTGAGGTTGTGGATGGATTATTATCGACATCGATAATGACGACAAAAAGACGACCAGTTTGTAAGAAAAAATATTGATATTTTCAAATGCAAGAACTAAAAATATGTATTTTACGACAAAAAATCATTTTTTTAGTAGATTTTTTGCAACAAAAAATTATAAACAAATAGACAAATCACGCGACAGCCAACGGTCGTTCTTGCAAATTACAACTGCAATATATGCTATGCTATTGCACTTAAATATACGGTGTAAATAAAATTTAAGTACTAAAAAAGTAAATTGTAGATTAAATACTTTAACTTATTTCCTATCATTTAAAAGGCATTCTGCAGAGTTCAAAATAGGAGAAATCAAATATTATTCTTTAAAGTCTCAAAGGAAACAGATGATAAAATCAAAATAAGTAAGTATCTATCAACTTACGTCTAAGAGACCGAGAAACGTACAACCAATATCAGTCAATACATTTTTGACAACATACTGGTAAGGACGCACAATTCAGTAGCAACATCAACACTATCGACAATCGATGTAACTATCGATCGTTCGCTGGCATCCCTTCACCGATTTTGTGCAAACCTCAGTTGACCGATGGTGCGTGCCAAATGACTCGATCGATCATTGCGCTTTGTGACGTCAGCCAGGTGTTCATTCAATTAGGACAGCGTACCTACTGCCTTATGCTCGTGCCGAGGCGAAGGTAATTCAGAACGAACGTTTTTAAGATAGCACGTGTGATTACTTATATTTTTCTTGGAGTTTACAGTTTTTTGGAATTAAGGTAGCAAAGCAAGGAGTGTCGCCCTTCCGCCATGTTAGAATTAGTCATTAGGTTTTTTGTTAATGAATGCAAGGAGAGGAACTGTTTGTGAGTTTTATTAGTTACTTATTTTAAAAACAAACGGGTTCACATGATTTTGAATAGCCAAAAGTATGTTGTGTTGAAAGGACAAAACATAAGATACAATGTTTATCAGTAGGTATATTGGCACATCAGAATTTGAAACAATAACGATTATGACGAAGACGTGACCAAGAACCAAGAATGTAATGAAAAATTTATTTTTTTATAATAAATAGCGAAATTAGTCGGGATAGTAAACTAGTAACAATAAACTTATTAGCAAACATAATACCTAAACAATCTCAGCACACACTGTATACAATATTAACAGAATAATTAATTACCCTATCAAAAGCGAATAAAAGGTCTTACAACATAAAACATAAATACTAAAATAGAGTAATCTGTGCTTTACAATAGTTTTTGTATGAGCGCTCCACATTCGGTAATCTACCGCCTTAGGACCCCTATTCATGGCCCGGAGTGAAAGTTCTCATAGCTCATCTAAGCCTTTAGCGATGTAACCATTGTTGCTGAAATCTGTATTCGCAAAGGTTACGCACAAAATAATTGTATTATCTTTGCATGCTCACATTTATAATACAAAAGCCTGATAACTTTTACGGTTATTAAATTTAAACGCGATGATAACACTGACAATATATTTTACAATATTGCTGTAATAACATTTTTTTCATAATATATCACTACTGGTCGTAGCAAACATTTATTAAAATTAAAATAAAAGAATGTTTGATTCGTTCATTTATTCAAAGAAGTGGGTAGCAGAACAGCATAATATGTATTGATAATTGACATTATTATAAATTGACTATGAATATAAATTATATTAATCAACTGATAAAAGAGCAGACAATGTAAGAACTGGTCAATTCTCAACCAAGTCAAAGTCTAAAACGTTTTGAAACGAACAAAAACCCAAATAAAACATTGCTCCAAATCCATACACATCGTCAAATTTACGGCCAATTAAAAATAATACATACAGAGGACGCGGACACGACAACAAAGTAATCGGTAAACATCGAAGCGTCCGGGAGCGTCCGGGGCCGCGCGCCGTCACGCTGCCCAAAATAATATTTCCGAGTTAAATGCACCGCGCCTGAGTACATACACGTTGGTCAGTGTACCGGTGTCATTAATAAGATTTGAATGTGACACTGAAATTGTCAATTAGCGAAGACGCGCGTCCAGTAATAGGACAGTTATGGGCTGCCTTAATGACGATGATATATTTTAAACGCTCGAAGTTTCATAGTGTTTGTGAGATACGCATGTATGAAATAGCTATTGGAAATAGCATACAGAGGAAAAATGGCGCTTACGACATTTTAGTTATATATCCGTGTTCATTATCATATTGACATCGAGAATTTAAAATGCCTTTAGTAAATGATACTTACAAGCTAACTTGGACTGTGAACACAGACCAATTTGTTTTAGCGGGAAGTGGAGAAATTCCATATTTTTGGCGACTCGAAGTGAAACTGAATTAAACTCCACCAATTTTTCTTGACCCCGCAGATACTTATTAAAAGTTCCAAGCATTAATTTTGTAAAGCATACGATCGTAACTAATCTACATGTAGCCGGGGTGTCCAAGTGCATTAGTTAGTGCTCGTATGGTAATGCCGTCCCGTTGTGTAAATGATCCACAGGCGTGCATGTTAAGTGCCGCCACCCAGTCCGTGGCTATTGACACACCGTGGTATGGTCACCGTTTATAATTATGTATACCTAGGTACTTACAATCGATTTTTGTACTTTATCTTCGCAAAATTAACTGTCTCGCTGCTGGTTGCGAAACTTCTCTTATTGTAAGAGGTAGAAGTGAAGTGTGTTAAGCTTTAGTTGTTGAGAAAATTAAGAAGAATTCTTAAGTGTGCAGATTTCCTCATGATGTTTTCCATCCGAATCCAGTAATTTATTATTAATTTTGAATTAGCACCGACGGATTTATTCCCAGCCCACTCTTTTAATGGAATTAAGGCTGAATTAAGGTAGCAAAAGAGAACGCAGCACCACAAGTCCGCTGCCGCCAATATCGTCTGTTACCGACCAAGCATAAAACTCAAAATCTCGTTCTGTTCCATTCTGTTCTTGGTTTGGGTGTATGTCCTTATATTGTGTGTTGCCCATGGCACCTACGACATTGGAAATTCTAATAGGTCTACAAGTGTGTAGCTTTATTTATGTATTAATTAACAACGGCGAATTAAAATAAATGTTAATGACTTAAAATATAATCACATACATTCTCATGTTTGGAATGAAGAGGCCCGAAAATCAATAATTCGCAGACGACCCGATTCAAGACACCGGGACTCTCAAACTACAAAAGGAATCGTAAACTTCCCTCTAGTTACGAGTGTAAAGTTACCGAAGAGTTTAAAGTTGGCGGAACTTTTCAATCAAGCCCCTATGCCCGTGTGGAGTAAATTAGGGCCCTCGGATAGCCCCTCAGGTAACTTCTAGCTTAACTTTTAAGATCTGATTGAAGCCCAAACTACTAGCGGGAGTGGCGTTTCAATTTTAATTTGAAATTTATGTTCAATTTAGTTTTTGAATATGTCGGGAATAGTAAATCATAATACTAGTTTGATGTTATTTAGTCTGTGGTACGCGCGGGTCGGTGGTGAGTCGATACACTGTGGCGCGCGGTGGAGCTGTCATTAGAGAATATAATGTCGTAATTAATGTCGCGTCGGTATCTTGTTATTGTAAAGATTCCTTCTTAATTGTAATACCGTGAATCTCGAAAGTTGTGGATTAATAATGTGTGACCGCGAGTGCGAGTGGATTCGATCGATAAACCAATATCGTAATATCGCAAAGTAAATCCAATCAATACCAAAGCAAACCAATACCGAGTATTCGTGTTGAGCCAAAGAGAGATCATTGAATAAAGTGGTGGTTACGTGTGATGGCTCAATCCTGTGTTTCATTTGATATCCTGAACTGACGTTCTGACGAGAGAAGCCCACACAGAAATTTGACAAGAGTACCTACTTGGAAGGAAGTTACACATTACACAGAGTAAAATAGTACGAAATCATGGTAAAGAACAACCAGCTCGAGCTTCTGACACGTCAAATATGTATGTAGATTATGTAGGTAAGTTATAGTCCTTGGCCTATGAAACAATTGAACAAAGATTTAAGAATTCATAATTTGAATTTTATGTTTAAGCATGTTTAATTTGGTAAACTTTAAATTGTTTTATTGAGTGTCTTCAAATTCAATATTTAATTTACCATTGACTATAATTTCAATATAATTTATAATTGGTACGGCGTATTAAAAACGATTTTATTTTGTTTAAATGATTAGGTTTTAGAAATGGCGGCATCTTTACGGCGGCGGCGGCATCATTCATTTGGATATAATACTAAAATAGGTGTAAAAAATTTACATATTTTTCAGAAATAAAGTAAACCGAATAACACTATACATACATTCGTATACATACAAACATTCAAATTCAAGAACATTTAAAATCATCAATCAAATCGTTTCACTGGAATCGAACGTAGGAGTCTTTAAACAGCAATCGGCTATGGTAACCATAACGCGACTTGGGTAATCAAAAACCAAATTTAAATTTAATTTAAAATTTAATTTAAACGATCAATAAAGTTCCATCCTAGCAACTATATAGCTTCGAATAGGTGTAGGTACACAGTTAAAGATAGTTCAAAACTCTCCCACAGTTACCGAAGTCTGAACCGAGGCGGGTAAACCCAAAGGGCAGATCTAACACGGACGAGGCATCGCTGATACGGTTACTAACTGATTTAAGCTCATTTACCGTTACTCCTACCTTATATTTATTAAGTTCCCATCTTTACGTCCTTAATTCTAGTGTCCTAGTAAATTAAATAGATTAGATCTACATGTAATTAATTCTATACTCGAGTCGCCGAGAAAATGGATTGCCAGTCCCCGCTAAAAAAATATTAGAGTTCAATTCAGCTTGTAAATTTTACTTAAAGCATTTTAAATTCTCGCAGGCAATCTACATACCTTAATCACGGCGACGGAAAGCTGCCATATGTGGGGGAAGCCATTTAAAGCAATATTCTATATCGAACGCGAACGGTGTTAGGAAATTAAATAAAATAAATCTACGCATAAAATGCGATAGGTATTCACTCTTTTTTCCCCGCTATTTATGTATATTTCAAAATTAATTAAAACCAATATACTGCTACTGAACACATAAAGTTAGTTTAAGTTCATAAAAGCTTACCACTAACAGCGTAATATTAAAATAAATTAAAATGCAGCTTAATATAAACCTAACAGAGTTCAGTATTGTTTGTCCTAATATCCTATGCATTGTTTGCTTCAGTTTGATGCATTCGACGGAGGAATTTAGACAATTCCCTGACGATTAACCTTGTGATGTGATGGACGACTGCGGCTGTTGAATTTGTGGTTTGTTTATGCTGGTCAGTGTAGGTATTGTGATCCAGTGATAAGGTAAGCTATGGCTAAGATATCAGTAAGATAGTAGCTCCAATCATAATGTTATATGTAAAATACTGAATGTTAAATGTTAAATTTTAGACGAAAGGATTAGATAAAACGGTCAAATTTGAGTTGGACTGAAGCGATTTGTTCACTTATTAAAAAGATAGATGACAAATTAATGTGAAACATCTAAGAAGCTCTATCAGTACAATACTTACATGTTGAAACGAATTGAAATTCCACTTTGAACGAGAACTTTAAGGAGTAAAATAGTGTTTGCATTCGGCGTTCCACTCCTTAGCTCGCGTTCATAATTTTACCATATAAAAAACTTTACTGAATATCAAAGTAAGTTTGTGTAAGCTATGAAAGTTCAGGGATCCTATTTTACTTATGATCCTTAGCCTAGCTACCTCTCTCTCCTCTGATGGAAAAATAGCCTACTAAGAATTATGTTTACCTTACATCCATTTCTGAGCGGGTAGCCTTCTGTGAGCTAAAAAGCGAATGAAGCACCTAATAGAGTTTTAAGTAACACCTGTGAAACGAAATGTCCCAGGTTTCAAGGATCTAAAATTATGGTATCGCTGTGGATTTACAGCACTGAAAAGCGGAACTAGTTCTGGACTGACTTGACATTCACCCATATTTGGCTTCAGCGACCGAATACAGTGTGGACATTATCGCCCACGTTGTTAGATCAAGTGTCAAGTAACCACGTGTCAAAATAATGTTTCAACGTCCGATTTATTGACAAATACAGTAGGTACCAAGATTTGTGTGCAACAATAACTAGAATGGATAGACATGTTATACTCGTATCTAGTCCTTGCAGTCTAGTTAGTGCTAACTCTTCTTACGAAGCGAGGGATTCGATTCCCGACCTGGGCAGATAATATGGTTGGTTTGTTCGTTTATGGTATCAAACGATATGGTTCGACCAACTCCTGTAATTAAAACGATTTATAGCTAACCGTACGCTCCTATAAACTAATTTCAAGCATTTTTTATATAAATATCTGGAATACGGGTTAACATGTAAGTGGTTATTAACTTCCGCTACCGAGGTCTCTGGTCAAGAAAGAAGGAGGCTTGGCTAAGGGAGATCTCCCGCCAGGCGAGACGACATGCCTGGGGGGCGGCCGAGGCCCCGAGTGAATGTACTCGAGGCTTGGTATATATGCCAGCGATGTAGAAATCTTCGATAGCGCGTTTCAGGCTTCGGTGACGTCACCGTGTGACGTTGTGCGATGTCGCCACAGAGGTATAGAATTTCAGACCGGTCGGCAGTTGCATATCCTAATCTTTTATGGTATAAGCCCACAAACGAACAGACAAATTAAGTGGTCACGGTCACACATGGCCATACCACTTACTTGTCCATACCATGTCAAGCAAAAAGATGAAAAAAAGAAAGAAAAACAGGTTCACAAGTAGACACCAACGATAGGAAAATTTTGTATATCGTATGAGTGACTTTAAAGTCACATTTTAATTCCATGATGCGTCTCGAAGCCTCGCCGGCGCATATTGAAACATTATTCACGGCGGTCATTACCATAATAAATGTTGATAAAGGCTTAAGCATGCACATTAACCGATCGTAAATCTTTGCAAGCTATTGGTTTTAACGTCGCCCTGTATCAATTATGATTGGACTGTGGGCCCTCTACACGTTTTCTTGTATAACTGACGTATGCTCTATCTTAGGAAAATATATGTGTCGTTGTGTAACTTGGCGATCTGCGGTTCTTCTACACGTTTTCTTGTAGAGCTGATGTATGCTCTATCTTAGAAAATATTTGTGTCATTGTGTTCCTTGGTGGAAATTGTTCTAAATTTTCACGAAGAATAAATATTGTATTTATCACATACTTGCTCCGGGTATGGAACCCCGGACCTCGAGTCAGTTTGATCACTAGTACTTAAGTTAATGGTCGCTACCCATGGTCGCTACCAACTACAACATATTACACACAAAAAACAATAAAAATAATCTTTAAAAAATAAAAAAGTCGGTGCTTCCTTTTTCAAAAAACATCATAGCACTAAAGTACCTCGTCCACGCTAGTGAATCTTTGAGTGACGGTGGAGGTGTGATATTTTTATTGTAAAGCAAAGTGCCCTCCAGTCCAGCGGTATCGGATGTCACGGGCGTGCATAATCTTGCATCGCCCACGCGGCCCGGCCGGCCCGCTCGAGTGAGAGCCTCACGTCTCGTACACTTCACTCGACCCACAGGACTATATGGGGATACGTGTAGCGGTACTAAGGTTTTGTGGAACTAGTCGCACACCTACAACATTAAGGTCATCCGTTGACAAATTATCTTAAGCAAAGAAGACAGCCAAGCTGTGGCTTAGTAAATGTATGGGGTTAAATTACGTATTATGACATTTTTTCAATAAGTATAGCAAACTCATTATAAAGCTTACTTTGATACAAGTGTAGATCCTCATTTGAATCTATTGGCATAAAAACCGAGAGCTAATTTACACGCGGTAGAGGCATAACTTTTAATGGTTAATAATTAAGAGTAGGATTAGGAGTAGGAGTAGGATAATTAAGGATAGGAAATATAAACGTGCATATTAAGTATATGCGCGTTTATATTTCCCGTCATATGTATTTCATGTCGTTTTCTGAGCCTCTATTTCGCTAAGCTTTTTTATTTCAATAAATCCAACTCACACCCTCACAAAAATTTTTTACATCAATAATATAATTATCCCAACCATCCTTTTAATTGTCTTACCTAAATATTATCCATCGATTTGTTAAGACTGCAAATAAATATTTGTAGGTACTTCATATCTAGGATTTTATCCGCGCTCACATCCTCTAATCTCTAAATGTTAACTTCAAAACACTCCCAAGTACATAGCTGAGTGGTACGAGGTACGAGTAAATCGGTGAATTGCTTGTGTGTGGTATGTCGGAGACCCATCTTCGCAAAGGTCAGCCGTTGACCGATAACGATGTCGGCCTTCTCCGAGTAGCCCATTGCCTCATGGTGTTGTTGCTATGGGAAAGTGATGAAATCAATCTCAAGCGTTTGCGCCGCGTCGATATGGTTAAACGAATTAGCTTAAAATATTCGTTTCTGTCATTGTTCTTCATGATTTTGGGTGGGGTGTTGGGAGGGTGATGATGCAAAAATGAATAAGCTCGAGGGCTTTTGGCAATATCGGCAATATTTTTGAACCTTTTTGCGCCTCATAAACCACGTAAACTTTTGGTCCTAGCTGTTATCGTTTAGTAGGTTCGTCACTAACTTCTTTAGGTGTCAATTCAGTTGATGCACTGGAGCAGGGTGGTGGAGTATCTCTAAGACCTCTTCAATGATGAGGCGCGACCCATGCTCAGGTGGCAAATTTATGCTCGTACGGGATAGTTATTATCGTTCGCCCAAAGGCATTAACGACACCAAGGACATCGTTAACGCGTCGTCGATGAAAAAAAAGCGAGCAACCTGCTTTGTTATTGATACCTTGATACCTGTATGCAACATTTAACGGTCGCCTTTCGAAGAGGGTGGTATCTAACGGCGGGCAAAATACTATCTCTGTAATATAGAACCAGCTACTCAACAGGACCTGGTGCCGTGTATTTATGCACCAGGGTGCACAGAAGAAGAGCTGATTGGCTTGAACTTAAGGAGCCCCACAAACTTAAGTTTTTTACATACTTCTGAAATAGAACAATATGCAACCTATAATCTGAGTATGCAACATTGAACGTTTCAATTACATTTTATCCAACCCACACCCTCGACGTATTTCAACCACACTTAAGATACAACGATGAACTTTATTATTTCGGTGCAGCGGTGCACATTGCGCGGTGTCTATGTCCGGGACGGTGACATTTCGCGTCCCGTACCACATGCCACGATAGGACGCGTCCGCTTGACCTTAGCTACACTCGGTTCATCTCACCAAGACATGACATTGTTACCTATGACAAAGGGGTAAGGTTCAATATTGTGAAGATTACAAGCCTTCGAATTCTGCAACAGCTCAATACCAACATTCTTAATACAACACAATAGAGTTTAGACTAAAATAGTGTGTATGAAATTTTCGTGGGATTTTGTGTGTGAACTTTTGGAATCAATATCCGGATCCGTTTACGCTAAATCGATTTTCTTACGCAATGCCATTGTTTACTATACAGCTAGTCTAGACTGAGACGTTAAATGTGTTTGGTTAATACCATTCTCATATTATTCAAAGATTTGTTATCACACACTTCGGGGAAAGATCGAAAACCTGCATCGGCGATTTTAAGCCCGGCAAACACTTGGCCATTTAAATACTCGTATTAAGTTATCTTATAAAGGCTGAGTAATTTAAATTTTTGTAAAGAACCCTTTAGCATTGCCTCAGAAGGTTTCTTTATTGTGATTTATGAGAATAAATTCTGCATCTTACAGATTTGCGAAAAATTTTTGAACTACTTTGAATCTACTCAAAATGATGACTGTTAAGCTTAAGATTGGTTTTTACGAGAGTTACGTTTACCTTAATGTTCTGCTACGCTCGATTCAACGTCACCAACATGTTTGATGATGTAGTCTCCTTCACTGTTCTATAGAATGCCCCTGAAGTTCGAACAGTAGCCAATCCGTATTAGACATTGTTATTATCGAAGGTGTTGGTTGTCCTTTACTAGATCTGACACTCACAACTGACCTGAGATTTGTCAGCTCCGTACTCTAAGAGCTTAAATACTCGATCAGAAAGCAATCCGATTTATTCAAATTCAAACTCGTCTCACGACCTTTGAGCGTCCATAGATAACATTGTTATGAATACTTTATGAATAATTTTCTAACCTTCCAGAATCTCGAATTGCGATTTAGAGGGACAATGGTACATAATGACCATTAAAATTCAATAAGCTTATGCAAGCTATAAATCTTCATATAAGGCTATCTGGTTCGGAGTGATCAGATCCAGGAGTAGGTAGCAGGACTACCCATTCCCATTGTGCTCCGGTATTCGACCACATGTATTCGAATGGTATTCTGAATGGTATTCAAATAGATGCCCTTAATGGGCCGCCGGCAATTTGTGCTCGACAGAGTGTTTTGACACCTTCATACATAAACATTTCGCTGTTAAAAAATCAACGCCCGGTTCGACGATTGCGGGTTAAGTTGCAGTTATGAGATGTTATAGTTTTGCATGAGGCAGCATGAAAATTTCTCATGATAGGGATACTTAATTGTAATCATAATATGAACTTAACATAGAAGTTTATATACTTAATTATGTTGATATTCCATATTTTTTATTTTTATGCAAAAAAAAAAATTCGTACCTAGGTAGATTTTTTGAAAAAAATTTGAGGAATTTTTAAAATGTTCAGAAAAGATCAATATTACCCAGCAGTATTTGACACACTATTTACACATATTTTTACTTACCATTTATTTCGTAATATTCTTTTCAATGCAATTCACGTTTCTTGCATTTACTGACATCTGGCTACTTTGGAAGGTCAATTATTAAAAACAATATTCTTTAATCGTTTCATGAAAAATAACAGCTTTTTACAATGTTGGTCGTAACTTAAACTAGAAATGAATCAAATGTTAATCCCAGTTAACCCTTGCTGGTGTCACCGTCCCAACAATGACATAATATATTTCCTAGCCGCCATTGTGTGCAAGGTGAACGCTATTATTATTGTGAACTCCTTGCGGTCACACTCGCTTATTATTCTCTTATTATTGTAATATAATAATATTATTGTGGAGGCAGGTACAGATGGAAATAAGGAAACGAATTGGGATTGCCTGTAGGATTTATTGACATAAGCGGTTTGGCGCTTCGTGATGCGGCTTCCACTTTTCTCTTAGCTTCTCTAATTTGTTGAATTAGAACCACTATTCTTATTATATTAACTATAAGTGGGAAGCCTAAAGCCGTTAGATGTCACTAGGTACCGTTTTTTAATCTTGTGGTTTTAAAAAAACACATTTTATACAGTTGATGGCAATATTGTAGGTACAAGATATTTAAATCAAGTAAGAATTACTAAGGAGTCTTAAAAATGTATAGTTACTCAAACAACTTCCGGACTCACAGCAACAACAATATATAAGACGCTTCTGGTGCAGAATTTCTTTATGACTAAATGTTCATTTAGACCAAAGTTAACACCATTACCATACCAAGGCTCATACCATTTAATTCGCTGGCTCGAATCTGTTGACATCACTTACTTACGATTTCTTCAGCAGTCACCATACATGAGCGTCCTTTGCAGAATAACATAAAACAGCTAAAGTTGTTACATGGAATTGTATATTACTATTGACAAACGAGTAACAGACAACTCTACAAGGATATGTCGTAAAATGTATAAGAACTTCCTGCTTTCTCTTGATAAACGTCGCTTTACAGTGTCACTGAGTGTCGCGTCTACATGATTGGTTTTCCTATAACTACACATTTCGGGTGATTCCCACTAGTGAACACAGCGTTAAACTAGTGGTTTTCTTACTAATAGTTCAACTTCTTTTTTACAGTTGAACTAGTGCGAATAGATCGTTGAACTTAATTTAAAAAGGGAGAATACCGTGAATTCATGTCATCATTAAAATCATTACAAAGCTGTCTTCAATGGAACAAATGAAATTTATCAATTTTACTTTTTGAAAAAACTTCGATTGATGGGCTTTACAGTGGTACTGACCACACAATGAAATTCAAGATAATCCTAATCGTGATCCACTCTTATACACGATGGACGAGGCTTTGGGTTACGTGCGATTTTATTCAATCCCGACATGCTCAGTCCTAAGAAAATCGATGGTGGCGATGAAGAAATTAAACTGAAAACGATGATCTTGATGTGTCCACGGATCACTGGAAGGCTTGAAAGCGTGTTTCTTGAAAAGAAACTTTGTAACATAATCCATTACACTATTTTAGGGCGGCTTGGTACATGCGTAGGTATCAAAGATATTTTATTTTTCAATAATATATTGGGCACCAGGCTGCTATAAGAAGAAAACATAATCAAATGAGACGGCTTATTATGCTGTCTTAAATATTGAAGTAGCTTTTTTAGCTTTCTCTCTAGAATTTTAAATTTTTTTAACTGAGAACTAACAAAATAAACATTAAATTAAGTAAATACAAAGTATTCAATAGACAACAAGAGGTATCTAGTGAGGGTACGTACTAAGTAGATAATCTCAAGAGATAAATAGTCAAAGCAATGCCTTGTGACCTCGGTACGACATCGTTTAAATTAGACACAGTTACTGATACTTAATACGTAAACTTCACCTTCGTAATATCCTGATACGATACTAATGTTAATGAACACGCCTGTGACAGTAACATACGGCATAATTGTTCCACGGACTGACGCAAGAGGGCAGGGGGCAAGCCAGATCCATAATTCTCTTATGGAACTGGTGTAGCGGCAGTGTGACGGCCAAGTGTAACTTATTTCTGTGTTCGTAGATACTGATTATAGCCAATAAATGAGCTCATGAATGATGACATTTCTGAAAATAATACACTGTTACAAAAAGGCTGGTTACAAGCTCTTAAACCTCTAACCGAAACACGAAGAGTCGTTTTACAGCTTACCCAAGGAAGAAGATAGTTCATCAGATAGGCCTGCAGCCTAACAATATAAAACGATATATTTTGAAAAGGATATAGTTTTAATAATCGATGACAATGATTTTTAGTGGTAAATTAATTCCTAATTAGTCCTTTGGAAACATAAAGACGACGACCGACATTGACGACCCGAATGGCGCAATGGTTAACACGCCGGATCGCTGTTCCGATGGTCCTGGGTTCGATTCCCAGCGAGGCGGCAATTTGAATGATGAGTTTAAATTTCCGTTCTCGGTCTGGGTGTGTGTCCTTGTCTTGTGTGTTGTCCAAGGCACCCACGACACAGGGAATCCTAGTGTGGGGGCTTTGAGTGTGTAGCGTTATTTATTTATTTATAAAGTGAAATCTCAGCGGTCATCGATGGAGGAATCGGCCGGTACTACTTTATTAGTCGTGGTTTGATAAAGAAAACTTGGCCCTCACTCCCCCAGCAAGACGACAACTAGGTTTGGTCATGTTTCACATTTATTCGTGCTACTTTAAAGTTTTTCAAGTAACACTCAAATACGACTTGTCCCTTATAACACGAGGAACTTAATAGACGCGACAATGTAAACCGCGCAAATCTAACCAGTATCCTCAGCGTTTATAACTAAGGTTGCACGTCCCAATAGGTCAGACGGGTCAGGAATCACGCGGCGACTGGGGTCAATGCTATATTGTCATGTAGATGTTGCTTGACAATTGTCGATTCTTTTTTGTCATCGCGTTGACCTTGTATGTTTGACTTCAGCTACTGAGATGGAAACGATACGATAGCTAGTTATTTTTGTTATAATAGCGGGTCTTTCATTCTTGTCGGTATCGCAACGGCAAAGCCTTAAGCTACTATGTCCATGGGCAATCGTTACCATTTAACATTGGATGGTTAATTCATCAGTTCCTTCCCTAGTTATTAACCTTAGGTAATAAAAAGCATCCTCTTCAATATTTTTTTTGATTAATTATTCCTTCTCATTATTTTATTTTTATAATTCTAAACAATTAAATAGTGGAAGTAAGTGCTCATAGCCTCGGAGGGCACGGAAAGCCGTCGGTCCCGGTTGTTTTCGTCACACAGCTGGCAATAATCCATGCCGAAGGTCTTAGGACGACTTCTAATACTTGGATTGGCTTCTACCCCCTAAAGCTTAAATGAGAAAGTATGAGGAAGTCGTAGGAGTATGAGGAAAAGAATTTATAATAAGGTTCTGATTATGGATCAGCTTATACAGAATGGTACCTACGTATTATAACATAGATACGATACTTCAGTTTTGACTAGAAGAGTATTATTGGCTTTAGAAAATTTATTCATCTTTATCATAGCCTATTATGATTTAATAGGTAGCTACTTGAAGTACAACTACAATGAAAAGTGCTATGCATTTTCTCTAACCCGCTATTGCTGCGGCATCATTATCCGCCAAAGACGGAATAAAGAAATGCCACCAATTGTGAACTGCGGAGCGCCGGCATACATCATTAACTTGTTGTCGGTGACAGACAGACAATTGGCTTTCACGTTGTCAACTGATCTAGACGTGACACTGTTTGGGTGACGCTTGTGGAGGATTTCTAGGTTTTGTGAAAAACTGTCACTCTAACCTGAGTTTATTTATAGGGCTACGTTAACAGAATTTTACCTTTTACCTTAATTTGCTTTGTTTGGTAAAGTTACCTTTCATCATTATTTTTTTTTGAAAAAATGCGTTTTTATTTACCAAGAACTCTCGAATATGCAGGATTTTCCTAAGTTTTCCTTCATGGAAAAATTAATGTTTAATTAGGGTTGATGTAGTGAATTAATCAACTTCAGAGACAACCTTACCTTCTTGCAGAAATCTTACCTCAAGGTTATCTCTGATTGATTTCACATTTAAGGAAAGTGTCGGACATCTCTGCCCATGGTGACCCATTGAGCTCAGGTTCAAAATGGCAAGGACTGATATTTACTGATAGACTTTAGTCTCGGCTACTATGTAGTTGCTAATTTATTACTATAAAGATTATTATTTTTTATGAGATTTCCTATCTTGACCAGTAACGCATTGGCAATACCTTCAGTGTTATTGATGCCAAGAGCGATGGCGCTTACTTACCTTACAACCGGTTAGTTTGTCTGCTTGCTTAACAGCTATTAAAAAAAATATTCGCCTGAATCTAGCTACTACCTAGGTAGAGGAAAAATAAGCAGAGGGTAGCCATAATTGATTATAATTACGATAAGCGATTCGGAAGTGCACGTCGCTGTCCCGGCATGAGAACCGATGCTATCGCCCTCTCGCTCGCACACGTCCGCGATCCGACCACGATTGTAGTGTAATGTAGGTAACAAAAAGGACAAGTTATAGTGTATCCTGTGTATAAGAAAAATGCGTGGTGTTGTAGATGTTTATTTTAATTTTGACATTTTTATAAATTTTTAAAAGAATAACTAAAAAATGTTAATTGAGGTTTAATAAAATTAGGCTTCATCGGGGGGGTTATAGTTTCTTTTATTTTAATCGGTACAAAATAAAAAATACTAATTCATTTTAAAAATCTCTTCCTACCGGTATCAATCATTATTAAATTTAACAAAATTTAACATCGGTAGCGAAGCGGGTAATTACTAATTAGTAATACGTCATGTAATTGATTCTATTAATAAAGTTATGTTTCTTTTATCGTATCTTCTCTAAGTTAGGGAGGCTTTCGGCAAAACGTCCCATTTGGAAAACGTCCCATGGGACGTTTTGCCCAAGAACTTTTTTGACTTGGTCAATTGGTCCCAGAAATTCAAGATGAAATTACAGTATAGTCAGCAGAAAAACATGCTCTGTGTTACATATTTTTACTTTAAATATTATTAAGGTTAACTTCTATTTGATTATAAAAATAAATTTAAGTACAGTAATAGAAATGATCTTTAAATTATTATACATTAACTAATACAAATTTCACATCTCAAGCTTTATGAAAAAGTATTTTTTGTATCGTAATTACTGCAAAAACATTAAATATTCGTTAATAATACAAAAATTATTACATGGCATTAGTTCAAGTAAAAGGGCACGAGTTCAGAAGAGTATATTAAATATTATTCTGATCGATTGGCAATTCCTAACCGGATTCAACTGTCAAAGAGAACGCATGAAACATTAGAAATGAACAGAAAGATCGAACACACTGTGAGTCAGTTATTAAGCGGCCAAATAAGTATTGGCCACTGCTTAGAAAAATTAAGACTGTAAATAGTGATATAGTATGAGACTGATTTTAAAAACTAGGTTTAAGTATTTAATTTTTGTATATAGTAATAAAAGAACCTTGATGTTTGATATTTTTTGTTAGACTTAGTTACTTAATAACTCACTCACAGTGTGTTCGATCTTTCTGTTAATATCTAATGTTTCAAGCCTCCTCTTTGAAAGTTGAATCCTGTTAGGAAATGCATAAGAATAATACTTAATATTTTTTTGTAAACCTACCTACAACAGAGCAATATTTGGTCTCGCTTTAATATATTTTTTAATAAGGCTATTCCACTGCTAGACTGCGTTTTTTCTTTTGTGGGGTTCTCCAAATGTCCACCAAATACCTGCTAGGTTCGAATTTTCAAGCCACGAACGTACGAATTAATCATTGAATTTTGTGATGTGAACACACTGTGGGTGAGTTTTTAAGCAGCCAAATAATTATTGGACACTGCTTAAAAACTAAATAATATAATAAGAGACTGATTGTTAAAACTATGTTTAAGTATTTAATAAAAGAATCGTAGCTTGATATTTGTTAGGAACCTATCTGTGATTATTATGTGTGAACCTAAAATTCCTATCTGTGATTTTTACAATTGTTGTTTATAAATATGATTTATTAATTATTTATTATTAGGCATAAGAAACTTTAAAAATATGTTTTTGTTAATTTTGGATTCTAGAGTAGTGTTTAACTTAATTTAAAATAATAATAATAATAACTAAACTGTGATTTTAATGTGATTCTTAGTAATTAGTATTCCATTTTGTGATGTTTTAAAAAGAAATGTTGATTTATACTGTAAATAAAAAATATATAATAATAATTATAACTAAACTGTGATTTTAATGTGATTCTTAGTAATTAGTATTCCATTTTGTGATGTTTTAAAAAGAAATGTTGATTTATACTGTAAATAAAAAATATATAATAATAATAATAACTAAACTGTGATTTTAATGTGATTCTTAGTAATTAGTATTCCATTTTGTGATGTTTTAAAAAGAAATG
Organism: Hesperia comma; assembly: GCA_905404135.1. Lineage (NCBI taxonomy): Eukaryota > Metazoa > Arthropoda > Insecta > Lepidoptera > Hesperiidae > Hesperia > Hesperia comma. The sequence goes on along the minus strand of FR990029.1, from coordinate 15,063,051 downwards.
TTGATTTATACTGTAAATAAAAAATATACTATACTACTATACCTAAATAAATGTATGTTTATATTTAATTAATAATAAATATTTTTTATATTCATGAATATTCTGTTTTATTTCAAACTATTTATTGTATTGTTTTTCTGCAGACTGTACAAAATATTGCAGCGAACAATAGAATTCCTGCATATCTTATAAGTGGGACGTTTAGCCCAAAGAAAAATATTAAATTAAATCAACGGACAAAAACGTCCCATGGGACGTTTTCCAAATGGGACGTTTTGCCGAAAGCCTCTAGGCAGCTTTCTCATGGACAGAAATGGTGGTAAAATAAAAAAAAAGATCAACTATATTGACCTACTAACTAGGTCCTTTGACCTACATGATCATAATACATGATTTAAAATTAAGTATCCTACCTACCTTTTTGTGTAGCTACACATCCCAGCATATCGATTGTCAAGGCAGTGGCGAGGTGGAGAATATCTTAATTGCAAATAAAAACGTTTTGCTGTAATCGGGCGGTACGTGCGATGTGTTATCAGCCAGTTCCCATGGTCGTGTTTGTAAATGACCGTCCCGGGGTCGCTGATGGTCGGGTTGATGGTCATCGGAGAGACGACTGGATGCTCGGGTACAGTACACTTTTAATTTTCACATTTTTTTAACCCTTGAAATGTTTTTTATTTTTATTTTTGATGGCTTATATTGGGTGATATGTGTTTTGTTCTTAATTCAAGAAAAGTTCTTTATTTAAATTCATAAAAGGAAGAACTAAGTAACTTACATAGAAGTAATTGTTGGTAGGTGCTACATTTAATATGATGTATACTTTTTCTAAAATCATAGAGTTACAGGTACAGTTTCAATCACAAAAATACGAAAACCTTTCTTACTTCTGCATTAATGTTGGATACCTGACATTGTCGTTGTCTATGTTAACTTTGATATAGACTTTTCTACGCGACAGTACCAAGATGTAACGTTCGGATGTTTTTAGCAACATTTTGTGAGGATTTAACCAAAGATAAAACTGTTTTGTATGCTTTAGCTGGTGATTTGCACTATCTCTACAAGTTGTTTATGACGAGGAAAATGACCTTTCTAAGAAGCTATATGGAGTCAATTACAAAAAAAATTAGGTATTGTTTCATATAAAGTTATAGTTTTTAGGGTTCCGTACCCAAAGGGTAAAACGGGACCCTATTACTGAGACTTCGCTGTCCGTCCGTCCGTCCGTCCGTCTGTCACCAGGCTGTATCTCATGAACTGTAATAGTTACACAGCTGAAATTTTCACAGATGATGTATTTCTGTTGCCGCTACAACAACAAATACTAAAAAACAGAATAAAATAAATATTTAAGTTAATAAGTAATATTTTCGTCGCCTCAGCGATATTACTTACCTTTCGGTCCAAGAGATGGCGTTGTGCATAATATGTGGCTACAATAAAACAATTAAATATTTAAGTCAGGCTTTCATACAACAGACCAGATTTTTTGGCGTTTTTATACATAATGGTATAAGCTATATGGAGTCAATTACAAAAAAAATATTGTTTCCTATAGAATTATAGCTTAGTTTTATTATCCTTGCTTTCTAGATTAAGGGATACCTAGGTTCTCGTTTTTGAACAACTGGAGTAGATACATTCCTATGTTCTCGGATTCTGGTTGTTTTTAAGTTATTAATAATGTCATGTATAATATTAGTAAAACCGGACTTACTTTCTTTTAATTTAACTTAGTTTTTTTACATGATATTTTTAAATTGACATTTAGCAATTATTAATTTAAAAAGCGATTCAAACAAGACACAGACAAACTGATAAATCGACAAAAAAAATCTAAACATTTTTATGGGATCTGTTACGGTAAATAATTATTATTCACTTACTGATATAATAATAATTAGATAATGTATAATTAGATATGTATTGCATAGATCGTCGTAGATCCAAGAAATCAATACAAAATTTCGTCATGTTGTAATTATTTCCCGCCCAAAGGTGACTCACTGCATAAGTTCGCAAATTCAGCTAAATATTCTCTGAGAAATAGATGAAAGTCTACAATATAACCAATTTTCATTTCATTTCCTAATTCAATTACTAAAGTAGTTCTTGTTGCCTTGTAATAAGGGCTAGATATTTTGGCTTGCAGTTCTATGACAGCAAATATTCAAATTTTGTAATTGAATGGAATACAATACGATGTGGGCGGCGTTTTGTAATACCAGAAAAATGCCAGGAGGATGAAATAGCTCAAGTAAATTAGTATTTGAACCTCGTTAGTTATTAGTACAATATTTATTGTTGCAACATCTTTCTGTTTCAAAAGAACACACCCTATAGGTACTATAAAGTGGATGCAATTTAGGAGCCGATTTTTAGTGTATCTGCATATCTATCTATTCCTTCAGTCTATCAGTTTTTGGTCTTTATATTCCTACTCCTTTTCCGAGACGAGGACACCACTAAACTTGAAGACCTTTCTTTCCCAACGATTCTTGGTCTTTTGAGATTCGCGTATTATTAGTTGATAAACGATACCTATCTAAATAATAAGATTGTTATTAACTCAGTAGTTTATTGGTCTGAGGTTATTAATATTTATGGTGAATAAATGTTTGAAGACAAGACATTTTGATATTATGTGACTTCATGACAGTTTAACGTCACGGCGTGCGTTCGACGAGCGTGTAGGAATAATAATGCTAATGAGGTGGATATGCATTTTGTCTTTGTTAAAAGAATTTATTGAAGGCTTTTTGTTTTTAGTTTAGTTTCACTTGCCTACATATTAAAAGAAATTTCAAAATAACAATTAAAAATGACAATACACTTTGACTACCTAATGCGTTGCCGGACAATAGACAAACTACAAAGTAAGACAAAATTACTTGTTCTCAAGCTTCCAGCCTGAACGCGACAAGTCGTTTGACGTAACTATGTTCAGTGATGGCCAACTGATTTGAATATTGTCTTTCGAACAGTGAGCAGGGGTTTTTTGCATGTACCTCTAATTTATAGAAATGTAGAACTATGTATTAGGCAATCATTGTCTTGATTCGGTTAAGAAAAACACTACGTGGAAACTGGACATTTGAAAGTTTTCCATATTGTTTTTAAAATTGGGTGAAATCTACCAGTCTGGACCTGTTCAGTGGCTTAAGTAAAAGCCGCTACGCTGACCAATTTCCCCTTTATATTTTGAGAGGCCATTTAAGTTTTTGTTGTGGTTAAAGAGACTTCAGATCTTGTATCTACGAAGCGGAGCGAGGGCAGTCACTCATTCATATAATATGTTTTCACGTAGGTGGACACTGTAATGGTTAAAATAATTTGCAATAATTTACATACCTAATTGCAGAGTGGAGTCCGAAGTTAATAGTTTCACAAAATAACTGTCACAAAACCGAAGTGCGGCAATAAATCGGTGGAGCGACAATTAGGGCGCGCCGATTGCATCGACAAATGACGGCGCGGCCGACGGCGACAAACGGATCCATTTGTCCGTTTGTCCTTTACATCCAACTGTTTTACTTAAAAATCTCTAATTATACTGCTTGAGGAGCAATTAAGAAGAAAGATGATGGAAGCAGGGAATCAAGATATTTGATGGTAGCTGAGCTGAAGCGGTGCTTGGTTAATAGAAAAAAAAACAGTTTTTTTGTTTATAGCTGAAAAAAGGAGTACATATACCACCTGATGGTAAACAGCAACTGTCACTTATGGGTGTCAATGACACGAAGGATATAATCAGTTTGATTTAAGATAGATGAAGAGAGAGTAGGTAGCACTCAGGCTCATATCAGAACACGATGATATTTAGTTAGTCAGCTGGTCTTCGGCCTACCTCTATGTAGGGATAGGCTTTTCTTTCCTCTGACGACACCTCTCCTCTCATTTGGTTTTTAGACAAATTTCATCAAAATTATACAACAAGTTCAGCTCTGTTAGTGTACGAACGTACGAGTTACGAAGTTTGATTGCTAAGAAACCATTTCGACTCTATCAGGCCCAGTCGACTCTATCAGCAGAGACCAGACATTTCCATCTCATCCATTAATTAGTAATGACATAAGCAGTGTAGTATTCCTTGAAATGGACATGGATGGAGCTGGGTACACCCCAAATTTAAAAAGTACACATCTGCGCAAATACAAATTAAGTATTATCGGCTTTAGATGACAAAACGATCAGCAATAAACACTACAAATGATCGTTTAAAACTCAAAATCTTGTTCTGATGAATGAACCCCGCGAATGTACAACAGGGCTGGGCCACAATAATCAATCGTTAGCATAATGTCACAGATTAAATAACTCTAAGTACAGGCCCATAGACGTGTTTACACGTCTTAGGCGCGGTGCCTCAATGGACTACATGTAGTGCGCCCACGCACCTGAATCCATTAGCCGGTGATTAACTTGTAAGCGTGGGCCGAGAGAGCGAGCCTCTGGACTCACTGGGGTTCTTGTAACGGAAGTTCTTTCATCAGTTTCTGGGTTAGGGAGAGCGTGTGGGCATCATACAGGTAACTAGAAGTTTGGGCATGCTTATCTGATCTGCAAGTTGATTTGGGTAATTTGAAGGCAATGAAAATTAATAGGAACTTCGGTGACGCGCTTTGACAGTTTCACATCTTTTATAGTACCCCTATTAGGTGACCTAAACGAAACGAACCAAAACGGAAATAAAATGAAAAATCCGTGCTGTTTGTCGACAAAATATACAAATGGAAATTGTGATAAATGAAAATGAAGAACATTATGAATGGATCGTTATGTATAAGGATGTTAGTATGAGCAGTAACTCTTAATTACTAGGTTTCAAAATTTCAAAATTGTGTGGCACTTTTATTACGAGAGGACATGGTATATCTAGGTATACGCAGTGGTTTATTTAATTTCGAGAAGTCAAAATACTTTCTTTTGTAGGTAAGACAGAGTCAGTCTCATAAAAGTTTGCCCCATCTCTAGGTATCAAACCTGGGCTCCTGCATTTGCAGGTAGGGTTTCAACTAACGAGCTACGTCATTCACAACCTCAAATAACTAATGACACCTGCCATCCCTGAACAACAAGCCGACTTTCTTATACGTCAAAGTCTTTACTATTCAGAATTGTATGGAGAAACTAGAAAGTAGATAAGTCCAAGTGACAAATAGGAGGTCGACTAGAGTCTTGACGTGCCGCGTGCAGCGCGAGCCGTGAGTGGACGCACGCCTGGACTACTTTACTTGTTATATCAGGGCTGGTGACTAAAGTACTGTGACCTTACTACGACGCAAGACATACTACTGTGCTATGGAGCATAAGTCACAAGTATTTTTCGTGGAATAACGGTAGCAAGCAAGCATGCACCTCCCTTCGCTGCCGTCCATGACAACTGTGACTGATCTAGAACAAGACTCAGTTTAGGGACTAAGATGGGTAATCCAGTTAACAGATGGTATAAGAACAGTTAGTTGGCTAGTTTGTTCATAAGTGAGAGAACAAGGATTGTTAGTGACAGTAAGTCCTGTTAGTTTATGTAAGTAATAGTCCAGTTAGTAATTGTTAGTATGAGCGTGGTCCTAATTTGGTCACAGATGCATTGCAATTCATGAGAACTGAGATGGAGGCCTCTAAAGAAAATGTAAGCGCACCTAGTAAGTACCATTCAAACGGTAACTTTGTACATTATATCCAAATGCTTAGATATTTCTGTACGTAAGTCCAGTGGATACAAAAATAATAAAACTTAAAAACTTATGTATTGATATTGATTTCATTATACTTATTAGTTTTATAAATTATGAGAAACATTACTACTGGACTTCTTTAAAATTGGACTTTAATTTTAACTTTTATATTTGTATTATTTTGAAAGCTCAATAGTATTTGTAGCTTAAACATAACATATTGCAAAGCAGTCTCTCTGCAGTGGCCCGCTACTCACGCTAGCGTTTGTTAAGAAGCACTCAATAACGCACGAGCTATTCAATTCAAGGTCCACAAGTTTCGGCGAAATACTTGTGACCTATTTTTAGTTTTCGTGCATGTTATTTTCGACAAAAGTAAGAGTAACATTAAGGTGAAAAAGACTACCTATGTGTTTGCTTACTGCGGTGGAAATTTGAAATGTGTACCAGAATAAGTTGGAAAATAGAGGTTTGCTCATAATTTATCATCAACCTCATCACAACTTATCTGTTCCACTGATGAACATGGGTTTCCTCTCACAGTGTGGGGGACAAAGGCCATAGTCAACCACAACAACCAAGTATTATTATTTAGTAAAAGGTACCTTAGGTATCCAAAAGTCTTATTCAGGTAAGTACCCTCTGGAAAAATGACAAGGTGTGATTTTTCAAATTCATGTGTCTTTTTTATCTTCGCACCACATTATAATTTCTCAATGGAAACTACATTAAATGACACTAACGAAACAATTACGTCACTCTTCAGCCCTTCGACTACATCCCAACCAAAACCCACATCGATCCGTGTTGCTCCGTTTTATCGAAGAAGAAAGCCAAACAAAGGTTCATAATATTAGTACGGATGCATAGATAAAGGTAATGCAATGCCATAATGTACACAAGTGCAGCAACGTGGTATCGTCCGGCCTGATGGGTGTACTGCCTCAGACAACGGCTCCGAACACGGCACTACTGGCTACGGGCCGTTTGGTATATAAGGCTGTGTGGACACGAATGCAACGCATGAAAAAGAAGGTAAAAAAAGTTTGTAATATGTGTTAGTATTGGGACCTTTGGATATTAAGTTATTGTTTGTTGATTAAAGTGATAGAAAATTGCCAAAGACACGTTATTGTAACTATCGTGTGTTAATAACATTGTGCTGATATTACCTACGCACACTTCTCTAACCTGAATCATGCTATTGAAGTTTTGGATCTCAGTCGCTCCCCAGCCATAACACCTTGAGTGTTTCGAGATCTCCCTATGCAAATAATAACTTGCTAAAAAATGAGCAGAGGAAGCAGTCGCTGACAACTACTCAGCTTTGCTCATTTATATTAATATCAAAAACTTCTTCGATGCATTGTCAGAAAAGAAAGTAGCAGTACTAGGGGAGCAAACGAGAATCCTACCACTTCCACCCATATCAACTGTGACCGACACAGAACAAGACTTGGGATTAGAACGGTTAGATCAATTAGTGACTTGCAAGATTTGACCTAAAAACCAACACATAAGTGAACTAACAAACATTTCAAGTGAACCAAAACCTAGTAAAACAGTTATAAGCAGCCTAAGCCGTATGTTGAATTAATATTTAACATTACAGGCTATCTGAGGCCCTGTAAATATCTTGGTCGTGAGCTGCAGAGTGCGAATACGGGTCGCCGCGGATTAGATGGATAGCCGGACCTTGTCGGATAGATTGCCTTATAATTGTGCAGCTTTACGTCATATCGTCAGAGTCTCGCGGTTTCAATCCATTATCCGCGAATCAAAGCAAAATGGTTTGAAGTTGGATTGGCTTCAACGTTAATGGGTCACGGAGTACGTGTCTCTTCTCATTATTGAGAAGGTCTAGAGCAATTCTACCATTTGTTGCGGAATTTTCATAAAAGGATCTCTTTAACGGTGGAAAACAGAATTCTGTAAATCTATATAAAACCTCATCGGCAATGGTTCAGCGCATAATTAAAGGAAAATTTTGGAATCTATCTGGATATCTGGTTATATCAAAACCAACTGAGAGACATTTATAGCTTATCAAAACATGAGGAACACACTATCGTCAATATGAGAAACTTTCGAAAGTACTTCGTCAAGTTCAGATGACCTAAATGAAGAGTACCAATAAACATGGTACATTATTAATGGGAATGAACCCGCTATCAGATCCGCAGTACTTACATCCCCGAGACCACGAGACCACGAGACCACTACACGGGACGGTCTACAACCACGTGCTACGATGCGCGTGAGTTTGCGGCTGTAACTGATTTTACCATGGAAATATACGGGATTGTAGTGGACTCTTAACTGCAACAGCAAGGTTATTTATTCGTTTTAGAGGTACCTAGCTAATAGTAACAATATGTAAGAAACGGTGTGGAAACAAAATGTTCCCTCTTTTTGATGTTTTAATTCGTTCTATGAACAAAGTGTAAAATGTTTTTTAACGCGAGCCTTCAGTTTTTTTTGTCCATATCAAGGTTTTTGGCGCGAATTGACACTGTAAACCTAGTTACTTAGATGGTATGAGGTACTATCAGGTAGCTCTACCTAATTTTTGTTTGTTAGCGACAAATTGGTTACGTTTAGGATAAGACTATTATATTATCAAAAATGTGATTGGAGCCAGTAGTAAAAAAATAACCAAAGAAAGCAACATCAGCGGGCACGCTCCAATTAAAATCCTGTGTAATTCCACGTCGCCTTTAATCTGCAATCTGTACTAGGCCTGCACTTGATTTAGACTCCTAAATGATTCTGTAGAGCCTTTAGTACAACCTGATTGATTTATGGCCCGTGAGATGGCGCTACGTGCAAAGCCTGGCAAATATACGAATATTCAATGAACATGCGTTTATTAAATTACCTGCAGGACTAACATTATCGAGGGCATCTCGGTTAAAGCTTTAGGCGTAATTTCTACAGTCATGTCATGATTTATTTATTTATTAGTAAATACCCTCATTTTGCTTTGGGAAACCTCGAAAACTAGTACCAGCGACGGACAAAATATTTAACTAGTAGAGTACTAAACAGAGTAGGTACTGAACTAGTAGAGTACGTATTCAAAGATGCCCCAATACTAAATACTCGTACTTATCAGCAACTGTTCAAACAGTGAATTTAAATTGAAGTATTTAATTAAGACAAATGACACTAATACACCTTGCAACACAGCACATCCCTAGCGTAACAATAACAATACAACGAAGCCTGGACGCACCGTGAACCGTGAGCGCAGTCCCGTTAAGATCAGCGATACGTTATAACACTACAATATCGGATGAGCGTTTCGCACTTAATTAACGCGAGCCGATCTGCTGAGCCGTGCGAATCATAGAGATATTACACTAGAGGGCAGAAGCCAGGCTTCAGAGCGTACCTCGGATAAAAAGAGACGAAATCTTTAGTAATCACCTTTCTCTTTCTGGCGAGGCTTCAGAGCGTACCTAGGATAAAAAGAGACGAAATCTTTAGTAATCACCTTTCTCTTTCTGGCTCATCGGGATCGGAGAGAGATAGGTAATTACCGTTATCGTTGTTTCTCTTCTAACCGGGGGCGATTGCAATGTATGGGCAGCCGTATGGCTCACCCACTCTAGTGTAATATCTCTATGGTGCGAATGCGAACCGTCCCTGTCGGGCACGCAGGAAGCGATAGCAGCGCTCCGTGTTCCCGCTCCGCAATGAATTAATATTGCCATTGCTGTCTTCATTGCGCACCGATCCCGGCTTGCATACACGGGATGGGGTTCGTAAGGATATTATTCAGGCACGATTACATGGCGTGTATAGAGGGGGTGTGGTGTGATTTTTGTGGTTTAGGTGTGTTGGTTGAGAGTCGGAGGAGATGGAGAGTTGTTTTCATATTGAGTTTTTCTTTGAAGACTAAATTTTCAATGATTGTAACTTGGATATTAATAGATTGTATAAACTCGAATTCAAAATATACGTACCTTTATAAAATGCTTAATGCACAGCAGTATAAAACAGAATACGTAAGTCAAAACTTAAATTTTCTTAAAAACAAGCAGGCATGGCCATTAGATGCTAAGATGGTAAAGTCATGAAAGACATAATCAAATTTTATCAGAATTTTATATTTTAAAGTGTAAGCACGGACACTTTATTTGTCTGTATTAAAATAATTGCTTTACTCGGAAAAATATGCTGACAATAAAATAAAGATCATTGACAAAGGTATTAACAGCTCTATGAGTATACCTGAACACACCATCCATTAGCGGGAATACAATCCATGATTGTCGATGAAATGCTCGCGGTGCAATTTTCGAGTTATAAATAAAATAGCCTCAATTACAGCCGCTAAAGTGCAGAATACTAAGCTGTTTCGATTGTAGTGGATTGGACGCGCCGGAATGGACCGCCATGGACTTTCACACGTGCGATTGAGTAGATGTGATTGAATAATAATGTTATATAAATTGAATGTTGGAATATTTTTGCACCTCGTAAACGCAATACAGTGACAGTGAAATGATGCTTTAGTGAAATTGTTGAGTTGAAAATAGTGCATTTTTTCGTGATATGTTCTACTTTACCTTCTAGTTATTCTATTGTGTAACAATAATTATGTGGTAATGGAATATTAAATAATAATACTGTTACTTTATAAGCAAGTCGAGACAAGCGATTGATGAACCGTCTGTTAAGTGGTCATCGTCAGTAATGAACATCACCATTCCTATCTTAACTAATCAACGCAGCATGGCATTGGCAATTTTACCCCTAAAATAATAATGAGGTATATTAATAACGATAGGTTTTTGTCGTTATGGTGTGGCCTAGAATATTAACCCCAATTCCATTCAGGGCAGTCGTAAGAGGGTGACTTCCGCTTGGTGATAGGACTTGCATAAGTTAGGACAGTCGCGTCGTAAGAAGTGATTGATTCCGGCTCTTCCGCTTGGTGATAGGACTTGCATAAGGTTAGGACAGTCGTAAGAGGTGATTGATTCCGGCTCTTCCGCTTGGTGATAGGAATTGCATAAGTTAGACTCATTTACATCATCATTAACTAATTAATTGATTTTTAGGCATTTTAGAATTTAGAACTTTTATTTCTTGATTGATGATGTTTAGGTGCTATTGATGTCTACTACGAGCACTTGAGACCATTTATGTAGTACGATATATTAAAATGTATTTTATTGATATAATTGTTTACCTATTAGGTATACGTTGCTAATCTATGTATTTTTCTCGTGAGTGCTGAGTCGGTTCTAATGACTCACTGCTATACCGCTGCACCAGCCCTAGCATATCGTCACGATAATTAAATATGTACTTATCTCGCAGTGTTATGTCATTTTCTCATGAAATGTCAGGTGTGTTTAGTTATTGTCAATCACTTAATCCGGTTAAAATTAGTTCATACAAAAGAAACAACTTCAAAGATTGTTAATTTTACATCAACAAGCAAAAAAATGAGAGCATCATTACCGTAGTCGAAGTAAGTTAAATAAGCAATATTAGGGATAACTCAAAACCACTCTCTGCGTTTTGAAGTCGGTTAAAAAATTGCAATATTTGCAATTATTGCATTATTATTTGTTAAAACTAAGTTTAGCATTAATTATTTTTAACAATCGTCTCTGAAGGACGTCATCTATTTGCTTATACAAGGAATCTACACCTGTAAGGTCATTTAGGTTACTTTAAGTAACCTCTCAACGCTAAGTAGGTGTTTCTTAATACAAGGATATACATACATAGGTACAACAAATCTTTCTCTACATTATGGCTCGTTCACGCTCCTTGCAAAACTCAACCTTTGAGCAGAAGAATCTCTTTGGAATTTTGCACAAATTCTCATATCAATAACCTTCATTTCTAGTTACCAATTATCATTTGTTTCTAGCCTCTTCAGTGAAGCTGGCGCAACTATTTCTGAATTCGTGCGAACATTCGACAGGTCCTCCTAACTCCTAAATATACGGGGTCTATTTCATAACGGCACGACGATTTGGATCATGAAAATGGCCTTTAAAGCCTTGTTGATAGAGGTGGCAATGGGTTCGGATACAAAGTCGTGTTTTCGGTTACCATGGCGACCGAAATGTCGGTAGGTGCAATAGTTTAATCTGGCTTCGGGCACGACCACACGAACTCGCCGCCCGCGGAGACCTTGCGGGCCCGGTGCCACGGTAACCGGTTTGTTGAATTTGTAATCATCGATCAAATTAATAGGTTTTCTGATGAATTTTTGCTAGTGAATAGAGCTATTGTGAGTATAAACTCACAATAGCTCTGTTCACTAGGATCTACAATTATGTTCCATATTTCCTTCTGTGCTGCATGATCCATGGATCTATTTTTCTTCTCTTCGATTCTTTAAGTCTTACATTACAAATCTCATCAATGATAAATTGGATTCATGCAATTTATGGATTTTTAAAATTTTCAATAAACAAAATTAAGTCAAGGGAATTACTAGTTTGTGTATTTTTTCATTTTTCCAGTCTTTATCATAGGTTAGCCAATGTTTCAACTCTTGTTCTGATTTTGTGAATCGATAAGTATGACCTCAGTGAATATAGAAATTACAAATATAATTCATAATAAATTTCGATAATAATGGAATACTCCATTCACAGGCAGGTTTACTGCTAAACAAGCCATGGGGTCGTAGTTAAACAACTGTCGTTATGAATGTAGTGGAACCGTCCCGTAGCCCGTGGGTCGTGTCATCCGCGAGTGGCGCAACCCGCGCAGCCGCGGACGACTAAATATCAGCGCATCACCGCGCCACCGCGCCTAATGACTCATGATGTTTAAAACACTAATAATTTTGCTCGTTCCCCAAATAATATTGATAATAATAGAATATTTGATTCACAGACACGGTTACTGCTAAACAAGCCATGGTGTCATAGTTAAACAACCGACGTTATAACCGCGGTGGAACCGCTCCGTAGACCGCGGGTCGTGTCATCCGCGAGTGGCGCAATCCGCGGACGACTAAATATCAGCGCATCACCGCGCCACCGCGCCTAATGACTCGCGATGTTTAAAACTAATCATTTTGCTCGTTTACCAAATAATAATTTTATTTTACCCTCCATACACGCTTTGTTTGTATATCAAACTAAATTTTTGCAAAAACAATAACCGACTTCAAAATCGATAAATGAAGATAACTCAAAAACGAATGGTCAGATATTGTTCTTTATATCGAATCCCTTGAAAAGTAATAGCTTTCGATAAGTCAAAAGAAAAAGTTATGATGTAAAGACCACGAAATACATATCTACGTATTATTATGAAGTACCTGGTTGACCGAGCTTTGCTCGGTTGAAAATTATATTTAGTATGAATCGCAAGAAATACGAGGAATTCCGCCATCTATTCAGGAGTCAAATCATACAACTGTTCACTGAGCACAAAATTCATTTTACTTATGTTACGGCCAAAGGATCTCAACAGCGTGTTTCACAAAGTTGTACAGCGCCATCTAGTTTCATACTACTGAAATTTCAACACGTTACAAACAGTACCTCATAGAAGTTAACTGTGTGAGCGAATTAATTGCATTTTAAATAGGTACATACTTAATTAGATAAATTCATTGAACTTTCCTTCGTACTTTTCGCAGGCTTAGGCAGTCCCCGACTGAAATTTTTATTTGCGATAAAATGTATTGAATGTTTATGATAATTAAACAACATAAATAAATATACTTTTAGTTTAATGAGCAAGTTGTTAGGCGTACTTAAAATTTTATTGATTCTATTTACAACAATAGTAATTTCATCGATCTGACCATTATTTATTTAAAACTTTATTAAAATATATTATTAAATCGATAATAACAAAACTAACATTTATTTACAAATATTCTCGTAAATATCACAAACGCACGTTAAACTATCACTACGCGTCCTGCGAGGTCAAGCGAGATAATCGCACTGATTTTTAATTTTATTCAAACAGAAAATAGGTAGGTATAACGCAAAAATAGCGCTTCAACGTAAGAATGAATATTAAAATATATTCGAGCGCCATCTAGTTTCATACTACTGAAACAAACAAACCGTATCTCATAGAAGTTATCCTAATGTTTCATAGATGGCGTCAGTTCAACACGTTACAAACAGTACCTCATAGAAGTTATCCTAATGTTTCATAGATGACGTCAGTATGATGTTTTTAAAATCTCTTTATCTCGGGAACCGAGCTTTTCTCGAACCTGGGACCTTGATAAATCGATTCCTTGAGCCGAAAACCCCCTAATCTGTAACTTTCATGAAAATCTTTGCAGCCGTTTCCGAGATCGTGATTATATATATAGGTATAAATAAATAAATAAATAAATAAATAAATATACAAGAATTGCTCGTTTAAAGATATTAGATAACTCAATGACTACCCGTCAAATGTCGCTCAAATTTATATGGGACTAAACATGAATCACTCTGCCTTTAAAAAAAATCTAAATCGGTTCACCAAGTGCAAAGTTATGAGGTAACGCATAAGAAAATACCTAGAGTCAAACTCAATTTAACCTCCCCCGTTTTACTATTGATCATGATTTTTAAAATGATGAATTTTGTAACCTTTTGTTAGAAAAGTAAACCAAAAATGTTCCAGATTCGAATGTAATGTCATATTTGTATTCACTCAAAATAAACTAACGTTTCTATTGTAATCTCGTGTCTTCTCATAGTAATAAAATCCATAAGAATTACTGCTATTGTCGTGTATTGTTATCACAACCCTTCACCTTTTATTTAAAGTAGTTTAACTTTTGTAACCGTTAACTTAAGGCAACACTAGATTGATTAGTCAGTCAGGTTAGTGAAACCTGGTTAAGTCCAGATTACTATGCTGACAGTGGTGGTGACAACGCTTTTAATAGAGAAATTAATGTGTGTTTATTACAAAAATAATAGAGGCATAATCATTAATAGAGGTAATGTAAAGTGAGTAATTTTTATACATTGAATTTAATATCTATTACTTTTAATCATCCATTCTGTTTCAAAATATACCTAATTTTGCAACTTATGATTACGAAGTTACTTCAGAATCCCGAAGTAAAGTCACATATATTCGTACCTTCATCAGTTGTAAGTCACTAACGATTTCTTTACCAATACCTTATAAATAATATTCGAAAGCGAAAGGCAGCATGGGAACGTTCCTCATTCGCACTGGTCGGTCGTGGGCTCGTGGGTGACGAAAAATCGTATTAATTGGCGACGATCACGACACGACCGACGCGCGAACAAATTGACGTAAATAAACACGTTTAGAGCCAATGATTTGTGGGACGCGAATAATGAGCACGCGATCCGTCGCGTCGGCTACTCGGTGCCCGGCTCGACTTAGTATACTATGCTCTCGATAAGGTGGTTGCTCCAGTACTCGACTGTAACTAATACTTTGTGCTTTACCTGTGCTTACGCTAAGCTTCGTTAACTTCTGCGTTAGTTTCCAGAATTCAAAAAAATGTTAAGGTAAAGTTTTTTGATGGCATATCTTTCATTGACATACTAGGGTAAATTACCTCCGCCATCCATAGACATCAGCAAAGCAAAGCAAAAAAGAAAAAAGTACTGTCTCAGCTGACTAAAGCTCCCAGCTGGCACACCACAAGTCATAATCCTGCTGCCTCAAGCGAAACGGTAGCCCTTACAACCACCTCTTACGGTACCTTGTCTGCTGGCATGGCAATGTACTAGAACTAGCCTGTCCCAATACGACCAAAATAGCACTTATTACTTACCATCAGCCCTTACAATCACCTCTTCAGACACCTGGTTTGCTGGCATGGGAATAAATTAGAACTAGACTGCTCCAATACGACCAAAACAAAATTTATTCCTAAGTTGTAGTTTGGGTTATAAAAGGTGGTTAAATACCGATATAAAAATTTGCGTCCCTATAGGTATTAAATGCAAATTGGATAAAAGCGATTGGAAATAATGCGTAATCTATTAATTTGGACCGACCGACGCGCTGTTATGCAGTTTCGTGCTGTCAAAATACCACCAAGCAACTGCAAGTCGTTAGAGTAGTTCCTTATAACTTAGCTGAGGTAGATAGATATCGCAATGTTAATATAATATTTTTAAATTCTACTGGATTTTTAACTGACTTTTAAAGCTTTA
This sequence comes from Hesperia comma, assembly GCA_905404135.1. NCBI lineage: Eukaryota > Metazoa > Arthropoda > Insecta > Lepidoptera > Hesperiidae > Hesperia > Hesperia comma. The sequence continues at coordinate 15,047,222 of FR990029.1, read as the reverse complement.
CATTTAAATGTTATTAAGTCTAGTCTAGTCAAGGGTTCGAGAACTAATACTTTCTCTCTTTTTTCTATCTTCTTCCGTCAGTGACGACGATCATTTACCATCAATAAAAATATAATTGACTCATCTGCTCACTTATCCACATTTCACATAATACAGTCATCAATTTCCTTGAGAGAAAAGTAGACGGGATTGTTGAACTATTGTTTCTGCTTACTGATCAGCTGTCAGTACTAATCAATATGTACCGTTACCATGACATAATGATAGGAAGGACCGACAACGCCGGACACGGGAACCCATGACAATTAACGAGTGTGGAATGAGGAAGACGTCGTATAATGGTGTGATCAGCAGACAATAACTGTCCAGTCCATGGTAATGAGTCGATTTTCTCAGCTTCTTCTATACCGCCACTCTTGTATTGTGTACGCTTTTCCTCGTGAAAAACTTATGGGGACGCTCGGTTGCACTGAGATTATTAAACGATGGTTAACTGATGGTTATGTCGAATGGAGGAAAAGAGTGTGAGATGTGTGAGAAGTAATTAATGTGAAATTTCGTTAATAAATAAGAAACTATTAGAGTAATTATTGCTAATAATATTCTGATTATTTTATTTTAATTTACTTATTACAATTTGGTATAAAGAAGTACCTACGTAAAATCCAATAAGTAAACTTAATTTGATCCCTCATCATTAATTTTTGGCCAAGTTTACAAAAATGTGCATTAATTTACTTACTTTGATGTAAGAATCAAATACCCCTCATCAACATTGAGTTTTAAGCATGTAGATTCATTAGTAACATAGGTTTCTACCATCCAATTAAGGCAGTTAACCTCTCATTGTTCAACCCGACAGTCTCATATGGCATACGAGTTGTGCGCAATTACGTTCGACGTCGCTCTTCCAACCGAAAAAACTACCATCTCTCCATTGTTCCAGCCAATGTTCCCACATTTCGCCTCTAACAGTTACATTTAGCTTCCTGATTGGAACGCAAAAAGTGTATTAATTGCATTCCTAGTACTTGGTGAGGGGCTCTAACGTTTTTGCGATCTTCAGGAAAAGACCGCTCTTTCTTGGCGTTCGTTAGATAAATTATTTGTCGTGAGACTTGCCCTCGTTTTGGTAACACTATTGTTTTAGATGACATTACAAAGGTGTGGTGGCGAGGAATAGAAAAAATTAAGGTTTGATTGATGTACAATGTGTTCGTCGGCTTGAACCCACGGGCCGATGTTACATTTCAATTAGGGCATGCAGGCACGTAAGGCTGAAGAAAGTTTTTTTAGTTATTGTCATTCGCTTTACATCAATTATTGATGTTACAATTAATTATTTCGATAGTGACTCAAATGTATAATTTTTAAACATAAAATTGTGTATTATCCAATAGTATTTGTTGCGTGTGTGAACTACATATGTGAACTGGCTTTAATGTACAATAACTGATAAGTAAGCTTACTTGGTCCGCGATCAATTAATTTTGGTCGTGTTTGAATTATGGTTTCAGTGATTAATTTTTATAATCTTGAATTGCGCTGGTTAATTAATTTAATTGGCGCTGAACTAATGTTATGTTTTTCTTCAATCAAATCTTCAATCAATATTCAATCAAAAGATTTTCTTCAATCACAGTCCTGTATGAAACGATTTCAGATTGAATAAAGTTATATTTAACCAAACGTTTACGAAAAAAATAAACTGTAGGTTATTAATGCAATTAATGATCATTATATTGACAATAGTTATTATGACAGTTAGCATCCGTAGATGTTTATAAGTTGGGAGATTGTGCTCTTCACGTCCATTCTACGTGACGCCGTGAACCGCGCTGGGATTACAAAGGCCAATTTGGGCTTCCACCGAATAAGGTTACAGCGAAACTTTCCAACTAATTTCGCCAACATCGCGAGTCGTGCAAGGCAGATTCACATGAGAAACGACCACTGCACACGTGAAACTATCAGTCAAACCACTACTTAAACATCTGCATAAGTCACGTCTCACGATTCTGGAAGAGTAACAGTTTAATAATGTCCGCGAGAGTGACCCCAACCGACCCCGGTGAAATACGGTTGAGCGGACTTGGGGCCATATTTTCCCCCATGCATCGCACTAAAGTCGTGTCTTCCTTGCTGGAAATAAAACGCGAGGTCCATCTCTGGGGCCATCGGAGCCTCAGATGCGCTATTTTAGCACTTGAAATAACAATGACACAAGTACATTTTATTTGTAATGAAATTTAAACTTAATTCTTTATTCATTAAAGATAAAATTCCACTGATCGATGCACGGTTATAGGTCAATCGTGTACAGGGTACGCGGATAATGTCATGGGAAGAGCTCAATGAACGAACGGACAGCGCGTGGACTGCCGGCCGGTGAGCTCGCGAACTTATTTATTTAATACCACAAGCAGATATAGACCTTATTAATTGTATTGTAAAGATTAAAACGGATTTATTTGGAAACTGGGCTAGAGCTAGTTGATGACATTTATCTGGTGCCCCGGGTAGTGTTAAAAATGTATTTACTCGAAGTTCTGTACTGATAGCGAACAGTGGGTCATAGGTTAGTCTATAGGAAGTGAAGTATGTTTTGCTTTGTGGCATTTTTATATATTTACTTACATTGAATTAGAGATTTTACAAAGATATCTGTGGGTATGATGTGGGACTTTTTAAGAAGAGCTACAATTCGGTTTGTGGGAGTGGTTAGTGACTAATTCAGGTGTAGGAAATGTAGGCCTCTAGCACGGCAAAATTACTACTACCTAACGAAGTACATCGACACTGATGTCTTTATATAGCCACGGCAAACCGAAAACGCTCAAGAAATTTTGTCACTAGCGTTCATCCATTCAATTAGATCAACATGATTGGACTGTTTAAAAGAATGGAAAATGGAAAAAATAATATTTTGTCAAATTTTAGTGCTATGACCGAGTATACCGCGACACAAGGTGCTTCGGTGGCACTTTGTTTCTTGGTATCGCGGTCCACTTATGATAGTCAGAAGATTGTCATAAGAGGTTAGAGCCTAGAGTTCACCCGAGGGAGTACAACCGTCCAACTTAGAAACATTTCTACCTCCATAATAATTGTTTTAATAGCAATTGTGTTCCGGATAGAGAGCCGAGAGTGTGGGGCTAGTTTACCTTTTTTAGAGGTCACCAATTTAGTCCTCAAGGGAAGCAACGCACTTGTGACAGAATTAGAAGGAGAATCATCACGGTCGTAGTTGTCATGGGCGGCAGCGGCAGGGTGGTGCTGCCTGCTCGTTTGCTACCTTTATTTCATAAAATAATACTTTTTTTTACTTATAACAGAAAATAAAGACGGAGAAGGATAAGCAAAAATATAAAAGCGGCCTAAAAATTCGATTCCCAACAATTACTCAACATTCTTGTACTTCAAATCTTTATTCAGTTCTACGTAACGCGATGACATTATAAGCGTAAGCGCCAGAATAGATACTCACAAAAGTATAACCACGATGCTAATGCAGTAACTGGTGTCCGCGGAGGACATTCGCCCTTTCCCGCGGGAAGCGGCGTGGCTCACTGACCCAGTGCGCCATACCCTGCCCTTCAACCGTGTCGTACCCATGCTCGCCTGGTATTACTGTTTATGGGAGAGCTAAAAAAGTTGTGCCTTTTATTCATTGTTTAATTATTCTGAGGTGTGTTTTTGTTATGGTGTGCGGCGTTGTATTCATTTTGGTTTTTGTTTGAATAATTAACGGATGATCATGTAATATTACTTTATATTGGAATTTAATAATAATTTTCTTCGATGGAAAAGAGTGGTGATGAGACCCGTACACACGAGAGTTGACATTTCCCTTTGACTTCAGAGCGCGCGGAAATCACATTTGTCGCCTAACATGAATTCATGTCGTCTGAAGCTGAGTGGTCAACCTGTAGAGTCCCAAATACCCCCGTAGCAAGGCACGGCAATGGAGCAATGGATAAAATGTACGTATTTTCCCTTCGTACCAAAAAACAGTGCATTGTTGAAGGACTTACTAGTCATCAGAATATGTACGAATTGCCGATTTGACGAATAGCAGACTTGACCAAAGTCGTATAACCCATTTGAAGTTTTTTTTTTGCTTAAAGGTCCTCAGAGGGTTAAACCTCTCCTAAACAGAACTAGACACTTCACAAATATCATCCAACGCGCGTTCACATTCAGAACATTCCAAGCGTCTTAGATTTGATCGGTCAATTATGCCTTTTTCTATTGTTCGCGGATCAACACCTCCGCAATCGTATCATCTAGGAATTCCTGCATAAATCACTCCAGGGAATGCCAAAAGGCTGTACATACTGTGCATACAACAATTATTACCTTTAACCTTATTTTGGCATTTGCTGTGTCGCAAATGGCCCTGATTGTACCGTTGCAGATGCGGGCTATGGCCGCTGTTGTATCGATTGTTAAGAAGAGTCGGGCGCATAGCTCATTCAAGGAACATAATGTTTAAAGTACACGCCCAGGACGATGTTAAGTAATTGGAATGTAAGTCGTGTGTAAATGCTCTTTAGATGATCTTCAGTTCTTTCTTGAATAGGGTATGCCGCACAAGAGTTATTTTATCGAATAAAATAAGCATTTGCTCGAATAAGCAGTTGCTCTACATTATTAGAAACTGTCACAAAATGCTTTTGCTAACCAAAAGGTTGTAGGTAGAAGCAGTTAAAATTTTTAAATTAAGGTTGCCGGAGTGTAGACAGTCAGGTATGGGTAGATATTAATTACTATTGCGTTTTGTCACTCATGATGATAGCGACCAGCGAACTTCAAAAGAAAAGTTCTAGCGACGTTGCCATGTTCGTCCATTGCCCATAAAGCTGGATAATACAAGATTATTCATGTTAATACTTACCTAGTATTCACTCAGGATATGGGTGGAGTTCAGTACATCTGAAAAATATTGTCACAAGTCCTAAACTCATTACAAAATATTCTAGCTTCAAGCTAGCAGGCTTTCAAGCCATAAGATTATGACAAAATAATATGCATACGACAAATTATTTTGCTTTTATTCTTTGTTCGATCAAGTTATACAGCCCTACATCACAATATAAATCAGTAAAGATTCGAAAGATCGCTAGGATTTAAACCTTACACAATCGAATCGCTCCCGCGCTGAAATATATCATGATAATTTGACGTTTGCGCCGCGTCGCCGCGTCGCAGTGACGCAAGCGCAGGTCGCACTAACTTTTTATCTAACAATGGCATCAAAACAAAGTCAGAGTTTGCGACCTTTGCGCCGTTTTAAATATATTCAGTATTGCGCGATCGATGAATATAGGAATCATTCGAGATTATACGTACCTAATTGTTTACCGCTTATTGCATTATGTCTGGCTGTCAATCAATTTACTTTCGAATATTGTGATCCACTTTGGACATGACAACAGAGAATGAACCACTAAACAACACAGATTGAAACAGTTATTCAATAAACAGTAGGTATACCGTTTTAAATATGAGCACACATACAAATACAGACAGCCTATTGTTGATAGTGTAAATTCTAATTGGACATAATGACATAATTAGATACGATCGAACTGAATAATAATGAGGATGATTTTAATTTACGTAGAAAGTCGTCAATAATCAGTTGAGTCATTGTAGCTCTTAACTAATCTCAGATGCTCAAAATCGTCTATTGCTAATGATCATGAGCATCTGAGATAAAAGACATCATCAAAACGAGGTTGGCGTATAAATGAGAAAGACCGATAGCTTAAGAACTATGGACGCTTTTTAAACTTAGGTATTTGTTTAATAAACAAAGTACAGAAATATTGTGAATGGTGGTATTGTTTGTTTCTAACAGAAATCTCTTTCAACAGTCTTAGTAATGAAAAGTGGATGAAGACATGTCGTTTTCTTAAAAATAGTAACATAAAGCTTATAATAGAAGCAATGTTATAATTTCAGTGTTTTTACAAGTTTTTTTAGTGTAGTCAATGACGATGACAGCATAACGCATAACGCCATCCAGTACTCTCCTTGGCGTCCCAGCTGTCAATGGGCCGGGCAGGGACAATGCCGTCGTGACGGATGGGACGGACGTTGCGCAACTAACGGAACGCCCCGCGAGCCAGCGATCCAGAGCAAGGTTTCTGCAACGTTTGATGGTGTTCTGAAACGTCAAAAGTTCAAAAAATTATATTCAAAAGAAATGCATTTTATATTTAATGGTAGCGTCATGTTAAAATTGCAGTTGGCGCTGAAGTGCCAATTGGAGGATATAAGAGTTTGATCTAATTAGAGACTTAATGTGATGGATCTTAATTTATAAGATTAACCACATATGCGTAAGCTTGTCTCAGGGAAATGTACAAGACAGAAATGAGCTTGTCCAATTACGTACTATAAGATTCTGAATAATCCATGTCGAGTGATGATTTGAGTGCAAATTGGATGTTAAAGTTCGCGAAGAATGGGAACAATTTGTCTGCGTTAGTGTTTCCGCGTATGTATGATGTCGAAGTCTTCAGAAGTCTTATCTATGTTTGTGCGCTTAACAATAAGGACTACATCGCGAATTACCATCAGGTGATATCAAAGTCAAACACTACCTTATAAGATGTGAGATGTAAAAAACTGTAAAAACGCGAATAAGAAGAAACCTATCTTGCAATGGACCTTCAGAGGTAATCGAGACTGGCGAAGGGTTTGTTACTATTCACCGACTAAGATGACCTATGATGACGAGACTGGTAGGAAAAAACCCCGGGACAGTAAATTCGAGCTGATAATTGATAACAATAAAATCACCTGCGATAAAAGAGTAGCAAACGCATTCGAATCATTCTTTCAAAATATTCCAATTACGCTTACTCATTCCCTCGATTCATCGCCAACTGCAGCTTATACTCTATTAAGAGAAACTGTTGATGAATGTAGTGTTTTATTTAAATTTAAATATACCACACCAAATGAAATCATTAAAATTTATAGATCCCTGAATATTAAAAATACAGGTGATTTATGGGGAATGTCAGTTAAAATCATAAATGAGATAATAGATATTATAGCCCCATATTTGGCTAATATATTTAATAATTGTATAGATACGGGCATATTTCCAGATCTCTTGAAACATAGTAAAATCATCCCAGTTTTTAAATCTGGTGATAAAACAGACCTTAATAATTACAGACCTGTCTCCATTTTACCAACTCTAAGTAAGGTTTTTGAAAAGATTTTATTAAATCAAATGATTAACCACTTCAACGCCCATAATTTGCTTCACCCGGAACAATATGGCTTCACTAAGGGCCGTAGTACAACTGATGCGGGTGCCAGGCTTCTAAAATACATCTTTGAAGCCTGGGAGACTTCTCAGAACGCCATAAGTGTGTTTTGTGATTTGTCTAAAGCGTTTGATTGTGTAGAGCACGAAACCCTACTATTAAAGCTTAAACACTATGGCATCAGGAATACTTCACTTAACTTGATTGCATCGTATTTAAGGGATAGACGTCAATGTGTTAGCGTTAACGATTCCCAATCTACGGGGTCAAAATGCGTTCTGGGTGTTCCTCAAGGCTCAATTCTAGGGCCTTTTCTTTTTCTTGTTTACATAAACGATTTGCCGTATTATATTAAAAAATATGCGGATATTGTGCTGTTTGCTGATGATACATCACTAGTATTTAAGACGAATAGAAATAAATCAAATTATGACGACGTAAACAGTGCTCTGTCTCGCGTATCTCATTGGTTTACTGCAAATAATCTACTTTTAAATACTAAAAAAACCAAGTGCGTAGAATTTATGCTTCCAAATGTACAAAAAATAGACAAAATTCTCAAATTAAATAACGAAACTTTAATTATGGAACAGACCTCAGTTTTTCTGGGAGTCACTTTGGACTCCAAACTTCAGTGGGGCTTTCATATATCGGCACTAGCATCTAAATTAAGTAGAGCGGTATACGCAATTAGAAAGATAAGGCAATTTGCAGACGTTGAAACTGCTAGACTCGTTTACTTTGCCTACTTTCATAGCCTTTTGTCTTATGGCATTTTATTATGGGGCAAAGCAGCTGACATAGATGCCATATTTGTGCTGCAAAAACGAGCTGTTAGGGCTATCTATAGATTAAAGACGCGCGATTCTTTGCGTGAAAAGTTCAAAGAAATAGGTATTTTAACAGTAGCCTCTCAATACATCTATAGTAACTTAATATTCATAAGAAATAATTTGGGTATGTTCAAAATGAATAGTGATACACACAATCACCTTACAAGAAATAGACATAATTTAGTCACGCCTGCATTTCGCCTACGTAAGGTGCAACGATCTTTTATGGGGCTTGGTGTTCAATTTTACAATAAGTTACCCAAGACGATACGTGATTTACCAATTGGAATGTTTAAGCGACGTGTAAAATCACTACTTGTTAGTAAAGGATATTATGGTATAGATGACTATGTTAATGATAAGGGTGCCTGGGAGTGATAATGCCGCGACCAGTTCCGCTTAGACTAGAATAAGTTTTTCTTTAAGTTTAGCCGTAATTAGTACTAAGTGCAACCTGTACTGTGAGTGGAGAAAGAGAAAAAAAAGACTCCTTGGAAGTTTCTTGCCGCTTCTTCTTCCAAGTCCATTCACCGTAGGGATTTGTTGAAGCGATGGCGTAACTTGACTTTCGAAATGCGTTTGTAAAAACCTACTTCGAAGAAATAAATATTTGAATTTGAATTTGAATTTGAATATGGACATTGAGCCCACACGCAGTTACCAACAAAGAACGCTAAATCGTAGTTAAATCCACACGTTTCTTGTTCCGAGTTTTGCGGCAGTAATGCGGTTTTTGTCGCGTTTGGATTCGTTGACAGCCTAATGACTTCAATTATACACAAATTGTCTAGGTTTTACACCATCAAGTCATGGTTATGATATTGATATTCTACTTTGAGATAATGTTATTAGGTAAGATATTTAAGCACACGTCAGGGGTAGATCTTATTTGATTTTCTGTCCATAAATAACCAATTTGTACTTGCAGTCTCAATGTCGTAACTCGTGAACTTTGATGTAGGCCTCCACTTTCCTCAATGGCTAAGTGATATGTGATCAATATATCAACGTAATTATTTTGTTTATTATTTTCAGAACATGTCAGCACGGCAGGAGATATATTGCTTTTGATTACTGCTATATCTTTAGTGATACTCTGAAGATTATGATAAATCGATTGACGTAACAATCATCAAAATCAGCCAATGCATCTTTACAGCTCAAAATGGCAAATATACCTACACACTTATTACCTAACACATTAATCAACAAACGTTCTAACACCGTTTGCTAACTGGACTAACCATCCTCGTCCCTATTTGAGCCCTGTTCTTGATCGGTCACAGTTGTTAAAGGCGACAGCAGAAGGGTGGTGCAGCATGCTCGTTTACAACCTTAACTCCATAAAACACATGAGCTGATAAGCACACCATCCTTTTCCTAACGCAGTCGCGTAAAGAACTATCACTTCCCGTTGCAATCCCTTGTCGAATGTCAGCGCAGTGTCACCGTCACGTCACCTCAGTAATAACCAGTAAATGGCCCCAGTCAGAACCCTGTCTCACACCAGGTCTCACGTAATTACCGCGATGTAGGCTGGCTCGTGTGTAGCAGTCGTGACGGACGTCATAGCAGTATTCCGACCCGCTCCCACGATGTATTAGGTTAAAGTTTGTTTGCACACCGCTGTATTATAAGAGTTGTGCGGTGTAGGAGACTTAACGGCTTGCTACTTGCTATTTTCAATGTTCCGAGTGTAATCCGCAGGGTGCCTAAGGTCAAAAAGTAAAGCCCTAAGGGGAAAAAGCAATGCAATGTACATATGTATTTTACGTACTAAATTATCTAGAAATCACAAAATGTACGGTAGTAAGATAGCTCAAATATTATAAATAACAAATACATCTCTTTGTTTAGTTAAAAGTTTAATGTATTTTAAATTTTCTACTAAAAGTAAGTTGCTCCTGTGAGTAACATCACAAGGACGCAAGCATAAAGACTGAACTCATTTTGAAGTCTGTTAGGTACTTATTGCTTCGACTTACTTACCGAAGATTATTTACCTTCGACAATTAAAGCCCATAATCATTCACATCGAATGACCAGAGCTATTCGAAACAAATAGAGGTGCTTGAACTTGACTCGCGACTCGCGAGGTATTGTAGAAAATATGGGACCTTAATGACTATACTCAGGCAGTGGCTCAGTGGGGCGATAAATCCCGCAATGACATCACAAAGCAGTTGGGTGAGGAGAGGAGAGGAGCGTGTGCGCAGATCGTGCTGGCCGGTCGAGATCGCCTCGCCTCGCCTCGCCTTGCCTCGCCTCGCAGCTCTTATTTATGATGCACCAATTGGAGTTATTGGACGCGGGATAACAATCACTGTTAGGTAAACTTTGTGATGTGTGCTGCGCAGTCGCACGGTAGCAATGCATCTGTGATCTATACTGTTATTGTAAACCTGAAGAGTTTGAATGTTTGAACGGGCTCGTCTCAGTAACTACTGGCTTGAATTGAAAAAAACTTTTGTGATGGGTAGTCCATTTATTCAGAAAGAAAGCTATATAAGGACACGCTACGACTAATAGCCATGGAGCATCGTTGAAAAATTTTGCAAAAATGGGATAACATTCAAAATTTTAAAACTAAAGAACAAGTTTTGAAGCGAATTGAGGTCGTCCACCAGTGTGTGAAGTAATCGTCATAATAATTAATGAGTATAAATTTAATAAATAAATAATAATAAATGCTAAAACACTCATTCCCGCACTAGGATTCCCTTGTCGCAGGTGATTTGGACACTAAGGCCTATGACCCCATGACCCTAGGCCAAACATTTATCTACCCGGCTGGGAATCTAGACGTCGAAACTAGAACTCCTGTATTTTGAGTCTATATCAATAAAAAAGCTCGACGGATGGAAAATTCTTGAGAAATGCTGTTATTGGCAATAGATTAATGAATTTTGTCTGTTCTGGCTAGAAACATACAGTTCCCGATAGAGTCGATGCTCCAACTCTTTACTTCACAAAACACTACCAATGAACCGATAGGGTTGTCAAAACAATAAAAAACAACCCTATTATAACAAAATACAAAGAGTAAATTCGATGTGTGAATTTGAAGTAGTAATGTCCAACGCGTCGTGAGGGATGTAATAGGGCCTGACCATACACTCTATAAACAGCGTTTTACGAGCGTTTTCGCTTTCGCGCCATTTGCAATAAATCAGCGGCGCGCGGAGTGGCTCTCGATGTGACCCGCGCGTGGTGGTGCGCTGCACACGAGCGATTTTTTCGAAGCGTTTGATTATGCGTTTTTATTTTACGCTACATACATAAATACCACCTTACGTTATGTTTAAATTATTTTTTGCTGTAAAGTATTTTTTGAATAATATTTTTTTTTGGAAAATAAATATTTTTTATTTTTTTTAATATCACGAAGGGCCAACGTAAAAGCATACAAAGACCACTTAGCATCATGTGCTAAGTGGTCTCCGTCGGCTATGGACACGAACAACACTAGGGGAGTCACCAATGAACGCCACGTACAATCCATTTATTGTTTTAGTAGTAGTATAACAACTCATAAAACTCGTATGTAGGTAGGTATATCTAGCCCGCTAGCTTGTGACCGAAATTAGTTTATTTTATTAGTATTAGTGCCTTAAATATTGTTGGCGAGCAATTTAATGTAGATCAATGGATTGTGACACAATTTAGTGTCTCGTGTGACATGTGTGCTGTCACCACAAACGTCTAAACCGCCGGTGTGTACGACCGCGATAACGGCACAAATTTCACTGTGGCGTCGTCGCCCGCACTTCGATTCACCATTTTATTGTCAATATGCGTAAACGTCTCAATTTAGTTGTAGTAAGGTTTTAGATGCATGGGAAATTGTGGGGAAAATTGTGTGTACTTAGCTCTACCTCTTTACTTACATAATCAAACTGACATTCTAAAATATACCTATCAATAGTTGTAGGAATAATGTGGGTTCTCGCTGCTATTTAGTCAGGAACGCGTAGGTTACCCAAACGACTGGAAATTCAGGCCGTATTAAGGTGGTCCGTATTAGGTAATATATGGCCATGCTGACAGACCAGGGTGTCTAAAGACAAGTCGGCAGGGAGTCGACAAAAGTCGGGTCTTCTTTGGTGGTACAGCTGACACTCTATCTACTATCTATCTATGTATCTATCTATCTTTCTATCTACTGTCTTCTAAATTTAATTAACCGACTTCAAAAAAGAAGGAGGTTCTCAATTCGACCGTATATATGCTTTTTTATTTTTGTTCAGCGATTTTTTCGTCGTTTATGGGCCGATTTTGATAATTATTAATTAACCATTCGATCTTTTGGTTTAATGGCCGCATTTTCTACGAGTATTTTGAAGTTGTTTGCATTTCAGCGGGCGAATCCGCGGGCAAAACTAGTACCTAGTAAATCAGGGTTGTGTCACAAAATTACGCAAATGGTCGTGTATTTAAAAATAGATTTGTAGTTTACTTTAAATTAAACGAATTATATTATGAAAATCAACACTTAATAAAATTCTTCAGCACCAAATAGGATGACAAGGGTGGTTGGACAATGGCTGAATCAGTGGTGTTGGAGACAATTTGTGTCGACGCCGAGTTCTACCATAACGGGCTATCAAAGAGTCGTACATTTTCATTAGAACCTCCGCGCGCCTAAACTTACTAAATAAAGAAGGTTACACGGGTCTTGGCTTTTGAACTCATTTGACACTCATTGCGATACCTATCGTGTTGTTTAGACATCATTTATATTTATACACTTCTACTTGGTCCTAATCATAGTTCGATTGATTGATCTGATCGAGTGAAGGTTAGATGGGAGATTGTGGGTTTGATTCTCGGAGCAGGTATATATGAGACAATTATTTTTTCGCTAGATGCATTTCGTAATTTATAATTGTAGTCTTTTACTTACTTTCTAACTGTAGTTGAAGTTGTAGGTACTAGAGCCTGCAGACCGTAGTCTCAGGTTCGATTTTTCGAGATGTATTTGACAGATGAAATCGTCTTTCTTCTTTGCATTGTGTTGGTGTTGATATCAGGATGTCTATGTAGACGAACCGGTTTCTAGGCGTCCGTAGATGAAAACGCAGGCCCTTTTATCCTTCTTATCTTACTCTCAAACTCAAACTCAAACTTAATATGCTTTATTCACGTAGGTATCGCCGATACGCTTGTGAACGTTATTTTTGATTCTACCGCCATTTTGTAAATGCCTTATAATAGTCATAATGGACGAGAAAAAAAATGGCGAAAAAAAAACTCCTCGGCACATCTTTTAAAACAATACATACTTACAACTAATTACAGTTTCACACATACTAACATGAGTGGAACCGGTCGCGGATGTCTATATCCAAGCATCCTTGTCATTTATGTATTCATCGATTGTATAATATATGTACTTTCTTAGTAAGCTGTGTTTACTTCATACTACATCATACTACATCATTACACTTACATCTGTGAACCTTTTCCCAATTTCTTTTAATCTGCTGTATGAAAAATGCCATCCTTTATAATGTTCGTCAAATGTCATTGTCATCGGAGTAATACTAGCAGGAATCAGCTTGGACTCGAGGATATAAAGCCACTTACGCCCAAAATTATCTAATAAACAGCCCCATTCAGGCGTTAAATCCGTTGATCCGACGGCACGCCTGACCGCCAATCGATCTCCATCAATAAGTGATCGGATAACGCATCGGTTTATCGGACACTTGTTTTCTGATAATGCTTGTCGGCTCGAGTCACATTGTCCACGGACGGACTTTTTTACGTAAATAGCCTAAGTATGAACAGACGAGACACTTCTAGCTGTTCTTGACTGGTCACCGTCGCCCATGGACATTAGCACCAAAAGCAGGCTGAGAGAAAAGATACAAAATAATTAAAATACAAGCTCTTAGCTATAATTTAGAAAAACTAAAAGTCAATAAGCTGCTGACTTAAAACGAGAAGATTCTAGATACTAGTAATCAGTCTTACCTCCAAGCTGAAATTAATTATCATTTGCTTTGGTGAAGAAAAACATCATGAGGAAACCTGCATGATATACCACCTGAAAGTTCTTGTTCTTTATATCCTCAAAGGTGTTTGAAGTCTGCCAATCCACACAAGACCAAGTTAGTCTGTGTCCTTGTGAGACCTGATGACCTGATCCCAGTAGTGAAAAGAACAGCTTGCATTGCAATTATGATATTGATGACTTAAAATGTATCACATCTCCGAAGTGATTTATTATTATAATAGTGTAATATAAACATACAAGCTTATCTTTATTAATCAGTCCTAATCAATACAAAGTATCGTTAATGGGTAGTAGTGATGTATGGACAGGGGGTACTCGCCAAAACGATACAAATGTGTGCTCGTAAGCTAGCAGACCGCGTCTTATGCACGCCCCGGCCGTCGACGTCGACTAATTTGGCTGTTTTGTTTAGGTATTTGTCTACCTACTGTATACCTACTGACTATTAGCTAACTAGCTAGCAGCTAGCATGTATGGGTTTAAGGGCGGCCACATACAGTCGGAATTCCGAAACGGAATCCCGAATAGGGTTGCAACCTTGCAACGATATATCGGAAAACCGATAATATTATAAGAAAACCGATAATATTATATTGTAAGAAAAAGCTAATGTTCAAAGCCCATACAGCCTTATCTAAGGTCGTGAATTATCGATTTTTTTCTTCGGATATGATATCGATATTATCATATCGTTATAACGCAAATATCGATAAAAATATCGATGTGTCTGTCCTCTTCGATATTATCGGTTTTCCGATATATCGTTACAACCCTATTCGGGATTCCGTTTCGGAATTCCGCATGTATTTGGCCGCCCTAAACGTAACGCGCTGGGGATTTTATTTGAGCAGATTTTACTTTCATACGAACCATTTTATAATATGATATACTTTTTGTACACAGATTAGCAGATTGCTACTACTGTTTTTTTTTGTTTAATATTACTAAACAATTAACATGATCTTCTGAAGTGAAGTAGTTTTATCAGCAAATGAGTTAATAGGTATTCTTACGCTTTCATTAGAATACACAACGCATAAAGTGTAAAATATCGTGTACAGTGCATAATTTAATATGACTAGGAGTGCATAAACTAGTAGCAAATAGACGAGCAGTGCTCCAGCAAGTGTACTCGCTATTAGTTATGAAGAGCGTTAGAATTGATATGCAGGCCGGCGGGCAGCGTCGCACAACAATTGTTGCCAATAGGGTAATTGCGCCGATGGTCGCACCATTACACGGTACACTTGCGGACGACATTATGTATAATACTCTCATTAACATTAGAATATTGATCTTTTGGTTGATCAGTGGTAGTCAATGAAATATTTTATCAGTTGTAAATTGTTATGTAGAGTTTTAGAACTTATTTCTTTTCTTCATTTTGTTTTGAAAAACAACAATACAATAATTAATTTATTCGTTTTAGAATCCAAAATTCCAATAAGATGAACACAAATACTTAGGTCTCTACTTAATTACGTCTCTATTTATTTCTGTTTTATTCAAAGAGACGAAATTATATATTTAAGTAACTAAGATACTACAAATTAGATTAGTGACCTCGTCTGGAGAGTGAAAAGCTTTTATCTAGGTATACCTATTATGTTAAGAAGACAATTTTTCTATATTCAGATCAGTCTGATGTCTCTTAAAGCCAATTTTACCCCTAGTCGGTAAAAATAGTAGAACCTTTAAATGATAGCATGGGATCCTTTTAGAAGTATGTATATTGCTTCCTTCTTGGCTGACTTCTCTTGTATTGCAGGTTCGTGAGCAAAAGTGATCACGATACCGATCTGTGGACGCTTAGCTCCATCAGCTGCCTCGTCTGTTCGTTTACTTGCATAAATAGTAAATAATTAAGTTTTTACTCCGTTGTGTGAATAACACATTGTGAGGTGTATATTTAGATGCTCGCGGGTGTACCGTGGACGCGGACACGCAGAGTGATCAGGATGTCCCGTCGGGGCGCCGGTCGCTGCGGCAACCTGAAACCGTGTCATAACCCATATTAGTACTCCGCTAGATAATTCATGGGCCAGGATTCACTTCGGTCGTACTGTATTCTATTGACCCATAGGGCGCATTCAAGTAGAACGCTGGTTACCGGCGCCGATCTGCCAGCCCTTATCGGCGCTTATCGGCGCAGGTCGTCGGCGGAGGTAGTCTCTATACTTTGTGCCGAACCAGCGCCGATAAGCGCCGACAAGTTCCGACCTGTCACACGACCGAGGTTATGTCAACCAGGCGCCGGTAACCAGCGTTCTACTTGAATGCGCCCAGAGATAGGTAGGTAACACGGAACACCATGCACGTGCAACTATGTTTATGGCGTTCACACATCACAGCACGGGTCTCATAACTGAGATAGATACGTATAGGATAGTATAATTGCCCACCTTGACTGATTTCTGGAGGGATTAGTGGCCAATCCTTGTATAGGAAGTTTTGATGTGGCTCAAAAGCCTCCTACATGTCTTATCGATTGTTACCGTAGTTACCGAGTGTTACTGTTGTAGCGTTTTACTTCACGAGAACAACCGGAACCGATGGTTTGATTTGCCCTCCGAAGTCCGAAAATGCTCAAGAAATTTTTGCTATGAGTGCGTCCCTATAATCCAACTATAGACCAAGCCTGCTGCCGCCGAGCTATGAGGGCTTCTACCCTTGTGCTACGAGGTACATAAAAAGAATTAAAATTACTGTTTTTTATGTTAATAGATGACAAGCAAGGATATGGTTGTTATAGTTGTCCATGGACATGAGCAACCAAAGGTATTGCCGTTGCGTTGCCGATCAAGAAAGGTGTAAGGAGAAAGAAATTATGAAAAGGCATTTAACTCAAGCAAGATAATGATACTTAGGTTAGCTCAAGCAGTGATAGGTTATTACGTAACATCTATTTAGGATATGAACTTACTGAGGCGAGAATGCAGATTTGGGACTACATTTAACATCTATTATTCTGCAGACTCAACCGTTTAAAATTCCAAAGGATTCCAATAACGTATTCCCACAACCTTTGTGGTTCCAGCCACTCAACATGGATATCGGTCAAGGCGTCCAGGCGATGTTACTAGCTATAATGAGTTAATCCGGCCCACGCCTCTTATTGTTCTAAGTCCGTCTGTCCGTCTCACCTCAAATTTGCATCATAATATACATATTTTGACAAAGTTCATGATATAGCAATGAAATTCAGTGTCATGAAAAATAGCTTCAATGATGCAGGCAATAAGGGCTTTTTAGCTACGATGCGACCGTCACGACTGTATTTAAAAGTTGGTCGTGCCGTATAAACGAGCTCATTGCCAGTCGGTCGAATTTGCATGAGATACGAAAGTCGAGGCGTTCAGACTCGGTAGATGATTTGTGAATGGGAAAAATTAGTAAGCCGGTATGTTGGGGCGGGGCCTAGTGATATATAACTTATTAAATGTTTATTCTTAAGCGGAAATTTGTTTTGTTAAAAAGTATGCAAACGATACTGTGATAATATTTTCATCTTACATCTTGCATTACAAAATGTAACATCTACTCAGTATTGTAATGATTTTATTACTTGACGGACTGATAGACAGCGCTTAGCCAAAGGACTATCTTATAATGGACACATACAATTTTGTGCAGAGCATTAGTATAAAGTGTGCCGGAGCACTGAGTACGGATTTTAGAATATTTATTAGTCTCAACTTGTAAAAATTTTACGAATATGAAAAAATTGTGTTCTTTCAAGCTTGGTTTATACTTGAATATCTAACTGAAAACCACTTCGTTCTTATAAGAACAATAATTATAGTTTTCGTAAAAATTAATACAGAAATAGAAACAGTTGAACAGATATAGTGATTTTAGAACCTGATATAATAAAAAGAAAAAAGTTATAAAATAGTTATAAAAATTAATCACTACATTGTATATTCGTGCTACGAGTCCTTTAGCGAACAATCAGGTACCTACTTAGAAGTGTACAGTTGTACATCAAACACAGTGAATTAGATTAGATCAATACATTGTACACAGACGGAAATAATTAAGAAATCAAATCGATCCACACAATCAATACAATGGAATAAGGACGAGCGCCGCCCGCCCACGCAAGTTTTGCAACGCATCCATTAAAATTTGATAGAACCGTGAGTGAGTCACTGCGCCCGCGCGGGTACGGGGTCAACCTAAGATGAGTGTTCGCAATAAGTACCTATTGCACAACTGCATTGTCTTAATAGCTAATGTTTATTTTAATGGTACTCGTATTTTCTTTATTTGGACATCTGTTTTGCAATTTTAAACGTTACCTAATCGATCTTTTAAATTATAGGTTGAAATATTGATATCTCGAAGGTGTGTTTACTGCCAACAATAACAAAAGTTTTAAATTATCCAGTGGAGTACCTATTTATAATAGTATCAATCATGGATTGAACTTCTCATATCGGTGTACTTCTCCATTGCTATGGCATGGAAACAGTTAGAGACATGATGAAATTATGAAATTTCATATAATATAACGCGTTCATGCTGCTTTATAAGTATAGGTTTTTGGTGTGAAATGCCATGCCACACAAAATAACTACGATGATTTATAAATTATTTCGTTTCAAAGACAATCGTGGTGAAGAGTCAAAACCGATTCAGTTTCTCTTTTTCAGTAATCGAACATCAGGCAAAGCGAAAACAGTTCGATCGTTTGCAGAGTAATAACAAAAAATAATTAAAAATTCCAATAAAGATACATTTTATCACAAAAATAATGATGAGAGTTTAATTGATGACATCACAATTTGTCCACACAAAACTTTGGCGCGAATAAATCCAAGCGATGCAATTGATTGCATCTGGTCGTAAAGCAGAAGCATCTGTCAACAAATTGATGTATCGGACAAAAAGCGAATATTCACATAACAGTACTCACGATCACTTCAATAAAGCGAACAAAAAGTGGACAAAACATCTGCGTTCGATATTCAAAAACTTTTTATTTTTCTTTCAGTAATAAACGGTAATTTGACTACACGGGTCGGGTGACACGCTGGTCTATTGAGCGGTGTAGATACGTAAATATATTGGAATTATTGGGTGTGAATTTAATACCGAACGCACCTAATATAAATTCTTCAGTTGTTGCCGTGTTTTTCGTACTTGAATTACTTAAGTATGTCAAAAAGGTTTTCTGCGCGTTCAATGTCCGAAATGTTTTTAATGATATTAACACATTTAATGAGGTGCTGTGTTGTTTGGTAGGTACTGATCGATATCTTACAGTATTTCAGTTTATTTTAAGGTCAGTCACAATCTAATTAGTTCTTAGGGACAGAACTCTCATTAGAGTTGGACTCTTACGCCATACTCTTTGAGTAATGTAATAATAGCTTTGCAGAAGATTCCTTACGTTTCAGAAAGCGTCAGTGAGCTAGAAATATTATACTTGCATAGCTTCAACGATAAGGAGGCACGGAATCGCTACGACAAAAATGATTTCGTAACTAAGGAATCTTAAAGCTAGTCCCAAAACGTTGCTTAATTGAAGATCGGCAGAGGGTTTGGTGACATAACTTATTGTTATAATTAGAAGTTTTCATGCTACTCGAAAGCATCAACAACAGCTATTATCTACAAATAGGCAATTTAACCTACCCTTCGAACACAAACACTGTAAATTTTTTGCGACTAGGAGTCACTCAACTGTAGGTATACCGGCTACGCCCACAGTTGCTTAACCTGATCGATCATTTGATAGGCACAAGCCGCTATGAGTGCTTTGAGGACATCTCTTTGATGAACGCTCCTTATTATCTACTTAAACATGTCATTATTATTATTATAGATGTAAATGACGGTTTGATCATAGTACTATAATAATTTAAGGGCCCTAGATTGAATTTTTGAACAAGTTTCGATTTCTGTTATCGACTGGGCGGGCTTTCTTGTTTTGTGCGTTGTCCATGCCACTCACAACTCACAACACAGGAAATCCTAGTGCTAAGTACTTAACGTTATTATAACTTTGTAATGTACTAGTACTTTATTTACAACGTGGTTACCACCATACAACAATAAATTTAATTTTATGTACCTAATGATTACCTAAGCCCCCAAAAAAATGTTTCAATCAAATACCTCCTTTACTTTAGCCACAGCAATTTTTTTCAATATTCAAAATTTCAACACGCTGTATCTATTATTATTGTAATAGCAGAAGATTGTTGCCGCTCTTGTCTGACGTTTAGATAGGCTGTTCTATTTTTTCCTGTCTTTTGTGCTATGTATTTAGTTTGTTTGAAAAAAACATTTTTGTAAATAAGATGTTAGGCGTTTTTTACTAAATGTAATATGTTCCTTGCATGAAGCAGGGTTCGTGGTTTCATTTATTGTTGTATGGTGGTATCCACCTTGTATAACAACATAAAGGTAACACGAATAGTCCGATGTATGTCCGCACTAGGCGCCGCCCGCATCACGTTGTCCCTTGAATATAAATACTTTGCGATAAGCAACGGTGAATTACCACCGACCACACAATATTTTATTCTCTGTGCGTTACAGATACATTTGTTATGAATTTAATTGATTAGTAGGTAGGTATATTAAGGTTCAAAATATTTTTTATACCTAAACAAGTAATAACTGACCCTACGTCGCTTCATACAATCTAGGTATAACTTAATCAAACTCAAAAACTGTCTGGACGGGATTTTTTTATCTGACTTCTCTGTATTTATTTATCAATCAACAAACAAACAACTGAACATTTTATTTTAACAATCAAACAACTGAACATTAAATGTAACTCAAATCTTGTTTACGATAACAACGCATTAGTGCAAATTATATCCATATTAACTTAAACTACTATTTTACAAGTTATTATTGTGGAATCAATTGCGTTTTTAAATATACTTGAGATTCACAATTTAAACAGGTAGGCGGCAAACCAATAAAACGACTGGAGAAACATGTTGCATTTGATGAGCATGTCTCAAAGAAATAATTAAAAATAGATATTGAGAATATCAAATATGTTGCGGTACAACGTACCTACATATTATATCAAGTCGGCTAGTTAAATTTATATTCTTTAACATAAAAATAAATTCCAATCAGTACGCAGCATCTAAATAAACAACAAAAGCTTGAGTTAATTTAGCGAAGTACTTCACACCGTGTATTATCGCGCAAGGCAGATGCGGCGCGTGAGAAAGTTGACCAAAAGCAATTTGCAATAACTAGCCTCACACAGCTTTTTACTGCCCTCGTCTTAAAAAAATCACACACAGACCTTGAATCGTGGGGCATGTTTTTTTGTAAAGCACCCCTCAGCTAAAAAATACTTATTCAAATTGCAAGGTAACTCTACTCCCTATTTTTGGACGCAAACAATGGTTCTTTTGCTTTGGGACTGTAATTTATTTTTTATAACGTCCTGTAAATAGCCTGGGGTCATAGGTGAGATGTGTTCTCAGAGTTTTTTAATCTTCTTCTCTATCTTTCTTTAAAGAACATCTGTCTTTTTATCGTCCGAAGCTTTTGTCAATAAAACGATAAGTTCGCGTGGGAATTTTGCCAATAAAGTTGCTGTATGAAGAGTACATAGTCTTGTCAGGTCAGCCAGCTGTCTTTCAATTCAAAGTTTGTTTTAATAAAAAGTGTATTAAAAAGTAGTAGTAGTAATAGTTTGTATTAAATTTTGTACGATAGTTATTATTACGCCGCCGTTGCAGTAACAAAACCAGTTACAATACAATCTCCATTTTACTTTACTTAATTTAGCAAACGAGCATCTTCTATGATATTTATAGTAATTTACAATCATAACTACATGAATAAAATATTACTAACTTATTTTATGCAACTTTGTATCTTTATGATAATAATAGTGTTACCTTTTACATATAATATCTATAAATTAGCAATGTTTGTTTTATTAAAAAAATACTTTCTCTTTGTTTTGTTTGTATAATTGTATAAAAAACAAGATGGTAAAATTCTAAACTAAAATAAAAGAAAAACCCTAATAGCTTACACATAATAATAATAATAATAGCTTACATTTATTACACTAGGCTTTTATTACTTAGTTCACGCAAAATAACATATTTTAATTGAAAAAGTCGAATCAGACAAACTCGAAGTTGAGTTTATCCGATCCAACGTATTGCTCACCGATTGCGCGACTCCAGATAATCTCCAGTTATGTAGGTACAGTACACCTAAGGAAATGGTATCGTTCAAAAACAATTTCAATTAGTTCACACTGATCACTATCGCTATTATCGCCAAGGCGTAAACACACCAAGTAAAAGTACCTTACCGTAACCATCAGGCGCGTAAAAAACGCATTGTCCCATGACGTCACGTTGATAACCCGTTCGCTGCCCGCATGTCGGCGAAGAGGACAATGTGAGGACAATCGATAATGCTAAGCGGCCACGTGTGGCACGCTTTGTTACCGATATATCGTATTGTGTGCCCTGTGGCCTAATTAGGACCACCTGCGTTCGCGGCTCGATGAGCAAAAATTTTGCAATGACAAATTTTAAAGCCGTGCTCCTCTTTTGAGATCTAGATGTAATCTGTTTTGTTTCTTTATTAAATTTTGATGTAAACTGCAATAGAGGAGTCCTTACATCCCTTTTCTATCTTGAGTAGGGGGCATCATCCCTTGCCTGTAATGCATCCAGGGCCTCTATTTGCCTTGATTCCACTTAGAAATGAACTCTGTATTAAATGTTATTTAAGTATCTATAAATTTAATAGATAAATGAGTAAATACATAGATACAAAAAAAACACGTTAAAGCTTACAAAACTTATTATGTAACTCCCGTGAACCAGGAACCAACTGCATCCTTTCATCATAAAGAAACGGCAACCCAAGCAGTGGACTTGGCCGTGGAAGATACCCGTAAAGGATTACAGACCTTTGTCCTACAAGGGTTTACTCGGAACAATGTCTATCGCAATTTTTTTGCTTTTTCATTCCACCTGGCGATTTTTTAGTATCATCAAGCGATAAAAAATGGGATGAGTAGTGAACGGACGCGAATAGCCCTGCGGTGGCATAAGGGGCTGATTTTAAATTGAATTTGATCAGCGGTGTCTATAGAGATAAGGGTTGGACTTAATGCTTCGTTTGATTTGTGAAGAATCAGATAACTTTTTTATTCATGTCATTGTTGAAGCGATTTCTTATATCTCAGGCCGATGCAATGTTAAATAACTTTATGAATCTGTGGATCTTCAAGGGTCATAAATAGTAGAGGACCGCCAAAGGATATTTTCCTTTCTTCTTCTTTCTTTCTTAGCCAGCCTCCTACTTCCTTCCTTTGCTATGTTTTAATAGAATAATATCTATTTGCTTCCTTTATTTCTTTTCACATCTAGTACCACTTTATACAAGTTGGAATCATGAATTCATCAAAGAAGCATTTTCTTTACAGCATCAGAAAAGCAATTAACCAAACACCCATTTGGAAGCACTCGAAAATATACAGAAATAGGTAACACAGTAAGAAATACAAGACTTACATAAACATTCATCGGTGGGAAACTTCAAATGGGTGGGTAAATAGAACTAGAAGAAAGTTTCATCATTAAAACATTACATTCATATTCGGTTTATATGAGCAAGGGTCGTATTTTCATAAGGAAGTACCGTTTTAGTTCGGGTTGATTTTATGCTCTGTGAGTTCAGTGCTAGGATTTAGACTGACTATCCTGATGTGTTGTAATAATTCTATTATCAGACGTTGCTACATCTCTCGTGATGGTCAATGGTTCTGGCATGATGAGCCATAAGCATGGCAGGGCCTGCTTAAAATGCACCATACCATATGGAATTTGTTGTACTGTCATTACATAGAAATGCCAGCTTTCTGCCCCTGTGGTTAAGGCACCTTGCAGTTTGACGCTGTGAATCTAAAATTCCGTTTAAGGGAATAGGTATAGCATTGGCACTACCCACTTAAAAAAATTACCTGTGCTTTTTGCTTTTTTTGAGCGAAACTTACATATTATTTATATTAAAGTTATATACCTATTCTCGGAGACTCAGGTTTAAGTAACACTTGATTAAGTTCAGTCGGAATGGATGAGCCATCTGATGGGAAGTAGACACTATCTCCCATAGACAACAACCAACCAAAGGATTCGCTGAACATTACTACTGAAATGCATAACATCCTACGGTCTATTTCAATAATAAAAGGGAGGTGATCAAAATCATGACGTACCCTTATAAGGATGGAAGTGTTCATAAAACTACGCGCGTCGAAGTATTTTTCTTCAGATGCATGTGACATCTACTACTATGTGAATCGATTGTTGATTAGCCAACGAGCTTTAAATAAATGAATGTGTTTCTAAAATGTCTGTTATTAAAACCCTCAACAAATATCGACTAAATTATCGTGCGAAAGAACCGATGGCTACAACTTTGTATGTGGGCATACATTATAAGAGTTAGATGTAACGAATATTGCCGGGCATGCATTATAAAAATGGTTGACTTTTCAGCTTGCGTCATGCGTCGTGCGTCATGCGTTAGTTGCGACTCATTGCATTGATCAAAGTTTTACAGTTACGTGGCTTATCTACAGAAATTATGTTGAAGCAACGTATCAAAGCATAGCTTGGAGCTCTAAAGGATTAAAGCGTAAAGATCGTATACCCTATAAATAATTTTAAACATATTTCTTTAAAATTCTGAAAATGTTTAACTCAGGAAGTAACAGCATGAATTTAAAATGGTGAAGGTTTTCTTTAAGGTTTGACGTACACTTGGTGATTTAATAAAATTTTCAAAAGGGAGGTGTCCCTTTTGAGAATCCCTGCAATAACTGAAATAAAATCGCAAGCCGTAATCGCAAGCCGCAGCCGCAAGGGTCGCAACTTACTAACGCAAGCCGCAGAGCATTGATTACCATAATCCTGACCCTCGCGCAATATAAAAAGTTCACCCCTAAGATTTTTTTCAACCCTTTTATGCATATCCTGTGTCCCGTACAATATTACAAGTCAAATTTAAATAATTTATGTGTTGCGAGAGGTCCACAGTTCGTTAGTTGACTTGTTTTTGCATCTGCCGGGTACCAGACCTAACGTATCGCGATCCGGTACAAAATGGATAATGAGAATAATTTAATGACTATTTGATTTTGATACAGCATCCAAACGACAACGATGTGGTGGCGTCATTTACCACTGTATTACGGCCACTATATAACGGGCCCGCTATCCTAGGAAACTAAAGCTTAAGGGGCTACATGCATCCTTTATTCTAACCGCACTCACATGCGAGCGAACCTTTGCACATTGCACGAATTGTCAGAGCTTTGAAGGCTTGGAATACCACGAAATTGTCAAAAACTTCACATAATGATTTGCGATGAAGCGCTCATAGCCCGGCGGCTTGCGTCGATCCTAAGCGATCGACAAAGTTAAGCAACAGTGGGCGCGGTCGATAGTCGAATGTGTGACCGCTAGTGGCAAAAACTTCTTGAGCGCTTCCGTGCTTCGGAGGGCACGTAAAGCCGTCGGTCCCGGTTGTTATCGATTGATAGCAGTCGTTAAGCCATGTCGGAGGCCTTCGAGCGGCTTGAAAACTTTCGACACTGGGTTGGCCACTAACCCCTCCACCAACCCGCATTGGAGAACTGGCAAAACTTTTCACCCTTAAACGCTTTATCATAACCTATCAAAACAGTATGTTCGCAGGTAGGTACTAAAGACTCAAATAGTTTTTAATGATTTTTTAGAAATGAGTTTTTAATTAAAGTAAATAACGTAGTCCCAATACAAATGACAGTGTCATTAAACAACTACCATTGTCCAATTTTTGATTTAAATTACTTTTAATGTCTTCGATTGTATAAGCCAAGAACAATGAACATTGAAATATAATGTCGGGTAGTAAGTTGGACGAGTCAATTGACACATTGGAGCTTCAAGTGAAAGGGATGCTCGCCATTGTGCGCTGTAGCCTTGGGTCTCCCAACTGCCACCAAAACGAAGGGATACCATTTTGCGAGTTCTTTTTATATTTCTCCCTTACTTTTTGGTTGGTTTTTATCTGTAGGTAGTAGTGCAGGTGTAGGTGTAGGTAGGTTTCGTTGTTATGACCATGGGCAACGTTGACCACTTACCAACAGGTGGCTCGTTTACCTACTCATTTGCCGGCTATAGAAAAAGTTACAATTACAAGACTTATTATCACTAACAGTCCCTGCCCCTGTAACAATTGTCATCAGTGACAGTGGAAGAGTGATACTTAACGCTCATTTGATATCTTTCACATATATGTTTAAGTTTCCCTCGTCAAATCCTTCATGTTGAATCTCTAAAAACCTGCACGTGGGGAAAATATATTGCACCTACGAGAATTTTCAGTAGGCACACTGGTATTAGATCGCTGAGAACACTGTGTACGACCAAAGCTTTATATTATCATTTTGCGGAATAAAGATCGTGTCATTCTCAAAGCTGTGGCGAAATAAGATGGCTGTATTGTTACTGTTATTCTATATTATTTACAATAAATTATCCATACTAATATTATAAATGCGAAAGTCTGTCTGTCTGTCTGTCTGTCTGTCTGTCTGTGACGTTTTCACGGCTAAACCACCGGTCCGATTTGGATGAAATCCGTAATGAAAATAGTTGAAGACCCAGAGTCACACATAGGCTACTTTTTTTTAACCGACTTCAAAAAAGAAGGAGGTTCTCAATTCGACCGTATATATGCTTTTTTTTTTATGTACGTTCAGCGATTATTTCGTCGTTTATGGGCCGATTTTGATAATTCTTTTTTTGTTGTAAAGTAGATATGCGCAGTGGGGTCCCCTGATAAGGAAACCAGGATCTGATGATGGCATCTCAGAGAAATCGAGGGGAACTTTCGAAAATTGTATGGACAACTAGTGTGTTTGTTCATGGTATCATAAGTACATTAAAGCGCTACCATTTCATGAAGATCTGGAGTCGATCTGATGAAGCCGAAAGACAGTCGAGGGAACTCCTCAACGATTTACTGCAGTTATCTAGTGTTTGGGCTTCATTAATTTGTAGTGACGAGAACTTTACACTTACATGTTGAATTGAGCGCCATCTGGCGAGTAGTTTTTGAGTTATCTCTACTTATCAAGATTGAAGTCGGTTATTTTTTTTTGTAAAAAGCAATTATTTAAAAAATCAACCCCTAAAGGCTTGAAATAGGGGATGAAAGTTTGTATGAAAAATCTAAACTACCTGACCGATTTCGATGAATTTTCCCAGGAAGATAGTTGATGACGTACCCCCTTCGCCGGTTCGCGATATAAACGAATTCCACGCGGGCGAAGCCGCGGGCAAAAGCTAGTTTACAATAAATGTAATAAAACTGTAACTAATCGCATTCTGTACATGGAAGATAAATGAGAAAAATGTACCCATTATAACAGGGTGATTCCCACTAGTTCAAAGGTAAACGAAGTGGAACCTCGAACAATGATGTTTTGAATTTTTGTCTATTTTTCTGTGAAAAATCACAGGTGCAGTTTTCACTAATAAGTTATGACAATATATTCTTAAATGATAGCTTTTTTTAATTTTAATCGGTTTATAAATGTAAAAGTTATGTCAGTTTAAATAATCACGTCTAACCATATCCGAATGTGGATACCAACGAACGGGTTTCCCGACGCAAAGCGAGGGCGGGGTTATAAGTTATAATGAACTTTGGTAAAATAATTCTGAGTTTTTTTCATAGGTAATCAAAGACTTAGATGTTCTAGGAAATGCTCAAAATATTATATTGTTTGGGTATCTGATGTAGATTAAATTTGGGTTAAATAACGGATTCAGGCGAATCTGCACCCTGCACATAATGATATGAATATGTCGTGAGTTAATCAGAATACCTAACAATATAATTATAATGTAGGGCTTTGAAATGGTTGTTCTGCAACCGAAGTCCGAACTAACTCAATCAAAGAAACCTCTATAAGCCTAATTCTACTAACAACATGACTAAAGTCGTCAAAATAGAACAAAACAAGAATGGAAGCGAAGTACCATAAATCTGTGTTAACGAAATTAACCGCCCGTCAAAGCCCAGTTAGCCGATAATGGGTCTCTGTTTTTTCTATTGTTTCAAAACACCCCTTTCTTTTTTTGAACAGAAGCTCCCTTGGAACGTTTTTATATAGTTTTGACACCGGTACATTACCCTGATTCCTGTCACCCAGTTTATATTAAATTACCGTTTTTTTTGACGTAATGAATATGCGGGGTCCATTAAATATGCAATCAGGAACTAAAAAGAGTTACAGTTATCACCGTATTTTTCATTTTTTTTTTAGACTTGTACGACATTCCTTTAAAGACTTAGTTTAGCTTTTAAGTAACAGGACTTTAAAGTAATTATAAAATTAGCTTATAAGTAACAAGTTTATCTTCGATGATTTGATTATGTCCTTTGCAGTTTAAAACTAGTTTATAACTTCCACCCTTTTGAGCCAGCCGCCAAACGACTCGTTAGGAGTTCCTTAGGAGATTGAGAGCCAATACCTACTTTAGACCGCAAAGTGATTAGTGTTTCTTATGTCCAAAGATGACGGTGACTATCTTATATCATGAAAAAATATCTTACACATTATATCTCCATTTTTTTCTGTGCAATCCTTTTGTATCATAAAAATATTGCAAGAACCACTCCAAAATTACAAAATATAAAATTCCCAAAATATTCCATAGCGTATCAAAATGTTCACATTTAAATGCACTTGAATGTGCAATCAACAATACCCTCGGATGTATCTACCCACAGATCTCTTCTTCAATGGTGCTCTGCGTGAGAAATCTAAAAAAACATTCTCACATATAAAAAACGTTCATAGAATTATTAAAAAGTATGTCCCTTGTATGTCCTGTGCACAAAGCGTGCACCTTGATGTACCGGGATGCGATCTTAAAAAATGTGCATATGTTTTTATAAACACACCACGGTCCTTCTGTAGCCCCGGGATACAAAAAACTGGGGGCTTGAGATTTGTATAGCGGTAGTCAAAGTTTTATTGACAGAATTGAGTAGCATTGAAAAAAAATTGTAAACGGAGCTATTTCATATTTTTCGTGCTTTAATCAAACCTGACTATTTACATTATTTTTATGTTTAATCAACTGAGATAATTTAATGGAAAACTTTTGTATTGATAATTTCGTCGCTGGCTTTATGAATTAATTGCATTAATAAACATAATTAACTACGATAAAAAAATAGCATTAAAATAAATCGAGATAATTTTTCAAAAGATATTTTTGTATTAATAAATAATACATCAAAATTCAAATCACTATAAGAAAACCCAAAATTAAAACTTTGAGAACAGCTATCCGAATCAAATAGATTCGGAAGCAAAGCAATAATCCAGTTGATGAGATGTTTTGAGATGTAAACGTGTTTTATGGATGTGAGCGAAGGCGGAAGTGAATAACGACCGGATGGTGTGGTCATGGGTCATAAGAGGCTAATTCGGAGACGTTTTTATCACAAGAAATAGGCAAAGGTACCATACATTTGAGGCCACAGTCCGGTATTGCTTGCATATAGTGTTAAATCAACGCTATCCATAGGTACCCGTTTATGTAATTTTGATATCCTATTGCAGTGTGGTTGCAGTGTCAGGGAGCCACTGCCAAAAAAATCGCTGCTTATTTCATCAGCTCGGCTCGTAGGCTTATCTGACTGTTAACTAAAAATGACGTTACTCCAGTTTATTTAAATAATTGACATGTTAATTGTACTGTACATGCCTGTTTAAGCAAAAAAATTGTGATCCTAATTTTTGTTAGGTATATCATTTGGTGGTTTAGAATATGTTTAAGAATATCTATTTTACAATCGTAATATTATATAGGTATTGTAATGTGTTATATAGATTATTTCTATCAAAATTTGTTCTAATTCTCACACTTTAAAACAATGACTAAGTAGTCTTCTATGTATCTCATGATCACCTTCTTTATTTATGAAATGCAAAAACTAAAGGTCTTTTATTAGTCTAATATACATAAAAAGACACCGCGGTAATTATAAGGACGGGGCGTAGTGATATAAATCTTTCAAATAAATATCCGTCCACAAACTGCGTATGTCAACTGAGATATTTACACTTGTGTAACGCTTCCTGCCCTCAGTTTTTTAAGATGCGCGTTCCCACAGACATCCGCGGGATTTTTTTAAACCGTTTTTTTTCATGTAGATTAGACTTAACGGTAAAAATCTCCCCTAAGGATAGTTTAATTTATTTCTCAAAAGATGCGGTCGTTCTTTGTTTGTCGATGTCACGGTGTTCGTAAAAAATCGCATGCGATGTTAACTTTCCGTTAAGGTTGATATTGATTTCCGTTATTTTAGACTAATGTTATTTAACTATCACAAAGGAAGTAAGATATTGACGGAGCGTTTTAATCAAAGGTATGGAGTCAATTTAGTTTAAAAGCTGAAAACAGTAGATAGAATACAGTTTCTTATGAGTAGCGTCATTTACCTACTACAGAAACGTAAATTTATTTAAATTGTTATTTTTAAACGCAACGTCATCTTAAAGTTTCGCAAACAGTTAATTGAATTATTGTTTTATATTTATAGGTACCAAAAACTGAATACCGTGAATTTGTAAAAAATGCCATGAGGAGGACTTGACATTATTGCAATAATCAGAGAAAACATTTTTCTATTCAGTGATTATTTAGCTTTAAGGAGACTGCAGATAGATACCTATCTATTGTTAATTACGTAATCATTATTAATTAAATTATTACATATATCAAGCAAGCATCTACCTACTGATATCTCATTTTGCAAAGAAATTATTAAAGTTTAAATATGAGTAAGTTTTAAGTGTAATTATATCTGCATAAAAATTTATGCAACCGAAAAAATTCAGAATATTTTTTTATTTATAAGTGTATGCACAGCTTTTTTTATTCTATAATTCATTAATGTAATGGCCTAGCAAAAAATGCGCATTGCAAATGTGCATAAATCAACAGTGTAATTATTTTTTGCGACAACCGTGTTACGAGACTTTGTTTTCGCAAACAAAGAAGTAATAGAAAAAAACAATAAAAGTCCCAGAAATCAAACCCCAAAGAGAACTTCAAATTAAACCCTCGTTAGAAATTTTCTTGAAAAAAAAAACGCTAACGTGAGAAAATTAAACTTGATTTTTTCATTCGCAAAAACAGGCAACAAAGACGCGACCGTTGCATCTTATTTGCATTCCAAATTTGAATTTTTTAAACTTGTTTTTTCTAACGTTCTGCCACCATATAATTAAGAAAAAAATATATCCGACAAGCGCAGACCTATTCTATGAGGGCCTTTTATCTGTCGGTCAGGTAAAGTGCACAAGAGTTGGATACAATGAACTCCGGATTTCCTCTCTCTAATACAAGGACCGACCTTTGCCTCACGTGCGGATTCTGAATACAAATCGGTCAAATTTTCATGGGCGTCATCGATTTTCGAGATACGAGTTTTTGAGAAATCGATTTTATCATTATGAAAGCTGGCAAGGATTCGTTTCCGTCGTGATTATTTAAGAAATCGGATACTTTTATTAGGAGAATAAAAAGTAAATTCGTAAGAAAATTTGCATACCAGATTTCTCATTAATGTTCTCAAAGAAGATAAAAGATCCCAGAATGGTAGATTCATTTTTGTTTAGTAATCATAATATAAATATTTTTTGCAGAATCAATATGATACCACGATCGTAAACAATGAAATTAATTAAATTTTCCTTAAAACCATTGTAATTTACTCCTCATAACTGTCGAAGTTAATGAAATAACACAAAAAGGACAAAGCACAACCGAGTCAACAAAAGTAACCATAAATTGTGGAGATTATGCAACGGCACGGCTTACGTCCTCTTCCTGGCTTTAGGACCATAAATTTCATTTCGCTGCAAGGTGGTCTGACAAATTTGCGGTCGCTACTAACTACTAACAGCGGCATTTACCCTATTAGCGACATAGTATAAAAATACCTCAGGAAAACAGTACAAAAAATTCAGTAGTCTAATTTGTGTTTAGAAGGTTATGTATACTGTGGTGGTATTGTCATAAAATGTCTGTTTTGTTAAAGCATTAAGCCTTATAAAGGTACCGGTCTTTTTTTGATTTGGGACAAAAGGGACAATCGATTTGTAACAGATAAAGCCTGACTGACCAGTGGGACACCGATCCCTTTTTTGTCCACTTTGAGGAGTTGGTTGTAATGACGTGTAATTGTTTTGGGTGAAGATAAGCTTGTTGTTATGTTGTGACTGGTCAGATAATGAAACAGTAGTCAAAGTTTTAAAAATATTTATGGCTGCATTGTTGGTATAGGACTGAAAACTGAACTGGTCTCTTTCAATTAAGGATGGTTGGATGAAAAAAGGGATTGTAGTAAAGTTCTCTTATGAATAAACTTATTGCTCTTTATAAGTTTCATTGTAATTGAAGAGGCCTACAATTTACCATACAAATATATACAAATAGGATAAAGTTGAACTTTAATTTAACGTAAATTTTTATGTCATTCATAATTTAATTAAGTATTAGTTTAATTAGAATTATTTAGTTTCCCCCACTTTTTAATTGATAACGGCCCAGGCCCACTGATGGTTTAGGTAGTAATGATGTGATAGGGTGCGCTGACCATTTACAATCTTACCTGTTTGTTTGTCGAGTAAATATCTATATAAACATGCGCAAGTTTCACAAAAACACGGTTAACAATTCCGAGCGGACCCTACAGTACACTAAGAGTCCTTGTGTTTTAGATATCTTCCCTTCTTAAACTACGTAGCCCGTATCTATGTTTCAAATTGAATTGTTATAAAGTAAACAAACCTTCTGTTTCTCCAATTGATAAGTAACCTACGCACATTATCGGCTGCGGTCGATTTCTCCCGTCGGCGAACACGATCTTGCGTGGTAATTGCCGTCAGGCAGCAGCCGACCATTATGTGGTAGGATACTGATGAGAATCGAGTGGGTTCAGTGTAAATTGTCAATGAAGTGACATCTTTTACTTTGAAACAGAAGGCGGAAAATCTACTTTCGAAGTACCTGCCATAATTAGGCCTTAATGTCTTAAGGGTGCAATGCCAGCTTAGAGTAGATTAGTGACGACCTAAAAGAAAAGACCTAAAAGAAGTTATAGGTTAACATCCGTATTTTGTTACTTTTAGGCTCTATCTTATGAAAGAAAATAGTTAAATGCGCAAGTATTTACCTGAAATTTTCACAGAACGTTAGTGTGTATTGTGGTCGCTATCACAGGCAATAATAAAAAAGTTAGATACAATTATCATATAGAGGGCCCCCTTGAGTATCTAACGTTAAATAAATATAATGGGTCTTTTTAAATTCTATGTTGTTATTGAACAAATAATTAAAGGGGCTTCTAAACGGGCAATGTTTTTCGGCAACGTTAATACCTATCTCTCGCTGGTCCGAAACCCAACGTGTGCAAATACGACTCGCCCTTGACCAGTTATTGAACTTTGTCTTGTCGCCTGTCATTTCAAACGTAGAATTCTTTACACAAAACAACACGTAAGTATTATAATTACGCTGCATACAAAAGTTTCCACTGCTCATCACATTAACAGCCTCACAATACCGATAGAGACGTGTGGTTGTGTGTGGTCTAGCGAGTGAGTGACAATATTTGTTTGTGTATTACGACTGTTGGAAAGTACCATGAGATAGCGACTACGAGAATTCATAGCGGAAAATAAAACAATTGTATTTATTGGGTTTGCATAATGTATCAACTACTTATGATTGGCTAACGAGAAAAGTTAAGATTAGGTAAGCAATAAGTGATTATGTTCAGATACAGATAATAAACGGATACTTGTCTTAAGATATTGACTTTAATATATTGATACATAAATAGTTGATGCAGTTTCGGTTATACAACTAAACAGTGTGCATGCTGATGTATTCTTGTTTGTCCTATCCTTTTTTATTTGTCTTTCATCCATGTTGGTTAACTTGTAACCACATCTAGGAGTTGTTGCTGATGTGGGGTGTGAAGACTTCTTAACGTTAGATGACTTGTATGTTAGTTTGTATGCTATTTACTGTCGACAATCAAAGCGGTGGAACTTGTGATCACTTGAACGTCGTATCTACTTATAACATTAAATTTTAGAAGTGCTACTCGCTATCTCAGTCTAAATAAATCCCAAAAAACTTTAAGCAAGTAGTCTATTAATTTGATATTTTTTTATGTTTTTTAACTAAAATCATTTCTCCTCCCGCTAATCGCTTCAGCCTATCACGCTAGCAACCTTACCCTCGAGATAAATTTACAGTGAGGCTTTCCTCCGACACGGAGACCGGAGTGCCCTCGCATTCACCGCGGTCACCATATCCTTAATTAAATACCGCACTGATACCAACTGATTACACAGTCCGATGGACTGATAACAATATTTGTAGTACGAATCTGACGCCTTGTCTGTCTTATGGGGCTTGTGCACTGGCGTTCGGCGAGGTAATGAAACGTGGAAAGTGGAAATGTTATTGGTAACTACGTCTGTAAGTTGAAGATATGTTCTTTCGCCGTTTTGTTTATTTTCAGCTGATGGTTACAGCAGAATGAGCCGATACTATGTGCGTATAAGGGTAAAATAAGAGTTGAATAGTAACCCTCCTTTCTGCATATGAATAGGAGATTGTAGTGTTTAGGTTTGTAGAGTCATGTGTTTGAAGAGTAAGAGGCGACAACTTAAGAGATTCAACTTCAACTTAAGAATTTTTGATCAGTAAAGTGTTGTTTAAAGAAAGATTTTTGGTGAAATTTTCGTAAATACCTCGACGTGTTCCTAACAGTAATTCCATTTTTTTTGTGGTACAGCATAAAAAAGAAGTCCATTTATTCTGTCAACTTTAAACCTCACCATGGTTAGTAGGTACGGTCCTTTACATTCCTGTAACGAGAATGACACGAGTGTGGACACTTGCCGTCGTTACAGTGCATCTATGTAACGCGTAAATAATGAGGCGCCGCGGATGACCGCATTGCGGTTTTTGTAATGCCTCCTATTATCATTTGCCTACAAATTAGTCACAAATATCAATGTTTCTAAATTTTTCATTTAAATAGCCCAAACGTAGAAGTAAAAACGAGCAGCTGAGCAATTTGACGGAAAGAGGTCTGAAGCAATGCAAGGCCTCTCTGATGTTTTGTTAGCCAGGAAAGGAAGACGAAGAACAATAGAAAGAAGTACTGGTTTTCTGCCGGAAAACGACAAGTTTAGTGGCTGTGTTAAACAAGAGAGTGATTGTTAGCTGGTGGGACTTCAGCTCTACTATGTTAGTAGAGCAAGCTTCTACCACATACCTGATCTGTTGCCTTGGAATTGGGGTCGGTCGTTTAAACCGCTCCAATACGAAAACTGTCGGATTTGTGGCGACATCGCACAACGTCACACGGTGACGTCACCGAAGCCTGAAACGCGCTATCGAAGATTTCTACATCGCCCGCATCTATACAACGCCTCTAGTACATTCAGGCCCGTGCCTCGGCCGCCCCCCCAGGCATGTCTCGCTTGGCGGGAGATCTCACTTTGCCAAAGATTGAACCATAGAATCACTTGAGAATCTTTCTAAATAGGTTCTATTTGTAATTGCTTCAACTTCTCTTATAACAGCCAAAAAAGAAAGTCGCAATAAATTTATATAATGACGACTCCTATGGCGCAATCCTGAAAAGTCGTTTGAAGGGTCCTAGGTTCAGTCCCCATGGAGATAATGAGTTTTTTCTACCTACTCTCGATCTAGGTTGTCTTGGTGTTCCTTGTGTGGAACTATCAATGTGAAACGTTACTTTATGTGAAAAAAATTCATCATCAACATCTCAACCCATCATGGTCCATTGAGCACGATTGTTTCTTCTCAATGAGAAGGTTAAAAAATACCTCCAAATATTACGATGGAATATAATCTAGGCGTCCTTGAGCCCTACAGAGATCAAATGGTTGTTAAAATTTGTATGCAGTTTAGTGCATATTGAGTGTGGGTTCTAGTATTATAATGATTTATGTAAACGTTTATTTACAGTGAACAGCCGCTGTTTTCCGTGCGTTTATAGCCGTTCGAGGAGATCGTAAATAAGTTATTTCAATAAGCTATCTATTGACTGTTTGTACACTGATTTAATCTATGGACTATTGGTTATCGATGATTCATACTGGATTCGTCCTACGCGTAGAGATGCTATGGGTCAATACTTAATGGATTCGACATCGATCTCTAAATCATAGGTACATTATGATTACTGTTTATTATCGTCAGTCTATTAATGTTTTCGTCATTGTAACTACATAAAACACTAGTTTAATAAAGTCACTCGATAAAATATTGTTGCAGTAAGTTTATTTATAGCTATGTTTTTTTAATCAATCCCGGCGCTTTATTTATTCAGTTAATATGGTTTTTAAAGAGACAAAATTGCAGGCAATCGTGTTGCAGAATATGTCTACATGATAGATAATTATGGTAGCCTTCAATTAAAGAGTAAACAGATTTTTATAAATTAGTGCATATAACTAATTGAACTTCATAACCACTTCTTAACCGTTGGATCGCTGTCAAGAATTTACTTATTTAATGTAAAAAATATTTTAATGCGTCGAATGGTGAAGACTCTTTAGCCTAGTTGCTAGAGACCCCTCATGAAAAGCGAGGCGTCCCCGGTTCAATGCCCGGTTGGGGATATATTTATGACAGTTCAAACATTGGATCTGATCATTGTTTTTAGTGAATTTAAAAAATACAATTATTTATGGCCATTCTGTCCACAATACAGAGAACACTTACTAGTGCGGGAGTATGACACTGAGTATACCCATACTCATACTAAGCCACTGGGCTTAGTATGGAGTATTCGCTATGTGCAAAGCGGGTGGCAGGTGTACAAAAACGATCGCAGCGCACAACGTGACAAAAAATGGAAACTATTGCGGCTGTGTGTAATACTTTCGAACGCGGTTTTTATGATTATATCCATTGTACACATACACTATTCAATAAATTGCACTCAAATAAAGTCAACAAGTATCATTTACTGTTTATTTTGGTTTTTAATTGCAAAAATACTAACAATGTTTACTTGTCATATTTGACAATAGCCGAAAAAGTTGCGCGTTGCCACCGTCGTGCACGTTCCCAATAGGGGGTAAGATTTTATGAACACTATTATTTTCATAAATAGATTTAACCTATAAATAGGTATTAACTTTTTTCTAATATACTGCAATTTTAAAAAGCCTGTACCTATACATATAACTGATTCATACAAGCAATAATGCACCATATTGCTGAACTGTACATTATCGTAAAAAATCTTAATATTAAGGCATTAAAGGATAGGGGAAAGCGTTGTATACAATATTCATGAAACGAAAATATGCTATGAATGGTATTTTGTGTAGTAATCTCATGAAAATCATATGAAGGATGCGTGTTGCGTTGTAATCTCGTCGTAAATGGAATAGTGTAATCGTCAATGATATGAGGTCATGTGAAGGGATATGAGTATTAACATGCGCTAACAGAAATTATGCGTTGTTGAATAGTTTAATTATTATTTTCTTTCTATTTCACGACTAGCTGTTGCCCGTGACTTCGACCGTACATAAAAAGTTTTTCATGCGTGTATCCCGATCCACTAGATCCGCTAGAACTCCGTGATAAAAAGCCTCCTCCGTCTCCTAGTGACACTCCCATAAAAATCCGTTCAGATGTTTCTGAGAGTTCTGTAGCATGCACAAACAACGATCAGTTACAGTTATATTACATGTAAAGAAGATATAGAAGATTAAAATATTTCCTGCCCATTGACCATTTCATTTTTCCGTATGCTTTAGGTCTTAACAGTAGTAAACAAAACCATAAGCTTAAACAATATTTATTATATTATTACCTTTTGTCACCACTAGCCCATTTTTCTTAGTATAATTTTCTCCTGTACGTAAGGTTGCCTGGAAGAGATCGCTGCTTAACGATAAGGCCGCCTTTTTTGTATACATGACTGTATTTTAATTCGCTGTAACTATGTGATTATTTCTGGTGTACAAATAAAGAGTTTATCTATCTATCTATTTCCCTATTCGATTCATCACAGGTCATTCGGAGTCAAGTCTGTGGAAACAGTGGACGACCATTAATTCAGGAGCGGTGTTTCTCCACAGCAATTTGGCCATAATCGCGCTGTCTCATTCGGTTAAGTTTTAATTTCAATTTGCTCGCCTTGTCCAGACACGACTACCTGTTAGGACGTGTTATACTGCGCTCTATTTAAATAATCATAACATTGAACGTGGTTTCAGGGTGTAAGATGTTTGACTCATATTTGAGTCCAAGGTGAGCTCCTCTCATTGTGGTGCATCCATTGAAACGTGGATGAGGTTATGGCGCCCTGTCATTCTTTTCGTAGCAGCATTGAAGCTATTTGTTTTCAGTATGAAAGTCTTACTTATTGGCATCATTGCTTAGGTAACTGTCTCACTGCTGGACTTTTGTCTCCTCTGACCATTTCAGGAGTAAAATCCATAGTCTACCCTAGTTTTGTGTCAAACGTTCTAACTATTTGGCGATCACTGACTAATAAACTGATGATGTCAGTAACCTGACAATATTAATATTGTTCATCGCAAGTTCGCACAGTGTAGACGCCGCCTCGGTCGGTAATTCCCAAGTTAGGATGGACGCAATTAGCCTGCGGTTGCACTTACAACACCAGGACAGTATGCCCCCGCTCAGCTGCTATTGCATTGTTTTATACTGTTTTAAATAATGATAATGTTCTTAGTGACGTAGGTGGATAAAAACTCTAACCATCGACCTACAGTCGTACAAGAATCTTTTGGCGCGTGGATGACGTGTGGGTGACAGAGACAGTGCCTTATAGTTCGCCTTACCTGTAAGGCGCTGTCTCTGTCAACCTCACGTCAGCCACGCGCCAAAAGATCCTTGTAGGACTATATATTAGTGTTTGAAGGTATATTTTGTCGGTTTCGTCAGTTTTCTGTTGCCACTGAAAGCGAGTAACAACATTATTGTTTATTTAACATCAGTCGACAATAGTAGATTGTATAACAAGGGAGCAAAGTAATATTTTTACGGCGAGGGCGCTTTTTTGAATCCAGAGCGAAGTGAGGGATTCTAGAGTAGAATCCCGAGCGTGGCGAGGGATTCTTTAGTAGAATCCTGAACGTAGCGAGGGATTCAAATTATGTCGCCCGA
The DNA here is from genome assembly GCA_905404135.1 of Hesperia comma. Taxonomy (NCBI): domain Eukaryota; kingdom Metazoa; phylum Arthropoda; class Insecta; order Lepidoptera; family Hesperiidae; genus Hesperia; species Hesperia comma. The sequence goes on along the minus strand of FR990029.1, from coordinate 15,007,786 downwards.
GCCAAAAATATTAAATTTGCTCCCGAATGATACACTCTACTTTTCATCCCCCCCTATGAGAAAATAAAAGGCGCCTCAAATTTAGGAATAATACTGTCACAGTCACTAAACTAACTAAACTAAACTGACTAAACTGACTAACCCGACTACCCCGACTAACCCGACTAACCCGACTAACCCGACTAACCCGACTAACCCGACTAACCCGACTAACCCGACTAACCCGACTAACCCGACTAACCCGACTAACCCGACTAACCCGACTAACCCGACTAACCCGACTAACCCGACTAACCCGACTAACCCGACTAACCCGACTAACCCGACTAACCCGACTAACCCGACTAAACCAACTAAACTAATTAAACTAACTAAAGAACTCATTTTTCAAACCAAACCATGAATTTCTAACAATCCGAACTGAAAATTCATTCCCGCCCGCTAAATAGAAAACACCAACTTTGGGCCCCCTTAAGTCCGAACCAAGTCGTCTTTTTCGAATAGGTGGGATGAAAAACTCATTCCCGCCCGCTAAAAGTTTCTTATAGAAAACACCAACTTTGGGCCCCTTTAAGTGCGAACCAAGTCGTCTTTTTCGAATAGGTGGGATGAAAACATTATTCTGTACTTACTAGTGAACTGCCCTCCCTTCGCTTCGGGACCCGTATTAGCCTCTCTCACTTTTCTTATTATTACATATTTCTTTAACTTTCGCAGTTATAATATTAGAAAGATAGGGCTGAAATCTTAATCGTAACCATCCGTTTTGCATCGCTGCAACCGCCGTAAAAATAGAAACATAAAGTGTGCGAAGCTTCTTCTGTCTTTCGGTCTTTTAAAATTGGAGACTTAATTTCACGTAAAATGTTTAACAAACAAAAACTGTACCAAAAGGTACCTATAAAATTAAAAGATAATAGTACGACTTCGATAGCTAATTTCATGGTACCAGTCGGTAATGTATGCATTCGGCACACGGCAAGCAAGCGACATGCTTCACTTATACCGAATGTGGTCACCACTAGTACGGTGAATTTAGTAGCTCCGTTCAAATTACGTACATATAAACAATGCTTTGTCTCATAACTAGATCCTGTTGTGACTTTAATTTGGTTTCCAGTTTCCCACTGTGGAGGAAAAGGGGAGATCTCCCGCCAGGCGATGTCACTGCCTGGGGACCGCGGTTCGAATGTTAACTTCGGACCATTTGTATATATGTTAGATACTGTAGAATCTTCGTTAGCGCGGTTGAGGATGCGTCTTCTGATTGGCCAGTTCAGTATGACGCGTATGACGTAATCTATTGTTTCACTGCACTCGTCGCTCGTAGTTGCGTGGTCAGCATTATGTGCGGCGCGCGCTCATAAATTACTGTAGGTATGCGCCGCTACACCCACATTCGCTTTGTGAACCCTGAAGATGAAGTTGTTGCGTTTGAGAAGTTTACTGATTCTCGCGAAAAAGAAGACTTAAGTACTAATAATGTTTTTTAACATTTAGACCACACCACGTAGGACGGGACAAGACGATTAATTCTAAGAGTAGGATGATAGCGTGGAATATATAAAACCTTACTTCGATGCTAAAGCCCTTCTTTCGTAGATACATTACGAGCAAAGAAAGTTGACATGGACTTAAAGATAAATGTAGACCCTAAACAAGCTCTGAAAGCGTAGAAAAAATCACAATTAGATTACGACATACGACCCTCCGGAACAGAAAACAATCTTCGAACAGATGTAGGTAATCGCAAGTCCATTTCTAATGTTAGGTCCTGTGATCATTAATACACATCGGCGCACGGGCCAGTGATCAGCAACATACGATCATTAGTCCTATGATATATCGACTTCTGATATGTTTATTACTCGGAACAATGTCGATGTATTCGATTCATGAACAGTGTTGGAAGGCCAAATAATGACTTATTATCTCGCGCACACGCTATGTTTTTGGTTAATAGCTTGAGGATGTTATCGTTTTAATTATTTTTATTGAAACATTTATGATTGAATACAATTAAAATTAGCGCTGGAAAGAAAGGTGACACCGAAAATATGAGGTACAAAGAAGAATATCGACCTTTTATGGAAAATAATGGTTTATTGTCCGTTTCATAAATCAATATTAACTTTGGCACAATATTCTTTACACATGGCACTAGATGATTTTTTTAAGCTATTGCATAGATCGCGGGCCTTGGGCGCGGGGACCGAATGCAAAAATTTCGTAACGAAAATTTATTACACCCTACACACAGACATAGTTACTATGTCTATGCACCCACACATCGATAAATACCAGAACTTTTAACTGAGTTAACTAACTTTTACTTTATAACGGCTAAACCGATTTGGCTAATTTTAGTCTTGAAATATTCGTGGAAGTTCAGGGAAGGTTGCAGCGATGAGAAAATATGAAAAATTGCGAGCAAAATACTAAAGATGAAAATTTTAATTTCCCATACAAATCTTACCTGTCAAACATTTGATTTTCGCCCCGTCGGTTCGGTGTTTTAAGAATAATTACATGTAGATCTGGATTAAATAAGGCATTGGAATCGACAACATGTATTCATAATAGTCGAATTATCGCGTATTTAGATTTAAAACATACAAAATAATAACATGACATAAAATAATGACACCTCAGACCAATAAACTATAGACGGCGTGCCGTGAACAAAAGCGTGAAGCCGGCAAAAGTGTGCCTAAAACACACATCGGAACCAATAGAATGCCCTATGTTGACAGTTTGAACTAGAACAAATTTAAACTTTATTTTTTGGAACACAAAGCTTCATTCATTTTTTATTATATAGAACACAAAAGTCGTTTTGGTGTGAGTGCCGCGTGTGTATTACAAGGCGAGGCGTACTTTTTGCCGGCTTCACGCTTTTGTTCACGGCACGCCGTCTATAGTTGATTGGTCTGAGAATGACACTATATTAATGACTTGAGGGTGATAGAGACAGTGCCACACAGGCAAGGCAAACTGTAAGGCACTGTCTCTGTCACCCACACGTTATTCACGCGCCAAAAGATCGTTGTAGGACTTAAATGTCAAATGTCAATTTTCTTTTTAAAAAGAATTATTTTGTCAACTGAAATAGTTCTTATGCTTTTGTTCAGAATATTTAAATCTTCTTTGCACAAATTAATGCATTATCCGTTTCTAATAAACTTTGATGTAACTTTTGATAACTAGGCAACTAAATGAAAACTGGTACACCACTTTCTTGGCCCACTGTAAAACAGTGAATATCTGTACTCGTATAATTTGTGTACAAAGTGTTTTAAATATGAATAAACAAAGTGCATTTATTAATGAAGAAAGTCACGAAAAAATTGTGAAAGAAAATGAGTTATTACTCTATATACATTCATTTTATTATTATTATCACAAATGCAGTATTATTTTTTGTTTTGTTAATTTATACTTATATAATGCTATGCAATAGCTTTACCGCGGCAGTCTCCGAGTGCCACACGTCTTTTTTTATTTTATTTTTCAATTATTCATATTTACCTTTCTTATCTCCATATTTTATGCCTTTTTATCTACCAAGAATATTAAAATTTCTTGCACTTTAAAGATTTTCGATGCAAAATAGATATTTTACGTATAGGTACTCTATTTTATTTGGTACACATTTATTTTCTTTCTTACAAATTGTAACATCAGGCTCATTGGATCGGATAAATTTATCTTGATATTGGCGTGAACACAACAGTTAAATGGGGTATTAGTAAAAATTTACCGACCAAACTAACCAAAAATTCATTGTTACCTCAGTTACCTCAATACACCTCCGCCGCCAAAACCGTCAAAAAATCACGAACGCATCATTACATTCGCATCGAAAAGTGTTTTGCAAAAAATAAATACAAAAAAAGACGAACCGTGACGTAGGTGGTCTTGATTTTATAGCGTAAAATAATAATGGCACCTATGTGTTCTGTTCTATATAATAATGGGGGTACTATTTCTGTGGGCAGCATAATGGTCGGTCGCGCAGCATTCTCTGGGTGGTCGGATTATAACGCAAAGCCGTGGATTAAGCCACATCGACACGTGTGCTTTTCTATGCTTTCAAGTGGCTTTAGGCGATTGTGTAGTTGATTGTACTGCTAGTGATAAGGTAATGCGGGAATTACACGGTTGTTGTAAATTATTATAACAAAGTAAAGCGTCTTGCGGGATGATAGCCGTGATAGTGAATACAAAACTGAAATGTACATCGTCGTATTTTAATTTTCCTTATTAATTGATGATTTTATTCATAAATTTACATGTCACCAAATATATTACTTTGAGTATATATAAAACCACCTTATCGTACCTACTAGATAGTTTCATTTATTGATATTACTTATTTTTATTTTATTATTAAGATTATAATGTATAAAATTATTTTCATCTGCCAATTTGAATCCTATATTAAATTGTCAATTTAAATTACCAGCATCTTCAGTATTTCGGTGCTTACATTAGGTACTTACTTTTATTTGTACCTATTTATTTTTCCACAAACAAAAATTTAAGAAAATTCCGAGTGTAAAATCATTTAGTTTCTTGTTTAAAGCGTATCGTGTTGAATAAAAAGCCTTTCAGATCCCTTCCCTCTGTTATAACGGGAAGCCTGGCTCCGCTGTATACTCAAATTCCTGGATGTGACCTGATTCCAGTTCTATATTACAAAAGCATCCTAAACCCACAGTGCGACGCATATTTTCGCGATCAAATCATCAAAAGACGCAAGCCGCCCACAAATAACTGCTACCGTTTATCGGTAATCGGTAACATGATTATAATTTTTTAACTTGCGGAAATTAACTGCGTTTCAAAATATCTGTTATATTCTCTCAAGTTATTAACATAAGGTCTATTCTACATTGGCTATATTTTTTGTGGTCATAGCATTAAATTGGTATTCGTTTTACGCCCTTTTATAAATGACAAACGAACCGCGAAGTATTCTATCCGACTGTTTGCGCAGTGGACGTACGGACTACAGACGTTGGCGAAAAATGGATTTTTTGTCCGAATAATGGTATTAAATTTTGCCCACATCGAGTCTGAATAATAGTGTTAAATTTCGTGGATCCATCTCGAAATATGATGAATCTGTCGGTTCTCCTTTTGTGATACATTTTTCATCCAATCTGTAATGCCGCCAAAGACTTATGAAGCATTAACTACGGTAATTTTGTTATGCAGGACTTTTTAAGTTGGTAATATTTTGTATTTGAACTTTTTAGTTGTATGAGGGTAAAAATCAGGGTTTCTCCTCAGAATCAGACTTAGATAATCGACATAATGTGTGCTTTTGCAATCTAAGAGCATTTTTTCACACTTGAATACGATAGTGATGCGACATGACAATAAATTAATAGCATCATCGCTGCAACAGTTGCGGTCGTAGTCGCAGCCATTTTACGGGTCAATTTCAACAGGTCCATAAAAATTCTCATTTCCGTGGACTTTTTTATCTTAAAGATTTTTAAAGAAAATTTTGGCGTTAATTATAGTTCTTGATAATGTATGTATCCTTGCTTCATATCTAGCAGATAAGTTAAGAAACTAACGAGATATCAAGACTCAAAAATTTCGTTTCACGGCGATGAAACATGCGTGCACGGCAATGAAAAAAGGATCCACGGCAATGAAAGAATTGTGCCACGGGAATGAACACATTCACGGAAATGAAAATCCATATTAAACATAATATTTTACCTGAGTATTATACTAACATACAATAGATATACGCCTGTCTCCGAAAGAGAAAGACATACCCGGACTGTTTCTCTTCATCTGATCCTATAAATTCCTCCCATATTATATTACAAACAATGAATTGGATCCACCCAGAGTTTGTGTATGGGGGCACCTAAGATTTCGATAGATATTACAAAAGAAGAATGGGAGTAGAATAAGGAAAGAAAGACTAGTACAGCTGAGGTCTTTAAGTAGTGTTGCGAGTGTAACTCATCAGTCTTTAGTTACTTATTCTACTCTCATTCATTATTTATATAATATCTCCTTGCCATTTTATTACTTTGGTTACTTTTTTAATACTGTTTTCACACAAATAATTTGTGTGAAAACCGTTAGACATTATAATTATGATATATATTTTTTTGAAATGATCTTTTCACGATCTTTCATTTGATACCCATATTGCTAAGGTAAGAAAAAAAGAACCTATCCCCTTTTTTACATTTGCGGGCGCCATTTTGAAAATCTAACTAGCCTATGATGCTACCACTATTGTGACAAATTCAACGACATGTTATGTGTCAAAAGCCGTTGAGCCGTTTGAGCTGTAGAGCGTGCCAAAGAAATGAACATATAATTATACAAACATTTTATACAAATATAAAATACGTACATACTTACATACAATTTAACAAATCATTGCCCTTCTTCTGACGCAGTTTGAGAGTCAAAAACACACTGCGCACGGCGATGAAAACATAAGCCACGGAAATGAAACACAAGGCCACGGCAATGAAACTCAAGTGTGTTACAAGGCACGGCAATGATTTTTTTTTCATTGCCGTGTCTTTTTTTTCATCTCCATAGCAAATTTTGGCCACGGAAACCACGGAAATGAAAGCATGGCGATGATAACCAAGGCTTAAATATAAAATAACAAAAAATCTATTAGTTATTCAAAGTAATAAACACTTCACAAATAAACATAACAGAAATGGCATTCTATCGATTGCGCAATCAAGAGGTCAAACTCATTCAAATAGAAGTTATACCTATCTACGGCGATGAAAGTAAAAATGTCCACCAACAGAAAAATGGAATACTTTTATTTATGCCGCGAAAACGCAGGCACTTGGGCATGTCCTTCCTTGTGGAGCGCTTAGATGGCACTAATATGCAACGTTTAGTACACACGGGGCGGGACGCAAGTCCTTAGATAAAACAATATTCTTCAACATGTTTAGGCTATGGCGATGAAAGGTGGTTCTGGGACAAGTACATTTTTATTAGCCATTCGTTGTATTGTTTAGATATTTGAATAAATGTATTACGTAACAATACTTTAACTATTCACGTATCAAATAAACCTAAATTAAAATATAAATAATCAATAGATTTTTCTCAATGACTCTTAATACTCATCGAGGTGACTTGTGGACAGCCACGGCAATGAAAGATTTCGAGGTTTAACATTTTTTTTTAGAGTATCTATTATACCTATTAATAAAATATTGAGTGCCACACATAGATGACCAATTCAGCTAACCAGAAAAAAATATTAGAACATTACAACTATGTTTTTTAGTATCGATTTCATCGATGCCACGCAATTTTAGGTCGCGGGAAATTCACCCTTACACACTTCGACGTCAAACGTCGACGTCCGTATGAATAAAACTATGAATTTTCATACAAATCTCGTAAGTCGCGCGAAGTTCTGCACCATAGTATCGTATCGGTAGTCGCAAGTATGAATAGACGCTAAGACCTAAGTGATAATAATTTTAAACATGCACAACATTTCCATAACCTATCAGTTTAAAGGTCTGTGCAGTTTACAAACCCAGTACTTCTAGCATGGAAGCCGACAGTTGTTGTATATTTTATGAGTGTCTATTCGTTTTATTCTTTCATTGGTACCTACCTACGTTGTATTAAAATATGCAATTTATCTATGTTCTTCTACGGCGTCTACGTGGTAGAGACTTTATTAATGCCGTACTTTGACGTTCAATGATCAATGAGTGATTGTAAAGACGTATTCCGAATAAAATTCATCCATTCTTTGACGGATCCCGTTGCGAATACTTCACAGCAAATGTTTACTCAAATGAGTTTCGGATCCTCACCAAACATTGTCGAGTGTATTTTGGCGGCGAATGCTTTTCGACACGTACCCCACGTTTTTTGATCTTGTGCCGGCATGTAACCGACCAGTAGCTTTTGTTGGATCAATTTTAGTGAGGCAGTAGTTGCTCAAGCAGTTTATTGTTCTTAAATCTTTAAAAAAATAATCTTAAATAAAGTAGATTAGTTACTAGTGAAGTACCTATCTGGTCCATGAATCGGGAGTCCCGATTTCAATTTTCTGTTGTTTATGCCACTCGCGATTATCATTAGTAATTATAATTGAAATTACATACATAGGTACTTTTCGATATTTATGTACTTATTCATTATTGCTTCAGCAGCAAACAGCCTCACCCTTTTAGCATAATTATACCTAATATACATATATCAGGACCTCTCAAGTCATAGCATAGGGAAATCTATGAAAAAATATACAACAGACATGTCAATGTCTATCTATACATCATAATAAGCCAACCAAACGCTTGATATAATTAACTCATCAACATTATAGAAAACATTAAAGTGAAGCCTTTTATCAATACCAGCCCCACTTTTGTAGCAGAATATTCTCTTATTAAAAACCCGATGAAAATACCAGATTCATAGATGATGACGATATTGACCGCATTATTGAACCGTACAAAATCCACCATCCAAATGGCCCATGCGATGGTCGGCGGTCGTGTGGCGGTCGTGCGATATGACACATTAGCGCGCGTTTGTTGACAGCGCGCCATTTGCAATTAGCTATGGATATAACACGCGCGGCTAGTGTTGCTCTGCTTAGTTCTCGATATTAAACATTTTTATCGTTTAGTTTGCTACAAGAGTTCAATTCATTTCGATTTTTTAACATGTTTTCTATTATTACCTAACTATAACTTATTCATGTAAATGTAACCGTTCAAAACGCCTTTGAACATAAATTATGAAGTCTAAAATCTTATAAAAACACCTTAAAATTTGCAGGTATCGAGGCTTTTCCGCCCTTTTATTGGTTAATATTCTAGACCTTTAAAATATTCACGTGTTAAGTCAAGATTGAAACGCGACTATTAGTCATTGGACATATAATTTATCATTTACTAGAGAACCGCCCGCGCTTCGCTTCGGGACCCGTAGGTAACACCCGCGTAGGTCCCGCTCCCGTAGGAATTTAGGCTAAAAAGTAGCCTACTACTCGCTCTCTTCACTCCACCCTGTCTGAGATGTGTGGAGCCCTCGGGACAGTTAGTTCCCCTTTGAGGATGTCTCTCGCGGCCCGTTAAAACGGGCCAGTCCTTGGGTTGGGCCCTAGGGCCCTTGGTTGTCCATCTGTGGTTAACCAATAGGTCAAGTCCGGTGAGTGGTGACCTTTTTACAGGCCACAGAGTCTTAAACGGGATGGGGTTCATCTTCGCGCCGCCCAGGCGATCGAGCCCCTGCCGGGTGAATCCCGCTGGTGGGAAGCCCAGCAGGAGCTGATCAGCGTCGGGCGACGACTTACGAAGCCCCAGTATCAGTCAGTGCTAGGCCCGTCCCGCGCAACCAGCAAGTCGCGCGGGAAGGCCCAGCGGTCCGGTGGACGGGTGTGGAGCGGCGCCAGGTCCTGCAGATGCGGGAACCGCGACGCGTCGACACGCCCGAACATGTTGCGTGCCAATCGCTCGATGAAGTCGTCCAGGCTCTCGACTCGAAGGTCCCTCTGGATGACGGCGTTCCTGACGTACCTCGGCGCACCAGTCAGCCGGCGGAGCGCAATCGCCTGAACTGCGCGCATCCTCTTGCGCTGTGGTTCGCTGGCGAGCGCGTACCACGCCGTTGCCGCGTACGTGAGGCGGGGTCTGATGTAGGTCTTGTAGACCCCGAGCTTCAGTCCGAGAGGGAGGCTCGAGGAGAGCACTGGTTTCTGCCATCGCACTTCTGGAATTCGCGACGGCTTTCGTAACCTGTGGCTTCATCGAGAGTCTTCCGTCGATTTTGCCCAAGTATTTGGGCTGTGGGGCCCATTGGATATCTTGTCCATGAAGCTCCAGAGTAGGGTCCCGCCTGTTGAGGTATCCTCCTATGTTCACAGCCGGCGTCTTCCCGACATTCACCGACAGTCTCCACGCGGCGAGCCATTCGGGGAGGGCATCAAGCGCACGCTTCATCTTGACAATGGCGTGGGTTCTATTCAGCGACGTGGTGATGTACGCCACGTCATCGGCATACAGGGCAAGCGACGCCCCCCCTGCCGCCGGGATGTCGTCGGTGTAGCAGGCGTAGCAGACCGGGGACAGGCAATTCCCTTGCGGGACGCCGGCTGCGATCGGACGCTCGGTGGATTCGGCGTCTTCAACCACTACTCTGAAGCTTCTATTTTCGAGGAAACTGGAGATCAACTTAACGGCACTCCGGGGCGCCGACGGCTGCGAGATCTTGTAGAGAAAGCCGTCGTGCCAAACACGGTCGAACGCCTTTTCCATGTCGAGGAATACTGCACACACGCGTTCTCTCTTATTCAGAGCCGCGGTAACGGTGTGCAACACACTCGACAGTGTAGCCGTGCTGTTCAGCGGCATCAAAAAGTAGCCTTCCACTTCTGTTGGCAGCTAGGCTATTCCACCCCGGATGCTTGCAGTTCCAGTCGCCCGCGCCCACCACCGGTGTCGGCGAGTCCAGCAACTTGCGGACATCAGCCAACAGGATAGTGCCAGCGGGCGGGCGGTACACTGAACACAGCCGGAGCGGGGAGTTCTCGAGGCAGAGCTAAAGTAGCCTATTACATTTGCCTATGACTTAAGTAAATTACATGTAGTATTTGATAGCGTAATTCAGAACTTGCAAATGAATTTTGTTAACGCCATCTATTGGCAACTCCGAAAATAAATATCTAGTAACTAACAAAACATCGATCTTCCCATGGGAATGGGATGTTTTTCCGCGGTAAAAAGTAGCCTACGTCACTCTCCACCCTCCTAACTATCCCCACACACATAAACCTTACCATATAATAGCTTTGTTGCGACGTGAAAGCGTCACAAACAAACAAACAAACAAACAAACAAACAAACACACTTTCACATTTATAATATTAGTAAGGATAGTAAGGATAACAAACACAATATTACAGCGGTACAAGATCATTATCGCCATGTCACTTGTAAGATCGTGTTAATGATTTTTGTAGGTACCAGAGAACATTAAATTATTAAGTTTATTTCATTATAATGAGCAGTGAAATAAAAAGGAGAATAATGAATTTATTTGCAAAAATCCGGATCAGTTTGCCAATTGTCGATGTTTCAATTTAACAACACTATCACATCCGAAGGCTTGCAAAGAGGTATCGCGGGATAAGTGATCATTATGTAATCTTCGACCGTTGGTGCCGCGTGTGTTCCCAGTTCCCACCACCAGGGTTATAGGAAGAATGACCTATCATTCATACACATTTTAATACACCTGAACTAAACTCCGTCCGCGTTCGATATGGAATTTATTTTAATGACAAACCACACTAATGCCAGCTTCTTCGGTTGGAGATTGAAGGACAGAATTTAAAATGCCTTAAGTAAATTTTGATCCTATGCTAAATTAAACTGTGAAGATACATAGGTACTAAGTTGCTTTTAGCGGAGAGTGCAATTCCAAATTCTCGGTTATTCTACTGTAGAATGTAGCGCACTGTTACTTAAAAACATTGTTATCACATGAAAAAATAAGGTTTAAATAAGGCCTAAAGCGTATTTTCCTGTATTACGTAATCATAAGGTCTCAATATTGGTTTAGATCGATTAATGATTTTAAAAAAGAAAAATGCACGACACCGATTAATTATATAACATGCTAATCATCTTGGGCCTTATTAATAAACGCGGCTCAAAATTACTCCAGGCTTAATTTTTTATTATTATTAAACATGGCATAACTTTAAGCCATGTTTATTAATAAGGTCCCTTAAGTTTAACATTAAAGACTTACCATCCACTGTTACGTTACTAAGATGTCTGTTACTATTCATTAAAATTGTAGTAGTTATATTTTGATGGAATAAATCAGTGGATATACTACGATTTCAATTGATATTTGAATTTATTTAACTCCTGATCTAAGATTAAAATTAATTTAAGTTTCATCAAACGTGATGATAAAACCGTATCTCGAAGTAATTATAACACAATTAATGGCTTTTAGCGAATCTACCTACACCTCCGACCTTACATTTTGTATGCATCGAAATTAATGCAAATTGCCGTATTCGGACGAAACTGGAAGGTTTTTGTGCAATTTGATTAATTGAATTTATATCTAAAGGAAGGCGTGGGTGTTAGAATAATGACGAGTAATTTATTGAGAAATTCGTTTAAAAACTATGTAAGTAACTTCAATCTACTAGGCCTAGTGCAACATTGACCTCTCCTTTCAATTGAGAGTCTTATTCCTCTATTCGCTACTCCAAGGTGTTTTTGGGAGCGTGTTGGTTTAGCCAAAATTCAGGTAAGTTTGGACAAAGGTTCTCTAAGGCAGTTTATCTGCTTAGCTTTTTACTTAATGTGTGCATGTCTGCTGTCCATGATCGGTGTACAATCCTGATTCTCAACCAGAAAATTTGGTCGTTTACTATGTAACTCGGCAAGACAGACGTGTGGCCGACCCTGAAAACACTATTGTGTACAATTCATTTTTCGAACATGCCTTCATCTTGCTTTTCAATGGGAAAATCGGGTATTTACGATTCAACTTGCTATCACACTCCCTTTTCATCCAATATCAGACCCGACTGGATTGAAATCAACTATGAACTCTAAAACTAAGTCTTCTTGGTCTAGCTTTTGCATAGCATCCATCTCTCTAGTCCATAATCTAACATTGCTGATTCAGTTCGCTCCTACACTCCTTTTCTCGTGCAAGTCCTCGCCAAGACCTCGCCAAGTCCTCGCCAAGTTATCTGTGGACAAATTAATTACCGGTCCTCCACACCATATCGGCATCATTAGCTGTGTATTGGTGTCGCTCTTTCATTTCAGGTGGCCTCTATCTTATCTAAAGAGGACGTGCGGGTGGTACAGACCGTTTCATTGTTACGACCAACTTAACACACAATCATACCAAACAGTGCCTTACTGTGCTTGAAATAAAACAAAAACTCGATCGATAGCTGCCTTTTTTCCCCGCAGTTTTCACTCTACACTCGTGAAAGGAAAGTCGAATTTGTAGCTATGGTGATAGAGTTTGGTTTACAATGTGCGCAAATGGTTTTTCCGGTAGTTTTACAACCCGAACGGTTTAAAGCGACAACGGGCCACTTGTTCTCTGATAGGTATGTAAATAAGTAGATGGATGGCTGGTCACCGACCAGTTGTTTGTCGTGAAGTCGCGATAACAGTTATGGGGCAAGTTTGTCACCAACCTGTACTGTATCTGCTCCACACGTTGATAATATGGTAGTAATTTAACGTTAATAGGCTCATATCAGCCTTGGGGCAATGACCGTTTTTAAATTGTAGTGTTTAGACACGTAGATACATGGTATGACCTTGTTTATGAATTGTATGGATAGTATAGGTGATACGAAATTCTAGGAACTCTAGGTGGTTAGTCTGAAAGGATGACTCAAATGCGAATTCCGCGTTCATCTAAATTTTCAATTGGATGTTCAAATTTATGTTTGTATGCTGATGACATCTAGGACGACGCTACTTTGCTGGGTACTTTAAAAGGGGTGGCTCTACGAAAAACCTAGTCCAAGCTATGAGCTCGTCTATTCAATTTCATAAATTATAATTCCTGATGTAAACGAATTTAAACGAATTCTGCATCCGTTTAAGAGTTTGCCTAATCAATAAAAAAATCCTATCTTATTCAGAACACAAAAGTATACTAGGCAACAGAGTTCAAACGCAGTTCCATACATTTTAACACCAATAAAATTTTTCTTTAAAACTTCGTCGGTAACGTTGTTAACCAAACGTAAATCTCGACGATTCGGATATTTTGATTGTAGCCGGAGTTGATTAAATTATCAGCTGAGGGTTTGATTGAATTCCCAAATTAGACCGCGGACGTCGCAGACAACTTGGACTTCTGACATTCGTGATGGATGACCTTGTTTACGATAGAAATTTATGGTAACTGGTTTGAATTTTGTTAAGGGATTCATGTATCGGGACGAAAATGGGATTTGAATTAACGGAGTGGGTTTTTCTAATATGACTTAATCTTTTTTTAAGTATTTATTTAATGATTTTTTGTTTATATACACCATCAAATAAAATACACATACAAAAGCACAAGATAGTAAACATGAGTCCCCAGTCCAGTTTTAATATCTTTTAAATATGTCGTTTCGTGAAGATCGGCTAGCTGACTCTACCATCCTCTTATTTTGGACATCTTCCTAACATCTTGTTGTTATATTATCTAACTAGCAAACCGCCCTCGCTTCGCTTCGGGACCCGTAAGTATCAGCCGCGTAGGTCCCGCTCCCGTAGGAATTTCGGGATAAACTCCCGATCCCGCGGGATATTCGGAAAGACAGACTTGTTATTTTAATATTAATATGTTTGTTATGAAGCTATACCCATACTCGTAGAAGTTTTTCCCGCGTAAATTCGGATTCCGCGGGATTTCCGGGATAAAAAGTGTCCTATGTTATTCTGGGTTATAAACTATCCGTGTACCAAATTTCATTTAAATCTATTTATCCGTTTTTGCGTGTTTGAGGACAAAACATACAAATTTTCACATTTATAATATTAGTAGGATGCCACAGAATTCGCAAAGTGCGAGTATTTTTGGCGCGTGAAAATGTTTAATGAATTTTTTGACAACTTCGACAGAGCAGTTGAGTGGAGGGAGTTTTTCCCGTATAAATCCCGATCCCGCGGGAAGTCCGGAACAAAAAGTAGCCTATATAATGCTCCATAACCTCCTCTACCTTCCACTGAAAGTCCCATAAACATCTGAACCCGCGACCTCGTTCCCCAATATGAGTTTTTCCAACGTTAATAAGGATTCCACGGAATTCCGGGATAAAAAGTAGCCTGTATATTGCTCCAAAACTGCCTCTATCTCTCAGTGAAAGTCCTATAAAAATGAAACCCGCGCCTTCGCGCATACGAGTTTTTCCCACGTGAATCCTGATTCCGCTGGAATTCCAGGATAATAAGTAACCTATGTTTTGCTCCAGAACCTTCTCTATCTCTCAGTGAAAGTCTCACAAAAATCTAAGCACGCTACAAAAATGACAAACCTTAAGTCAACTCGAATAAACACTGCACCTCTAATTGTACCAACTTTATCCCCATTTTGCACCCTTTGCTGGCATTTTTTTAAATACCTACTGATTTAACATTAAAAATTACTTATTTAACTATAATAATTTTTAAACATGGGGTTAAAATCATTTTCAGTTTAGTCAGAAAGTTACCTTAAAAAATTACAAATTTCCGCATTCATTTGTGTTTTTTTTCTTTTCCTTACAAAATATCGAAAAACTGAGAAACACGTATTCTATTAATTTAAGTGATAACCCTTTGTTGCAAATTTGAAGTAAATCGGACGACGTTATAAAAAATTTCCATACAAACTTTAGTCACCTATCCCTAGGGAACCTTAATATTATTCGAAAAAAAAAGTAGCCTATAATAGACACCAGTATATAGGTAATAACTTTACCAAGTTTCAATAAAATCCGTCCAGTGGTTTACGCGTGATGATCGGTCAGACAGACAGACAGACAGACAGACAATAAATAAAAAAAATATATTTTTGAGTTCTATCTCGATATGTAAGTGCCCCTTAGTCGAAATTTCAAAAAAATATTCAATGTACAGAACACGTGCTCCTACAGTTTTATTATAGTATAGATTTCTTGACTACCAACGCATCAATAATGTCTTTGATATGCGATGTCAGCTTGTTTCTGGCTTAATTAAGTGGAAAAAAGTGTTTATAAACTTTTGATGAGATACCAACCAATGTCGCCGTTTGTCATCATGTCATCTTGTTCTAATAGTCATCATTATCAATGTCACCGTAATCATTGTTACTAATATGACTACTTTCTTTAATCGTAAACTATTTAGCAAAATTGAAGCAAGGCCGTGGGCTATAACAAGGTATATTATCGAGTCACGTAATTATTCCGGTTTTTGTAATCTATCCTGTACCACCGATTATGGTTTGTTATTTGTGTGAATTTACCTACTTGTTTTTGGTTAGCGATATACCTTCTTTAAGCAAGATCACTTTCATTTGTAGAAATATTTATTTACTTATCTTTTCGTTATTGCAACCCTTATATATTATGACTAAAAGCATTTTCACCATTCTACCTACTCTGAGACTTCGTGAAAAATGAAAGTAACGGCAATCATATACTTTATTGCCGATTAAGCTTAGGCACAGCAAACTGTCTACTATTTAAATAATTTAGGAAAAAAATAATAAGTACCTACATGCACCAGAGACATGGCTTTAAAAGTATTTACGAAAGATATGCAACTATGTAGCATTTAGATATTTATCTATGTTCGTATGTTGAAGCTAGTGTAGTTATAATTTCGTAATTATTGTGGTATTCTAGAACTAGTAAAACGCAACATAGATTCCTGGTACCAGCTGTAAGGCAAAAGGAATTTGTTTAAATAATAAAAATAAGCACAAAATTACCAACAGTCAATGCAATCCTAAAGACAATCAATAAAGTCGTAGTAAAATCAGCTTTATTGACGCAAAAGCTGTTTGTTGTTGTTCAATTGTCTTGTTACTGATACACTGCAAGATTTGTATGCAAGTTGCATAAGTACTGTAAACGAATAGTGTATTGTATGCGTGTAATAGAACTATTTCGTTTCTGTATTGAGTGCGACGGGGCCCAACCGTACCATCCGTCGATGACCGTCGTGTGCCCCACGCGACCTTTCACCTTAGGGGACAGAACAAAGTTTCCGTAGAGTTGAAATATCATAGAACGGTAATATAAAATATCGGTAACTTAAGTTAACAGATTATACGAGTACATAGTAGTTGTCAATGTGACAATAACGTTACCTATTAATAATTTATTAAAATTAAATAAAACGAATGATAATTTTATACCCATGCGCCCTGCATACTTAGAGAATTTATTTTTATTAATTCCTGAGCTACTATTTAGGTATATCCCGTATAGTAATTTTTTCATTTTGGTTGTAAAATGTAATTATTTATTTGTATTTCAGTGATATTCGATTTCACTAAAGATTATTTTATTGCCCATGTTCATTGGCAACTAATTTTATTTTGAACACTTTCAATAGCAAAGTAAGAAAAAAATCACCGTTTAGTATTAGGTAAAGAAACATCCTTCAATTGCGCGTATCATAGAATTTTTATTTATACCTATATCCTTTATTTTTACCTACTAACACAGTGGGGTTCTAAACGTACTGCTGCGTGTCAACTCGCCACATTTTTCAAATACCCGACATATTGCGTAATATTTATATAATTTTTAACACTGTTTGCAAACAGCTTCTTATCAATACTGTGTTCATAGTTTACAAATAGTTCATAAGCTTTGCAAATACACGTCTATCGTACCTACGTACAGAAACAGCGACTAAATTTAACATATGTTATTGTGTTATTTGAATAAAATGCGAAGGTAGATAGTCTGTGTGATCTTTTTACTGTATAAATAGAAGTGAAATCAAATAAAACAATATGGTATATATTTGCTAACAAAAAAGTGTAACTAAAGGCGACTCCACGCACGCGTGTGCGTCGCATAAATCCAGCTGAATATGAATAACTGTTGCAGATTATGTTATTGATAAATGGTCATATCGCACCAGCCAATTGCGCTGAGAAAAAATACTGAGCATGAATAATAATTATTCAGTTTTATTGCCCAAATCACGGTTCGTTGCTAATGGTGCGCTGACCATGGGGCACAGGGTCCGCTTTATTGAGTTTTTTCGATAAACGATTAACGAACGGGCCTCCGATTTCCGTAGGACAATGTAACGCATAAATTTTATTGGACAAATAAAATGTTTCCGCGTTTGATACGCGTTCGTTGAGGTCCCAACGTTTTGTTCGTGTTATTGGCGAATGGACGCGTGTTAGAATATTGCGATCGATTATTGTTCTTATTTACCATAAATACCATATTTTGGCAAAATTAATATACCTACAATGTACTTACGGTACCAAAAAATTAATTGGAATATTAAAATTTTCACGGAATAATTTTGCCATCCATCGTAATTCATGACTCTAGTGAGCCATCCATACCTAATAGTTTATCGAGGATGAAAAAAACAATGCAAAGATTCTTTGTTTCCTAAGAATCGATAAAGTTTAAAAAGATGTGAAAAGTTTATAATATCGCTCTACCAGCTTGATAGACTAGCCTTTTCATGTACCTAATAAGGAGACCCAAACTTAGCAGTGAATGTTAATGTGATGTAAATAACTTAAATTAATAAAATTATGTAGATTTATCTGCGAAAAGGTGTTCGATTAAAGACAGCAATATGAACAAAGGCATCTCTGATAGATTACCTACTGGCATATGAACAAGAGAGAAGAGTTGGCATTAATGATTTAATTAATCCAGGTAACACCAAAGTTTTATCCTAAGAAGAAACTAGATAAGTAGGTACAAGCTTTGTAAAACCGTGACTGACAATCCTAACAATTTAAGTTTTGTAACCTTACCTAGAAATATACAGTCATATGAATATAAAAGCAGCGCTATAATAATCAGACGTACAAAGGACATCCCGAGGTAAAGGTTTGTTGCGCAACTCACGACCACAAGCGATATTGCCGTCATTACACTACGCAAATAGGACGAGACTCGACAATCAACAATCTTAAATAATCATAAAACGAAAGGCTTTGCTAGCCTCTATAAATTACGACGTTATCAACAACACAAACAGTGTACGGCTTAAATTAAATAAGACAAGTTATCTCTCGCACGTAATCAAAACGGACACAGATCTGCGTAATAATTGTTGTTGAGAGATGTAAAAGGGGACTATTTTAAAGAAACTATTGAAAGGTCTAGAATGTAGAGGCGTCCAAAGTTGACCCCTGCTTGATCACCCTTTTGCTTGAGTCAGTTGCCAAATGACTTGAGATGTTCCGGTTGAAAGCTTGAGAACCAGTCCATTCTTTCTTTCCTCTTTTATCTTCCTTGGCCGGGAACGCATTGATATGTTTGGTATTACCAATGTTCGCTTCCTACCTTACCTGTAAAGCTTTACTCACCATTGAGAACATAAAAAAGTACTCTTATTTCTGTGGGTAGGGTGCGCAGAGCTTTCCCTTACGGAAAGAAATTATAAGTTAAAGTTAAGTTAAGATTTGAACCCAGGCTCCCCTATGTTTTCCAACGTTCAAAGCACTAGCCTGAGTAATAAAACATTAAAATTTATGGAGATAACATTTGTAATTGAAATGACTATTTAAACCACAGTGCCATTGTAAACAATCCTCACATCATCAGCAATAATGCCATAACAAACAATCAATTACATCTCGCAAATCTGTATTGCGATTATTTTTAGTTGCACCATTCTACAAGCAAGGACATGCAATGAGAACTGATGCCAAAGCAAACTCACATGTTTACAGACCGGTGCTGATAATGCGATAACTGTGATCACTTGTTTCTCCTGTCACAGATTAAATTATGGTTATTCTCTTTCATATCAACAATCGATTAAAGATCTTGTCTTCTAAGGCATAAGGGTCACCTGTTTTGTCTTCAAATCATAAAACTATAAAGTCGCTAATGTGGTCAAAGGAACCCTCTGTTTGAATTATCCATCCTGTCGCCTGTTTTTATAACATTCGGGATACTGATTACGATGTTTCGTTTACCTTTTTAATTATCATCGATCGAGGCTCATTCACACGTTAAGATCAAAATGTATGCGTAAACAAATTCTATGTTAAAACAATCATATCTTATTTGGCCCACTTTCATAATATCGATTTAAAGTTATTCCTATTCAGGACCTATTGTTTAGGTTCTCGCTATACAAAATAGTCTCATATTTTTTATCTTATGTCACGGCTGTTTTATACATATTTTGTTCTTATGCATAAGTTCTTAACACCGTCGATACATAGATCTTATACTATAGCGTTCAGGTCTCGTCCAGTGTTGTTCAAGCTTAGACAATAAATCTATCACTCGATTCATGTACCAACTTATACAACGCTTCAAACAGGCCAAACTTAAATAAACTGGGATAAGCACTTTTATTCCTCACTAGAGAACCGCCCGCGCTTCGCTTCGGGACCCGTAGGTAACACCCGCGTAGGTCCCGCTCCCGTAGGAATTTAGGCTAAAAAGTAGCCTACTACTCGCTCTCTTCACTCCACCCTGTCTGAGGTGTGTGGAGCCCTCGGGACAGTTAGTTCCCCTTTGGGGATGTCTCTCGCGGCCCGTTAAAACGGGCCAGTCCTTGGGTTGGGCCCTAAGGCCCTTGGTTGTCCATCTGTGGTTAACCAATAGGTCAAGTCCGGTGAGTGGTGACCTTTTTACAGGCCACAGAGTCTTAAACGGGATGGGGTTCATCTTCGCGCCGCCCAGGCGATCGAGCCCCTACCGGGTGAATCCCGCTGGTGGGAAGCCCAGCAGGAGCCGATCAGCGTCGGGCGACGACTTACGAAGCCCCAGTATCAGTCAGTGCTAGGCCCGTCCCGCGCAACCAGCAAGTCGCGCGGGAAGGCCCAGCGGTCCGGTGGACGGGTGTGGAGCGGCGCCAGGTCCTGCAGATGCGGGAACCGCGACGCGTCGACACGCCCGAACATGTTGCGTGCCAATCGCTCGATGAAGTCGTCCAGGCTCTCGACTCGAAGGTCCCTCTGGATGACGGCGTTCCTGACGTACCTCGGCGCACCCGTCAGTCGGCGGAGCGCAATCGCCTGAACTGCGCGCATCCTCTTGCGCTGCGGTTCGCTGGCGAGCGCGTACCACGCCGTTGCCGCGTACGTGAGGCGGGGTCTGATGTAGGTCTTGTAGACCCCGAGCTTCAGTCCGAGAGGGAGGCTCGAGGAGAGCACTGGTTTCTGCCATCGCACTTCTGGAATTCGCGACGGCTTTCGTAACCTGTGGCTTCATCGAGAGTCTTCCGTCGATTTTGCCCAAGTATTTGGGCTGTGGGGCCCATTGGATATCTTGTCCATGAAGCTCCAGAGTAGGGTCCCGCCTGTTGAGGTATCCTCCTATGTTCACAGCCGGCGTCTTCCCGACATTCACCGACAGTCTCCACGCGGCGAGCCATTCGGGGAGGGCATCAAGCGCACGCTGCATCTTGACAATGGCGTGGGTTCTATTCAGCGACGTGGTGATGTACGCCACGTCATCGGCATACAGGGCAAGCGACGCCCCCCTGCCGCCGGGATGTCGTCGGTGTAGCAGGCGTAGCAGACCGGGGACAGGCAACTCCCTTGCGGGACGCCGGCTGCGATCGGACGCTCGGTGGATTCGGCGTCTTCAACCACTACTCTGAAGCTTCTATTTTCGAGGAAACTGGAGGAGATCTTGTAGAGAAAGCCGTCGTGCCAAACACGGTCGAACGCCTTTTCCATGTCGAGGAATACTGCACACACGCGTTCTCTCTTATTCAGAGCCGCGGTAACGGTGTGCAACACACTCGACAGTGTAGCCGTGCTGTTCAGCGGCATCAAAAAGTAGCCTTCCACTTCTGTTGGCAGCTAGGCTATTCCACCCCGGATGCTTGCAGTTCCAGTCGCCCGCGCCCACCACCGGTGTCGGCGAGTCCAGCAACTTGCGGACATCAGCCAACAGGATAGTGCCAGCGGGCGGGCGGTACACTGAACACAGCCGGAGCGGGGAGTTCTCGAGGCAGAGCTAAAGTAGCCTATTACATTTGCCTATGACTTAAGTAAATTACATGTAGTATTTGATAGCGTAATTCAGAACTTGCAAATGAATTTTGTTAACGCCATCTATTGGCAACTCCGAAAATAAATATCTAGTAACTAACAAAACATCGATCTTCCCATGGGAATGGGATGTTTTTCCGCGGTAAAAAGTAGCCTACGTCACTCTCCACCCTCCTAACTATCCCCACACACATAAACCTTACCATATAATAGCTTTGTTGCGACGTGAAAGCGTCACAAACAAACAAACAAACAAACAAACAAACAAACAAACAAACAAACAAACACACTTTCACATTTATAATGTTAGTAAGGATAATATTTTATTTAACAATATTCGAAACAATAATATTGTCTCCAAGCTGCGAAGGGAAACGGAATCAATTAGGCGCACAATCGCAGAAAGCAACGCGACGCAGGTTATCATTATTTTCCTCTCAGTTAATGGGAGCGTTATCTTTACGGAAGCTTCGGACATCGTGCACCGTAACTTGTCATGTGCCACGGCGCACGGGGCAATGGTCTCATGGCAATTTGAGGGGCAGCATAGCGTTAAGATCATTACCTCACACAGTCGTGTTCAAGTTTGTCATTTGGACGCCACACTGATGCGTATCAACGTTTCCCTGGTGATTCGCGGGAAGGTAACGCGGAAGTGGAATTAAAAGTTCTGCATCAGATCTATCGAGATTATTGTTTAGAAGTCAGCTTTTGGGACCATTGCTTTTTAAAAAGTACGCGGCATAATTCAGCGTTATGTAATTTGCTTTAGACATGAATTTCCCGTAGTTTTACTTTAAACAAAATAATCTGATAATATCTGAACCGTAATGTGATCTTGTGATGCAATAAGGTTTAGTTTATTTTCATATAGTAAGTCGTTACATTTATTAGGAAACGAAAATAGTCTGTATCTATCATAATTATTAAGCAAAGAAGATGTTGATTATAAATTTAAAAAACGTAAAATTTCAATAGATAGGTAGGTTTGAAGTTTACGAGCTGAAATAATAGCCCTCCTTTTGACTTAAACTTATTTGGGGAAAAAAGCAAAATTTCCAAATCTGTAGCTCTTAAATCTGCCCAATTGAATGCCTTATAAACTAAAGCTCTGGATTGAAACTCTTCAAAATTTGGCCCGTTATTACCCCGAACATAATAACCCGCTCTCAACCGTGCCATTATCTAACCACCCGTGTTCAAGCTTGATGTCAAATCAAAGAAACGGTGCGGGAGACAATGGCCGAACTGTACCAGAGGCACATGTGTGACGGGGACAAATGACTGCTGTGACCGCGGCACAGAAGCGCGCGTGACCGCGAGGTGACTTGGACAATGTTGGATCGAGTAAAATGTCGCTGCGTTTGTCTGATATTACACAGCGTTTTGCATCGAATGCATCTTAAACAATCTAGCTTTCTAAGTAGGTTCATAATATTTAACTTTTTACAAAAAAAATAACCGACTTCAAAATCGATAAATAGAGATAACAAAACTAAACTTCAGATGTCGCTTAAATTGATGTGGGATCAGACGACAAGCATTAGTATTAGATTTAAAGAATAATTATATGAATCGCAACACCCGTTCCAAAGTTACTGTTATGAGGTAGAACATGAAGACAAAGTACAAGAGCATGAAGTAAGTAGATGTCGCTCTTTGTATGACACCAGGCGTGAAATACTACCTTACGAATAAAAAAACAATCACAATCACTTCACCCAGTGCCAAGTTATGAGACACATAATAAAAACAGTGCCAGACGAATATTGACACAAATTAAAATTTTTGATTCCTTCTTGTTCGAACCTACTTAAGATAAGCGACATTTTATGCCCCCATGGCCAAAGAGTGGAACAGCTAGTAGTGGTGTAGTCAATTGAAAGATTAGAAAACAACAACGGTAAGGAGTATTAGTTTGATTACTGAATTAGAGTGTATGTAATAGTACAAGAGTTAGCTGTTAAAGAGCTTGATAACATTAAGAAAACATGGATGTGTGAAGATTTTTTAAATGATTTTGAAGTAATGGATTTGTGATCAAATAAGATGTATAAGCTGGTATTGTCTAAAGTCTAAAACAACTGCATATAATATCATTATTTTTGTGACAAAACTGTGGAAGATTATAAAACAACGTATGTTGTCAAAATACGTTACGAATAAATGTTTTTAAATTAGACCTCTTAGCCCAGCTGATAATAATGAATCTCGCTCCGAAGCGTGGGGTCTTGGGTTCGATTCCGGTTAGGACAGACATTTATTACACTTTTATGTCTGTTCTCGGTTGTAAGTGTGAGATGTAATATGTGCTTTTCTTATTTGATCACAAGCATCCGATTATTGTAATCAATACATAATAATGTAGTTTTATAAGTTTCTACACAACCTAAATATTACCAAACCAGCATACATAGACGTATTCTTTTCAAATAGACTTACTTACTATCGAAATTACAACCAGGTGAGTTCGAGAAAGTGGCACGTGTTAGTTTTTTCAAGCATTAAGGCAAAGGTTGAACAGGAAATAAGCATTAGAAAATCGGTCAATGGGCTAAAGGGTTGAACGGTGTATGGGATGGCCCATACGGCCGTAAAACTGAGCTAAAAAAATTAATGCTTGGTTCAGTTAAGTTAAAATTTTATGGCGTCATCGTTGTGGTAGTTAAGCGTAATTTTTGGGCTGTTTTGAAAATGTTTCTTTATCGACGTAAGTTTTATAAACTGTCATCGAAGACTCAACTATGTTGTACCTAGTAAGGTAAGTCAAAAAACATTGGGGACAAAATATTGTTTTCAAGCGCCTTTATTATGTTGTGTACCTAAACATGGCAATTGTTATGAAAACAAATGACATTATTTTTTATTAACAACAAATGATTTTGCAAAATATTATGTAGTAACTGCAAAATGGACAAAACGTCTTAATTTGGCTTTTATGGCTCATCTGTTCGTTTGTTATAATATACCTGAATGTAAATATACTCTATGATCTATTGTCCCAAAAACACCAGTAGTAAGCAAAACTTTTCAATTTATTAATTTGCCCTTAGCTGGCTACACCGTGAGGTTTCTTAACGAGAAGTTTGGCTCTGGGAGATTAATAAATGACAGATTGAGAGGTGTCATCCAGTTTGAAAGACGAACTTCCTCCATTGCCAACCCGATGTTCAGAATACGGCAGTTCGCCTCGTCATTCGTAATGCGTATCGTAAAGAATTACCCGATTGGATTGGACTGGTTGCCCTGTACTAGTTATTAAACACAAAATGGTGGAAATACCAAAAGCGGTGATTATGGCAGTAACTGCCGTGCTGCAAAAGTTCTGTCTGACCTGCTTGTGTGAGTGGGCCCATTTCTTTATTCGGTGGCGCGGGCATCCCCATGGCTTCGTGACTGACTGAGCCGTGGCTGTATTTATCGGTACGGTTCGTGCGACACAGCGCGAGCTGGTGTTATACGTTCGACTGGTGTTTGTGTGACTTTTGTGTTCTTTCTTTTGAAAATTAAATCAGTTTCTAGTTTAAGTCACTATCTGATTAGGTATAACATTAACTGACTGCCAAGTAAAATTTTCAGAGTCCATTTCTCACCTACATTAACTTTACCATCCTAAACGACATCATAATAGACCATTCTACTTGAAAGACAATATAAAAGACTGTATAAAATACACACAACAATGTTATTGTGTAACCTATAAACCTACGCATGTGCGTAGGTAATGGCTACGTATATAGAACTTTTACATCTTCATCATCTCCTAAAGAAAAAAATGTCATACATCCTGGAAGTACGATTACTTACTCTATTTATTTATGTTAACCTTTTTTTTAGTTTACCCAAATATCAACCACAATTTAATTAGCTTCAAAATCAAGTGAAGCCTCAATAGTACTCCTACTTGTCCTGGATAACAATTATAAAACACAACTACCCATCCCAAGACCGCACCGTCGTCAGTAGAACGTGATGCAAGGTGGGCACAGGCCAGGGGTCACGCGTCCTGGCACGGCCAGCGCCGCCCCGCCCTCGGACCTCGTCTGTACCGCAGCGCCGCGCCGCAAGCCGCAAGCCGCAAGCCGCAGGACGCAAGCCGCAAGCCGCAAGCCGCAGGCTGCTAGCTACAGGGCGACCTGCGCGCTGAATCAGCCTTTTGTGGGTTAAGGTGCGATTTCGCAAGATACGGTTCATGACAGACGTAGGTAACAGACATCAATGGTTGCTAGATATGTGTGTTTCCTAATGGTTGAGGATGTCAAGGGTATATTCGACCACACTTCTTCTTACGGAGGCGTAGAGGGGTTACTAGCCAACCTATGTTTCGAATGACCTATATATAATACTAGCTTTTGCCAGCGGCTTCGCCCGCGTGAATTTCGTTTAAACTTCACCCCTTTATTTCACCCACTTAAGTATCATAAACGTAAGAGTAGATAAAATATAGGTATACTTAATCAGAAAGCTTCGAACTGCTAAGCTATCGGGAGTTACACGTGTTATTGTGAGTCAACCATAAAAGATAGACATATGCTGTCGTGGAATATTTTTTATATAATTTTAAGGAGAACATTTCCGTCATACATGATTTCTGTGTAGCTTTAACCATTAAGGTTGCACACGCGACGGAAGCTTAAAAAATGGAGTAACTTCTCCCGTTTCCCCAACATTTCCCTTCACTGCTCTGCTCCTATTGATTGTAGCGTGATGAAAAGTATACTATAACCAGCGCGGGAGTATGAAAAATAATTGTACCAAGTTTCGTTAAAATCCGTCGAGTAGTTTTTGTTTCTATAACGGTTATACATCCGACAGACAGACAGACAGACAGACAGACAGACAGACAGACAGACAGACAGACAGACAGACAGACAGACAAAAATTTTACTGATTGCATTTTTGGCATCAGTATCGATCCCTAATCACCCCCTGATAGTTATTTTGGAAATATATTTAATGTACAGAATTGACCTCTCTACAGATTTATTATAAGTATAGATGACTGGCAGTCCTATCAGTTCTCAGTCGGGGGTATATCCCTGATGAAAGACAGCTGTAATGAATACTACTTACTGATGAAATAAATTTTCATCTACATGATACACATTATTTCGGTTACCTATCCTACCGTACCTTTCTTTGTTTTTCTTTTTCACAATATTTTAAAATAAAGACGTGATGACGAAATTTTCACTTCAACTGACCTTACAGGTTGATATAATCCAACCATCATAATGGTAGCTATAACCAGTGGAGCCACTGGAGCCCCCGACCGGAGGGTAGAGGGTAGAGGGTAGCCCGTGCGAGCCGGGGACGGCGCCGCGGCCCCTGACCATCGCCCCGGGACACGAACGGTTTACTTTAACTTTTTTATTTTATTGGCAACAGTATTGCTTACTAATCACTGTTAAAGTTGTACCTGATAATGGCGTGTTTTAGAAATATGAATGCGTATAATGTTGTCTGAAATAAGTTAAAAGATTTCTATGTTGTATTCATCAATTATTAGTAAGCTTGGGATAAAATGTTTTTCTTGTTTTATTGCAATGGTTCACAAATTAAAAAAGTCTAAAAGTGTCTCCAAATACTATCTGGAAAAATGTAGTTAAGTTAGGATCAAAATAATATATCAGTAGAATAGAAGGTATAATATCGAAGGCACCCATTTCAATTTGAAAAAAAATTAATAAATAATCATCTCGACACAAAAAATATTTTTCAGGTATTTTGCAACTAGTAGATACAGTGTGGGAGCCTTAATCAATATAAGCATCAATAAAAGAAAATATAACTGAATTTCTTTATACACTCACATTACACGCTGCTTAAAACGCTTAAATTTACTACATATTTTTTATTTAATTTTGACTTTATGCAAATTTAACTGTCATACCCTAAATCCCTTTGTACAGATCTGGTTTATCTCGCGATTGTTTGTTTTTTCATTGTTTTTTGTTCAGTTGTAAATTATACGGTAAGTTGTAATGAAATAAAAAGTCGTTAGGGTTGTTACCATTGTATTTTTTTACGTCGGTAGTTCTGATACCGAGATACGCGGCGGTCGTTATAATGCTAATTTACAATAAATTATGTAACGAAAAAAAATCTTCAATGAGAATGTTTGTTCATGAATGAAATTTCTGATCTATTTTCCCTGTTTTTTGAGGGAAAAATCCAAACTATACAATTTAAAACATTATGTACTTACAGATAAGTAGCATCCCTATCCCGTTATCTCTTGTTTTCTGTAGCGTTAAGTGAGAGTCCTATTTTCACGTACTAAATAGGTACGTAATAAATAGGTATCTAATGAAGTTTTTAAATTATTATATGGATGATGGATTATATTACGATAACGATAAGGAATACGCTTATATTGTCGTCGTAAATATTCCGGTATGATGATTCAGTTTAATATTACTCTATTTTTAATTAAACCTGGTAATATTTAATTTTGAACCGCTTAAAAATGTCATTGATTGATTTCCTTTCATACACAGAGAAAGGAAATCAAAAATCAATATTATCATTTGACAATTCAATAAGAAGCCATTGAATCGAATTGTAGCCCTCGCCGCGAATTCCACTGCAAATTTCTATAAGCTGCATTCCGTCTCAATTGAGCCCACGCATTGCATACAAAGCACGATATTACCATTGTGAAAAGTATTTAATACAATAAACAGAAAGATCCGCGTTGCGATATTACATTCATTCACTCACTCGGTCGCTCTGTCGCTCGTCAACGGAGTTTTTTTAATTTTTCAATTGCTTCGATTGGTACTACAGTCGGCTGCTTTTGAACTTGAGAATTACGAAATTCTGTAGGTTGTCGCTTTGATTGGAGGAGATTACGACGGCCCTTATTCCTTGACAAACAACTCGACGAAATAAAATTATTCGTTAATAACATCGAAATTAAGCAGGTGAGTTGTGCACCGAATAATCGATAATAGTTTTGTTATTGAAAATTGTACTATTGTTATTTAATTCATCATCAGAATAACAAAAACGCACACAAAATAAAACCGTTAAGACAAAATCCGTTAGTTGGTTCAATCAAAAATTTCATCAGACCTTTAGAAATTTACTAATACGCTAATTCAACATATTGTGAGGGGTCTGTTTCGGTGGAAAAAAAGGCGAGGGCTAGCACAAAAGGTAAGAAAGGGTCAGACGCATGTTTTTTTGTGTATAAAAAATCCTTACCAGATGGCCGTAGAGTTTAGCGACAAAAAACGGTGCGTGCCCAAGTTTTGTGCAAGTAACGATAGCAGAATTTCATTTTAAACTTTACAAACGTAAGATATCTAAAGAAAAAGTAACGTTTTCTCTAAATTTACAATTTTCTTCGTCGACATGTAGAAACAGGTAAGTGCAATTAATTTTATTACTTTTCGAAATCAACATCCAAAACTCAAGTGTCTATCTATTACAAGAATTTTTGCCCTGTGTAAGGCAAATCCAACAAGATCCTTTAAACCTTAGTAACTCAGCCTCAAAAACACAAAACGGATATCGACTGAATTTCTATAATTATGATTCTGACCAGTGACTAGATATAAATCTCTAAATTACGTACTTTCATTATAACAATTTAATTTATTTTATTTTTATGTTTCCCTTGATTAAAGTCACCGCCCTAAAACTATTGTAATTAGATACTTATATAATTTGACTAAAGCCTCGCTCGCTTCAATTGGAACGTGTACTACATGTATGTACACACTACGAAAATACTTGTTTTTTATAAGTTACAGCCAAATTATTATTCTGACCTTACCTTGTACCATAGAAACAACTTCTAACTGTCCTTAAGAGTATAAAATTCGTATAATTAATAGAGGCCAAAGATGTTTTGATACTGCAGGATTTATCGTCATGTAACAGGTGGGTAGTTTTATGCATTTCGGCATGTCATGCACTGCTGTCGTATTGACCATGTTTGAAACAGGCCTGGTCAAAATAACTATAAACTTGTCGTACCCAATTGGTAAGAAGTTTTAGGACCACAGCATTTTGTAGGGCGGATGTGATATTCATAGATTTTAATAACTATCCTTACGCCTTATTGAATTATGAAATAACGATTAGATACGCTCATAGCTCTATCGTGGTAACAATGATTTTTTTTTTCACTTTTTATCAACACCCTAGTTAGAACTTAATAAGCATTTCTTCGCAATCTATATTTATGCCACATACCGTTAGGAGTTAAGGCCATCCTTCCTTTTTCTGGTAAATAATTATGAAAAATTCTCAGATGTAATAGTTCTTCGAATATTTTACTTTTTAAAAATATAATTAATTTCTGATGAAAACATGATTTTGACAACAACAAGTAATTTACATGACTTACTTGTTATAAGATAAGAAGGCTTGTAAAATCGACTTGTACCTTCTTCAAAATTCTCTTCTGCGCGCTCATCTGATGCCAAATTATTTTCATGTTTACGATTATGACCATCTGGCGTTTTTATAGTTTTTAAAGTAGCAAATAATTTGTCCCCGTGTCAAAATAGCGTGTCCCTTTTTATCTTTGCATCTCTGCGGTCATTCTGAGAAAATAACAGTTCACCTGTAGTTGGGACGCTGGCCGCTTACTAAGCAGTTATTTTGTCGTGAAATATAGATTTTTTTGTTGGTAAAAAATGGTCAGAAGACAACAGCTTCGTGTTTATAGTTCTACATGATGTTTGCTACTTATGAGTTTCTGGAAAACAAATGGAATAAAAATGGATTTTGGGATGTAATTACTAGAAAGTTTAAAGCTTCCGGGTTTGATATAAGAAGTAAAAGACTGTACATGCGCAGAAAACGCCTGAGATATCCCCCGTGAAATAAAGTGAAATGCGTTTTTGATATGAAAAGTCAGTAGGTAAGTATACTGATTTACAAAGATTTGTGTCAGTATTATTTTAAAAGAACTCACCGAGCATTACAAAACTACTTAACTAGGTACTAACTAAAGTACACCTATTGACTGGTAGTTAAAATGAACGTTTATATTCCTGGACCACATTTTGGTGTTTGTCTTCAGCCGCTTTTTAAACTCTAATTACGTAAAGCAATGTCACAATAGCGACACGATTTTTGAATTAAAGTTCATATAAATCATCGCAAATCAGCCTTGTGAATAGCCTTCGAGGTACTGTTAGGCTTTGTGAGCGACGCCTAATCAAATGGATCATTAAAAAGAATTATTGCCGTATATAGCTGTCAGCGGCTGAATAGGCTTCGAGCTTTGAGTTCTCATATGAAAAGTTTATTCTTTTATGTTATTTTAGAAACACTTAGGATTAAGGTTTGTATTTTTATGATTTCTAACATAGTGTTTATGTAAGTCGTATCATTGTTGTGTTGTCTAACATAGTGTTTATGTAAGTCGTATCATTGTAGGTCACGTTAGCTTGTTTCTTTAAAAAAACACTTTCTACTGAGCAAATTACTAGTTATTAATCGCTTCTGCTCCCTTTTCAGAAAAACGTTTTATCGTGTTATTAAAGATACAAGGAAAGGAACAATTTTTTACAAGCTTTTATTTAAATTTTCTTATCAAAATCTACATACACTGTTATTATTTTTGAGAATTTTGAACCCGTTGCTATTAAATTTTTCCAATAAATAGATACGTATTCCTGTTAAATGCTCATAAATAATTTAAGTATACTTTTCTTGCAAAATGTCATTTGACACATTGCTTAAACAGATGATAGGTAATATTTATCGCCAGATAATCCATTTGTAGCTCTAACCACACAAATAATTGAAAAAGTTACTTGTATCTAGTATAAAAAGTAAGACATAATATATAGTGTTAGTTTTCTTTTTACTTCACGTACATATTCCAAGATATCCCCAACTACTTACTCCTGTAGATATAACTACCTACTTAATGTCGCTTTTATGCAGGTATACGTATAGTAACACGCTTGTACCTAAGTGTTACAAAGGTACCTACCCCCGAACCTTTACGCAGCCCACGCGTAACTTTCCACCATTTATCCATCAGAGTCACACGAAATTTGGTTTGAGGTGTCGGCCATGAATCAACAATGGTTTACGGGACGGCCGCGCGACGTGACCGACCCGTGAGAGACGCGGCACGTCTCGGATCCATGCAGTTACATAAGGCGATACGACTCATGGCTCATGGTGCTTGGTGTGTTGGCTTGTTTGTCGCAAGTTAAGAGGAAGAAGGTAATTGAGGGAAGAAGAAATGGCGTTTGTCGCAAGTTGAGAGGACAGGAAAAGGATGTTAAAAGAAGATCATAACAAGCAGGTTACAGGTAGGTAGGTAATCTCCGGCGTGGCTAAACCGATTTTTATGGGAATTTCACCGCAATAAAAGAGGTTGTGGAGATACAAGACTTCTTTACTTCTGGGAGTTACCGCGGGATTTAATTTCAAGCGGAAAAAACTCCCATGTGCACCAAATTGCGCAGATAGCGTAGGTACATTATAAGTATAGTAACTCCTACATGGATGTGATAGATATTTTCATCCTACTACTATACTTTACCGAATATCCCATACTTCACCGAATATCCCATACTTCATCGAATATCCCGTATTTCACCGAATATCCCATACTTCACCGAATATCCCTTCCACTGGGAGTGTCGTGAGCTGGTGTGAGCTGGTGTGGCGCTGCGCGCGGTCCGGCGCTCACGTAGCGGTGTTTACACTGCGGGGATCAATCTCCATCAGCGCCACTATCACCGAGTATCCGTCTGACAGTGCTACGAGCGGATAGAACTGACGTTAAAAATAAAAGAAAAAAATTAAATAGATTTATTATTTGCCTCGATTACAGGAAAAGTTGGGTGGGAGCTTGAACACCCGAGAGTTCTCCATGTTTTCAAAGGTATGTGAAGGTCGCAAATCCACACTTGTCAAAGCTCCTCACATGACATTATGATAGGAGCCGAGCTCAGTAATGTGAGTTGCGATGATGTTGATAGATTTTAACCCCATAGATAGCGATGTCTCGACCATATGTTAGAATCTGGTAGTTAAGACAGTGAATTTACGAACAATATAGTTTTGTGAATTTTTAAATAGCTTTAATATTAATCTCACATAGGTATTTGGTATACGAAATGTGACAACTTATTCCGATAAAGCAGAATAAAATAACTGTTCTGTTTTTCTTGTTTGTGTGTTGTCCTACTACACAACCCACAACGGATCCCAGTATCGCTATTTAAAGTGTATCATTAAAATATGTCTGCCAGTTCTAAAACTATCTTTCGACCTGTCAAAAACCACTGATCGTCCATCAAGCCTTATCACGCGTGCGCTCCACCTGAAACCTTATCTGGCTGCACGAAACTTACAAAAAATGTAGGTATTGTGCGAGTAAATATTATTTTACAGTAGCAAATCGTGACCGGTGTTACAACGTACAAAAATTCGTATTGCACAACATTCTAATAAATATAAAAGTTATGAACGTAACTGTACACTTTGTACACTGACGACCTGAATGTCGCAGTGGTTGACATGCCGGATCGCTGTTCCAAGGATCTTGGTTTCATATCCAGGGTGGCGGAAATATGAATGATGAGTTTATGATCTCGGTCTAGGTGTGAGTCTTGTGTGTTGCCGTGGCACCCACAACACAAAGAAGCCTAGTATGAGTGTGCAGTGCTATTATAATTATTCTGGTCACCGCACAAATAGGGAATTTAATGCTTTACCTGTGACACACTGCTCTCACTTTGCTACAAAAAACCTATGCACAATAAAAGAGCATATTTTTGTGTGAACTGATTAAAATAAAACAAATTCTAAATGTTAACAAAAGATTACTGAAATATATCGGTGCTGTATCTGCATTAAGTAGATAGAGAGTAGAGCAAAAAGAAAAAAATACATAAAGACAAATATAATAAAATTAACAAATATGATGGTACATTTAATGGCAGTATATGAGTAAAAATACTTATATCCTCAATTAGTTTTACCATCTTAGGTAATGAAGTTTCGAAATATCTCTTTCCTTAAAAAGTAGGTAAGTTTTGCAAGCGTTTGATGTCTACCATTTAATCTGCATTTAGATAGTTTTGGACGTGAACCTATGCCTTTACGTCTCACGTCGTAGGATAAGAGTAGAGAGAGCCGTATTTTCACCAATAAATAAATAAAAACACTCTGATTTCGACCAAACACTTGATAAACAAAAGCTGCTAACTCCCACCCAATTCGACTCAATTAGCGTCTAAGTTCGAGCGCCGGTCACCTCACACCATTTTAATCGAAATCCTTAACATAACAACGCACTAATAACAAAATACCACATAATTAATAACCAAAGACGACCAAACATCCGCCGTAAACCAAACTTAGGACTATGACCATAAAAACTGGCTGAAATCTTTCCCACATGTGGTTTGCTTCGACAAAGTTACTTTCTCACTTCTTTACGAGATTGTCAACCTTGTGTCATTGGAATAAGGCTTATAACGAAAGAGAATATAACTTTGTAGAGGCTTTTTTGGTTAGAGGAATAGGTCGCAGGTTATTTGCAGTGGCAAGGTGCAAACGTTCCTAACGGAACATTCGGTGCCAAAATAAACGGAGCCGATATTTGCCGTAAACGATAAAGGAAGCAACGCGTTGTTTGCTCGGTAAAGCTGTTACAGTTTCTTCTCATAAAAATTCTAATGAGGTTATAAACAGCTCGAAGTAGGGGTGAGATGTAATTTTATTAACAGGTTGTATGAAGTAACTTAAGGATTGGGGAAAGCCTCAGGTTATTTAAGGGAAATGAGAATTATAAAGTCGATAATGTGTATGCTGTTAAAAGGGACTTTTCAATTTGTGGAGTGTTTGAAGATGCAATTAAAGCAAATTGAGGAATTAAAAAAAATTGGACTCATATTATTGATTTGACCGCAATGTAAAAATTACTCATAGCCTATTACTTATTACACTAATCTTTCTTTATTGATTTCTCTTTCAATATTATTTTCTTAATGTACATGCTTTCCAAAGTCCAACTGTTTGGCGTTAGTTAG
Source organism: Hesperia comma (assembly GCA_905404135.1). NCBI lineage: Eukaryota > Metazoa > Arthropoda > Insecta > Lepidoptera > Hesperiidae > Hesperia > Hesperia comma. The sequence continues at coordinate 14,973,032 of FR990029.1, read as the reverse complement.
ACCAAACAGTGGTTAAAAATAGTCACCGAGATGTACAAAAAACAACGGCGTCTCATGTGGGCCAACTTTACGCAATATGGTTTTTGACCCTTATAACCAGCGGATATTTGTCTTATCGTTGGTTTATCCTGTGGGATCGGAGCTACAGGTTGCTCTTGGTTGCAAGAAAGTTTTATTATTTTACATTTTTAAATTATTCCTTGGTTAAATAATATTTAAACTTTGTAACAATTTGGGAATACGTTAAAAAATATGTTATAAGTTACTATTATACATAAACTATTTCAAACATTACAGAAACTATAAAAAATAAAGTACTGTGTATTATTATTTAAGCACAGTTTAAGTGCGCCTTAATTGAATTAAAAAAATACCAAATTTTGGAATTAAGTAATATAATAATATGTATTAATTTATGATCTTTTATTGCGGCTAATATCTATGAGCAACGGTGGCCAACTATTTAAATCATTTACTCGTTTTTTAATAATTAACATTATAAAACATTAAAATGTAGCACCAAGTGATATGAATTTGGAACTGTTTTACATCCCCGTTACCAATACTGGAGCACACCTATAACGCACGTTTTTTGCTCGTAGGTCAGAGCTAACGGTGAGGTGGGTATGACTTCCAGATGCGTCGGCTAGCGGTATCCTGATGTTTTTGTGCGCTCTTTCGTTGCGTCGTACCACTGTGCTTGGCTGAGAATGGGGTAGGTGTTTATTACTTTCACAGTATGATTTAGTACCGATTTGATTGGTATTGGAGTAATAACTTTAATATTTAATGAAGTTATTTTGTACGAGGTGCTGAAATTACTAATTTAAGTTCGATATTTTTAGAAGGAATAATAGAATCATTAAAAATATAATTAAAGTTAAATTATTGGTCCGTACTAAAATTAGGCCAGTGTTGACTAGTATGCCAAAGGTAGGTTCACACTTTATGGATTCAGTTTTTGACTGTTACTTCAAGTAGCCTTTATTTATTTCGTTATTCTCATTATACCAATTTTTACAATTCAAAAGAAGATTCAAGTATTGTTGAAGAAATAGTATAATCATTAAACGAATAAATCAGGCAAAATTAACTTGTCAAAGCAGCTGTCAAGTGTTAATTGGTTGGACATACAACTATTCCATTTTAACAAGTTTTTACTTTGACTTGCTATGTTTGATAAGGTCAAATGTTTCAAGCTGAGTTAGAATAACGTCTTTCTTGTGAAAGCTTTTATTTTAATTTAAGAATTAATATAGTTTATCCAAAGGCATAGCTAGTATTGTGCTTTGTTATTAAATTATTAATAAATTTTGTGGTACGGACCTATATGTATAAATTATCATCCTAAAATGTAGTTTACCGTAGCTCAGCATTTTACAGTTAGGTTATAATTTAGGTAACATCATTTATTGAATAATCGTTAGTAAATTATAATTGTTTTGATATTATCAATATAATTGTTTTGATATTAGAGTCCTAGTTTTTTCTGGACTTTCTTCGCAGGAGCAGTCATGAGGATCGCGACACACGTGGCGGCCAGACGCACATGTGCCGGCTCCGAATGGTCGCATGTGATGTGGACATCCAATGTTTCTTATATCTTATAGAAGTGTAGTTGCGGTACACTCGCGTACGAAGTTTCTCTAACGGGACTATTTTATTTATAACTAGCGAACGGCTCTCGCTTCGCTGAGCGTTAAATGGGGAATCTACGTAGCCTTTATCCGGTCTTCTATTTATCAGTCAAATTACATAGGAATGTTCTTATGCTTAATATATCTAAAGTTTCCCTGAGAAATATGTACTCTACGAAATGAAAACCACATCAAAATCCGCTGAGTGGTTTAAAAGAAGAAGACATAGAAAGGCACAGACAGACATAGAGGCAGAATTCGACTTTGTTTTATACTGTGTATTGTTAACTAACAAGACTAACTATGAACAACGATCCTTGTCTCATAGACACTAACGAACTAATTTATCCGCTATTTATCTTATTACTTATACCCTTTGTATCTTAGTTACATAGCAATGAATAAATATTTGAATTATTTTTTAAAGTTTTATTCTTATATTTTTTCATAGCTTTGCATTAAAAATGCCTATTTGTTTTAAAGTACAATATTATTGATAAAGGAAATAAATTATAATGATAAAGCATCTATTAACAAATAGTTAAATGTCTAACAATCATAATTTCTGTTTTAAATATCAATTAATTTATGAGCGCGACTGTACGTAAATTAACACAATCCTGAGAGTATCATTTAATGGCTACTGGACAGATGGATCACTTACTGAAACATGTTTCGTGCTTTATATTTTTTTAATTAACTTCTTAGATTTATGACGCATTTACTTCGGAACGTACTTCGCGACGTAGTCGTCCCTTCATATCTTTGTGTAATATGTACTTTGTTTACTATGAATATTTAATGAATACTTATAAAACATCATTCATAAGGCTTTATTCATAAAAAAATATATGCTTAGTCTCGTGTTTGTATTCGTAATTACCTACTGAATGGAGGATTAAGGCACTTCTCACACAACGCTATTTATGAGGTACGCGACTGCAATGCAATCCAAAATTTGTATGTATCTGACACTTTTCACTGACAGGAGACGCGTCTACGATGCGAATCCTGTCAGTCAAAAGTGTCAGATCCATAGAATTTTGGGATTGCGTTGCAGTCGCGTAGCTAATGAATAGCGTAATGTGAGAAGTGCCTTAGACATATTTTGGTTTAAGTAACAAGCTTACAATACTCTCGATGTTTTGTGAATAATCCTGTGGTATCAAACACCCAAAATTCAACCAGTTCTATCAATTTCAGATCCACTAGATAGTACTTATCTATTAGGCTACTACTTAGAAGGATCTCATATTCTACATTCAAGCCTAACCCTTAAACTGACTTAGTATTTATCGAAAAGAAAAAAAGTTCTATAATAAAATTCAATTTAATCTCCATATGACTTCAAAACGCGTGTCAAGCAGGCGTGATCAGGTAGAACCTTTTCCAAAATTCTTTGGAAATGGAATATCTCGATCTGGAATAAATAAATCACGCGAGCTACGTGGGACGTCATAATGCTAACCGTAAAATGACCCCGGTTTTGACGAATTCCAAATGGGCAGCAAAAACAGCAGCAAAAAATAGCGATTCGAATCCCTGGCCCAATCTGGTGGACTTTGTGACGTGATAAATTATATTTATGAATAAAATTTATTAGAGGAACTGACTAACTTTCTTAATTATTTAATGTCTGCTTATTTGACTAACCATCCCAGTCCCCGTTTAAGTCACCTTTTCGGTCGATGGCCATGGGCGGCAGCAGAAGGGTTGAGGATTGCTTCTCAATATTATTTATTACTTGGAGTATTTATAAGCAATAAAATGTCAATATTGAAACGTAAAAAATTGCATTTCATTAACAGTCCTATCTGATACACTAAGAATGCGTTGAAACTCTAAAAACATGAAAATACACAATTAAAGAAAACTACAGATACCTACTCATTATGCAATAAGTCACTGTTTCATAGCCTGTATCTAATGACGTGTAGTCAAAAAGCGAGCAAAAAGTGTACATTTTTTACCCGATGTCCTACTCATTAGTCTGCGCAACATGTGTGATACCATCGGACTCGGTCATTAAAACAATATTTATAGAGCAGCCAACACACAAACACGCCGAATGACGCTCGTACTGACCGCGACGTGTCGGCTTAGATCGGACAATGTCTTGGAATTGACATGAAAGAAAAGAAGATAGAAGGAATAAAAGACAGAGATGGAGAAAGAAACACAAATATAGAAATATACAAGAGACACAGAAGTAAATGAAAATAATAAGAAAAGAAGGAAAATAGTAAGAAAAAAGACATAAGAGAAAACTAAAATAAGAAAAAACTACAAAGAGATTAATTTGAGCATTCCTTACTATAAGAATTTCACAAGGAAGGTGAGAAGTGTTAGATACACTCAGCTCATATTAAGTCAAAATAATTCTGTCATGCTCCACCCAGTTAGTTACGGGTTATCCAGGTTAGTTAAGTATTTTTGGTAATATGAGGTTTTGGCTTTACAAAAGTCTATCTTCTTACACAAACAATTTTTTTATATTTCCCATATTTTTATTACATTTGTACTTCAAATTTATAAATGTTGTATTTTTTGTGGACCTGTCCTTATACAAAATCAATCTAACCAATTCCTTATACTTGGTAAAACACATTTGATTTGATCCATCAACTCCTTAATACTTCGTTTGAATGATGAATCGAGAAAAGGTTTTGTAATAGTGGACAATGCTGGTCCATCGGGCCGAGGGTCTATCAAAAGCAGATCAGGTCGATAAGACCAACAAAGGCTGTGGGCGTTCAGACACGGCTTCTATAAAAAACTAAGAAACATGAAACGAGGAATTATTCGCATCGTTTCCTATGAGATTCTATAAAAACACCTTTTTTGTTGCAAAAAAGCATAAATGAGGGTAGGAGGTGAAAAAATCCGTGGACAAAGGCCGGTACACAAAGAGCTTTTTAATACAGCTTTTTCTAATGACCGGGTAGTTTTTTTAACGTTCTTACGTAGTGCATTATGCTTCGGGATACAAGTTGTTCAAATACTTAGTTGTGTAGCTACTGGTGGAGGTTTAATTGTCGTTTAGCTTTACGTCAGCTTAGCTTGGCTTGGAATTTATCCTTTCGGGCGATACAGAGTCATTCTACATACTTAGGTAAATAACTGCATATGTATGCGTAGTTCGCCTCTCCCATGGACGACTTGTATTCGAATGTTGCTCACTAACTTTTTTTCATTATGTACGTATTATCAATGGTTTACCTGTTTTTCAGCGAAAAAACTTTTAGAACTTGTAAAAAAAACTACAAATACAAAGAGAGAAGGAGAGAAAGAGAGACAGTACGTGAGAGAAGATGAAGCCACCAGAGAAATGTTGCCACAGAAGGAATAAGTACATTTCATCGTTGCTAGGATGACGTTACGAATTAATCGCTAATAGCAACACATAACTACTACCAATTTATCATTTTAGTAGCATCGGCAAGTATACTGTGTCATAATTTTATAAAATGTAATCTTATTTTCGTAATAATTTTATGAAAGGTAATCTTATTTTTATTAAATGGCAACACTACTCGACCCCGCCACTCTTTTGTGACAACTTCCGGTGAAAGGATTGAGAGTGGTGGGGTTGAAACAGCGTTTGGATTATTGAGTCAGGAGCTCGGCCAGTCGTTCGATAATCGTCGAGGTGATAAGTTGTCTAGTTGTTGAAACTATGCTAGTTGGCTAATAAGCAATTATATAATAATTGTTAAAAAGTGAAATAAAGTATTTACTGTGCTGAGAATTGGATTTTTTTTCTGATATTTCAGAAGTGAGATGTAACTTCACGTCCCACACATGGCGGGCTAGGTTATTTAAGTTTTTCAGGTTATAATTGTCAGATGATAATATTGTGAGGCGTGGATGGCAAGTGAAGAGATGTGAAGATCATGCCATGGTAAAACTTAATAATTTTGAAGTTAAATGGCAAGTATCGGTATGAAGGATTTTCAAGTAAGACGGCGAGTATTGGTATGGCATAATTTTTATTTCATTACGTCCGAGGTGATATTTCAATGGTCTATAGAAATATGAATATTTCATTGCTTAAATTCTTGTGTAAACTGGATTGTGTGTGTGTGTCAAATAGTTTGTTAAACAATCTTGAGTGATTAATAGTAACATGAATCTCCGGTTATAATGGTTTAAGGCAGCACTGGTAGCGACTTTATTTTCTTTTGTTTTCTTTCGCTGAAAAAACAAATCATTCAAATACCTTGGTCGAAGCCAAAGTTGCAAGGCTTTGATTTAAGTGTAGTTTAACCAAGTGTCACACAATGAAAGATGGTAATAATTTACGTTCCCTTTTTTAAAATTTTATGAGGTTAAATTTGGGGTTAGATTACTAGGCTGCCTGAGGGTCAAGTACGATTTGAAGTATTGTGTTATAAGAAGTGAATTTGAGTAGAGTATGTAATAGTGACGAATATTAGTTCAGCTGATCGGCTCTTTGTGTTTTTTTTGTGAATTTGAATTTGAATATGTTTTCGATTTAAAATTGAAAATCTACGTTCACAAAATTGTTAAAGAAAAAGGGGGTAAGGTACTATAAGGTCGTGGTCGTGCCTAAAAATAAAAATAAACGTTAGATGTGATAGATTTTGTTATTCGATTATATATACATATATTATAGTATATAAATATATTTTCAATTGAAAACATGGTATGGTACCTATACAGTGCAGTAAGTTGCTTTTAATATACGTGTTCTTTCCTTTCGTGACATGTGTTAAATTCTTATCATTATAGCTTGGCAAGAATGAGTATCCTTTTAATGATTTTGGTGTGTGGTGATTTGAAGCGCCGCATATTGCTGAAAAGGGTTATTTTAAATAAAAACTCACAAAATAATTTGCTTTATTGGTGCTCAACTGGACGAAGTATTCGATTTAACGAGTACAAAAATAATTAGCGTACAATTTCAAAAACTGAACGGTTTCTGGTAACGTAGTTCGAATTATAATCAAAAAAAAAATGTTCAATTACAGTACAGCTTATTTGTTTACGTTGTTTTAAAAGTGAAACACAATAATAATTTTCCAAGTTTTGTTTACTATGTGACGTAATATTTTGAAGCTGTCTTAGTTTTCAGTTCAGCTTTCGAGGATGTACAGGTTATTTCAATGACGATCGGAAACAAGAGCAGCTCGCGCAGGTTACACGCGTGTTATGTGGAACGGCACGAAAGTTGCGTGCGAGGTGGAGTGCATTCGTGTGACATTGGACGACGAGGTTTGGCAACCATTGTTCCGGGAAAAGGGTAACCCATTATGCCTGTCTGGAGTTACTGCTGCGGATCTGACGGAATATAGCAGATGATCTTCAGTTGGGATTGAACGCGCTTTGAACGACTAAACAGTGGAGAACAAAGACGATCGCGGGATAATGATTGAGCGAACAATGATGTTCGCTGGATAATGATTGAGCGAGCAATGATGTTCGCTGGATAATGACTGAGCGAACAATGATGTTCGCTGGATAATGATTGAGCGAGCAATGATGCTCGCTGGACTGGAAGAAATTGGTCTGTATAGTTTTTAAATAATAATACGAGCAAACCACAATATCCATATTTATTACATGGTTTGAAGTTAAAGACAACAATTACATTTAATACAAATTTAGAACATATATGTTCGGAGTTGCACCGAACAGCTCATCGGTCGCGCGTTTTGCATGTTTGCATTTTAACTGCCGCGCGATCACTTGCCCTAGTTTTAAGTTAATCTTATAAGTAAAATAAGAGTTTTGAGTGAGTACGTGACCAGCAGCCACTCAGGCGCCTCGTATTCCTAACCATTTAACCATTTTACCAATTACCAATTTACCAGTTTAATATTAATGTCTAGTATAGTAACCATTTAACCAGTTGTGATATTTTGTCAATCTAGCTTAGTATACATAGTGTTAATTAAAACCATTCAAACCATTTACATCTTTCCCTATCTCTTCTAATAACACCTATTAGAAACTTTGGTAAAGGGATAGTCGTCCACACCATACCATACCAGAGACGCGCCCTTTACAATATATATTTTAAATACACCACAGAAATGAGTAAACTTTGATGTAAATAAGAGAGACTTAGACATGATTCTAGGGATTTAATGCATTTAGGTAAATGAAGTACTTGAATCGTAACATTCTTGATCTTATCATTATTTTTTTGTTTTATATCTAAATATAAGAGTTGAATGGATGGAAAGCTAGTCAGAGGAATTTTCAGATTTTCAGATATGACGTCATACGATGACCAAGTTAGAGGTACGCCACCTACGACTCCACCAAGGAAGCGTAAGGACGCAAAACGGAGGAAAGTTAGAAGGAAAAGAACTAAACATGAAGTGGAGAAAAAAGATGTTCACTGGATACTGATTGAGCGAACAATGATGTTCGCTGGATAATGATTGAGCGAACAATGTTCGCTGGATAATGATTGAGCGAACAATGATGTACGCTGGATAATGATTGAGTGATCAATGATGCTCGCTGGACTGTAAGAAATGAGTGAACTTTGATGTAAATACGAGAGATTCAGACAATTTGAATAGTAACATTTTTGATCAAACTTTTCATCATTATTTTTTTTTATAAATAGGAGTTGAATGTATGGAAAGTTAGTTAGAGGAATTTTCAAATGATGTATGCATACTTAGTACAAAATCCATACTAATATTATAAATGTGAAAGTTTGTTTGTTTGTGGCTCTTTCACGTCGCAATGTGGCTATTATATTATGATATGGTTTATGTGTGTGGAGATAGTTGGGAGGGTGAAAGGTGCAGTAGGATACTTTTTTTTTCCGGGGTAAAACATCTCATTCCCACGGAAAGATCGATGTTTTGTTAGTTGCTAAATATTTTGTTCTGGATGTTGTTAATAGATGGCGTTAGTAGTTAGTAAGATTCATTTGCAACAGGTAATTTGCTGAAGTCATAGATACTATAAGTTGACCAGAAATATAAAAAAACCTCGCCATATTGCGGTAAACTCATGGAACTAATTTATTTTACTGGCAACGATTAGTTTCTAAACGTCAATCGTAAATTGCTTGTCAGTGAGTTTGAATGTCACAGTTTGTCTCGTGTTTGTCTTTTTACTGTGTTTGTCTTTTTACTTTGAGTTTCTATTTAGTTCTAAAATGACAAAAACTGTTCATATTCGTAAAAGAAAAGTGGTTTTCTATGCGCTAAAATAACATTTCGTATAAATAACATTTCCGATATAGTTGTCAAAATGACAATAATAACACGAGCGTTACTATAGTTACAGTTGGCTGTGCTGTTGCCATATAAAATTAAACTTTAGAGCCCTCATGACAGGTTTTCTATTTTTCTGGTCAAGCAATAATAATATTCTCAATATTTCAATTTCAATATTTCATAGATACTAATACATCCTAATAAATTCAATTGCATTTTAAATTCGCGCTTGATAATTTGTTGTTTCGATTTTATATTGTTATATTGGAATGTAAAGGAATTAGAGTACTACAATAAGTACCTACGCTTTGATTTTGGTTTTGATTCACTTCGTGAATTGCTTTGGTTGACTGTTGTTGTTTTGGTTTAAAATAGAAATTAGTTTTATGGAAAAGTCCTTTAGATATTTTATGAGATTTAATTTGTTAAGATTCAATAGATTTTAATTAGTTGTAGTCACTTATTTATCCACCAGAAAAATGTCATGTATCTTAAACAACTCATTGTTAATTCTCTTTGACCATGCGAGCGAATAATTGTATGTATAATTTAACAGTCACATGAAATCTTTTAAAATGTATAGAAGCTACCTTAATTATTTAAATTTAGACTAAAATATAGGTACTTCTATGAGATTATACTTGTTTAAATCAAAATTAAATTAAGATTTTATTCTATTCGCTTCAAAATAGTAATGAGTAACTTAAGTTAGTAAGTAATTTATTGGCAGAGTTCCTGATGTTTTTAGTGTGCCGGGAGGCTACACATTTCGTAGGATGGCCGAATGTCATAATTTTATAAAATGTAATCTTATTTTCGTAATAATTTTATGAAAGGTAATCTTATTTTTATTAAATGGCAACACTACTCGACCCCGCCACTCTTTTGTGACAACTTCCGGTGAAAGGATTGAGAGTGGTGGGGTTGAAACAGCGTTTGGATTATTGAGTCAGGAGCTCGGCCAGTCGTTCGATAATCGTCGAGGTGATAAGTTGTCTAGTTGTTGAAACTATGCTAGTTGGCTAATAAGCAATTATATAATAATTGTTAAAAAGTGAAATAAAGTATTTACTGTGCTGAGAATTGGATTTTTTTTCTGATAACTGTGTTACTCTATTTTCATGAAACAATAAATGTGTATTATTAACATATGTTTAAACTAATTATAAGTATTTGAAACATCACCATATCACATAATATATTATGTATTACCGTGTCAAAACAATGCGCCCACGCGCGCGCAACCACAAATTAAAGTACAGTCAGTCACAAAATCAACTGACGGCATTCGTGAAGCGGAGCGTGTCGCAAGCGCACCGCCAAACCACGGCTCGCGATGAACACAATAATTTGAGTATGGAATAGTGGCGCCACGAGTTCTCGGACCAAATCGGATATGAATGACGGATATTTTTGTGTTTAATTAATTTATACGTGATTTAATTCATATTATAGTGTTATGTTTGCCCAATTTAACAGAATTCACTGATTGAGATTTTATATACGTGAAGAATATCGACGTTATGAACATATTAATAATATATTGTGATACGAATAAAATAGTAATGATATTTATTTTAAAATAATTAGTCTAAAATTCATTAATTACATAAAATACTACATTAATTACAGAGTAATTTGAAGAAGTTATAATGAAAAGCTGTGGGACTCAATATTTACTGACAGTTACAAAATTATAACCAAATGTCAACATACTCACACTTTAGGTGCCGTAAAGAAAATTTTACGCAATCATTAATGCAAAAATGTCAACTATAAAAACCACGAAGACCCAAATGAACAAAGTCTGATCATCCTACAAGTACTTGAAACATGGCCATACAACAACCATGAATATCCATATGACCAAAGCTTTGATTGTCCTGCAAGTACTTGAAACATGGCTACCCTACGCAACAGGGTGGAGCGACAGATTGCGCGCGTCCGCTAATGACAGACCGCGGTGTCCAGCGACCAGCGACGCTGCGAGCGCGTTCATTCCATGCAAATCCACACGAGCTGTTAGACAAGCGACCTCGCCCGCGAGCGACGCGGACAACACACGACTTGTTAATTTGAATAAGGCGGCTCGTCGATGATATAGTTAGATTGAGATGGTTTTGTTGTTTTGGCTCTTTCATATTATATATTTGATCTATGGTTATATTGAGCACTAGCTTTTCTTGCACGGCTTCGCCCATGTTGAATTTTTGTTGCAGTCTATCCCCCTTTTTGCCTTTTAATAGGAGAATTTCCAAAAATCTTTCTAAGTGCTTCAACATAAACATCCATGCCAAATTTTAGATTCTTGGGTTTATTAGTTTTGGCTGTGAGTTATCCTTTAGTCAGTCGGTCAGTAACGGAAGAGTTTTATAATGATTGATTAATATGGGGTAAGTTTATATTTATTGATAAACAAGCAAACGACTCAGATCTAACGACTCAGACTAAGTGATTACTGTCGTCCATGAATAAAAATATACCAAAAACATCACTTAAGCGAGGCTGCCTGAGAAATAAAGAAAAAAAACATTTGCTTTCAAGCTGTAAGCCAGACTACAATGTTTAGCGGCTGACTCCATGGAAAGATTAGTTAAGTAAGACGACTTGCAATGAGTTCTGGACATACTAAGTACAAATCGACTTTCGCTGCAGTGGTACATCCTACCAAATTTCGAACGAGAATTGTGTGAACGGAGTAGTGGTGATCACTTACCCACAGGTGGCCTTTGCACTTCGTACAGTAAGTATTCTTTTTATCATAAATAAACATCCAAAACAACTTAAAAAAATAATCCCTTCGTAACCATAACAAGATTATATCCTCTAAACTTAATCCCTGACATTGCCTACGGAAAATATTTTAGGTTATCTCGGATTAGTGTTGTACTTATCGAATAAACGCTTTTGAATTATCAATTAATAAAGAGTGAAAATAATAATAAACGCTAAAGGCTATTCGTTATTTCAACCTAAAACCGCTGAATCAATTTAGATAAAATTATATTTAGGTATAAAGTATTATTTTTTCCGGGATATCATCCCTTAGCGGGAAAAAAGGACGGTGGAAGGGACATAAAAATTCATCATAATCATTCTTATCATATTGCTATAAAATTTGATACATGAGTCATCCATGACCTACACTGGGACATCAGATTCTTGATGATTTTCCGTGGAATAATTTTAACGGTATTACGGCGTTTTTTGTTGCTCACGCAAAACCTAGTAAAAAAAACTTTTCTCAGGGCTTATTATTTTTAACATAATGCTTTAACAAGATGCTTTAGAGCCACCTCTATATTTTTCAATAACTATGGTCAGCAGTATTCTTCGTATCGTAATGATCCTAACACGTTGACAGACAGGGTGCCCACGCGTTATGTCTAATCATACATCTGGGTGTCTTAGCTTTATGAGTTAACTGTCATTTCTTCAAGCCTGCGGAACCCAGAATGAACTGACGTAATTTGACATGATGAATGTATGATTTTCTTTTAATTTTCCAATAATAGTTTAAGCATTGAAGCCTAGTGGATCTTGTTTATCCTGTCCAATCCACTATTATGATATATTTTTCAAATTAAATTTCATTTACATATAATATTTTCGTCTATCAACTTATTAAAAAAATCACTGTTCAAGGTAAATGAAAATACCCTTTTCGGGTATTTTACGTAATTTATTTTTTAACTGTTAGCAAGTGATTAACCACCTACACTGAAAAGTTTTGCCATTCTTTACAAATAAACAATTTGTAAAGAATGGCAAAACATTCTTTACAAATAAACAATTTGTAAAGAATGGCAAAAACTCGAACCATATTTTGTATAATTATTCTCCTCATATTTTCATTAATTTGGTTGAATTTTGACCACTAGGAAATCATTCAAAAGAAATAAATATTGCAAGATTTGAATTCAGAACGTTCATTCTGATTTCATGTTTCAAGTGATAAATAACAAATGAAAGATTTTCACGTCTTACCAAATGTTGTTCCTTGTCGCTCAAGTTGGCTTCTAAAGACCGGCAATTAATTTGCCTAGTAAATACATAGGTACTACACAAGAGAAGTAACAATAACAAGTCAAAATGTTACCTATTACATTTATATGCAGGTTTTAATGGCATTTAAATGCAGTTGAGCTTGTATCCATCACTATGGTCTGTATTAAATATTAAATTGATGTAAGATATTTAATTGATGTAAAATAATACTTCCCATTCCTTTTTTGATAGCTCGATTTTAAATGCATAGCAGTGACCACTTACATGGTGACACCTATCTGCTAATTAATCGGCCATTCAGATAAACTGATGTTAAAAATGCGTTGCCATTACCTTTAATTAGTATCACATTCACCCAACCGAAACATAACCTCACTCGTTCACGATAAAAGTAGGAGTTCCCCATTAGAGCATCATTAGGCATAAATTGAAAGGTGATAATGGGACGATCCTCATAAATCTTTTTACCTGCTCACTCTAATGCAACGTTCATTCATACATTCGGATTGCTTTTTTTCTGTTCGGAGCTCGTGCGAGTGGGCAGGCGTTTAGTTTTATTGTCTAAAACAAATTTGTCGGTAATCATTTTATCGGCTTGAATGGACGGTGAACGCGCGGCTATTTGTCAATGACCATGAGTAATTTAGTCTTTATAACTTAACTGAATCGTGGTTTTGTATTTTTAATTTTAATAGTTTACTGTTACGGGAAAAGACGTTTTTGTACTGAGTTTTGTTAAATAAAATGGTGAAATTAATGAATCAGTTAAAAAACACGTTATTAGTTTGTGTTACTAAAAAGGCTTGAATACATTTTTAAAAATACTACTTAGTATACTTATTTATTTTTACTTCATCATTGAACATTATTCTATTAAATCTATTAACCATTACTTGATTCATTCATTTGTAAAAATGTTTTTCTTGTAAAATCCGGAAATTCCTGCAACATGTCACTTTTCTTAGAAGTTCTAGTTACACTACGGTGATTGCTGTTACGTTACGAATCTTGTGTAAGCATGTTCCTCGCTGGGTGGACATGTACAAGTTTTGTGAAAGCCTGTTTAAAAATTTAAATTGAAGCAGAGTCCGCGTTGGCCAGTATGCTAATCAGTACAATATGAAATGTCAGGCACCTCATCTTTGTTATGTGGATGACTGTACACTTCTGTTACCACGCCTTTGTAACGCGGGCGAACTTTCAAAACTTTTAATCGGTCATTCATTCATATCTTTATATTATCTGTTTTAGTGTTAGGAATGATTGTATTAACACTTAAATGTTAAGGTTTAAGTATGCCTTACTTACGTTAATGTGGAGGGCTTAAACAATATGCTGATGTAAATACAGTGTGTTTCATAAATTACCGCAGCTTCGCCCGCGCTGCTAATTACTTCTAACGACAATATCTCAAAAACTATTCATTTGATTGATATAGTGTAAAAGGCAACTTTGATCTGCATTTAATATCTAAACTAACATATTCATTTGGATAAGGATTAATACTGAACTACAGAAAATAGCTTTGAAAATAACGTAATGTTTTTAATTTAAAAAATTAACATAAAAGTGGTTATTGTAAGTCAACCGTAAGAGATAGAGACATGCTATCGCGAACTTTTTTGTAGCATTTTTATAGATCTTGAATTCGCTAGTACATTACTCAACCATATTTGTGCTAGTTTACGCAGCGTTCGCTGGTAAAAATTGGTCAAACCTCTTCCACATAATTATATCGCCGAATTTCTACTAAATTACATAAAAGTATAATAAATTATATACCTAAAACTTCCTCAAGAATCACTCTTTCTATTGTTGAAAACCGTATAAAAATCTGTTTCGTAGTTTTCAAGTTTATCGCGATCAGACAGACAGAAAACAGGACTTCCTTTTATAATATGTATAGATTGTTTATTGGGTAATGAATAAAATACGAAGTTAATTTAATAAAAAGTTAAGAGCCTACTGCAATATTTGATATAAGTCTTTATGTTACTGGCTATAAGTAGTTTTACGTGATTTAGTGGAAAAATTTTAAATACTGGGATTCTTTACCCACTATTTCTTCAGAATCCCAAGTCATAGAATAAGATATTTTTGAAAAATCATTATTTTTTTTGTTTTATACATCACATTTCTTTTTAAAACCATGAATAACATTAGTGGACGATGAATCTATAAATGAGGCATATTATGACTTAAGCCCATAATTACAAAGTGGATTTATTAAAGCGAACTTTCTAACCCACGCGATCAGTAGGCCGACTGACGTTTAGCAACAAATCCTCTCCATCATCAGCTACCATTAATTTAACGTCATTTACCACTCATTATAAATAGACAAAACCAATTATATGTTTCACAACACCACGTGTAATGGTCTTGTGATTTATATCGTTTTTTGTTTCAGATGACTGCAGCTTTAACTAAGTATGTATGGTGTTGATGCTCATGCAAAAGTGTATTGCATAATTTGTGTTATGGAAAGGGCGGGTTTGCTTATGTGCCTTTTGAATTATATGACGTTCAAGGGTTTTTTTTGGAAAACTGTTTACGTTTTTTAAATTACTGTACCTGTGTGTACCTGCACACTAAGCGGAACTGTGTGACAAACCGGGTCGCATTTAAAACCAGTCGCCTTAGTTTTAATATTTCATGACAAATTAAATGCTGATTGCGATCCGTTATCTTCCAGTAGCAGTATGTAGGTAAGTTAAGTACCTACCTGCTAATCTGCCTTGTTTTTCTTTTTGATATTTGCCTGTTTGTTACTTAATATTACTTAAAAGTGACACTATGAATCTACTTATAAATTGTTATTTAGGTATACCTACTTGTATTTATAAAACCCACTTTGGCCCTAGCTTCAATATCGGCAAAAAGGGAGTGATTAAGTAAAAATGACTAGTGAAGTCTATAACAATAATTGAAAAAATAATTCGGGTATAATGACTCTATTTACATAACCATTCGCCATCTGTCAGTGGACAGGTGACTACATTGACCAGGCCGTCTCAAGCACTTACTTAACCCTGCACATGCCGACCGCAACCCATGGTTCAATCCTAAAACCATTTCCATGCTAAATAACCCGGAGACATGTGGTTAATGAGTTTATAAACGTTTGCAACTGAATGAAGCATAAGTGACCTGACAGTACATTTTAGTGTTTAATTTTTATACTTTTTAATTCTTAAATTGTTTGTGTAGTCTTCACTAATCCGCGAGAAAGAATTGGAGGTCAATAAGTACGCTCTAGATTATTTAAACATGGGTAAAATTACCAAAACTACTATTCTTATGACGATGAAATAAAATGTATAAGAAGTTAGTTATGAACGGATTTTGGTAATTAAAGAAAGACCAACTACACGATGAATTTTAAAAAAAATCAGATGAAAACTACCAAGCGGGTCAAACCACAGGCATCAGCTAGTTACTTTATAAGTCCAAAAGTACTATCCACAAATTACGCTCACTTACCTGACAGCATTTGGTAAAACCGCGAAAGTGATCCATCGACCATTGTATGGCACCGCGCAACATGTCATTACCAAATGAGTTAATATTCAATACTCGCAATCCTCGACCACGGAGAATCTCTTTGTTGGCATTATTCCTTATTCATCGAGGTATCATCATTAATAATGATATTTTTGATGATTGTTGTGTTTGTATTGCTTTACTTGAATCAGTCGCCAAACGACTAGTCGTTATCCGAATGGGGATTTCGGACACAGCTTTCCTTTTTTTTCTCTTCTTTCTAGCTCGACAACGCATGACCACATCACCATTCCTGTGTTGTTGCTGAAGTCCATAGGTGGTAGTGGTCACTTATCATCAGATGTCTCGTGTGCTCGTTTGTTGACTACTAACCTAAAAAAATTAGAATATTCAGTACCTACCTAAGTATTACACCACGTAGGTGCGTTACTCGCACATAGGTCAATAATAATCGTCAATAGTTAACTTAACAGGTAGGTAATATCTTGATGCAATTTGTTTCAATTTCATCCTTTACGAAGAATGTTAACATATAATTCTGATTATCGTTATTGGTAATTACAATTGGACCGATTTAAGCAAAAACGTTCCAAACCACACGAACCTTATTTCGAGATAATTGACTTTAAAGTTTATTGCTGGATTGCTCCGGTTTTATAATGCTTAACGTTATGTTTTTAATTTCAGGTAATTCTAAGTGTACTAAACTAATTTACATGTATGTATTTAGTTAATAAATTTTAATAGTTTAGTAGATATTCAAGAAACTTGCGTCTGGATCATTTTAACAAAATAAATTTTGTATGGGTTTTGCTGGGTAGGCTGCGGAAAGAAAAATGCAAAAATGATTCAAAAATGACAAAAATTAAAACTCAAAAATATTTAATATTCTTGTTTTATTTAAAAAAATAGCAAAGTGACCCTAGTCCTCATCAAAATCAAAGTCAGGTTCATCACAATAACCATCTATATCATCTATTATTGCGTCGTCTCCCTTCAGTTTTTTATAGTAATTAATGCAATCATTTGGTATAAGATGAAATAACGATTTCAAATCTTTTAACTTTTCTTTATTAATCCGTTTTCCTGTTGGCCATAATTCTGTCAAATCTTCTTCTGCAACAAACAATTTTTCTGCAACAAACACCCGATTTTTTGTTTTGAATCGATTTTTTGGATCGTAATGGATCGCAACACAATGAATCGATTCACGATCTGATACGTATTACATTGAATCGATCTCATTCGATTTCCGAAGATCGTATCGTATTGTTTTTAAATTAACGAAAAGCCAAAAAAATAAGCTACATTCTGTATTTCAACCAGCGTTATTTTATAATTTATATAATCAAAAAAAGTAACAATCTAGTGTGGAACACAAGTTCAATTTAATTTCATTTGTATTATGGATTCCAACTCTTCGCGTCTTACATTTGATTTTTTGGCCATGTTATTATTTTTAAATAATGTGCTGCTCGCAAAATCATGCACTTTTTATCCTATCGTAGTAATATCAAAGAATAAATAAACAAATTAGACTTCAGTCAGTAAACACTGCAGTATACACATAACATATAAATATATATTTTTATTAAATAAAATATAATAAATTTTAAAATTTACTAAATATTAATATTTACCTTCATATTTCATACGTACCGCTTAGTTTGATCGGTATAACTCGAAAGTAAACTCAAATATCTGATTTAATGTAAGTAGGTAATCTTACATTACATTACATATTCTTTTACCGCCAACACTAAGGTGGTGTTGGCAAAGATCATGTTGTTTAGGTTGTTACCTATAGTTTTAATTATACGATTTTTTTCATACGATCTTCTTAGCATACGATTCGATTCAGGCGAAGATCGCAACCTGTTGAATCGATTCAAAAATCGGTAGATCGTATTGCCATGAATCGATCTTCTAAAAGATTCACGTCAATAGATCGGGCATCCCTTGCACGGATACACAGTTGCGGCAGCGCAAATATGTAAACTTTAAAGTACCAACATAATAATATTTTCATTTCAAAACTGCAAAAACGTTTCAAGCTTTGAGGTTCATTTCATTTATGTTAGGATTCACTAAATTAAGAAATTCTTTCTTTCTTTTTTGGCCGGCAACGCATCAGTCATGCCTTTGGTGTTGCTGGTGTCGATGGGCGACAATAGCCACTTACCATCAGGTGGATCGTCTGCACGTTTGCCGGTCCTATACCATAAAAAAAAAATTATGCAGCAAAGCATTATTGTAAAAAAGATTTAATTGACGTGGATCGTTTTTGTAAAACTTTAACAGTATTTTTTCACTGCGCTTGAAGTTTTACAAAAACGATCCACGTCACATCTTTTTTGCAAAACTTTAGGTCAGTTAAAAAGGTTCATTTAGAAATATGCATTAATGATCAAAACTTATTAGTTTTGACCACAATATCCTACAAAAATTTTCATGCTAAACATACAATTTTATGGTAGATGCAAAAATTGCAAATAGGTTTAAGTAAATAAATGCCTATATTAAAGTTTTCGGTATAAAAATAATATTTTGTTTAGGTACTTTATCGCCGAGATACTAATGTTAATTTAATAAGGTTGATATAAAACGTTGTGAATAATTTTGAATTAAATTTTTCGTATTTCTTTATTTAAATATATATATGCATGTGGCCTGAATCAGTATAGTTCTGTAGTCGAATGTTATTTTGAATTGAGTTAAAATGATCCAAGTTTATTGGAACATTTAAGCAGAATGAGTTTTGTTATATATTCCATATTGTATAAACGCATTACTGATCCAAGTAGTTTGAATCATTATAGCAAAATAAAATTAACACACGTCAGGGCAATCATGAAAATGCAAAAATGATTCAAATAGCTTGAAACATTTATTCATTTTAAAAAATGGTCTTCGATATTTCAGCTGTGGGTTGGACCATACGGATTTTCGTCAATTATTACCATAGAGTTATGAGTCTTTGATATGTTAAAATATACCTTATTTGGAGTACATAGGTCACAAAAACTCGAAATTGTCGAGGTTGTGGGTTGGATCGTTTTTGCATAAATCGGTCCAATTCATTAATTAATTTCAATTAATTACTTACGCCTACCAAATTCAAGTGTAAGAAGTAAAGGAAAAGATCAATAAAGTATATTTTTCAAACACGCGCCCTATTCAAAGGCAAATAAATATTTATTGATGAGAAAGTGGTCAGACGTCTGTCACAATGAAAGTAACATTTGGCACACTTCTCAAAACATCCTTTTGATCAAACGCCAAGTCATCTAAAATTACGACATGGATTTCTGCAAATATTAGGGAAAGTTTTGACTGACCACATTTGACATCCATTTTAACAAGACCCTTTTGGCTTTGGATGTTGTTTTCCTTGTCCTCTTGAACTCCGCCAATCTGCACTGGAGTAGTATGATAGCATATGCTTTAGGCCTCCTCAATGATGAGGAGAGATCCGTGCTCTAGCGGGCCAGTAATGAGTGAAATCCGCCAGTCAGCCAGCCTTTTTTGAAATGACTGTTGATATTTCAAAAACGGCTGTTTTGGAGGTCTGTGTATATTGGTGTGACGTTCCCGCAAGCTGACGAAACACGGGGATTCCAAATTCAAATAAAACTTGAACAATGGGTACGCGGCCGGAATCGCAAATAGCTGGTGTAGGCCGCCATGTGGGCTCGCCTTGAGGTCAGCCGTCAATACATTCAAATTTGAAATTAGAATTCGAAATTCGAAAAGCTGGACTAGTCAATTTGTCAAGAATTTGTCTTTGAGACAAATCGTTTCATTATTCACCGGCGCAAACGTCTCGTTCTATTCGTAATCCGGTTGTTACAGTAAATTATATTCTAATCTTTAGTTTAGATCGGCTAAGACGAATTTAATTTTGTTAAGTATTAAAGATCGTTTCTTTAAAATTAAATAAATAAAATACAGCAAAATTGATACAAAAAATCTACTCATATTATTTTTTTCTGTAAAGATCTGGTATCTTTGACCAAGTTTACTCATCAAAAAATATTTATAGTTTTATAAGATTTTGAATTCTGTCCCATAGGTACAAAATCATCTACACGAGTGTTTTTTGCTACAATAGTATCTAATTACATGGAATTCTGTGCAGTCACTTTTTACTTAATCTCGTTCAAACAGACAGACTATACCTACTTACAATGCAGTTAAAACTTTACTATTAAAGTCAGAACCATTGGGACTAAATCATTACGTATAGACACATCTTCAACATTGTTTTTTTAAGTAGTCTATTATAGTAACTATTCAAGCCAATTGTCCTTTAAGTAACTCAATACAGCGCAACGGACTTTTGTCAAAATATTTACTTGGCGACAAATTCTCACAATAGAATTTTAACGCTAATAATGCTATTCAAGTCATACAAAATAGTCCGAATAGGCAATTGTCGTCGCAAGGCTCTAAAGGACTGGTTTGGCCAAGGAAGGGTAGCGAATCAAGCGATAAAATAATTTTCGAAATATTTTAACAAGAATTTTAATTATAATGAAATTATTGATTGAATTGATAGTGGACCATAAATAATTATAATTATTAGTGTAAGCATGAAAAATTTCAATTATTAAAAAATGCACATTAAATTGATATACATAGTCGGTCTGTTGTTAGCTATTTTTATCTACACCGACTTTTTTCTAAAAAATTTTGCTTTGCCTTGAAATATCGAGAGTTTAGGTTCCAAAATAAAGTGAACGTAAGCAGTGAAAAAATAAGTAATTTTTTTTTAACTAAATGGACTATAGCATCAAGGCAGATAAAAGTCTTCAAGTGTCAATAAACAAATAAATAATTACACCGTAGCAAGAACTATGCTGCTATAGAAGCGAGTTCGAGCATGACACGATACACAGTATTGACCATGGACAGGCTAAAAAAAATGTTTTACCTAAATTGTGTTACGAATGTAGCGATATCTTTGTATCGCCAATCGCCGTCAGTCAGACACCAGCCAACTGTCCGACGTGAACTCAAGAACTTATTTTATTTGATAAAGTCGTTGTAGTATCGATTGTCATGCCGATAGATCCAAAGATAACATCGGAATCGAGTTGCAACGTTACACTATTCGCTTTAATTCGATATTTAAGACGGTAGTGACTTCGAGTGTCATACAAGACACTTTGAAAAGAATCGACGGTAGGTATTGTATTTGAAAATATGAAAAATTATAACTGAATAAATGAATTAATTTTAATAACCTTAAAAATTCAGAAAGTTATTAGGTAATTTACTTCTAACTGACACAAATTAAAATGAATGACAGGAACTAATTTAAATGCACTTTTCACTATTGTAATATACCTATTAACCTCAGCAAATTTTCAATCAGTCCATCAATAAAAATATTCATACATGTAAGTACCTAACCTAAACTTTTCCAATGTAAGTTACAAACGCATAAGTTACCTAAAGCGTAGCGAGAGTGGTTAATAATATAAAAAATAACAAAACTGCGTTAACACAACACAAAATGGTCAGCTACCGTGCCGAGAGATATTCATTATCTTTAACAAAAACTTTAAAAACCTCTTAGTGAATATTTAAAACTTAACACACCCATTGTTCACTATTCCGTAAACAAAGTAAAGACAAATTACTGCTTCTACCACTTCAGGAAAACACTTCAAATTTAAACCTTATTCCCTTACCTTATAACTCTATTACAAAATTTCGCAAGCAAATAAGATAAACAAATAATTATTATCGTCAATTTGCAATGTAAGAAACGATTTTGAACCTTATTCCCTTGCAATAGCATCAAGCGTGTCTCGAGAAAGGTGCAAATAGCGTAACTAAATACATAATTATAATAATCATCTTCGTGACAAAAAGTGACCCCTCATTGAGCGAGCGGTCATTATTCAATGTATGTTAATGTATGGCTAAGGGTACTCACACATGGATAAATAGAGTCCACGTGATGCTATCGGACATAGCCCATATTGTTTTTCCTGGTCTCGGTTCTCATCTTGGTCTCGAGATGACCACAAACCCATGATGTCTTACCAGGGTGTGTTGTGAATTAACAGAAGATGAGCTGCTTGATGATAGAGCTCATTAGAGGATTATGATGACCTATAATTATAACGGGTGTTATTTTATTTTTCCGTGAGGGCTTTTTGGATAGTGTCAACCCTCTTACTTGACTCAGGTCCTTTCGAGGTCAGATCCTTTTTCCAGATCGGCAAGGCTTGTCTTGTTCCGGCTAAGAGCTTATGAGTCAAAACTTTATCTCTCTTCATTTCCTGACTTCTTTCATTACATCAGTTATCCCTTTGTTATAGATGTACCACACCAGAAAATGTGTCAAATCAGTACCAAATTAAAACCTGATACAGATTAAATAAGGACGTTCATACTTCTTGATAATTAATTAACGAATTATTACCAATTATATTGCATGACAATTATTAAGGAGTCTCAAATTGACAAGTTCCTTTTACAAATAAGGCTATATACTCAGATTTCCTTGTATTGTCCTTGTATTGTGTATTGTGTGTTGTCCAAGGCACCCACGACACAGGGAATCCTAGTGTGGGGCTTTGAGTGTGTAGCGTGTAGCGTTAAATAACGCGTTGTAGCGTTATTTATTTCTATTACGATCGGAACAGTCGGATTCCCTGTGTCTTGGATGCCGTAAACAATACAGGCAATTGAACCCAGGACCTTTCAAACTGCTGTCCAGTATAATAACAATTGCGCGAGCGAGTCGCTTGTACAGTCATAAAAATAATTATGAAGTTACCAAAGCAAGCGTGTAAGCAGCCTAAGTCATCTCGTCTGACCTTGGCTGGGAGTCATCAGAAACGAATTAGGAATCGAACTTGACCACGGCGCAGGGTCAGGAGCCAAGGGTCCGCGATGATTGACACCTCGCTGACGATCGCTCTTTGTTGTTTTTGCTACTGCTTGCTAATTGTTGTTATGTAAGGTTTATGTCGTAGACTGTACCTACTCTCAACTACTCTATAGGCATTCTTAGAAGTAAGTATACTTTAATATACTGCGGCATCGTTTTAAATATTAAGGTGTTCAAAATTTAACTGTAATTTGTGATTTAAATTAAAGGTTTTATTTACATTTGTTATTTTAAATCTACGACTAGGAACTAGTTACATGTTCGAAAAATACCTTTTTAAAGGGATGTACGTCACGGATTTTTTTGTGACATTACAAACACTATTGAATTTACTTACACAAGTATATCCAGGCGTAAATACGGCGTGGGGTGAACGATGAAAATGGAAAATGAAATGTTAATGAAATCTCTATTTTTTATCATTTTACTGAAAGAGATATCTAGTTACAGTTAGTCACACAGTTAAGAATCAAACACGAAGCCACTTCACAGTCAATATCACTGTCTGGACTTGAAGGTCATCAAAATCATTCCTTATAACTATTCTAATAATACCCAGGGCATAAGAACACCATGTTAGCTGAACCCACATCCATTAAAGAGTTGCCCGTATGACCATACAATTATACCGATACCCATTCTATATCCATACCTGGGCCAAGGTTGCAGCGATTATGCGTCGCTAATGCGTTATAAATGTGTACTTTTTAATTTAATTGCACAATGACGCGAGTAATGCGCTTCTGAGAAAATGAAGATTGATTTCTATGTTGACTGATTGGACCTAGATTACATTCCACGTGTTATAGCTGCTACGCTCGTTGATTAATTTTAACGTAAACAAAATATGCTTCCAATACATATGACTCCAATTATGTATATCCTGACTTGGTGATAATGGTGGTCCCATTGCATTGTCGCCAATTTGGAGGGCCAAAGAGCGCTCTTTAAAAAAGAAAAATACCTGTTCACAAATTAAAGAAAAATCGCTTGACATAAAGAAAAATATACCTAGGCATCGAAGATAGGATATTTTTACAGTTGATTAAAAACAGGTTGTTAACTATATTTACTGTTATTAGAAAGTCAAAACCAAGCTTAATGACTATTGACTTCGTCCGTTGTTTACTAGGTTACACCACGAGCTGGAGAGGTCAGCTTGGACTCAAAGATGGATAGAGCTCCTTAACCTCTTATGTAATAGGTAAATAAACCCTGTATTTTTCATACTACCTACCAAACACCCTTTTGCTTAAGTCAGCCTCAAAACGACTCATCGTATTCCGGCTAAGAGCTTGAGAGTCGAGACTACCTTTACTCTCTTGGTACTCTCTTATCTCTCTTGGCCGACAACGCATCAGAATCTGGAGTTCACAAATATCCATGAGTAGTGACCACATCCCATCAGGCGGCGAACACGTTGCTTTATCAGCTGTTTAAACAATTGTTTTAGCTAGAGCAAAGCTAAAGAATTAGAAATCCATTCCTTCGTTGTGACCTACCGTCGGACGCGGTCAATACGTGGTGCCGGGCGGTGTCGGGCGGTGCCAGGCTAGTTGCCGAGGGCCCGCTGGCCTCGAACTTACCCCAGTAACGTTGGTAGCCACGCGATTTGTTGATAACCTTTTGTATTGGTGACTTGTGAGCTGGTATCTTCGATGTCATGTTGAAATAAAAAGGATTTAATTCGAGTTTCGTTTTGCAAACAGTTACAGAAATTCAAATGAAAGCTCTATCGGTAGTGTTCTCAGAAGAAGCAGAAACTAACTTCTAGTAAGTAAGTAAGTAAGTAAAACATTTATTCAGGACATACTGCAACACATACAATCCTACTTCCTACTAATATTATAAATGCGAAAGTTTGTAAGGATGTATGTGAGTGAGTGAGTGAGTGAGTGTGTGTGTGTTTGTTGCTCTTTCACGCAAAAACTACTGAACGGATTTTCATGAAACTTTGCAGTAATATAGCTTGGACATTGGAGTAACATAATTTGTTAAAATTTATAGAGATTTTTGATAGGACTGGTTCCCCGAAGCGAAGCGAGGGCGGATTTACTAGTATCAAATAAAACAATAACAAGCAAACACCTAGCATTAACGTTACAACTAGTCGCTTAGACTAAAACTAGACGCCGAACGGCATTTTGGGTAACTGTGCTGCAGCATAATTCCTGAAAGGGCCCAGACTCAGCATGAGCCGCGCGTGAGCACAGCGCTGATTTTCAGTCTGGCCTAAACTTCATGATGACAGCCCGACCAGCCGTCTACTTAACGGCCCATATTTAAAATAAATAAATAAATTGATTAATTGGATTGGATTGATAAAAAGAGTGGTGGGTTAATTTAAACTCTGTGCATATGCCGCTAAATAAAAACACGGATTGAAAAATCTAATGAACCCAGGTCATGTACCTCTGGCTTTTCGGAGTTACGTGCGTTTTAAGCATTTAAATGTCACATTCTTAAATTAAATTTAAATTTAATTTTAAATTTAATTTAATTTAAGATGTAGTTTTCCTAGTCACAGTTACGTTGCTTGCGGTGTTACGGATGTCATTTGGCAATGGTGACTTCTGGTGACCCGTCTATTCTTTTGCCGGCCATTTACATTTAAAAGTTACCTACTTGTGTAAATACTTTCTTTAGGATCTAACTTTATTATTATTCATTAATGTGATAGTGGTCAGAGTACCTATCATACATTTTGTAACAATGTCAGATGTCCACCTATTTCCATTCTAGAGATAAAGAGCCGTTACAAACATACAGCTAAAGCATCTAAGCTAGAATCTGTTTCACCCCTTGTTTATGGAACTCTAAACACTACCAACCGAATTTTGCGTCAGGGGCAATCGTTTCAAAAAAATTACAATCTCCTTTGAACCTCTAGAAGTAGCTAAAAGGTATGTGATAATAACAAATAGTTCTGGTCTGGTTTCCAGTGGACGCGACGCACCACAGAAGCCGGTCAATACCCAGTGTCGGCCGGTACCACGCGCCGTCCCACCACCCGGCTATACAGTGGTACATTTTTCCTTCGCGAATAGCCATGAAGTGGGTTGGATCACGAGAATTTTAATGGTATTTTTATAACGGATACACTAGTATCCATAGCTAAGGAATTCTTGGTTTTGGGAAGCGTAGTTTGCAAAATAAATCGAAGCATTTGGAATGTACCTAATGTTCATATCTTAAACTGTGAGATTATTTTCAGTTTCAGTACACAAGGAATCTTAGTGTAGGGTCTGCTTGACACTAATTGTAACTAAGCCTTTCATATTATGTACAATAAACTTACTGTATCATGTAAAAATGTAAAGTTTTAAATTGTGTGTGAAAAATAAAGTTATTATTATTATTATTATTAAAGTTTCATGTAACGGAATGAATCAATTTATTTCAGCCCACATTTACTCCAAAAAAAAATGCGTGTTACCTACAAAAAAGGTAAGTAAAGGTAAAATTTGTACGGTTACGAAATAGTTGTAATTCATTTAAAAATTCAACACTATACGTAATTTTTTTATTAAAACAAAACGTCTAAGCAAAACCGCATTGCATTCTAAATAAAAAAAAGTTTTTAGTAATCAAAAATAAACATCAAAGTAAGGGGCAGTCACAGTGATGGTATCAGGTACGGCACGTGACCATTTGGACAACTGTTTTCAATATTAGTCCATTGTTCCCTTTTCTATTGTTCCGGAACTGACCGGAGTTTTAACAGTGACCCTAGATCGGATCAACAGCCCAAATTACACGGCCGGCCAATTTTGAATATGCACCCGGGCGGCATAATTATTGGTCATTGATATACTGAGTACTTGTTAAATGCACCCTAAATTGGCGCAGTTTAAACGCTACATTTGGGGTTTATTCGACAACTGTTTTGTAGCACACACCCCCGTCATAAGATTATCTGTGTTGCTAGTGGCATGGACAACATAAATTAGACATTGCACTACATGACATGAGAACTTTCATTTATCGACCGGGAGTTAAACCCGAGGCTTCACGCTTCCCAGGCAGGGTTATAACCCAATAATTAGGCTACACAGTTAAATAAAAAATCAGAATAGACATCGGATGGTAGGTAAATGTTTACCGCCGACCATTTCCATGCATTACCATTTACCACGCATCAGAGATTCCCGACGATTTGACAAGACCTACCCTTCATTATAATGGCTCTCGCTCTCTGGTATTGCAAAAGAATGGTGGTGTAAATATTTCGCGGTTGCTCTACCTCGTAGCAGGGCAAAACTTTACCAGGTTGCCTGAATAAAATGACTTGTATGATGCCCGACCTTTAGCCGGAGGCAACATATCTTCTCAAAGATGTATATGAGAATTGGTAAACGCTCAAAGTGTAATTTAATTTTTACATCCAAAATAGGTATATAGGCATAGGAAAGAACTGATACCCAAGGTGAAAGGAATGAAGACCACGTCATAAAGAAAAGAACATAAGGCACCCCACGACCAGTTCGATCTGAAGAAGACAGCGGGTATTTAGATGGCTCAGGACCGGTCAGAGTGACGCCAACTAGGGGAGGTCCACGTCCAATAGTCCATGCTTATGGATATATAGATGGTAAATTCACAGCTCTTTTATTTCTCTCCTATCTGCCATAACTACCGAGCGAAAAGTCTCGGGTTCGATTTCTAGTTAGATGACATCTCTATGACAGTGACGTGAGCTTTTGAATCTTGTTCAAAATATCCCAATTGTAGATTATAGATCTCTGCATAATCCTTGACACAGCAAAACCGTTTGCATAATTATTTGTGGCATTGTATTCTTGAGCCACCTAATAATTTTTATCATAACAACAATATAAAAAGCTTGTGCTCTGACCTCTAACACAAGCTTTTGATCTATGACATCTAAATGTCATATTAGCATATTAAATCACGAATCCTCCCGAGTTCTTGCAATGCATCCGTTCGTTCGCCCACGCGTTTCTCACAGCTGACTCATCATTACGAAACGTACAAATAATTAACTAGCTTATTGCTCGTGACTTCGCCATTGATAGAGGATAATAATTTAAGGTACAACTATACAAAAAGTATCGCTTGGCTAAACTTTAATTTTGTTCAACTTCCCGCCTACGATTCTGGGAGTGCTCAAGAGAGTGAATAGACTTTTACTAAATTAGTGCGGTCTGAATCAAAGACTTCATCTTGTTGTTGACGGTTGTCAAGCAATAATTTGTTCAATGTGAAAAAATAGTCAGATGTCATGTACATATCCCCCCCATACTAGTCGCACTACGATGTATGAGTGTGATAGACTTTATTTGTTAATTTTTACGAACATCCATACATCATGAGCGTTTTACGATTATCATTGATTACAAATATAAATACGGCCTTACACTTAATACTAGCAGCGCAGAGGCCTAAAGATATTTTCGCACGCCCAACACTATGATTCAATATTTGAACACGTAGTAAATTAAAGTTTGACAGTCGATTAGACGTCGGGCTATCAGCGGTAAATAAGTACTCAATGGACACTTATAATAATTGGATTTACATTTGATAATTAGTTATATCTTTAACTATTGCTCGCTATTTGGCCTGCATGGAAGTACTTTTGTCTGATTTTCGAAAAATCTTTCACCTTTTAAAATTTCAAATTTATCCCCTTTGGAGGTGATTTTCGAAAAAGTATAAGCAATGTTCAAAATTTTTGTTTTAGTCCAAATCCTCTTTTCATAGTGCCATCTTTAAAACAGGCTCAATTTCCACCCAATTTTTAACTGTATCATTCACTGTACATATTCATTATCATTTTTTCATAACGTAGCGTAGGAACTTTGGTGTAACCGGATATCACATGACATCTCTTTTTTCTCTGATTTAGGTTTTCTCAAATCGTTTTTAATCCAATTTTCCCACTTAGGTACAAATCGACACAAGCAACATTTTATCAACGGAAAAAAACTAAAATTAATTCATAAATAAAACCGATATTCACCTCAAACAAACCTAACCTTACAGTAATCAAATCCATAACATAAAATAACAATATAAACACGACTTAAACAATCATTAGTACTTCAACATAACTTACAATGATTTATCAAAGGCGTAACTAGCTAAGACTAAGATTAAAACACTATTATCTAAGTGTCCAGGTGGTAAGCTACTGCCATAGAAGGTCGAAGCCTACACCAGTAATTAGGATGGATGGCGGCCGACAGTGAATCAACAGCCTACCATCCTACTCACTAAACATTGTGTGAAACTTTGAATTTAATTAACTTAAAAAGATGAATGGCTAACCGCTGAATATAAGCAGATTTATGTTAAACAATCAACTGTGCTAGGTTCGCTTTGGTCTATGCTTAGGAGGTAAGAAGGAACTGTCTAATATGGGACTAATCATACAATAAAATGTGAAATTCATTAAATTATCAGTGAATAAAAGAAAACTAGAAAATGAATAGGTAAAAATCGTATAAAATTGGTTGTCTTTTGATTGCTGTAAGTTTTTGAGATTGGCCGGAAAACCATTTAGACAATTCTACAAAACGGCAAACATACCAAATTCCTAACAATTATTATTTTGGGACTAACTTTTAATGTAATTATTTTTTAAACTAAGTTATGGCTTCTTTAGCTATAGTTCGAAGAGTTGGAGTAGGTATTGAAGTAATGTTACGTTTATGTTACTTGCGCGTTTTAAACATTTTTTAATCTATTGGCTACAACAACAAAAGCTTGATTTTTTTAAGTTAAATCGAAATAAATAAACATAAACTTAATCTTCAAATAAACGTTAATTTTAGTCTCCAATATATTTATTTGTACTAGGGCGACATAACGCGGCCAGGATATCTTCCGATGATGACCGTTCTAAATTTAACCATTCGGTGGCGACCCGCCCCAAACTTTTGATCTAATTTTGGAATGACTACTTAGTTTTATCCTTGCCGTAGTTAAATCTCATATTGTTGATGAGAAGTAAACAGTTAAGTATAAGTGGGTTTAAGTTGAAATAGCCGTCAAATGAACTGATGAGCCACCGGATGGTAAATGGTAGGATATTAGTTACACCACGGCAAGTATCCACCATTTCGTCATGAATATCCCGTTGATATGAATGACACGGTTTGTCCTCGTACATTATGTCCCTGGGAAGAACTGGCGTGTCGGTTTCTGTCCTTATGATGTGGTCTTTAAGAGGAGAGTGAGTACTGTGAATAGTGTAATTAAATTAATGCGTTGAACATTTTGGACTTCATCACTACTAAGAATTAAGTGTTTTGTGGTCAAGGATATATTGATATAAGAAAGATAAACGTTTATTTTTATTCAGAGTTATAACAAAAATGTATACCTTGTGTGTGTTTACGCATAGTCAGACCAAGAAGTAGGGAGGTAAATTTCTAAAGCCTCTTAGGACTGATAGATCTGATACCATTGATTGTTGATCATAATTTAACATCTCTGCCACAAAACGGCCAAATAAATGGACGTAAAATAAAAAGTGTTTAAATTTTGTTTCATAGCTCTGAGTTTACCCTACGCAAAGGTAGATACAAAATGAAGGGCATCCACAAAGTTTTAAAATAGATCGTTACTTACGCAAGTCCCTTTTCAAGGACACTCTGTCACATGTGTCCGACAGAAAGTAAGGCCACTGTTTGTCTGCAAGCGAATGACTGACCGAGCGAAAAACTAAAAATTCTCGAAATGAAACATACGACGTAGGTACCTACCTACGTATATATGTATTATAAAATACTAACCATGCAATATCTATTGGTATAGTTGATATTTGAGATCAAATCGATAGATCAAAGCAATAGATCACATATACCTACCAATGATTTTATGAGTTTTTGTATATTCATCGGTTTTGTTTATTCCCGTTTATTTAAAAAAGGCTCAACCAATTACAATGCGGTTTTCACTGATATATAGCGGCCTAAGGACTCAAACGTGGACTATAATTGACGTTCTAATGCCAAAGGGGGTTTGTATTTCATACCTACTACTTGACAAGGTAAAACTATTACCTACCTATCTGAAGCAGATGAAGATTAAGTGGAGAAACTATATGTATAGTACTCATCTCCTATCGTTTACCTAACCTTTATCCGACAAGTCACTATAGTTTCTTAGTTTCTGTGTGACATTTTACTAACTGTAAACCAACGTTTTATAAAATCTGACCTTATTCAATTATTATAGAGTTGGTTTTGAATTGAGTAGCTGATTCAAAAGCAAATTGGGTTTGTCTGAAAGCTTTAAAATAGAGACACCCTCAGCTCTGAGAGGTTCATCTTTTTATTTCACCTATAGGTACACTTTACTAAGAAGTTAAGAATTAAGAACAAAATATTTTCTTGGCTAACTAGAGCCTCCATACTAATATTATTAATGCAAAAGTAACTCGCTCCGTCTGCCTTTTTGTATCCTACCATTTAATGCATAATTCGTTAAACTAATTAAGATGATATTGAACATGGAGATAGTATTTTAACCGGAAAAGATATATTATGATTTCTTTTATACCTACCCATAGCACGTAGCTTGGGAAAATTTGACGATATTCAGTCATTTTTGTGTATACGCGCATAAGCGACTAGATAATTTAACTTGAATTTAACTTTTAGAAAAAAGAACTCCAAAGCAGTAAAAGGTCCAAAATTTTGATACAATATCAACACGGTACTGTCACCAAAAGGGACACCATTCCTAAATTCGATACTTTTTCAGATATAGCGTTACGTGTCTCAAATTGAGCAATTTCGCTGTATCCTGTCTCACATCTGTCAAGGAGGTAGAAAAAAGTATCCGTTGAAATATTTAATTATAGAACATTGTATCCTACCGCTAACGGAATTGCGATGTTGATTTATTTGTTGGGTAGTATTGATAGGTTTAGATAGGTTTGTAATTATAATTATCAGCAAATATCCTATAACTTTAGGTAAATGACCGAAGTATACGGAGTTATTTGAGAAGAAAATGTTATTTATAAGACTTGAGCATAAATATCTAAACAATGATACTTACCAAAATATTCGTAAGTTAAAACTACGAGGGTTAGGTACCCTGGGAATTTGGTGTTATTTTGACAAGTATATACTTGTGTCCATTTTAAATCTATGAGTTTAAATAACAGCGGCTGTGGTCGGTGAGTGAATGAGATTGCTAGTGACAAAGAGTTTTCGAAATTTTCATGCTTTGGAGGACACGTAATGATTGCTATCCGTTACATGTTAATACTTAAGCCATGTCGAACCTTCCGACTTTATGGTTGGCCCCTAATTCTCACTCCAGTACGTACTGCAGTAGCGTTACGGAGTATACTCTCGGTATGATATGTGTATGTCATACTGCTCATAAGTGTCATGTTTAGTAGAGGTTCATAAAAGGGTTGAAGCCAAGGCAAGAAAACATAAAAATCTAAGCATGTATAGTCAAATATGTACCTACTAACTTTAATTAGGAAATCACAGAGCCCCGCAACTTTCATTTTAAACAAAATCCGTGGCCTGTCTCATCCTTTCTCCTCTACTCATGTAAGTGGTTGCTGTCGCCCATGGACATCAGCTACGCTAAGAATCAACGGATTTCCAACCAATAATAATATAGGATTCCGTGACCTGCCTTCAGAGTTGTTTAAGAAGCATGTTAAAGCGCAACTCGTAGACAAGAGCTACTATACGCTCTGCAACCAGCTCCGCTAGGTTAGTGCTTACCTGTATCGATTAAGTAATATTGTAATTTTTTATTTTAAAAGATGCGAAGCAGTTTTTCTTCGCCGTTTTTCCAAAACGGTGGTAGACGGTGGTAAACGGTGGTAACGAAGCATTTTTCCAAAACGGTGGTAGACTATTTTGAATTTTGAATAAAAAAGAACGACATAGGTACATTAATTTCTCAGTCGGAACATGACGAGGCACTTGGTTTGCATCATAGCTAGTCGTAGGTACTTCTCGGAAAAATAATTACACATATTTAACAGTAATGGTTAACACGCCGGATCGCTATTCCACGGGACCTGGGTTCGAATCCTAGCGAGGCTGACATTTGAATGATGACTTTAAATTAATTTAATTTAATTTTGGTCACTGCTTGTTCATTTTTAAATATTGCGTGCGAATTTAAGTAGACATTCAAGGCTGCCACCAAAGGATCAGAAGGGTTTACACGCGTGCATCACTAGTAAAGGATTGGATTTAGGCACGAGAACATTATGAGGCGTCAACATGCCTAATTTTTGTTTTCGGACTATAAGAGTCTTGCATTAGTTATGTATTTTATTATCCAATCATCATCATCAACTCAAAGTTTTTTTTTAGTAGTCAGCGTTTAGGAAAATTTTCACCCTCCAACTCAGAAAGGAACCCGGGAGAATTTCCTCCGTCGCTTTTCACGCCGCCTAGCGTCGAGTAGCGTCCCGAAAAGCCTCACACGGGAACAACCACACATACACCATCCCTTTCGGATGGCTCACACGTTCCTACATATGAACGAGATGGGCGTATATCGGCCATTATATCCGCGCTTTGCTCCCGTGAAAACGGACAACCCTATCCGTCTCTATTTTCACCCCGTCCGGGCTTGATTTAGAGCGAGATAAAAGGTTTTTCAAGGTTATGTTTCGAGCTGGACACGAGATGACCCCAGGCTATTTGCAGTGCAGTTTATTTTTGCACTGCCTCCCGTAGAAGAGGTTGTTGAGTGTGGCAATAAGCACTCCGGGGAAGAGATGCTTTGCGAAACATTTTTTCATGCCAAGTGCACAAACTAAAGTTATAACAATAAAAATATATATAAAACTTCGTTTGTAACTGAATCATGAGTAACAAAGGCTTAAAATGTTAATAAATAACTACATAATTGTTTTTTTATTTGATTTCTAATTTCATTAAGCTCAAGTAAGGAACCTAATTAAGCATCAAAAGGTATGAGTAATCACGCTATACCACTTTTCATCTAATTGTAAACCAGGTATCACAAACAGAGACACAAACAACATAGTTATCAATTACTATCCAATCATCGCCCTTCAAACCTTAAAAATGTAAAATTTCAATAAAATCGAACACGGCAATTCGCAAACTTCGAAGTCAGTTGAGAAACAATTATGAAAAAGTTCTTTTCCGCCGCCGTTCGCGCGCCAGTTAAGTCTCGACTGACACTCATAAAACTTATTAAAGTCAAGGACCGACCGAGATAAGTTGCTCGGAGCTTCTTAAGTAAAATAACGTTGAGGAAAAAATGCGCTGTGGAGATGCGAGAGTGAAAGTGAAAGATCTTAGTGGCGTTCCCGGCTCCTCGCCTACGTGTTGCGTTTAGCGATACCGAGCCATTTATCGCGATCGCCTTTTTTATTATTTAACCTGCGTTTATTGGGAGCGCACTTACTGTATGAAGCTCAATCTTACCTATACCATACCTACTATCTACTATAGTACAACAAAATGTTTACTAGATACGAAATAGATAAGAAACATAATAATTTGCTAACGAATAAGCTGAATTATCCATTAAAAGTGTCGAAACAAACTAAAGAACTGCTTTGCTCTACCATCTACGGAAACCGTAGCCATCGTAGCACCCGCTACGAATACGCTCCCGATAAAAAAACTACCGTCGTATCTCAATCACTGATGAATGATACTTTTACGTGGTTCTAAAGCACTTGATTAATAATTAATTAGAGCTTAATTAACCAGTTTTTTCAAATCCCCGCATTTTAGACCAAATAAAACTCAGAAAGTACGATTCACTGAACGAAAGGATTTTCAGAAAAAAATCCTGTAATAAAGCGATCCTTTAGTATTAATTAACACGTTTCAAAAACGTAGACTGACCGGGCGACGCTCGTCCATTCAATTAAAAATTCCATCTCCTAATCGAGTCATGAAATATGCAGGCAAATATTATCCCTTTTCTTTTGTACGCGTTGCATCTTCGCCCCACCCGCGCACGCACACCGACGCACGGCACTTGTGATTTATGCCCGTCTCGTTCTCTCCCACGCACCGGCGGTAGGGGGCGCGCCTCGGTCTCTATCGAGCAGCCGAGGCGGTGGCGACCGCGAGTAACCCCTGGCTACTTCATACGGACTCGCACGCGCCAACGTCGGCCGGCCGAGCGAGACGGCGCGAGTCGTGGACACGAGCAGGCCGCGGAGCCCTCGCGAGAAGGGACACAGGACAGACGTTCTCGGACATCGGGCGAGAGCGGGCGACCGGCCGCGCACCTGCCTCGCACCGCTCCGCACGCGTTTACGATCGCGATACGACAATCACAAACAAAATAGACACACGAAATTATCCTGTTTTGTTTTCGTTCCCTATTTCTACAGACAAAAATTAAACTTTCTCAGACCCATTCAACGTTAAATTTTCGGAAAAATTACCAGTGAATTATTAATTGCATCGGACTGGAAAAGTGATGGAACGATGATTTAAGTGTGAACAACGTTTGAAAATATTCAAGATCAGTAGGTGCGGACAGATAAGATAGGTTACCGAGACGTTCATTCAAGTGTTGATAATAATCTTTATGACCAGCCGATTTTGGCGAGTAAACATTCGGCCGCGGCGTAAACTGAATCACTGCACTATGAAAAGGAAAAAGTAAGAGTGGAGTTTTCAGTTCGCGATAATGTTAAAGATGAGTAAAACTTTTGTTTTGGGTTGTTGCCGACGGACTTTGGCAAAGGATAATTCCGTGACACCCCGACCTCGGTTATCAGAACCGTTTTAAAGTTTTTAAGTCGCCGGACCGACGGCGGCACATGTGAAGTGCTCGGGAAAACTGTCGACTGATAGCGATACTGAGATAAAGATTTCTAAGGATAAAGAAGTTGTTGAAGATCTAAAAATAGGTGACCAAATCAAGATGAGAATTAAGATGCCAGCTGTACGCATCGCGCAAGGTAACTAAGCAACATATTCAATTACCTATTGTTTTTATTGAAATTTTAGTTGTACATTTTCTAAAATCGAATGTGTTTTTGATTGGTTCCATCTAAGTTTTGTCATCCAAATTAAAGTACGTAAACACTGACGTTATTATAATTTGTAGAGTCATGTAGTCATTTACACATTTTTCACTAAAAACTACATTTAATTTCATATATTACATTATTAAATCCAGGTACACCTATTAATAAAATTTGCATTACAATAAAGCATTGATAAATACAGACGCAAACATTATAAAAAAGTTTTAAAAATATTCTGGAATAAATGAAACGATAATTTGAAATGAAATTAAGAGTTAACTTATTTGTATTTAATTAATATATTCATGAAACGTTTAATCATAAATAAACGTTCATGTCATAAAAACCGCTTATTGGTCATTCAAGCCACAAATTCACACGCATTAACTCGACGCGTCAGATTGGTCATTAACTAATATAACAATTATTCTTTTAATTGAGCGTATAATTTTTTGCCTTATTTATCTTATCATCATTTATTTTTTACATACCTACTTAATAATAAATTACATTGTATTGTGGAAATTAAATAAATCGTTTTCTTTCCTGGAAAATATGTATCTCTAAAGATTACTACATTATTGTGTATTATAATTTTAGAGTTATAATTTTTTCACCATATTTAATTACATCTCATTTCTTTTTCTCATAAGTTAAAAGTATTCGTTTACATGTTATTAACAATTACAATTTGGTAGGAAAAAAATTTCAAACTATTATTAACACAAAATAAATATCTACCTAATTAATGTACCTAAAATTGTCATCAAAATAAAAACAACTAGGTAATCCATTGCATTTTGTACTGATGTGACTAATACAAAAAATATTTAAAATCATTTAACATTTCTCAATAAATGTAATAGGTACAATAAACTAACTATGCGGTTAAGTATAACAGGAGAACTGATAAACGTTTGCTTTATATGTGGTCATCTTGACCACTTGATAAGGCAATCTATTCTATTATCTATTTAGGTTAAATTGACGAAGGTCCGTTAAACGTATCGCGGGACCGATACATTGAAAGATGAGAGATGTGTATGAAATAATGGAAATTTCGTTTTTGTCAGCAACGCATTGGTGATACGCTGATGTTAGTACCTAACATCCACGGATGACTACTTTCGCTACCAGATAGCTTGTCAAATTGTTGGTTAGCCAAAGTTAGTTTCGCAAAACGTTTAATTTTCTCTATAAAAGTCGGTTACTCTTAAAACTGCGCAAAATGTAATTGAATCCGCTAATTAAATTTTAATAAACTCAAATCCAAAAACAATTTTCATACTTTACCCAGCATAATTAAATATATAACATACGTATAATATAACAGCATAACGTATTTTCTTATACCTCGTTAACATATTGCTTCAATCCGTATTTTATTTCCTATGAATCTTGAAAAATACTAGTTCACCAATAAGTGTTAATCCTACTCACTTGAAACTACTACCTCAGCTGCTCAGATGAGTGACTGGGATAACTCTATCTTAAACTTACACTGACAAATAACGCACCACTTTCTGACAAACTCATTTTATAAAAGATATTTTTATAAAATATGTTTATAAAAGATATTTAAACACTGATAGATAAAAAAGAGTTATTGCGTCTGATCAGATAATTTTAATATGCCAAATTTGAAAATCATAGTTTTGTTATGAGCCTTTGCAGATCTTGCATATAGTTGCCAAATATGGACTATCCTTATTCTATCACAATACACGGGAATAAGGAATTAAAGTTTATGCTATCAAGGTATTATAATCGCCCGGAAGACATCTGTTAAAAATTGTTACAAAGAATAAATAATTTTTCTTTTGCGAGTGTGATCACTTACCATCAGATGACTCGTTAAAAGTAAATATTCACACATCATCTTAACGACGCTATGCATTCTTGTGCCTCGAGGAGTGTGGCTTAGAAATAGACACACAGTCATGAATGAACGCACAAAGAGAATAAATAAATGTAAGTATATTTGACACAAACATGTATATAATTATCAGAAATCGAACCCGGGACTCCACATAGACCAGGTTATTACCAACAGAGTTGAGACGATGATGACATAATCATGCATTACGTTTACAGCAAATGTTGTAAAATACACCGAAACCAACGTGAATCCAGTGCAACCGCCTAGACGCTATTCAAATCCACAATGAGCTACTTAATAGCTCACGGCTCCGCTCAGCGGCTCAGCTCTCGGTAAATATTTGCTTAGTTCTGTGGTCATCTCGCTGACCGAAAGGGTTGGGGCCCGGTGAAAAGACTTGAGTGTTAGCCGCCTTCAAATATTTAAGACGTATCCGCGGTTTGCGGGGCACACGATAACATGAATTATTTCCGGGAAAATAGTCCAGACAAATTAGACGGGAATTTTACATTTTTACAGGTAGATAATGATAATGATATCAGTACTGAAACTGCATTAAAAATTACGTTTGTGTATATTTTTTATATGGAAAGTTTTTAAAAGTAAGACGTTGTAATTCAGTCATTATGTAAGTTATTATGTTAGTGTATGTTTAGTTGATTGATTTTAACAAAATTTCAATTAATTTTTAACGTCTAATTTTTGAATTAAAATCATCATTATCATCATCATCTTCATCATCGCTATCCTTAACTGTCCCACTGCTAGTCACGGCTCTCCTATTACGATCTGAGGGGTAAAGAAGTAAGAAACAGAAGCAGTTGTTTCGAATTAAGGTTTCATAGGGCAAGACTCCAACTTTTACACTACTTGACTCTCATTGCTTAGTACCTACTGTAGTTCCTGAAGTAGTGACAATTTTTATCTTAAAAGTAAGATATTAACAAATGGGGTCACAAATGATTCAAATATAAACTACTTAGCACTTGGTACAGAATTTAAAATAACACAAGTAGACAATATCTATAAGTAGGTAGGTGTTTAAAGATGACCATTACATGTATCAACGATTAGTGCATAAAAAGTATTTTAACTGGTACTTCAAAAGTCCATTTCAATAAAATGTTTATAACACAATGACGTCAAAACGTTTGTGTGATCAAAAAACAGGCAATAAACATGGAAACTGTGTCACGCCGACAAATAAAATATTATTGCTGGTTGGCCATTTACTACAAACTATAATATGCTTTAAAGTCATAAGTATTAATATTCTAGAAAAATTATACTTAACATTTTTACTTCGGTACCAATAAAATTCGAAATTAATTTTTTATATATTTTGTAATTACACTTACGCATCTATTTTTTGTCTGTTGTCGTTTTGGAAAGATGTTTTATCAACGTGTTGAAGAAATGTGGAATAGGTACTTTTTGGCAAATCTTGGGTTTTCATAGCCTTGACCATTGGGGTATTCCCGGCCGGGGCAAACTAGTTTGTATACAGGCAAAATTTTTCTAGGGTCTGGGGTGTTTTGTATCATCGTGAATATCAATGATTATCTGACGTTGGAATATGGGCGTGTTTTATATTTTTTATTAATATCATCAAGATCATCCATTGTCATCAGTATCATTAAAAGCACTAATGTGTATTGGCTGATAGGAATAGAAGAAGCAAAAAAGAAATCAGACAGTAAAATAGCTGCCCAAAGTAGAAAAAGTTTTTAACTAACAGATTAAAAAACACTAGTATGATAGAACATAAAACCGCATTCCTTTTTTACATTGATCATGACATAAAAGTTTATTGTGGACTTGATTCTTCTTTATTCAAATTGGTTATTCAAATTATCTCTATGAAAAAGCAAGTAAATCCGTAGTAAGCTAGAAGTAGCCATTGCTTACAAAATAGAAAGAACAATGGGTAATAGTCCACTAAAATTATAATCTCGATTCATTGTAATCTTGACTTAATGCGTGCATAACTGAAACTTTGTAAGAGTGCTAAATTGTACCAGTAAGTTTATTATCCAAACGGAAGGTATTACGTTTACATAGTTGTAGTGATGACACTTTGAGGCTAGTCGAGTAATCAACTTTAATATTTACCATGTATTATAATGTACCAATAATATTGCAATACGCTCACCGCCTCACACTAGGATTTCCAGTGTCGTGGCTGCCATGGACAACAACACAAGAATCCACACCAAGACATGTGCCCAGACCGCGAACAAAAATTTAAACTCATCGTTCAAATAATTTCAAATAATTATCCATAGTTGTGCATGGCCCCCACGACAATGGAAATTCTAGTGTGAGGCAGTGAGAGTATTGCAATAATGTAGGAATATTATATTCCATGGTAAATACTATTTGCCTTGCTGGATATTCAACCTAGGACAATTCAAACGGGGGTCCGGAGTGGTAAGGTCAGGTAAAGTGGTTCAGATCGTCAAGCAATGGTTTATAGGTAAATAGCAGACAGATGCGTTGATGAGACCCTTAAGAAGGCAAGTGGTCACTATCGTCCAAGACCTAGACTCATACTATCAATTACTAACTGGAATATTATGTAGGTACATCAACTAACAGTGTCCAGTATGTGTATTCTAAGACCATCTGTTAAGTTCACTAACTAAGCTAGTTCCTAAATTGAATGTTCTTCTAGGTCGATCATTGTCATGGGTGGCAGCGGAATGGTGATGTTGCATGCTCGTCTGCTTTCGTAACGAGGAGCAATTCTAAGCCGGTCAAAAACGAAGCTGGGGACTTCACATTTCTTCTGGCTTTGCGAACAAACCTCTTAAATAACTTGAACAAAAAACCGGCTTTACCGCCGATAAGTAATAAAATGAGAATATCATCAATGCAGTCGAAATAGATTAAAAACGCATTATTAGGGATAGCTCAAAAAGTACTCGTCAGATAACGCTAAAATTTAAATAACACCATATGACAAGCACCAGCTTCCAAATTACCAAAATCACTACAACTAGTAAAAAGTTATGAAGAAACACACACAAAAATACAGTTGAATTGAGAATTCGTTTAATATTTAACACTTAAGTAGTTGGGAGCTAGAAGGGTAAAATATCCACCACCATATTATCTGAGTATCGTTACGGTGACACAGCAGTACAACACCAAGTGGCATTAAATAAGAGGAACTTCGCGCCATAACTTACCTTCATCAGGGTGAACTAACAAGAGAGGTTAACAAGGAGTCAAATTGAATAAAGCCCATTAAATCCCAAAATATCACCACAATCCAACAACCCACAGACTCAGGTAAGTCTTCAACAGTTTCATGGTTGATTTTATGCTCTCCTCAAGAAATTCCAGTGGATGTCACTTAACCGCTTTGGAGCGGCCAAGGATAGTGCTCCCTCTTACATGACAGTTGATCAGGATGTCGTTAGAGGCGATAGAAGCTGCCTTGGTGCTGGCGGAATCCCCTCTGCTATACTCGTCTTCAAGAATTTGGAATTGCCACTTTCCACTAAAAACTAATTTACTACGCACAGTTCAGTTTGGCTTGTAAGCATAATTTACTTAAAGCATTTCAAATTCTTGCGTTGAGTCTACTATGGACCTTAATCACAGAGGCGGAAAGCTGGTATTTGTGTGGGTTACCATTAAAACGAATTCCATGTTGAACGCGAGCGGAATATGGCTAACATCTGATTGCTAGTCAACTCTCAATCGATTTATAGTGTTCCGGCTTAGAGTTTGATAGCCACTGATCTTTTTCGCTGTATCTTCTTTCTTGGCCCTCAACTCATCTGTGATGTCAACAGGATTGACATCCTTGGGAGATGGTATTCACTTACCAGTTAACTCGGCTGCTCGTTTGACGGCTATTAAAAACTGCTAAAATCATGAAGCTGGTATTTAGTTCCCATAACTCATTTAATTTCACACACTCATTATGTAATTATTATTATTTAATTAATACATTTTATTATTCAAATTAATTATTACGTATTTATTTCTGAAATTGACAAGGTTATTTGTGGATTAAAAGTTTCACACTGTAATTTTATTGTTGTTTATAAGTAAGGAATGTTGTTGTCGTTTAGTTGTTATGTCTGATATTAAAGTTTGTTATTGTTGGGCTCAGCTGCAGATTTTGAGCCAATCTTTGTATTGCAGATAAAACCAAGTGTAGTTTTCCACCTAAACGATTTTATAAAATTTTGAAAATCATAATGAAAAGTATTGTGTCACAGTTATCATTGTATCAAGTTTCAACCGCTTTATAATCAATAAAAATTAAAACAAATTGCAAGTCTAGTAAGTGGATTTGTGACAGAAGATTACTTCCTATTTACCTTCCGAAAGTCATAATATTTTATTGGCTTGAGTCATTTTAAAATAATATATTTTAAAAGATACTTATAACTATGTAATTACTTAAATCCGTAAATATATCAGGAAGTAACCAAAAATATAATTAAGAAACGTGGAGGATTTAGGAAATATCCAAAATATTTATTTCATCAATTAGAAACTATCTTCATAAACCCAATTATAGCCGGTCTATTGTTTTACGAACGTAGTTCCCACTGGCCAAGTGCGATTTTTATTTAATTACACATTTTATTCAAATCTGTGAGCTTAACGTTCTCATGTTTTACTTTACCGCCGAGAGAATGGTCAGAAACACGTCAGAAATGACAAATTCAATTTGTGACCTGGATAACTAAGGCAGTCGAAAAAAGAAAATGTGTTTGTTTTTGCATTGTAGGTAATTCGTTTTGAAATAAAAAAAGAATTCAGAATATTGAATGTGTCGATCCATTTGAGAACGGAACTCGTTCCGTATAAACTACGAGTATAGGCACTCATTATGTCAAACGCATGCGTGTGCGCCGGCTCCAGCGCTCAGATTCTTCTCAAACCTAGCGTTATCGCACACATAGGCAATTAGTCCAAGTTGACCGGAGGCGACAGCTCACTGCGATTGGTCGGTGGCACCGTGACGTCATCGACGACGACGGCCTTCGCGCCCGATTGGTCGACACGCGTCATTTCGTCGATGACACGTTTGTTCTTATTTTGAACGCAAGTTCCGAAGTACTCGCTTTTTGTTGTACTCAACAATGAGGGTTCCATTGTTCAAAATATATTGT
The DNA here is from genome assembly GCA_905404135.1 of Hesperia comma. Lineage (NCBI taxonomy): Eukaryota > Metazoa > Arthropoda > Insecta > Lepidoptera > Hesperiidae > Hesperia > Hesperia comma. Next base: position 14,929,769 of record FR990029.1, on the reverse strand, counting down.
GTGTTCGCAAAATTATTATTTTGCTACCAGATTTAGAGATTGACTGTTATTAATTAAAAATTCTAATCATTATTTATTGGGCTTCTGTGACTCTTTTTAATTGACACGGGTCACGAGGTAAAGTTGAAAAAGTGTCGAAAACTCTTTTGGCGCCGTCTAAATAACGAAACAGAAGCTGTCTCCGGTAAATCCTGTTGGCTTTTAAAAACCCTTCTCAAAAGTGCGATGTGAATTAGGAAATCGTCGAATTACTTTATCAGATGCGCGGGCTAGACGGCCGAGGGAGCGTTGGTTCAACTTTAGCAAAGTTTTAAAAATCGAAGTTAACTTTGCCGGCTTCAACTCGGTCCCTAAATAAAATATTAACGGGCACGGCGATTCGTTTTTGTTTTCGAACGCGTACTACTAATTGACATGGGTTTTTGTCCTATCACGGCTTTTTAATTGATACTTTTGCACTTGCTTTATGCTTCAGTTCTTTTTTTAACAGCGATCCAATCTCTAAATAAAAAGTTGGCTGCCAGTTGTCAGTCAAAGGACTCATTCGTTTTGAATACTGGTTTTCTTATTGTTTCAAAGCAACTAAAGGTATTATTTTATCATTAGCAATTGCTTGTTTTTTTGAGAATTGAGCGGATGCGGCATAAAAGAGCCGCAAGTCAATTTAAAACATTGCCTATATGTTGTCTGTTGCCGCTTAGCGATTCAATATGTCTTCATTAAGAGAATATCCAAGCATCGCATTTACAAGCGGAACTCTCAATCTTGATCCTTGTCCAGGAATTATTACTGCAACGTTTCTCTTGATACTTCGAACTAAGTTCAAGTTGAAATTCCTAGATCAGAACTGGTTAAGTTAATTAATATTACATTAATAGCTCAGTAGAAAAAGACGTTTATAATATCACGTAACTATTTAAATTCTTAACAAAAACATTGTAATACCTTTTACAGAAATCCAACAGTGCAGTTATTTAAAACCTATAATTTAGGTATACCTATACAGCAATAAAGTTGCAATTAAGTTTGTCTTAAAAAACCTATGACTAATGTTGATTAATTAGTTCAACAATTAATAGTTTATGATTTCACGGAACACCAAAACAAAAATGTAAATAAAAAATAAAATAAATATACAAAAAATTCGGTAGCCGACGTATAAACAGCAATCCACATAATTTGATCAGAGCAAGACAAAACAAAAGCATTACTTACTCTTTTATTTCTCAAACTTAATATTTAAACTGTGGGAATGAAGTTAATTTAGCATTAGAATAATAATCTGTGGACGGCGGCCACCCGTTTTGAATTTCGAACTGGACCGAATGTTTTTTTTTGTTTGCCGATCGATCGGCATTCTGTATTTCTGATTCTTAAGATAAAGACGTATAGATTTACATATGTTCTGTCAGCGGAGGTCCAGAAGACATTTAAATTGGATTTATTAGTCCGTCCCTATTAAGAAACTGAGCTACGTTGGCGGTTTTCAACGGCGGTGTTCTGTTGCGGCCAATAATACGACTGCTACTGTCGTTTTACCTTTTATTACCTACAAAGTAATGGTTGTAGCTATAATGTTGGAAATAATACTGTGATTGATAATATTATTTTGGATTAAGGTGGACATGCACTCGTACGCCCATTATTTCGTTAATCAGTCGTGTGGATAGATGGATGAAGTGAGGTCATAACTGACAGATAAGGTAAGTGACAGATGCCTGTACATGGAAAACATTTTGGGAAAAACTTTTTGGCGGAATATTCAGTATCGATAATCTCATGTCATTTTTTATTATCTATTTGCGTGGGAAATTGCTGAAAAATTAAAACATAATTTAAGCTAGAACGTAATAAAACAGAATTAAGAATTGCAAAGACTTCGATACCAATCCATAGGTGTTGACTAGAAAAAAAATTATATTTCTTGAAAGGCAAATAATCCTTTCTCGAGAAAGGATTATAACAACAACAATAATACAAATCTTGTTACAAACAAAGCAAACATTTCTTTGTTACACGGGTGTTGATCCGTGGATACAACAATCAGATAAATGTAACATTTTAAATATTATCTAATACTGATGATCTTGAGATGTGGTAACAAAGATGTTTACAGGAATTTATAAGATTATTAATCTATATTTAATGTGTGTCGGAACACAGTGCACACACACACACGTACTCACACACACATACACAGTGTAACTGAGTGGACAATGCAGTTTATAATAACTCATGTTAAATCATGTTAGTCTTAGGTACTATTTTTAGGTAGAAGAAGCATTTTAATTTATTCCGGTCCGATCCTCCAAACGGGTCCTTTCCCAGATAGCATTTTTGAAGTATTTTTAATCTGCCTGTGAAATAAATTACAAAAATGGTTTAGGTGTTATAATTATACTTAACTCTCTCTCGCTTAGCTTTGGAAAAATCAATATTAAAGGCCAATCAAACATCAAGCCTTCTAATATAGTTATTACCCACAAAAAGTTGAAACGGGATTTGCATACTTTAGAACTTTCAATACAAAGAATCCTCAGCATTGTTATATTATTAGTATAGTCTTAACTTTGAGACACATCTTAATAAAATCAAATGTAATAAGATAAGCAGTATGTAATTGGATCTCACAATCATTATATCCGAGCAGATCAAGCCTACGCTTTAAACATAAAACCTTCATCAACAGGACAAGACAACCTCTACAAAAGGTCCTATTCAAAAAGAAATTTAATTCAGGCCGTATTGTGAACCTTTGACCAATGTCCGTATGTCCGCCCATTAGCCGCTATTACGGCCCTAGTAAAATAAATACTCAACCGAAATACAATAGAATAAAAAATGTTCATAACAAGAATTAATTTATTGTCCACGATCAATAGCTGTGTGGGTGGATAGATTAGATGGATATAGACGGATCTCGAAAGTCCATCTTTGTCAAGCTCTGATACCGATTTGTTAATGTCGGCATTTCAACAACGGCTATTTAAAGTTTAGTAGGTGTCACGATTAAGCTTAGTGGTTATGGTCTACCACTTTGATCAAGGTTCGATTTCAATGCTTCTATTTGAAATTTGTTAAAAAAAATTAGTGAATTGAAGGAAACGTGACTTCATGAGAACACTAGGGAGTTTGACTTAGGTGGCCTGTGGATGACTTGTAGTCCTTCAAAAAGCGGGTTCATCGCTACATTCGTGGGCGGCAACGGGTTGGTGATGCCCCTAGCTAATACCCTTGGCCGACGGTGATCACGGTGAAGTTGATGATTAAAGTAAAAGACGTTGCTGGTCAAAGAAAAAAGGAAGACAGTGTTGGCTCTCAAGCCCCCAATCCCAACACGAATCTTCGTGTTGAGCATCTTATATACAAAGATTGTGCCATCTCGTCACCAAAGTCCAAAACTATTCCACTATTGTATTTGATATCATCTAATCGCCGAGCTTTAGGTCATTCAATATTATCGCTATTATTCTTATCTGCTTCTTAATTTTGTCACCTACTTCCGAAAGAATCAACTGTCGTATTGGGGTGATCTTAAATACTGACTTGAGGGTCAGTTAAATAGCAAGGGATAGTCCCTTGCCTGTAGACCACCGTGTTCAGACCCAACAATTCCACTAATTACCCACTTTCTTTAGTCAGCCGCCCAGAGAGGAGTCTCAGAGACTCGGAGTCTCAGAAAATATTGGATGAACTAAAGCTCGGCAATTACCTAGATAATATCGAAACCAATAGTTGAACAGTTGTGGACTTTGGTGACGAGATGGCACAATCTTTGTATCTAAGATGTTCAGTAACATTCAAGCTTTAGGTATAGATCACTGCACGCTTTAATGAGAATCTAACTCGATATCAACTGCCTCAAATATTTCAATTACAAATCTTAGTTTGTATTTAATAACATTAGTTGTAAATCTATAACGATAGAATCTATTTTCCAAACAAAAGCTCCGAGATTCTGTAAAGAGCAGAACAGGTTGACAAAAGAATCGAATTCGATAAAGCCACCTGAATCTCTGATATTTTCCCATGGTCAAACTTCGATAAACACCTTAGCAAAAAACCATTCGAGCCAGCCTTTGACAAACATTTGGTCAAAGGGATTTTTTTGTCAAAACAGCCTCAAAATGTGTCCATGTGTTCGAATATCGATAATGTTGTAACAATACCGAATGGGGTCGACACCCAGTCGCTGTAACCAAAATAACTATTGTATAGCATTGTGCCTTGCTTTCATCAATTTTAGTAGAAAAGGGTTTAAAGGTGTCATTTTCTAAATTTCTATTATTTTTTTAATGTTTGTGTCGAGCAGAGATTAGGGCAAGATAGGTTCTTTTTGAGTTTATCTAGCGTTTTGAAACTTATTATAGTTGTGTCAACATAATAATGTATTGCTTTATAAACAGAATTTTTCGGTGATACAAATGGCCATAATGACGCCGATAATAAAACATACATACGTAATAAATACTTAAGAATTTTTTTATTTGACTAGACATGTGATAATGAGTGCTTACCATACCGACAAGCTTTATCCGATTTTGTAGTTTTTCGATAAGTAAATGATATAAAATCAACTTAAATTTTGCTCCATATCTATCTGTTCCATATCATAGCTCATAAACCTACCTCTAAGCGCTCCAGAAACCGACAATCGAGCTACCCACACTCCACTGAACGTTGATTGACGTAAAGATTGCAGTGTTACTACCTGTCCCTTTATACCATACTGAATGATGCCTTTGACCATTGTCCAACCTTTTGATCCAAGCTCCGAATTAAATCGCACAACGCATTCCTACAGGTCGGGACTCATGGATGTATTGTATTGAATTACAACCAGTTTTGAGGTTTTTTGCATGGAATAGTTTTCGATTTGTCTACTAAAATTTGTTATAAAATTTTATGTTGGAGATGGATGTAAGCTCTTTTTGTGTACTTAAGAAGATGCAGAAAATTTGTGGAATAAAATTATTAAAGCATAAATTGATTTCTCAGATTTAGGTATCAGTACCTACCTAACGAACTTATTTGAAAAAAAATGATTATTACATTTTTTTGGTTATGGAGTGTTATTAGTTCAAACTCCTGTGAAGTTAGGTTTTTACTGATATGTACACTTCGCTCAATGTGACTGAATGCAGCATGGACAGTAATCGATTACGAAAAGGAAAATCCGTTATAAATGTATTTAATACAGAATTGGACACAATACATAACAAAGCTTAAGGTAGTAATTCTAATACTTTACCAAAATATCATTTTAGTATAAACATGATAATAATCCTAACGCGCGAAATTTTCCAGAACATGAAATTTAAATGAAGTCTGAATCTTTATTAAGTGATCAGATCACAATCGGAACCAACATTATCACTACCTGTCAAACCAATTTAAATGAAACATGAATCATTAACATAAATATAATCGATTTAAGACAATCGAAACGCGGCCGCATCGAGTTAAGAATGAATAGACAGGACCCATTTTTCCAACCGTTTAAGCCCGTGGTCTATCCAATGTTGCAATGTCTCAAAGGCGTATTGTTTCGCTTAAAGAGATTAAGTGGGTGTTAAAAATTATAAGACACACAGTCAAAGGAGTGAAAGATAGCCCGATGTTCATTTATGATTTATATTGTGTTGTACAGTATGTTGGTGTATTGTTCGTTTGTGTCGGAGCTGAGGCGTGGGCGTTTTGTTAGATTTATAATAGTTCGCCCTTTCCTTTAACTAAATTATGATATTTAAGCGGGATTCAATATGCTTGATATCATTCAGGCTTATTTGCGTGGTCTAATCGCTTTTTGCGTGCAAAATTTCATTAAACGTAATTTTGCTTTGTTGTGCGACTTACAATGGTTTTATAAGATCTGGAATTAATATGGAAAAATTTGTACCTAAATAAAACAATTTTAACAAAATAATTTACACACAAATATACATGTAAAGTCAATGATCCCCGTTGTTAATATAAGGTAGTAAGTCATCTAGCACCGTCTTCGGACAGCACAAAAAATCGACACTTGATTAGCCACTAACCCCTCGCCCGCACTGGAGCTACGTCATGAACTATGTTCTAAGCTTCCTCAGTTATCAGGAGCGATCCCTGTTCAGTAGTGGACCAATAGTGGATTGAAGAAAATCCACCGTTTGCCCAAACTTTTAAATAATTATGTTCAACGATTTGCTATTTAAATAATCAAACAACTGAACTGATTAACATAACTATAAACATGCTACTGTAATTTTATCTCCGATCTTTTAGTTACTCGAGCGTACCAAATCAGATCGCCACTTAACTAAACGCTTCGATTATATCTCCAATAACCTAATGGCCAATGAAGATTCCGAGTTTCCTACGCATGAGCTTATCGTTTGATATACTGTAGGTGTCAAAGCATTACGTCCGCGTCGGACCGCCGCGGCATAATGGTGCGTACACATTATGCAACATGTTATATAACTTTTGTTTTATAACACGTCCACACTATCTAACATTGTTGTCTAACAATGAAACATGTTACAAGACCGTACACATTAAAACAATATTGTTGTATAACAATGTTATATAACAAGGCATGAATAGGTAACTCGTGCGCAAAAGTTATATAATATTGTTGCACAAACTAATAACATGTTTTATAACTTGTTTTTGTAACACATAGCGTCCACATTTGTAAAACATGTTATTTAACTATGTTTTATAACATGTTTTGTTACATAGTCTGTACGCACCATAAGGTCGTAACTGCAATTCTACATACAACGCTGGGAGCTTTCCCATACCGGGCAATTCGTGACCGCTCGCCTTGTTAACGCGATGACCCGAGCCGAGATTATGCACTTACATCCGTTTGAATGATGACTGCTTAATTGAGGTCATGTGAAACCTATGCTTACCGTAAACAAAGTGCAGATTTTTTATGTTCATCATAGTTTTTATGGGGCTAATTTCACTTTTATGCTGAACAACACTTTATTAAAACATATGTAATTATGATTTTTTATACATTAAATCCCTTACTAGTATTCCCTGTATCGTGGGAGTACATGTCTGCCCTGACTAGGAACCGAACTTGGATCTCCTTGCTTCACAGACAGTACTAGTACCAACTAGGCTATGAGGTCGTCATGGACAATAAATAATGATAATGATAATGTTATAAGATTTGTAGTACAAAATAAAATATGGTTACTATCACTTAAGACTGTAAAATCCTACTGTATTGGCAGATTACTGATCTAGTTGCACTGCGACATACAAGATAAAACTTATTCATCAATCAAACATATCGTTTATGGCTGTAATAACCCTTTCTAAATCTAAGTACGACCAAACGGGTCTAGAGCCAAATACTGTCCGGCTATAAAGATAACGAAATTAGCATTGAATATTTATTGTATGTGCTTAATGTCAGGGCAGTGAAGCATTATGTAGAACATTGTAACATAATGTTGAATGCCGTCTGTGCCTGCAAAGATGCAGGAAGTTTCATTAGCTGTTTCGTCTCTATGACAAGGCACGTCTTAGAAAGCGTAGCAGAAGTATTGTGTTTTACATTTACACTAATAGATCCATTTTTTATGTCTAACTACCTTTTATGAGTTACAACTTTCTCAGACTCGAGACAATTGTGGTCAAGTATCATTAAATAAGCAAATGTTTTTATAAAATCCTTCAAATTCAAAAATCGATGGCCAAAATATTCAATATTCTTAGCCGAATATATTTCTTTTTTTCAACTTTTTCATAAAATATGCTCCCGTTTCAAGTAGGTATGTGAAAACGCTGATCTTATTTTTTTTCTAACCGATTATGCAAAAACAATGTGGAAAATTTGAATACCACTTTACTACTTAATTTCTACATTTTTTTTCTGCACATATACCTACTTCCCTAAGCATTTAATAGACAAATACTAACACTAGACCATAAAACAATTTTAACCCCGCATAAGGCCATTTTGAAGTTAGTGCAAACGGAGTAATAAGCGTAGGCTAGTGTAACATACAAGACACACTTGAGTAAACCACAGAGCGGGCTAACTGTAAACGCAGAGGCGAACAGTACAATAAATTTGACGGCGCGGCCGCAGCCAAGATCGGCTTTCTTCCGATCGCCAGATAACCGAGGAGTGACCCGCGTGCGAGCCAAACATGGCCCATTGTCTTGACGGTTCAAACGTCAGGTGAGACTCACGGAACGATTAGAACCGTACGATTACAAATATCACGATACTAAATTTGTTTCATCGACTTTTCAATTGAATTCCTATTTTCAAATAAGGAAGCATTTTGTATAAAATGACACGGTTTTCATGATTTGTCTCCGCGAGCGACGGGTTAAGGGCACGGACCTTTAGCAGCGATTGGAGGCCATAATAGTGAATTTATTTCATCGGTTTCAATTGAGCTTACTGTTTCAAATAAGGGTCCGGTTTGAATAAAGAGGTAATGTTGTCATCGTTTGCTTTCGTGTTTCGCCGCTTGTTGCATTTAGATGAAATACTTATGGCTTTTATGGTCATTAAGCTAAAAATAATTAAAAAATGGTGAATTAAGTAATAATATTTTGCTCACAAACCAAAGTAATAATGTTTTTTATTACGAAAAGATATTTTTTTTATATTCGTCCAAAATATATTAAAAACCAAAAACTACCTACCTCAATTATCTCGTGTTATCGATTTAAAACCAAGATTTAATCTGGTTACAAGAAAAATAACTTATTTCTTGTTAAAAAAAAGGTTTTTTTTCATGTCTATGCGTTCACAGCTCTGCGTAAACCGCGCAGACTATTAAAAGTGCGCGACTTATTTCACACAGCCGTTAATTGGCCCATCAGCGCTGTAACCCATATTTACTATGGAGATAATGCTCGATTACCATCGTACTCCAAGCGGACTCATAGGTCATGGATCACGTCACTGTTTACTAATAATTATGTAATTAATAAAATAATGCGAATATTCGTAACACATTTCATATCTCAATTAGTCTATAAAAAATGTTAAAACAAAAAAAATACTCTATATTACGGTACTACGTTACTACGCTAGTTTTGATTAAGTTTTAAAACTAGTTTCTTCTTTCCTTCGTGATCTTTTATCCCTGGCCGACAACGCAGCAGTGAAGTATTCGACCTGACGGTGACAAACTGGTGTCAATTACATTATGTGACTTTATACGATTACTAACTTATAGGACCATATGTGATCGTTAATCAAAAGTACAATATTTTTACGGTCAAATCTGCAGACTATTTTACCATGACATTCAGATTTGATTTAAAGGAAAAAAAGGAAAAGGTTAATATTTACTATCGTCCGGTCTCTCACGCTGTCGCCGCTATTTTTTGCCAAAGGTGGCACAACCCTTTTGATCCGCACAGCATCAATACACTTAATAATAGTGTCCACAAAGGATTCCTTGACCAGAATTGAACACATGTGTGAGAAAATTTTTTGCGAGACAAGTGTCATTTAATCTTTTTCTCCTTTTCACTTCCTGTTTTAGATGAAAGTTAAAGTAATTGATTGCAATTTTTCACCTGTTATATAAATACCGAAAATAAACTAATAAAAGGTTAGTTAGTAATCAACTTGAGAGGTATGTACATACTACACCTTTTTTATTATTGTAGATTAGTCCGAATTAATTAATTAATTTCAATTACGTCGACAGAAATTGTAATCGATTAGTGACGTACCTACTTCTAAGTAAATTGATTTTGATATTTTGTTTTTTTTATTCTTGACTACTATCCCATTTGATGGTAAGCAACGATGATGGTCAGGATGGTAAACGCTAACTTAGTAATTAGTTAGAAATAGATGTTTCACCAAGTTCAAGAATCCGGAGATCTACGATACATCGTTGAGATAATCGTACGTAATACGATTCCATTATATTGCATGTATAAGTGGAGGTACCTACCAGTACTTTAAAATACGTTCTCATTCTATACAATAAAATACAATACATACAATGTAGCATCATTGGGAGTAACGCACGAATTTTAAATAATATAATAACGTGAAATAGCCCCTACACTGGAGGCCGCGAAAAAGGAACCGCAGCGTCAATCAACTCCCGCGCATCACGCGTCGCTATTGTCCGGCTTTAGGCTTCTTGCACACGGACAACACAAAACACTATCAACTACAGAATCATAAATAAATTAAAATAATTCATTCATTAAAATAAGTGGTTGTATTCATGTACATGTGACAATGACTAATACCTAATATGATTTTTTGACAGTTTTGAAATTTAATTTTAAATATAAGACAACATTAATTTTGAACTGTTTAGGTATATGTTTCTCTTTTTAAGTGATGTCCATTTCTGATTTTTTTAAATTTAATACTCGTAAGAAAAGAATAAGGAAGTCCTGGCAGTAAAATGTACTTATATTGTAGTTCGAGTTATATTCCCTGAAACGACAAAACTTACTAAAAGTTTTGTTACCTAACAATCTTCCCAAGTTGTAGGTATACATTTTAATTGCCATCACGTTACGTACAAAATTTGAATATAACAGGTACATAGGTAGATTTCTCTCACAAAAGTGATAATTATCAGCAAACTTACAGTTTCATTTGCAAAATGAGTGGGCCCACGTTTGTATTAAGACTAATTTGATTATTTATTTATAACAAGCTCCTCAATCGAAATGTAAGCTTCGAGTATAAAAAATAAAAATAGTAGTAAAATTAATGAATTGTGAAGTATGTATTCAAATCTGTTTTATAAACTCTTAGGCATCCATTTATATAACTGCAAGATACTTGGGTTTTTATTAACCTACAACGAAAACAATCGTTTTAATATTGATTTATTGCATTGATACGAACTTCATTCGTTGAGCGCGTGTGGTGGCCTTAATATGAGCGATTCGATCTTAATACAAGCGGTCCGGTCTATAATTATCGGACCACAGCCACCTGTTGCGTTTTCACACGCTCAGGTAGAATCCGAATCGGACAACGGTACGTAACAGTATCCTTTTTTGTTCTTCCATCGATTGTTTGACGCGCAATTTGAGGAAATGAACGTTTTGAGTTTTTAGACTATAAATGTGATACATCTTTATAGTTTTTATGGACAATATGCGAGGTCAGCTTTTCAAAAAAGTGTTCGATATAGAATTCTGATAATACGAACATTACGTACATTCAAACTTTATACATTAATTGTAATACTTTGCACTTATCAGCCAAACTTAACTGATTTATTAGAAAATGTTGGACATGATAATTTATGCTGAAATGGTTTTACTTGCTGTGTTTCAGAAAGCCTTAAGAAAAAATTAGAGATATTTTAATAGGGGCAAAAAGTAGAGTTTTAGTATTTGTACAGTAGAGCAATATCTTCTATCTACACAATTCGTTGTGGCCACAGCACACGCAATTTGCGCCAGTAAAGAAAATCGAATTACGATATTGTTTATCCCATCCCCCATTATTTGCGTCAGCTACCAGATGTACACTTCACGTCAATCTCCGATGTTTATTTACCTAGAAACAGCAAACATCGCGCGTGGGGTCACTAAACATCGACATTTTGGCCGCTAAATTTGATTGTCGTAATTGTGTTGCCTCTAATAATGGACGCAAATCCTGACAAAGATTCAATGTTTTGTTGACCGACGCTACGTTTGCACAACTTATTTTATAAATATATAATAGAAAAATATTTCAGGCAATACGCCCAGTTTTGAAGTTCATACGAATGTAAAGACGCTTAGCATAAGCTAATAATAATAATAATAGCATTCTAGGGGGTCTTGTATACATAGAAAAGTTGGTAGAAACCATTAAAGACAAGATTTTTTTTAGATAGGTACACCTACAAAGAAATTCTTACCAAAGAAAAATAACATTAGTTTTGTTTCTTTCTGACAACGAGATCCATATTATAAATTATACCTACTTAATAAATAAATAAGTAAACCATGACAGCATAATTTTGTACCTATCGAGCTATCTACTACTAAACTATTTCGTTGTAGCTTCTGTACATGTTGCCATAAGTAAGCGTGGACACTAGGATAATGGCTAGGAAAAAGTTAACGTTATCTAAATAATTCTTTGCCGCTGTTCGTAAATAATTGAAAATATTATAAGTAGCCAATTCGAGAATCGAATTTATTTCGATATCTGAAAGTTTATTTAAAACATGAGTTCTAAAACACGAAAAATTTGTTGACGTTATGCTGTTAAGTTTTAGTAATTTAACTCCTAAAGCGTAGTTACATACATATGTAATGTGGTTGATGACTGACCCTAGTCATAATACAAACGCTTTAAAAATGTGTAATTGTATTGTTACATGAAAGTACTTTATGTCACATATTCCAATAAACCTCTAAGCCTAGAGATTTGACCGTCCTTACAAAGCCACGTCGAACCAATAATTCATGCTAAATATAACGCGACACAATTATAAGTCATCCATCCGTTTAGATCTGTGCAAAATCATATTCATTCACTAATACCATTTTCGCAGTGACATGCACTTTTTGCTATTCAAATAGGGGACAGTTGTAGTTTTTTTGTATGGAACTTTCGTCTTGGTCCCCACACTGGGGTAGTCGATTACGCATATTTTCAGGGGTGCTGTGTGTGAAAAAATGTACTATTATAAATAAAAGCAGCTTAACAAAAGGATGCGAGAACGATCGGGGTCACTAGGAAACGGCGGTTTTGATACGGGGTTTTTTTACCTGCATATGGGGGGCTCTTTTTTCGTCAAATTGCGGGACTCAAACTTTGCTCAGCTAGCCAGTCAGTCTGTGTTCATCTACGAAGATGATCACATGGTTTACGACTTCGAGAAGTTTATTGCGAAGTGGCCAGTGGCCAATTGGACTTGCGAGTTACCGGCTGTTACCTTTACTTAGTTTTCAATATTAATGGACGGTGTTCAAAATCGTCTCGTTTGTGAAGCTTCAGTGATCGTAACAGCGATGGATTTATCTTCAAGGAGTAAGTCAAGATTTTTCGACTCTGGCATCGACATAAGACGAAAAGGTACTTGAGAACTATTAATATTTCCAATAACTTTTCCCAATCAATGTTGTATTCGTATTTGATGGAACTGTGTAGTTAATAGACGGGGAGGGCTACAATAAACCAAACAATAACCAGTGGTAAAGACAAATTGGAAAGTAATAAGGCAGTGAAAATGATATCTGGCCCCGAAACATATCTCTGTACGAATCGCGGAGAATCGGATGCCATTTACATTAACATATAAATGAGTACGTTAGTGGTCTGAGCCTCATATATTAGGTACAATTCTATAGAACGCACAATTCGTATTGGCTATAAACTGATGTCGTTAATTCCTACAGCACTCAATTTGTTTATGGCCGTGTTTTTTTTTGCAACTATTTATCATTATAATTAAAATATTTTCCGATATAAAACACGTCAGAAAAATAAATTTACAAGCATCACTTACTGTTAGAAAATAAAATTATAATTTTTCAATATCATAAAGCACTTTTTGCCACTTGAAAAATATTTTTTATTATAGTCAAGTGTTGCGTCATTTTAAATCGCACATATTTCTTACAAAAACAGCGTTTAATTTTCCACTTACAAATAACACGAAAAGCTTATAATTTCGCTTATAATTAGCCCGTGAAATAAATGAAAGCTGGGCCTATATAATATTGCAACTTAACCTGGTTTGCTCATTTCTTCATTCAAACTAAAAATGGCTGTAGAGCTTAACATCTACGGAATAAATGGAAAGCGTAATGCGAAATGCTTATGCCAAGAAACCTCAGCACTACATCAATATAAAGCGTTATTTAAAAGTATATTTTAGATAAAAGTGCATTCCTTGGTTGCATTCACCGCAAATTTCTAGCCGCGGAGGCAGTATGTCAAAATAATGACCGGCCCAGTAATAGGCTGAGAGCAAGCCGGCTTGGAGTATAATTTAACATCTTTTGTTTGGTGAGGCTAATGGAATTTTTATCTAATGATTTACGCAAATCGCCCCCGACTTGGACGTTTCCAATATTGCTGATATCAGGGACGGTTTCGAAAATACTTTACGGAAATTAAAACAAGTTCCAATTAGGTTTTAGGTATGAATTATGTCAAATAAGCAATAAGTCACTAAGGTCGAGATATTGAGTGTAATGTTTTTTTTGTATATTTTTTACTTGACAATGTGTTTTCCTTTATAATTAAATTAGGTAGTGCTCATTAATTTTTAATTAAATCCTAATTTATAGTAGTAAGTACTAAATTAATTTAAATGACGAATTTCTCCAGTGCTCGTTATTTCAAATTTGTTGCAACTTTAATGGTTGTATTCTCATTTTAAATACAACAATTTCGTATTTTTGATTAATTTACATCACAGATGTTTTGTTATTATTTTTAATGTATCCGATTTAACATTAACTCAGCTTTTGATATGTTTCCTCTAACTCTAGCTTTAATTGTATTTAAGATAGAACTGAATGAAAAAAAGTGCGTAATTCCCGTTTCAAAAAAAAATCGTTATTATACCCCCTATAAAATTCACACAAATAATAAAAATATAGAAGTTACTCATCCAAAAAAAAATACAATGTCAGGAAAAATAAAATTGTATTTGTCATCGTATACCGCATTACCAGCAAGGGTTGTGGTCGCTGGCACTTTTCCGACCGGACGTCGCTATGACCCCACTTTTATTGCCTCGGAAAAACATATCTCTTGTTTTCGCTCGGAAAATACGGCTTGCAGTTTGCGGAAAATCGCATTATGTTTAAATATTCGTGTATGAAATTTCATTTTAACAAATTGTTCATAAGTTAGGTGCAGGATAATTGTGTAACAGAACATAATAATATCGATAGTTTAGTGGTATGTGTATTCGGTGCGTTGTCATTTTAATTGTATTTTTTGGGCGTTTTCATTTAACGAAGGGCACCTTAAGAGTTATCTACGTTGGTTTTTGACGTGACAACGTCTTATAAATTGGTTTGCCGGGAGGCACTTCAAGAAACTGCGTTAGTAAGCTCCGCTCACGTTCCTTGGTAACAGTGTACAGAAAATGGTACAGCGCCATCTATGATTAAGTAGAGTAACTAGTTTGTTACCTCACTTAGTTGTGACTAATGGTTAATGGTCTAACGGTTAGCAGCGCTAGATGGCGGATGGTGTTACAATGTTTTAAATATAATTCTTTGTATACGTTTACCCCATGAAGATACGGGAACGCAGGGTCAACTTCACAAATAACCACAACTGCTTGCAAACCCAAAATAGCAGTTTATTATAAAACCAAAGAAGTCGACACATTGCCCTTTAAAAATTTTTCTCTTATATAAACTCCACGTTACACTCGTTAGCGCGTTTCACAAATTGGTACAATGCCATCTTGTTTACAAGTGGGGAACTATTTAACAAAAATAAAACATTAAACTTAAATTGCTTCCGCCTTCACATGACGGTTAGACAGTATAAATAAATGTTTTAAATTGTTACTATTATTTCATCCTTCTTCCTACTATACGAATGAATATTCACATTAAAATTATTTTACCACTTAAAGTCGTTGTCACGTAAAACTTTCGCCCGTATACCGACGTTACAGGCAACCAATTTTTTCACATGAATATGTATTTAAATTGTTGAATACAATTAATTGGAGTAATATCAAATTATTTCTAAGCTGATAATGGACCCTTTCACTATCCAAAGTGGTCGAAGGTTTTTTGAAGGTTTAATAGTCAGTATCTTGTATAATGACGACGAAAGAATTACTGATATAAGAAAATTTCGTTCTACCGATTTCTAACATTGTGTTTAATGACTATGACTTTACCAAAGACATCAATGATCAATGATACGTTTCCATCCAAGAAAGAAAGAAAAATGGTTCTCATTTATGTACACGTTCTATTACTTAAATGCATTAACTACCTGACTGACGAGTAAACGAGCTACCCCCCAAAAAACGTTCAGCATTGATGGTCACCATGCACCCTATCTTTACTGATGAGTTGATGGCCAAAACGAGAGAAGTCACAAACTGCCAAAGTTCATATTCTCTCGGAATATGGCTGCAAATCATTACATGCTTATAAGCAAACCATAATATTTTACTACAAAATATTAGCCACATATCCTCTTGCAGTAATAGATACAGTAGGTGGCAATAATTACTGGCGGACAGTTAACGACAGAAGAGAATTAAGATTTTTGCCATAAATGCCCGCCGTGAAGATAAAACTCTGCCAAGGATTAGGGGTTAAGTGTCCGCCTTAACGGGTACATTGTTATAGGGATGGTTGGGTCGATCCTATCGATATCGATGATTAACTCATTAAGACTTACTCTATTCAGAACACAATAACCGAAAGTTATTTCGCAATAATAATATTTTATTAATTAACGTCAAATTTAAGAAAGATAAAATTTGAAACCTACTTCGAAATTTTTTTTCATCATTTCTGCAACTAGATATTTTAAATTGTTGGATAATTATTTCGTTAATTGGTATTAATTTCATGCACATTGAATACCAATCAATGCTAACACAATGTCGAATAAATTGTATAATTTAGTCTTTTATTAGATCCTTTCATTACTATCAGAATAAAGAAAAGTTTACCTGAAACTATAAAGTTAATTAAAATTTTCAACGGCAATCTTACATCTAGCATATATATAAATTTGAAACACAATATACGCCAATAATATTTCTGTGAAGGTGAGGTGAGTATCCTTTAATATTGTTTAGTTTAATTTTATTATTAATTATTTGGTAGGGAATTACAAATACTCACATACAAATATAACATTATCGATACCGTATCCGCACATCTCTAAAGTACTGCGCTACAGAGACAGTCCGGTGTGGCGTTTTTATTGACACTCGTACCGTGACAAATATCCTTCGAATGGCGCACATTCCTACCCTAACTACGCACTACGTATAGAATATTTATTTGCGTCCTATAATTTAGTTGTACTGAGGTGGGTACATAAGTGACTTGGATAGAGTATGGAATACATTGAAATAACGAGCAATCTGACATAGTTTTATAAACGAGTTGAATAAATGAAGAATATAAACGTATCATATTTTATTTACCATATTATGCCCCCCACATAAGTAGTTAATATATTAGTTAAACTTATAATATTAATATCATAGCACAATTTATATTCTACTTTTGTTATTTTTCCTTTTGTAATGTTAATGCACTACCTATACCTAATGCATGCTGCGGTCGTCTTTAAGTGAAAATACTCGTTTTACCTTTATATAGCCGAATGTTACTTCTAAGTCAAATGTACTTGTATTTTTGTTGATGACCCTCAATAAATAAATAAATGAAGTTATAAATGAGAAGAATTTAATGACCTGTCTGAGTAGGTTAATACTTTACTTAATTGTAACTTATAGATATAAAAAAATATCGATTTTGTTTTAAAGGAAATGTGTAGATATTTACAAAATGTATGTGATGTCAGACAACGTTTAGGTTAATTTTCCTACATACGAGTATTTCTTTTCGGCGCAGGATGAAAATTAGTTAACGGTAAACTATAAAAGTAGTTTTATATTGTTACCTAGTGACTTTAAATGTGGATACAATTGGTTGAGCAGTAACCTACGACTCCACTGGGCTATAATATCCGTGACATGACAACTGTGTAATAAATTATGTAAATGCCAATATGGCTCAACGTGGGTGCGTCTACAATTACTTTAGTTTTATCGTGGTATTTATAATAATTAATTTAACAGTTAATTATATTAATAATTATCTGCAAATTCTTCGGATGTAATTCTTCAGGTACTGAGAATAACTTCGAACTTCGATGTTGGGCTTCCACATGATTCAACGAAAATAAAAAAATAATTTATATTTGAAAAAAAAACAATCTAACAGAAAGTTGTTTAACTCTGACACTGTTATCGACTCGAAATGTCGGGTAATCAAGCCTTCTACAATCACAAAACTTTATTTCCATCAGCTGTACTGCTAGAGATTCCACTACTTAATTTACACAATTTTAACTGAACTTAATATGCAACATTTCTTGACCTCCAAAAAATTATAATAAGAAATACATAATAGTAAATGAGTTGCTTTTATCAAAATCAATTATTATCTTAATATAAAAGATACTCAAATTGGTTTTAACACAGATTTTATTGAGGTGACATACCTACCTCAAATCATTGGAAGCTTAAAGTTATTAAATTATTAAAAGCACGCATTATTTTAATTAAAAAGATAAGCTTACATCCCATCTTTCCCATTTACGTAAGTTATTTACTCGATACCCCAGGCGATACCACGCAAAACCATTCGGTGTGAATTTTCAATTTTTACTGCCAATATTTTTCTATTAAGGGTTGTCCGTCCCCCAAGCGAGGTATAACGTTACACCTACACCGAAAAAGGTATAAAAGAGAGAAAAAAATTCAAATCCCTCTAACGAAGAGATCAATACACAAGAGAGCTCTGTTTTTCTCTGGTTATTTCCAATATTCGACCGAGTATTGTATATCAGTAACGCGATTACTGACCCAGCCTTAATTTGATCAGTCAGTGGTCGTTTTTTCGGTCTCCGAGGATTCCCTATTTGTGTACCTGTCCTACGCAAAAACGTGATAAAATCATTATTCATTTAGTTCTTTGTTTCGTTATTTTGTTTCTTGGTGTTAGTGTATATTTCTTTTAATTCTTTAAAACAAATATACACTCTCCTCTTTATCCTCTTTTCTCATAGTTTTAAATGCGTCGATGATGCTCTTAGTTGATTGTAATGTCTGTTGTATTCCAAAACTTTTAAATTAGTTTGCGCTAAAACTAAGTCAATTTACATCTCTAACAAAATAAAGAATTCTGCAAACAAAATCAAAACTACTTGGAACGTCATTAATAAAGAAACGGGTAAAATAAGATCTAATGACCACAATTTTATTCTGAAGGTCAATAACGAGAATATTACTTCCGATAGCAGAGTTGCCGACGTTTTTGAAGATTTCTTCTCGAAAGTACCGCATATGATAACAAAAAACTTAAATACCTGTCCTCTGCTTGCTATGTCTATCTTAGAGACTTGTGTTGATAAATGCACCAAATCGTTTAGTTTTGAACACGTCACTTGCGACACTATTATTAAAAGCTTTCAGTCGTTAAATATTAAGAAGTCAAGTGATCTGTGGGGCCTTTCTACCGTAGTAATTAAATCCATTATCCATGTTATTGCGCCCCATTTAAGTTTTATTTTTAATAAATGCGTTGATGATGGTAGCTTTCCAAATCTTATGAAACATGGGAAAATAATACCTTTATTCAAGGCTGGCGATAAAAACGATCCTACGAATTTTAGGCCCATATCTATCTTACCAGCCCTTAGTAAAATTTTTGAAAAGATTATATATAATCAGCTACTATCTTATTTTTCCATAAATAAATTGTTTCATTGTAATCAGTTCGGTTTTTCGAGAGGGAAAAGTACTACTGATGCAGGCATCGCTCTTCTTAAACACATCTTTGATGCTTGGGAGCATAAGCAGGATGCTATTGGTATATTCTGCGACCTTTCAAAGGCGTTTGATTGCGTCGATCATAATATATTATTAAATAAACTTAGTCATTATGGTGTCTCAACACAATCAGTTGGCCTTATAAAATCATACTTATCGGAACGCATACAAAAAGTAGTTATTAATGGAGTAGAGTCCCCCGGAACACACATGACTATGGATGTGCCCCAAGGATCGATATTAGGACCTCTACTTTTTCTAATCTATATCAATGATCTTCCCTACTTCACTAGGAACCTGTGTGAAACTGTGTTATTTGCTGACGACACCTCTTTACTTTTTAAAGTAGATAGGAGAAAACAATGCTTTGACGATGTAAATAATGCTGTTTCACAAGTACTAAACTGGTTCACACACAATAATTTATTGTTAAACGCGAAGAAAACCAAATGTCTTAAATTTACGTTACCAAACGTTAAACAGGTTCCTACACACATTGTGCTGAATAAGGAGGTATTAGAAACAGTAGATTCAACAACATTTTTAGGCCTTACTATTGATACTAATTTGCAATGGAGTCCTCATATCAAAGCCTTGTCGGGGAGACTTAGTTCTGCTGCCTACGCTGTCAAAAAAGTAAGGCTTTTGACTGACGTGGAAACAGCAAGATTAGTCTACTTTAGCTACTTCCATAGTATAATGTCCTATGGTCTGCTGTTGTGGGGCTCAGCTGCAGATATAGAATCAATATTTATATTACAGAAAAGAGCAGTACGTGCCATCTACAGCCTCAGGCCAAGGGATTCGCTTAGGCATTTCTTTAAAGAAATAAATATATTAACTGTGATATCACAATATATTTTGGATAATATTATGTATGTAAAAAAATATCATGACTGTTTTCTTAAAAAAAGTGATGTTCATAATATAAACTAGAAATAAGGCTAAACTGATTGTACCAAAATTCAGACTTAGCAAAACTGGTGGCTCTTTCATGGGTAACTGCATTAAAATTTATAATAAAGTTCCGATACAATTAACAGAAATGCCGTACTGTAAACTTAAAACTCATGTCAAAAGCATTCTTATGACGAAAGGTTATTACAAACTTGATGAATATTTTAATGATAAATCAGCTTGGACATGAATTTCGTATTTTAGCCGTAATTAGAAGTAAGTGCAACTGTAACTGTGAGTGGAGAAAGAGAAAAAAAAGACTCCTTGGGAGTTTCTTGCCGCTTCTTCTTCCAAGTCCACTCGCCGTAGGGATTTGTTGAAGCGATGGCGTAACTTGACGTTCGATAAGTGTTTGTAAAAACCTACTTCGAAGAAATAAATATTTGAATTTGAATTTGAATTTGTCCATAAGCTTGTGTGTTCAATTTGCATACGGATAATTTTAACTTGTTTTAAAAATTGTAAATGTCCTATAAATGATACCTTGCGGTATTCTAACTTATTAGAAGACATTCTGTAGAACGTAGCAGCCAGTTATAACTTGGTTTCCTAAATACAGTATTTCTGGGGTTCCTTTTAAAGAAAAAATATTTATACATAACAGTGATAATAATGCACACAGTAGGTATACGAGTATAAATGGATAAAAATAATTTTCAAATAGACATATCTAATACATATTATACCTACCTACGTATGATATAAAATTCCAAATATATAAAGTTAACACAAAGTTGACTTTATTTTGGGAATATTTACGAATATTTTAGTATACCTAACTGACATTTGCTGATGATAACCTTGCCCCGCGGGGCCGAAAAGAACTTGGAGATAATCATTCGTTTTTCTCGTCGGAATAACGTTGGATAATTCGATTAGCTATCGGTGGGTAAGCGGCCCCTTAAGAGGTAATCCTGTTTTATAGGAACGCCTCCTTAATTTGATAGACTCGGGCCGGTCTTGGATGGCTACTGAATATCTTGGTTTATCTATCAACAAAATTACAATATTTTAGGCTCAAGTTTACTGTTATATTTATAGATTTTCACTTCTGTTGTGAAAGGTGATTCTAATAATATATTTAGGTATCATGTACTTTTCGTAATCCTATTAATGCCCTAATAATTAGAAAAAATATAACTGCCTTTTAGTTTTAAACGTTCCACGTGATGAGTATTTAATAAAAATCCATTTCTGATAAGCCGTGTATTTTATGTACCTCCTAAGATATCCACTCGATTTACTTACTACTTCGTTCTCTCTTAAAAATTCTAATGTACCTATGTAGAACGAGGTATTCAGCTAAAAATAGGATAGGGGAAAAATGTAAAACTGACCGCAGCCTCCGCGCCCGCCCATAGCCTGCCCACTTCGCCTTTCATGGCTGAACGAAGGCGGCTTGTGTCAACATCTATCTAATGACGTCACTCGCCCCGCACACCATCACTAAACGAAGCTTTTTTCGGTTCGCGCGGCAGACTTACACTACAATACATGTACCTAAACTATCACGATAGTGTACATGTAGTTATAGATACTATCAAGTGTACATGTAATAGATATCGAGATAGAGTCCATTTCGATCAATGTCCAATTATCTGCAATATTGTTTATATTAGCGTACTTTTCCGTTTAAATAGAAAAACTAGCAGTCGAGCCATCTAATGGCAAGTGGTCAGCACTTCTCATGCACATGAGCAATATTAAAGGCATTGCCTACGCGTCGCCGGCTGATAAGTCAAAATAATCATGGAAATTAGTTACACTTGACTTGCCAACAAAGTTCAAACCATATAAATTAATGAAAACAAATGTTTGTTGTTGTTGGTTTTTGGAGATGTTTGCTTGAGATATCATAGACAAGTTAAATCGCTTACCTCGCTGAAGGGAAACATCGTGAGGAAACCTACACCTGAGAGTTCTCAACGATGTTCTAAAAGATGAGTGAAACCTACCAATCTGTACTTAGACATCGTGGTAGATTGTCACTTAAACTAGAGTAGGGTCGGTAAAGGTACCTACATCTTTTAAACCCTGGCCAGAGTCCAGTAGATTAAAGTAATACACCAAAAAATCGCTTACCACTTCATAATACTAAGAATGACAAATAAAACACCAGTACAGATTATAAGCAAGAAAAAGCAAAGAGCCCGCAATTTGCCGACAAGGCTTTATATGAAAAGCTTTGAACCGAATGTCCATTTCCGACAACTCGAGCCATTGAATAAGGTTATCAAAGGCCGATGTCAAAATTCGTGCGGTGGAATTTAAAACACGCAGCCACACAGACCGACGACAAAACACATAATAATAATACGTATAATGAATGAACGTCAAATTATAGACAGGCATTGAACTGATGTCAAATATTGGATTGTGGTTGCAATTATACCGCTACGCTATACACTCATAGCCCCACACTAGTATTCCCTGTGTGGCTGTGTCAAAATAAACTCATCATTCAAGTTTCCGCCTTGCTCGGAATCGAACCCAGGACCCTTAGAACAGTGATCTGGCATGTTAAACATTACTTTATTCGGATCGTAAAACTAGACAAAACTGAATATGCACTGCGTATCCTTTATAAAAATAATATTTATATCAAATTCAAAAGAAATTGAAATTCAAGTACTACGTAGCAGTAGGAGTCGTTATCGATTAAACATGGATTAAATCGTATTTACAAGTAGTAATTTTGACGATTTGAGTAAGCCGCTATCTATGTTAGAAAATCAATATTTCTTTATTTATTACCATGTAAGATTCTTAATAGACGCAAAACGATCATGCATTTAACGATATCGAACAATAAAATTACAGTGCGTTATATTAAAAGTAATGCCAGTTACACATTCACCGCGCGCGGCGTAACAATCATCTCCCCCGCAAATCTACAATATTATTTTTATTTGGAGTTATTGTCGCGAAAAACGGCCGGTTTCTATGCATTGCAACAATGGGGCGTCGGTGATCCCCTGCCAATTAATATCGGCCACGGTGGTCATACTCGTGTCAAATTCGGACAAGTTTTTTGTTTGCACGTTTGATATAATATAGAAGCCGCGATCAATCTTTGATATCATTGTGGTATAGGATGCCGATTATGTTCGAATTTTCGTGTTCTAAACGATGAATTCAAAATGATTTCTGTTCGAATTTGGATAACTATTGTTTGTGTAGAATTTGATTATTGATTGCTCAGAATTTTTCGAATCAATTCATGATTCACGATGAAATAATCTGGTATTTGTAAAATAAATGGTATTTTAAATAAGCCTATAACTTTACTTCTGATTGACAAAACATGTAACATGAATATTTTTGTTGTATTTTAGCTAAAGTTCTTCAAAACACAGTGTTACAACTGCACCCGCGTCGGCGGGACAAAATGTAATTAATAATTTATACGGTGACAACCGCGCCGAAAGTTCCCAACACACGAGTTGAGATAGCACGTGTAGTGACCTTTTCTGAGTCGAAAAAACAAAGCACAAATTCAACTGGCACACCACGCGGTGTCGTAACAAGCTAATTTAAACTTTTGACAGTCCTAGGGTGGCTCGGTGGCTCCCCCTAGCCGTCACCTGAGGCGTTGGAAGACTGGCTAGACAGAACTTTTCAATAAATCAGAGATAATGTATAGACGATGCGCTGGTGTGAACACGTGGACTAACATTCTTCTAGTTGTTTATTTGTTTACTAATAAGCATTCAAACATGTTCGTTGTAACTTATTAAGTTATGAAAGTAAATAAAAAACTACTAAAGAATACGATATGTAGTAAACGTATGTGCTATCACAAAACTATGTATTATGTATTTTTTTCATCCTTTTTTTTGTTAATGTACTCTTACTTTATAACTTATTACTCTCACTATCCTGAGAGTGACGAAAATTATAGAGAAACGAAACTTAAATCAAACTAGCATAAATGAAAATTATCTTTTGATTTATAAATTGCTGTAGTATTACTAATCGTGCAATAAATTAATATAAAAAACACATTATATGTTATGTATGTAGTAACAAATTTTTGCCTTTCCTTGTCTTATTCTGAGAGAAGATGACGCCAGCGATAAGGTGATAAGGCGAATTGATATATATTTTAATATGGGTTCAATATGTTATACCCACAATACGTTAAATTTTAAATTGACCTCTTACTGATGTAAGAATCAAATTAATTCCTACTAAACCGTTTCATAGGAAATAAATCATTTTGAAGTAGAAGAGTAAATAAAATAACTATTTCATGCAGCTTATCTATTGTAATTGAGTTAAATAGTTTACCCATCCCTTTTAAAACTGGGCTAGTGATAATAAATCAGTACAGCTGAAACAGCGAGGGAGTTGTCCGCGCATGTGTCTGAGTCTGACCACTGTCCAGTGGGGAGCGTGGGCGTGGTTAGTACCTGCAATTTGTTCGATACTTTACACTCGATATCAAATTTCCGTGATCACGACCAATGATAAAGTAGTGTTGGGCTTTATGCGATTTGCTCGCTGTAAATTTGTTTCATGCGCACAACGATTGTTACACGACGTATGTTATGTTTGGTTTGTGGGTGTATCTTGAGGTTTATGTTACAATGATGTATTGTTAAAAAGAAAATTTTGTTCATGAAAATAATTTTCTCGCTGTCAAATAGAAACTGAGAGAGTAATTTGTACCTAATATTTTCTTATGCCAATTATTGACTGTCTATGAGACTGTAAGTTATCATTCCTACACTTGAATGTTTGTTACAAGACATCATCGACTCTTAGCCTTTCAAAAATACCTAGAAAACTATTATCGTAGGCATATTCATTTGGATTTTGAATATCAACTTCTTGCCGTAATTTGGTTGTAAGTTGTAAGGATACATCAGTGAAAGGTTTTTGGGCTTCCAATTGATTTAGCTGTTCTGTTAACTTTAAAAGCAATGCTTATTGAAGTTTCTTGAATAACAATCAATTATCTTAATTACTTACTATATTTAACAATTTAAATAGGTCAAAATATGATAGCCAAATGTATATCTATGAAAAAATTAACGTCTGTCGCAATACGAAGCGTGCCATCTTTTCAAAGGTGATATTTTTTAAGGTTCAATTAGTCTCATTTCAATTCAAACAAACCAAGTGAGGAAGAAGGCGCATGAACTAACTTCCCTGCGGAAGCGATCAAAAAACCTTCGCCACGAGCCGCCTAAATAAATCTGTAAAATAACACGACACATTTACATAATAAACCCCCTAAATAAACACATAGGACACGGTAAACAAAGCGATCGAACCATGTAGTTTTTGCTATATTAATTTAATTCTCGGGTTACAATCAGCCCCTGTGTACGTTCAAGAAAGCACGGCCTACTTTTATACAAAGAGATTGAGGGAAAAATAATAATAATACGAGCGTACGGAATGTAAGGGCGTCTGCATAGTACTTATGCGAAATTAGCCCGCGAACGTCTTTGATGTACCGCCCAATTGTGCGCCGCTTGAATATGAAAGCGCCTTTATAATTTCTTAGGCGTCGATGGCCTGTCGCCTTTATTTATTGGGCAATTAACGGCTATGTGCCGTGTATGTAATGGACCGTATTAATACATAAGCGGCGTTTTTATTGTACGATGCGATGTGCAAATGGCGGCGATTTAATGGAGTTTCTACTAGGTATTCTAGATTTTTAAAAAGAACATGAAGATGTAGTGAGAATAGTTACCGAACCGTCTTATTTTAATGTAGTACTTAGGTAAATTCCTTTATTAACCATTTATTTATTACAAAGTCTTCGTCGTAGTATTGTTGAGATCATATGAAGTAAATAATTTGAGCTCACTAGTATTTATTATCAATTTTATTGAATTGTCTTAATATAAGTGACACTTAAATTAAAGATAGGTACACACTTAATTTAAATGTTTTAATTGAACATAATATTTTGTTAAATCGACACAAAATAAAAATAGTGGTATGTAACTTAAATATAAAATTGAAAGCAGCATTTTAGCATATCATTCAACATAAAAAAACACCGTAACTAAAACCTCAATTGACACCGAGGAAGCATAAAAGATGTTACGACAACTGCTCCAAGCTATTAACTCTCCAGTCCTGACAAAAGTGTAATAACCCTTCAAATGGACCACAAACAAGACCTGTCATTACTTCCCTTATTCACAGATAAGTGGTCAATCCTGCAACTGACACCTCAAACCGTGACTCCATATAATTAAATGCAATTTACAAAGGGTTCAACTCAATGTCCATATGCCATCCGTCGCTTTAATAAATTGCCGTTAAGTCTTTCATCTCAGAACCAGTATTTACTGAGACAGTGGCCGTGGTAAAACTGTAATTTGTCACCTGTTCAAAGTCCACAATGCAGTTATATGTACCCAAATATTTATATTTATACGCTTTGTACCCCTTTTCACGAAAATTGCGAGATCGGGAGTTTTTAAAATTGGGGATAGTTAATTTTTATATACGTAAAGCGACGAAACCTATTACTTTATATAGGACACACACTATTAAAAGTTTCTCTATGCATACCTACTACACTGTCTTTGACAAACTTGAATTGCACAGATCAAATGATATTAAAAAAAATGCATAAAAAATCTAGCAGGGCTTGGATTTGGGAACATTTTTCTAAGGTAGGTACTGTTGCATTGAAATACCTTTACAGAAGTGAGGCTGGCCTAATCTTATTGATAACTGAATACTTTAACAATATATTCCAAAGTTAAACTAAATAGAAGTTACCTATTACCTCAATTCTTTTGGGCATTACTCGGTGGTCATACTGGGATGTCATACTGGTATGACCAGTAAAAATTTCTCGGTGATCATTTCATAGTCCATTAAATATGACCAGTAAGAATAGTTTTTCTTGGTAATCATTTGATAATCCGTTAAATAAAAGTTTTGCTTACATCTTTGATCTTTTTAGCATTCACGAATAGATACTACCATGTTCACACTATATTGTTGTCAACAGCGGATGCGGACAGCGCGGCAGAAGGCGGGGGCTCCCTTGGCGTCCCCGCCGACACGCTCACCTGCGGGGCTTGTCGCCGGGCCTTCGCCCTCGCGGACATCGTGCGGTTCATACAGCACAAGGTCTCGTCGTGCGACAAGGACCTTACCGCCTACCATTGTTATAGCGCTGGTGAGCTATCTTACGTCCACTGTTTAAAAGATTTTGTACTAAAAACCAACATTGAGGGTATATAAAAACTTGGATTGCTATTTAAAGGGTTAGAACACTATTCAGGCAGAATTTTCACCAATTACAGATATGGCGTTTTCATTATTTGTGCGAGTCTTTAAATGTCCATGGATAATTTGTAATCTATAATGTCTTTTTAACTAATTAAGTATTGAACTGAACTGAACCCTCTTCATATTGAGCATTCATAAAGCGGATTTCTATATTCTGTTATCAGGCCCCAATTCGGACCAAGAAGATGGCTCGAGGCCCGGTCAAGTGGCAAGTGCGAATGCTAGCGGCAGAAGACCATCATTACTGTCTGCTAGAAGACCACCGAACAGCCGAGTGCATACTCCTCCACTCGCTAGTCCTTCGATAGCACCTCCTGACCTCTTAGAAGATGGAGGAGCGTCAAGTACACCTAAGAGGTTATTGGAAGGTACATATTTATTGTATCAATTTATATTATTATTTTATCGCAACCATTTTAGTTATAATATGTTAGTATATGATACATTGGGTTACAGCTACGAGTATTTTAGTGAATAGGGAAGTAGTGTATGAGTATAGTATATTCGAATAGTACAGTAAAAAGAGCCGCTTTGCGGAAATATTACCTCAAAGATGATCGTATGGTTGAAGCGTTTTATCATGAGTGGACAATCGATACTGGAAATGATTGCTATCTCTAGAGATAAGTCAAAAAAGTATCATTTAAGAAAATAAAATTTTAAGATAATTTCATCGGCGTCACTGTGAAATATAAAGATATTTGTAAGGTCAGAGATATATATGTTACGATAATACACAATGGGTGACATAGATAGTTTGGTAAGATTATCCTTAATCTGGTCTAAACGGTAGGTATGTACTAAATTTCTAAGCATGTAGTTTGGTCTGAAGTTGAAAAAACATTCAATTCGCAATCATCATTCCTAATTTACTGGTACTAATAACAAATGCTTAGAAATAGTACAACGTGAGTAAAACCACTGAAGTATAATATAGAATCTACTTTAATTAAACCTAAAGACATAAAATGAGAAAATTATTATTAACAGAAGTGGATGCTGAAGTATCAACGCCAAAGAGAAGAGCATCTACGTCACCAATGCCGTCTAGTTCACCTGACGAAGATATCAAACCCAAGATAAAACAAGAACACATGGACACCTCAGAATCACCCGAACATCAAAAGAAATCAAGAACTGAAGTTGCCGATGCTGAATCCAACACCATGCATAGCGGTAAGTGTCAATAAAACATATCACAATAAAGTTATAACACACAAAACTCTTGTTAAAATAATATCCAAATTCGAATTATGGTACACAGTTGCCTTTGTAACGAAATTATGCTTTACAGAATTTAGGAATACAATGATCAATAAAATAAGAATGCAACAAATATTCACGCCCATCCCAAAATTAGAAAAGATTTCATTTCAACCGTCTGCGTCATCTTTCTTTTTCCGTCCAGTATTTAGTACTTTATTAATGATTGCTATAAGTCGTTGACGGGTTCAAAGGATTCAGCTTTTGGAGACAATTTTATCGCTGCGTTCAGTCTCTTTTGTCCTATTTCGTGCAAGATGTTGCACAACAACAATGCTGGACGCCGTTCGTAGAATGCTTACGTCATGATTCGTCCATACATTTCGAATCGTGGCTTAATCTCGTCACTTTACAAAGCAGTTGCATTACAGGGTGTTAGAGCTTACTATGCTTAAGTTTTGAAATTCATACTTAACTCAAATAATAAGCAAGTGAAAAACTTCATCTTTCTTACAGAGCTAAGCATAAAATTAGACAAGTAATAATCGTGTAATTAAGTCATGAGTTAGAAGTACCCTTAAAAATCAACAGTTTTTTTTAATCTAAAAAGCTCTAACATGCTTAATCATCTAACGGTTTTATCAAAGAATCAAGCTTTATAGCTTATTCAAGTTATAGAACTCGGAACATCTGTATAAGCGAGCGATCTTGCGGGGGTGGTTCGAAAAATAATCTATCCAAGAGCGTAACCCTTTGTGCGAGCAGATGTGCCGTCATTTGACACTTTTGTATTAAACCGTTGCACAACAAAAGCTTTCTTAAACCCGAAAATTGTGCACCGTTCAAAATTTCCAACCCGCATTTTGTCAACCGCTTTGTACAACAAGGAGCTTAAGCGGTTGGAACTGTTTATTCGAAATTACCTACCAAAGCGCTCGCAGTTGATAGTGTAATACAACTTTTAGTCAAAACAATTCCTCTATAATCAACACTGCAACTGCAATAAATGATTTTGTTAATATCGGAAGAGACATCGTACTGCCACATAATAAGATTGCGCTATCGTCTAAACGTCAATTGCAGGTTTGGCTTCAACACCAGTTGTTTCGGATTATTGAGTTTATCCTAAACGTTCATATTAACCCCTTCAAGTGAGCTGTCAAACCAGCTATATTCAATAAAGCATGAGGGTCCCGTTGCAATAGGATGTCATAATATATTAAATTGATAAGCAGAAACAAAGAAATCCCATCTATAAATCTTCTACACTGAAGCTTATTGTCAAAATAGAGGTATAATTTTATGGTGACAGTTAAATTCGACCTCGTGCCAAGTTAAAAAGGGATCTTAATTTTAATTGTATTATTTTGTACATATTAATTAACCCCATTGCTCTATGAGCAGATAAAGGGGATGTTTTGGAAGAAAAAAAAATATTTGCATGAGCGCACGATTGACGTGCGCGCATTGTTATCTTGTGCCTTTTGTGATGACCCTTATGTTAACCATGGTAGTACAGTTGATGAAAGAGTTCAAGTCGGTAACACTGGTCATTGAATATTATACCATCGTACTGTTTGTTTAAAGTCCAATATTAAAGGATGCTCCAATGTCGTTAACGACTCTGGGTACCTTCTGAGTACTGATATTATAATTGTCAAAGATGCTACTGAGCCTCCATTGTCAGAAGCGGTCTTTTATAATTTTTTAAAAGATAAAAAAATGTTTGGCGTGTTCCTGACACGTTGTACATGGCGATGCGTTCGCCGTGACCTACGGAACTTCTTTGAGCGTGACACAATGGTCGAGAATATTTTTAGTTTTTGTACAGGGAAGGTGTCTAAGTGGCGGGTTTTAAATAAGTGGGATTTAATTTTGGATGTGACGTCTTGCTTGTGTGAAAGGTGAGGGGAAGATTGTCTCGTGCCTATCGCGTGTCCTTTGACTGCGGTCGCTGGATATATTTAGAATGAAACTAACTTGCGTATACGAGTTCGAGTACAAAAGGGCTTATCATCATAACAGTCTCACTCACGTGTAAATGTAGTATAAATGCTGGAGATGTCTTTATTTTTTGGAACAGTTCTAGAAGTCTTACCAAACAATGTCTCAACGTGTACATTGTTTCCACAAGTTGTTGCTATAGTTATTTCCATCACAAAACGTGGTGATCCAATGGTCGTCACTTACTTGTATCAAAATAAATATTGAATCAAGTGTACATCGGGTCCAGTGTTTATTTTTCTTTGTTTGGCTTACAAATTAATGAAGGATTGTCGGGCTAGCTACGAGTAAATGTTTCGTATTTTAATCGTGATGGCCTTATTAAATATTTGTTGGGTATAGATGTCTCATCCTTTCAATTCCTTTAGACCTCAGATTAACATTTATTATAGTTATCCTTTTGGTACACAAAACTAACTCTCTTAATACTTTAGTAACTATTTTTTACTTTAATTTAAAATCTGTAGTGTAGCATCTGACTCTGTATAATGACAATGCCACGGTAAAGGGATATCGATTTTGCGGGCCCCCTCTCAGTGCCCGCTGATAAAAATTATCGTTTTAAACTTGAACGTGCATGGTCTACCGCATCGTAAAACGTCGGTCAGCGAAGTCTAAATGCTTTTTTTCTTAGTCACTCATGCAAAATAAACGCTATCACAAAAGAGTTCCAAGAGACAGTTCTAGATGAATCCCTCACGCGGTCTAATTACGCATTCATAAACCGTTTCCTTGATCGACCCCGTAAATGATTCCTCAAGTCTCGTCCGAGATATTTCCATATCAAGACATGTTTTCTTAAGGGTCGACCACAAAGGGCCATCTCGACACCCAATCTTTAATCCTATCTCGGGACCTTTGCGGGCAAATTTAAATTTCTTTAGAAATATCGTCCTTATTATGTATGTGCGGGTTCTATTCCTTGCGACGGTCGTGGGTGAGATAACGTAAGTTAAGTCCGAGAGGAGATTGTTGAGAAAAAACTACCGCTAACTTCCACCAGATCCCATCTTAGAGGACGGTCTTATTGAAAATTGGGCTCTAAAATCGTGCTTAAAATCGTATATTGATTGACGTTGTATGGATTAGTATAACCTTATTTTGTATATGAGGTGATAAGTCTTTATGAAGGGTCAACCTTTTCAATAGTGAGGTTCACCCTTTTAGTGAAAAGAGTCCGTTGATAGCTGATTTAGGAATAGTGATAATGCATTCGCTGTGTGTAAATATATCATATCTACATTTATTCTATGATAGATTGCTTTGATCCGATGCTTTATGCGTATGAAATATGTTTAACAATGGTTTTGGAATATTAAAACATATTTCATTTGGTAATCTTTCTTTTTTGAATAATACAGCCATGCTAATACGAATAATAAAGATGAAGAGTTTTTTGTTTATTTAATCGGGCTAAGGTTAGGAATGGCCACTTGTATTTTTTGAAGACTGATAGACATATTACAATTTTTAGCTAATCAATAATATTATATTGATAACATAATATTGATTTTATGGAAGTGAGGTGGGTGTATTTTTTTATAAACTTCACAGATCTACGAAAGTAGTCTAGGATATTGTTTTATATGAGGCAAAGAAAATATTAAAAGAAAAACGAGCCATGAATTTTATGTTGCAATTCTGAATTTACAAACTCAGGCCATGATTTAAATTAAAACAGTCTTAATTATAATGAGTCGATCGTGATGCCAAGAACAGAAATATTAGTAAAAAGTTATTTTTATTTTAAATAACTTAACAACATTAAAGTTAATTTCTGTACACTGTTTCCAGAAATACAGCTACGTATTCAAATTACAAACGACAATTTCCAGACATTTTAGTATAGTATTGTTTGGAAGCTTCCTACTTTTTTTTAATATTATATCCTTCTTAGGTGTTATCTATATCGTCTCAAACATAAAAGGCAGTTGCATTAATAAATCAATTTTAAACCGCGTCCACTTTGATGCTCCAGTCTTCCCCTGCATCGTTTTATTGTTTTTCCTCAATTTTTTGTAATATGTGGTAATGGTCGTCACACACGTGTCGTCAACGGTTATTATGAGTTTAAAATAGCCCCCGCATCTGGGCAACGGCGGTCTTGGACCAATTTCGGAGATCACATTTTAGTGTCTCGTTGAGGGTATGGACGTGATTTTGAATTGTTTCTTGGATAGTGATGGGAATGTTAATATTTTGTGTAGGATTCCGTTTTGGATGGTTTTAACATTCAATTTAGAGCGTCTTATTTGAATGTTAGAAAACATTTTATATTTTTTATACATTTTGTTTTTGAATCATTGTTTTTGTGTTGTATGTCGTCGTCGCCTGTAATGGTTCTAGCATTTAAAATAATAGTTTTATTATGTTGTTCTTTATTTAAGTGTGTACAGAATATTGGTGATTCATTTAATAAATTGATTAATTTATCGCAGTTAATTTTTAATTGGCAGTGCTCTTAGCATATTGCTAAGTTACTTTTTTAATTGTCAAATAAGTAACTTCACAATTAAAACTACAGAATGATTTTCGATTCAAATCACAGAACTAATTAATATTAAGAATTATTTAAAAAATCTGGCCCTATTTATTTTTTTGAGATATACTCGTAATTATTTCAACATTTATAAAGCATAATTATTTTTGATATAATGTAAAGCTATCCAAACGAATCAATTAATATAGATTTTATGCACGATTAAATTAATAATGAATGGAACAACGATTGAAATTTCGACACCTTGTGGGTGTAGTCGAAATTATGAAAGTTATCGCGAGCTATCAATAACATCACGCCCTATTTACATAGCCGTAACTGATTTCAGGGAGGGTGTGTTAGAAACAATTTGTGAAGTAACTCGATAGTTTACAGAAATCGCAGTTTAGCTTGCCGATCGCACTGGGCGCGGTCACCATCTTGAATTTATGATTTTATAACGACCATTTTGATACGCGCCTAGACACGGAAATAATAGGTATTTGTATCATGATATAATTAAAGAAATATTGAGAGGTTAAATTACAAAGTAATATGAAAATTACGAATAGGTCATGTTATACCTACTTGCAATGTTTTGAGGTGAGATAGTTATCTTCTTACCATGGACACTTCTCCAAAAACGATAGTTTTTCTTATTAACGTGTTTAAATAGTAATAATCAGATCACCGTATTGGGGCGGCCTATACTCGTACTATCTACTAATTACTGACCCATTCGTATATCAGTTGACTGGTGTATCGTACAAGGCAGAAGAAGCCGGCACTTGATTAGTGGTGAGGCTGAAGCCCAGCTAACGGTCTACCAGTCCTCTTGAGTCAGCAGCCAAACAATTTGTATTGGGGCAGGTAGTTCAAGACAGTTTTCTTATTTTCTCTACCTTCTTTCTCGGCCGCAAATTATCGATCAAGTCATTGGTAACCAATGTCAACTTAACTTAGCACTTATCAGCAAATGGCTTGACAGCTTAATTATCAGTTATTAACCTGAATAAAAAGAAATTATAACGAGAATCATTCACCCAGCAACAATGTTAGTAGTCGCTAAAATGTAATAGGTATGTCGGACGGTATAGGTACGGAGCCAACTGTGAAATACGTACCGGGGTCACTTTTTGTTCTGTTCTTTGCTTAGCTTCGCGTAGGTATCTGTAAAACACTTGTGTACAGACAACGCGCGGACGAATCGGTCATCTCATTATTAAACTTGTTTGCTCTGTCCCAGACTCTTTGACATTCGTAGCGAGTGCGTCATTCACCGTCCGATGTATCTCGCAGTTAGCCAGCTCGTTGTTTTCCTAAGTAATGACAAGATGTTATTACGGACACGTAGATATAATCTTAGAGTAATTCTTTCACGAAGAATAATTAAATTAAGCATTTGAGATCATCATAAAATTATACGGGGCTAGAAGAAGGTAGAAACAAGCGTGTAGATAGTAAAATAACAGATTTCATTTAAAGTTTTTTGAATATACAATGTGTAGAGTTTTCTGCTATAAAACATAAAGGGCGTTACAGTCGCATAAATTGGGAACTAAAATACTTTTATGTGTCCATTTACGTAATAACGTTGTTGTTTTATTTTAATGAAGTAGTTCTGTTCTCTTCACGTTGCTCTTCATGGATGATTAATATTATAATTAACGTACATACTTACGTATTAATGTAGTCACAGTTTTCATTAATGAACGTACATATAATTAATAATTATAATCGCTGAGTATGTAAATAATATTAATACGTCTGACTGGCTTACCCAGTAAATTGTATAAAGTGTTAATTAGACATCAATATTATCTTGCTAAATATCAGCTTATTACAGGTAAATATCTGCTCTTATAGTACGCAATGAAATTTTGGTTGAAATGGAAAGGGGAGGGAAATTATAATACCTTACCAGCACCAGGGTTGAATCGATTAGAATACACGGTCATTCACAAACCAACCAATATGATTGAAAAGATATATACAATTGATATGTCTAAATTAATATATTTTAACGTTGAACATTTAAACACTGACCTTTTTGCTATTTAAATAAAATACTCATTCGACTTTTGTGACGTGGTGGTTCGTGAAAATTGCGTTCCATCTGCAAATTTTATTTTCCATTCCGACGTAACATGTCTCCAGTTATGGGTCACAATTTGCACCATTCGGGTTATAACTTCGCCGGGGGTGGGGGCGGAAAGGGAAGGCGGTCATTCAACGCAGCGGCGCGACGGACATCCGTCGCATAACAAGTCGATGGCGAGACCCGTGCGCTCTTATAAATATCGCATAGCTTGAAAATAGGACACCTCGCTCGCTATGATTAAGGTTTTTCTACGTTTCTTGATTGGAATTCTTCTGAATTGAATCATAGGGTTTCTCATTATTTAATATTGATGTTATGTAATAAATTTTTATGTACGAAATTCGTTTTCTAATTTTCTTTCAATAGTTTGCGTTTCCGCATTTGTTTAGTAATATTTTTTCACATCTAGAATTTTTGTGTTCCTAACTGTGCCAAATGTTAGGTAACGCACATTTATGTAAATTGGTTTAGTTATTTTTCCTTGGAATTATTCATGAACATAAAAATACCTTTAACTGGTTGTAGCACCTACTTATAGGTTTACCTACCTGAGTTATGTTGTGATATAGTTGTATTATAACATATCTCAAGTAAATAGGTATATATTTATTACTGTTATAGCCATATTAAAATTTGTTAACTTTTTGTTTGAAACTCCAACACAAAAAGCAATTTTGTTCTTTATTTAATTAATTTTTGTCTACTATAATTTTAACGTGCAATTTTAACATTCCTCATACATCGCAAATGCGTTATTAATAAATCGAAACAAAAAAACCTACATAAAACACCTCGTACCAACATAGCTTACGTAAAACCTACGTAAGGCATTCATAATTTCCCGAGCAGTCAGTCTCAAACCTAACCGTAGGCAGTAGGCAGTAGTTTGCGACGGTGTCCGCAAGAGGCGCTGGGGTGCGAACAACTGTTGTCGCCCGGAAACAGCGCCGTCGAGTTCCGGCCGAACGTACTATATGGACCGCTGAGGTTTCATATTTTCTCGCTCGCTCTCGGAATTTTATTTACGACATTTTCTGCCTAAAGCTAAGCGTCCACAGGTCGGTATCGTACGCATCGGACCGATCGCATCAACCGCATTATTTTTTCATACTGCGTCCACTGTATCGGCAGTTATCAGATTGCCGACGTAAGTACCAGCAATCGGATAGCCGACACCAGTTTCATTCGGATTTTCTTAGGTCGCGGGTCGCATCCACTGATCGGCATTCCGTATGACGTCATAAGCACGCATCGCAAATCGCAAAAGTTGCCTCTCGGAGCATCGGTGTCGGCATTGCCGATGTGCGATCCGTACGATGCGGATCAGAGGACGCACTTGTGTGACTTTCTATACAAAGAATACTGCGATGCGTCCGATGCGTACGATACCGACCTGTGGACGCTTAGCCTAACTGGTACCTACTTGAAGTATTTTGTTCGCAGGTTATTAATTTGAGTCGTTTGGAAAATAATATTCGCTTACATTATGACCTTTGTTTTTATTGACTAATAATTATTCTTAAAAGTATGTTTTAAGTTACTTAGTTAAAAGCATCTAAGACTATATTAAGATAAATTATACTCTCGATGTAAGTTTCAGCACTGAATCGTGTTAAGCCAAGAATTATGTTTCAGAGGATTTTAATCTTTTATCATCATTGATACAATCGTTTTCTACCAGTTTATAAATAGATATTTATTAAAATACATAACTAATTAGTTCACATTACTTTATAGAATTGGTTGCGACCACATAAAACTCCTACGTGAATTTGGTCCTCATAGAACCGACCATCCTTTCCACAGAAATATTTTTCTGTACCTACCTACCATTTAGCTCCGAAATGAATAGTAAAACGTTATTTTCATCTAGAAAGAATTTTCCCATTTCATTGTCCGCTTTATGATCCAAAAAGTATGCAGTAAAGCACGAAAACTATACAACCCTCGGTACATAAAAATTACATCCTCTTTTTAGTACCCCACAAAACTTTGACATTCTATGGAACTCAAAAACTAAAATTGGGATGTTCCGAATCTTTTCACGTCACTACTGCTTCATTAAAGTGCTTCATGTTGGTCGCAACGACGGTTTACGTTCAGATAATGAACAAAACTCACGTTTAACGCATTCAGATATGTATCTGAACTGTAAAAAATTATCTAAGGCAAGGTTGAAGATATCAAAATAAAAATAATAAGAAGTAAATGAAAATAAATGAAGTTCTGCTGCATCAGTGGACGAAACGGGACAGTGTTATCTTTATCCGCGGCCAATTTTAATTATGGGAATATTTAACACTTTAATGTTACATTTTTATTATTAATTAAAGTCTCTGAGGTTTGTAATATTCAGTGTAGTGGACAATTCGATGATTAATTTTATGAGTAAGCAACAATTATGCAGCTGATTATAATTATAATTATCGTAAGTATTGATCCACAAAATTTCCAGTTACATGTTAAAAAAGTGCAATGCTGATTTGTCGTAATAAAATTCTTAACCCTTTCCTAACTCTCCAGAATATTACTAAACATGAGACTAAGCCGTTAAATAGGAGAGCACCAAACACATGTAATACGTGTTTCATCTCCAAAACAATACGTAACAACAGATATCTTTTGTCCGCGTTTAATCGGCCCCCGTATCCGATGGGGGGGTCCAGACGGGGGGCGTTTAAAAATTTCACCCCCTCGAACTCGCACAATGGCCACAATCAACGATAGCCTTTTGAAATCGAAACGGTTGTTAAACTTCAGGTTTGGGTCTGCAGTTACGGGTTGGTCGCTGGCAGGCTTCTTCCGGAATGGTGTTCCTTGGTTTCTCTGGGAAGGTTTTATTTTTGTTTATTTGTTTAGGCTTTATTGCAACTAAACAATGGAGTAGAAACCTACTATGAGCGGTCTTAATAGTCGTAGATATATGTAGGTATACCAATAGACTTTTCGAGCTGGTCTAAAGATACATTATGATGCGTAGGTAGGTAAATATTTTTTTGTTTGGAAACACCAAACTCTTCGTTTAAATTCATTTTTTAATTCATTTCGTCTCTGACGACCCAAACCTATGTGATTATATTTTCATGCTGGACTGCCGTTTGAAGAGCACTAGGTTCGATTCCTGTGAATTCCTGTTCTTGTCTCGTCTGGGTTAAGTCTGGATGGGTGTTATCTTTTTATGTCGTTCATGTCATACACATGGTGCTATGTGTGTGTAACGTAAAAAATGATAACCTACTATCAATTATTTTTTAATTTACCAACACCGACACAAAAAATCACACATATTCTTTTCACAGTGGGTACCTTCTCAAGCTAGTTCACAACACTCAAAATTGACTTAAGAATCAACTACCAAAAATGTTTACCGCTAACATGTACATTGCCACACAATCCTCCAACCGTGTTCTAATACCGGCAACAAACCAAATCCGATCACCCACACTGCCTTTATTGTTTAATTATCGCTATTATCACACACAAAGCGATGCAGAGATCTTATCTCTGATTGAAATTACACTCGGTAATCTATATAAGCCTCTCCCGATCGTATTTCGTTAAGTATTGGATACTACCGTTGACTTTTGAGTCGTCCGCGACAGTGACGGATTGAGTACAGTCTGCAGATAAAGTTCTTAAGTGTTTTTATACAGACTTTTTTAAGAAGTATGATGTCCAAGTTATTAAAATAGCAATAAGGTTAAACAAAGTGTGCCAAAAAACTAATTGTGAAAAATGGTATAAGTACCTACCTACCTACGGTAATAAACATTTTATAAGTTTAAAGCATTTTATTGAAGTTAATACACTGCATTAGTCAGCTAGGTAAACTGATTATTTTAAAGATAACAATGATCATAAGTACAAACTGTGAGTAGCGCTACGGATAATAGGAACATTTATCAGTTGTAGGTATTTAAAAAAATCATAGCTTAATGTGTGCTTAATTCAAATTATGCATAATTATTCATTTAAGAAAGCACTTATAACATTAATGTTTGGTATCATCTATTAAGTCCGTAAATAGCAATTGCTAAGCCTAGATGCAGAAATTTTATAGTTTTACAAAGCCTGTAACATGTGGATCAGGGTTAGAAACCAAACAGCGTGCATTTTTATCCATCCAAAAACGAGACTAGAGATCAAATACAGATATGGTTCAATAAGGCACCCACGTATTATGGTAATGTGTTCTATCGAACATGCAATCACTGTTGTTAAATGAGTGTTAATATCGCTGTAGTATGGACGCCCAATTTTATTGTTGGCTTATCATGGATAGGAATAAAAATTTACTCCCTATTTAAAAAAGGATTCAATAAATAGACCATTCAATATTTATATTTCATCCACCAGGCTTTATGCAGCATTTGTTGGACATAGACCTCTCCTAACTTGCGCCTTTCTGACCGGCTCTTAGCTTTCAGAATCTACCAACAGGTAGGATAGAGATGGAAAGATGGGATATTGTCATCTGTTCATATAAATATAAACCAATAAAATGAACCACTTAATTAATATACAGATGTATGAAGTAGAACATATTTTGTATAATTTTTTTCGGGGCAGTACGATGACCAACCGTAACACAATGAACAATGCTTTGGACAAAAAGGTCAAAATATATTGATATTATGATACATAATATTTATTAACAGGGTGTTGCAAATTGTGGTTATTAAAAATATTAATTTATTTGTTGGCTTCGACCTAATAGCGGCCCTGTTCTTAGGGACCGTAGCATAGGAGAGATTATACTTAGTAGCCAATGGACGTGTAAGAAAGATAAATAAAAAATAATAAAAATGAGCGATGCAATAATGTATTGCATAATAAAACAAACAATAATATAATAATAAACATAATAAAACAAATGTTAATCATTATCATCAATAATATCGGCATTCATTGGAAACAAATCACGCTCATTTGGATAATTTTAGAGCTTAAAACGTCATTCAATAATTAAAGGAAAAATCGTATTAAAATTATTACCTACTATTAAAAAAGGGTTTCTAGAGACAGGAAAAATAATCTACAAGATACTTTTATTTATCAATATTAAAGTTCACTATTATTGTCATTCAAATTGATGGTAAACTGTTGTCTGTTTCGACATCCCCCTGTAGCTGCGTTCTTTCCGGTCGGTCACAATCTGACCGTTACATTTCAATAATCGTCTTAACAGACGAGATCGCTTATCGGCCGCACCTACCACTTATAGTGTTGGGAAACTATCTTTGATGTATCCTTGTCGATTACATGTCGATAAAGTGCACTTATTTTAACTTTTTATGCTTATTTTATTGCTATTTATGAATCCCGTAGCCTAGTTGGTAGCGAAACTGCCTGCGTAGCAGATAATTTGTGACGGATAATGTTTATTTTCATGTCATGAGTATTAATAGTAATATACTATTTGTGTTGTTCATAACGTCTACGTCACTTAGTCTGCACACATCAGGGAATCTTAGTGCGGAACTATGAATGTATTAGCATTTATTTATTTTATATAGCGAAAACTGAGTAAATATGCTGCTTTGCCAACCAAGTAAAGCTAATGCAATTTGTAATTTGTATTTTAAAATAAATTGAAACAGGACAATTTGTTAATTTATCAATTAACGTAATTATTGTTCACTATTGTGGTTTACCAATAAATATTTACCTAAGTTTTTCACATCGTCTCTAAAATAACTATAAATCTATCATTTCTAATAACTTTAGCACAAAACTATTATACGACAGCGAGAAATTAATCGCTGTTTCACAACTTTTACATGATGTCATTTGTAAGTGTCGTTAACTCTAATACCCTGTAACTGAAACACTAGGTTTAGAACTGCTGTTTTACAGTAGGATTAGACTAGACTAGTAAATCCGCCCTCGCTTCGCTTCGGGGAACCAGACCCTTCAAAAATCTCTATAAATTTTAACAAATTATGTTATTCCGATCTCTAAGCTATATTACTGCAAAGTTTCATGAAAATCCGTTCAGTAGTTTTTGCGTGAAAGAGCAACAAACCCACACACACACTCACTCACTCACATACATAAGGATGTATGTGAGTGAGTGAGTGAGTATGTGAGAAAGTTTGTAAGGACAAACTTTCGCATTTATAATATTAGTAGGAAGTAGGATATGAAGTAGGAAGTAGGATGTCGTCCAGCAATAGACAAACATTCCAACTATTTATTTTATTTAGGTATATAAATCAACGTTGTCACATAATTATATAACAAACAACAAAGTCATTTCAATAACATCGTCATTAACTGTCAATATATTTAATTTTTTGTCTTTCTTCCTTTCTTTCCATAATCAACAAAATAATTGATAAAAAAACTTCATGGATACGTTCCCATCACTAGAGGCTCGTTGAAACGTAATACAATACAATGGTGTCCACAATAAAATTTGTCTCGGCCTCACAATGAGCAATCAAATTACTGTCAAAGTTTAGGGCGCGGACGAGACTTGCCTTGACCACGTGACTTCATAAGACTCACTTGAGCAATAGATAATAAAGAAAATTTAAAATTTAAAATCGCACTAAACTTCCGATCATACTCTGTAACAGTTACTGGCACCTGTGCAACGATTCCTTCGTTCCAAGGGCTTCATTTATCTAGACATGACTATTACTTGGTAAAAAAATTGTCTCTGAATATCTGAATTTTCTTTAAAAACTTTCTTTCAAATTTTCGTATTAGTTTGATACTAGTCGGCTATTACCTTGTTGCCTCTTCAAAATAAATACGTAACCCTAATATATTATGTGAAGTGACGTACTTTGCATTCTAAGTTACGTGAGTACCTATAGTAACGGTTTAAAAAGTGGAAAAATAAACATAAATATCATTCATTTTTCTCTTGGAGATAGTGTTACATATAGATTTCAATATCAACAGTCTTAACCCGCGCGTGTGTACGTGATTCCGGCCCGCGTATATTTCATAAGATTTTAGAGGTGCATGAATCACGCGAGACACGGAGGGGCTATCACTCACGGCTGCCGACGTTCCGAGCCTTCGGACCTCCGCCTGCTTAACATGCGTACCGCGCGCCAACCCTAGGCCCACACCACGATATGTGAGAGCTATTACTAGACACTTTGCCCGTGTTAATATTGCTGTAAATCTCCCATCGGCGAACCTTTCCGTCTTCCCATCTGCCTCAAATTACCCGCCGTATATCTAAACTTTTCTCTGTTTGTCCTCAGAACCGAGCAACTACGTGTGTTCGACTTGCAAGGCGCGTGTGCATTCCGCGTGGAGGTTGCTTCAGCATGTTCAGCATGTGCACGGCGTCAAAATCTACGTCGAAGCCATGCCACAGCAGCAGCCGAGCAAGCAGAATCACTCGACCTCGAGTACCTCCTCATCGAGTTCTGGCTGCTCCTCAACTGGAGCCCCGCTCCCGCCACCGTCTCTACGTCACCACCCTTTATTGCCACCACCCGACATGCATTCCCCTTTTGGCGTGAGTGGTCTTCTAAGAATGCCACTTCCGGGAAGTCTACCGCCACTAGCTCACCCATCAGTCCCTCCAGCTCCTTTATTCGCCCGACCAAATCACCATGACCATAGATTTCGTATGGAACAACTGGTATCTGAGCAATTTCGTCACCACGGGCTCAACTTGGCAGCCGCAGCAGCTGCCGTAGCGGCAAACTCATTGCCGCCACACCAGGCATTTCCATCGCCAGCGGATCGACCACCTGTTATACCAACATCGCTATCGGGACGGGAACGTCAACCCCCGGTATCCCAACCACTTTCTCTAGAACCCCAGCTGGATTTTTACTCGCAGCGCTTGCGGCAACTGGCCGGTACGACCAGTCCAGGGGCGGCCACAGGCAATTCCAGCTCTCCTAGCCCCAGGAAGCATTCGCCGCCGTTCGCTTCCCCGTCGCCCTCCCGAGTCGGTCAGACTCCACCGGCGGGCGCCGGACCCGGAACGGTGGAAGCGCCTCGAGAAGCCACGAGGCCTCACAGCACTATATCACCAGAAAGACGCGTTGAGCCGCAAACAGCGGATGCGCCGCCGCCAGAGCGGCCGTCCTCAACACCTATGGTCAAACGCAACAATGATGAGGCTGTACATACCTGTGAATTCTGCGGGAAGAAATTTAGATTTGAAAATAGTTTAATGATTCATCGACGCACTCATACAGGAGAGAAGCCTTTTAAATGTACTGAATGTGAAGAAGCCTTTGAAAAAGCTTCTAAATTAAAACGGCACATGAAGGTTCACCGAGGAGCAGATCGAAATACTGAAGATGGCGAATCTGCTGGTGACACTGGAGAAGATGAATCCGAAGATGAACTTGAAGATGAAGAGCTCGATGGTGAGGAGGAGGAAGAAAACGAAGATGGTGAAGATGTTGAAGAAGCTGAGGACTTAACTGTCTCAAATAGTAGTGCTCCAACGGGCCCACCTCGCAAACCAACTCCTGCCATACCCGCCCATCCTCCTACAGCGTCAGTCGTTGGGGAGTTGATGGACAAATTTGGGTTATCAAATATTGCCCAATATAGCGAAGCGTTTAAGCAAGCTTTACAAGAATCGGGCAATTCTCTAAAATGGCAACTAGCAAAAGATCGAGATAATAATAATGGCCCTCCTCCTGAAAAGGTGAATGGTATGCCACCTGCTGCTCTACGTTTGAAAGAGGAGTTTGCTAAAATGCCACCTCAACCTCACCCTTTATTTAACCCTTTTGAGAACCCGTTTGAAGCGTCCAAGAGGATTAAACTAGATATGGACCGAGGTGAAGGATGGTGGCTCCCAACCCTACACGCGCAGCGACCACCAGACAATATTTTTGATGGGCTCAAAGGTAGCGGGAATGGACTGCTGCAAAACCCATTACTAAAAAGCAAAGAAGGTCGCCGCAATGACACTTGTGAATTCTGTGGTAAAGTGTTCAAGAATTGCTCAAACTTAACTGTTCACCGAAGATCTCATACTGGGGAAAAGCCGTACAAATGTGAATTGTGCTCATACGCGTGCGCGCAGAGTTCGAAGCTGACGAGGCATATGAAAACGCACGGCAGACTCGGCAAGGACGTATACCGGTGCAGATTCTGCGAGATGCCTTTCTCCGTGCCATCCACGCTAGAGAAACATATGCGAAAGTGTGTTGTGAATCAAAGTAATGGTGCTCCTCTCGCTTTATCCGATGACTCTAACGCGTGCCGTGACGAAGCGTCGTGACTCTACCCATGGGGTGGTCTACGCTTGCCACCGCCCGCTCCGCTGAGCCAAATCTTCTAAGACTCGATTCTCGGCGAATAATTTATTGAATCATACCTAGTGTAACATGAACGTCCTTGAGTGCGTCGTGCAAAAACATCTTGTTCAATTTCTAGTCTTAAGGAATGAATATTGTGGCGGAATTATCATTTAGCAAATGTGCATTGCAATATAAGCCC
Organism: Hesperia comma; assembly: GCA_905404135.1. Lineage (NCBI taxonomy): Eukaryota > Metazoa > Arthropoda > Insecta > Lepidoptera > Hesperiidae > Hesperia > Hesperia comma. The sequence goes on along the minus strand of FR990029.1, from coordinate 14,884,789 downwards.
AGTAATTCCTAGCATCGAAGGGCATTAATTTTAATCTATATCCTTAGTGACATATCCTTGGGGTGATCCAGTGTTGAGAATTTCCGTTGACTTGTTACTGTTAGTTTGCGTTTTGGTTAATTCCTTTGGAGGCTGTATTATGATCTTACGTTACATTCTTTTAATCTTGTTTTTAATGTTTATTGTAAAAATGTGGAAACCAATGCCAAAGTTAGCTATGTTGTTTTACTGTATCGTTTAGTTGTTAAGCTGTATAGTGTCAATTAAACAGTTTTTTCCAGTATTGCTAAGATCTTCATAGTTTCAAGTAGTTCGTGTATGGGGTTGTCGTTTCGTAATTATAGTCTATTCTGTACAATAATAAGCAAATGTTTCCTATTCTAGATTACGTAATGTAAATATTCGTTAAGTGTGATGTGTAAATGGACCTACCTATTGATGTTGAAGACAACATTAGTATCGATTTTTTATTAAAAACATTTAAAACAACGGTGAGATTCCTCTAATCGATATTTTAAGCATTGTAGAAAACAAAATTGGAAATGTCTCTACGTTAGGTGTTATCGTGACAAGGTACTTCAATGTTTGATTAGTATTAAATTTTTGACTCTATGCATTCGATACGGAATTCCGTGCTTTTCTCGTGAATGGAGGCTCGTTACTTTATTAAGACTGACACAATAATTCCAGTTTTGTTTTAATTAATGTTCTTGTGATTGATTAATGGAAGACCTATCACTTCGTACCTAAATTAGTCCAAGTGTGAAATCTTTCTGTATACGTACTTAATGTAAATTATGATAGAATTTATATTAGATAATTGTAAGTAAATTATAATAGATACCTACTTTTTGTCTCCGATACTGTCTCCTAAAGAATTGATGAAGTTTACTCGGCTTAGATCCTCTTCAGGGGGTGTTTTGATTAAATTTGATTAATGTCACCTGGATAAGATCTAACCGAAATCGATTGATTAATTAAAGTGTAAAACCGAAATGTCATTATAATTTTATTTAATTATAATGATTTTTTGGTTTCAATTATGTTTTGGATAGTATATAATTTGTTAGCTACCCTAATAATAGTGCTGTTATTTTCTGTAGAAAAGAAATATCATTAGATGTCACTGATTGTAAATATAAAGGAGATCATCAGTTTTGGGCCTGGAGCGAACAGTTTGTTCAATACCCTCAAATAAACTTGCATATTTTAATACTTTCATTTCATATTTAAAAATCTAGTTACATCATAATCATTAAAACATTATAATTTCAAGATACTATGTGTGCGCGGTGCGTAAGACGACTATATTTCATTATTCCCATCATTTTCCGCAGCGGGATATGCACAATGTGGTAACAATATCCTCGATCTAAAAAGGGATGTCTCATGCATGTCCACATTCCAGGCCCAAGGTCCTTTAAAAAGTTGCTGGTCTCCTTTATGTCACTGAATTACAAATAAAACCAAGCCCTTTTGATTCGATTGTTTAGCAGATCTACCAGTGACTTTTAAAGGTATTTCTATAAAAATTACCGATTACAAACCTATTGAAACGCTGTAAAAATACGTAAGGACGACGGGGAGACAAACTAGCAAAACAAAAAAAAAACTAAAACAAATATTATTGCGTAACTACGTAAAAGAAGAACTGTTTTTATTATTTTTCATTTTTATTATTTTTATTTCAATAAATATCCACGATTTGTTAATTAATGATGTTGTTTGATTTAACCTTTAATGAATCATTAAAGTTGTTAATGAGCTCAACTTTATGCTGTCGCTGCAAGATACTGTTTATAACCAAGGAGGAAAGATTTCAGGTGCTGGCCTAAAATATAATCATTATTACGGATTATGATTACATCTATAAAACTAACTTTTCGAATGGCAATCACGGGGGTATTTAAAGATCTTCAGATGTAATTGTAACCAGTAATGATGATTACATTTTGCCTATTGCTCTACACCTTATGAGTGAATTAGAATGAATGAAGAGTCAAGTCTAACACCGAAAGATAGACTTTTTACCTAAATAACCAGCAAACCAGCAGCGGATTAGATGCAACCTATTAATTGCCCAATACTAAGCATGGACCTCCTAAACATAGAGAAGGCCTAGAGTAATAACTACACCACGAATAGAGAGGGGTTAGTGACCAACCCAGTATCGGAAGTTTTCACGCCAGGAGAAGACCTCCGACTTGCCTTAACGACTGCTATCTATCGATACCAACTGGGACCGATGGCTTTGCGTGCCTTCTGAAGCACGGAAGTGCTCAAGAAATTTTGCCACTAGCGGTCACCCATCCAACTACGGACTGCGCCCGCAGTTACTTAACTTTGTCAATCACATAGGATCGACGCAATCTATCAGATTTGAACTGAATGCAACACAAGAAATACTTACACTATAGATATACATACCTAGAACGATATAAATAGTTACATACATACGACATAATTATATCTACATCAAGAAATGAATACATACTTTATCTCTTACTTGTAAGATACTGTTCAATAAACCTACAGCACTTACATTAACTTTTATCATCATCATGGCATATCATTATTGTTCCACTGCTGGACACGAGTCTCTTCCTTGAGTGAGAAGGTTAGGACCATAGTTCACCAAGCTGAAGAAGTGCGTATTGGCGCACTTCACAGGATTTTGAGTTTCGCGAAATCTCCAGCATGCATGTTTTCTCATGATGATTTTTTTCACCCCTTACAACGAGTTACATTTAATTGTTAAAAACGCACATCGAAAAGTCAGAAGTGCGTTCTTTAGGATTCGAACCCGGACCCCCGAGTTGGAGGGCGAATTCTTAACCACTAGGCAATCACCGCTAACCGTTAGTACCCTTGGTATTATAATCTAATTAACTGTAATAAGAAGTAAATAAATTCTAAACCAAGTATCGCCAGATCCTATTTAGTATGTGGTTCCTACAGGTGAATTTTTCCTAGTTAAATAAGAAAACTATTTCGGTAAATAGTACATCAAGTCTTCATATTACCAGTACCGTCGGAAGTATTGAAGTAAGAGACGTGAAGAATCGTCTAACAGGAGAGAGAATAATTTTTCCATGGTAGATATACGTACAGCAGAGTGTACTAAGCAGGGAGATAGCCGTGGACCCCAAGATGAATGGAACCCTGAGTCAAGTTCGGTTTGCTTCCACCCATAATAGCTCACTACCGTTCATGGGTCTATCCTCATCATCGAGGAGGTCTAGGGCCAATCCAAGTATTTTTCCTCAATATTGCCTTAACGTGAAAGAAAAGTTCGAAATCAAAATGTATTACTTTTATGAAATTTCATTTCTAATACTTATCCCTAAATCTTTAATGCCTTTCATAATTATATTTGGAGATTAACATGAAATAAGTATTTTTATCTGACTACTACGACATACTCGTACATACCCATTGAACAAGTTAGTTAAAATACACAAACAAATCGCATTCTTCGTTTTATGTAGTAAGGAACAGCGAAGCGAGAGGTCCTGGGTTTGACTCTCGACCAAAGCAGATTTAAATGAAAGACAGATAAAGATCTGATAAGGATAAAGGTGGAATCTCAGGGCACGCATCTCTAACTTTATAAGTTATGTGCGTTTTAAACATTTAAATGTCACTTGCTACAAACGGTGAAGGAAAACATCGTGAGGAAACCTGCATGCCGGATAGTTTGCAAAACTCAAAGGTATGTGAAGTCCGCCAATCCGCACTTGGCCAAAGTGGTGGACTATGGCCTTAAACTTTTCATACTGGGAAGAGACTTGTGCCTAATAGTGGGTTATGATGGGTTGAGATGATGATGATTAAAGTTGAATGAACGTCATTATAGCATGAATCACATCGTCTTCCTATCAACCTTAATTCTGGGGTAACTTTTAAGGACCTGTTTGCAGAGAGAGCACCGCATTCAGGGACTAGAGAATATTTCCTTCAGGAAGAACGAGAACACATACGCAGTTTAAGGTTGTAAACTTGCACTTTACTATTAAGATGCTAAAAATAAAATAAAAAAAATTTATTTATTTAGTGACCCATCTTCTTGTTTTAAGGATAAAATCTTAAAAAAACGCATGATGACGTCACAAGATTAGACTGATATAGTTATGTTCGTTTTGCTACATAAACAATTATTTTATAACACTATAGGAATTACTATGTCGTGAAACACAACGAAAAGAAAGAACCACCAACCACATATATAGAGAACAAAATTCAATCTTATTATTTAGATTTCCTACTACTCTACTCCCTACTCCCTACTAGGCATGAAACCCAGGACCCATGAAACAAAAGTCTTGCTTAGTAATTGCTGCGCCTTCAGGTCCATTATTTATATTGGCGTTTAAATACATAAATACTTATTAGATACGACATTTCTATCTCAATTAATACTCGTATTAGAATGGACCTCAAGCAATACTAACAACTCAATATTATAATAACAACAATAACAAAAAACACTACATAACATATACATCTACTCTACATCTCTATTATACACCAATAAATAACAGTACAAGAAACAAAGTACGAACTATGTAATAACTAACTTTTTACAAAAAAATAACCGACTTCAAAGTCAAAGTGACTCAAAAACCACTCCCTAGATGTCGCTGAAATTTTTATGGGCCCACACGGCAGTCCTTCGAACGGTGAAAAAATTATGGGAATCGGTTTACCCAGTACAAAGTTCTGAAGTAACACACATAAGAAACAAAAACATACAGACGAATTGAGAGCTTCTTCCTTTTTTGAAGTCGTTTAAAAAGCACGGTAGGTCTTTATCTCTTAGGAAAATAGTCGTATGAATGTATTATAGGATATTATTTAGGTACATAATATAATTTGATGTACGGATATTTATCACTACAAATACCGACTCTATTTGGAAGGTTTATTTTGTTATTAAAATTAAGATTATTATGTTGTTAATACCTAATCGACAAACAAGCAGACGGGCTATGTGAATGTATATGGAAGTTGTCACAGTCAGTATATCAATTGATTTCAGTTCCACCAAAGGTATCAGTGATAACGTGCCCTCCAAAAAAGCGAAGTGAGAAAGGTAGAAAGTAATCCCTCTCAAGAATCCAGCCGAAACACGACATTTCGTAGCTACTCAAGCAAGAGCAGAAAGATTTCAGTCCTTCCTCCAAGCAGGGTTAAGCTTCTATCTCTTACGACCCTTCAGGTCCAGAAAGTTGAATACGACATGGACTGGTTACTTGGTCTCGTTAGTGAGTATATTTGAAGAATGACATCAACACAAGTCCATTGCTGTTCGACGACTGGGCATGGATTTCCTGTGAATGTGAGGAAATGGGCGTAGAACACCACAAATTGGCGTACTTCACGCACATTTGATAAGATTATGGTGAACTCTATCTAAGGTGTGCAAAATTTTTATGTAGTACTTTTGAATATTAGAAATACGTGCAGAGACGACACTAGCATATTTTTTAATAATCTAAGCCTTGATTGCGAGACTTAATCGAAATAAACACAAATAATAAAACTGGCGGTCATACCATCCAAAATGAGCTAAATTTATAAAGCTACTGATAAAGGAACTGGAATATTTTCAATTCTTATACGTAAGTTTCTACCCCGTTTTATGATAATAATCAAAATGTCTGGACAAATTATATCAAATTGACCTCAATTCCACCTCCAAAAAATAACTCAACTAATAGTGAACAAAAATTCTTAAATAGAATCTTCAAAGTATCATTTAATCATTTTTTATTACCAAGCTTTTACTTAATATTTTTCGTGCGTATTAAAACTTTTACTGTCTACAAGTCAAAGCAGGGTGCTCGCGACGCGACGCGATCCTAGCGACATCTGTTGGTGAGTAGCTAAAAACTTAACCGTGTACGGAACAACTTTAAAAAATTTGAACACAATTACCAACCGAAAATAAATCGTAAAACGAATAAAATAATAGCTTTATTGAATGCTTATTTAGCATTTTTTATAACCTCAATATATATATAATTATAAAAGTAATAAGATATATTTTCTTCCCAGGCTTAGTAAGTTAAAGAAGCTAGTGAGTAAAACTGTTAAAGATATTATGAAAATTAAATATCTGGTTATAATTAAAAATCACAGCGTCCGTCCGTCAAAACAATTTCAGAAGTCAACTTAAGAAAATGTAAATTGTTAACACAGAATAGCTTGACCACCGTCTTTTATAACAATATTAAATAGTTTTACTGGCCACACACATTCCTTATAAGGATTTTAAATAAGAACCTTAGGTAGCAATAAGTAATACCTATCTTATTAGAATACGCGCTAAGATTATAAGTCTTGTATCGATTTCAGTACTAAGTACATGAAAATTCTAATAGATGGCGTTGTGTGTTACGCTCCATAGCTCTCTAAATTTCGGATCATCGAAATTGTTAAGATTCATTAAGATTCATAAGATTCATTTGCTGAAGGTCTAACACGAAGACATTTAAGTTGGTGGTAGGTTTTCAAACCTAGCTGGCTACCACTCTTTAATTTCAGTGGTGGCAAAACGGCAAATTTGTGACATACCTTCTGGAGATTTGAGACCCACTTTTTCTTTCTTACTGGATCCCTTGCATCGCAAATGGCATTTAGAACACAAATAACATCTCATTAAAACCGACGTTCCGAGAGCAAATTTTCTGTTACATAAATGTTTGCTATCGCTGAGAATCGACCCTGGAACCCCTCACTTCACAGACAGACCCACTACCAACTAATACGATCATTAATTTTTTACCATACCTAATTATCATTAGTGTGTATAACGATTAATGGTCTATGTACTAATAAGACTAATGCATTTATATAAATACCATCTGCCTACAGTTTTATAACATGATTAAATAATTCATATAAATCAGTATGATATTAAAGAATGAAATTCATGACATTATAACTAATCAGGAAGAAATATAATAAAAATCAAAAGTTAAGGTTATTAATAATAAATACTTGTAACTTCTTAGTATAGAGTCAAACAGTTTTCTTTCTAATTAGACTGATCTTGTCCTAATTAGATAATGATCTAATTAGAGTGTGTCTACTGTTCAGTACCTATAAGTTAATGTCAAAATTAAATACTACGAGTATTCAGAATTATTTCTAATTAAAATCTTTGTCTACAAAAATGGCACTTCCAGTATTTTTTCCATCCACTCTGACAAAAGGACGTTCTTATATTCCAGCATGATCAATTATTACGGTTCCCAAGGAGCACATTTGTAGCTACAATTATTTCCGTAACGTCCAAAGTTTTCTCCCGCCCCTAGAGGTTGACCACAGAATCCTTTAATAATAGAACCTAAACAAAACTTGCTCTGTTATTTATGGTAATGTCGCAATGCAGCTGTCTATGGCCACAGATGTAGAGCGTGTTTTTAGGCTACTTCAAAAAAGGAGGATTATTTAACTATTCGACAATTATGTTTAATTTGTATGATTTGACCTAACAAACTATCATATAGGTTCATAAGTTGATAAGAATACTTTGAACTATTATAATTGTGACTATCCATTTTAAATTGATATTTGTTAAAAGCATGTTGTATTGGGCAGCGTGGTGATGTATATTTTAGTCAGCTAGATATGAGAAGTGTTCCGTATCTTAAGTGGATCATAAACAGGTTAAAGCCAGTCAAAATGCTAGTTGCTGATTAAAAACAGCCTTTTGACGTCCATGAGGGGTAAGTCATCATTAGGGCCCGGATTAATATTTAAATACATATTTTTAATTTACGCGATTTTCGGCCTAGAATGTGTTTTTTACATCGATTGTCATATTTAGACTGTGAAAAACCATGAAAATATTGACATCCAAGAAACCGGTGCTCATACGAACTCTTGCTAGCTTAAAGTCAATAAGCAAGATAGCCAAGTAATCTTATCAGAATCTAAAGCACGAGTTACAGTACATGTCGTGGTAACATAACCGGTTCTTTGATGGATCCCAGCGAGCTCTAATAAGAGTTATCCGTTTTTACCACTAACAATGTCTAAAACGGTTGTTATACACTTCAATAATTATATATGGAACCCATTATACATACAATAGATTTTATATTTGGTTTGAGAACAACTAATTTACTTATGAAATCTTTCTAAGGCGGCAACCCGTTGATGAAGACTTATGGTAACGATAACCAGTGAAAAAAGGCTTGTCTGCTGTTTGCAGGTTATTTAAAAAATACTATGATGATTTATTTTTCTACTATGTTATAGAGACGAATTGTTCTCATTATGAAAATTTAATTCTTATTTCAAATTGCATAAAACTTACTGAATGGTGCATTAAATACAGTGTAGTGCAAGCTGTATGATGTATACTTACCATAGTGCGTTATACTCACTACGCACAACGCACAATAAACTTAACCCGTTAAAGCGGATGCTAATTAGAACGGAGCACGCATCGGCCGCGGGTGGCCCCCGACTGACCAATGGGCAGTGGTCACGCGGCCACGCCTCCTCATCGGACGCTCGGGCCGCGTCACATCACTCGTGGGGTCAGCGCTGACACTTTTATTAACGTTTAGTACTCAGATAAATATTTACCTTGATAGTTTCCAGTGATGTTTTCCAAAACTCTTCAAGCAAACCATTACCATAGTTTTGTGATTTTGTTTTGGGAAAGTTATTTGGGAGTTAAGTTGTACACATAAGCGTTAATAAAGTTAGCCCAGTGGAATGTGTAGTAGATCCTAAGTGTTTGGTCAAATTAGCAACAGAGGGCGCGGCCGATAGGTTGATTGGTGACCACTAGTGGCAAAATATTCAGTCCCAGTGCTTTTGAGGATAGGTACAGGCGTCGGTTCCGGTAGTTATCGCTAAATAATAATCCTTAAGGATCCCTCTGGATGCCTTCGGGTGAATAAATCCGACGACAGATCGGTTGGCCTAGTAGTGTTACCCATCCACCAATCTGCACTGTGATACATAGAGAGATCTGTCCTGAGAAGCAACACATGCACTCATGCTCAATAGTGGGCCATTACTTGGGAGAAAGCAAGTTGTTTGTAAGTATCTAATACCTACGTGTTTGTTATTCTTTAGTTACAAAAAAATTGTGGCAATAATAAACTTGAAACGCAAAAGAAAGTTCCTTCAGTACTTATTATAAGTTGGATCGTTTATCCGTGTGGTTTTTGTAAACTCGATAGTAGATAGTAGTAGTACCTTCTCAAAATGCGTAATATAGTATTAATACTCAGATTTTTAGACATGTAGAGACTGCCTGTAGAGCGGAAGGCTTAAAGTTCGATTTCAAGAAAGAAATTTACCTAATGTAAAACCGTTTCTAAAGATTTTACCACCAACTTATGTAACCAGCTTATTCTTTTTTCTTATACACTTCAAGAGAGGAGAAATCTACATAATATATATGTATTAGGTACATTGTCTATTGAACTGAATCCTTTTCATAACCACTTGTATATAAAAAAGGAGCGACCGTTACATTTTGCAATAACACTTGCTTTTGACCATCTGCTCCGAACACAATGATATTTCGCAAACTGCATTTTGCTTTTGCAAAAAGGGTTAAAACTGGTTTTAATAATTGAAAATTTTCAATGTGAAGTTTTCATAATTCACCATTTGAAGACGAAGACGACTTAAAAAAATTAATAACATTTATTTTTGCCCAGTATTTATCACTTATTTTTGCCTATGCCTATGCCGGTGTTTCCTCTTGTGTATGACTTATTTTTGCCTGCGCCGGTTTTCCGCCTGAGTGAATGTGAACACGGTGTATGAGGACGAAAGCCTGCGTGGGAGTCTTCAAGAGGAGAGCGAATAGGATTTTATAAGTTTGCGGGTTCATCATCTTCGACTTCATCACCATTTACCATCAGGTGGGATCTTTGTCAAGCATTTACTTATTTTACGAAAAAAATATTTGTCTTACTGCAAAGTAGGTATTATACCTTATAGGCAATCCATCCTATAATCCATGAAATAATTATACTAATATAAATCATATTTCTAATTACATATACGTATTGGCATGATTTATATTTAAAACTTTAATAATTACCTTTGTCCAGTTGTAAGTTAGCGGATTCATAATTACCAACCAGTTAAAAACCTGGATACCTACCAAAAAAAACCAGGATTCCGTTTTCGACAGGGAAAACAACTTGATTTATTAATTATCTGATCCTTGATATACCAACCTAATGAAAAATAAAGACAATAATTTCCATACAAAGTTTATTAACAGAACCAAAATTACAATTTTTCATTTAAATATTTTAATTAAAAATTACAAGATAATAATAACTTTTTAAAGAACAAATGTTGGTAACAAATAACAAATCGATAAATTACACAACAATATGACAATAATAGGTGCCGACATAATTCCACAACACGTAATAAAACACGATGAAAAAATAATAAATTTCCACAGCACTATGGGGTTATTTTAAAAGAAAACAGGGAATTGGGTTAGAGAGGTCACTGCATTTAGGGTCTGCATTGTAGGGTTAAATAAAAACGCCCCTACGACTGGACGTCCGCTCTGGTCATGGACGAACCGGTTATTTTTAACCGGTTTTGGAACGTGCGTAAGGAACATTATTTAATATTTAAATTTTCAAATATAGAACACGCGCGATTCGTTCATAGGTCAGGATATGGTAAACTAGGGATGGGAAATATCATGATTACAAACTACTTACAATAAAATTTGGAAGGCCGGAAATGCCCCCGTGAGTGCCTTTCGAGGAAAGGTTTCTACAGCGTACTTGGCGGGGGCATTTCCTCCAGATGTTATCTATTATTATGATTAGGTATATTTAAGTTGTATAACAAATATAATGTGGTGTCATAATTATATTTTGCCCATCTATGTAAACATTAAAAGTGGGCTACTGCATGTGGCTTTAATCTTTTAGTTAGGAAGGTACAGGTCTCTACTTCTTCGTTTTTTCTTTTTCTGGAGGAGGCCTAGGGCCACGCTATGAGTGCATGGATTGATCAAGGCTCTGGGACCAACCCAAATGATGGCATGTTACCTTCGAACACATAACAACTCGTTTTTTTGCAAATAATTAACAAACAAGCAAACGGTGGTGGTAAGTAGTACCTAGCCTTGTCCATAGATATCATAAATCAGTTTCATTAAAGACCTCATATGTTTACGACGAAGAATAAAGTAGAAGTAACGGTTTTGCGCAAGGAGACCAATCTCCTTTAGAATCTTCCGCGAAGCCTTTTCCGCGTCTTCAACAATAGCAGTATTAGTAGCGGCTATACAGAAATGTCCTTTACATCAAAGAACCTATTTATAACTTAACTACGAACGAACCTCGCTTCGTTTTTGTAAATCTGTGATTATAAATAGTAACTATATTGCATGCAAATTAAAAAATATATATCTAAAAACATATCCATTTACCTATGTTAACTTCACCAATCATTGTTATATTAAAACTTTATACTGTCCTATAGACCAATAGGGTTTCCTGTGTCGTGGGTGCCATGGACAACACTCAAGACAAGGATACACACCCAGATCGAGAACGGAAATTTAAATCATCATTAAAATTTTCAATCTCTCTGGGAATCGAACCCAGGACCATCGGAACAGCAATCCGGCGCGGTAACCATTACGCCATTCGGATCGTCGAATATTTCATTTTATTATTTCAGCCATTTTATACAAACCATAATGAATCGAACACTAATAAACAAAACGAAAAACAAGACTTTCCTCTTGAATGACTCAGTCCATTGATGAAAACTGTAAGAAAATAAATTAAGTACCTACCTAGTACCTACTCTTAAAGTTTATCGCGTTCAAATAACAGCGGGTAACTTAGTTCAAAATTGTTATTGGTCTTTATACTTACTACAATTGTATTTGGTCTTTATACATGTAAATGTTAGTAAAAGTGTCATACCGAAATAAACACACCGCACGAAATCTCACTCCGAGCGTTCGACACAGTCGGTGAACATCCGAAACGCCTTTGACATTCAAAATGTTCATTAACGACAATAGTCTAAAGAAAGTAATCAAAGCAATCGACGAAATAGGTGAGCATAGTTAGCGAAACGTCCACCCTACCCTGACCCTTTATACTCTTCAGCCTCTCGCGAACAAAACAAGAAAACGAGCAACAAATAATCCGAGAGAGGTCTAATCTAAATGGTCGAGATGTTCTGTACAATCCGAATCAAAATTCAAAACCGCGCGCTCTCTTAATCCGTGTTGAGGATCACAATAAAAGGTAATACATTTTAACTCCCCGGCAATTGCTGCGGCATCACCGACCTTATTGTCATTGCCGATGAGATTAGATCGGCTTGTTTAAGACAAAAATAAGATTATCCAAGCGAAAGTAGAAGGTGAAAGGGAGACGTTTTGGGGTAAGGTCCGCTACACAATGAGTGATGACGTGGTGGATCATGTATTCTTGGGTTTGCGCTTAATCAGTGACTTCACTACAAATAGAGAGGCTCTATAGCTCGTTTCCTATTTTAAATCTACAAAAAATATCTAAGTGAAAGAAAAATAAGTACATAACAGTCTTAAAATACTCAAGGGGTAATATATAATATATTTTTTATTTTTAACACAATTAATTTGTAAACAAAATACCTACAATGAAAATTAACGTTATCTACTTATAATACATAGAATATACACACCAAGAGTAAGTTGGAACTGCTTCATTCCTAAGAAGGAAGATAAAAAATGTCCTTTGTAAAATACCTCCCTTATGCTATCTATAGAGGAGCAAATTCCAAAATTTTCATAATAAAAATTGTATTTTTTTAACGTAAAATAAGTTAATCTCATAAATACAATCGCTTAAAATGACTTAGGTATACAATCAAGGGCACATATCCATCTCCTATAAAAATTAAAAACATTAAACAATGTAGTGGTGTGTCGGAGCGTCCTTACAGAGACGACGAAACACGCCGACACCGACGACATCGTAACGACTCTGTGGCTGCAATTAACTGAGGCGTGAGCCGAACTCATAACACCTCGCTTACATTCTGATTCGCCTTCACCTAAACTTTGTCATTTTGGGTATTTTTGTTACGAACCAATTATAAAACCAACTACAGAAATGAAAACAAACATAGTTGTAACTAAAACATTACCATCAGAAAATTCAGAAACATACTTATGTACATCCTTTTAGTAACGACAATCTGTTAGTTTAACTACCGTCGTAACGAAAGCGCTCTAACTCACGAAGAGCACTGTTTGACCCGGCGAGCGCTATCAAGACCGTCCCCAAAAAGTGGCTATTTGAAAACGAGCCACAACGTGTCGCGTAATTTCTCGCCCCAAAACAAAGGACTGTCGCGCATTAAGCCCCACAGAATTTGAAAGTGAAACTGGGTTGGATTTTCGTTGAAATTTTCGGAGTAACATTATACCCGTACATTAGGGCTAAGTGATAGCGTCACATTTGTTGGATTAATTCATCATCCGAATTGCCGTGGCCAGACTGATGGCCCGGAACGCCCGACCCCCCGGACCCCCGGGGGCTAGGGGGCGCCCACCCCCCACTTTTCTCGCCGTCTGATTTACGTATGGAGTTTAAAGTTGCTTTCAAATAATTTCTTTGGCGGTCTTTAATACGTGCCGCGGTTAATTCCGCCTGTGAAATGCTGTGCATATCTTAATGTTCTAGTTAATTCAATTTAGAATGAGTACTACGGTGGAGATCATTTCTAATGTCTCCTGAAGAATACCGAAATGAGTTAATAAAATAATCTAGATTGATTAAAAGTGTTTTTCCAAGCATGGATATCCTAAAGAACCTTTGTCAGTGTCAGTCAGTCATGCATACTGACCACGCCACGGTTCGAAATTTTACTTACTATCTTTTTGAAGCAATCAGTACTATCACAGCAGAACCATGCCACGATAAAATTGTATTAATATTCAGATATTATGTTATACTTTTAATTAATAAAAAGTATTTAAATTTTCTAATAAATTTTCCTAGTTAGCTAGTTAGTCGCATTGTGTTCTTCAAAGTAGAAATATTTACTAAAAAAAATTTGAGTACCAAGTTAGTAAATATTCATTCATACTCTCACATACACATGAGATCCAACTTTTTTAATACTAGCATATACTAACATAATATTATGTATTTATCCCACCTAATGTTCAGAAGCAATAAAGTCTAGCTAAGCATAACTTAGTTGAAGTCTCTTCATTCAAACACTCACATCTTTGAAGCGATTCAATGAGCACATCAGAACCTCCTTTTAATACTAGAACTAACATTTTTATTTACTTCCTAAGCTTCTTAAATAGTAAAAGCAAATCAAGTTTGGCTCACTTGCGCGAGCGCCCACTGCCCTTTACCAGGTGGGTGGTCCCCACAGCCCACAGGACACTGCGAGTGTAAGGATAAATGGGAGGGCTGGCTCTTCTGGTTAAGTGTAGATTTTCCGAATGCGGTGTTGATGATGGCTGTCTAGTGCTGGCGCTGTGTATCGACAAAATAATATCCGTTTTATTTTATTTTTTAGTCGTAAAATCTATCGATAAGGCGATGGATTTACCAAATAAGGAATGTGCTAAACTTTAGTTTACGTCAATGATAATAGAAGTCAACTGTCAGAAAGGATTGTAAATAGATAGTTAAGCTAATATTTTATACGTGTTTGGACTGCAATGATTCAAGTCGCTCTTCTTCCTGTTTGTTTGTGTGTCAGTGTGTCGTTGATGCATTTATGGCATACCTATAGTAAGCTCGTCTGTTCGTTTTAATGAAAATGAAAACAGACCGGTATGTATGAGTGAATGTAATGTATTTTTGTAAAGAAATATTTCAGCATAATTTTCACCAATATCAAAAAATCTTATGAAATTGTAAATTTGCATAGGAGTCAAGGATGAAAGACAATGATACTTTATTTATTAGGTAATGAATTTTGATTATTTAACCACTTTATTGTTTGTAGGTACACCAACATATGCATACATAAAAACAATAATAAAACCCACGAAATATAGGGTCAGACTACAACTCTGCTAAAAATACTCAAATTACTTAAAATAAGCAATACAATCACCTAAATTTAATTTCGGACGTATATAAAAAAACAAATAAATTGATACATACGCATTCAACTAATTGTATACATTTTTATATCGACATAGTTATGGTGATAGCATGGATGGATAATAAAGAATGACAAAGTAATGATTTGGATTGCGTAGAAAAGCAATTAATAGATACTATTATTATAAGACTGTAATTCGCTTACGATTTTGTATGCACTTCTCTTCCACCACAATCGACTAATTCTGAATATCCGTATACAGACCGATACCTAATTATTTAAATATTTTGTGCTAGCTATGATAAATATGGTAACAAAACATCGACAACGTAGTTCGCCGCCCCACGCCTACAATTTCCGAGACCGTTGGACAGCGGTTGTAAACACTCGTGTAAAATTGTCCACGTTCCCCCTCCCGCCTTTTGTTACATATTTCTTTGTTATTTACCTCTGCCTACACCTGCACTGGAATGACTCATTTATATTAGGATTGCGGAATTACGTCAGTGTGTGTGTGGAGGTGTGGAGGTTTAGCTGTGTAGGCGCGTATTTTAATTAATTTGTCTAGTACCACATGTTTTTTGGTTATTTATGTGGGTGTTACAATACATAAGGAATATATCGTAACGTTTATTTATTTACTAGAGTATAGCCCGCGGCTCTATCCGCGTTAGAGACGAATAAAGAATAGGGGTTGGTTTTTGAAAAATACAATAGGCTATGTTTGACATAGCATCAAAGACTATCTCTCTGAGAAAATTCATCAAAATCCGTCAAGTGGTTTAGTCTTCCGTTAGCGGTTGGGTCTTCAACTATTTTTATTCCGAGTTTAATCCAAATAGCGCTGGTGATTTAGCAGTGATAGCGTCACAGACAGACAGACTTTCGCATATATAATATTAGTGTGTTTGTAGGTAGGACAACATCATTGTTTGTAGGTAGGAAACACTTTGTAAGAACAATACTTTATTTATATAAAAAATATAATACCTGAACGAATATTATATTTCTTGAAATATTAAGAGTTCTCCTAAGAAATAATGTCAAACATAAATTATATCTAATACTTTATGACATCTAAATAAAGAAAATATAGTAAGGTAAAGGTCTTCAAAGCTCAGCAACCAAGGATTACCTATATAATAATAATAATAATAATGCTACACTTATAATGCAATATTAGAAAGACGCGTTAGTATCAAAATCCTTGCCCGGCGCGTTGGTAACATTCCTTGTGTTGCCAATGTCCATGGGCAACGGTGATCTCTTACCATCAGATGCCCCGTCTGGTTGTTTACCTGCTTAGGCCATAAGTAAAACTTTTAAGAAAGACAAGTGGCTTTTTTTTTGTATAGAATTGAATTTAAAGTTTTTTTTAATACTCAACAAAACCAGATCAGCCCCAAAGGCTCATAAATGTGTTAACAGGTTAATAAATTTAGCTGAAATAAATATACCTAATACCTGTTATAATAGAATCAAATATTGAAAGTCATTGAGATACTATGTACTATTGAAAGTAGTAATTTAGCGGAACATAATTATATTAAATTCATTATTGCATACGTCAATACTTAGGTGCTGTCACAAAATTGTCAGTTGGTTTGAACTATAGACGTAGACGTAAGAAAAATAATACCTACGTGCCGAACATTGTACCATTGTACCATTCTAATTATGTGGTAAAAAGCAATTTTCCGACCAACTTCTTTGCCGTCATACAAAAAACCGTCACGCAATGAGATACAGGAAGTAGAATCATACTGTCTCGATTTCTCATGTCATCGATGTAAGTTGCTCCTTTTCTTGTGTGACTGCGATAAGTGACATAGGTAGGTAGATATGTCATCTTTTCTTTCTTCTTTGCCTTCGATTTAAATATTAATTTCCAGGTTTCTTCCGTGCGGTTCCTTCCGGCCTTCCTAGGCCTGGGTGCGGGTAATGTATACCTACATCTCTAAATTACAGAAATGATTTGTGTATCAGAAATTATTCATCACTTACTTCATGAAGAAAACCTGCACACCTAGATTTTTTTTTCCACAGATTATCAAAATTTATTAAATGATATTTACAGCATTTTATGGTACATACATAAAAATATAAACATAACAAAAATAACATAACAAAACTAAAACTAAAATAAGTTAAATAAACTAGGACCCTGTAGTGCAGTCCCCAATACGCTGGCAGCGTTTCCTCGCTGTATAGCAATGCTAGATTTTCCATAAATTTCTCAAAGTAAATAAAGTACCTACCTATATAAAGTCGGCTAATAATATACCTATGTACTTCATCAGCATGGTAGACTCTAACCTGTAACTGTCACATTCCCAGAGGGGAACCAAGTACAGGTTACCTTAGGTTCAAAATAATTACAGGTTTCGAAAAAGAAGAATGATCAGTAAATCAAAAGACATCACAGGAAAAATATTTGCCCTACAACATTACAGAGAGATTGTAATACCCACGAAAACATTATTTTGTCCATTGAAATGGAAAAAGCATCGGTTCTCCTTTAGATCTTACATCCAAGAGTTCCACACAACTTAATCCCACGAATTATTTAATACTTTGCCATAATCACCACAAATCTTAGCAACGTTTCTTTAATTACGCGGTTAAGCTCCAAAGTTACAGAGACATCCAAAAATATAGGTACACCGGGGCTCAAACCTCAACCTCATAATAAACTATAGACGGCGTGCCGTGAACAAAATCGTGAAGCCGGCAAAAGTGTGCCTAAAACACACATCGGAACCAATAGAATGCCCTATGTTGACAGTTTGAACTAGAACAAATTTAAACTTTATTTTTTGGAACACAAAGCTTCATTCATTTTTTATTAATTAGAACACAAAAGTTGTTTTGGTGTGAGTGCCGCCGTGTGTATTACAAGGCGAGGCGTACTTTTTGCCGGCTTCACGCTTTTGTTCACGGCACGCCGTCTATAGTTTATTGGTCTGAGCACCGGGGTATCTGAGACCCAAATTGTGAAAGCGTGGAGCGTGACAGTCGAACGTAATCAAAACTTCCCTTCAGTGGTAACATTGTCCCAAACGCCTACACGTCCCACTTTTCTCCGAAGACTATTATTTGAATGTCTTTCAACCCGTGAGAAGGGTCTAACACCCCTGCCTCCCCGACGCGTGTGCTCCGCTGATAATGTAATTAAAACAACACCTTTATTTGGGACAGTCACATTTTGTAACAACTTTTAGCTTGATGTAGGTTACTCTTAGATTTATCAAGGAGCTAAAGTTGTGCCAACTCAATCCACCTTTAGGTGTTTTTAGTAATTACTTTTTTGAAACTACTATTACATATTGTGACATAATGTAATCTGACGGATGGATGACCCTAGACCGAAACAAAATTGTTAAACATTTCTTCCTTCCTCATCCTTCTGTCTGGGCCGGTGACGCATCAGTGATGACTGGTCTGTTGATGATGAGGAGTATGGCTGATATCCATATTCGGCGATGACCTCTTATCATCAAGTGGCTCGTCCGCTAGCCAGTCAGCTATTAATTAAAACAAATATAGCATTGTAAATTTCTTTGTAAGTACGGGCTATAAAACAGGCAAAAAATTAGGATCACATAACAGACAGATAATTTAAAGTAATAAATATTTTTTAACTAAAACAGATCCCATTTTAAACAGTCAACACACACTCTCACAATAATTCTATAGAATAACACTACTACACACGCGCTCAACAACTTTGCAAGGGGTGAGTTTGACCAATAGCATGCAGTATCCCTTTACGAGGATTAGAGCATTGTTTCAAATCTCCAAGTTGTTCGTTTGAATTTGGAACGTCGGCCATTTTGTTCATTTAAAATGGACGGTACAATGAGCCACCATTGTTCTGATACTTCATAGAGACGACGGCCGGACTGCCCATTGTTTTAACATTCTAATTTTACATTTTTAATTTCACGTGTCACTTCACATTTAGATTTTACTCCTTTGTCTTGCTACTTACTAATGTAAAGATCAACGTTACATCGTATCTGTGGTTAGTTATTTTTATTTTATTTAGCTTTGTAAGTAATTTCAAATAGGTATTAATTTTAGTT
Source organism: Hesperia comma (assembly GCA_905404135.1). Lineage (NCBI taxonomy): Eukaryota > Metazoa > Arthropoda > Insecta > Lepidoptera > Hesperiidae > Hesperia > Hesperia comma. Next base: position 14,865,608 of record FR990029.1, on the reverse strand, counting down.
TTTTTGGCATGTATATTGTGTTGTGTATTCACCATAAATGTAAAAATACTCGTACCTATCAGAACTTTAACGTCAACACGTGGCAAGTATCAAAGTGATATCGTTTTGTGAAAAGAGTATTTCCAGAATCGATGTAGTCCGGCCTATTATAGAGAGTTAATACTGGAACTAGATTTACTGGTTTCCATTGTAACTAACTTTATTTTGGGGTCACAACTGGATCATTCTATTTGTAACTGGGGTAGCGCGGTGAGTTTAAAAAATATGCCCTTTTTGGGCCAATATTGTCTAATTTTCGGTAATAAAGTTTTGTCAACAGGAGGCGCGTTCGACCACTCATCGTAGGGTCGGTTGACAAATTATTACCAGTTCAAAATAATGACTGTGTTGATATTTGAGTTTGAGATACCATCTATCATTTTTGGGGCTTATTTTTAACACGTTTCATTGAGTAGATCAATAAACTAACTAATGTGTTAGGTGCAATTGGATCATATTTTTTTTTATAAATAACGCTAACACACTCATACCCCCGCAGTAGGTTACTAGGTACCTGTGTCGCGGGTGGCATGGACTACACATATAACACATCACAATTAAACCCATGACCCGAGTAGGTACAAATGTTTATCGAACCCGGGACCCTTCGCGTCGCAGGCAGGGTCGCTACCAACTAGGCAACAGGGTCGTCAAATTGTATCTGCATTCAAAAATTTTACTTCAATGACGACTTAAAATCCATTTAAATTTAAAGCGAAACTGATGTCGTCTGAACACTAGTGAGGCATTAGTTCGGGTAGTAGTCAAACGGTCTTGTACGATTCAAATCCTTTCAATTTGTCTGGCCGACTGCTTCGAGCGACCACCTGAGACTTAGTCGCCTTTGTACCAGTTAACTAGCCTATTTCAATTACTTACTATCTTCAGAAGGATATGGATATCGCCATTTTGTAGTTTTAACATTTGGTGATGTAAGTAAACTGGTGAAAAGAATCTTCTTTCTATTTGAAAAGAACTATTTTTATAAATAATTTAATACTTAGTAGGTATATTGAAAATGTAACTGCATCGCTGTTTGTGTATGGATGATACATGGTAAAAAATTAGGGGTTTATCAATTTATCAATGCCATAGAATCCAAAAAAAATATGAAGAATTTTTATCTATTTGTGTATTTGTATACATGTGTATTAGCTGAGCTGTGTTGTGCGCGCTAATATTTGAAACAGCTAGCTTTTCATTTTGAATGCACTTTCCACTTAATAAATGTATCTATAGTAAATTATAAAAGTGTACTAACTGTATGATTTATATACAAATGTACAACACGCTGTGGTACCAGAAGCTATAAGTAAGTGACTCTTCAGTCTAGCAGCGCCCCTGCAGTGTCGTAGACAGGAATTAGTAGATATTAGCATGCAAACGACCGCCTCCAGAATATTGGACGGCAGACCACTTTGCTGTTACATAGGCCTTGTGTGACATACATACATAAAGCTCTAAAGATATTAACATAGAGTTTATATTGTTGTAGCAAATGCAGATCTTCTGCCTGTTAATATTTGAGGAGCTGTCGTACTCTAATTGTTCATAAATGTAATGGCAGCGTTTTTAAAAGAATCGATAGCGTGATTCAGGTTAGAATTTTCGTCACCGAGTGACGTATAATATGTTTAATTAATCAAACTGATTGACCAATAAGCGCATATCTATGACTGGACTTTACCAATAGTATCTACCTATACATTTCCATTTCCGTCTAAAATCTTTCTTATAATTCAAAAACCCTTCCTTAGATGTTGCTCAAATTTAAATAGTACCTACTGCAGATCAAGCATTATTTTTCGAAGAAAGCAAAATCAAAATCTGTTCAACCAGTAAAAAGTTGTGAGGTAACAAATATAAAAATACAGTCGAATTGAGAACCTCCTCCTTTTTTTAATCGGTCAAAAAGCGATAAATAATATCTATCATTGAAATAAAACCAAATTAACTTGACAGACACTAGGAATAATTTGGCCGCGCGCTGTTGAACCTTTGAATCACTACATAGTATAAAACAAAGTCGCTATTTTTGTCCGTCTGTTTGTTTGTTTGTCTGTTTGTCTGTTTGTCTGTTTGTCTGTATGCTTAAATCTTTAAAATTACACAACGGATTTTGATGCGGTTTTTTGTAATAGGTAGAGTGATTCAAGAGGAAGGTTTTTATGTATAATACATGCATATATTCCCACGAGAACGGGATCCACGCGGGTGAAACCGCGGGCGGGCCGCTAGTGCTATACATTTTAATGTTGCTTCCGCCGTTCAGTGTTCCAAGTTTTACTTTTGTTACCTTTGCAAGGATTATTTAAAGCCTGTTATAAAATATATCACACAATAAAAAATGCCCAAAAGTTATAAACTGTTGGGCAATTGATACTTATCGTACCTACTAAATAAGTAATGCAAAAAAGTTTTGTGATTAGGAGTATCTTAACAGGTGCTGAGGAGTTTCTTTCGCAATATCTTCTTTCGCCATTCTTGTTTAATCACCTAGTGAAAATCTGAAATAAGATGCATAATTGTTGAAAATTTATTGGTAAGTATTCATTGAAAACAACACCTAATTTTGTGTTTATTTACTTTATCGAGAAAAGTGAATCTTCTATGCTTTCGCGTAATGTGATTCTATGATATTAGATATGTATTGATATATATTTTTTAAGTCATTGAAACTTTATTCACTACTAAAAAAAATTTTTTTCTTTTTCTGACGTATTTTATATTCCAATTTTTTTATTTGCGCGTAATGCATGGACTACCGGTTTTGTCAGTAAGTGAGTATAATTTATATAAAAAATACATTCTCTGATGGGTACATGACGTGCCTGAAATTCAGAGACCGCGTATTGAAATTTAAAACAGTGTAAACACGTACCGCACATCAATAGCGCGCGAAGCACTCGTCGAATGCAGTGTAAATTACCAATTAGAAGGTTTTCATAGACCCGCTAACAAAAAAACAATCGTGTCACTGCCGCGGAACAAGGTGGGTTCTGTACAGGAAAAAATTAAATACTTTTACTTGTTGTATATTAATGCTAATAATATCAGTCTACATGGTTCTTTGGCGCATGAAATACAGACATGTAAATAAGCGACGATAAAGTTCTGAAAACAAAAAATGTAAGTATTATGTTACATACTTCAAAAATTTACTGTATTTAAAATAAATATAATGTGTATAAGTTTAAAACCAACCAGAAGTTTCACTACAGGAAACCTCATAAGGACAGTGTTTTATTGCTCTATAACTTAAAAAGTAGTTGTAAAACAATACAATACAAACCAACAAAGAAACATACATACCACTAAAAAATATTGTACTACCTCCAAACCTGTGATAGATTATTATTATACTTTTTTTAATATTTTTCAATTTAATATTTTATTTTAATATTTTTATTTAACGTTAAAAGAAAAATATTAATGTGAAACCACTTAAAAGTTTTCCATCCAACGCCAGTACCCTAAACAAACTATCGCGCCCCGCGATATTGTGGCACCTTAATTAGCGCATTGCTGGCAACACTGAGTGGTCGGGGAATTGCCACTTTCCCCTGATTGTGGCGGCTTCGACATTTTTCCCGATTGTATCCCGTCACGTGGGGTTGATGTGCCAATTAAAGTGTTGGATGATTGCAATTGTGCACTGCCTTTTCGAAAGGTTCTAAGGTAATTAGGTGTCGGCGGTTTCTTCGGCATCGCCATGGAGGTAGCGCAGTCGCTTGCGTAAATTTTCAAAGGTTTTATAACAGCTTTTTTAAGTAAAGGATTTTCAAATACTCAGATTTGGTTAACTTACATACATATTGATTGTCTGTCAGTCACTCACTCACTCAGTAACGGAAGACTTTTACGTTATTTTATTAATTTAATTTATGCAAGTCGTTAGACTGCATTATCTCTATTACCCTTATAACCTTAGCATATAAATTTTAAAGGATAAAAGCCTATTCATTCAAAGACATTACGCCGTCTTCCTGATTTAATTGAATATCAGGAACCAAAACTAAGTAAACCCAAAAAATCACAATTAGGGTAATCAATAAAGTTTTTTTATAATATTTATTGAATTCAATAATGACTTACATATTATACTAATAACTTAATGTACATTTTACGTTAAAACACCGAACGTAGATCTCGCAGTACAATAAATAGGTACTTTCAGCCGCTATAGAAAGCTTAACAATCGACAGCCATCGATTCGGTCCACTGTGTGTTGTGTCGTTCCCTCTCTCGGATAAAACCATCTATGGTTTTAAGAAGCAAAGCACTCAATCGGATGCTTTTATGCAACATGCTGCTATTTTTTGTATAGGAAAATATTGCCGTAATTTTTCTGTATCATACTGGAGGTATATTTCTTAACTGTTAACCATAGAAGGCTTTCCATAAAAATTACTTATCGCTTTTTTACTGGCAACAAAATAAATTATTTAAAGAGCTCTTTAAAATTTAGCATTGAGCATTGAGCATCACGTATGTATTAAAACTTTGGCAAATAAGAAGCTTTTTGTTTGAAAGTCTACAAATTCAGATTGAATCATAATTTAAAGTTTATCACATTATTTTCTATACTCGCTTACTAACTTTAATTAGTAGAAATTAAAAAGCATTTTTAACGTTTTTAAATTTAATGAAACAAACGTGTTTACAAAATAATATATACCTATCAATACTTACTCTATCCAATAATTGGCATCTTATTTATTATGTAGTTCATCACGTTTCAGGTATCGACAAAATATTAATGGCTCCCTCCCGCATAATGTCATTCAAGCTGAAGGCAGTGAACGGTGTCATTAAAATGCTTTTTAATTCTTGATGCCTTCCGCTTCTGGCTCGATACGTCACTGAAATAAGCATATGTTTTTGTAATGAAAAGGTTTTGCTTACGGCTACTTAGTAAACCCGCCAAACATCGCTTTTAGAAACATGCCTTGCATGCTACCTTAGATAGGTGCGATAGCCAAAAAAATTAAGAGGGATATTACCATTACTATAACACACTTTAATAAAAAGTATTATTAATTAAATCTTCCAGCATAATTTTCTTAGCATTGTAAACAAACATTCAACTTGAATAAGCCATTTTTGATACTACGTTTTCTTCTTCTTTCGACTTCTCTGATATCGCTCAACTCCGCTGAATTTACTATCAGATGTAGGTATATTTGTTTTTTGTCCGTGCTTCAGGCCAAAAAAAGAAAATAATAACAGAGTTTACATTTTAAATACTAAAAAATACATTGATAAATTAAGTAACCGACAATGTTTCGGTAAATCCTTTGGGTGCTACTGATATCCATGGTTGACACTGACCAATTACCATCAAGTGAATAGTCAACTCTCTTAATTTCTTCTTACATAAATACTACGTACACTAAACTTACGCTGCTGCTAACTAACTACCAAATACAACCTGTGATACAACTTACACGAACAAACATGCATCTAAATTGGATCCATAGAAACAACCCTCCACTCTATAAAGCATCACATTAAATCCCATAAAACAGAAATTCTAAATTAGCTCATAGCATGCATAATTCTCCACGTCATTCTCTACTGTCCAAACAATAGCCTATTGCGGAGGTCTCTGTGCAAACAGTACAACAAGAGGCATTAGAGTCGGCATTAGAAATAGCCGTATAACGTGCATTTCCCTTTGTAACCAGCACAATGCCAAGGGTCTTTTGTGCAGTCAGAAAGTACAGCGTATTCACCACACTCGAATCAGCTCATTACTGTCTTTCCTGCACATCATTTCCTTCAGACATCTTGTTTGGAAACAACGCACTATGGCTTGTTACGTCACAGGCTTCTTAGTTCGAGAACTCATGCATATGAAACAATAGACATATTTCTCTGAAAGGTCTTTGTGTGAAATTTTTGGCTGAAGCTGTATTTGCAGTCACGCTGTACTTAGTGGAGATTTGAAACCTGTAAAACTATAGGTGCTGGTATAAAATTGTGATGTGCGAATCGGGTTCGCTATCGTAGGGTTCCGTACAACCGAAATACATAGTCTGTTAGAAGTAACACGCAATCTGTCTACCCACTTCCGTTAGAAAATATAAGTCTTATAACAGACAGACAGACAGCAGAAGCATATTCGTTCCGATTGTCAAACTTTGAGTACTTTATCCTGCAATTGACCTCGAAGAGAAGGCATTGTAAAAAATTGACAGATGAGCAAAAGTTAAACAGACCAAGAACTCTTTAAACTCATTATTTAAACCGACTCCTTGGGAATCGAACCCAGGATCCTTTGAACAGCGATCCATAGCAACATGCGGCACACGGGCAACAGAACATTACAACCGAACACACAAAGCGTCAAAACCCAGTTTCAAGGACGTCACCAACATCCGCAGATTACGCTCTCAAACAACGAGAGAGACAACTAACAATCACAGAGCGTCTGTTTCAAATAAATAACCCCGCGTCGGCATACCAGCCACGACTGACACTTTGTCGACTCACTTTTTAATTAGCGTGAGCCTTTGTGAGCGTAAATTAGCCTGTGATGTGGAGAGCAAAGCGGAGACATGACTTGTCCTCCTTTCTACTCTTGCGCATTAGCTGATTAGCTGCTGTCATGTTTTGTATGACAATTTAAGGGTGTTGAGATGGTAATGACTTAAAGAAGAGTAGGTCATCTTCAGGCAAATCAGCAACATACACACACAGAGTGAATCATGACACCGAGTGAGTCGGAAGTTAATAGATTGATTTGTGTCCTTTTTAAGGTTCGCACACATTTATTCTACGCTGTCTGTACTCGGATGCAGCTCATAGGAAAGCGTGGAAATATAAAGTAGGTATATATAGTGTCCTTTAGTCCTAAATGGTCGAATTTTTAGTTGGATAACCGTGGGTAAACAATATTTCCATCATGCATTTTATTTCTTTAATTTATAGATAGCAGTTTGATTGAAGTCGATTTGAATTGTTATAATGTGCGCTAACTTTGCGACGTAATGTAACATGGTTGTGCAGTGTCACGCACAATAATAAGTATCGTTGGTACTTTTAAATAAAATACTTTGCCCAAAAAGAAAATTCTAAAAGTTTTCTAAATCATTTCTCAATGCCTTAAATGTTAGACAATACATAAGTAAAAATAGCATTTAAATCGGGTATTCTAAACACACACGAAGGAACGAAAATACTGTTAATTAATATTAATTTATTATTGTTAATTAAAATGATGAAAATATTTTTTTATCGATGCAAATCTAACGTAGTTTCTATTTACTACTTAATATTTTCATACAATAATCATTACGGATGACAGTGAATAACCAGTAAAAAAGTCCTAAAAATAATTGCGCCATCATTATTTTGGGATATCAATATCATCAACGAATAAAGATTGATCAGCTGCAATTTTATTAACGTTGAAACAGATTAATTATCGTTTATGTAATACAACCTAAAACTCATTTACAGAACGTTATTCTAATGAAAGTCATATCTGTGGAGGGCGAACAAGTAATCGGTGATGGGGTGGCAACAGGGTGTGAACAGGCATATCTGTTTCAAAGCTTTCCGCGTCACTGCCTCATTAAGCGTACCTATGTGCTGACGTGGTATCTGAAATTATTAATACAGCGTACAACACTATTATTTACAAACGTCTTCGTATGATATTGTTGGTGGGCCTTTGTAGGGTTCTGTATCCAAAGGGTTAATTTAATATGGAACTCTAATAATGTGCCTGTATGATGACATTGATTTAAAATATGTCCTGGGAAGTTTGATTCGCCATTCTTCTCATATTAAAACGTATGATATTTTCCAAATTTCGATTGTATCACCCACGTCATCGTGTTTTTCGTATTTCGGAAAATCTCGACCGATGCCTGGAAATAAATTAGAAGTTTTAATTAAAATTCTGACTTACAATTTTGAGTCATCACGCATCATGCATGGGTTTCGTTTCAAAATGAGAAAGACCAGTGAACATGAATCAAAAGCATCCATAGGAATGTAGCATATCACGTCTCTGGTGGAAAAGCAACCTTACTGTCGGTGTTAAAGCACTATGTCTGTAGTCAGTATGTTAGCGGGCGCGCTAACGAATGGGACACTAAGAAACTCATGCTACGAGTGGACGCTTTGATCGCAGTGCACAATACGCACATGAGCTGGTCAAAGAGACTCGTGGTTGTTTTTGTCGCGATTCTCATACCTCACGCTTTTCTTTGTCAGTAATAAGTCGTTGAGACTTTGTTAGGTAACGTGGGATGCGTTCATGGAAGAATTGGTGACCCTGTAGCGAAAATTAGTGACCCCAGTTAGTATCATGTATTTAATTCAGACTAGTGGTCACCCATACTTTGCATCGAGAGACAGATATTAAATGTTATCGCAGTTTTGCAACATTTTTCAGTGAATCTTCGCTCTTATTGGTCGTAGCGTAATTTAATATAGCTTAAACTTTCCTCAATAACTGGATTATCCATTACAAAAATATTTTTTCGGAGATTAGCCCGTTCAAACAACCAAACATCTCTTCAGCTTTGTAATAGTAGTATCTATAGATTTTCAATATAAGTAACCGACAATCGAGGCAACGCTGTTGAGTCTACCAAATGTTCATCAGTAAAACGGAAGGTAATTTCCAAAGGAATACCGATCAGGAAAGAAAGATGAGTAACCTACCTCGTTGGGCGAAAACCATTGAGGATAAACAACCGCCTTTACACATGGTCGTAATATGCAGGTTATTACCGTTAAGTCTCACTAGAATGAATAACTCCTGCTGAAAAACTACACTATGGAGCGAATAACCCCATCGAAGATTTCTATAACTATAATGATACCTACTCCTCAAAGCACGGCCGCTTCCCAGCATGATCATCTAATCCGCTGAGCGATTTCCTTTCGGGAAGGCATTTCATCTTAATCCGCGCTACACAGCTTCATTAACAAATTTCATAATGTGCCACAAATTTAACAACATCCTTTTGAAAATATTATTGCGTAAGTACGATTCATCTTCGTGCGTTACTCCGATCATTAAACCCACAAAGGCTTTAAGCGGCAGCAGCAGACTCCATTGAAACCCAGCCTTTATGAAACTATGAAAACGTAATGACCATACGTCACATCGTAAAATACCTACCAAAACAATGGGAGCTCGCGACAGAAATTAATATATCATTATGTCAGACCCATGTACTGGCAACCCTCGGTACTTATCTGTGTCCCTTTCTAAGCCGTGGCGGATATTTTTGGTCTCGCTCGCGGGCTGCAAAGTTTGCCATGAATACGCGAATCTCTACCGTGATTGGTATTACTTAATCTTCGCTGAAACCGCTACAAACTTAAAATTCTAATGCGTTACGGCGTCGGGTAGTTGTGTGATTTACGCCTAACAAACTTATGATCCGAAGTTTTGGTCCGTTGAATTTATCGGATGATTAATGGTATGTAATATTTATCGGTCAGTGTTTGTGAAATGTGCGTAATACCATTTATAATACGTACGTACATACATATATGTATAAGGAGTGAAACGCTATGCTTGAGGAAACCTATCCATAATAGGTAGGAAAATGTTTTTAGATTTTTTAAACTGACATTCTTATATTTTGTATTACTTGATCGATTAAAACCAAAACTAAGTGTTTATATATTTTTTTCAAATATTATGTCAAAAACATCGACACAACTATTCTATGCAGTTGTCCTTCGCGGTACGCATTCATGGCACATAAGTAGAAAACCGCGTCGTCAGTGCCGTGGGATGTTTGTCACGAAACTAACTGAAAATAGGCTGGTTTCCAGCAAAAATACCAGTCTGTATTGTCTTCACATGATAGTTAATTTTATAATTTGTTCTTGAGGCATTTATAGTAACACATGTGCTATCTCTCTCTCTGCCACTCTTTTTCTCTCTAAAGTCTTACCTCATTAGCTCATTACTGAAGGCCATGATTCGGCTGCTGAGCCTTTTTGAATTGCCTGTCTCCATTTATGGCGATGTGTGGTTTGGTAGTGAACTATGCTAATAACTAATAATATCTCCTGACGTTTTAATGTCTTGTCTGACCATCTTATAGAACTTCGGTCTCAAGGTCTTTTGCTCTCTTTTTTGCCTGTCACCATGAGTTTCTTCATATTACCTTGCGGGTATCTTGCGATGTACGAGAGATCAAAGTACGTCAGAACTATCTATTTGCAAGCAAATACAGTCCTACAGTTTCTTAAAATTGAAGTTAAATATATAATTTTCTGAAACGAATTAAAAAATATACATTTATAAAACATTTATAAAATTAATATCAAATCATAGGATACAGTAGATAGACTATGCATACGGACGGATGAATAAACACATTGATCAATAAAAAATAAAAATACTTAATGGTGCGTACAGATTATGCAACATGTTATATAACTTCTGTTTTATAACACGTCCACACTATCTAACATTGTTGTCTAACAATGAAACATGTTACAAGACCGTACACATTAAAACAACATTGTTGTATAATAATGTTATATAACAATTCAATGCGTGTCATTTCTTAAAATATAGCATATAACATTGTTGCAAAATCTAATAACATGTTGTATAACTTGTTTTTGTAACACATAGCGTCCACATTTGTAAAACATGTTATTTAACTATGTTTTATAACATGTTTTGTTACATACTCTGTACGCACCATAATATAAAAAATGTAAGGAATTACTAAGTTTCAGATAACATGAGATGAGTAAGCAATCAGTAATTAGCGCGACTAATCCCCCCGCCCTTAGCATATGGGGTGATGTCGTAAAGTTGCAAGTCATCTAGATAGGGTGAACAGAAAATGCATTAATAACATAATTAAAAATAATTTAAATATATGCTCCCGAAAACTATAATGGAGCCATCTTACGTTTTTTGTTTTAATTTTTTTTATTACTGTTAGAAAAACAAAATCGGTTACAACATTCACAACTGATAATATTTTAAAAGAAATTATAATTAAGACATACCTATAAAATTTGAGGGTTTCTCTCGATCTTCCTGGGAATTCGTCATCAGATCCTCGCTTAGTGCCAATGACACCATCCCAATCCGAAGTACCTACGCTCTTTCTAATGAATGAAAATACATAAAATCGTTTCAAAAATTACGGAGAAATTGCTGAACGTACACAAAATTATAGCATCCATAAGAGCCTCCTTTTTTAAATCAGTTAAAAATGCATTAAGTGACTAATAATGCACAGCTGTAAATTCAGTCACTGCTCTTCTTCGTTAAGGAGTTCCCTTATCTAGAGCCTATCCTAAGCGTAATAACCGGTCATTCTTATCATAACCCGCCCGTTACGGTACTAAGTATAATTTCTACCGTCATAATAATTGTTTTAACAGCAATTGTCTTCTGGGAAGAAAGGTGTGGAGTCGGTCACACTTTTTAGAGGAGACCATCTAAGCCCTCAAGAGTCTGTGATATAATTACAACGAGAGTCATGGCTACAATTACTAAGTAACTAGGACTAATCATCCTAGTTCCTAAATTGAATCTTGTTCTAGATTGGTCACAGTGTTGTCCTGGGCGGCAGCGGAAGGGTAGTGCTGTATGCTCGAAAAAGTTTCATAAATTGCATGGTCATAGATAGGAGCTAAGACCATAAACTAAAGGAATCACCTAGTTCTAATTCACTTTGCTAGATTTGGCCCGAATACATATTTTACAAGTTAATTTGATCCTTTTAATAATTAGAAAACCTGAAAATTTTGCAAAGTTTTATTTCAATCTAATTGAATATTTGTAATTTTATACGTCATTATATACCAGATTATCGTCTATTTCACAATACCATATGTCTCTGTAACATGCATTAAATTTAGTAAATAGCTAATTTAAATAAGTTCGTGAGTAGCCATCAATATCCGTTATTACAGCACCCCTAAAGTATTAAAGTTACATATTCATCATACGAGGTCATTATCCAAAACAAACGCTCTCAAGTCGGCCATCACAAAGGAACGAAGAGCAATATAGCCAACTTTACATATTAATTACGTGCCATGGGCAAACAATATCTACATACACCCAACGCGAAATATTTCACCAGATATCCGACATTTCTTATCCCAACCCACTTAAAACATCCGAAGGGCAATGGGCCCGTGGAGTGTCATTCATCAACAACTCGGTTCCAACTTTGTATGTACCTAAACCTCTTATTATTTGCCACCCCTGACTATAAAATTGGACCAAACGATCTGAAACGCGAGCATAAATATTAAGCTTTGTTGCGTGCGCGTAAAGTTCGAAATCGCGCCGGGCGGTCGGGCAAAGTACAGTCGTTTACGGCATTAATTATCGCTTTTGGTCCCCTGTTTTAGGGCAACCCTTTAGGAAATTTTCGTCCCTTACTGGTCACCCTTTGGAGTCCGGCGCGTGCCTGCAAGTCATTAGTAGGTACGGCGCAGAATAAGGTATGTTTGAAACGTCCTGTTTAATTTTGTCGCTGACGAAATGTTTTTAATTAGTACGCGAGCTCAGCTTCCCAGTCCCATACATGAAGTTAGCGCAAATCGTAACTTTATTGTTCTACGTTAAGTAATAAAAAAGCTTATTTTATTACTTTACACGTTATTTAATCGTGATGTCTATGTTAATGATTATAGAGATTTTAATCTGCTAAGAGTTCGCTTATCTAACAGTAAAAAATAATAATTTAACTAACCTAACCTAACTATAATATTTAACTATAATTTAACGCACTCTTTGTAATCTACATGTAACAATATACCTACAATGAAGAGCATTTTTCTTGATGTTGAATCATAATTACGTGACAATATTATTCTAATTACAAAATTTATACTTAGACATGTCGTAAAGATTTAATTATATTTGCTCTCTTCAAATTAAATTGAAAATCACAGTCTTCAAACGTAAGTACAATCATCTACAAAACTTTCGACCCAAAAACAAAGTATGTTGAACTCACGGTTGCATCATTCGTTTCCTTGTGTAACATAATCCGATCATGTTCATCCGTCAGCGACTACAATCTCCATTCACGCATTAATGCATAACATATTTCCATACGACACCTCTGTTTATGCAAAATTAGTTTTCCAATACAAATCCCCTTCTAAGTCGCATTAGCTTATCTTTCCACTTGGCACGCTGTAAATTGGTCAAAATCTCACTGGCTCCTCGACTTTAGAGTAGACGTAAGTGGTAGGGTGTGTATGGTTTATTTATATGTAGGAATTTCATGTCCCTACGATATCGGGTGCCGGAGACGGGGTAAGCTGATTTGTTTTGCATATTTCCTTCCGTTTGCCCTGAAGCATTTGATTGTGGCCTGCAACAAAATGAAACAAAATATTACAATTCTACAAAACTATTTTGTGTTTCAAAAGAAATTATGTATGAATTTTATTATTATTAGTATAGTTATTATATAACCAGTATGGATTTAGGCGTGGATTGTGTACAGAAGACGCTTTGTTGAAGTTGACAAGTACTGTTATTAAAAATTTAGATGACAAATATAAATGCATAGGCATATTCCTCGACCTCAGTAAGGCCTTCGATACTGTTTCTATCTCTAGACTTCTAAACAAACTGGAACACATTGGAGTGCGAGGTAATGCTCTAAAAATTTTTACTGATTACTTATCAGAACGTAGACAGTCTGTAAAAATATTAGACTCCATTAGTGAGGAGGAGGATTTATCATATGGAGTTCCACAAGGCAGTGTCCTCGGTCCCACCCTTTTCCAAATATATATTAATCAGTTATGTCAACTAAATTTACCAAATTGTGAAATAATTGCTTATGCCGACGACACTGCCCTTATACTTTATGACACGAATTGGATAGACCTCCGTAGCAATACTGAACGTTGTCTTCGTACAGTCATGTCTTGGTTGAACCAAAATTTGTTGACAATGAATGTAGACAAAACTAAATTTATAATATTTTCTCCTAAAGCAGACCCAAACCTCAGGATTAAAATAATAGCACATACATGTGTGACTTCATTAACCGACTGTGAATGTGGTGAAATAAGGCGTTCAAATACAATTAAATATTTAGGTGTTGAACTGGATGAGAGATTAAGTTGGCGAACGCATATCCATACCCTGGCTGGAAGGGTTAGAAAAATCATTTACATTTTTAAAAAGTTACGACATTCAGCTGATGCCAAGACACTCAATTTAGTATATACCAGTTTGTGTGAATCAATTATTTCATACTGCATACCTGCGTGGGGTGGGGCAGCTAAAACCATACTTAAAGAATTAGAAATCGCACAAAGGGCTGTTCTAAAAGTAAAAAAAATTAAACCATTTAGGTATCCTACATCTTCCCTTTATTCTGAATGTCATGTGCTTACAGTTAGGCAGCTTTTTATTTTGCGTGCAATACTCCGTAAGCACCCCACGGTCTCCTGTGCCCTAACTAATATAAGTGCTTGTGACATAAGCAGACGTAGACCGATTCCTCCTTGCCCTGCTGTCAAACACCGAACTGTACTTGCTAGCAGACACTTTCACGTAATAAGTGCGAAAATCTATAATAAAATACATAAAAATGTAGACATAGTAACCTTATCAAAGCACGATCTTAAAGCTAAACTTAAAAACTATCTACTTAGTATAGATTATGAAAACACAGAAAAGATTATCATATAAAGAAAAACTATTACTACATCAGCCTTTACTTTTACTTGCACGCGCACACACACACACACACGCACGCACGCACGGACGCACGCACACACGCATGCAATCACGCACCCAACATACACATCTTTAGATACTCATTGAAGAGCATAAACCTAATTTAATTATGCTACAAAAATGTATGCAGATCGATTTTACTACCACCTAAGTACAAATAAAAACTACTACGGGTTAACTACCATCTACGTTATAACTATACCTGTGTGTGACGGAGAAGCGCTGATTCCTGAGATACAAGTCAAATAATGACTTAGTTCAGGAGACAGAGTGACCCCTTCATTATCATAAGGTTGAGTGAACTTTAACGGAATGTACCTATTGTATACTATGTAACTATGTTTTAATTGCTCAAATAAATTATTATTATTATTTTTTTTTTACATAAATGTTAAGCTCTCCGAAGAGGTAAACTGTGCACGGGCCGAAGCCAAGCGCTTATTGAATTTGCTAATCCAAAGAAAGAAATTTTCTCACTGTTCGGCAGGTGTTGAGAATTGTAGCTTTTTGTAGTAGTGTGGCTATGGATGGGTGGATGTCTAAAGAATTGAGGCTGATATTTAAAGTTTTAGGGATAATGCCAGTGGAAGAAACAATAATTGGTACAGTTTTAACAATGTTGACTCTCCACTGGGTCTTAAGTTCTATTTGAAGGTCAGTATATTTGGCTAACTTTTCAGTATGTGTTTTGAGTAGGTTATGTTATTATTATTATTATTTAAATAATAATAATTATGTAGATATAATTAATATTAAGATTGTTGTTTGTTGCTAAGTCAAACTAAGTAGTTACCTAAACCAAGTGATATTAAACGACTATGAATAAAGTTAACTTTTGTCACTTTTGTTTCCGTACAAAATTAGGCAAAAATTATTATTAAAAAAGAACACTGCATATTATGTAAATTACCTATTCATGTAGTCAACATTAGAATGTTAACTTCGTGGTAGACCATGAACCTAATAAGGCAATATGGACAAAATCGTTTTTCTGTAGAAATTTTACTAACACAAAACAATATCCAGAAGTCAAAAACAAATCCCTTTTAATACAGATAATATTTTTATATTATGAAAATAACTGTAAATAAGTAGGTAATTGTTTGTTAATTATATTAATTCATGTTTAAATATTATGAATTCAATTTCCAAAATATATTCACCCTACAAAAGCTAGTAGTTCGCTTATGGCCGACGCGTACAAAGATATAATCTGCGCAATACTCACTAACAATGAGTGCTTATGTTATTGTTACGGTCGTCTAATTAGCTAGCGGTGTATTTATGTGCTTGACTGTACAACTCAACAATACTTTTAATGTAACAATGAATATTAAATGCAATATAAAAAAACACTTTGTTAAAAGCAAGATGATGTATAAAAATATTATCAGCAAAAATAACAATATTATCACTTAACACACATGACCCCAACTCAAACATTTATCTGCCTTAAAAATGTGTAAACCCTACCACGAATCGAACCTAGATCCAGTAGCTTCGCCGTCAGCTACAATGAACTAGGCTTCTTAGTCGTTAAATAAAAGTAACTCGAAAAGTTACCTGTTTTACCTGTTACAAAGTTACCTGTCAAAAGACAAATCTATGTTGCTTTCGGGTTCGTATTATTGGCGGTAATATTTATGCTCAATATTGGCTTTTGACGTAATATCAACGATACTAAAATTGTCGGCGATATGAGAAACAAAATTGTCTTTTATCATTTGACCAGGTCGAACTACAAGCTATTAACTGTAATCATTATTTCTTTACAATTGTTAGGGTGTAGAAGGTTATTAATTACACTTTCAGATACCATTCTTTTTCAGGATTTTTATTTTTCTAGTCTTATAAAACCATGCACGCTTTTATAGTGTACATCCGTTAAGAAAATAATCACTAATTACTCAAAGCAATATCTACAATACACAAGACAACCAATAAATCTAGTAAACTACATATACCTAACATACTCGTAGTTACAAAGATTTACGCTTATCAGAAAACGGAGTAGGAAACTTAAAGATAGGGCACTACCCTAAGTAATCTTTACGGCTCGAACACAAAGTTAGAATAACTTTGGAAGACCAAGGGCTGTTTAGAAAGGACCCGAACTTTCGGCTCTGAAATATTAATGTAGTTTCAGAGAATCGTATATGAGTATATGCCTATTTGTCGATAGGTGGCGGGGGAAGATGAGTTTTGTTCAGTTATTATACATGTAGAAATATACCTACTTACCTCATTTCGCTACGAGAAACCTATGTCGTAACCACACGTAATATACATGTGCTAACAAAAATGTTTAAAGAGACTTCTTTTTATGTCAATAGCCGAAAAATGATCATAAGTGGTCACCCCGACTCATGAACATCAGTAACAACAAAAAAATCACCGATGCGTTGCCGACTAGGAAAGAAAACTACAAAAAAATTAGGAATTATGTTAATGGGATCCTTAGTAATTTCTTCAATTTAACAATTACTAAACATTGAAAAAGAAATATACAAAATAGTCAAAATGTGGGAAATGTGGGTACATTTTTAACGTATTTAATAAACATTTTTTTAAGATACAATTATAATGATTTGCGTATAACAACCCAATTAGATAAATCAATTTAAAATCAACAATAATACTAAAATGGACAACAAAATGAATCATTTTGAAATTATCAACAAAACATGATCCATTTTCTAATTTTTTTACCTTTACTTCTAACTTATTTTTTAACCCACTTTGAAAAATTGGAAACTAAAAAGAACCTTACGTAAAATACGATTAATGTTTTTGAAATTTTCAGAGTGGACATTTATTTGAAAACCTGCCCGTGTATACATTTCATGCACGTGACTGTACAAGAGAAAATCAAGACTTGTATCATAGAGTTCTAACAATTACAAAGAGAATCAATAATGTCCACTGTCCCAAACCTGCATCTAAAACACAAAGGCACTGCAATTCCGTCTAATACAGGCGAGTAATCGCGAGCCGAAGTCGTTACGCCATTGCGTACCACACACGCACACCCAACACTAGTACACTCACACAAACACACTCGTCGAGCAAATTTTCAAACATGGCACACGAAGTTAGGGTTGGACTACACTCCTGTCCTTCCTTTTGATTGCAATTAATTCGGAAACTCGGGTGGGTGGGACGAGAGAAGGGTTCGGCCAATGCCAGGGCCGTACTTGGGAATTGTTCGTCTTGGGAAGTATTTAGTTTTGGTTGCTTTACTAGACTTGGTTGTTAGTGTTACTTGAACTTGGAATAATAGAATAGTTTTATTTTCTGTTCGAAATTCGAACTTGGTTAAATTATGCCAGGTAGTTGGAGGATAGTGTTATGGAGTCGGGTGAGAGAATAGTAAAAGTTTAATTTGAACGCAACGTTCTATTTAACATCACTAGAGCTAGCGAGCTAGAAATCACTTATTACAGATATTTAAAATCATGAAATACCAGGCTAACTATCATCAAAATACATTTGTCACAACATAGTGCAATTAAATCCTGAACGAGAGTGTCACGATTAAAATGAGAGGAAAACATACAATATTTATGTGATTGTTACATTAATTATTAGATTTTTTTATTATTATTCATAATCGGCATAAAGAAGCATCAGTGTTTGCAAGGGGTCTCTACGCAACGTTAATCACTTACTATGTACTATATAATCCAGTGGTGCCCAAACGGTCGATCGCGATCGACCGGTCGATCGCAAGAGGTTTCACGGTCGATCTTAGAGGATTAAGCAAGTACAAGATTTTATTTTCGCAAATTTATAAATTACATACTGAGCATTCCGATCGTTTTTGTTTCAATTCATTTATTTCTGTGACGGACTGACGGACGATGTCAACAGGCGACGCTATAACCGCGTGCGTAGTGAGCAAAGATACGATAGCGTAAGAGAGTGCTATATTTTTTAATAATATTTTTATGTACAAATGTGTGTAAAGAGTAAGAAACTATGTAAAACTGTTTGATTGTAAACATATTATAAATCTAATCATTAATAATTAGGTACTTATTATTACAACATAAAAATAAATGATAAAAAAAAATACATAAAAATAAAGCAGTCGATCTTAAACCCTTAACTTTTTCTCAAGTCGATCTTCACAGCAAAAAGTATGGGCACCTCTGATATAATCCATAAGGCCTTTACGAAAATCCTTTGAACTTTAAAAACTAAAAACATATTATTCAGTATACGCATAAGAATATTTAGAAGTCTTTCAGGCCATTAAAGCATATTCTTCAAATAAACTACTTAGAACTAGTATTGAAATTTAATGTTACGTTTTGAAGTAAAGGTACATGTAATCAATATTATGTGTTATGTCTATTTATCTATGTTTCTATTTATCAATATGTAGTATTTAAAACGGAAAGAATTGCAAAATAGACTCCCAGTCCGCCCCTGTACCTCAAACGGTTTCACTTGGCATTACTCTTTGAAAAATATCCGGACATTTTTATCCCGTACCTACTTATGACCTGTTAGGAAAAAGATAATTTCCACTCGCGATTCCCGTTTTAAAATTGGAACATCATTTTTTTCTTTTAATTCTCCCCTTAATTGTACCATGATCAAGAAATTCTCATTAATAAATGCGGAAATGTATACAACGTAGATTTATTTTAATAAGTTTTGATATTTAATGTAATTTGACTTGGTTTTAGAGACGCATTTCGCTCATTAAATGCGTCTCTACTAATGCTTACTAGAAATTAAAAAAGAAAGTGGCCGATTTTTGTGTTAGCTTAATAACAATGTTTTTGTTAGATTTTTTGTAAGTTTGACAATTTATATTACGTGCGTTAGTTCCTGCTTACCTTAGAAACGGCTGCACCAATTTAAATACGGTTTTCACTTCCATATCCATCCATCCATCCATTTCATTTTATTTATTTATTCTTTACTAGCTTTTGCCCGCGGCTTCGCCCGCGTGGAATTCGTTTATATCGCGAACCGGGGAAGTGGGGAAGAAGGTACGTCATCAACTATCTTCCTGGGAAAATTCATCGAAATCGGTCCGGCGGTTTAGATTTTTCATACAAACTTTCATCCCCTATTTCAAGCCTTTAGGGGTTGATTTTTGAAAAAAAAAGTAGCCTATATGTGACTCTGGGTCTTCAACTATTTTCATTCCGAATTTCATCCAAATCGCACCGGTGGTTTAGCCGTGAAAACGTCACAGACAGACAGACAGACAGACAGACTTTCGCATTTATAATATTAGTATGGATTGAACCTAAAGTAAAGAAATAAAAAAGGTGTAGAAAAAAATCTATCTTTCTTCACCTAGACAGAAACATTTAATACTTATAATGATTTGTGAAAATTTTTTTAGCTCTATCAGATAGCCTCTAGCTTATTGGATCTATAGATTTGGTACATGCGATGCAGGTCGCTTTTTGATTGTTTTGATTTTCTGATGATCGTCAGATCAACCTATATATAGATATGGGAATCATTCTATACATAGATGGGACTGTCAATTAAAGTACGTATGAGATAGAAAAGGATTGTTCAATTCAATTTACGACATATAGCCGAATTTGATTACCGCACTTTTCGTGCGAGAATCCTTAAATCTCTATTTATTTTACTTACATCATATAATATTCACTAACTGTTTTATTTGCTAATTGCGGGTAAGTTTTTCTATACTTAACGCTTACATTTGCGTCCTCTAATTATGTAAGTCGCAATTAGAAGGTCCAGCGGTAATTAAGTATGTTCAAGAATTATAAGCGGTAATTAAGGTGTTCGTTTAAGTTAAGACCTTTAAGTCAGGAAAATAAAGTCGGCAGCTTACTCATAGTACAGACTGCTATGCCTACTTGAATGGCCGAGGATATGAAATTGTCACTCCCCGTGAAAAACAACTTTAATGCGGGGGCTCAAAGTTCAATTTAGTTCGTAAGCAAAATTTATTTAAGACATATGAATTTCTCGCCGTCACTCTACAAAGAACCTTAATCACAGAGGCGGAAAACTGGCATTTGTATGAGATGCCATTAAAACGAATTCCATACGTGAACAGAGTAGAGTGTGCCTTGCATTTACACTTACACCTTCAAACGCTTTTATACGTATTTTCCGGTGTGGGTTTGGCTATGTCTCGAGTGACATGACACACAAAATTGAGACATCACAAAAACAAACAAACCCATGAACAGATATTTAAATTATTATCTATTGTAATATAATATTATTTATGTATAAATATTAATCCGGCCGGGAATGAACCAGGGGCCTACGCTTTACGAGTAGAGTTGCTAAGTTACTACTAACTAGGTAAAGAGGTTTAAAATTAGATTTATTGCGTTAACTGGTCTTTTGAATTTCGATCATAGTTCCAATAGTAAATTCTAATTTCTTTAAGTTAAGACGGTATGACTACATAACTGTATCTATTATTAAAAATAACATAATATATTCCTACATTCCTACTGTATGTATTTATTTGGTACTTTTTTGCGTAACACCTTTGCACGTTCTTTAACCTTTTACGTAGCCCTATCAGGGCAATACGTTTTTCTTCTACTAAGTATATTAATAGGGCTGTACTTGCCGAATGTGCAATAAATAAATAGTCCTTTTTTAATAGTACTTATCAATTTTACAAGGTAGGTTTAAAACCTAATTTAAAACTCACTTCGATGTCATTTTCTATCAAATATGCGTTCACACAATTTATTATTACAATCTCTTAATATAGGAGGCATCTCTTTACATACAATTCCTAACACATCACAATAATATCCCTTTAATCTGTGCACCTTATGACCCTATTTTAACACAAATAACCCAAAACTCAACTTCATCTGTCATTATCAGCATCCCTTTAACCTGTAGGTCATGACATTTCGACTTTGACATTTTTACTTTTACAAAATTAGGGTCAATCTATTTAACACGTCAATAAAAGGGTTCATCTGAATACAGCATCCGTAATGGACGAGGTGATCCAATGGTTGATCTGAACCCGTAAAGTTGTAGCACTGGTTTGGATTCATCTCTACAGATTAGGGGAAAGAGATGTTACGGTTAGTTTTAATAATCGAATATTTTATTGGGTCAAAATGTCAACAATATAGTGTTTAATCTCCGACCACAAAAAGTAGACGATTAAATAGTAATTTAACTAATAGGTAAAGTACAAATGCAATGTTGCATGTGCAGCAACAGAGAAGGAAAAATTGTAGAAATAAACAACTATAAATATGTTGCTTCAGGAAATCTTTGTCTTTTTAAGTCTAGTATTTCTTGATAACCCCATTTTTTGTTTAATATGATAGTCTTTTTAAACATAAACTTAAAGCGACCTGAAAACTAAAATATAATCCTGTCACAAAGTGATGCATGTATGGCATAATATGACGATACGGAAAAACTGTTGGTGACAGGGAAATCGAGGACAAGGAAGGTAGAAGCACCAAAAGTCGACTAGGATTTCAACACCCTCGAGATCATCATCTTCAAGCCAATAGTTGGTCCTGAATTGTCTTTATTCCTCCGTTTTTTCAAAATTTCATCATAACTCGGCTATAACCCAGGATAGATTAAGGAAAGGGTCATCAGTAAATAAGAACATTTTAATATCTATAACAGATTAAATACCTACCCAGAGTGTTGCCAGTATTTAGATGGCAAGTTTGCGTGGGCAGGCGGGCACTGCTCGGAGTTGGAAACTAAATGTTTGAGATATTGGGAGATTAATTTATGGCCGCTATTGTGATGTGCCGCCTTAGTCTGCTGTGGTTTTGCGAGTTTTGTAATTGTTCTACTCATAAATCTATGAGTTACGTGAATCGTGATTAAATAACATAAAAAATAAAGATTAATACAATCTTTTAAGGGAAAATAGTTTGTTTAAATTTATTCCAACCAAAAGGAGCGAAACAACAAGTTTCCCGAAGCGAAGCCGAGGCGTTTAATTTATAATGTACGTTGCAGGAGAACGTCTGCCGGGTCAGATAGTAGATATATTACTATGTCATTTACTTCAATTAAGAACCAACATTACATCGCTGTAACTCCACGAAAATTCCACCTTATACCTATGAAACTAATTATATAGGTACCCTTTATAAACTTTTACAAAAGTCAAGCTGTAACCCGAACTATCCTTTCTAAAGATCATCACTAAATTTTGCACTAAAAAGAGATAGAAACATGTCTCTCCCTCTCTAACTTAAGAGCAAGTTGGGAGCGGACTGGCGAAATTTCTCGGACTGAAATCACAATCGGAAACGCTGTAGCATGTACGAGTGTATCTGAAGGGAACTCGGGACACGCAAACTTACGTTCATTTGTTATAATTATTGCTCCTTGTGCCATTAAACGGTTCGAATTAGTTTTATCTTCTGTAATGTTTCTTTGTACCTGTCCCTCGGAAGTAAATGTCTTGGTTTGTAGCGTTACAGAATTGTGTAGTTAAACGCGGGTTTTCAGACGTAATATCAGTAATACTCGAGTGTAATACGTCAGAACGCATTGTAAAATAATATTATGTAATAAATAACAAAATGTATTTTAGTGATTAAACTATGTCCATAGAAAAAGGTTGATCGTAAAATAAAGAAGTCTGAAACCCAACATATTTTTATCTTTTGGGTATCGTAACAGTAAATAAATTTCGAATATATGCCAGATATGGAGTTACAACCCTAAACTTTACTCAACCTCGATTACCTATGCTTTTTTATCGCCGCTTATTCTATCAGCAAATCTAAACAGGTATTCACATCAAAATACCAAAAACCGTTCTCTACAAAAATATTAATACCGCGGCTGTGTAATGAATAAATTATCTATTGTTTGTCCTGATCATATCACCCAAAAACATCATCAAAAACGAGTTAATAATCTATCCTACAATTTAATCCGAATAGATTACTACATAGGTATAGGCAAGTTTCAGTTTCAATCTTGAAATCCGACTCCTCAAAGAATGCGCTCTGATATGTAAATAATGTTCATTATAATTATGTTTATTGTCACTAAATATAATATAAAGAATTGTAATACATGTAATCCATATAAATATTGAAATAAACTATTCAAGTTCCTTGAATTTAAACTATAAATGTATGACGTTAAAGAGTCTCAAATTGATTTAATGTGAGGTCACATAGTCCATACCCACGCACAATATCCATACCTCATTTGACGAATCATAATAATATAGAAGTCCTACAAAAACAATTGAACGTATTTACACTACGTACATACGGGTTGAAATCTTAACCCTTCTTTGGACTACGTTGTAGTCTGCTAAAAATATACACGACATAGTGACGTCATTATGTACAATGCACGCCCAAATCCAACACAAAGCAATGTCCACCAGTACACACAGCCCTATCACGTACACCCATAGACCCTAACCACAATGGTTAGGACAGAGCATGAATATGCTCTAACCCTTCACGTCCATGCGGCAATTATTCAAACAGAATAGTTTAGCAGAAAGGATTGTAAGGACTCTTTGTACCAATCCTATAACGTAGCAACTCTACCCATCTACAATCGAAATTCAACTTTATACTAACAAAATAAGTTCCAATTTTGATTGCAGCTTCAGCTCAGTTAGAACAGAACTAGAAAGGGTTGAAACACGAAATTTCCGTATATTTAGAATATTTATACATTTGTCTGCTAGCGGACACTAGTACGGATGAGACCCCTTAGTATACCTATAATAGTAAGTGATTTAGTACGGTGGGTGGAAGATTTCGGTGGAATTAGAAGGTATGATAATGGCTGCCATTCGTCGGCGGATGTTATGAATTCTACCGACCATTGTACATAGGTCTCTGTGGATTAAATTAAGTTTATTTTATTAGTAATTCTTGCGTTATTGTATTGTCTTTTACAATACCATATGCAATTTAGAAAGGAATATTTGGCCTCTATTATAATTTTACAATATCTTGTACATACCTACAGCTTATACAACAATAATGTTTTTCTTATGGAAATCTTTTAAGATCAACTTTTTAACGCTCATTGGAATTTGCACACGACTCTACTATTGCCTTATTATTCAAAGTTGCTCATAACAAAATCATTGTAAAACATTTTAATAGCAAATTGTACCTACAAGAAATAGAAAATAATTATAAAATTATTATTTTTTCCAAAATAATTCAATTATAGTAAAAAGCTAGAGATGCAATGATTATTAAATTATATTTCAACATCATTCCCCTGAGTCAGGGATGGAATATAGGTACCTAAAACACAAATAAGATATCACTAACATCCATAAATTTAGAATAATTATATCTGTCTCATAAATATCTGTCCCGACCGAGAATGGAACCCAGGACCGGCCGTTTCGCAGGCGAGGCCACTGCCAACTAGAATATGGAGTCGTCAGTACCTACCTCGAAGCTTGTTATATCAAGCGTCAAAAACGACGCTTTGAAGGTAAAGAAGCGCTGAGGTTGGGCCATAATTCCATTACGGAGTTGATTGGAAAATCTAGGCTACAGAAATACCTTCACTTTGCCACGTGAAATCAGAATTTTCTTTATATTTACGGCCGACAAACGACAAGATGGTCTGACACCAAATCGCGACATAATCAACATGGATACCAATTCAATGTTGATTAGGAAAGAATAGAAAATCCGACATGGGGTAGCCACTGTTATGTAGCAATAACCGACCGACGGCTTTACATACCTACCGAAACGCTAGAGTTCTAAGTACGTACTTTTAACCACTAGCAACTTCATTTATTCAACTACTAACATCGCCCGCAATTGGTTAGCGCTTCAAGTTTCATTTTAGAAATGGCGGACGTATTGGGATTTTCTACCAGTCAATCTATGGTAAAAGTAAAGAGACCTTTAGTATTTTTCGAAAAAACATACTGCATTTAAATCAGTGTGTCCTTCCCACCATTGCAACTTCTACAAATCCTTGAATTCAGAACGGAACGGTACACGTAAACGTAGCATATAAAACGCGCATTGAGTCAGCTATGCGTCGTCTATCGCCCTATAAACCCAAGATTGCATGTATTATAGTCGAGAAACTTATGTAATTACGACATATAATTATTCGTTTAATGTGTTACTGCCTGTTAAAACGAGTCCCGTAAAATATCAACTCGGGAGTCGCATTCTGCGAATATAAGCGACACATTGTATGGAGATGGATTTATTTTTAATATTTAGAAACTACTAAAATCTTTAGAGAATTCAAAGTATTTCAATGGTTGCTACAACATTAATAAAAAAAGATCCCAAAGTCCCGAATAAACCAAGTAACCAATGTAACCATATGAAAATGCAGTTTTTCGGAATTGTATCTTGATAACGACTATTTTAATATTCGAAGGATATTGCTTGATAAGTAGTCCCTTACATTTGAGCAAGAGTTGACTAATAGTTGTTGAGTTATCTCAAAAAGTTCGTGTTTAACTTGTTTCAACTTTTATTTTTTTAAGTTATATTAACAAAAAGTCCGTCTCAATACTTAGCGAGCACGAGTGGGGCGCGCCTGAAATTGTGAAAATGGCAATGACCATGCGGAATAGTAACCATGAAAATTCCATGAGCGGCGCGCTATTAGCATACGATGAGATGAGGGTAGTTTTCAATGTTTTCACAAACATCACCTCAGATATATGGCCAGAGATATTCAGTGTTTTAATTATTTTATTAATACATATTCGTAGTTTCAACATAGGACTGAATATTTTTTAAATAGAAACAGACTTCGAAGTTAGTTCATTTTACATTACTTAGTTGAAGTCAGTTAAATATGCATATTGGGGATCATAAAAAAAATATTAATTTGTCCGATCTCATTTCGAGAAAAAAAGACCACAAGACAGGCACCAGAGCGTTCGAATGAAAAAGAATGATGAAAATCGGTTCCCAAGTGACAGAGAAATCGCTGGACGTGGGTATTAAAAAAATACACGTCACAGATAGATCCACTCTTCTTTTCTTCTTCTTCCTCTCTTCTTCATCTCTTAAGTAGGTCCTTTAAATTTTACAAAAAATTATAAATAAATTGAGAATTAAGTGATAACAATTTTATTCATTTTTAATACGACTGATTCATTTCAAAATTTTAAAAATAGCACGTCTACGAAAAAATATCCAAAGCGTCTTCTCAAAACATCCTCGAATATTACAGAAAAGACGTAAAGGAATCCACCTTAAAACAATATCACACGCTTTGCCAAGCGTCGGGTGCCGGGAAATTATGAGTGGAGGAATGACCATGCGGAATGTGGAGACCAGGAATTCCTCCAGGGGGCGGCTCCCTCGCCTCCTCGGACAACATATGTACGGATAGAGATTTCCTCCGTCGGCGCGGCGTCGCAAACAAATATAACTTTAATGTCACTGCATACCCGGTGAGGGTTTCAATTCAAAGCCCAGTCATTCCAAAGTTTTAATAAACATGTTGGGACGGTACATGCAGTTTAAAAGGTTTAGTTAGCTAGATCGTATTCATTTTTAATTAATTTGTCCATATTTAAATTATACCGAAGACGTCGTGTATAGTATTTCTATAATTTGAAATATTCGAATAATAATAATGTAATAGTAAGTAGGTGTACTGTTAAGTAAATAATAATAATAATTTAAGAACATAATTTAATTAAAGAAATCGTTAGGTCGGGATGATTTCAGATGATTTTAAAAACACCAATTAAGTTCTGATGCGACCACTGAAATTTCAGATACATTACTCCTGTACATAAAATCCCGATATACCTAAACACAGAAATAGTACCTTACACCAATTTGCAACCGGGTTTTCACTAACTTGCTTTAAGAAATTATGTAAGTAATTTTAAGTGAATGGATTTTTTAAGTTACTTTAAACCATATTAGTTAGGTAGGTACCTACTTAATTTTACTCGTGAAATGCATCCATAGCTTGGATTTTTCGCGGAAACATTTCAAGTTGTTAAATGGTCCATTTTCCGCAGTAAGTAGTAAGCAGTGTTCATTACCAGTCATATAACATAATTATTATGTTGTTTCCCAGTCCTTGCTGATCTTCTTATATATTGATGTTTTTCATCCAGCAATTCGTTAAACGCCTCATTTTTTATTCTGAAACAAAAATAAAAGGTATATCAATACAAAGTACAACAGACATTAAAACTATACGAAGGATGCGAGCAGTTGTTATCTAATTGTAGTTGTTATTTAAAAACGTCATGATTAAAAATTAATTTTAAAAACAAGAAGAGGAATTTTTTACTCCCCAGCATTATGGAAAGTTACGTAGTTAAACTCATCACACAATTTAGACAAAATACCGACTCTTAAGCGATTGTATCATTCCAAACGAAAAACCACAACAACACTAAAAACAACGACAAAAAGCGAGCCCTAACGGTATATAGGTAACCTAACCCGTAGGCGCACAGATCCGCACTCACATATAGATTAATTAACAAAAAGCTCTTCCCAAGCAATGATTAACGAGCTCTGTCCGTCCCTGCACGCGTGATTAATGTGTGACGCGCCTGTGTATCACTGCTCGAGTGCTCGAGTGTGGGTACTTTGATTATTATGTACTAGCCTTCATTGGTAAAGGCATTTTCATACGTTCGACAGCGACGTCTTTTTCATTACGATACGTGTACTCACCATTTATATTGATTTGTCGACACAGTAGCATGAATCGTGGTCATGACTGTGGTAGTCTATGTAAATGGGTCGATAAATTGTAAACTACATTCTTGCAATAAATTATTATTATTATTATTTACATAAAAACAAACCTACTGTAACTAAGTACAGTAAGTAGGTAGGTATATTTAAGATTTATTAAAAACTAATGATTTTCTAAAGTATCTACTTAAACAAATCATGTAGGTAAATACTTAGTCTTATCGGATAGGAATAAATTTGGTTTACCTAGGTATAGTATTTATAATAAAACGTTGTGTTTTCCATCACTATATAACTTCAACATGCCATTTGTGTGTAAAGGACCTTATAATAATGCTGGAGTCATGTTGAAGGTTGAATATAGACGAACATAAGAACTAAAGAACTAAATCTCTCAGTAAATACGAGTTATATAATTATCTAACTCTGTAATTACATTATTTATTTGTAATGTTTAAATGAATGTTTTTTAAAAGTTTATATCCATTGCATTCAATAGAAAAAGATACTGAAGCTATGCTTCCTATATCCATTATATTCCTGTCCCTTCTATATCGTCACTTCTCCAATGTACCTACCAGGATACCAGAAATATTCCGACATGGCATCCATAGAATGCATGTTATAACGTTTTCACTCTGTTAGCTCGAACACCGCTTATCTGAGCTATTGCTGCTAGAATATTATATTCTGCAATAATTGTGAGATTTTGGGCACTCACGATGAATGTTTTTCGGGGTTAGTCAAAGGTCAATATTCTATTTTAGGGTTATGTTTGTAAACGTGTTATAAATATTTATAGTGTTGTAATTTAATAACCCTATAACACAATATTTTTCACTGTACCGTGGTCAACGCAAAATAACGAAAACACAAACCCAGATTAAGAACAAGTTTACCCATACTTAAAATTTTCACCTCACTGGGAATGGTACCCAGGACTCTTCGAACGGCAATCCGTTATGGTATTGAACATTGGTGATGTGAAGCGGTTTCAAAACTACACAGACCTTCACACACACACACTTTTGTAACCCGTAGTTAATCACAGAACACGTATAGTCGCATAAATACAGGATATTTATAATATTATTCAGAGAAACGTTTAACCCGGTCAGGAATCGAACCCACTCATTAGAAAAGCAGAATTAATACCAACTGAGTAGCAGGACGTTCACTATCACTTGTAAGAAAAAAAATCAAAGATGGCGTCGTTAATGCGTTGCAAAACTATGACGCCATTAGCGACCATCTCGCTGCATCTCTTTCTTCTATCTTCCCTCTCACACCACCCACGTCCACCCCTTGCCAGTAAATTAAAAAGGGTTATTGTGTGTCGTCCACTCCACCGGACTTCCCTATTGGTCGTACGTACTAATATAAAAGACAAATAAATAAAATGGAATAAAATTCAATGTTTTATTTTAAACAAATGGCCTTTATTTTTTATTTGCTATGTTATTAATTACTATTTTTAATCTTCAAATATTGTAAATTCTATTTCAAATAAATACAAAAAAAAATACATTGTGAGTCAACATTCCACTAGCATACAAAAGTTTAAAGGACGTCAAGTTTCTAGAGAAGAAAAAAGACGTAACAGTTATTGCAATAGATAATACGGTGAGGGTGTGTTAAACTAGTATACAGAGTTACTTGTAAATCCGAAAAAAGAATGTTGCAGAAAAGATAACTTTGGAATGAGTTGAGAATCTTACACATGAGGAGGCAGAAATAATGAGATGCCAACTACTTATTGCTACAAAGGGATCGTTCGTTGGCGGAAGGCAATAAATATCTTTTGTAGGACGCTTCAATATTTTTTTCAATATGTTGTTAAAGTAGTCACTATGGAAAAATGTCAAAGGATCAATAATTTATTGTTTAGCAGACTAATGATCAAGTCTTATTTCATAAGGCAATTTTGGGTATTCTTGTCCAATTAAATATGAAATTAATATAAAATTAATTTCGAATAGGACTCGTCTTCAAACTGGAATGTGATTCTTTATCGGTGTTTTGAAATGAAATTAATTTCTAATCATAAAGACACTTGAAAGTCAAGCAAGTTTAAAGTTTCATTATTTCAGATTCTTACTAAGAATAGGTACTTAATATCAGTAGAGTTAGCGAAAAAAAATTACTGCATAATTATTTTTCTATAAATATTTCATACAATGGACTTAGTAGTCTTAAGCAATCTAATAAACCCTTTCTAAAATTATTTCACAGTAAAATGTTTGTGTTACTTTTCATGCAAGCTCATACTATGGTACAAGCAATTTTTAACCGACTTCAAAAAAGAAGGAGGTTCTCAATTCGACCGTATATATGCTTTTTTTTATGTACGTTGAGCGATTATTTCGTCGTTTATGGGCCGATTTTGATAATTCTCTTTTTGTTGTAAAGTAGTATGCGCAGTGGGGTCCCCTGATAAGGAAACCAGGATCTGATGATGGCATCTCAGAGAAATCGAAGGGAACTTTCGAAAATTGTATGGACGACTAGTGTCTTTGTTCATGTTATCATAAGTACATTAAAGCGCTACCATTTCATGAAGATCTGGAGTCGATCTGATGAAGCCGAAAGACAGTCGAGGGAACTCCTCAACGATTTACTGCAGTTATCTAGTGTTTGGGCTTGATTAATTTGTAGTGACGGGAACTTTACACTTACATGTTGAATTGAGCGCCATCTGGTGAGTAGTTTTTGAGTTATCTCTACTTATCAAGATTGAAGTCGGTTATTTTTTTTTTGTAAAAAGCAATTATTGATTCAACCCTTTTACACACCTTTGCAAAAAAGAACATTTGACCTAATGTCAAAATTTTAAGGTCTCAACTATAGAGATTTTATCATGAGTCAGACTGTAAATGCATCAATTTATCATGCCGTTAGGGACTTTTTACATAATATTTTCAACAATATTTTTTCACCTTCCATTTTTAATACGTCTGTATTTCTAGAGGTCATCAGATATAATTTAATAAAGTAGAACCGACGGTTATTTCTGATGCTTCTAATCATTGAGATACTATGTACTTATACATACATCAATGCTTCTAATTAGGTAAACCTTATTTGACAGTTAATAATAAGCACTGTCTAAGTTCTAAGAGAACAAACGGGGAGAACATAATATGAACTCACATAATATTTATTTAGGTATACAAGCCGAAATAATAACTCTCTTTTTGACTTCGTATTAGGTACAGTCGGGTAAATAATTACTATGTGTATTGTATATTAATTTTTGTATTATTTATTTTGCATTTGATCTCACTTTGATAATCAGTTGCTTTTGCTTGATAAGCAGACAAACATGATATTTTTTATATTTTCTCTATCGGTTACAATTTTAATATAAGTAAGTAACTATAAATACAGATTATGATGAAAAATGATAATTTTTTCTTTCTGAAATAAAAAAGAAAACATGGAACCATCTTGTTGACATTTAAAAACGGGAACATAAACAAATAAACAAACGCAATGCAATTTGCCGGCGCAGGAATGGAATACGCCCAGTTTGACGAGATCGCCCGCGCCGGATATTGGAGGCAGACCATGTCGCGCAACGATGTTGTCTCCATTTGCCAGTAATTAAATGTTTTTACCAATGTTATTTACTGTTCAACTTTTAATGAATTTTTAAGCGACGTCAAAGAAAGGACAAGGTTCCCAATTCGACTGCTATTTACTGTTTTTTAGTGAATTTTAACCAACTTCAAAAAAAATCGAGGTTCTTTAATCGACTGTATTCTTTTTGTTTATGATTGTTACCTTTATCTTTATGGATGACTTGGATAATTCTCTTTCATTCGAAAGGTCCTATATAAATTTTAGCGACATCTGACGTGTAGTTTTGAGTTGTCCTTAACACAGTGTATTTAATTTACTTTTTATTGTGTGTTCCGATTTTTTTTTATCGCAAAGCTGGTGCTTGTCTTATGGGCCTATAAACAGCGAAATATTAGTTAGTCCATTATGGAGATGGTATTAGAATATTATTTGGATAATTAACTTCGTAAACGTCAGTACCAACTTCTACGAAGAAACACATCATAATACTTATTAGATAAATAGTAACGAATTCAAACCCTCTTAGACCGTTTTCAATCCATTGACCTACATCTTATTACTACTTTAGAAGTTAAAATTAAATTATACTCTAATTCTTATAAGAAAGTCTAAATATAGCTGTTTAATGAAAATTTAATATATTTGAAGCTTCTTATTCTTAACAATGTGTTCTTCAAATTAACTTTTTAATCAAATTTCTTAGATCTACGATTTTCTAATAGACGCAACTTCTTACTAGATTGCGTTTCTTGTTGGATTTATACGTGGGATTTTATTGGAATTTATAGAATAAAGGCAATACCTTAAACTATTTTGATACTTATTCAATTTCATTTAAAAATTATAATGTAAAGGGAGTTTTATATACCTACATTTTCTTATTTGATATTCGAAGGAACCAGGGCCCAGAACCCATGACTCAGTACTAGGACAAAGATAGGTTCGATTCCCAGTGAGGTCTTAATTTGAATGAGTTTAAATTTATGTGTGTTCTTGTTTTGTCCCCGAAACGGATTCCTAGTAGCAGAGTGTAGATTTCTATGTTTACTTAAAAATCTCGAAATAAACACCCATTTTTTACGAGTATTTAACTATCAGCAATTCGAAGTCCAGTATTGGACTTACGCTTTATCTAATTATACATCCATATTATGTAATTTTTGATATAGCGGTGATAGCCTAGTGATTAAGAATTCGGTCTCCTGCTAGGGGAGATGGGGTTCGAATCCCAGGGCACGCACTAATCTGACTTTTCTGAGTTATGTGCGTTTTAAGCATTTGAAAATGTCACTTGCTCGCAAATTCGCAAAAACTCAAAGGTGTGTGAAGTACTACGGCCTTAACATGGGTTGCGATAATGATAATGAATTCTTGTTAATGACTGTTTACCTCAGTACCTTGTTAGTCTACGTAGTGAACGACAATTATCTTCATCGTGTGAAGGAAACTAGACCGGTAATGTCCTATTTTCCCCTCATACACCTATCATTTAATTTCAATGATAACTAGAAAACAAAATATAGTGATAGAGTTACCCGCTTCCTCGCCAACTCGTGTACTGCCCGCGTCTATTACCCGCGCCTACCGCCCGCTCATTTCCCGCAAAACTCGTTTACCCGCAAGTTAAAGTGGGCGGCGGCTGACTGACGGATTGATTGATCAGTGGATGCGCTGATTGAACTCACTCCTAGCTGTGCTATGTGCCACGCTGTTATGTATGTCGCGGGAATACGGTTGTTCGGGATTTGCGGAAAATATCTAGTGGTTCCGGATAGCCGGATTTGTCTTGATTTAATTCTTTTACCTCAGAAAGACTTTGAAACTATCACTTAAAAAATCAGAAGTACATTGGTAAAAATGTTTCATCGGACTACAGGATGCAGAATATGCGAAGAATGAAGAAGGAATGGAAACAACTTCAGCTTCCATAAAAAGGTATAGGTAGATAAAGATGCAATTGTTTGTCCAAATAGGATGGAACATGATAAAAAGTGCCATTTCCGCACTCTTCGACAGGTGTCCGTAAACCATTTTCTGTTACAGATGTTACGACAATAAATTGCAATCTCTAAATTAATTTCAAGTTTATAATCCACAAATTAATTTAGAGATTGATTTTTTGCAGAGACTAGAAAACAGGCTATTTATTTACTTAAAAAAAGAGGAAAATTTCACTTTCTACTACTTCCACTTACTACTTCTGCTACTTTCTGGATATTGTATAAAATAACGAGTTTTAGAACGTGCCGACGACGTAATATATGGCAATCAATCATTCCGTTATTTTGACTTGTGAGAAAAACAAGTTCCAAATCATTTGTTTCGGTGATATAGGAAGTTGTTTATAAGCGATCAACCCTTACGGTAATGCACCATTCATTAAGGGTTTTTGCTGTATTAGGTACCTACAACGACTTAAAAGCCTTTTAAAATTATTCATTACTCAAAGCTAGTGGTTTCGTACATCTTATCAATATTACAGAAAAAACAACTGCGTAATTCTAAAATCTTACCAACAGGGCCCCGATTCTGCTAATTTAAAAACGTATAAATTGTGTCTCAATTGAATAGTTATGACACATTTGGTATTCTGTTAATTATTTAACTGTGTATTTAACACCGATCGTGGTTCATTCACTCTCACTCCGCTCTCAGTCAAATTGAAGGTCAATCGTCATGTTACTATTTGGTATTCTGCTCTTTAATTGTAAAAAAATTGTCGTTCGTTCTTAAACTGATTGGTATTCTGCTAACTTTTTGACGTTTATGTCAATGGTAAATAAATTTCAATTTTGCAATCGAAGTGTAATTGAACAACAATACCTCCGTAGCACTATATCTACTCGTATTACTGAGAAAAATTGTGAAGATGAGACTATCTCTCGTAAGTTTACGATGGCGTATTTTGGCCTTTGTCAATGAGGGTCGCCGTTTTTGTGCTCACCAGCTGGCGCCACCGTCGAGGTGAGGTCTTGCTGTCAAAGCCCGCCCATACATAAACAGTGACAAATGAAATTCAGACCATTCAGACAAGCGAAAAGTGACAGACAGACCTCCCTTCTCACTAGCGCCTCTAGCGGAAAATTCACACGCGGTTACCCTCATTCTAGTGATCGCCCGCGCAGAAATTGGCAGCGTCGAAAAGCCAGAGTACAAATGCGAGAGACTGCGTCCCTCCTTGAAGCGGGTGATTCGTCCTAGGGCTTATTCCGGCTGCCCCTCCAAGAAATCTAGCACACTTGAAATTTGTACAAGTCTCATTTTTTCAACGAGTTCGCCCAAAAAAACAGTAGGTAGGTACACATTATTATCACACAGTATAATCGACGTTATTAATTCGGATCAATTTTCACAAAGGTTTTTATTTATTGTAGTAATTCAAAAAATAGGTACTCATCAAAGATGTTTTAAATATCTAGATGGAACATCGAATCCGCGTAAACGTGTTAAAAAATTGTGGCTAACTATTAGCCACAATTTTTATATCATTACGCACACATTACGCACACATAGACAATAGACGAACGGGTAAAACATCGGCTGCCCGCACACATGCTTGATATTGTTGCCATGTTTTTTTTTGTTTTCATTGTAGGGCGACGCTCAATCTAGATATTTAAAACATCAAAGGTACTCACGTACAAAACCGAATTCAAATATTCGTCTTTGTTATTTATCAAATTGACATTTCGCTGGCTCACTATTACAAGGTTCTATGTTATTTTTGATGAAGTTTTGTAATAAGCCATAAAACTTCATTATTTCATTTAGTTGATAAAAACACCATAGGACTGTGTAATGATATTTTGCAGTTTATTTTTGCAAAATAGTTAGCTAATAACATATAGAACCTTGTAGTATTCTTAACTAAATAAGTGATACGATTTTAACATAGAACTTTGTAATAGTGAGCCAGCGATTTGTCGTTCCACTAGTTTTGACAGGACAGCATATTTTACTTCTTAAAATTTGGTCTATGTCATAGATAGGTAATTGTCATATACAGCCGTCGTTTTGTAAATTAACTGATGTTATATTCAAGAATCATTCGATTACATAATGTATATTAATGATTACCGTACGAATACTCGTAATTTAATGTCAGGGACATTAAATTAAAATGTAACAATATTGTCAATTTAGTCCTATGACGTCATGGTAGATTTATATAGGCAACATTGAAGATTTATATCATTGACATCCAACTGAGATACAATAGAAACTATGATAAATTTTTAGCAGAATACCTACCTTTGTTACAATGATTAGTGTATTAAAATTCAATAGTAGGTACTTTTAATTATAATTGCGCAAAAATTGGCTGAAATAACAGAATCGGGGGGCAGATCCATCAATGCAATAGTGATTGAGTAAGACAATCCAATTGGCTACACAAGATATTGTTTTTATCATAAAATTTTCATTTTAAATTTTAGCTCAACGAATGAAAAATGCTCACACGTACATTTTTTAAGAAATTAATGTATAGTCGTACAAGGATCTTTTGGCGCGTGACATCCGTCTCCGTCATCCACGCGCCAAAAGATCGTTGTAGGACTTTAAGTGGGTTTCTCTGCTGCCGTCAATGATAACTGTGACGGACCTAGAATAAGACTGAAAAAGTCTCGTTTTAATACGGTCATAGATGCAATGAGGTTGCATAAAGGTTGCCTGAGTTCTGAAATAGTCACACCTTTCTATCCGGAACATAATTGAAAGAAGAAAGAGGGAAAGAAAAAGAATTCATTCCAGTAGATTACACCTACACATTTATAAAAACTTAAGAATAAAGCACTACATCCAAAATTTTGAGCAGGACGCAATTAGGTCTGCGAAAAGAATCCAACTCAGCATATGATGCTGGTATACTATTAACAATTAATATGGAGGTAGAAATGGTACTAAGTACCGTGGCGGGCGGTGGTACATTCCCGGGTGAACACTAGGCTCTTACCAACTGTACTATAGGATTGCATTATTTTTTTACTAATTTAATAAAATAACGTAATTCGTCGAATTTCTCATAATAATAAACGTTTGAGTTCTCTGGATACTGTTGTTGGTATCAGAAAACTCAGTTCAGTCCCTATCACTTCCCCTTCTCAGCCCCGCAATAGGCTAACATGACTGAGGTCTCCACTACACTTCTATTTGCCTTCAGATGTGAGGCTTTTTATTCAATGTACTTAAATTAGACAATACTCTCATATTTATTAAAGTAAACATTTTATTGCCCTTAATCTGTATCTCTACCTTTTCCTCCTTACCCTAAGGTTGTCTGGAAGAAATCGCTCTTTAGCGATAATACCGCCTATTGTATTTAATTTTGTTATATTATGTCTCTTTTATGTTTCTCTATATGGGGTACAATAAAGAGTATTATTATTATTATTAATTTTATACAATGTATTTTGTGACCTAATTCCTAAATCATAACCGAAGTCCCGAAACTGACAACCCTACTTTTAACAAGGTTTAAATTCGAAGTCTTGAAAGCTCACTTTCCCTCTCTTCGGAAGTTCGTTGCATTTTTCACTTCGCCCGTCCGCCGCGACTTTCACTCGACGAAGTTCGAGATAAACCTCTGAAAGCTTCGCAGCATACAAAAGTAGATGCAATGCCTCGAGGAAAAGTTATGTTATTATTACTGACAGTGTTTCGTGGTTGAGGCGTTCGACGTTCTATTTTCAAATCTTTGTTCGATTTAAGAATGAGTTTTGAAAAAGGAATTAATATTTTTGTTATTATTTTTTTATACACAAATCTTGATTTCTAGAAAATACAGTTGATTTTAAATACCCAAAATTGTGTATCAAATGTAACGGATAATCTCGCTATCTACATTATTATGTTGTTATGTCTATATCTGTGTAAGTCTATATTTACAATATGTTAGCAATATTGGTAGAATTTTTTTCGTAAAATTTTTAGAAGTTACCTACTCAATTAACATGACTGTCTCAATAAAAACAGGTACACTTTAATATTATTATGGCTAAAGTACCTACCCAAGCTTTTTTACAACTATGTAAACTTTCGTAAAACTATTGATTACGGAGAACATAAGTATTACTTATTTCTAAATAAAACGCAATAATGAAAACTTATTAATAAAACAATTTACACTTATATCTGCAAAATATTTCCAATTTCACAATTCACATTTTTTTACTGTTACCCAATCTCGACTAGTAGTGCCCTCTATGTCCCGCACGTTAACGTTAGTTCATTGCTACTCGTCAATAGATGGCGCTGCATAATTTCTAACTGGATAACTTTTACGTACATTTTCATCCAATTAGAAAATTGGATGCAAGTTAGATTGAAAATCAACAGTAGTTTATCCCCAATAAATATTAACAAGATATATTTTTACAGCTTGATACACAGCTGGAAAAAGATTTAGCCCCGAAATTAAGTTACTAACTGTTTCGGGGATCAGAGTACCTACCTAATATTTGTTACAATATAAAATATGGCAATAAAGTCATATTTATTTATTTATTTATTGAAACTTTATTGACCACAATAAAATATTACGGTACAAATGGCGAGCTTAATGCTAAACTGCATTCTCTACCAGCTAACCATTGGGCCAAACAGAGATACACGAATAGCGGTTATAACTGACGTATTATAAAATTATAAATAGGTATACATATATACTATGATTTTATATACAGATACTAATAAATATAATATACAAATAAATATTATAGATACTATATATATACATATACATACACATATATATAATTATATATACATACACAATATATACGAGACATATTATATAATAGATGATGATTAACTTGTCGCTAGATTGTAACTTTCCAGCAGATGAGCACGTAACTTATTTTTAAAAGTAAGCTTACCAACGGGTCTTCTAATTTTCTCGGGGAGCAAGTTCCACGCACGTGCCGCTTGGACGGTGAAGGAGTGAGAAACGAAGCCAGACCGGTGCAACGGAATAGAGAGGACAAAAGACTCACTAGACCGAAGCTGCCGTTCATGGGAAGAACATAAGTATTGGAATTTGGATGTTAAATAATCCGGCGAAAGGGGATCAAAGAGAATTGAGAACAGTGAGCAAAGCATCCGAAGTCGCCGTCGCTCGCGGATTGGAAGCCATTTAAGCTTTGAGCGAAAAGCAGAGATATGGTCATACTTACGCAGACAGAAAACAAAGCGAACGGCATTATTTATGAGTCTATCCAGCTTGTTTAAAAGAGCCTCATTCAAGTCTAAATAGCACACATCACCATAGTCGATGATCGGAAAAATGAGCGCTTGAACTAGATAAGCCTTTGTATCAGTAGGCAAGAAGTGCCTGAGCCGATTCAGAGTCGTGAGTGACGCAGTCGCAACACGGCAGACTTCGGTGACTTGCGCATTCCAGCTAAGGTTGCTGTCGATGAAGATGCCGAGGTCTTTGACACTAGAGCAATATTTGATAATGTTATTTTCAAACATGACAGGTGCCACCGAGTTCATATCCACTTTGACCGTCTGCCGTGCACTACCGATTATGATCGCCTGGCATTTACTAAGATTGATATTGATCCCGAATTTGTGAGACCAGCTACTGACATTGTCGAGATCAGCATTGATTTTCTTTACTGCACTATTTATGTTTGCAATATCGGTATGGGTGTAAATTTGCAGATCGTCAGCGTAAAGATGGAAAGAGCAACCAAGAAGAGGAGTGAGAAAATTAATAAAGATTGAGAAAAGTAAGGGCGATAGAATACCACCCTGAGGAACACCAGAGATGAGATCGCACCAGTCAGACAGACAGCCTTCCAACTTGACAGCCTGTTGACGGCCGCGAAGATATGTGGAAAACCATCCCATAGCAGTAGAAGAGAACGGAAGTCCCGCAAGGAGAGCAAGGAGGATATCATGGTCAACCATGTTAAATGCGTTCGAGAAATCTAATAAAACCAAGATTGTAACCATTTTACCCTCCATACTCTCTCGGATGTCCTCGGTTATCTTAAGCAGGGCAGTGGTAGTACTATGTCCAGGTTTAAAACCAGATTGAAACGGGCTAAGCAAGTTGTGTTCATTGATAAACGTGGACAATTGCCTGTGCACGATGGCTTCCAACACTTTTGAAAGGTATGGCAATAGAGATATCGGCCTGTACCCCTTTAAGTCACCAGGGCAAGTAGATTTCGGTATTGGGATTACAAGCGCTTTTCGCCATAAAGAGGGAAATTCCCCGGTAGTCAATGAGAAATTAATTATGTGTGTGATCACAGGAAGAAGGAATTGGAGTACAGGCAAAACCATAGCTCTACTTATTCCGTCGTACCCCACTGCACCCGACTTAATTGATAACAGAACTTTACGGACCTCCTCCACCGCAATGGGAGAAAAAGAAAACTGTTCAGAAGCAGAGAGAGCCATGGAAGTAATTTCTGAAATGGTAGAAGATTTGACAGTAGAACTAAGAAGAGACGAAGAAGTAAAGTAATAATTGAAGTCATTAGCCGTAAAATCGCATTTCTTGGCCTGGCCAGAGGTTTTGCCAATATCATTAACATAACGGTATTCAGGATATTCAAAATATCGATATTCAGCATATAAAAAGTGTAATAATGAATACCTTCAATTTTGTTCAGAATTAATACAACGCATTTACTGTAGGCGTTCTTTTCTTGGAAAAAGCAATACAGAGCGATCCTAGGCGTCTTACAGACGTCGTAGAATTTTGAAACATTTTAGATTTATACATATAAAGTTTAATGATAATCGTATTAACCGTCTGTGAAATTGAAACAACGACAATAATATTTTAATAGAACGATTATCGAGATAATAAAAAAGACTATTTTAATATGTACCTAACTTATAACATCAGACGTAACATAAATATGTTGTAACTTAATTAGGTAATATGAAGTTTTATTTGCATAATATGATGAGTAGTAGGTAAGACTTATAAGGCTGTAGTTTGGGAAAAATGCCTTGAGCA
Organism: Hesperia comma; assembly: GCA_905404135.1. Taxonomy (NCBI): domain Eukaryota; kingdom Metazoa; phylum Arthropoda; class Insecta; order Lepidoptera; family Hesperiidae; genus Hesperia; species Hesperia comma. The sequence continues at coordinate 14,824,600 of FR990029.1, read as the reverse complement.
TTTCACCCATACGTATATTCTACCCGCAAAATTAGACGACTGTCTTGTGTCAAACTTAGAAGCTAGAAGTAGGTACATACAACAGTAGCGCCTTAATTTTTTTATAATCTAATGTTGAATTATTATTTAGATGACTAATATTAAAATACTTACTCAAATGAATTATTCAAAGGTGTCACAGATAGCTGCGTATTTTTTGTGTGATCGCATTCCATCCCTTTCTAATTATACTGGTAGAGTCAGAGGTAGGTACCTACCTATGTGAAAAGAACAAAATTAAACTTATTAAGATTTGTTTAAAGAAAACAAGAAAAACCGGCCAAGTGCGAGTTGGACTCGCGCACTAAGGGTTCCGTACCATTATGTATAAAAACGCCAAAAAAATCTGGTCTGTTGTATGGGCGTCCACTTAAATATTTATTTTATTCTATTTTTTAGTATTTGTTGTTGTAGCGGCAACAGAAATACATCATCTGTGAAAATTTCAACTGTGTAACTATTACGGTTCATGAGATACAGCCTGGTGACAGACGGACGGACGGACGGACGGACGGACAGCGAAGTCTCAGTAATAGGGTCCCGTTTTACCCTTTGGGTACGGAACCCTAAAAACGCCTCGTATTTATAGTGAGACTAGTAAATCCGCCCTCGCTTCGCTTCGGGAAACCAGTCCCTTCAAAAATCTCTATAAATTTTAACAAATTATGTTATTCCGATGTCTAACCTACTGCAAAGTTTCATGAAAATCCGCTCAGTAGTTTTTGCGTGAAAGAGCAACAAACACACACACACACACACACACATACATCCTTACAAACTTTCGCATTTATAATATTAGTAGGAAGTAGGATATTAGTAGGAAGGATAGGACTAGTAGGAAGTAGGAAGGATAGCCAAACTAAAACCTTCCATGGGTTACGAGTGTAAGGACATTAATCAAATAATCATTACCTAAGTAATACGAAATAAATCCAACTGGCACTCAATTCGAGTCAAAATCGCGAACTCGGCTACTGAGTCAAAATCTATATCTCTTCACCCACTCCAACAAAATTCAAACTCACAAAAAGAAACACATAAACGTTAATTTCCATTTATATCTTTTGAAGTGTACAGTGTGCCCAACTTATCTCTGAAATAGCAAAAATTGGAACTAACGAAAAGCAAGTCATTCATAAGTACGTTGTGGTCATTCATCTGTCAGTTACTAGTGTGCAATGATTGGTCAAATGAATGTCAAATGCGTCCGACAGCGCCTCTTTCGTTTCAATCTTAAGTTGGGTTTACTATACATCCAATTTTTTCTGTCAAAACACGAAGCCGACGTCGGGTAATTCGTTCGGAAAAGCCACAAGAACGCGACTTTCGGAATAGGTATCTATTTCGGACCGCCGCCGGACCCGCGTCACATTGTCACGCGCGCCCCCTAGGACTTGTTGCTGCAAGCGATAAGAGCTAGCGGGTAATCACAACTCTTCCCGATACTCCATTTCCATCAATCCTTTAACATTATTTTAGAAATAAGGTAGCAAACGAGCGTGCACAACCCTTTCGCTGCCGCCCATGACAACTGAAACCGATCTAGAATAACACTAATAGGACTAAGATGGGCGTATTTAAAAAGTTACATGCAGATAAATAACCAAATTACGAATGCCGCGCTATCTGATTGTCATCGTTGCCGACTAACGTTTGTAACTCGAAAGGCATTACCGAAAAAGAAGCATTTGCTCTTAAGCAAGGCTCAAGCGCTCAGGCGGAATAAGATAAATCGTTTAGCGACTGACTTGAAGCCAGTGGACATCGTTACCTGCAGGTAACCTATCTATTGTATCATCAGAAGCAATTTCGACCGCTTCTTCTTTGTTTTATATTGTTAAACAGCCGTTGGGAGCAACACGCATTTTCCGTTCTCGGAATACTGGACCAGACCCCTGACAGATCACCAGTGTTTTAAGTGGCCGCGGAACCTGTCTTTACTTGCGTAAGGATTATGTTAACAGTATAACTATTAAATCTTTAATATTATTACTGGTATTTTTGCTGTGTTTATTATCTTTCCGTAAAGCCTGGCCTGCTAACTTCCACATTCTTATTTAACTTGTGGTGTTTCTGCTGGGAGCTTAAGTGTCAGTAATTTCCTTCTTCCTTTTTTCTGTAGTCAATGACGTCTTCAGATGATTAACAGGTGAGCCGCATCGATGTATATCAACAAATAAAATTTACAATATGGCGTAATCACTTACTGTCTGGCTTTACAACACCTTTTTCACAATTATTTAAAAAAATACCAAGGTGAAATGGTTAATTACATAATAATGTTAATCCTGACATTTCTTATTATTGAATTCATTTTTAAATACAATTAATTACTTTTTTAACTGAATAAAAAGAGTTACCTCATCAAGTCGGCACGTATACCTACCTAATTATAATTTTATATCAGACCAAGCGTAACTTACTGATTACATCAATTTTAATAATTCTTTCCTTAATAGATAAGGTATACTGCAAAATTGGTCTCATAAATGTTTTAACATAAATTCTAACTTTTAAAAAATAGTAAATGATTGCGTTTTCACTAATTTGTTAAAAAATATAATGTTAATAGTATATGACTATGCACTGCACTATCAAATAGGCCTAGTCTAATAATATTACATGAAAATGTTCTGAATAAACAAATAAACTCGTTCAATCAACGCTGCCGCTTACAAATCGCGCCACACACGTACCCTACCAAACCAACATGTACACACGGAGGGATATTTCTTCAACTCGTGTCGGCTACGTGTGTAAACACCGCCTGTCATGTTACAAAAAACGGGTTCCGTACAAAGCAATTTGCGGACTAATATAAGCATAGCTTGAGGACGCTTGTCACTTCAAGGTTAGAGAGCGCGTAAGAGAATGAAAGTTACTTTTTTATTTAATTATGGTAGCAAACGAGTATGCAGCGCCATCCTTCCTTGCCTATGACTACTATGAATTAGACTTAATTTAAGGACTAGGATGGCTAGTGCAGTTACCACATGGTGTCAGAATATTAGTTGGTTATTGTTAATAAGTGTGAGGTCTGCTTGACTGCATATTAATTGCTTTTGAGGACGAATAAAATTAGCTACAGTATTTAACAGTGGTTTAAGCGTCGCAATACTAAACATGTGGGTCATGGTTCAAATCCTGCACGTTAATTAGGTGAGTGTTATAAATTAATGAAGCTTTGGTGAAGGAATTAAAATCGAGGAAACCGGCACATCTGAGAGTTCTCCATAATTTCCTTATTATTGAAGTCTACCAATCCTTATTTTGGTCAGCGTAGTGGGTATTGCTAGAATCCCTCACATTTAAAGACATGAGTTCAGGTTTGGTTGTAATGGTGATAATTATGTATTAATTACAAAGACTGGCCAAATGTAATTATGATTTCAGGTTACAATTTAATTAGGCGCATGTTTTCCGACACGTAATAATGATTACGAATTATGATTACATCTGGGGGCATGGAAAGGCTCCGAAACGCACTGACAGGGGATTTTCGGAGACTCCTGACGCGTAATTTTTGAGTTATCTCTACTTATCGATTTTCAAGGCAGTTTTTTGTAAAAAGATATTTATGTTTTCAATGCAAAGGTACAAGTGCATTAAGGCTTAGTATATTATACTATAAGTTTTTTTATATAAAATAATTACGTATAGTCGTCACGCCACCTGATGGTCAGTGACCGTCGCCGGCCATCAAAGTCAATAATATCAACTCAACGAAAGTCAGATCGATGAGCTAAACGGACTGGAAGCAAGTATTAAGTAGTTAGTAAATTGTGAGCATGAAAGAAAATATTAGGTAAAAAGCTCAAATTCGAGCTTTCAAACAGTACTTAAATGAAATTAAAAAGTTTTAAACTTTTCTGTGGATAAAACGCGCGAATGAATCACAAACATTCATTATATCGTATCTACATTTTTACAACCATTCAAGGTAAGTAGGTATAATAATTACTAATGTGCTTCAACAAGGGGTGTAAAACATTTTTTAACTTTCAAATGTTCTTCAAACTTTTTATCATTGTCTTAGTTTACTTATAGAACCTTAATTTTAAAAATTATATTTAAACTTAATGAGAAGTTTAAATATAATTATTTATTAATACGAGAATATAATAACCACAGTTTATTACGTTTAGTAAACATTTTTATTACATAATGAAGATAAACAGTATGATTATTAATTTTATTAAAGGTAAGAAATGTTTACCTGCAAGTTAAATAGCTTGTTGATTAGTTTTATTCATAAGACATCATATATTATGAAATGCAATGCAATTAGCATCATATAAAAATAATTTATACATAACTGCATAGCTAAACCGTGAGAAAATCTAACCATTGCAAAATAACTGGCAAAATTGAAATCAAAACTACACAATCGTACAGAAGCCATGGGTCGATCCTACCACGTCCCCATTTACTGTCCGCAAAGACCACGCTATGCTAACATCGACCTTATGATTGTTATAACAAGGTTGAGTTTGGTGTGTAGCAAGCGCGAGTTATAATGTTTTTTGTTATTCGGGTCCGTTACAGGGTGGACTGCCCATTGCGAGGGAGACTGCCCGCAAAGGGTCGGTCGACTCGTGCTGCCTTTGAACGCGTTAGTCGACTTGACTGGTTTAGTTACAAGTATGGCGGCAAGTTATACAGATTGAAAGCAAGGTCTATGGAAGGTCTAAGAATATAATGGAGATTATTAATTGGAGTAACAATGTAGTATCAAATATCGGGTATTTTTTTCTGGTTTTCGTAAACATGATGTTGGTTTTTCTTTTGACTATATTTGTTTTAGTTTTCTATACCGTGATATTTTTTGTAAATTAGGGAAAAACAATCTTGTAATTTAAAAAAATCTAATCTATAATTTACCATACCTACGATAACTGCTATGGAGTTCGCTTATCTGGAGCCAATTTCGAGCGTGTTATCCTATCCTACTTCCTATCCTACTTCCTACTAATATTATAAATGCGAAAGTTTGTAAGGATGTATGTGTGTGTATTTGTTGCTCTTTCACGCAAAAACTACTGAACGGATTTTCATGAAACTTTGCAATAATATAGCTTAGACATCGGAATAACATAATTTGTTAAAATTTATAGAGATTTTTGAAGGGACTGGTTTCCCGAAGCGAAGCGAGGGCGGATTTACTAGTTTAGTCATAGTTATCAAAATATTGCACTATCATCGGCCATCTCTGCATAAATTTTTAAATTAATAAGATTTCATTAAGTTGAAAATCAGTCGAAAATCAGTTGAAAATTTCTGTTACATAGGTACAGGTCAAGGTAACAAAACGGTGTTAAAACAGTTACCTGTATGATATTCTGTTAAACGGTCATTTAGTAAGATTCACTCAGTAAGATACTTTAAACGACAGTTAACGCACATAATATTATTGATTTAACTATGTATTAGTTCCAGTCCAGTGAGCTAGCCAGTGAGGCGGCTAGGGCCACTCATCGTGCATACATTACGGGCAGACATCGCAAACCTTTGGCCGGATTAAATTAGTCGCTTGTTTCTATTTTTTGTTGCTGTACCTATCGATCTAGTGATAGCCTGTTGAGGTTCTGCGGGGTTCTGGGATCAAATCCTGACAGCTTTTCTGAATTATACAAAGTTCAATGTAGAGGAGGTTTTTAATTCGTCGGATTTTTTTACTACCTACATTATTTTGTACCTATAGTTTCATGTTTTTAAACAGTCCTGGTACCTACTATGCAAATTGAAGGAAATACTTAATCAAATGTTATACAATATACAAGACAATTTTGGTATTTACAGCAGTAGCTCAAGCTGAATTTTTGATGGACCCTCAATTTTAAAGACACGTCTGCAGCAGCTTCAGGTTATAGTCAAATAGAATCAAAATAAAACTTCTAGACTATTTTTACGTAATCAACTTACCTTAAAAATACCTTCCTTATTTCTTTCTAAAAAAGTATCTATCTATTAAACTTAAAAATCCATATCAATCTTTCCAGTGGTCACTTGTCTTCTGTTGACCAATAATTTCCTATTCATAATCCTCAAATAACTTCTAAACCATCTCACTCATACCTTAACCTCTCACGAACAAACGAGGCAGTGTCCGATCCGAATGTTTTAATAAAAACAACATGTTTTGTGAAGAAATGAAAAAGGCCTTTGGACCGGTAAGTAAATAGCTCCGGTGTAGGTGGTCGGACGACTTCGCTTTTATTACAACGAAGGGGCAAGGGTTGCTATATTTGTTTCGGCTACACTACATGTGTTATTAAATATACTGTACGGTATTGCTGTTCAGGTAGAATGCCCAGATCTAATTTCATGGAAATTATATGTGCTCGATATGTTTATGAATAGGAAATATACAAGGGATGTTGGAGTAACTGGGATATTAGATTTCAATTAAAGTTAGTAGGAACTTTAAGTTTTTACGATCTATACTTCTTTATTACTGTCGAAATAGCACCTTTTAAGTCTTGCTATTTGGCCGCGTGGATGGTCTTTTCACTGATTTTTAAACAAATTTTCCACCCATGCCATATTTAGATAAATAGCGCTCAATATCAAAAAAAATCGTTCCTTTCACTTTCCTTCGTTCTTTCAGCTAACAACGTTCATAAATCCTCGCTCTGAATTACTCCAACTGTGCACTGTAATGCCCATTTTAACTTTAGTCAACAACTATGCCACTTCTATCTCTTCTAAACTCAAAAGGGTCACATTTGCAAATAACAGTAGGTACGTACGTATACGTATGTGTGCGGCTGTCCCTCACGCACACACGCACAAAGGGACAAAGTTCGCCGGCCACAGCCTTCTTATATTTGTTTAACACGTGTATTGGAGTCAAACCCTCACTTTGCCATTACCCTCGTAGGATGTTTGTGCAGATTAAATATATTTAGAGCTTTTTTCTTTATACAGGACTAACTGTTGCTGATGTTTTGGGTTTGGTTTAACTTTAACTGATTTTCAAACATATTGTAATTCTTTTTTGACATACATACTTAGGAGCGACATGTAAATCCATTCCTACAAGACGTGTGATTCTAATAAAAAACCGGCTTCTTTTAAATATCTAATTTTCGCAAAATGAAAAATGTGTAGATGGGTACCATAACAAGGTCGATATACGATTTTTGACAGAATGTTTTCACATCTACCTATAATACCTTTGTTTTACGACATACATAAGTTATACGTTATACATACCTAGTGCCCGCAGTCCCCAAAATTACTCAAATTACTCGATTACCCACTTAATTATTACACGATAACTCGATTACACGGAACTTGTAAGATAAATTTACTAATAATTATAAATTAGTCCCCACACTTTCTAATCACAGTATTTACTCAATTATCTAAACGTCGCCGCACTAATGAAGGCATGGGAACATATAAAAGTATCTAAAGCCGGCATGTAAACAGAGGTTCGATCTAATAGGGCCTCGTGAGTCTCTCAAACGCTCAATCAAAATGATAGGTAATTCAGTTAAACAACCGCTGGACGAATAGCTTCCCCACGTGTACACTCGCTGACAGAAGTGGTACATTATTAATTACGATTATGTACGTATGTATGTATGTTACGTTATGATTGTAAGGTTTCGATCTTTGAAAAGGAGACCTGCTGGATTGGAATCCTGCCTACCTTTCATTTACACAGATATTCGTATTATAAATGAATTCATCCTTGTTTCGGTGAAGAAATAAATCGTCAGGAAACCAGCTCACTTCTCCTTATCCTGAAATGTGTCAAGGTTATCTACACCTCACAGGATCCCGAACACAGTAGTGGTACAGTCTATGGCAATTGTGACGATAATGTTGATGTACTAGTGTGCTGAATAAATTAACGTTATTAATCCGTTACAAAATCCCGAGAATGTTTCGTTAAGCTACCCGAATTAAAACATTCAAATGATTATGTTCACATTTAAAAATACAATGCTTCTATTAATTCGCCTGCACAACTATATTTTTTTATAATATACAAGTGTTACTTACTAAGTGTTCTTTTATCAGCTTCACACGAAAGCGCTGTAAAATCAAAGCTAATTACACGATTAATGGTGTCCCGTTACAAAAAACTGATCATGTTCGTGATCTGGGTATTACCATCGACGCTAAACTAAGTTTTAGTCGCCACATTGACAATATTTGCAGATCTGCACGAAAAATGCTTGGTTTTATTTTTAGGAATGCAAAAACCTTCAAAAAACTTAGCACTAGGATTACCCTTTATAACACCTTGGTCAGGAGCAATTTAGAGTACGGCACGGTTATATGGAACCCTCATTACCAAATTTACAAGGACCGCATAGAGAGCATACAAAAGAAATTTACAAAATTTTACTCAACGGGACAAGACAAGAACCTACCATACAGCAAGCTACTAAAACGTTTCAAATTTCATACACTCTTAGACAGACGAAAACTACACGACTTGGTATTTTTGTATAAACTTTGTAACGGGATTATGAACAATCCGAAATTGCTGAGCCAGCTTTCTTTTAATGTTCCCTCTCGTTTGCCACGGAATCCCATTTCATTATTTTCCCAAAAAACATTTCGATCCAATTTGGGTAAAAATTCTATAGTGCCTAGATTAAGCAAATTATATAAAGAAATCTCAAATAAGGATAAATCTATTGATATTTTTAGTGACAGCTTGAATGTAAATAAACGTAAAATCTTAAAAATACTGTAAACATGTTTTAACTTTCTAATTTGGATTTTACATATATTAATTTTAATTTTGTCTTTGTTAGTGTAGTACAATTTCATCACCCCTTTTTTTCCATTGCTATTGTTATCGTACTGTTTAGTCTATTTTTGCATGCTGTAACTGCCTTTAAGTGAGATTATATGTTTTCTAGCTACCTATGGACTGAAATGTTATTCATGTTTGACATATAATTTTGTTGGCGGTTCTGTTTAAATAAATAAATAAATAAATAAAAGTGCCCATACGAGTTACTTGATAGTAAGAGACGACCGTTGACCATGGTAACAAAAAGACTTTGGTGTTTAGCAAGAAAGATGAAAATAAAGTTATGCTATGCCTTCTTGCCAGCGTTTTTGAGAACAATAGGTGTTCACAAAGGGACAACTTGTTAATTCTACGTCGAAACACATAAGTTGCAACCAACGAAAGAGCATTGTCTACTCGGCTGTACCCATCGCAACGCAGACCACTACACGTATCTCTAATTAATCCTGTATCGCTGTCTCCTGAGCTGTGCTCCCGTAGGATGACCCCATCCGAACTCGCAGTAGCGATGTTTACCCGTACCTACCTTTTTAGATTGCGCTTACAGCTCAATAGATTGTTTCGATCAAGTTTATTGACAAAATTAAGCGAAATTGGGAGCGATTTGGAGCTGAATAGTGAACTGAGTGTGACAAAATATAGTGTAAACTCGTGTGGTGCAAAGATGATCTTTGTATTATACTAGTAGCAGCACTTATTTCTCCATGTTTCTAACGTGGTTACCGACGCCCATGGACATTATTAACACTTAAGATATCACGGATACGTTGCTGAAAGAAAAAATATCGTGGGATTTGCAATATTTCTTGCTCTACAATACTGCGACGTTAATTCGTATAAAAAAATAATATCTACGGCTGATTTTACTCGTAACAAGTAGGAGGCAGTTTACTAAGCAGTTAAAATACCTTATACCCTACAATTTAATAAACACTGTCAGGAATTAACGAAGTGATACAAAACCCTGGGACCTTATTGGGAAGTATGGAGATGGGCAATAGCTTCGTCCGTAATTCCGCAAGTTGCACCATGGAGAAGTTTGGCTGAAATCCTAGATGGATTACTTTAACACACTTTATCTCAGATAAACAAAGTTACTTCATTATGATATTATGATAACCTTTAGTCTCTTCAGCCTATCCTCTGAACATTACTTTCATCTTAGTAACTTCGCGACCTATTTTTACCCACAAATCGTGGAGAGAACTATCGTCCAACATTTGCTATCAATAATGTATGGGCCGGTGGGCAAAGGGTGATCGATGGTACTCCTAATTTATCCCCAAACCCCTGAGGCCGTATCGATTACCCAAGTTCGAACATCAGCTTTTTGTAACTATCACTCTGGAGAATCAGTTCCCAAGTTTTGTTTAAGTAATTGCCGTGTGGGAACGTCCTACTCGTCTTCGGGTTACTAGTTTAGTGTTAAAATCTTTGCTAGTGTCAAACCTAGACATGCGTCTAGAATTGTCCAACTATACTTTAAAACTAATCAAATAATCACATTACCAAAACGAAACCAATATAAAACCAAAAAACATTACCACTAGTTTCCCTGATTATTCATTACCCTAGTAGCTTAAAAGCCAATGTTCCTTTCTTGTTTCTTGCCCGGCAAAGAATTTGTGATGCCTTTGGTTCTACTTATGTCCAATTGAAGACGATGACTACTAACCATCAGGTAACTCATGTGCTCATTTGTCGACCACATCATGTTCGTGACATTCATGACCGTTCTTAACATTACAATTAAATATGTTACTGATATGACCGGGAACAAAAGCATAGAAACGTAGACAGAAAATAAAAATAAATGTATCTTGGAGGATCTATTGGATTAAAACTCGAATGTACAGTAAATAGTGGTAGGTAGCGGTTATAGCCTTGTGGTTAAGAATTCGGCCTCTTATTCGGAGGGTCCGGGTTCGAATCCCAGGGCACGCATCTCTGACTTTTCGGTGTTACGTGTGTTTTAAGCATTCAAATGTAATTTGCTACAAAAGATGAAAAAAAATCATGAGAAAACCTGCATTCCGGAGAGTCCGCGAAACTCAAAGGTATTTGAAGTCCGCCATTCCGCACTTGGCCAGCGTGGTGGACTATGGCCTTAACCTTCTCTTCTGAGAAGAGACCCGTGCTCAATAATGGTCCGTGATGGTTTAAAATGATACAGTAAATGATCAATTACACTTTTATAACATGTAAACATAGATACCATAAGACAAAGAGCTTTAGGACCACCGTTGCAAAGTCTTATGTTACCAACAAAATATAGTATTTCGTGAAGGATCAGTGCGGCGTGCCTTCAGTCATAATTCCGAACATCGCAATTAATACTTGAGTAAGGTTATCCATTGAAACGTGCCCTGGCCCTAGGGATGACCCTTGCTTAACGAACCTTGCTCATGCTGAAAGAGGTTCTGTTAGAATTTAATTTATATACATTTAATGAACTTCACTAGTCCTGTATAAAGAGTTATGGAGGTTACGTGATATTGCTGTATGTATCGTAAGAGCGTAGGATGCATACGCTTATTATGGCCATTAAAGTACAAAATAATTTTGAGGAAAAAATGTAAAGTAATAGGTATAACTTGTTACTGTTTGTCGAGCTTTTTGTTTTTGTTGTCGAGCTTTGGATGTAAGGTAGCAAATAAGCTGCCACTACCGCCCATGATTTTGGCAATGATAACGGTGACTAACCTAGAACAAGACTCTATTAGACATAAGCTCGTTCTAATTCGATCACAGATGCGTGCGCTACCTTTATGGACTAAGATAGTCGCCTCAAAAAGTGTAACCATACCTTCCTGTCTGGAACGAAATTGCTGTTAAGTACCGTGGCGAGAGGTGGTGGTAACCAAAATAGTATTTAGCAGACTAATCTTTTATACTTACACTCTTACACATCACAAGAGTAACTTCAAATTTTACTACATCGTCCTTTATACATACAAGTAATTCCGAAACGTTTCTTACTGCGTATGTAACTACAATCCCACGTGGCGTACGGGTAAATATATGCTCATAAAACGGGTAACGAGGGCACTTAACGTTACCTGAAGGATACATTATTGGGGCCTCTAAAACAACATTTTTACATTGGGTCGTCCGCGCGCATATTTTATTGCGGGTTGGCTGGATGACCCTTGGACTTTGTAGACTTCAACAAAAATAGACAGGACGTTTTAAAGTAGTGTAATTTTTTGCATCACTTATAGAAGCACTGTCTAATGTAGTGGACATATATGTTTCTAATACATTAAGACATTTTGTAACCTATGAATATGGTTGGATTGTAGTAAGGGACTTTATCCAACCTATAGTACAAGCTGACTTCTTCTGCTTGAGAAGCTTTATGTATCCTAGAGTTCATGTAAATTTCTGATCATGGAATACGTTGCTATGACCGACCCTAGGATGAACAAGAGGAGCAGTCGCCAACAGTATTAGGATAGTGTGTCGACATTGGTGAGCTTGCTGCAAAAGGCTTTTGAACTCTTGCACCATAAAAGTTAACCTGATCGTGAGATAAAAGCTTCTTGCTGCCACTGAAAGATTTGCTTGCTTCTATCCTGATCCAGGGCTAAATATCAGGTCTTGTCTCTTGTTAGTAGTCGTTGGGCAGTAGCTTCAACCTGTATCATCTTTTTCCTGGTTCTTTGACAGAATAAGATTTTAAGCCCACTTTTCAGATCGCGTTTTTTTTTCAGGATAACGCAGGAGAACTATAGTCAGTCTTTCATAGGCACAACACCTTGCTTAGAATGAAACCCAGGACTCATTGGATTATTGTGTCATGAGAGATTTTACATTACATTTTATATGTTAGCAAACGAGCAAGCAGCACCACCCTTCTGCTGTCACACATGACGATCATACCCGACCAAAACGAGAGTTTTCCTATCTACTTATGAAAATTATTCTGACCATTCTCAAGATTTAGTACACTGTAGGATACCTGGCCGGTCCCTAGAGGGCACGCTGATAGACGGACGGCCGCGTAAGGGTTAACTTGAGGCAAGGATAAATATTTGATAGCTGCTCCGGTTCGCTTTGCCTTTTACGTTATCTTGTTTTAAAGTTTCTGCGCTAGGTATATACATTACTAATATACTCGGTAGAGTTGGTGACGGTAACTCATTTCTAGGTACTACCACTACGCGTTTTTAGCTATAGGTACGCGTAGTTGTAGCTTACCCCTTTATAAAGTAATATTAATCAAGTAAATATGGATATTTTTATGCGCATTACCATTATTACCTATGTCATAATACCCACATAAAATAATTTAGAATTTTTACATTTGCCAAGCGTCTCGCGAACTCGCGACGGCTCATTTTTGTTGTTGTTGAAAGTTCTTTCAACCGATATGAAAAAATTATAAGATTTATGATGAACTGTATTACGTGCTAGTGAATTTGTAAGAAACCTGAAACAAAATTCCTAAACCTTCAGTTTACGTGACCAACTAGTACCCACGTAGTCCCTCTTTCACAAAAGTCCATTTTTAAAGACTTTTTTTACAATAATTACTATTTATTTATATTATTTTTTTCCTCGTGAACAAGAAATTATACCTTTTATTTGAGAAATAACACGTTCTCTAGGTAGCCAAGCCTAATACCGTTTAGCTGACAAATACAAAACAGTACGTGAGAATTACCCGGAATTTTATCCCGGTCCGGCCCTAATCCCGCGGGACAGCGTCCGAAAACTTTACCTCTGACCCTTCCCACACAAATATATAGCGTTTGCCTATATTCCCCATAGTTTCATATTAAATCATGATTGAAACTTTGGGTAAGGAAGTTGGGATAAGTTTGGTAAGTTGCATTGTATTTTTTATATAATGTTATAATAAATATGTAAAATATAATAAGAAAATGTTAATTATTCTTATCTCAAAAATCATTGGCTTTCAACCCATCAATGACTAACTACAGCGCACATGTAGGTATTGATTTATATTACTTGTCAAAATGTCTTTCTCTTACGATTAAAGTTTTGTTGGTATGAAATGGAATTTTATACACAGGTTTTATTTAGGTTCTACATTAGGAGCGTATTAAAATATTTCAAAGCATAATATGGATATTTACCTATAAATAACCGAGTTAAACCACCCACGCTTCTTTGTGGCAACGGTTACCATAGCGACAAAAGTAACGTAATATAATGAAGTAACAAATCGGAAGCCTATCCTTTTTTAGGACGCTAAAATGTAGGTGAATAAAATTCCCAAAAATAGATCTACAAAAATTTTGCAAGATATTAATTTGTTTGGAAGTTCAGATATTTTTAATTTCACATATTCGATCAAATAAAAGTTTTTGTAAATAGGAACATAGCTACTTTCAATCATTGCAACCAATTGTCCCACTGATGGGTACGAGACTCCTCTGACAATGTGCGGGTTCAGATCATGAATTACCACACTGGCCCAGTGCAGGTTGAAGGAGTTAACAATTTTTGTGAACTTTAAGGAGAACTCACATTTTACTTCATCGAAGCAAGTACTTGAAACTAATTGAATTCTAAAACGCACAAAATTGGAAAATTTGAGGTGCGTGCAGGGTTTTCAACCCGGGTTCGCTGGTTCTGGACTCCAAAGCTTATATATTATACTGTCTATTATTGCTGTTGTAACCTTCTCTTGTAGTCGTTTAAAATATATTTTACACGGCTTACAGTACCTATTCTACGACTGAGCGTTTATCCGTGGGTTTCTTATCTACTTACGACATATATCCCAACGAGTCCCCAGGGTCGCTCCGCCTCTTTACAGCCTGTCAATGACTAGTAAATTTAGAACCGGCCCGCCATTGATATAAATGTTTTTTGTTTTCCCAAAACAACCCTTCAAATTGTAATTTAGTGACGAGCGGTCGACTCGCGCCGCTGCCGCTGCACAGTGGTCCCGCTTTCAAGGAAGGGCGGACATTGGGTTTTACGGCTATTAAGCTGCGTGTAGTAGCATGGTATTGCATGTAATTATATGTTTTTATGATCGATTAAGGTAGATACAATAAAATTACTCTATTAGAATAAAAATAAAAGTAGTTTATTCAACAAAAAATTTTTTTTCAACAAAAAAATTCAACAAAAAAAATATTTTATAGTCAATTAAGGTATACAATGAGTAACTAACACGATTACATAAAAAATATTCAAAACACCATATACTATATATTATGGTAGTCAAAGTCAATGGTAGGTAATATATTTATTACTAGCGGACCGCCCGCGGTTTCACCCGCGTGGATCCCGTTCTCGTGGGAATATATGCATGTATTATACATAAAAACCTTCCTCTTGAATCACTCTACCTATTACAAAAAACCGCATCAAAATCCGTTGCGTAATTTTAAAGATTTAAGCATACAGACAAACAGACAAACAAACAGACGGACAAAAATAGCGACTTTGTTTTATACTATGTAGTGATTAACGTGAGTGTTAGTTATTACTAAAACGTGAGCACATTAAAAAATAATACGAGACTTACGAATTTATGAACAATACGGTAATTTACTAATTAGCTAGCTAAACTATTTATTTTATGGTTTTATTGTTAAAAGGTTAACATATTCAACACCTCTGCTGACAGTACAGACTTCTTTTTTTGTGGAAGTTTTCTTAAATCTTAAACTAGAAATATAAGGATCTGAATTGAGAAGAAGTCTGTACATAAGATCTGTGTTTGTTAGAACTCGAGACATTTTCCTCGTGTGGTCACGCCTATATAGTTTCGCTAATTTATTGCAAGATTCAGCCATTGAGATATTATGTACTAAAGGATTCAGCGGCCTCTTCTGACAACTCGCCGATTGACACTAGAGAATTATCAATTACTTCCGACCCATGAATTAACATTTTATGGAAAGAAGCGGGTAAGTTGTACCATGGATATGTCGTAACAAGGTTCAGGGCAGTTTCTAAGGCATAATTTTTAAACGCAAGGGTATTAATTATGTAACCCTGAGAGCTGCTGAGTGTTACAAGCTGCACTTGACAAACAGCAAACTTCACTTTCGTTCAGCCACTCGCTGTATTTCTCGACGATTCGAAGACGTGATCGGTGGACTGCTTTCCAATATTGCGCTAATCTTGTACAAATATGAGAAATCCTATTTTCCAAGTCATCTGTATTCAAATTTTCAACATTCGGCAGTAGCTGCGTCAGTGTTTGAAAAACTCGACGACCTCTGTCGGCAGTATTTTCGCTCTCCTTAACAGATAGCCAAGTGTCTAACACAAGCATTCTTGAAAAAGAACACTTAAATATTGTACCTTAAACAAGAAAAAAATGCTTAGTTCTTAATGTGAGAATAATTTGTATCTCGTAGCAAGCTCGTAACATTTGCTACGAGCTCTCCACCACTCACAGATGCAGTTCGATGCAGCTAAATTGTCATTAATTTGAAAATAGAGGTATTAACACACATTTTAATACAAAAACCATACGTGAGACTTTATGAGAACATAGTTAAAAGCTTCCATACAGAAACAGTAAAACGATATAAAGTCTTTTTATGTGCCCTGTCGTAGCACGATAATATATACATAAATACAAATGTAAATTGACAAACAATACTTAAAATAAATCATACATACCTTCAACTTGAATATCCATGTCAAACAAATAACTCACAAATAATAAATTCTTTGAAAATACGAGCTAATTAATAACTAATTAGCAGTTCGTAATAATGCTATCAGGAGGTACGTACGATGCGTTCACTTCCGATACAAAAAAAGAAATGTAGCCAACAAATAATTAAAATTTCTTTTATACCTTCAGGTAGTATGACTAATAGTGAGTAATTAGGCGAGGTATCATGACATTATTCAAACATCAGTCTACGAAGCGAATGTCCTACTACGGGACCACTGTGCGCTGCTAAGATATTGGAAGTCCGCTTTTCTGTTGCTACTCAATGTGGTGTTTATGAACTATCCTACTATACATAGATATAACAGGTACTTTATACCTTTTATTTTATTTAAGTATCTAATAGATTTTGTAAACATCAAGGATTAAAGGATTACGTAGGTACCTAAATGAATGACAGTACCGAAAAATGCGCGTAAGTACAATACAAAAATAATGAGTAGAATTTTAAAATAATCGTATCCTAGCAGGTAAATATTAAATTAAAACCTTTATAAAATTGAACACAAAAACTCTCACCTTCGTATTTAAATTGTCTGAAAACGAAAAAAGGCGCTCCTTAAATTAATTACCCTTTTTAAAACTGGCAACATTTTTAAACTGTAATACTTTTGAAAATGACGTTTTTCTTTAAAAGGTTAGCGATGCAGATGTAATTGACGGGGTGAGCTCAGGCGTGCGTCGAATGCGAGCAAATCCGTTTGAAATTTAATATGTCGCAACTGAATGCGCTCAAATATGCATACGCCTTTGCAACGGCTGGGGCGTACTGGAGATACTAATCGATAATGTGTACCTTTATAAATATGGACTCCTGGTAACACCCTCGCTCTACTTCGCAAGACAAACTTATGCTTACAAATAGCGAGAAATCGAAGCAATTATTGTTACTCGTTTCACATTAAAATTATGTTTCTTCAAAATATTGTAATATCAATTATACCAAACAAAAAATGTTAAAAGTTATTGGTGTTCAAAAATGTATGAAAGATTTTAAAAATCTTATTCATCTTACAAAATCATTTTTCGATTTTCTTTGTATCTGAGACAATTTTTTTTTTCGCAAATATTGTAAGTGTCTACACATAATTATGCGTTGTTAAATCAAGGTAAGCTAGGTTTTATAATATTATGTGTTAAGGTCGTTATATTTCTATCTCGTAATGTAAATTTTACATTACAAAATAGATACAAAATTAGATTTTTTATCAGCAAAAAATTAAGCAGGTTCTTTAATGTTATTCGTCATTCATTGATCATTTCACTTACTGTATTGTAAGTAAAAATATTATTTTAAATGCAAATACTTTAGTTAACAAACACATTAAATCCCAATACTTAAAAACCAAAGTGTTTTCACGTCATAATTATGTCGTTTTTAATCGTTTCTTATTCAAATATCGAATGGAATGCACCTGGTGAGAATCGGACAGCCAATCACAAACAAGCACAGACCCTTTGTAACTGGGCACTAAACTTCGCCGACTGACCAATAGTGGACCGGTTTCACCCTCGTTTCATCTTTAATGTCTACGCTTGGCCCGTGTCATCCTGTCTGACCAAGCAATGCAATAACAGGTTTGAATTTAATACATTCTCAATGGACCACGGATGTTGGTCTTCGATAGAATAAACAGTTTTTTGTTGATTCGAAACAGGTACTCGACGCACAAAGGAGATTTTGACACGCGTCATTTGACCACTTAGTGGCCACAACTTGACAATCCGTTTAGTGACGATTTATCTGTTATCTCCCTAAACATTTGGTTTGTGTCGTTTTTTGTCGCGTGCTCAGAACTTGTTTGATTGTGTACGGTAAATTGTTTGGATATAGGTAAAAGGATGAAACGGTTTATACTTTGTGGTTAACTTTTGGCTTTCGAGTGACTGACTAGTCGGTTGCATCTGTCTTCAGCGTAAAAGTCTCAGTATCATCATTATCGTACTGTATTTTATTTTACGTGTCTATTTAACATCCCTTATTACCTACTAATTGTGTTGTTAAGTTTCTGTTGTTGTGAAGTTTCTCAACTTGGATTTGACCAGGGTGGTAAACAACTTTTTTTTCACACCTATCACAGATTATTAAAACACCGCACCTCACTAATAGACCAATTAGGATAAGAAAACATTAGAATTTTGAGATTGCACGTAGGAATCAAATCGAATTATAGAGGTAAAACTTACTTTAATGGAATTAAAATTATAATGAGGAGCTAGGTAAATAAATCTTTTGACCTTATTCGCCAAAAATCTTTCTATTCAGATAACCTATTAATACGTGCAACCTACCTGTTTGCATCAGAATAGACATTATAATAGAGATAATTTATAGACTTTCTGCCTTGTTAAACGCTGCAGTGGAATTTAGAAGACACAATCACCCACAATAACACAATAGGAATGCAAACGTTTATTTTAAAGTAGCCGTTAGTGCCTAATAGAACTATTCCGGTAGAATATAATAGCTTTCCAAATACCCTGCAATCCGAACTAACAATGTTTCGGTCCGAGGCGCGAGTGCAAGAGGGCCACAGTCCTCATAATCCCGCCCTAATGCCCTGTCCTCTGCAAGGGACATTTCCATTTATTATTGAGCACTTAATTTATGTGTTTTGTTATGGACCGACAACCTACCTCCCTCTTATTTAATCATCGATCTCCCTCTCGTACATTCAATTAAAAATCAGCTTTATCACCTGTACATAAGACTGAGATTACATTGTCTTTGAATGGAACTTACAACCTATTGTGCCGCGTGTCAAAAAAATCCCTCGTGGGACGTTTTAAAATGATTGCCACTGTTCAATTCTGAGCTTTGCAACACACAACATAACGTCTGATTCCTTTTGATACTAGCATGTCACATCAAATCTTTCCAAATTCGGACAGATGAAACTTTTAAAGAAAACTATGTACTGCGTTTTGCGAATTAAGGCCTAATCATGGCACAATAGAGTTGAATATTGTGGATCGATCTCAATAACTTGCGACCATTTTATAATTGAAGCGATCACTTAAGAATTGTTTAGACAATGTACGTGGCAATCCGTTCGGTTCAGAGGCAGTTTAAAGAATGGGTAAAGTGACATTTGGAATAATAGTAAATCCAGGGTGTTAAATGGTCATTTTTCCAAACATGTGTTTAGGATTTTCTGAAAGTTTTAAGGATAAGGCACAAACGATTATTACGATACTACTTTGTTTACTTTTCCTTAATTAATAGAGATTATGCTGAAACATTTGTGAATTTCATCAGTGTGTAGGTATATGTTCACACAATGGCTGAACACACACGCCTTTACTGTAGGACAGTAAAAAGTAAAAAAGAAATGGATGGCAAAGAGCAAGTGATTGAAAAAAAATCATATTCATTTGTAATTTTTTTACTCGCAATTATTATTTTTACGTAAGCAGTTTGTTATGTGAAAATTACTGAAATGCAAACATAAAGGTAAAGTTTATTTACCGTTTAATACTTTTGGCGTATTAAAAATACAAATAAATTTTACGTTTACCAATTGATGGACACCGTAGTTGAAAACTAACTCATGGCTTTTCACTGTTTTTATGTTAGGTAGGTACATATAATACCTACACTTTGGTTGAGATTTTCAGCATTTTCTTCTACAACACTTTCCTCATGAATAACTTAAATGTAAAATGTCACATTTACAGACAATAACAAATATTTTTCTCTTCGCAAAACCTCTTAGTAAATAAGTTAATGACTGAGCAGAAGAACCCTAATATAATATTTCGTATCTACAGGAGAGCACTTCGAACTCAACGCTCACATAAGCCTATGAAAGCGTAAAAATAAAAAAAAATCATGTGAACCGAAACACATGTAGAATAAACAGACGACGTAGGTAGATACTTACAAAAATATGAAATTCACCACAACATTTGCTAGGGACGTCGAGTTGTGTACCGATAACAAATAAAACACAATATTCGCAAAAGTCCATTTTATATTCTTGCAATAAAACAGCAGTTAAGTCTGTTCGCTTATTGTAAAATTGTCTAAAAAAGAAGTACAAGATAATAAAAATATTTACCTACTGGTTAAGGTTACAACAAAAAACGTAGCATCTATAATAAAAACTATTTTACACTAGTTAAATATAAACATTTCAAAGTGTATTATTAATATAGATATTATTCACCTATAATTACTTATTGTATTGACTTAACTTTCAAATTGATATAAATAGTAAAGAGCAAAAAATATCTGTCAAGTAACACAATCTGACACCATATAAGAGAACTTGTTATCAGGGACAATAATATATTTCAAACGAAATACCTTTTTTATTTTATTTTATTACATTAAAAATAGTAACTCACACTGTAATAGTGAAATCGAAAAGATAATATTTTATTTTAAAACTAAACAAAAAGTTCTGCCGAAAAATAGTGGACTCAATTTTAGTAAAAATATTGGTAACTGTTATAGGTATATTTGTATCCAATTTCACATAAAAAATTATGTGAAAAAACGAACTTTTAATAATTGCATAATTTTACCTGCGCTTATTTTGCCGACCGTCCATGTTCGTTCGTCCATAATGCGAGTTGATAGGTAGATGTATTAAAAATAGTATACATTAGACGCGAATACGACATATTATCATAAGGATCGTGAGTAGTGTAAAGTGTACGAAGTGGGATTACTCATCATTTTCTGGAGTCTCCCGCCCTCTGGTCCCTTACTGATACCACCTTTGTACAACTTTAGGAAAAGGCGTTTCTTTTATTGCTAAAAGCAAGACTGAAGTCTTAATGGATTTTATGATTAGCGGCTAGAATAAAATGTCCATACATTTCTAATGGGTATCCCATGAATATTGCAAATATTGCAATGCTATGGGTTATTTCTTTATCATTCTATAACCGTCCCACTGCTAGGTAAAACTTATTTCGATATAGATAAGTCGAAAAACTGTGAAAATTTAAATAAAATGATTTTTTATTTCATTTTATAGTACCTACCGTTGTTTTAGTGACGATATAAATGATTCCCTTTTTTTCAAAACAATTTTTTACGCCAGCTAGGTCTCACAGAAAAATCGAACCAAATAAGGAACTAATAAACTTACTAACAAAATTAAATAGCTTAACTATGTCGATATATTTGAAGCTTTAATAGACTCTATATTTCTCTGATTACCTACAAAAACTACGATGGGCCAATCAAAAGGGATCAATGGTGTGGTATAACTGTAGTTTTCTCGGGCGAACGCGTCCAAAGTTCGCAGTATTGTCGTGAGTTGCCCGCGCTCGCTCCATCAATCCCGGGAGCCATTAGTTACCTATTGACACACCGACAGACAGACCACTGCGTCCGCCACGGCTACTACTACGAGAATATTATCGCAGAACATCAGAAATATGGAGATTTTTTATATATTTTTATACAAAAACTTATAAATTCATGGGTCTGTTAATTCGTGTCCGATTTGAATAAAATCAATTTACTGTTCATCAATTGAAAATAGTATGATACATTTTATAAAAGAGAAGCAAGTGACCTGAACGATGGACTTATATCATAAGTAGATATTCTAAATCTGAGATAATTTTAAGTGAACACAATTATTAAGGGTACAAATTTGACTTATTAAACTAAACAGCCATTCAAATAACTAATCCAACCCTCCAAGAGCTTCGTCTTATACGTCAAAAAAGAAATTAATACCTATACCTATTTCAGAAACACATACTTAATTATTTGTAACCATAATTACAAGAAAGTAACTACATTTCACTCTACGAAAATGTGATTCGTAACAACATGCCCCTTAGATATGTTAAAATACTTTTAACACTGTTAACTAGAATTATCTTTATCTACCTCTGCAAGAAAATATTAAAATATAATACAAAGGACGATATCATAAACTAAAGTTAGGTACATTCTGGTTTAAACATAAAAATATTGTTAGCCTAGGTGAATTACTGACGAAAACTCGTAGTAAAATATTCTTGTCTATAAGATTAATGCATTTAGGAGTTTTTACTATAGACCAGACTGAGATAGAAAAGAAATTTAAGAATCCGTTGGACAACCCCACCTGATAGATCGATGGTGTTTGCTCGAACGTTTAATAGTGGCAGGGAAAATTGGAATCGATGAATATTTGCGTAGGTTTTTAGATATATTTTCGAGGCGAAATTTCCTGGTTGCATAAGTAAAAACTTTTAATCTTAATACATGACCTGTTGACAACTAAACAGACAAATAATGAACAGTGACGAAATTGTGCCCATTTAACAATAGCAAAACGACCAAGGTAAGGTAGGGTAAAGTATTTTGACCGAGTTGTTGATTATGTAGAGTTAGCGCTTATTGAGCGTGGAGTTCGAAGCTTGACTCTACGTAAGATCTGATAACTTTTTAACAGTGCTAGAAATATTTCCTCGTCTTAGCAACATTTTATATGAAAATGTTTTCCATATTATATTTTTTGGTGTCCAAAAATTCATATTTTTATAGCATAATCTTTTTTGAAACGGTCTTATCAGAATAATAAAAAGAATATTTAGGTACCTAACAACAAATCAACAAGTTATTTTCTTTTGAGATTTTAATTTTTGTTCCTCAGTTAGATAACTACTTGAGACACCTAATGTTTTTATCATATTACATTAAAATACAATATTTTTAATTAAGCTGATTTATCATTGGGAAAAGTTAAAAAATAAAAACGTATAAAAAAGTAAACAACAGATTAATATTCTTAATAAGTATCCAAAACAATTGCATTTTGTGCAGATAACCAAATCTTTAAAAGAGGTAGCATAATTAAAAGCGTGCTTAAAGGTCAATCCACACCTGCACAGTGGACTATGCTCTAAAAATTCCCAACCAAAAACTTGCACGGCAGTTTTATTTACCCTAAACACATAGAGGGTAAATAAAATTCCCGCTAACAAATTGAACCTCAATAAATCGTTGCGTTAGACACGGAATCAACTACCAGCATCACGTTACCTCAGCACCTCAAGACAAAACACTGCCATATACAGGCCCAAAAAACCGGACCCTTATAACTGCTTGCAATTTGTCTCAACCCGAAAACGTCTTCAGTTTAACCCAATACTGGGTCCTAAGTAAACTTTAGGTGAACTTAAACGTCCCTTTCTCGGCCACATTCTAAATAAATAACATCTAATGGGGAACATTCATCAGTGCTTTCACCTTTTTAGAGGTGTTCTCTGTCTGCTGTTTTGCAAAACTCGAACCCAATACATCCACCGTTTAGATCAATCGAAAATGCGTTCTATGCCGTTCAGTTACAGAATGTAATGCATTGTTTGGCGAGAGGACAAATTACGTTCATAAAGTTTGAAGATTAACGCTGGCGATGCAGAGATATTATGGAAGGGGGTAGTGGGCGGAGGGTGTTTCACCCCACACCTTTTTTTTGCATTTTTGTGAACGTGCACGGACGGGCCTTGCATAGGTAAGTTTTTTTACTTTAGGAGAAAAACAGGAATATACACTTATATTTTAATGGCGTAACAATTATTAATTTGTAAAAGATTAGTATTAAATAACCTTAATTATTTGTAGAAACAAATTACAAGCGTTTTAATGTTACGACACTGTAAATGTGCTATATTAGTAGTTCGAAAAAGTGTTTTACGAAAACCTTAAATGATCATTGTCTCAAAACAATAAACTTTATACGAACATTCATCTTCTAAATAGTTTAAATCTTAAAATTGGCAGTAAAATTTTTTTTGAGAAGGTATCGTTTTTAACTTTATGTCGATTAGCTTCAGAAATTTTGAGTTTATTCATAAAGTAAACACCACGATTTTTTAAAATTTCTCAGGTAAAGTTTTACAATTATATTAGTTTTACAATAACGCATTTGATTCAATAATAAATGTACAAAAGAATTTTAATGGTCTGTTTTGGTTTTGTCCAGGACCAATTTGAACCGAGTACTTATAGACTCCATACTATTCCACTAAGCTATCCCTGCTCTTTTTTTTATGGAATTAAGATAGCAAACGAGCATGCAGCACCACCTTCCGCTGCCGCCCATGACAACTGTGACCGACCCAGAACTAGACTCAATGAGTCTCGTTCTAACTCGGTCACAGATGCGTTGCTACCCTTGAGGACAGATGGTCGCCTCTAAAAAAGTGTAACCGGCTCCACAAAATCTCATATCCACAAATGTTTTTGCTATGAATTTCGTTCCTGTCATCTGCGAGGCCTCAGATCAGAGGCTGACGACGGTCGAGCCGCCGTATCGTCCGTCTGTCACTCCCCCGTTATCTTACTTGATCCTTGTTGTGCTGTGACTGCTACCTTTTTATGTCAACCTAGTACCAAAGACCAAAATATAACTGCTTACAGTTTATCGTATTTTATTACAAAAAATAAAGAATCTATGTCTATCTATCCTCTATCTATCTATCTATTTTCTATCTACCTATAGGTATTATAAAACTGTAACTGAACGCTTTATGTACACGCTAATCTCAGATACGGATGATCAGATTTTTATGAGACTTTTACCTACTTGGGAGACTGAGGAGGCTCTAGAGCAAAATATAGGTTTCTTTTTATCCCGGAGTTCCTGCAAGATCCGAATTCACGCGGAAAAGGCTATGCACGAAAGAAGTTGTGGGAACAACTAGTAATGAATAAAGCTTCACGCTCATAGCCTAAACATTTGGTGAAAACATACCACTCAGACAGAGAACAGAATTTAAACTGATCGTTTAGATTTCGATTCCACAAATAACCAACTAATGTTCTAACACCGTTTGCTAACTGAAAAACAATCCTGGTACCGATTTGAATCTAAATTACAACCCATAATTTATTTGAATATACTTTTATTACTTTGTAAAAAATACTTTCTTTATTAAAAACATATAGATTGATATACACATATTGGATATATCTGGGTACTAACCAAACATCATAATAATTTATGAAAAAGTCCTTCGAACAATAGTTATAAATATAAATATTATGCATACAATTAAATACAACTAATAACAATATCACGTAGCGCTGGATCTGTCTCGGAGCAACTGAAGGATCCATTTTACGGCTGAACGGGAATCGCTAAAAGCGTGGAGGCAAAATTGTACATTACAAATTTGTACCGAAACCGACCGGTAACAAGTTGCTCCGTATTTTACCAACTTCTCGATCGCTCTGTTCACCGTGTCTTTGAGGAAAATTTTACGGATAGGATTAATTGGACTTAATTAGTTATTAAAGAAAAGTTTCAGCTACATTCTTGACTTGGACAGACATCTACAATTACAAATTAATATTTTTATTTCGTCATATTGCTAGGCATGTTGTGTTTTTGTTATACAAGGCTTGAAGCGACTGAGTTAATTGATTATTGTTTGTCTTAGTAGTAATGATCGCCAAGAGATTTTAACTTCGGATTCCTAAATAGAGAGATCGAGGTTCAAATCATGCACTATAATTTACAAAAAATAATTACATATTGGAATTTAAGAACCTTTGGCTGAACCGTCATTGCTAGAATTCAATTAAGTATTACTTGTTTCGGTGAAGGCAATGTCGTGAAGAAAACTACACACCTGAGTTTCTTTATGTTCACACAGGTGTGTGTATTCTGTGCCAATCCGCACTTGACCAGTGTGGTTGACTATGTCCTGTACCCCTTATATTGAATAAGGAGACCTTACTACAGCAATGGGACAAGCATAGGTTGCGATTTAAGGTTGGTGTGATATTAAAGCTACGTAAGCACAAGCAATAGTGACTGGTATTTGATGACAAACAACAAACTATTTTTCTTCCTTTAATGAAAATTATGAATACTAAATTAATTTAAAGAGACAAAAAATCAGGACAAATACTAAATGAAACACAAGCCATGGCCACCCTAGCCGCTGCAGCTGCCAAAGGCTAGAGAGGAAACAGTAAGTGAATGGAACTAAATTTCGTCTCCCAACTACAGCGTGGTCGGCCGGCGGCCACCGGACGGCGGAATGCGGTGCTCGTCTGACTCGATACTCGATAGCAGTTATACTGAATGGAACTGGATTCGAATTGTATATTAAGTATATTAAGTATTTTCTTACTTTTCTGAATTGTGAATACCTACTAAAGTAATTTTAAAAGACAAAAAATCAGAACAAACACTAAACGATACACAAGCGATGGCCACCCTAGCCGCTGCAGCTGCCAAAGGCTAGAGAGGAAACCACGGGAGGAAACAGTAAGTGAATGGAACTAAATTCCGACCGTCTCCAACTACAGCGTGGTCGGCCGGCGCGGCGCGCGGCCACCGGACGGCGGAATGCGGTGCTCGTCTGACTCGATACTCGATAGCAGTTATACTGAATAGAACTGGATTCGAATTGGAACGACGCAGGTATCGTTCCAATTCTTCTAATTTCTAAGCTAGCTGCTGCTATTGTTAGTAATGTATCATTAAACAAGTAGTTACAAGCAGTAAAAGTAAGGATACAGGAAGCGTTGCGTTGACATAGCGCTGTCGTTGCGTCGTTTTTACTAATAAAGATAGTGTACATACGACGAGTTACGTCGACGGCACGCACCCACGACTGATCATAGACCCCGAGACGACGCTACGCTAACGCAACTACATTCCGACAGTCGACTACAGTGTGGTCGGCGGTCTCTACATAGCAGTAATACCGAATAGAACAGGATTCGAATTGGAACGATGCTAACTTTCTTTTAATTTCAGAGCTGTTTATATTACCTGTTATTACTCGTAGTAGGATATCTTTACAACTGCAAACTACCCATAACACAAGTGTAAATTACCCGTAACGTTAGATTTCTCTTGATATCATTATCGATACACGTTACTGTCCAATTGCTAGTCTCGAGTCTCCTTTTCCGATATGAGGTCGCTAGCTTAGTTCATCATGCCGTTCAAGGGCGGATTGGAAGGTTTTACACATCTTTGAGAACATTATGGAGACTCTCAGTTGTATGATTCGTCTAATTTAGCTTTAATTTTATAATATAAGCAGAGATGGGCTATTTTAAAAATCAAATAATAAAGGGAACTGGGCTTAAATCGAAATTTGCATCATGGACAGTGGTTTAAAAAATTATAAAACCCTGATTCGTGTCACTTAAATTACGCAGTTTCAAATGTATCTATTATATCGTGGTGTAAGGCTCTGACCTATTTTAAATCAGAGTAACTTCACGTCAAGAATAAGTTTGCATCGATAAGTACATGACCACGTCACCGACCGTTACAATTTACTGATAATCAAAATAATTGTAATAAATTACCCATAAACAGACAAAATTTAAAGATGATTATAATTATGATTAAAGTTTAAAAATAATATACCTTTCTTCGAATTGAAAATAATAAAACCAAAAAAATTTGACATTTTATCATAAAGCTTAACCCAGTTTCCCCAATCCCAAAACCAATCTGTGTGTTTTACATCATATCGTATATATAGGTACCTACGTATAACTTAAAATCACGAAATGGAAATAAGACACCGGTTTTTGTTTTCATTGTGCGCCTACCTATAACGAGACGAGGTACGCAACAAAAACAAAAGAAAATGGCTCTATTATGTGAAAACAACCCTGAGACTAGCACGGTTATATTTACCCGTGGGCTGAATTTATACGATATATTCAGTGTTCACTACACCAGCTTTACATGATACCTCACATGGCTACAGATCGCGTGTGAAGTGTCCTCAAATGTTCGAGGGGAGCGGGGCGAAAGAGGTCTCGTTGGAGCGGTCAACGGAACATATTTCGAATATCCAAAAGTATAAATTCCGTCGGTAAGCTATCGACTTACTTTTTATATTCAACGGAATCGCGGTGTGCGAATGGGCCGATGTTTTCAAGACAAACACGCTTTATGTCGGCGGTAAAATACATTATTTGTATACCTGCGGCCGCCCGCCATAGTCATTGATGGATTTTTCAATCTGGAACGTGATATTAATATTATTAATTACACTTACCATCATTCTGTGGACACATGGTTAGAAACAGAATTCGAGTTATTGTATTTTCTGATCATATTGCAATTTTCTAAAATTATTGTAAGTAGGTATATTTTTTTTAAATCAGTTATCACTTATCAAAAAAGAAGTTATTATAAATCGTATCTTTTCAACCTGTTTAAAAAATATTTTTTTAGTAAATTAAATTACAAATTATATAAAACTAAAAATAAGGCCATCTACGACAGTCAGCTGTCCCACTGTGCAGTTCTCCTAATGTGGGGAGTAAGTATAAGACTTGGTTCACTAGGTACTCTGCCCAAATGCAAATTGGCGTCTTTACAATAGTTTGACGACCCTGTAGCCTAGTTGGTAGCGACCCTGCCTGCGACGCGAGGGGTCCCGGGTTCGATTCCCGGCCGGGGCAGATATTTATGTGGCAGATAAATATTTGTACTCGGGTCATGGGTGTAATTGTAATGTGTTATGTGTAGTCCATGCCACCCGCGACACAGGTACCTAGTAACCTATTGCGGGGGTATGAGTGTGTTAGCGTTTTATTTAATAGTTCGAGAACATTAAAGTAAACATTGTAAATAGATTTTCTTGCGACGTTTTCCTAAGTTGTAGCTGTGAGCTATAATTTTTTTGAAATATGTAATCACTTATTTTAACGATTTGTGTTATGCCGGATTCAAAATCGAGAAATCAGTGCAGTAGATCGACTTTTAAGCCCACCAATTTTTACACAATTCAAAGTCTGTCTAAAAATAACTAACGTCTTATAAAAAAACGTCAGATCAAAATCGGTTCAAAAACGGTCAAATCAGTACAATGTAATAAGGTACCTAGCACACATAAAAAATACAGTTAAACTGACAACCTTTTTTTAAATCAACTAAACTTTAGTTAAATGTTTTATTAAGTTCTATAAGATGACTTTATTCGTAATTTTATTGTAACTTTATTTTGCCATAATGAATGAATGAATAAAAAAAAATTGCCATGCCATGAAAGAATGTGGATGATTATGTAGAGCAATAAAATATATATTTTATTATCTTAAAGATCCACAATTAGAGCAAAAAAAATATTCATTATTTCATTCAATAAATACAGTCAGAAACATCTGATATTATTGAAGACTCATTCAAATGCTATCCAAGCCTTACAGTGGAATTTTGATCGATTTGTTTAAAACAACTTGCAATAAGCAGGTAATAAGTTTTATACAAAAAATATGTATAACTTGACAATCAAATTTAAAAATCTCCCCATACAAAAACCTTTCAAACATACCTATTTGCAACTCAACAACAATTTAACCGTAAAGTTATTGCTTAAACGTAAGAAAATTGGCGTAACCAAAAATAAAGTACGCTACATAAACAGAACGCATCGTATACTCTACCGACTCTACTCTGCTCTACAACGAGTAGCGTCAACAAAAGCGGTCGCCTAATGCTCGTGTTCGCAAAGCCTTAATCTTTTTGTGCCTCTAATTAAATTAACAAAACCCAGGCGCGCGGAAACTGGACACGCACACAGCAACACCAACCTTTATCCTACACACAGACGCACTAATACATACAAATGGCCCTCAGAAGCCGCTGTGCATGTACGGGTGAGATGGCCGTGCGTATGTGTATGTGTGTGTTTTAGTTAAGGGTCGTCATTTCTCTTGGACCCTCCCCGTAGTGTCCGCAGAAAGGTGAGTTAAGACAAATTTATATAGAGTTGATACAACGTGTTTATGGTTCAAAATTATTAAGAGGGCAAAATAGTTATAAGTAATGACAGAAAACATATTGAGTAATGTAGAGTTACTTACTTTATCATATTACTCAGAGAATTATTATCGTTTGATCACAAATATTGTTATTTATTATTAATACTAAATTGGAAAGAAAACTGTGAATTTTACTGAAAGCAATAATGGCTATCGTCACAAAACAAAAAATAATCACAAGTAAATTATGTTATAGCTTCACTAAACAAAATTGAGCTCATTTGCGGCCGTTCTCAATCATCTTATCAGTGTTCATTGTGATTACTTTACCGTTAATATTTTGAGAATAGATGTTTTCCAATTTCATCTTTTTTATTTTATTTGAATTAATATGTCTACGAGTAGAAGCTTCATTAAACCCTAATTTTGAATTAAAAACTTAATATGACAGGAGTAAAAGTAATGCTTAATTTATAAAGGTTAATGAGATAGTCTGTCAGGCAGTATTTGAATAAAAAAATTATATTAAAATTTTGTGTATCGCAATTTTTTCTCGCGGTGGTAATATCAGCTCCATATCCATGGTACAGACAAACAGACAACCCCCGGCATCCTCCCTCGGACTTTAATATTGATCAGTGTCCGGCCGCGGTCAGGTAGTGTAGCCACACGGCGCATGCGTCATGGGACGGCCGGCTTATTGCAACACGCTTGGACTTACGATTATGCTAGGGCTGATCTTAGACACGTAATTAATATTAATTAGTTTTTCAGCTATAAAGATTGGTTTAATTTAATAATTTATGCTCGAAGGTTAATAACCCCAGCTATGGAAAGGTTTTTGGATCATTCAAGATTGACATATTTCGATAGAAAATCTACATTTCAAAGTACCTATAACAATCCAATCCATATACTCGTATTTACATGCTAGGGAATCAAACCCGAAACTTTTTAATGGAAGGGTAGAGATTAACTAGGCTACGCTTTTTATGTAAAACAAAGCAGTTTAAGCAGTTATTATAACTTTACTGTTGCCCAATGAAGGAGGTCTGAAGTTTAGACTTTTATTGCATTTAATTATCAAACCAAACATTGAAACACGAGAGACATAAAGTTGTATTTTCCTTGAGATTTAAGCCGTTTTTATAAAGGACTAATTAGTTTTAAACGGGTTCCCTAAACTTATTTAGGTCGAAGAGTATCTATATAAATGTAGAATGCAATAAGTAGTATTTTATGTTTAATTCAATGATGTTTTAAATATCTAGATTGAGCGTCGCCCTACAATGAAAACAAAAAAAACAAGGCAACATTATCAAGCATGTGTGCGTGTAGGCGATGTTTTTCGCGTTCATTTATTGTCTATGTGTGCGTAATCTGTGCGTAATGATATAAAAGTTGTGGCCAACGGTTGGCCACAACTTTTTGACACGTTTTCGCGGATTCGATGTTCCATCTAGATATTTAATACATCTTTGTTTTAATTATATTGTTTTTTATTTTGACCACATCGTAGCCTTGTTGATAGAAAACCTGTCCGTAAATCTAGGATTCCCAGGTTTGATACCGAACCGGCTCAGATATTAATAACAGAAGAACGATGATAGTTCCGCATAGTTATGCATTTTGAGGTTGTCAAAATTTAAAATTATATTTAACTGAGCCCCGACTCTGCTAATTTATAAATGGATAAATTGGGTCTCAATTGAATTGTTTGACACATTTTGTATGGGTTACGTGTCAAAAATGTGTCAAATTATTCAATCGAGCTGCAATTGAAGCATTTGTAAATTAGCAGAATACGGGCCCTGGGAAGCAGATTTTTATGGCAATCTGTTGCTGCCTGTCTGTGTCTTGTCCTTCTCTATGGTTGTCATAATTTGAACTCAGAACTCTTGAAAATCCTTATTCCCCCATATGGGAAAAAAATTCTTCTTTACCCTGGTAAACTATCAAGGTCAAAGCAGGATAGCATATCGCCGTAGCCTATAGTGATGAGGTTGATAGTTGACGTCTTAAACAAATAAAGATTAAGTAGGTACTCACGCCTTTTAATGTCTATAAAACTTTTAGCAAAATTTTTCCGTAAATGAATAGTTAAGTATTAAAGATTTTTACTCCTGTACGTCTGCCGTAAAGACTAGTTAGGTACATATTTTAAGTCGTATAAAAGTTAAGTATAAGTTAAAAACGTATAAGTTAAATATTAGTTAAAAACTTAATTTTCCTTCATTTATTTAAGTTCCAAATAATCAAACTAATATGCAAGCCTCTTTTTGTCGGGTGTTTAAAACACCTGATGACATAGTATAGTTACTTGTTCATGATTGGTAGTATTACCAACAGAAGAAACTGACTTAGACTCAAGAAACATAAAACTTACACCTCAAGCGTTCATTAAACATAGGTACACCTCAAAGCAGGGGCGCCGTAACCGGGCGTGCAAGGCGTGCGGCGCACGCGGACGGCACTCTTGGGGGGGCGGCAAATTGAGGGCTAAATGGACCCTGGCGGGGTGACATAAGCATAAATCTGTATGAGATTCGTATTTAACCAGGGGAGGGGGGGTTTCGCACGCGGGCGCCAACACACCTTACGGCGCCCCAATTTTTAAACCTAAAAAAACCCTCGTAAATAACAAGATATAACCCTATCATCGAACCACCTTGAAAATAGATAATAATCAAACATAAACCACTACACACATACATGATTGATAACGTTATCTCGTAACGTTAGGGCAACGAGATTTCCCCCGATTTAATATCAGAAAGAAGTCCCTAAATTCCATATCATGTAAAAGAACACTTTCAATATTGGAATTGGTATCCCTTTGGCCGTAACAAGGTTTTATTAGATCCCACTAAAGGGCATCTCCGCACAAAGGTAGCGTAAGAAACCCTTTTTCTACCTTACTTCAAATATATTAACTGTCCCGCTACCTACATGATCTCGGATTGTGTAACGACTGGATGAGACATTGAAAACGGATTTATTTTTATAGAAACTTGTATACCCGCCCCAATGACATTTTTGTAATTAAAGATGCGAAAGATCAGCGCGTATGTTAGCACAAGAAATTATGCCAATTGGCAGAATTAGACTGCATCCCCTTTTCACGCGCAAGTTACCAAGTCTAGTACCAGCTTTCAAATAATAAAAGAAATAAGTATAAAAATCAGGACACCCAGTAAAAAGTTGTACTTAGAACTTGCAATAAGTTGTTACTAAATATAATCAATCGGTTTTATTATGTACTTGTATCTGCTGCACACATGTTTAGATATTAATTACTTACGAATCTTACAATGTTATAAAAGTAGGACTAATTAAAATAACCCATTTTAAAAACATAATAAAGCGTGTAATATAACTTTTACATCGTTTCTCAAATTAAAAAAAATTATATTTATAAAGTTATCCCTTCCAGTCCTCGACTAGCTCCGGGACAGGCCGGCAAACCCTTTGTACTTTTGTCAAGGGAAATCATGTCTTATACTGTAGCTATATAGTTTAATACGACGTCGCCCGTCGTTATGGTGACCGCCATGAGCCAGCGATATTAAAGCGTAAAGATTCTCTGAAGTTAATTTTTATTAAGTAAAATTAATTGTCCGATCTTATGATTTTCTGTTAATGAATGTTTAAGGTATTTTTATTTGATTAACGTGGCAATCGAGCATGCCTTCCGATACCGCCATTGACAAGTGTGATCGACGAAAAATAAGACTCAAATTGGGACTAAGAAAACGGTGTTAAAGCATCGGTTAGTTTATTAGTTAGTAGGTCTGTGGATTACAGCAGGAACTGTTAGTGACCTGTTAATTTTTATCAGTAATAGTTTAGGTAGAGATTTTTAATATGAGTTCTAATTCGGTCAGAGATGTGTTGCTATCCTTGAGGACTGAGATGGTCGCCTCTAAAAAGTGTATCGACCTTTCTATTAGGAGCAAAATTGCTGTTAAAACAATTAGTACCTACCTACACAGTAAAAATGGTACTTAGGAACTTGGCCGGCGATGGTACCTACTACCCTGGGTGAACTCTAAGCTCTGCCATGTATTAAATATATTGGTTATATTTAGAATTAAGTGCAGCAAAATGTCACGTAATATTCCAGTTTAAAACAAAACGTAGGTACCATGAAAATCAAAATCCATATCGTTGCCAATTTTATGCAACACAAATTCAACAAACAAGTGAAATACAGCAATACTCGGCAAGTCCATATCTCACAGCGAGTTGAGAGTTAATGGCTCGTAACGGAACTAGCCGAACATCTAGCCAATACATTCTTAGCCGATACATTGAATGGGCAGTTTGGTGAACGAGATTTACTACTGGTAGTTCCCAAGTTTTCGAGCCAAACGCATGATTGAATTTTTTATGGATTTTAGATAGCAAATGAACATCTAGTACTTAGCCTTCTATTGCTGCCTATGATAAATGAACGACACAGGGCAACACTCAAATTGATAGGTACTTGCTAGGTTCATTAGTCTAGGAAAAATCTTTCCTGTTAATTGTTGTTATTAATACCACAATGGTTTGCTACCAATGTGGATTAAGGGGGTTCTAAAATAATTACCAAATCTACACCAATATATTCGGAACATAATTGCCGTTAATCCATTATAGATGGAACAAATGGTACCTACAAGGCACTGTGGCGGATGGTGAACTCTGTAGGCTAGACTCTACCACCTATGATTACAATAGATAGAAGAACCAAAGTTAATATGCTCCTTAAACGGCCAATAACAGTTATCACAAGTCACAATTTAATTGCTAGTACTGCTGAGCTCTAAGACAAAATGTCTCATTTCTCGACATTTGTAAGCGTAACTGGCCACCATTAAAGCCGGGATTCAAAGTCGCTTGCTCTATGCCCGAATTGCTAAATGGTGTAATGTTACTTTGTAGATTTCAAAACTTATGTAGGTAACCGACTAAATTCTATACATTACAGGTACTTAAATAGATCTATCTAACCTACATTATTATTCGCGTATTAATTAGGTAGGTACCTCTACATTATTATTAAATTATAAGAGTAATATTACGAAATCAAGAGACCCCAAAATTTTAA
Source organism: Hesperia comma (assembly GCA_905404135.1). Taxonomy (NCBI): domain Eukaryota; kingdom Metazoa; phylum Arthropoda; class Insecta; order Lepidoptera; family Hesperiidae; genus Hesperia; species Hesperia comma. Next base: position 14,789,307 of record FR990029.1, on the reverse strand, counting down.
ATAACTTTTAAATTAAAACTGATTTTATCATTAATACTGACCCTCAAAAATAAATCATACCAACACATACACTGCCAAATTTACCATGCGTATTAAATGCAAAGTTGCATCCAAATGCATTAATAAAATGCAACAAAAATACAGAAATCTTAAATCCTTTAGTTCTTTAATAACATAACCGAACCAATAAGAGCCCAAAGGGATGTCAGCAAAAATGAATGCCGGCCGAACGGAAAACACGCTAATGGCGTCATAAAGTAACTATACCCGACCATTTGGACAGACCTTCCCACCCCCCTTTATTTCCTATATCTCACCCCGCCGAAGAGGAAAGGTGATATTCGACCAGAGGTCACGATATACTAGATGCGTAGATTCAAATGTAACATCGCGCCATTTGCCTTTATTGGCCATTCGGCCAGTCGGAAATCTGCGCGCTCTAATTGATTCCTCCCGTTCCATATTCGAATGAATTACGCGAAGCCGATTTATTGGCGGGAGACGCCATATTGAAAATTGTTTTATTGGTAATATTTAGTCAGATATTATTATCTAACACAATTAATATAATTTTAATATAATGGATCGATATCTGATAAAGATTAGCGGAAACAATTGCATCGACGAATTAATCTAAAAGTGAAATGAAATCCCGGAAGCTCCTCTAATCTTCAATTTTGAAAATTAAGTGTTTAGAATTTAATTATCATTTGCTTCGTTAAAAGAAAATACACAATGTAAATAGGTGCCTACTTGAGTTCTTAAATATGTTCCCAAAATATTTGATGTCTGCCAATCCACGCTTGGCCAGCGTGGTGAACTGCGTCCTTAGTGAGAAAAGTCTCGTGACCAGAAGTTGGAAGATATGGATGATGAATTTCTTCCTAATTTCCATTGATGTATATGTACTTTAGTACATAGTATCTCAATGCTAATTTCCGATTGGAATTGACGGGCATTGGCATGAGGACCCATGTAATTCAATGGTTACCTTATTGCATCGCCGTACGAAGGGTCTGGGTTCGAATCCTAGCGAGACGGAATTTGAATAATGACTTTTTTCCCTTTTGGTCTGGGTGTATCACCAACATGTATGTAACAAGACAAGGGTCTTATGTGTTGTCCATGGCTCCTACGACACAGGGAATCCTAATGTGGGGCTAAATATGTGTAGCATTAAATAATAATAATTATTATAATTTCCTTCCTTATACAAACCGAGTGTACCTACCTCCTAGAATCTACAGCTTTAGAGTCATCGAAATTTTCCAACAATACATAACTGCAAGAAGTAACAGAATCAATAAGCTCGGACAAAGCTCGCAAGGGAGCTTCATCGGGCGGGGCGGACAAATGTCGCGGTCACTGCGCCCCCTCCCGGAGCCACCCCGAGTTAACAACTAATGAATAATAGCTACTCTCCAAATAAATTCCGTGATACATTATGTTGAGATTCCGTGCTATGTTGAGACAAATTCGACTGTGTGTGTGTTTTTTACCCGGTAAGTAAAATTTTGCTGTGAAATTAAATAAATACAATATCCATAATAAAAATTAATACGATAAATAAAATAAATTGTGGTAAGTAAATTGATATCGTCATAATTTTAAATCACATAAACATTATCGTTTTCGTACACCTAGTTTTATAAAACATTGTTGTTTGATTTGAAGTGTCTATCTATTCATACTTAAACTAATATTTTAATTGCGAAAGTGTATTCGATTATATTTTCTTCTTTCGCGTTACTACAGAGCGATGTTATGATAATTTTTTTACGAGTAAAGATAGTTCAGAAGCTAAGGAGTAGTATAGGCTATTTTTTACCGCGGTACATCAGGAATGTGTAATTCCCATTGAACACGCAGGCGAAGCCGGGGGTATAAGCTAGTTCGTAATTAAAATAGCCTCTATAAATAAAATTGATATATCTGTACGTTAAATTGATTAAAATCTCTAGGTATATAAATTAGGTATCACACCAATTCTCGTGAACAATTTTTCCTCAGAATCTGATGTTTAAATGAAAAACCACCTACTTTTAAATGTAAGTAACTACTTATTACATAATTAAATTACTAAAAAGGAAACTTTGAGCTCCAGTATAATTATAGTAGCTTAAGTATAAATAATTATATTTACTTTCCCATTCCAGAATAAGCTATGAGTTTGACCTGTAACAGTTCCGCACGGCTCGATCCCGAAGACGTAATTCTCGCTGGAAGTCGGCCGATACAAATGTCGTGGTCACTATCTCCCCTCCCACACCCCCTCACCCCTCGCCCCTTTCTACCCTGCGTAGGGTTATCACAGACCACGTTTTAAATATTTGTTTGGTATACCTAAACTTGTATTTCACTTCATACTTTTTTCTTTGCCAACATCGCATGGGTTATATTATCAATTTGGTTTTATGGATGGTGGATGACGGTCGCTATATATTTATTTAATACTAGTTTTGTCCACGGCTTGGTTGGTGGGTAGGAGTTTTTCGTGGTAAATCCGGGATAAAAAGCCTATTTATGTTGCTCCACAAGTTCCACTATCTCCCAGTGAAATTGCCATAAAAATTTCACTTTAATCAGCAGCCATTTAAAAAAGTAGTCTATTATTATCACAAAAAACACACAAACAAAGGTCTAATAATAACAATAATAATAAACGACCAAGTCTAATATATTTGTAAAACTAGCCATACACAATACATTTTTGCAGTCGGAACAAAAGCTTTTAGGCACAACCCTCTAACTGTCGACGGGGTAATTTTGACCGACAAACTGCCCCCCGGGGGGCGGGCCCGGCCTGGCCACTGACCACCACCCTCTCCCTTATTTACTGCGGATTTATTTGCACATTCATGACATGGCCGACTGGATTTTGCTAAGTTGGAAGCCATGTTAACTTTAGTTTGAGGGTAATATTGCCGTGGTAAATCATTTTGATATTTCTCACGAAATAAGCTTATGGCCTACAATATTAAACAATGTGAATATGGGTGCATTATACTGAGTTAGTTGACTTGTAACAAATTTTATAAATTTTTATTTTTAGGTGCTAATAAGTAATTATCATTTACGTCTAATTAACAGAACAGAGTAGCAACCCCATTATAATTATCCTATCTACCCATTTTGTAACACTTAGACCACCTCAACAATAAAATAAGTGTCTTAGTTAGGTAGTTAATATGTACACCAATTGTCTCGCAGACAGATTTTCTCATTAGTAACGTAGAACATATTTACTTTTTACAAGAACCAACCCAAAAAGTAAATTGCGTCATAAGCAATCTGTAAATATATAAATGGTTTTGAAATAATCACGGTATTTTACAGGTTGTATGTGTGGCTAATTGTATGTGTGCACTACTACAAATAACTCGTTTCTGCAAACATGAATGTAATTATTAAGAAAATAAATATAAAGTCATCTCCCAAAGACAAAGCAATGCAATATAAAATATTTGAAGCAATTTCATATTAAACCAAATAAAATACCTTAACGTTCAGGCTTCAATTATATTGCCTACATTTTTATCAAAATCCTTGATTTTTATATTCGGGCTACGCGAATTTAATAAGAAAAAATGACTAAGAAACAGTAGCATCAAACAACAATGTCAGCATATTCTTCCTCAATCCAAACGTAATAAAACTTAGGTGGGTAATAACTACACAATACTATCGCTAACAAGCTCGCTTTACGCCACGAGTAACTCGGCTAACAAACTCGCATTGAAAACAGTCTCATGTTAGGAATAATTGGACCCATCCGAGTAGCTCAAGAAAAATATCCTCTATCTGCTCGAAAATATGTTACGTCGAAGCCATTGTCCTTTGAAAAAAGAATATCGCATAACGAAGTTGAGTTCCGACTTTATATCAAATATCACGCATGACGCGACTCCCCCTACCTCCTCGGAGGGTGGGCAATAAAAAATAATATATTGGAATATGTTGGAAATAACAGCGTATCATCTTTGCATGGATACGGAGGACAGTTGGGACTGGTCCGGCCTGTATTATTGTCTCACGAAGTGCTGACGTACGTTATGCCTCCTGTTTGTTATTTCATGTATGAATAAAATTACGTTGCTCTTTATTACATGCGGGGAGTGATGCGGAGAATGGAGGAGAAAATTCGGGGCTATTTAGCTGAAGTGGCGTTTGGTACTCATGAACATAAGAGTATACGAGTATGTATGTATACTGCGTTCACTTTTTTCCGCTTGTTTAAGATAAGTATTTTCGTTTCCTCTTTATTTGCTGGTTAAAATAATTTGAAATTTGAATGCAAATGTGTAATATCGTTACATGTAATGACGTTATTAAAATTTATAAATTGTGAAGTTTTACATAAAAATATTATAACTTTAGTAAAAAATGTAGGTATACGATTCGCGTAAGTTGTCTTTTTAAGGAAAAAATTGCTTGAAGCTAGCTTTGGTATAGAGCTAGGTGTCTCAATCCTTAGAAATATTATTTAAAAAGGTAAAAGTACTGTTTTGAGGTAGATTACCTATAATAATTATTTTATAAAAAAGAAATTTCAGGAAGTCTTTACTTCGGTGGTATAAAAGTGATTCTTCTAAAATAAGAAAAAATACACATCTTGAAATTTAATTACGAACTGATTTTAACTTTGCAAAATGGAACACATTTTTCGCTATAAATAAATATTGTAAAAAAAACATAATACTTAAATCGCTTGTACTTACATGTTTTTTATAAAAACACACACAACACCAACATCACAGTCCACTGTAAAATTAAATTTCGCACAGATGTTCAGGAATTCGCGTTCAAAAATCGAACTCCAAATCGATTCAAATAGCTGCGCACACGCACTGTCGAGACGATTCGAATAAGGAATGGATCAGGAAGTAAGGCAGACCCGGTGGAGTCAGGTAGCGGGGCTTAAGAATTACCGGCGCGCTAAAGGGTTAACTGACAAAAAGGTGTAATTATTATTAGAGGGTTAAGGATTTGAAAAGGCTCAAAGCTTTGAGATGCACTTGGGGTTATGTTGAGGTTACACGCGTGGTCTATTATAAGTCATGTTCAAGTTGCTTTGAAATTGTCTAAGTATAAAAGTGTTTTCTTTTCAAGATTGTTAGTCTAGTTTAGAATAAATTTAAAAAAGAGGTCACAAAAATAATTATAAATATGACTTTGAATAAACAGTAGGTATATAGCGGATCTATTTTCCAAAATTAAATCATCTATTTATAATTAAATGCATTATTAAGTCAATTCGTGATATCTTCACATTTTACAAAACAACAAACGTAATGAAATATTAACTTTCAACTCACCTTATGCAAACTCCAAATTAAATATAGCTACTTTGCACTAATTTCAGATCATAAGAACGTACGAAGGGTAACACTTTTTACGGTCCTTCCTCTACCTGACTGCACATTCGCGTGTGAAAGTTGCGACTGTCATGTTGCACAAAACCCATAACCCTTCACGTATTACTAAATGTACCTGAAACGTTTCAACCCAATAATTCATTATCAAACAATCGTACCTCTAGCTTGCTATTATTAATAACAACCCTTTTCGCGACGCCGTTGTCTGTGCGGCCCTTGCGAATTTTGCGACACAAATAAAACACCCGTTACCAACACAAATATTGGAAAAAAACGCGTTCGCTTTTTGACTTTGTCTCTGGCCATAAATCAATACCGAGTGTAACAAGCAGTTATACATTTGAAATTGGAATTGAAGCGTAATCCATTAAAATTACCAATCGCATTCCGTTTTACGTTTGTAACGAAAGTAGCGCAATATTATATTTATCTATTTAGGCATTAATCATTTATTTACCCACAGGAATTTTATAAAAAGGAAAAAGGTAGATCCAAAGGTAGCTGCTTTTTTATAGATTTCTTCCAGGATACCTCCAAACACAAAGGCGACAAGAAACTCGATAGAAGAAGCATATCTAACTATATACAAATATAAGTTTACTGTCACAAATACATGCTAAATGTACCATAAATAAGTGTTTGTAAATAATATAAATTCATATTTTTAAATACCTCAAAATAACACATAAATTGTGTAGTTGGCAGTTTATTCAAAGATAAAGATTTAAGATTAGATGTACGCACAAAGACCAATTTCGTGCTTGACATGTGCCGACTAGTGCCCACTTACAAATCACTCAGCTAATTTACCTTCATTGTATTGCAATGTTGATTGTAGATCATCTGATAAGTAAAGAGGTCCTTCAATTGCGGCAACTTGAAAGGGAGAACGACTACGCTAATAGTAAAATAGTATAGTTCAATATAAATTTTGTAGTATGCAGTTAAGTTGTTGTTCATGAAACATTTCATTTTAACACTTTTGAAAGAATTGTTTGATTTTCTGGTTTAATTTAAACTAACTAAAATTTAGACTAACTTTTGATAGAAGTGGTAAATAAAGCTATGTACTATACTAGTACACTGAACAGACAATTTAGATAATCCTAACATTGTTTAAAACTAGTACTTATTCAAATATAAAACGCAATGAATTAGATTTACGTTACGCATTGCATCTGCCTATCGTTCCACTAAAATACTCCAACTTTTAAATAGAACCCTTATGCAAAAAATGAATAGAGGATTTGGCGAATGTATGGCATGCCATTGTCATAGATCAGGTATACGCAAAATTGCAACATTCAAATTAATAAAATAATAGAACTAGTCCGCGAGCTTTGTAAGGGTTAACCCTTTGTTAATAGAAGGGTTTGGCGAGTTAGTAGTTTTGTTTGATTATTATTATAATTTTTAGTCATTTTTTAACAATTACATGTATACTTCTTTATCTGGAACAATATTGCGGATCAGCATATTGAAATATATGTATGTTTACGTTGCCTTAGGAGTTAACACTGATTGCAAACCCTTCACGAGAGATTTATTTCTTTCGTTCCATTATTTTATGGCATTAAAAAAAATTGGAAAATATAATAATATCGCATTGATAATATCGTATGTTTGAAGTTATAAACGCAATCACGTGTTTTGGTTTCCATACCGTTACCTCTTTTGGTTAGTAATTACCTACTGGTTTTCCGTCATACTGTTAGTACCTACTACTGGGAGACCTTGCCTACGAATTAGCCGTTATGCCTTTCTATTCTTCGTTGGCCACTTACGACTACACCAATCCTCACTTGGAACAGCAGTTCCAGCTCTTAGCAAAGAGAGGTATGCTTTAGACCTCTAGGCCTCCAGAGAAACCAGTGCATGGTGGCCATTAATGTGTTAAATCCAAGCGTATATTATAAAAAATAAAACGCAGAAAAATTTATTTTCAAGTAAAAGATAAAATTAACCCGGACTTGATTTATCAAGTACTTAACTAAATCACTCAACATATCAAACAAAATCTGTAAATACAAATAAAAGTAACAAAAGGGTGTAGGGTCGTGAGAACTCTCAAAATACACCGAATTTTTACACTGATCGGCGCTTGACACCGTGAAACATTGTGATTCCGGCAATTGGGGTAAAACATACCCAAACTGAATTGGGGTTAAAACGACATATTTTGACAAAAAATATCGCATCAATTACTCATTGTTGAAGTAATTACGTTTGTATAGATTTGCGATTGGTTATTTGCTGCTCTTTTGATAAATATTTTTGTTTGGCAATTTGGAACATTTGAGTGGCTCTGATTGTTATTCTGTCTTTGTTTCGAGCAACAAGTTTTGTGTATGTGATATTGTTGTTTTGACATTAATGTAGAAATTTAAGTAGCCTGATTTGAAATTGAAATTGAAAACTGTCCCCAGACACATCGGTTCTGGGTTAAATCTTGCATCTATAGCTCTCTTTTAAAATATCATAATATTCTTAAAATACATGGTAGATTAGAACCAAAGCAATAACAACAAATTATCTAAACACTTAATTGGTTTTAAAGTAGGTAATGAAATTCACAATAATACCTATTCTCAAAATTTGTCGTGTAGTTAGACTAATTAAAGTTTAATTCTGAAAATAATTTAGTAACTAAATAGTGTAGTAGGTACTACCTAGTAACTTTGCCATTTTGTATTCTAATTTGGACAGTGAAAGCAATTATGGCAATAAAAATATATAGCGAGTGCTTACAAATACAATCAAGGTCATGTAACAGGAAGCTTAACTCACCTTTCAGCCATCTCTAGTCTTGTTGCTACGGTTACATCTGCGTTTTAACGCGTTAATTAACGCGCTACTTTGGTGAAGTATTAAAAGATTTTACTTGTCAAAATGTTCAATTACTCTTATTTTCGTGTAGGTATTAGTCATTTATGTTCAATTGTTATAAAAGAACCGAATAGAATTGTTTAAATAGAAACTGTTTATTAAAGTTTATTCAACAAAAATTCCTGACACATGGAAATAAGAGTAATTGACAATGTTGCTAATTCTAATTTATTATTTGTTCATCACATTAGCGCATTTATAAACACATTAAGGCGCAGGTGCAGCCGTAGAGTAATAATAATAATTTAAACCCCATCAGTAGCTTCCAATCATTACAACTCTTCAAAATTAATGGTTGTCACAAAAAACGTCACAATCGCATTTAGTATTTCGGCTGCACCGCACCGCTACAAATACTTTGCACAGTTTACACCGAGCCATTGTGCGTTTTTGCAAGAGTCAACGACGCTTTTTTGTAACATTTTTTTAACAAAATCCTATTTCTCGGATTTAAAGGGAATTAGACATTTTGTTGTGGCAACAATGACGTTTGTAGTGTTGCGCTATTTGTTTTGATTTAGTGATGTTTGGTGTTTTTGGGTTTCTCACGGTTATAATAACGTATAGATAGATATGACATGATATTGTAGGTCGGTATCCTTAAACTCAAACTTTTCATTTCGTCTTTGTAATAATTTTTACGTTTATGCCAATTATTTTTTATTTTTAATATTAATTTACTTTTTAAAGTTACTATCCATCCACCAATAGTCCAATATTTTTATAAATAGTCTTTAATACGGCACACATACGACATACGGGTAATAAAGTTATACTTTATTTTAGTCAATTAACGAAATGTAAATACAAACCATGACAAAAGTATTCTATCATTTCACTTGCACCATACCTACTACAATATTTTGCAAGTAAAGCTATGATCGAAAATTCCTGCGTAGAGAATCCACTCAGGTCGCGACAAGCAAAAAACTTTTGGCGACAAATCCTAATCATTCCACCCCTGCGTCCCTATTGCCATCCAATCTCACAGCCCCATTGCTGGCTTATCAACATTCGGACACCATAACAGGCCTTTTCTAGTCTCATACATATTTTAGGGGCGCACACCCCGTTTGGTCAACTGTCAGTAATGATTTGCTGCTTTTTCTCCCCGCGACCACCCCCGTATCTTCGCCCAATTTTACTGGAGCTACGAATTAGTTTGGGCGCGACATTTATTACGCCGATTGCGTGTGAACGTATGTGTTTTGACGGGTCAAAGTAAATTGGTAGTTCGGCAAGGCCATGGGGCGTTTGGAAAAGTTAGATTATCTGCTATTTTTTCGGACGCACGGATACCGGGGTGGATCAGCAGAAAATATGGCTTCCTATTCGTATATTTGGGGTTTTTGTAGTTTCTCTGTCTGTGCCGTATACTAGAGTTTTACGGCCGCGGTTTATTCTGTGTTTATGCGTTCCATCTCCATATTTTCACGGAATATATACAAAAGAATTTGCTAGCTTATTTAGTTGTTACTGCGATGTAGCTTTTCTATGGCGAGATATGAATTTTATAGTAACATTTGTATTGGGGTGGCAAAAGCTGCAACCGTATTTCTTTCTTCATAAATAAGCTACTCGATAAATGCAGGTAAGTAATAATAGGTAGGTATACTAGTTAGGTACCTAAATTGTAAGAATAATGTTTGGCGAACTCAAACATGCTATTTTACCTCATAACTTGATAAATCTAAAGTACCTAATATCATACTTATTGTGCATTTCAAATCTGTAAAGAAAGTAAAAAGGTATTAAGTAATAAAAAGTTTTATTCAGGTGGTAGAGGCTAGACTCCAGCCGAGATAGTACTATACATATAGATCGCCACGGTACATGGTACCTTTTCTACAGGTTAGAAAAATGTGGACCCGGTTAGACTTTTTTAGAGGCGACTATCTCACTCCTCAAGTGTATCAACGCATCTGTAACCAAATTAGAACGAGACTTATATTACGTCGCATAGACACAAATAACACACCTCTAACGACAATGACAGGAGAAGTCGAGAACAAACACATATCTGTCACATAAATGTTAGCCCCGGGAATCGAACCCAGACCGTCGCTTCGCTCCCAGGCCTCTCCAACTATACTACGGAGTCGAAAAATATTACATAAAATCATAAATAAAAAATATAGTACGAAACGAAATATATAAATAAACAATATGGCGGAGTAACGCGATAGCCACGTCAAGTTGTTTGCGTACACAAATGCTATTTGCCGCCGAATCCGACGGCCAATGGCGGTGTCACGTTGCCACCGAACGTTGCTCAAATAAAGCTAAATGCTTGTTTGTGCACCTAAAACCTATATCTGCTGGCGACGTTTCAAATCGATCGGGTAATACACTGCCTCGTATGTTACCGCGCTCACTCACATGCGCGCGAACATTTTTACATTGTACGAATGTGACAATTCGAAGGTGTGACATCTGTTAATCCACGAATTGTCAAAAATTTCGCCTAATCGTTTGCGATGGTCCGTCTTAGGCACTTCTCACACAACGCTATTTATAAGCTACGCGACTGCAACGCAATCCAAAATTTGCATGTACCTATCTGACACTTTTCACTGACCGGAGTCGCATCGTAGACGCGTCAGAAGTGTCAGATATATGTATAGAATTTTGGGATTGCGTCGGAGTCGCGTAGCTAATAAATAGCGTAATGTGAGAAGTGCCTTAGGCTGCCTTTCCACCAGAGATGTGCTATGTTACGCTGCTAAGGATGCGTTTGAGATCTACCAATCACATACATTGGCCCGGATAGAAGCCGCCTGAGGGCTGAATGTGATTGGTGGATGGCACACGCATCCTTAGCAACGTAGCATAGCACATCTCTGGTGGAAAGGCACCCTAACACTTGTGGGTTCGCAACTTCGTGCGAACGTGAGTGGGCGCCGACTCATATTAGGTAAAGCGTTCGTACCACCTTCTTTGCATGGTTTAAGCAGGTAAACCTGCAAACACGTTGGACACGTGAGACACGTTGTCGGACAAGTACCTAAGCTTTAAACCTGCGTGAGTCAAGACTAACGTGACCAGACGTCCCGGATTTAACGGGACAGTCCTGTTTTCCTGCTGTCAGTTTCGGTAGCTCCGAGACGCAAAAGTGAAACGTTTTTTTGAAATAGAGTGAAACATTGGTTGGTTGATGTGACCTTTGCATATCCGCGCAATTATATACGACTATCTGTCCGAGTCTGGCATCCAACCCCGGACCTCACATTGCAGGCAGTACCTACCGCTATCAACTAGGCTACGTGCTGTAGGACCAAAATAAATGAAAGAGCAGACAAACTACCTGATGATATTAAGTCATCACTTCCACCCATGACATCATTAGTAAGGCATCATCGTTCATTCCGAGAAGAAAAAGACATAGAGATAATTGCTTTTTACAAAAATAATAACCGACTTCAATCTTGATAAGTAGAGATAACTCAAAAACTACTCGCCAGATGGCGCTCCATTCAACATGTAAGTGTAAAGTTCTCGTCACTACAAATTAATCAAGCCCAAACACTAGATAACTGCAGTAAATCGTTGAGGAGTTCCCTCGACTGTCTTTCGGCTTCATCAGATCGACTCCAGATCTTCATGAAATGGTAACGCTTTAATGTTCTTATGATAACATGAACAAACACACTAGTTGTCCATACAATTTTCGAAAGTTCCCCTCGATTTCTCTGAGATGCCATCATTAGATCCTGGTGTCCTTATCAGGGGACCCCACTACGCATATTTACTTTACAACAAAAAAAGAATTATCAAAATCGGCCCATAAACGACGAAATAATCGCTGAACGTACATAAAACAAAAAGCATATATACGGTCGAATTGAGAACCTCCTTCTTTTTTGAAGTCGGTTAAAAATGTTACCTATTCAGACTATTCTATTCTGCGGTCCAAAGTACGTCAATTACGAGGTAAAACCCGCGCTCTGCTGTCGTCAATAATATTGCTGTCAATAATATGTCGAAGTCAATAAATAAAAGTCGTTTCGTACGTAAAATAGCTTCTGAAGGCTGTAGAAACTATAGCAAAATAGCGCACTCGATCACGCACGGTCGTCGAGTTACTCCGCTCCGTCTACCGGAATAAAAGTCGGCGTACGAACAGCACTTTTACGGAATCGTTGAATAGCGAGTGTACGCTGATTTGTGAAATGTACGGCTCGCACAGTCGAATAGCTGCCGTGCTTCTGCAGTCAATAATGTTGCTTTAAATAGCGTTCTGTGGAAATAAAAAGTGCGCATTTACTACATCTTTTTGTGGCGAAGGCTGCACAACCCTTCCGCTGCCGCCCACGACAACTGTGGCGCCTACACAGAACAAGACTTAAATGGGGTCTGGTATCGTTAGTCAGTTGCAAATTGTGAGAGATAGGGCAGGGACTGTTAGTGATATTTAGTCTTGTTAGAGATTGTTATCAAGAGTGTCGTTCTAATTCGGTGACAATCGTGTTAGTACCCTTGAGGAAATAGTTGCCTCTAAATAGTGAACTGGTCAATTATAGAATAAATCACACTGTAAGTCAGTTTCCTTTGCTCGTCTACTAGTAGGTATACATGGGGAATTTTTAAGGTTTCATACCAAAACGGTGACGATTATAGACGTCACACATTATAACGACCTTTTTTTTTTTTTTTTTTTGTTAACGAGGGGGAAACCTTCAAAAGGTACCCTGTGCCGTGGGAGCGACACAGGGTTATGTGGGGTTTTTACTCACTAAAACCCCCCCGGTGGCCGTCTTCGACGCTATGTGGAGGACTCCGGGATCTCCAACGGAACGCAACCGGAGCCCTCCGAGCGCAGTGCCTTTCGGCTCCTCCAGCGCGAGAACCTCGCGCGGCACCTTTTGTTTATGATGGTATGCGGCCAACCTCATACCATCATCCTTCCCGGGGTTGCTGATTGGCGGTTGGCAGCGGATCAACTAAGTCTTTTAAATATACAACCGTACCACCCAAGACATAAAGTTCATAATTGTAACCTTTCATTTCAGTTGGTACATTGCCGCGTCGTTGTAATGTGTGCCGAGCTATAATATTCCTCAGTTGTGTGTTTTCAAAGGATTAACACAACAAACAATTAAATTAAAAAAAATTGTATAATATGTTGTCCACATACCTATTCCATCTTATTATTGACCAAATATAATTTTGTGGAGATATTATTAAACGGTAAATATCCCTTAATGGTGTGGATGTGTGCATTTAAACTCGCTCTGACTCATAGATAATACGAAGGAATATTAATAGATGAGTCTTATAGTCAATACAAAGAATAATTGACCTCACACAATCTCTCTTCACATTTAACCCTACAGCCAAACCAAACACAGTTGCGTCAATCAGTTTCACCATCATAAAAAAATAGCAAAATCCGGTATCATCGTGAGAACGCGGAAGACGAACCCACCTGGTCTTACCGTAATATAACTGTTCACAAACAAAGACAAACCCTTTCGCATCCGCCGGGGTCCAACAGACCCGAGGTATTAGAAAGGTGAAGGGTAATCATAGAATAATAGCAGGTGGCGGCAGATGCTATATGATTCGCGTGAAATTATTTTTCTTTATAACTTTTTTTGTTAAGACGTCATCTCCCCGATAAAGTCTCACGTAGTCTGATGAGGTGTGAAAATTAATAGCGTTCTTTTCAATTTCTCTAAAGATTACGTCGCGCTCGCCTATAAATTTAATACGGTACAAATTATTGGCTTCGACTAAAAACGCCGACTTTTTTGATAAAGAAAAGTAATATTTACAACACTTTACTAATTTATATTCTACAGTTATGATCTATTTCATCACCATATACTACTTGTGGTACCTGTGGTATCTGTGTCTTACAAACAATTTTCGAAATGTAACAAAATTATTTTCGCTGCGTTCAATAATGTTTAAAACCCTGAATAAAACTTTTTATTCAAATGAAACAAATACTTACCTATTTTTACTTTAATGCATGGTGCATTACTATTATTACTTACTAAAATATTATTTTGTAGACAACAAATAGGTGGCATTGCTTTGACATTATTAAAAATGTTTACTTATCCGAAATAGTTTCTTGAAATACTTAATTGCGGGACAAATTTTCCACACGACACCAATCCTGCTAAAGTGCCAGATTAAGAAAGATACATTAATTATTTGCCATTTAATTTATTTTGGTATGTTACTAACATTGATGATTTCGTTGTATTAAATTAAATTAGAGCAAAATATTTTAAAAACAATGGTCTCCCTAGACCCCCTTTATTTAACGTCTGTAAATCTGGTGAAATACAATAGATTTGTAATAAAATTAATTAGTAGAGCCTCAATACCATTTGAACTCCTACAATACACGTCAATCCACTCGAATACCGAATCCCACTTCAAATAATTAATACTCATTGAGAACACCGGTCAACCCCTCAGACGTCAAAGAAACCGGATATAAACTAACCGCCTTTTCTTTGCGCTTTCAAAAAGAAAAAACTCAACAAACGTACCGGCAAAAAGGGTTAGCGGTACAAAAAAGTACCTCAGCAATGTTACGCCAATTTTGCTTTCAAGGAAATTAGATATCCTCTTACAATACGTCGGGCTTTTTAACCCTTTATAGGCGTGTGGGAAAAAATTGGCGAAGCGCAGGTATCTACCGTGTTAACGGGACACCAGTTTTGATACGTTTCAGAGTATTTTTTGCGATATGGTAACATTCACATAATATTTTAAAAAATATTTTCTAACGAACAAAATTTTAAGTTTCAAATCTTTACCCTAAAAACAAAGTTATGAATTGTTAATTTCACAGTTCTTACCTTTCTTAGTAGTTATTTCAAATTACCTGATCAAATTTTTCCGTATCCAATATCCAATACTATGTCCAACAGTAGACTTCCAACAGTAGGCCGAGAAATAATATTATGTAAAGTTGGATCATCATTTTTCCAACAGAATATCAAACTAAGTTTAATATCTGAATTCTGGAATTACGAGCCTAATAAAAAAAAAATTACCTCAAAGCAGCAGCAAGTTATCTAATACTATCGCAGTTCAATCCTTTAATATCCTTGTTCAATAAAACATACGAGATACGACACGATGTATATTGACATACCTATTCCTTAGCTATCAATTTTTACGCAATAGCAAAGTAGTAATCAATTAATTTAGTTTTTACCATTTCGTATAACTTGCTGTGGATAATTATTAAATAATTATAATTTATTATACACAGCAGGTTTATCATGAAATCTCCAATTCTGTGACCGAATTAGAACAAGACTATTAAAAACAAATACCTACTAACAGGACTAATCATCGTTAATAGTCATTGCATAACATGCATAACAGTCTCTGTTTCTACATACTAACGAACTAACCAAATAACTTTCTTACACAGTCGTCTACCAACTAACCATCCTATTCAATTAGAGTGTTATTATGGCTCGGTCACAGTTTTCATGGGCAGCAGAGGAAGAGTGGCGCTGCATGCTCGTCTTAATGTTAATTTCCTAAAGAAAGCCATCCCTCATCAGCTCACACACACACGGCCACCTCTTTTTAATTTACTCGTTCTAGAAAGTACAACTGTGTACAATGCTTAAAGGTACTACTACCTTTTAGGAGGAGAGAAATAAGGTACAAGGCTGATCAAAGTAAATGTATTTTTGACTTTAAAGCTAAATAAATGCAGATTATAATAGAACAGAGTTACCTCAAGACGTAACGTTGGAAGTCACGCGTCCGGCGGGCATCACTCATCCCTACTGAGAGGTATCCGGAGGGAAATTACTTACCGCCGACGGCCCTCTACGCGTTATGTTTTAACGTCTTGGATAACTTCTCTGTTTCCATTCTAATATTAGATGACAGTTCATACAATTAGGGTCAAAGTTTACTTATTAATTTTTTTGGGGTCTAAAGTATCAACCGTCGAGACATTAATATAGCGAGCAGGGTTAAATTAATCCACTTATGCGTCAAGCAAAAGCACCTTACTGTCATACAAGGATCTTTTGACGCTTGTATGACGTGTGGGTGACAGAGACAGCGCCTTACAGGTAAGGCAAACTGTAAAGCACTGTCTCTATCAACCACACGTCACCCACGCGCCAAAAGATCCTTGTACGACTTTAACTTAAAATAACATCGTGTTCTAAAGAACGACACTCACTATACCTAATACGAATAAGCGAACCCATAAATGCAGGGCCTGCTATTACTACGAAATTGTCAAAAACTTCGCATAGCGATTTGCGGAGGCCCGTCCTACGCTTGCGGGTGCGCGTATTCGCGCGAATGTGAGTGAGCGCTATTACTTCGTCCTTCTTTCTTTTTTTTTCTACCGTCTTTCTTCTATCCTTGTTATTATTTTTTGAGTGGGAAATGTTTTTCATGTATCCTATTTTAATTAAAGCTACATATAAATAGCTATTTATGAAGCTGTAATAAATATGCCATGAATATTCAATAACTGATGGCAAACTAGGAGGTCACAAAAGACGGTTCTTGTTTGGTGGTAGGCTTAAAACCCAATTGACTAACTACCTCACTCGTGCTTGAGTCTACTGCAAAACAACTTGTCTTGTGTTGTTTTAAACCTATTTAATTTGAGATCCATGATACGTAGTTTCAAAACGGTTACGCTACGTTTATAGTAGGTATGAACGAAGAAACACAGCTCTAAGTTAACCTACATACACACAGCAAAATAATGACGTCGTCATTTTTCATCGAATGATGAACAGCCCGCGCACAATACGAGTCGGCATAATCGAATTACCGATACATAATCGATACATCGAATGTTCGAATCGAGTGCTTGGACGTATAATGTTATATTGATGATTCTGGCACAGACTGATTAATGGTTTGTCGATCTAGCGTACAATACAGACTGCAACCCTATAAATTTTAGCTAAAGTATTTTTTATTACTTTATAATTTACGACGTACATTGATGTTTTATTTGAAACATTGGCCATAAAAGTAGAACAAAAGAAGCAATGGATAGGTTTTGACACAGTAACATGAAATATCGCAAGGAAATACACGTGGAGGTCAAATATAGGGTTGTCGCCAGTATTGTGACTTGCGTTTTCTTGCTGGGTGGGTAATGTAAAAATATTTATGGAATTCTACAATTTTTGTTGCGTATACCGAAGTGCTGGAATTATAAATTCATTCGGGACATATAAAAAATGAACGATTTTTAACCCATTTCTGGACAATCATATTTCAACAGCCGCTCCTCATGATCGAAAATCTTTCCATGCAGGTTTTTACATTGATTAGTGTAATTGGTTAATCCAACATTGAAAAACTATTAAGGAAGCCTAAGGTCTATGACAAAGCTTAACGAATCCTTACTAGAAGTAATAATCAAGATTGACACAAAATTATCCTGTGACATAAAGAGGTCACTCATAAATATTTTGACTACAAGAGTGCACCCTGTGCAACTACTCAACTAATTTACTGTATAAGTCTCGTTAAATGTGGTGTTTGCCTGTAATAGGTTGTACACGTAGTTATAAGAACCTTGTATAATTTTGATGTGTATGTTATCGTGTAACAATTGTTGGCAGAACTTATAAATAAATAAATGAAAAATAGTAACCGTTAAAGATTTCTTTTCATATTAACAAGAAAAAAAAACCGCACTTAGCTGATACTCATAATTACAAGCCCAGGGTTGTAGATCAGATACAGTTTTAAAATGCTCATTTATGGCTCTTCACTCTACTACTCTACAGAGTACCTACTCTAAAGATTCCTGATGCGGGCATCAAGTGGCGAGCTTACCTCCTGCAATAGATCGCTCTTAAGTTGTATTGTCGTCAGAATGTAAAACTCCTGTCCTAGATTAATTTTGTGTCAACGGCCAGATATGCTAGATGGGCAAAACGCAAGTTTCATCTCATCTGATGCAATTTGCCCAAAATGTATTTATTGATGTCTACGGATTACGACTACTACACAATAAGTCAAAGTATGACTTAATATCTACTTAATTTTATAAAACTGAAGAGTTCGTCCGTATGTTTGTTTGGACGGGCTAATCTTAATTTCTTGTGTGTTTTAAATAGTCCATTTATCAAGGAAAATTTAAGACTAAGTGTGTAACATTACACTTCGACCATTTGAAGCGGAGCTACGATGAAACTTATTGCAATAATATTTAGACCCTTGATTGACATCTGTTTAGAATATAGTGCGATGAACCCAAAATAATTTTTATATAAGTATTTTTATTTATAAATAAACATTTACCCCCTGGTAACCAACGCAGTAGGAGCTTCAGACAGTGCGTCGTGTCGCGGCCGCGGTGTGCCAAAATTACCGCGCGGCGGGGGGCAGTGTGCACTCGCCTTAATTGAAGAACGTTGTAGATCGTGTGCACCATCGATTGATTTGTATGTTTCGGACCACCCTGTAGTGTGGGCAAAGGGCTGAAAGGTCTTGGTTTCGATTCTATCACAAATATTTTTAAAATATTAGTGTTCGTCCAACTTTTGCGTTTGGTAAATTTTTATCTCATATTTTTGTGTAAATCGGGTCCAGTAGTAGAGTGGGCGTTCATTCGTACTATTTACATTCCAGATAGGTATTCTTGACTAAATAAGCAATGTGGGCTTCTTTCATATGTCAGGACGTGAGCTCAGGATATCAAATGAAACACAGGATTAGTTCTAAGCCAAACACACCACCATCTCCGTTTATTGAATCAAACAGTTTGGCTCAGTAAATACGTTATTAGATCATTTAGATTTGGTTTGGCATTTTGACATCTTGGATTTACTTCACGGCATTACGATATTGGTGTTATCGATCGATCCACTCGCATTCGCGACTCACGCGTTATTTATCAACTATTATTAACGATTCACGGCATTTCAACATAGAAGGAGCTTTTTACAAGATATTACACCGCTAGCCATACTTTATTATTTTCCAATTATATTGACTGCAGTATCAGAGTCCCTATTAATCATCGCGTACAGATTAATCGCATCAAACCAGTATCATAGGTTTACTACCTCCTCCGTCATGTATATATGACGTTCGTACTAACAAATTAATTTGATACAATGCATCTTACAATACAGAAAATTCTACGACTATGATATTTTTCCCGAGTTAATTCTCCAAAAATCAAAACTAGGGAAATTCCCAAAAAACTGAAAACAATTTCTTGCCGGAAAACCTCTATTCCTGAGTTATTTTAAAACCGGAGTAACCTATGACATCTTTTAATACCGATATCAACCTAGTGTTGGACAATGTGTGTAAACTAAGCAAAAAATGTTCTTATGTATGCAACTTGATAAAAAAATTATCGTATCCAAGTTCGCAAAAGGCTTGTTCCACAAACCCAGTTCTCAGCAACTGACATCACCATTTGCTCACAACGGTCGCTTCACAAGCTGTCGTTCTAAATCAATGGGTTTTTTATTATTAATGGGTAACCCTTTGTCGCCATCGCCAATCGATTTCCGAACCCTGCCGCTCAATACAAAGCACATTTTAAAATTTAAAATCCGATATCTGTAGTGAACTTTTTATGGCACTACGATGCGTTTTTAACCCTTCACCGTCTGTCTATTGCAGCGCAGTGGTTCTCAAGGGACGTCATGCGTCATGCAAATAAAACTTACAAATTTAAAAAAATATAAGTTGACTTAAAATGGTAAAATTAACTATTTTCTGTGTATTTTGAAATAAAAAAATGTGTTTAATGACGTTTTTGAGATCAGGATCAGTGCAAGATTTATGTTAAAAATATATTTAACTTTGTTATTCAACGTTGTCTGATTTTCTTTAAAAACAAGTTAAAGCTTCAGTTTATGATGTATTTTTTTATTTCATGTGATTAATATATGTTCAGGTATATCGTATCGCTATAATTAATAAATATTTCGTCATATTATTTTAAAATTATAATTATCAGAGAATCATAATTATATATAGACATCACATGGATGAGTTATGCATTAGTGAAATCTAGTAATTGCCCATACAACACTTAGGCACACAAAAATATTTTGTCAAATAAAATATTACTTATTTATTACATAAGTGATGTAGAATTTTGTATGGAAATCTTTGACAACCGCTGTCACGGGATTGTATAACCGCGCGGTGTCTGTACGTGACAATTTAAACAAATTCTGGGCCATTTGGCTTCTGGGGTCGCTTTTTTGAGGACTTATTTTGAATAAAAAAACGCCATTGATCCGGGCTCAGCCGGCGAGCGATGCGGGACGAGTGTGTGGTCTGTAATGAGAATGCGCCGGTGTTGTAGTTTGTTCAGCAAACTATGCAAAAAAGCGACTCTTGCGTGTTTTGCTAGTATGCTTGTGATAGGTTTGGTTTTTTTATGGAATTAAGGTAGACAACAAGTTTACATCAACAACTTTCCGCTGCCGCCCATGACAACTGTGACTGACCTAGAACAAGACTCAATTTAGGGGCATGGATGGTTAGTCCAGTTAACGGATGGTATTAGAACGTTAGTTAGTTTGTTAATAAGTGTGAGGGCTGGGACTGTTAGAAATAGTTAGTCCTTGTAGTTAATGTTAGTAATAGTCCTGTTAGTAGTTATTAGTATAAGTCTCGTTTTAATTCGGTTACAAATACTTTGCTACAAGTGTACCTGGCAATACACAAACAACAATGAAAATTACTTGTATAATAAATTAATTATTTCAGTTATTTTTCATACCAAAGTTATTAGCTTATTTTAAATTTTATTGAAGTCTTGAGTTTGAGTTCTTATTAGTACTAATCCGATTCATCGCAAACCAGTATATCATAACTGTCACACAACTGTGCTCAGGTCCCCGCTGGCTGACCGCTGGCAAAATAATTTTCCTTAATGTGACTTAAATGTATTTTTTGCCTTAAATGTAATTTTTTCCTCTCGTTAAATAAGCCATTCATTCCTAATATGAATAATCATCCAAACTATAACACAACAGATAATACCTTTGTTTCTTTACTGTTTTTTTTAACTCATTTCCAAATGTCAGATTGATTGCACTTCATGAACCAACAATACAGGTACCATCTTATAATGGTTGTGCGAACCAAAACACAAACTCGCCAAAAACAAACTAATCCCTAAATATAAGTAATCTCGCAGAAGTTCACCAATCACAATTGAACTGTATATCATCTATAACAAACACCGCCTACACGGTGTTGTTGCCGAGAATCCATTTATAAGGGAGAGACAGACCAATTTATATAAACATAAACGAGGGACAGGAATAATTGAATGTAAAAAATAGCCCATTTGGCGCCCAACGTGGGGCACGCTGCTGGGGTGATTTCGATACGCTATATAATTTTAATATTAAATGACGTCCGACATATGGCCTTCTTAATATGATAAAATTTGATTCAGCTAGTTTTGTTTCTAACCGTTAGATGTATTGGGATGCGTCGAACGCGAGAGCAGGAGCAGTTTTGTATTTTACTGGCAAAATTTTTACATTTTTATTTTTTTGTTTTCTTAAATATGTATGTAAATACCATGGTCTTTAAAACCATAGTATTTAAAAAACTATTACATTAAAAGAAATAACAAAAGATTTTTTGAGAGACTTTTTCAATTAAGCTCACATATTTGTTCAGGCTCAATTATTTTGCGTGTAAAATTAACTAATATTAAATTAGAATTAACCCTTACAAGCACACACCAAAATGTAACCGTCATTTTAAAATAAGATATCGGTATGATAGATTTAGTATTAACAACCTATGACTTGTGTAATTTCCCATTCAACCTGACTGAGATCTAAAAATAAAATAATATTTTTTAATTAATTACAAAACAGCAGACGAGCCATTTGTCACGTAGTGGTCACCGCCGTCAATGAACATTCATCCATAATACCCTAAGACTTTACTGATGCGGTGTCGACCAATACCTAAATAAACAAAAAGAAATAATCAAAGATAAAAACACAACAAAGTATTAATCAAACAATTTAAGACCTGCAAAACAAACAAATTATTTATTAGGAACAGTTTCAGTAATAAAACAAAATATGACAAATTTCCATATTTATTCCATTCCAAAGCAAAATTCGCGATAGACCGACCGAAGATGAACCCCTTGGACAAGCCGAGTCAGGCCGGTTTACGTTTGAAAAATCCCATATCTCCCTACAAGAATCATACGCTCACCCGCACAAAACCTAGATTTGTACATTGATAGTTTATTTGCACTGGATGTGGCATTGGAATAAAATATTATTAAAAAAAGTGACAAAGAGGTGTCGTAAAAATAACAATAAAATGCAAAACAGGCGGAGTGAGCTCAGGAATTATTTGACATAATAACTCCATCCCCGTTCCGTGAAATCCGACGGACAATCATTATCCAATATCTATCCTGAAGTCTTTTACAATCCACCATTAGATATTTAAAAAAATACGCTTTCCAAAAAAATCTTTATATTGGAAAACAAACGTCAAAAAATATATGAAAGAAGTTCTCATTACCTACCTATAGTTTTCGTTTTCTGATGACATACCTACTGGTAAGAGTTTGTTCACAAGTGCGACAACGACACGATGTAACGACAAAATATCGGTAAGCGTTAGTTACGAGTGAATAGTGTCGATGAGATACCTGACTGATGCTGCGTAGTCACTACCACAAAAATAATATGGCTTCGTTATAGTTATCCGGTTTTTACCAACTGTCTTTTTTATTATTTACTCGAATTTTTTAAACTAAAAGCTTAATATAAAAATATTAAAGAGTTACATTTAAGATAAGGTAGCCTGTCAGACGTCTTAACCTCTTTACCTTCGCTTCGTGACATATCCAGCATCTGTATATCGCAGTACATTCGTAATACTACCTTTTTTACATTTTCTGATACATTTTTTTTCCAATGCATCTTCGGGGGAGATATTATTTGTGCGATAGTGCCGGTGAAGCGTTATGAATATAGAGTGTGCTTTAATAAAGTAGTTTTTTCCGTAGATGTCATTGAGATTTCCGATGTATTTTTCTTGTATCTGATGTTGAGTGGTTCATAAATTATTCGTTACAAATGTACCTCAGTATCTCAAAAGTCCTAGATATCCTTTAGATTCTATAGTTATAGCTAGCTATATAGCTTTAGCTAGCTATAGTTAGTTTAAGTCAAAATCTTTTCCTTCTCGATGTGACCTGTTGAACGACGAATTGGACTATCGCACAGGATTCTTCAAAAAGGTCGCTCGGTTTTGTACCATCAGATTCAAATCCGGCGGGACTCAAGCATGATGGTACAGTAAGTATTTTATCCATTTGGATAGAAACTTGCTACCCATCGTGCAAAATCAGTCATGAAAATCTTACGTACTATGGTTACAATACTAGAAAGATAAAATAAAAAAAAATTCATATCCCGAATACCATCAGTGAGGTCTTTACTTACGTATGTAAGTATACTTATTTGCGTTCGACCACATCGCAGGTGACAACGCTTGTCAACTATTACATAATATCTACATAATACAACAGGCTTCCCAACAAGTATCACATCACAACACTATAACGGCGGCAGACAATATGATCACGTAGCATTTAAAGCTGGATCAGGGATCACATTGAGTACGAACGATCCGATATCGGCGATAAAGTTCGTCGCGTACGCGGAATACGTGATCCGGTGTGACGACGCCCTTACAGCGATACGGCCACTTACGCCATTACGTTTGTTTCGTTGTATCGAACGTTTAAATGCGTAGTTAGTACGTGTGTGGAATATAGCGAACTGTTTTTAGTTGTGTCGATTTTCTGTTAAATTTGCAGAAAAAAGATGTTATTATCTACTTGTGGTTTTGAGGTATACCTACCTACCTAAGGTGTGCTTCTGCTCATGATTCATCGTGCTGAGCAAAAGATCCCCCTTTTTAAAGATTCTTTTAAGGGCTCTATGACATCCATTTCAATTTCAACAGAATTCGTGCTTGGTTTTCATTTTCAAATGTTGTGATGTACATCCATCCAGAAATCAATAATTATTTTAATTATTAAAATTACGTAACTACTTCAGAAAGCCTTTTGATTTTTCGAAATTTAAGTAGGTATGTTTTACGGGTAGATTATCTTGTTGGTCTAATTAGGTTAAAGTTATTAAAAGCTTAAACACTACTATCACATTTTAGGATCTAGGATCTTCTAGGATCCTGTTATGGACAAAACAAACAACACACAACTTACTCCGACGGCCCTAGAACAAACATAGCCGAGATCTCTTTGCAGGCCGGGTCATTATCAACTCGGCCACCGTCAATATAAATAATATTATGTGCTTTTTATTTTAATTAACTCGAACACCACACGTTTATTTATTCAAAGACAAAAGTTATCTTCGCAGATCATTTTCCTATCCACTTCCTTTTCCAATAAACTAACTCACCTCACCTTACGGCCACCACAACACAACCGACACAGAGACGAATGACGTCATAAAACAAAAGTAAACCCCGCCCCCAACAACGAAGCCTCGTAAACTGGTTCCCAATAATCCACCGTCAGCAGAAAAAATAGCCATAGTAAAAACTCCTATCCGTACCTAATAACCCGAGAATATTATCAGTGAGTCGTCGGGTCATAACCCGAAATTGGTTTCGGGGTCCGTAAGTCCCCAGTTTTATATGTCGCATTATGAAGGCCGTCAAACGAATTCACGTAGAAAATCGAATCTATATACGGTGATATTGCCGTCGCCGGTCCTGGCTGGCTCCAGATAATACAATAATATGCCGCTTTTTACATCACCTCTTATGTTTGTTTTCGTCCGTGGATGAAGACACTTTCCTAATTAAAACGGCTGTGAAAACTTAAAATCAAAAACTGTTATTTATGGAATACAATTTTTATTCTGGCCATACTATAACAGCTTTAACTCAATAAAAAAAATAACAAATAAAATTCATTATCGCTGCATTTACTACGTGACTAAAATTATTAAATTGTGACACGTATTTATTAAGTAAATCCTGGTAATACCATGAAAAATTTCGTATTTTTGGTAAAATGCATGCAGTACTTAATATTTTTACACCTATATTACATAGGTAAGTACATTTGTCCATTTATGAAATAATTTTTAATTAACTTAGTCTAAAATAAATCAATCATCATAATTTAGTCTTAAAAAATCAATCATCAATGAACCATCTACGTAATAATCCTTTCATTGGATTTAAGAACTCCAAGACAAAATAATCATAAACACGGAGGTACAATAGATCAAAAGTTTATTAAATATCAATTTATGGCAATATGTAGAAATTGATTCCTAATTAAATTAAATAAGTAAATGTATTATATGTAGTATCTAATCCAAATAACAAGTATTTTCACCTACCTATCCTATTACCTGCGGTACTACCTAATACACTGGACAGTTCGCAAATCACGGTATAAAATACGCCAAGTTAAAAAATGTGGAGGCGCAGGGCATCAAATATCATAACCGAGGTGGATTTGGCGGCTCCGAGCCCGGCTCTCGCTGACTATTTTTATTTGTAAAGAGCCCAGCACCGCGAGGTAAGCCGTGTCTCAGTGGCGAGGACGTAACTTGGAAATCACACAATTTTTAAAACATGAAAAATTTTATTTCTTTAGGTTTGTGAAACTGGAAATTTGTGAATTTTTTCCAAAAGTGGTACTATATGTTGATTTATGAAGTTAGAAGTTATTAGTTCGTAGTCGATACATAAATAGCTACTACATCCATAAGTCGTCAACTATGCAAATAAAAAAACGATAACTTTGATATTTGATGTATGAACATACCTAAGACATACTTTATATTAAAATATATCGTGAAAATATACGTTAAAACATTTAATTTCATAATTTTAGCATTTAAATAGCCCACAAATGGGCAAACATCTCAATGGTGGTAAGTTATCAACGTGAGCTACGAGCCACCAAAGCCACATCCGTTGCATTGTCGGCTACTAAAAAGGAAAAGAAGAAATTACTGACAGTCAATTCAAATTAAATATACTATGATATAATATTATAGAAGAAAATGGACACAAAAATAATAAGCTAATAAGGTGCTAATTATTATTCCAGGGTGTGTTAAATATTTTCAGAGTTCTCATCTAATTACCTAGGTACGAATAATAATAGTAAGCAAAAATAACACACAAATAAATATCCACGAAAAACACTTATATTCATACAAAGACGTTTAACATTGCTTAAACAAGTCTTATAATACCTGGTTTAACATTTGGAGCATAAGAGAACACCGATGATAGGTAAGTATAACGACTTTATAAGCTGTTACATTTAACAAAGTGACATAAAACAAGCGAAATGTTCGCAGCTGTTATTTTCATTTGAATCTTATTGTAGGTACGTTTAATGCTGTGATATGGATGCCTCGAAATATCAAAGCGCACGCAATATCGTTACAAGTGGCGTAGAAGCAACATTTTTTGGTTGAGCGCGTTTGCCTTCGGGAGCGAGTATTATTACCGATAAGTATATGGGGCGGCAGCTCACTCGGATTTTGAATAATATATTATTTTCTTATGTAAAATGCCCGATTACTCCCATCCAGGAGATTTTTGTGGCACAAAGAGAAGCTCCTTTATGGCACTTTATACGGTTTTGTTCTTAAATTTTTGTTATTCTCGAACACACAGCCATTATCGTAGCCCTTTTGCAGATGAAAAAAGTTTGTAACGTCTAATAATTTATTGGTTATAGAATTATCGCGCTCTTTACTGTATGACTTTGAGGTCTTTTATTATTTTCGATTGATAAATAAAAAATACAACTCAATGTGAAAATGGTTCTCAAAACATTTTTTGTGGTTGGGCACATCTTAGAAATTGATAAAAGCTCCTTAAAAATTTCCTTTCGATTGTATCGAGTACCTGTTCAGAATTCAATAATTGTACATAATGTAAAAATAATTTAGAGACTAGTAAGTAGTTATACAGCTTTGTTTGTGCGTGTTATGAAACATCAGGTCGTAATGTTTTCATGTAAAAATGTTACTCAAATTGGCTTAAACATGCACTGATTACAAAATTGAAGAATAGCACACAACGGCTTTACCTGCCGTCCGAAGCACTGAAGAACTTAAGGGTTCTTAGTGGTCATAAATTTTTACTAACTAATGGCTTTAACCCATTAATTTTAGCCCACTACTAGAACGGGTGTCTCGTCATTGAGGAAGCCTAGAGCATACTCTACCGCACTGCCCCAGTAGTGCGCATAGTTTTCATGGCTTTAACGACTGTTATCTATCGATCACAACCGTAACCAATGACTACGTGCCCTCCGAAGGTACTGCAAAGTTACGTGCCCTCGGTTAGAGGCAAAAAAATTGAAAAGAAAGAAAGTTTTGAAAAAAGAGCGCTTGGCTCAATTTTTTTTGTCTTTAACGATTACCATCGTACCAACTACCAACTGTGCCTTGAAAAAAGCCTTGGAATTGGATATCTCAAAAATGCCTATTAGGTATAGTTGTACTTTTGTCATATAAACATAACTTACAAAGTAAAGAAGAAACATTTGCATGTTTTCTATAAATTACCTTACTTATACAGAATATCTGACTCAAATAAAGGTATGCGAGTAAGGTATAGGTACTCGAAGCTGTAAGCGTGGACGTTACTTTGTCGTTTATGCAATGATGCCACATTACAGTGCGGGTATTGGAAACCAAATAATGTATAAGGCGTCTAACAATGACCGTAAAACTTGCGCGACAGACCCGCGTCATACACTTGGCTTGTGGTAGAAATGGCGATGTGTTAATCCGTCTAAATGTAAAGTTACAAAAATGCAAGGTTTATTGGATACAGGTTCATGAAGAATCTTAAACGGAGTTATAATATAGTTAAGTCCACATTGAACCTATTGGCAAATGTACATATAAAGTTGTATTTACAAAAAAGGAATATATAAGTTAATGCGTTCTGTTTCACTTCCCTGTTTTACAATCTCGCTTAATGTTTAATGATGACGTAAGAATTAGTCTACGGTGGTTAAGCTCTTTTTAATATGTTTTACTTAGTAACTTGCATCTTTAGGTACTTCCGAGGCCTTTGAAAATACTAGTGAATTAAATTAAATAAATTAAAAACGAGTCATTGTGTACCGGCTAAGTATTTTATGTTCAGTCCTTTTTATTTTTCCTCTTGCCTTACAACGTACCTATTAGTTAAGGCTTTAATGACATTAAGTGTCCCCGCAGACTGACTGCAGCCACCGACTACTTTAAAAGCGCCGGCCAACTTCTGCTCACTGTTATTGGAGTTGTTGGCGGTTGGTCGGATAGCACTTCTAAAAAGAAGCGCCACAGCGCCACAGCCGTCGGTGGCTCCAGTCAGTTTGCGGAGACACTAAACCTTTTTTTATAATAAGTATCTTTAGATCTTTTATAATATGTACTTACACATAAATAACTGCCATGTCTGTAATCAGCGTACTCTACAACCAATAGCTCATGACATCATGAATCTTAAAATAGCGAGCGGAAAATAAAAAGTGTCGTGTGTCCCTCGCGCTTGAATTATGAAAACTTGAATAAATATTTGATGTACGAGAGCCGGCGAGTGTGGCTCGACCTTTATTACATTATTGTCTTTTGAAAATAAAATACAGTATGTTCACGTGTTTATGATTATTTGATATGATTGACCGAGACTTATAATATCACAAGTTAATCATACATATCAACTATTCTTAAGTTGCAATGGAGATTTTTATAATTATTTTTCAATTGTCTACCACTATCCATAATCTCCAAGCCAGTAGTTGGTTAAAAATTCATATTCTTTTTAGTGAATGTAATGAAAAATAGTTGTGTAGGCATTACTAAACTTGTTATTTTTTTACCTTATGGACGGACTGAGTGTGGCAACATCGTACACACGTCACACGGTGACGTCACAAAGCCTGAACCACCCTATTGAAATTTTCTACACCGCTACCATATCTCCATTTTCTCTAGAAGCAAGAGTGTAGCTACCCAGCTAAGCTTCAGCCCTTCTAACAATATTCTGCTGTTTTATAATTGTCAATGGTAACTCAATTGAATAGTTTGACACATTTTTGACACGTTCCGTATACAAACTATTCAAACGAGACGCAGTTTATGCATTTATAAATAAGCAGAATCAGGGCTCAGGCCGTCTTCAGTCGCTTTTTACAACACCTGACCTGCTTGATTGGGCAGTATTTACCCCGCCCCAACACAGCCAAAAGCAAAATATCTCCTGAATATTTCATACATTTCATACATCAGTATTTGCTCCACTGTATCGCTGAAGACGTTTCACTCATCCTTCATAAACCGCGAATCCGCGAACAGGACAGCTCCATACATCATCGGAGCGTATAATCAGAACAAAATACACAATTTGGGGCGCGGACGTACCCGTGCCGTATTCAGGAAATTGTTGTGCTGGGTGTTGAATGTTCGTATCTGTTCGCATCTACGTTACAAATGTGTTACGTCACTAGCTAGGTACCCGCGACTTATCTTGCGCCTTATGGGGTTCAGGGTTGACACTAGTTTTATAATTAATTAATGGATGTCTAGGAGTTGTCTATAAAACCATTTATTATTTTTATTAGGACATTAATTATTGTATTTTTATACCTAGTTTTGTTAGTTCAGTGGTTAAGTTAAGCAATTGCTAACGCGACGGGGATATTTATTAATTATTAAATTAAATTATTGAGGTAGGTGTAAACGTAGGTAAGTATAGAACTCTATGAACGTTTTGTTTTTCTATACCACTCGCATGTTAATGAATACCTACTTTTGTACATAAATGTAAATAGCGCTTGACCTAACATAATTTATATGCATTGAACAAAGTCATAAAAACATTTATTAACAAAATCTCACCTACCTGTCTCTTCTTAACCTGCACACCTTGTTATCCCAAAATCACTTTCTACACAATCGAACCTCTTTATAACACACCCCTGGCTAAGTTTACCCCAACGATATGTAAATTGAATCTGACCTATGATCTGTTCACAGCATCCCCGTTCCAGTTTCGATCTCCCTGACCATCGCGGGCACGCGACTATTGTTCCAGAACTGGTTATGACAGAACGGGTCCAGCATCCCTCTGTTACACTTTTGATCTTATGGTGATACACTTGCGCTTCTTTGTTACAGATAAATGATGATCTTTGACAGGTCAATCCATGGATCAAAGCTTTAAGGGTTATTGAAAGGAGAGCACGGTGGGTAGAGGTTATAGACCGCTAGTTATAAAATATTATCATTATTAAAATTATTATAAATTTGACTTCGTAAACTTGCCTACTGAGTATTCAAGCAATGGTAGTTTTCAATACGAATTACGGTTCGCGTCGGTAAATATGTTTTGTAAGTAGGTACCTACTTGGATAACAATCCAACTTACCAGAGTATCCGGGTTTAAGAAAACATGTTATGTTTTGTTGGATAAACAATTAGGTAAGTAGAAATTATATGTGAAATCTGTTAGTCCACACTAATGTTTAGTGATGGAGTAGTTACCTATGAACTAGGCCTCAGAAACTTTTAGGGGACACCATGCCTTGCGGATACTAAATTGAAGCAATACAGTGAGGTAATCTTATCTAACTGTTAACTTACTAAAGTTTTACTTGTTATTCCAGCGTTTTACTTTAAGTATTATTTGCAAATAAATACCTAATTCAATCAATATACTCACATAAGCCGTATTTATAACTATTAGATACACAAATATTTATACATTGCCAAGATTAATATGTAACAACATACCAATATACGCAAGACATCCATTACTAGCCTAGATTGCCTCGCCTTAGCCTTATTTAGAAACTTCATTATAAATAATTAGCAAGTAATAGCACCCTTTGTGCCGCCAACCCTAGCGTAAGCATGTTACAGTTAAACGCGCCATATGTATATTTCAGGCAGTGAC
This sequence comes from Hesperia comma, assembly GCA_905404135.1. Lineage (NCBI taxonomy): Eukaryota > Metazoa > Arthropoda > Insecta > Lepidoptera > Hesperiidae > Hesperia > Hesperia comma. Next base: position 14,758,084 of record FR990029.1, on the reverse strand, counting down.
CAAACACCCACTCTCGCCCGGGCGGCGGACCTACGGAGATGGGACGGACTAGTACATCCGTGGAGACGATGTACACCTGCAATATTTAGTAACATTAGCAACTCTACATTTGAATCTATTTTTTTTCGTTTGTGTCTGTGCGCTAAAGTTGTTTGGAGGAACCGTCTACACTCTATTATGTTCGTAACAATTGTATTGTAATATTTAACGGCGCAATGGTTAACACGCCGGATCGCTGTGCCGAGGGTCCTGGGTTCGATTCCCAGCGAGGCGGAAATTTGGATGATGAGTTTGAATTTCCGTTCTCGGTCTGGGTGTGTGTCTTTGTCTTTTGTGTTATCCATGGCACCCACGACACAGGGAGTCCTAGTGTGGGGCTATGAGTGTGAAGCGTTATTTATTTATTTCTTATTGTCTTCTCACTTATTTTGACTGATAATGCATTATAATTGCCTGTGATGATACTGATGTCCGACGGGGGATGGGATGGGGGATGCTGACCACTATTAAGTGGTGTCTGTGCTCTTTATTGGGTGTCAAAACTAAAATAAGTACCTCGGATATTAAGATATATCTCTTTTCCGTTTCTTTTCTTTTATGAAGAATTTACTTTGCTTGAAGCATAGTATGATTGTAAATAACACAGGAGAAAATTTATGTTTTTGGAGTAACTCCCCATCGGATTGCGTTAGAATTCATACAAAAGTCCCTTGTCAACGAAGCTGACAATTTATTAGGTTCTCATTCCTTTTCTTATTACAAGTTAAACTTACAACTAAATGTTATCTCAAGTCATCTAGTGTGTTCGAATAATGGTTCCATTATCTAAATCCAAGTACATAAATCCTACATCGACTCCATATCCTTCGCTGTGCCAAGAGACATTGTCGTCCGCACATTTAACAAGCTGATCTCAAGGCCGCGCGGCGCGTCCCGCTGAACAAGTAGCCGGCGTTAATGTACGCCCGATTTAATTATTCAAACATTTTTGTACTATACATTACTGTACAGTACACGATATATCACACTGTCATTACAATACAGGCCTCTTTTAAAGATAAGCTTAGGTATGTCGCTTATGTCAATCTACTTAGTCCTGCCGATAAAAGATAGCTGCTGTAAATTCCATTTGTGGGTGTCTTTAGATAATTGACGACCCTAATCCTGTTATGATACTGTTTGTAATGAGGATGACAGGTTTTATTCTTCCACAAAACTGGGAGTCCTAATGTGTGGCTATGTGTCGGTAGCGTTATTTATTTAGGTACCAACAGACCCTTCAATTTATTTACAATATAGAGATTATGCTCATTCCATAAAAAAAGTTCCAGCATTAATGATAGGTCCAAGTAATAAACCAAAGAGACATTACACCATTACGGTTAGTTGTGTAGTGTACACGTTATCGGCCGGGCCGGGGTACAGTATCGCGTCACCAAACTTTGTGGACCCGATGCGGCCTAGATAGGGCTCGTACTTTATACATCACGGCTAAACTACGGCCCTGTTCACACGTATTATCTATACTTCTATTCTATATCAAAGAGAAGAGTGTTCAGTTGACTAATGTAATCTTTGGAACTGCCATGGAAATTTTAATAATTATTATTGTCTATGATAGCCAGTTCATTTGTAGGTATGCGACTTGCATTAAAAATATCCTCAGTAATACTAAATACATATAAGGTACCTACATCTCCCCTAAAAAGACTTCGATCACTAACAATTTTATTAAATTTGGGTAAGTAAGATAGAAAATATACCTAGATTATAGGATTAAAGCGAACCTAATGTTAGTGCATTCAGCAAAGATATATTTTTATTACTTATAACTTATAATATCACTGGTATAATATTCTCTACCACTCTACCACATACTTACCTCAAAAGATACCTAATGTCGTTTCTAGATATCAAGCAGCAAACAAAATAAGTGGGCGTAAAAAATCCTGTTTGTATAATCCTGAAAGTACAAAATCCAACATTAGGTACAACTCACACGAGAGAAAAAGCTCACCCGATCAATCAATGACGTTTTTCTCCGCCCACTATTAATCGCACACTGGGAGAGCATAAAATATAAATACGACACACATTCGTATACTTACACACATAATACACACACATACAAGTCATACGTGTCGTAGTGTGAGTCTCCGAACCCTTTATCAACCAATGGTCAAGCGGTCAGTGTACACAGAGATAGACATCGTAATATTTTATAAGTGCGACAGAGATAGGCTATGGAACTCACCCCATCAAATTCTTACCTACCGCATAAAAGCGCTCCTGATTTTTTTTTCTACTTTATACTCGTTTTTGCTAGGATAAAGATTTAGGTAATATTTCCCGAATAAGTGATGTTAATTTAATTATCTGTGCTATTATTTCCAGTGCCGTTGGTAATATAAATAAAATTGTTATATTTTTACCTACTTACTAGGTATACACCTACCTTTGATATTTTATCAATATAATTATTTATTAGAACGCATTCCTCTTGCAACATAAGCATTCCTGGAAAAACTACGGTTATTAAATAAGTAGGATAAGTCATTAACAAAAGATGACCATAACTACAATTAAAAACCGGCCAAGTGCAAGTCGGACTCGCGCACGAAGGGTTCCGTACTATTATGTATAAAAACGCCAAAAAAATCTGGTCTGTTGTATGAAAGACTCACTTAAATATTTTACTCTTGAACCGAAAGGTAACTCAAGTATCGCTGAAGCGTCAATTGTATGGGCGTCCACTTAAATATTTATTTTATTCTATTTTTTAGTATTTGTTGTTGTAGCGACAACAGAAATACATCATCTGTGAAAATTTCAACTGTGTAACTATTACGGTTCATGAGATACAGCCTGGTGACAGACGGACGGACGGACAGCGAAGTCTCAGTAATAGGGTCCCGTTTTACCCTTTGGGTACGGAACCCTAAAAACCGATACGCAAGAAGAAATTAAGTAAGTAAGGTATGTACGTCAAGAAAACTAATAATCGGGCAAACAAAGCTTGTATCTAAGTATATACCTATAAATTAGGCAAATATGTTCACTCAAGCTGTAGACGCTCATAGCCCAGTAGTTTTGCATCGATCCTAAGTAATTGACCGAGTTCAAAACATCGGGGGCGTGGGTAGATAAATGGGTGACCGCTAGTTGTTATCTTTCATGAGCAGTTTAGTGTTTAGATGGCAATTTAAGGCGTCCGTTCTGGTCATAATTAAATAGCAATCTAAAGCCAAGATCCTTGAGGCGGCAACTTGGTTTAGGTTTTTAGGTTTAAACCTACTTGGTGCGAGTTGGCCACTAGCCCCGCAATCCATTTTAGAGAAACATGATAAACTACTCCTCAGGCTTCCTCGATTACTCGTCAAAATCCCCATCATAGACATCAATGGGGAAAAGCGAACAAAAAATTCATTAATCCCCATTGATGGGGACTTCCAATGGGAAATTGCGGAATAACCCGTCAAAAACTCCTCTAGTTTCAACATTTTCAAACTTAAGACGCTGTCAGTTCCTAAATAAAACAAGAATTTAATTCAAATTAATGTATTGTTGCGTATAGCTTCGGATATGTATTTTTCAGCAGGCGAGGGATTACCCGCAGAATTACTATTGATTTGGGTGCGTACCCGCTTGGCCGCCTTTCAAATGAGCAGGCCTTGTAGGAATCGCATAGAGCTGTTATAACCACCCTTGGGATTTTAACTTAAATTTTAAACAAATGAAACAAGTATTTAATTATAGTATATTTTGGCCTGTCGAGGTAAGGTTTTGGTTAATGTTTTTTAAACAAATTTTATCTGGCTTTTTATCACAAATGTAACTACGAAGGATGGTTAGGCAAATGGAAAATCATCATCAAAATCGAGCATTAAAACAGTTGGGATTAAACTTGATGGGATAGGAAAGTTTCAGTAGAAGGGACCGTTCGCCATAATTTCATCCATAGCAGCATGCACCATGGGCAGAGGTACCTAATTGGCATGAACTTAATGAGGAATGGCAATTATTAAAAAAATAATGTGGTTTTTGAGTTATCTGCACTTGTCGATCAAAATATGATCACAACAAACACATACAGTCTAATTTGGCACTTCCGTTTCTTTTTTTTGTCGATTAAAAAAAGACTACCTAACCCGGCAAAAGTTGTCCTGCAGCTGAATATATTTTTTTATATCTCGAGTTTAAGTATCGTTTAGGAGTAGGTAGGCATAGTCTTTTAAAGAGTATAGACCTACCAAAATCTTTTGGTTTTTTAAAATTATTTATTTATAATGTTTTCAGTTATGTAATTACAGATACCCATGCTGCATTTACAGATAATCTTCCTTTAAATTACACAATCTTCCAAGTGGTAAAATCTCCTCGTAACAAGTCCCAAAAGAAAGTTCGCAAGACCCAACCTGAATTTATTAAGCTGGACCCTAGAAAGGTTTGCCGTATGCAGATAAGGGATTTATTTAGCGGAAAGGTCCGTCCCGGGTTAGCGCTAAAACGCCTTTTGGGTCCAGATGACCAGGATTGGGACCAAATTTATTGTCGGCTTTCGCCTCCCTTGATTTATTCGGCCTTACTGAATGAAATCAGGCCTTGCTGATAATGGGAGGGTGTTTGGTGAGATAGATGTGAATTATTGTTGGATGTTTTGAACGATTTCCTTTTAATGAACACTGTTGGAACGGAGTAGGCTACTTTTTATTTAGTATGATTGAGTTTGGAATGGGTTTCATATTAGGTAGATAATTTTATATTTACCTACATTGATACTTGTACTTGTTTGTAAAATAGGTAACACCTACTCTCAATGTTTTTACTAAGCACTTGACTTAAGTGACTCGTGTAATTTTTTTACGCCGTGAAAAGCATTTCCACAACAATCCTGTCCCTTAATTCATTTGGGCTCAACGATTTTGTTTTCTAAAGACACTAGAAATCATTTTAGTTATGTTTCAAATAAAACTGATTGGTAGTGGATTAGCTCCAGAACCATATAAGTACTTACCTATTATATAGATAAAAGTAGATACTACTAAAGTATGTTAAATTAACCAAAAAATGTCCACACATGTTTCAAGTTGTTAAGAAGTTTGAAACCCATGGCTAGGCAGGTATCAAGTGATAGGTACTTACTTACCATATAGAAACGTATTCTAAAGATATTATTATAATAATATAACGATTATTTAGTTTCAACTTTTAACTCCAATTCGCTCCACCTGACTTGAACACTTACCCAAACTCGCAACCCGTACCGATGTTCGCAATTTCGTAGCAGATATTGGTTTGCAACGGACGCTGTACCAAAAACGTGTAACGAAGCGACGGCCGTGGACGGTAAATGGCGCCAATTACGCCACCGGCCCGTACGTGACGTGGTTCAAAATGGCCGCGTATAGAACGCGGGAAAACGTTGAGAAACGGTGGATTGTGCGTTCAAGAATAATATTGCCGAACCGAAATGCTATTATGCCTATAAACTATTACGTGTATGAGTTAGAAATAGGTACTATATATTGACCTTGGGTAAAATAATTTGGAGGTAATAACATTTTTATTATCATACCCTATTAAAAAAGCAATTATGGCATTCTTCTGAAATAAATTCCTACTTACATTGATAATTTTCTATGACGTACTAAAAATTGTAAGAACAGCGTAAATGGTGTCCCTAGGTCCAATATTGGAACAACATTCATAATATTGAAAACGAAAGAAAATTTACAGGTCATCAATAAGATAACAAGAATAAAATCCAATAAGAAAATCTTACAACGCCATCTATGTTTAACGACTAATTTCAAATTGAATTACGAATATAGTTCTGCTATCCAACAACAGATGGCATTAGCTATTTGAAATTATAACGTGCATGGTAATGATAACTCAAATCGTGTACTAATTATAACGATTTCCAACAAACCCAAAACTTAAATTGTTTGTTTTTCTCATGGATTTGTTATTTCATAAATATACAATCGTTGATACCTACTGTTTTAGTTAGCATCTTGGGAAAGTACGTCAATGTCATTCAATTCCATGTTCTAATTTAACAAAGATTTTCCGACCAAAAGCGCTAACCTCATCTACGTTACTCCAACCGGAAAGAACTCGGACGGTCCTGACCCGAAAGTTCGCCCTTTAAGCGTGTACACATGTAGAGCAACCCAAACACACGTGCGTTTTACGACCCGCCACTATTGGAATCGACCGAGAATGGAAGCTTTTCCAATTTTTTACCTCCGCGTGAAATATTGGCCAGACTGGGGCATGTGGACGGTCGTTAGCCGTGTTTACGTGCGCGGGCGGGTAGTTGGACAATGTTCGCACAAATGTGATTGATGGCGGCCATATTTTATTTCGCTCGCAGTATATTTGGGATCCGTTCAGTTTTTTACCATTATTTTTAAGCTGCGACGGACACAATGACTGAAAGTATGATGTTTTGTATGCTTTTTTTACTGTAATTCTTTTAAGACGTCTAAAGGACTGATTTATTTTTTGTATTTTTCCCTTTATGACAGTCATCATCATCACTATCATCTCAACCCATCATGGCCCACTATTGAGCACGGGTCTCTTCTCAGAATGAGAAGCTTAAGACCATTGTCCACCACGCTGGCCATGTGCGGATTGGCGGACTTCACAAGCCTTTGAGTTTTGTGAACTCTCCGGCATGCAGGTTTCCTCACGATGTTTTCCTCCACCGTTTATAGCGAGAGACATTTAAGTGCTTAAAATGCACATAACCCGGACCCTCCGAATAGAAGGCCCAATTCTTAACCACTATTATCACCGCTTTATGACAATAGGGTTACCCGCATTATTTCTGGCTCTCACAGACTGAATGAAATACGAAAATACACTTTACAGTGAGAGATTTTAATTAGTTTGAATTTATGCTCCTATACTCCGTTCAGATTGGAGCTGGACAAAACCAAAACAAACCATTAAAATTCTTCTGTAGGGTTTTCACTAACTGTCACTAACAAACATGTATTTCTGAATCAAACGCGTTATTGTAAAACTAGATTGCTCACTAAAATTTTATTGAATCCATATTTAACTATGGAACGATCGATAAATACTTCAAACTGCGAGAAAATGCGGTAAAACTAATATCATTTAACGCTTTCGTTACTAAATTACTCATGTAGCCACAACCTTAAAAACGTCGAGCGATTTGAAACCTTCTTCCCAATGATGTAAATTTTGAAAAGCCTGTCTATACCTATAAAAGAAAATGTCTACCAAATCCTTACCATAATAATGACGCCAGCTGACTTTGCAACTTGGTCGTCTTATATTCGATTCATTCCACGCAGTAATGTGTAAAATTAAAATGAACTACAATAATTTTTTAAACACGATAATAATTTTATTTACGTTTTGGACTCTTTTAAATAACTAATCCGTGTTAATTTGCACTGTAAATATAGTGTAAAATAATTAAAATCGATCTTAAACGACAAAACAAAAGCAAGAACTTCAGTTTAAGTTATCTTTGACAGTCCGTGGCAGTCTGTGTATGACAGTGGCAGTCTGTGGCCGGCAGGTCGCCATTGGCTATTGTTTGTTTACATGTACATAATTGAGCGGTCCTCGCATTCAATATTCATTATTTGCACTTAATTCTTTAATTTTATTGTTTGTTTAAGTTTAAATTTGTGTTTAGCCATATTAGTTTTGTTAATATTGCTAGTGTAGTGAGTGTTACGTGTTTTCGTTAAGTTTTTCGCTTACCATACAAAATAATAATTATAGTGATAATACGACGAAAAGTTTGTGTTACATGGTTGTTTACTGTTGCTGGGCAACGCAATATTTACCTTTTGTCCAGCTCCAATCTGAACGGAGTATAGGTAGGTACATCTAAGTACATCAAAAGAAAAGTGCAATACGAAGACCTGATGTAAAATTGCTTCGTCTGTTAACCCTGGTAAAATAGCAACTAAAAATCTATGGACATTTGAAGAAACAAATATTTGTTTCAGAAGTTAGATAGGTAAACAGTAAATACCTAAATTCTCAAGTAGGCACTTACGAAATTATGAGCCACTTTAAATTATAATAAAATTAAATTTGAAGAAAGTACTCGAATGGCCAACCGCTAATGGCAAGAATTCCTTTAGCGTTTCCGCTTCTTAGGGATCGTAAAGCCATAGATAGTCGATACCCATCGTTATTTTATCATATCTAGAAGTAGGCAATAGTCGCTTAGACACTAGTGGTTTGAAAATTGGATTGCGGAATGATAATAATATGCACATTACATAAGAAAACATAGTGAGCGCTAACACCCCTTAGAATTTGCTAGCGTGCTGGATATGTTCCATACACTTTTAATTGTGAGATGTGGTAATATAGTCAAGAGGTTACAATCAGAGGTGAGAGTATGTTATCATGATAACCGATTACAATTTCATTTGGTGCAATTTGCGCAACGTGTACCTAATCATGATCATTAAATCGCTGCCCGGCAAAAAAGTGTCTTAACGTAAAAATCACTACTTCGAGACGGTGGCAATTTAGAATTTTATTTCAACTATTTACTGCACTGTGAATGTATTTTTTAGTACTAGTAATCTTATTTACTTATTGTATGTCTATATACATTTCACATAGCTTATCATTTTCAATAATAAAAAATCGCAAAATTGTCCTCACCTCGAATTAGTTATTTTTGCGTTATGACGCTTTTTTTGCCGGACAGCGAAATTAAGATTACAACCCCTACTGCCCTTGTCGAAAAAAGTCTTATCGCGAAATCCACTCACGGGACACTTCCGGGCTCCATATTTTACCTAATTGATAAGCATTTTCCCATGTTCGATTGCGATGACGATCACTCATTAAGCGTAACCTTTGGACGTCATAAAAACTTCCGACGCCTGGGCTCGCCACTAACCGTTGAGCAGATCTTCACAGGAGTAGCATGGGGGAGTATGCTCTAGTCTCTAGCTCTAGACCACCTCAGTTATGCGAAAAGATCTGTGCCATGAGTGGACACTAAAGGGTTGTAACAATTTATAATACAAACACAGTTTTGAAAAATAAAAATATATTCAATTCATATTGTTGAGTAAGGAAATTATACACAACATAAAAATATTAATAGTACAATACTCAGCGATAGGTTGCGTGTAATTTATAAAAATAGGAAATTACAAAAGAGGTAATATGAATTTGCAAATTTTATAATTATAGTATTTCATAATTATATTTACAATTTTTTACAACAGTAATAAATTATCATACCACGCTAAATCTAAATATAAATAAAATAATTCGACTTAGGCAATTGTTAAGTGCCATAAAAATAATATCTTTAAACACATTTTGTCAAAAACCTGACGTAGAGTACGACATAATATGTTATATTTTTGATTGTTAATAAACTTCATTAATACAATAATTTATATGTATAACATCCTTGAATATTTTTACATACTTAAATATAAAAGAAGCAAAACATTATTTACTCAGTACAATATCTACAACGAGAAAGTACTTGGCTACATTACATTACTAAACAATAATAATTTTCGCTATTAGGACATTTCATTTTATTAATATTTCTCATTCAATAAATGAAACAATAAGAATATATTAAGGTAAAGTACAATATTTTATTTTCAAATTATGCATATCAAAATCAACATAGCTACTACTACTAATTTGTAATAAATATAAACTTTCACACTAAAAATTAATAATTGTTACTATCTGTGGTTTAACATACAATTTTAAGGTAAATAATAAATTATGATAAATTAGAGCACCAAAATAATAATATTATTTGAATTTCAATACTTTCACTGTACCTATGTATGTGTATTACTGAATTATACGCGTCTCTCTCTTGATGATAGAACACCTGTAGTAGTGTAAAGTATGTATCAACTTCACAATTTTTAGAGATTTAAATTTAAAAAAGCTAGAGAGCGACTGTCATATTGTTTTGTTGTGCAATCAACTTTCGACATTAGAGATTTTAGTAAATAAAATAATATTGTGAGAAGTGTAACAATCGTGTTGTAAATGTTTTTCAATCATGCCAAAAAAGAGATCACGTTCGCGATCTAGAGAAAAAGATAGGGACGATCAAAAAATAAGTAAAAAACTGATGTCAATGAAACAAATTGATAACCTAACAAAATGCATGATGAACTTTATTCAAAGCCAGAAGGGAAAGCTAAGCTTAATTTAGGTATTACAGGTAACCGAAATATGTGTGTTTTGGAAAAAATACCAATATGAACGTTCCATGCGAACTTTATATTATGTTGGGCAGCTCCACACGAGGGAGAGTTCTATACGAACATTCCTTTTTTTATACCAGAACATCTAGTTTCTTGTAGGTAATGGCAGACATAACCACCCAATTCGTTTACCCTGACATCAATTCAGGAATCAAACGCAATTTAATGAGCGGATTCCGTGCAACTGGAATACATCCATTTGACATGCAAAAGGTCTTAGAACGTTTTCCACATGAGGATATTAATGAACAAGAAATTGAGTCTACTTTAACTGATATTTTAAGAGAATCCAGATACGGGAATAGGAATGGGAATTGTCATAAGACCATTTGTGCTAAATAGAAAGGTTTTTCTCTCAGAGGATCTAATGAAAATAATAGAATATTTTTTGAAAGAACATGATGTGAAAAATACTGAAATGGCTGACAACATACTTACCTCTACTCTTTCCCAAAGAGTGGCCGTAAGAGAGGGAGGTGTTATGTGATGTGATCGCAAGAAAGACGTCAAATGTTCAAAAACGTGTACAAAATGCCTGCATTACATATTTAAAGAACATTCGGCTTTGTCTATCACTTGTACCAAGTTGTAGTTTTAGTTTGTTATTTTTTTATTTTAAATAATGTGAAAAGAAGTTACTGATTTTTGTTTATTTATTTCACACTTTATTGACAACCTATGACTAGGTATTACAATGGGCGGCCTTAATGCCTAATCATTAGCCGAGGGGCAGTTTTAGAAAGATTTTTTGCATTACGTGACATTGACATTTCAAGAGTTTGAATAACTACCCGGAAATAAAAAAGCATGCAGCACGCATTCTATGTATGTTTGGTAGTACTTATTTATGTGAGCAAATGTTTTCCGTCATGAAAATAAATAAGAACAAACATCGCACAAGACTTACGAATGAACATCTGCAATCAATTCTGAAAATATCTTCCACGAATATGGTACCTGACATCAATGAACTTGTCAAAAACAAGAGATGTCACGTATCTGGATCCTCGAGCTCAAAATAAATTACCCTTTGTCTTACCTACTTCTTTTTTTAAGTCGGTTATTAAATAAAGATGTTATATTTAGTATGTTTTATTTTTTTTTTATTTGTGCCTGGCCCGCCTACACATTCTAAATCTAATTATATGGCCCTCTGAAAAATTGAGTTTGACACCCCTGGCCTAATGGCATTCTCTAACAGTCAACCCTTGGAGATGGTGAGTAGTTGAGGTAGGTGTTCAATAAATCCCCGCCGGGGGAGTCCACCTTGTCGTGGTGGCGGGGCTTAGTAGCCGTGCACAAGCCAGTGTACGGTGAAACCAAGAGACTCCCGAGTGGAGCAGATGTCAATCTGCTTTGTTACAGTTGTGACACCACAGAGTAATGCTGGTTTGCATTTACAATGCACTCTGGCCCTCACTCTCCAGCTCAGCCGTAGCGGTTGACCCGGGGAGTGTTGTAGAACTCCTCTTCAGCTCTCTCGCAGCGAGGGACTCCGGAGAGGAACAATCTTCAAGTCTTTGGTACCCAACTTGGAGATTGCGTATCGAGGGTAACCCAGGGAGCTGCTAAAAACCCTGCTAAAAAAGTAACCATGGAAAAGGAGGTTATTAAGCACCAACTCCAGGAGGGTACCGCGGAAAGTGGAGAACCCCTCCCTTTCTACTTCGGTAGGAGGCAGCCCCACCGTATCTGGAGGGGGCAATAACCGCCTCGTAGGCCGGCGATCTACTGGCCATCGTAAACACAACTCTGGCTCGAAAAAAATGGACTCTGATTTGCACACCGACAAGGAAAACGACGACGATGTCCCAGTAGGGACCCAAAGCGAAGCTGGCTCGCTCTCAGATGGGTCGTGGATGAGCACCGAGAGCGTCGTTAGCGCGGATGGACTGCGGCCCCGTAAAAGAGGCCACGGTAAAAACTCCGGCTCGGACTCGGACACTGCCTCCAAGGTGCGTGCCCGGCCGGCCGGAAAGAAGAACGGACGCCCAAAGGCGACCCCACTGTCTGCTGAGGCCAGGAGAGCCTTGGCAACAGCACGGACGGAGGCCGCCGAGAAACAGGTGGCCGACATGGCCAAACAGGCGGCGGCCAAAAAAGTGACGGACGGTTCAAACCGTCTCGACGATGGCCCCCTTTCAAGTGCCCTTAAGGACCAGGCTGATGCCCAGCTAAAGTTAATCCGGCATATTGCCACAAGCTCGCGCAACTTTAAGGGCACCTTCGTAAATTGCCTTATGGAGGCTGCGGCCTCGATCGAAGAAGTGGTGGAGGCCCTCGGCAGGAGAACCGTGTCCGAAGAAACGGAACGGCTCCTAGCGCGTAACAAACGCCTGGAGGAAAAAGTGGCGGCGCTGGAACGCGAAATGTCGGAGCTTCGGGCTGCAGTGGAGCGATCTGCACGGACTGCACAAGCGCCCAGCGAGACTCCGCAGGAAGCTGTTGAAGCGCAAAAACGCATCTTGGACACGGTGGGCCCTGTCCTTAACGCCCGTTTTGAGGGGCTACAGGGCCGCCTCCTGCCGGAGCCTAAAAGTCGCCCGGCGCTGGCGGCGGACAAGCGGAATGCGGCCGCCGCGGTTGCGCTGTCGTCCGACTCAGAAGAGGAGCCTCCCCCCCTGTGGCAGTCAGCAAGACGGCGCAGTGGCGGAAGGCTCCGCCTCAGCCCGTCCCTGAGCCCCCCCAGGGGAAAAAGAAGGGGCGTAAAAAGAAGGAGAGGCCGAATTACCCGAAGCCATCCACCTCCTTCGCTGCAGCAGTACCAAAGGGAAATAGTAGAATAGCAGTAAAAAAGGGAATTAATACAAACATACGTCTTGGGTATCATCGATAGCTTCACGAAATTTATAATTCTCAGGGCTGTCAAAAATACAAAAAGCAAAACTTTAATTAATGTGTTGCGAGAAGTGTTTTCTTTATTTGGTACACATGGACTATTATTTCCATATTCGCTAGGTGCGCGATGAAGTGGTATTTGGCCACTAAATAAAGATATATTTGAAGACTATGAATTTATAACACTAGCAGAAGATGAAAACCCTCTGATTGAAAACAACGAAAATATAGAAATTGATCCTTTATCGTTGACGTCAAGTACTCAACCAGCCACTCTTAACATCGAATCAGCTACTCTCAACATCCAACTCTCTTCTCAAATGATGCAAAGTCATAACTACCCTGGTGCAAGCAGTAGTTAACATCAAATTGAAATCGTAAGGCAGCCTCTTGTCTGTTCAAATTCTAGTGATCTGAATTCAACCGGCACCACTTATTTAGAATCAATTTCAAGTAAGGAGCCTCTTCAAAGCAATAGCGCTGATTTCCAAATTGCTAGTATTTCTCCTGGAGTGAAAAAGGTTATGAAAGGATTGTGACAAAGAAGCCGTAAATCCCAACGTGCTTTGGAGTTAACGTCATCTCCATACAAAAGGGAATTAGAGAGAGCAAAAGCTAAAACAAATAAACCAAAACCTAATAAAGTGAAGAAATCTGTACCTACACGTAAAAAAGGTTAATGAAGATGAAGTTGAAAAGTGGTTTTGTAAGATTTGTCTGCTGTGCTCGATAGAAGATATGATATAGTGCTTAGCGTGTAAAGCTTGGGTGCATGAAGAATGTGCCTGTGTGAAAAAGGGGATAAAGAGATATTTTTGTCCATCATGTCGCTGATTGTTCTGTATTTATATCAATAAAAACCTTTTATTTGTTTTATTTGTTTGATTTTAAAGTAAGTGTTGACAAATCATATCCCGTGACACGGTTTGTTCAGGATGTCGAGGACAACGCCGAGATTTTCCGGTGGATGGCACTTCAGCAGTTAATTATAGCCAGGCGTTCGCTCGTGAGCATAGCAGCCCTGTGGTTGAAGTCGGAGAAACCATTTAAAACTTGGGAGGACCTGAAGGTGGCGCTCACAAAGGAATTCCCGGATACGTTGGACGTCAAGGCGGTGCACGAGATGATGTCGGCGAGAAAAAAGTTGTCTACGGAGTCATTATTGGACTACGTGCTGGTAATGAAGGAAATGGGTAAACGCGGCAAAATGCCCGATTACGTCGCGATCAAGTACATCATCGACGGTATCGAAGACGACGAGACATATAAAATTGTGTTATACGGCGCAAATACATACGCGGATCTAAGAGATAAAATAAAAATATACAAACAATTGTACAATTGTAACAAGAATTAATAAATACAAGTAATAAAGTGATTAGCATCATTTATGGTTGTGTAAACTAATAAGTTAGAACACGGTGCAGGTGAAAATTTGAACCAAAGAAGAAAGTACCTTAGTGGTAATAAAGATAAAGCGTAACACGGAAAAAGAAAAAATAAGATGGAGGGATTACCAAAACATCCTGATAAATTAATTACTTAATTAGTACTTAGAGAAAATGCACAAACAAATTGGATTAAATTCGAACAGAGTTTAGAAATATACTTGGAAGCAACAGACCTAAAATCGGCATCACATTCGCGTAAAATAGCATTGTTTCTCAACATCGAAGCGTCGGAGGCGCTAGACGTGTTCAATACACTTGAAAAGTGTTGGAATAGTTAAATGCAATTTGCTATTTATATTTTACTCTATGCTGTTGCCTTGTATCGAGTCTGTGTTCAATGACATTTAAACTCTGTACTGAAATTTGATATAGCAATAAAATCTGTCACTTCACTTGCTTGCTTGTACGTTTCCGGGTTACATGTCGCTTGTTTTCTTTCTTGTGTGATGTGACGATAGCTTATTCTATCCAATGTCACGCACCTAGATAATATAGATAAGACTTATTCATGTTACTAGTCACGTTTAAGTTTAGTTAAGTCTAGTATTAATCACTTTAATTATAATATATTATACTCTATACATTCCATCTAAGAGTGATGTGTCTCATTCCCTCGGGGATTCCCTGAATCCCTGGGCAACCCCCTGCTACCCTCCGCGTGCATCACACCTTGGCTTAGCTGCCCGGCGACCAACACCACACTTGCTCCTCAAAGTCATACTAATTCACTTTTCTATAGAATCAGTAATTCTATCAAAAATAAACATTCCAATAGGTTATGGGCCCAGAGGCCTATCGCGCAATATTATAATAAATAAATAAATAATAAATAAACGCTAACACACTCATACCCCCTTAGTAGGTTACTAGGTACCTGTGTCGCGGGTGGCATGGACTACACATATTATAACACATTACAATTACACCCATGACCCGAGTACAAATATTTATCTGCCACATAAATACCTGCCCCGGCCGGGAATCGAACCCGGGACCCCTCACGTCGCAGGCAGGAGAATTATAGCACAGCACAGGGAAGTTTGTCGTACAAAATTATCTCCAACTTGAAGAGTTGTGGGATGTTGTGGAACAGGGGGAGAATTACGTGGAAGACAAGTTAAAGGACATCAAGGCGAAGTCTAAAATTATATTGTTAATTGATCCTATTAATTATGTGCACGTGCAAGATGCAACATCAGCTAAACAGGTATGGCTAAACTTACAAAGGGCATTTGATGACTCAGGAGTGGGTCTCCTGCGAGACTTAATATGCACTACTCTTGATTCAAGTAACAATGTTGAAGATTATGTGAATGTCTACTGCACACAAGCTTCGTAACATAGGTTTTATGGTAGGTGATGAATGGCTTGGTACTCTGTTGTTGGCTGGCCTGCCAGTAACCTACAGACCAATGATTATGGCTATTGAAGCTTTCCAAAACTATACAGTTCCAAGAGGAAACGAAATTGTGAACAATAATAAATTCTTCAATGTGCGTCAAAATGAACTAAGCTTCGATCAGTTTATCACAAACTTGAAGAATCAAGCAAAAATTTGCAAATTTAAAGAGGAAGACTGCATGATAAGTAAGGGACATGATTGTCATAGGAGGAGAGAAGAGCTTATAAGCTGGGAACAATCAGAAAAGATGAGAAAAAAAGAAGTTGTTATGTATGTACGCGCGCGACCGTGGCCGAACGCGTTCGGCAACGGGTCAACGGACCCGGAAGGCGTCTTCAACATCTCCAAGAAGGATAAGTGCAGTGTGTACGGGTTCAATAACCATAGGGCTAATCAGTGTCGCTATAAAAACTATAAGTGTAAGAAGGGCGGTGATAAGGGCCATTTACGGAAAGTATGTCCCAATGGAGGAAAAGTATATTTTTCGCTCCGTAGTAGGAACACAACTGAAGTATATGGTGTAAGAGCGTGTGTTAAGAATATGGCACAGACAAATAAGCAAAAAGAAAACACAAAGGTAATACAACGTAATAGGTGTGGGAAATATCATAGGAAATGAAACACTCAATTTGATTGCCCTGCCTTTGGTAGAAGTGTACGATATGTCACAAATATGTATAACCACTTTGCTAATAAGTGTTTGAATAAACACTATAATAAAGATATCAATAAATAAAAATGCATAACATTGATGTAGATATTGAAGAGGAAAGACACTTTAACATTGATAGCATTGATAAATCAGGTGAGAAAATACAATGGACACAAACACTATCTATAAATGCATTAAAGCAATCGCATTAAAGGAGAAATTGGCTATCTGATATGATGAAGCAGAAAACGGCGAACCACCTTTCTCTCTCTGGCGTTTCCTTAAAAAAAGTGTAGTTTGTTTCAGTATGGCTCACAGTAAACCACGTACTTCAAAATCAACAGAGGCCTATCGTGTTTTTCATGATGAATGGGAAAATAAATATTGTTTTATTGAAAGGAAGGCTCGTAAACCTACATGTTTACTTTGCTTCACTACAGTAGCTATTGCAAAAAAATATAATTTAGAAAGGCACAATAAGCAAAATCATAATAATTTTGAAAAACATTACCCTGTTGGTAGTGCTATCACAGATTTTTTAAAGAAAAAGAAACGGCAACTACGAGTATTTAACCAACAGAATATTTTCGTTCAAAGGCACGACGAGTTTGAATCTATGGTCAAAACATCGTTCGAGATTTCTTTGCTCTTTGAGAAAAAAAAGAAATCGTTTTTCGATGGACAGATTGTTAAAGAGGCTTTGACGATCTTTGCAAAAAATTGTGATGATAAACACGTCAAAGCTAAAGCGGACAGTATTTCACTCCCACGGCACACTGTCACGAGACAGGTGGAGCAAATGGCAGTCGACATCAATGAGCAGATTCAAGAAATCGTCAAGTGTCGAATAAACTTAATTGAAGTAAATGGCATTTTCATTCACCCTGACCTCATGTGTGGCGCTCCAACGTTTTGGTTGGTTACTTCTTTTGGTGTTCGTCGCATGTGAGAGTTTGTCCCTAGTGTTATCTGAACAATACCTAAAACTAGGAGCCGAACGGTGAGTGAGAGTCGTAGGAAAGAAAATGAAGAATTCCTAAGTACCCCGCGAACACACTCGCCTCTTTTACCTCACGCGCTCGTTCAGGATGGCGCGCACGGCGCCCCCGTATCAACTAGTGCCGTCGTAAGTACTCTCGAGACCCATAAGCTACTCCGGTGGGTGCTGTTTGTTCCAGCGAATCTCGCGCAGACTGGGGTATCTGTTCAGTCATATGTGATCTGCCCACTAAATCTCCCGCCGACCTCCGCCAAGAACAAAACTCGGATGCTGAGGTGAAGAAGATTATTAAAGACCTGGACGGAACCGATGATGTCGCTGTCCAAAAGTGGCTAGAGAGGGGTTACCTTATGGATCAAGGGGTTCTTTACCGATATAACCCAGACTCCGAGAAAGAGTCCCCCCAACTAGTACTACCAAAGGGTCAAGTTCCAAACATATTGAAGGAACTTCATGATTCTCCGACAGCTGGTCATCCAGGAACAGATAGAACATACCAGAGAGTTGCGCAGATGTATTATTTCACAGGGATGCGGAGAAGAATCAACGATTATGTCAAAACCTGCATCCACTGCCAACGGTATAAGGATTCCAATGCCAAACCGCCAGGTGTTCTTCAAACACCAGTTATGAACAAACGTAACGAGGTGTTGGTACATGAGGATTTATGAACATATATTTTTTTATTATATTACAGAAATTGTTATACAATCTCATTTGGGCTGCTCCAAATCATTCCTCCTCAATCCTCATTGAAGCCGCTATGCCTTCAAAATCAAATTATGGAGTCGAACCCTCAACAGAACCAATAGCAAAAGGTAAATTGCATCTTAATATACAGGGTGTCCCGTAACGAATGGATAATACGGAACCTACGTGTAGAGGGCATCATGCCGGTTCAGATGAATAAATATTATGTTCAGTAAAAGTCCTTTCGTTTCCGAGATATTCGACATTTTCAACATTTTCAAAATTGTTCCACCCTTCGCCATTCTTTTTGGCGCCAGGACTATAAATGAAGACATTTTTTGAATCTGTTTTTTGTATCGTACTCCTGGATAGATGTGCTATCGAATATCATCAATTATTTTTATATCAAAAGCACAGATTCTTTTTAAATTAAGATTTAACTCCAATTTAACGTTTTTTCATATTCCATTCCTGGCTTTTACTCTGCCGTGGTTCAAAAAAAATGTAAGGTGACTTGAATGCCAAATTAAAAAAAAACTAGCCCATTTCACCCAGATTCCGAAATGGTATGTTACAGGGTATTGTTCACCTTAAGATTTTAAATTATTTCCTTTTAAAACGAGGTCGACCCCATTTTTATGATATTACAAGTTAATTCCAAAATTTGGTTTGTTACCTTAATTAGCTTCAAAACCATCCAAATTCTCTTGATACACCATTATTGGTAAATACAATAATTTTTAAGCCTGATACCACTAGAATAAGACTAAATCTGGTTAGTCTGGTACCACCAGATTAAAGAGAGCAAATAGCCTCTTTGAAAACTTATTCGAAATAACTAACTTTTAACAAAAAAAATATACCGACTTCAAAATCGATATAACACAAAAACCACTCGCCAGGTGGCGCTCAAATTTATAACCGACTAAATGATAGGTACTAGGTACCTTTATGGGACCAGACAGCAGTCTCTACCTTTCGAATGGCGAAAGAATTATCGATATCGGTTCACCCAGTTCGAAGTTCTGAGGTAACACACATAGGAAAAACACATGATACAAATTGAAAACCTCCTCCTTTTTGAAGTCGGTAAAAATACTTATCAATGGAAATTATCATTTGATTGTTTTATTTGGTTACTGAAACTAACATTTTAAGGGATTTACGTATTTAGTAGGTAGTGAAGTATTTTTGGCTTAAATCTCTTAAATTAGGGCACAAATTTAGCTCTCTTGGCAAATAAGGGACAGTCAAGTGAATTGGGATGGTTTTGAAGCTAATTAAGGTAACAAACCAAATTTTGGAATTAACTTGTAATATCATAAAAATGGGGTCGACCTCGTTTTAAAAGGAAATAATTTAAAATCTTAAGGTGAACCATACCCTGTAACATACCATTTCGGAATCTGGGTGAAATGGGCTAGTTTTTTTTTTTAATTTGGCATTCAAGTCACCTTACATTTTTTTTGAACCACGGCAGAGTAAAAGCCAGGAATGGAATATGAAAAAACGTTAAATTGGTGTTAAATCTTAATTTAAAAAGAATCTGTGCTTTTGATATAAAAATAATTGATGATATTCGATAGCACATCTATCCAGGAGTACGATACAAAAAACAGATTCAAAAAATGTCTTCATTTATAGTCCTGGCGCCAAAAAGAATGGGGAAGGGTGGAACAATTTTGAAAATGTTGAAAATGTCGAATATCTCGGAAACGGAAGGACTTTTACTGAACATAATATTTATTCATCTGAACCGGCATGATGCCCTGTACACGTAGGTTCCGTATTATCCATTCGTTACGGGACACCCTGTATAAAAGGGTAACTCACTCATCGTGAAATATTGAGAACTTCTGAACATTTATAGATGGAATTGCGCGAAGAGAAGAACAGAAGAATTTGCAGATATTTCAACCCAACCTTCATTGAAAACAAAATCTTTTGTTAACCAGAAAAGAATTGCTTTTACAAAGAACTGCGTGTCTTCTGGTTGCTGTATCTATATAGAATTTTTAAAATCGATGAAGCAACTGCAATATCTTAAAAGAGCAGATAGAGCAATCAGAATTTCAAGGCAAGAAAACTTTGAAAAAATGGTAGAAAAAATGAACCCATTAGCTAAAAACATTATGTGCAAAAAAAGCTAAGGGGAGGAGGTTTACTATTGAAGAAAACATAATAGCTGTTTCTATATTGAAGCATAGTCCAAAATGTTATAAATATTTGTAGAAGATCTTTATCCTGCCATCAAAATATATCCTAAATAAAATGATTGCAACATTTAATGTTGAGGCTGGCATCAATCCACAAGTATTTGATGCAGTGAAAAAGGAGGTATGCCATCTTAATCTGATAATAATATCATGTTTGTAATCTTCATTACGAGATGGCAATATCTGCCAATTTAAGCTTTGACAAGCACAAAGATATTATTAAAGGATTTTGTGACGATGGATCACAAAGATCAAAATCCTTTGCAGACCACGTACTGGTATTCATGGTCCGAGGTATTTTTAAAAAATATAAACAGCCGATTTTTTATTCATTTTGTGCAGGCACTACAAAAACGAATAGTTTGAAATCTCAAATAAAAGAGGTCATTCAGAAGACTATGGAAACTGGGCTCAGGGTGGTGGGAACTACCTGTGACCAAGGATCCACTAATATGGCTGCTGTAAACTCCTTGTTGACTGAAACAAGAGAAAATTATTTAAGAGAGGGAAAAGAATATAGAGGAGGATTTTTTGAAATAAACGCCAATCCCATACATCCGATATATGACCCTCCTCATCTTTTAAAAGGGATTAGAAATAATCTTTTAAACAAAAATTTGCAATATGAATTAGAAAATAAAATTCGTGTGGCAAAATGGGACCACATTGTACTATTGTATAAAAAAGACCAGGATATAAAGGAGTAAGGTTGCTGCCAAAATTGACTGCACGACACGCCATACCACATCTCATTCCAAAAATGAAGGTGAAATACTGCACGCAAGTGTTCAGTAAAACGGTTAGTGTGGCAATGGGGCTAACTGCACGTAAGTATTACCTCCTATATAAATAAATAGTATTAGAGTGTCTGTTCGTAATATTAAAATAACCACATTCTAAATACATACCGTACAAATACCAAAACAACATTTTGTTTTTATTTTTGTCTATCTGTTTGTACCGGCTTATATCTGAAACGGCTGGACCGTTTTTTACGGGACTTTCACTTCAAGATAGAGGAGATTGTGGAGCATAATTTATAGGCTACTTTGTATCCCTGAAATTCCCGCGGGATCGGGATTTACGCGGAAAATATTCTCACGCGTACGAAGTATACTGAAGTACACTGTGTACCACTGATAGTATACTGTATACACTACATATAATATATTTTGTTTTAGGTTACCGTCGCATTCCTCGGGAGAGCACAGACACCGCTGATCTATTAATGTTTTTCGACAATTTGTTCGATTCTGTTAATGGAAGTAGTAGTAGGTCGAATAATGGGAAAATTTATAGGTCAGCGGTGAAACCAAAATCACCGCACTGGCGACTGTGGAGTAAAAGTTTACCAGTCCTGAAAAGTATGAAGTTTTTGGGAACTAATGGAAAAGAATGGAGTGGTGCCATCTTTATCGAGTTGGATTAAAACCATTGAAGCATTCCAGAAAATTTGTAAAAACTCCATAGCCATGGTCTCCAGTCTCTGCTTCTGCGCAATTTCAACCAATATCCGCTGGAAAACTTTTTCGGCGCTATTAGAGCTCATGGGCATTCTAACACAATGCCCAGCTCAACAGCCTTTGAAGCCTCGTATAAGGCGTTAATTATTACCAACATGGTCTCGCCCAAATCAGTAGGGGCCAATTGCGAAACAGATGACTGTTACTGTTTAGAAAATTTAAAACTTTTGTTAAACAGTAACAGCATCCAACCGCTACCCTCGAGACCATGCCCTATCAATATGGAGGACTTAAAAATAATTTTACCTGACAATGAGGACTTGGAGAAATGTGCAGCAGCGGCACACTGTGCTGGCTGGATAATAAGCATGATATATAAAAAAATAACGAAAAACTGTGAGGTATGCAAAATGGATTTAGAAGGGGGAAGTGAAGAAGAATACTCTGCATTCATTCATTTAAAAAAAATACGGGAAAAAGTGTACTTCACTACCCCAATAAAAAATTGCTGGAATACATCATTCATTTGGAGGAGATTACAATACAGATTTTAAAAAGACGTTGTCAATCTCCTCAAATATCGGAGTATATCAATTTGATTTGAAAACTCTTATTTCCCTCAATTTAATATGTGCTGAACATAAAGAAGAAGTCGGTAAATTTATAATAAACAAAAGCCTCGTATTTTTTATTCAGGACTGGTGTAACCAGATAACTAATATACTACATGGGAAAACCACAGTCTATGATGAAAATGATGAAATTAAAAAATTAGCATATGACCATTTTGTGAAACATAAGGTGCTGCGCAAACGGAGACACTTTAGTGTCCAGTGATCGACAGCGAACACATCGTCATGCGTAGTGTACAGTGGAAGTAACTGGACACTCTAGGTCTTTTTCAATAAAGAGGTCGAGGGGAGACCCGTGCTCATTTGTGAACCACTAATCGTTTGCAACCAACTGGACACTATAGAAATGGTCGCTTGTATCCGGCACTATACACAAAGTGTTCACGTTTGTGCAGCGCCTAAAGAAAAAAGGAGATGTACCGGTAGAATAATACAGGTTGCAATGTAAAATAAAGTATAAAAATATATGCAGTTTGTTTTATTTAATCTCAATGAAGTAAATACGTATAATTAAATGTAAATATAAGTGCTTCTAGTGCACATTTTCGCAATACAATTTTTCTGTTCCAGCCTTGTTGCAAGTTGCATTCGTCAAAATGTTACATGTGATAGATAAATAAATGACTTTAATGTATGTTTTTGACTACTGCGTTCCACTGTGGTAAAAAACATAGATTTAAAACATATTTCCATTAAATAATTATTAAAGTCATATTTATCTATCACATGTAACATTTTGACGAATGCAACTTGTAACACCTAAGGAATCTCTAATACTGTAGTTATACCTACGTGTATATAGTCATATACATAATACAGCTATAACTAAGTACCTATAGGCTATAAAAAGAGCACGTAGTTATGTGTTTTGAAACTAGATGGCAGCACTATTGGGCAGAAAGAGGCGATATGGCTATCTATTCCTGTATATTAATCTATGCTGCTCACTTGTCGCTAGGACGTTATAACTGTTACTGTGCCATCTAGTGTGACTACTTATCTTGGTTATTGTACTATATCTGCGAATACGCCTTGATTCTTAAAACTGAGAAATAGAACTGTTAAATATAGATTAGGTGTTGCATTTGTTTATTAAATGTTAACCCTAATGTCTTGTCAACTGTCATACGTCACTGTCACTGGCTCTCTCTGTTCTTGCTCCGTGAAACCTGTACCGGCATATAATATTAACCTCACTCATTATTTGTGAAAAATATAATAATTGTAATATCAGTATCAGTGTGCATAGAAAATAAAACTTGTCAAGAATACCACTGAGTATGAGACTTATTATTTTCAAACATTCAAAACATCTAAGGCTTGGTATACGCAGATTCCACTGGATTGGACGTCTCGTGATCTCGTGTCGCTTCGTCGTTCAATAGTTTCAACAAGAACTAAGTTCCCAACAATCCCAACTGGGAAAACTCCTGGGATTATAAATTAATACGATCTTCCCTCGGAGCATAAGAGGAGAACCTAACCGGAGGACCTAATATACAGGACAAGGACGGAATTGGGTCTTGGGACACTGCTACTATCCCACAGGACTCTGGAGCTCGCTCAGGAGTGCGGTAGTGAACTGAACCGAGTGCATTTCATTGTCTGGACTAACCTCACGACCCGTATCTATTCAACTATTCAACCTATATAGTGTTGTAATTTTATCCATGTACCTATAATTATGAAAGTGCTGTAAAACTGTTATGCTCAATAAACATTTTATTATTTTATTATTATTATTATTAACTAGAAAATATATTTTTTTAATGTTAAACTTTTTTTCATTTACCTTCAATCTATCTTTTTTTTATTACTAATTTGCTCACACTCTTTAAGTGTGACATTACCAATGGCAATACCGATAATTGCCAATAATCCTGTAAAGGATTTTAAATTCAGTAGTTCTGCAACGGGAATACTAACGATAATTGCCGATGATTGCCAATAATGCTGTTAGATGATATTTTTGGATAAAAAAAATTAAGGCATAGCGCCTAACTGATGAGTCATAGGCTTTCTAAGTGAGTATTTATGAACATATTTTTTTTTTAATTATATTACAGAAATTGTTATACAATCTCATTTGAAGCAGCTCCTCACTGAAACTGCTATACCTTCAACATCCAAATATGGAGTCGAACCCTCAACAGAACCAATAGCAAAAGGTAAATAGCATCTTAATATATAAAAGGGAAAGGTAACTCACTCATCGTGAAATATTGAGAACTTCTTAACATTTATACATGGAATTTGACGAAGAGAAGAATCGATTTTGTCATATTTCACCCCTATTTTCACCCCACTTAACCTTGTAACGTAAAGGAGAAGAAGATGTGGAGGATAAAGGATAAAGAAGACAGATAAGGAGCTATAGAAGTAAATACAATAAAAATAACACATAACATTTTTCCCCCACCCATTTCTTTTCTAGATAGAGGAAAAGAAATCCCGAGCACCTACACAGCTAACAAGCTAAATATAAAAAATGGACTTCGAGTAAAGCCAAAGTTTACGACGAAGTCTTACGATGAAGATAGAAAAGGAGAAAGAAAAGAAAACAGAAAAATATATCGCATAAGATTATAAATATAAATAATATAATAAGAATTGTATAAGAAACATAAATAAATATTATAATATTAAAGAAAAAGTCTTTGCCTTTTATATCCTTTTACAAATACAATTACAGTCAGAAAGGCTAAAAATTAATTTTAAAAAGATTATAAAACAAAATTTAAATAAAATATAAAAAACCTCTACCACCAAGAACGAATTTAATTTTAAAGTAAAAGAATAAAAGAAGGGAAGTTAGCCAAAAAAGAGTAAGTACGCCAAAAATAGAACCAAAAAATTTCACTAGTGTTAATGTTGTTTTAGAATTTTGAAAAAAGTTACGAGAAAGGAAGATCTGAAAAAAGTAAAGCCGAAAGGGTATCACTTGTGTATGTGTTATTTTAGATACACTTACAATGTGGGGCCCGAACCCATGACCCTGAAATTAAGAGTCCCATGCTCTTCCGACTGAGCTAGCCGGGCCCTACGTTGGGCGCCAAACTGTAACGTAAAGGGGAAGAAGATAAGCAGGATAAAGGATAAAGAAGACAGATAAGGAGCTAAATAAATAAATGAAATAAATATTACATAATGTAGGAGTGGAACGGAACGCACGGATGAGGTGAGGTGCGGGGTGCAAGCGGAAGGGAAAGAGACGAATGGCGGAGAGTGATCGGGAAAAAGACGTGCAATAAGTGTTGAAGGAGTTAATAATTAAATAAACAATTATAGTACCAGAATTGCGAATTTTATTTTGCCAAAGAACTCGACCCCACACACTACAAATATTGGGGGCTCGTCCGGGATCGAGTTTCATCGGTTTTGGCAAAAATTCGCACGGCGAACACACCGGCCGGCGCGGCGTGGGCGACGCCATTACGACGTACGACGATGAAATAATTTTTACTTTGCAACGATGGAAGGCGAATACTCAAAAACGACGATGTTCAACGCTATGGAAGGCATGTACAACATCGTGAAATTTAACGGAGACGACAAAACCTATGCTTCCAGCAAGTGGGCACAGGATATCGACGACAACGCGGAAATATTCCAATGGACGCCGCAACAAAAATTAATTATCGCGAGGAGAACGCTCACGAGGAGAGCGGAATTATGGCTACGGTCTGAAAAAACGTTCCGGACATAATATGAAGAACTGAAGGCTGCGTTGATGAAAGAATTCCCAGAAACAGTTAACCCTAAGGAAATGCACGAAATCATGGCAGCGAGAAAAAAGCGCGCGGACGAAACCTTCTTTCAATATATGCTGACCATGAAAGACCTGGGAAAACGAGCAAAAATACCCGATTATGTAGCTATTCAATGCATTGTGGATGGCATAACAGATTATGAAGTTAACAAGGCGATCTTATACGGCGTGACCACTTATCCGGTATTAAAAGAAAAATTATCAATTTACGAGCGGATGAAGAATAAGTCTGTTTTAGCGAAATCTAAAGAGAAACCTAAAAATGTGTCAAATAGCAAGCGGTGTTACAACTGTGGAGCAATAGATCATGTGGCAAGTGCATGCAAGCGAGGCGTTAAGTGCTTTAGGTGCAATCAATTCGGCCATATTGGGAGTCGATGCACAGCGACGAGCGTAACATACGTCAAGGAAGCGAGATGCGCGAGCGGCGGTAACGGTGCGAACACGAACTATAAACCGACCGTGACGTCAGAGGAGCACAAGATGGCGTATGGCAGCGGTGGTGACAGACAGCGACAACCGGCAGAACAACGTACTACCTGACCACAATAATTAGGCGCATGACAGATAGCAGTTACGCGGGCCCCCCACCCCGCTCTAGCCCCGCGCGTCCCCTAGTGAGGCGCAGTCGTGTACAATAAGGTCATTTTGACTAGGCTGATGTGAAATTCGTTTTCCGAGATGTTTGTCGTCCAGAAAAAGAATATTTGGTAGACAAATTGTTAGTACAGAGCGGTCATGAAGTTCTGAGATTGCCGCCTTACCAATGTGACCTTAATCCAATTGAGTACATTTGGAATATCATGAAGCAAAGGGTCGCTGACAAAAATGTCGAACAGTCTGAGAAGCACATAGCAAGACTAACAAGAGAGGCTATACAGTCTATTACGCAGGCTGATTGGAAAAAACAAATAAACCACGTTGATCGATTACGTAAGAGTTATTGGGAAAAGGATGGCTTGCAGGATGCGGAAGAATTTATAATTAGTGTAAGGGACGACGATACTAGTGACGCTGGCTCACAATCAGACGTTACGTCCCATTCTGATTTTGACGCCATTTGATGTCAGGGATCGAAGAGTTTGACATTGATTCTGAGTAAAATACCTACTCGTTAAAATAGAAAATAAAAATAGCA
This sequence comes from Hesperia comma, assembly GCA_905404135.1. NCBI lineage: Eukaryota > Metazoa > Arthropoda > Insecta > Lepidoptera > Hesperiidae > Hesperia > Hesperia comma. The sequence goes on along the minus strand of FR990029.1, from coordinate 14,730,562 downwards.
AGCTAAATAAAGAGTTTTATTTTTCAAGAGGATCGGGAAGTAAACTGTTATATTTCTTTTAAAGAATCATAGTAGTCAAGTAATATATTGTAATACTATCTTAATATATTATATTACCTACTGTCTTAATATCTAATAAAGGGTATTCCTTTTCTGTTAATATATTAAACACATGAAAGTCCTATAATAAATAAGCGAAAGTAATATATTACGTAGCATTGTACCTCCATTAAACATTCACCATGGTACTTTTGGTACTACTGCAGAATGTACTACGTATTCCAATCCCTAGTTCCAATGACGTCTTAACTGTCATGCGCCTAATTATTGTGGTCGGCTAGAATGAGACAGAAGACCGCCATGTTCAATACGTCAATTTCGACCAATGACAATCTCGCAGGCTGCAGCACGACTATTACGGCGAATGACAAGCTCGCAAGCTGTGATATGAACGACCCAGTGAACTAAGTCTTGACAGTGACTGTAAGAATGAGAACTGACCGTACTGATCCTACTGATAGATCGATCAATAAGATTCACGAGTTTGACAACCAAACAAAAGTAAACATTGGAAATATTGGAATTGAAAACAAATGTTATACAGTAGAACCAAAGTGATAATGCGCGTACAAATCTTCGCCAGTGGTCGCGTTTCCGGAAACAACCGAATTATTGAATCGTAAGAGCCCTAACCAATGCTCTTGCATTTAGCATCTTGTGCGATAGAAATAGGAGTCAATATCAATCGATAACAAGTTCGAACGGTCGGCGGCGGTCGACGGGCGCCGCCGGTGAGTTGAATGTCAGTCTGTTTTATGTCAGTCAGTTTTTATGTGGAAATATATAGAGCTGATATTACACACCCTTCTTGGTTTTGTTTTCAGAGGTAAGTTTAAACATACATACATACAGGGTACATATAATATATTTTTAACTCGTCATTTTAATAAAATTCAAATAGAATACACATAAAAAATAAAACACATAAAAAGCTTACATAAATTTGATAGAATGTTACAACTCCGCCCATTTCATCTTCTTTCAGATCGAATCCTTCCAGAATGGATAAATTTAAACGTGGGAAGCCGCTTAACTCACAAGCACGGCAAATGGTATTTAATGTGTACCTTTATTTCTTAAATGAAGCTAATGTATTCAAAAACGACCATGACGGTTATTTTAAAAAAGTTCAGGAGCGTGTGACAAAATCTACAGGAATTTCACGCCGAACTTTGACTAATATATTGAACAAAAAAAGGCAAAATCAATCAATGAAATTTTCCACACCGAAAAAAGGAAAACCTAAAAGTAGGTTTCGGATGGGACTTGATGATTTCGACTATTGTGTAATTCGATATATGATATACAATTTTCAGTTGACGCTCAAAGAACTCCCAACTGTAAATAATTTGAGAAAAAAGTTAATCGAAGCTATTAATTTCAAAGGCTGTGTAGAGACTTTAAGGCTCATCTTGAAAGACATGGGGTTTAGGTTTCTGAAAACTGATACCAACCGACGGTTACTTATGGAAAAGCCAGATATACGTTTAAAAAGGATCAAATATCTCCGAGAAATACAACAGCTGAGAAATGCTGGTAGAAACATAGTATTTATGGACAGCAGCAAAAAAGGTATTAAACAACCCATTTCTAAAGGAGAGCGAATTATTATTGTACATGCAGGCAATGAAAAAGGCTTCGTCTCAGGGGCTTTAACCCGGGAGCACTCGCGCTTTTAAAACTTACACGAGCACTCGCGTATAGAGCATTTCTCTCACGTTTTATAAATAGCGAAAAAGTACAAAAATTATAGTATATTTATTTATATTACTGCTTGTTAATAATAAAACAGTTGTGTAAAATCAAATCAATTATTTATTTTTAATATATAACATTCATTACACTAATTACAATTTAATTACAAATTTAGGAATTAAATGGGCATTTCTTAAGCGCACTTTTGGAATTTGTTGTTCTCTGCTATCCATCTGTAAAAATATTGTTATATTTATATGTACATGTATAATATACTCATTGTTGAACGTTTTTAAACAATAAAGAATTTAAATTAGGTAAAATACTATTTTCCAATACAAGAATTACTAATAAAATAATACTTACGTTGTCACTCGCGCGATGAGCAAAACGCCGCGCGACGTGACTCGGACGTGACAAACCACCTCCAGTGCACGATTGATGCACACTAACATGAAAAAAATGTTACGGGCGGGACGGGGAAAGTATAAAACTCAGCTATAGGGCGAGCGACGTCCATAGTTAAATAAATACAAAAATGGCGCGAATTTGAAATTCACCGTGAGGGAAATGCTCATAGCGCGAGTGCTCGCGGGTTAATGTTATATAAATGTGTCGACTCAGAAGGTGACTATCATAAAGAAATAAACGCCGAACGTTATCAAACTTGGCTACGCAATCAGTTGATTCCCAACTTGCCTCCTAATAGTGTGTTGGTAATTGATACATTACTTTTGTAAGGTTCAATAAAGAATAAATAAATAAATAAATAAAATGCCCCATATCATAATAAGCTGTCTGTAAAACCACCAAACTCAAATACACCCAAACCACAAATGATTGCGTGGTTACAACAACACAATGTTCCTCATGACCCAAATAAACTCAAACCTGAATTGTACGAAATTATAAAAAGACACAAAGAACAATACACAGAATTTGCCATTGACCGTATAATGGAGGAGCATGGGCATAAAATTGTACGATTGCCACCATATCATCCAGATTTCAACCCCATCGAAAACATTTGGGCGCAAATAAAACAACACGTTGCCAAAAGAAATATTGCAATGAACGTTACGTCAGTTAAAGAAGCTATTTTAGAAAAAATCAACAATATAGGTTCGGAAGAATGGAAAAAAGTTCGTGATCATGCCCTTAAATGCGAAGATGAGTATAGGAAATATGAGTCAAGAATCGATAGTTATTCAGATGAAATGATTATTTACACAGGAGATAGCAGTGATATAAGTGAAATTGGAGACCTTGATAAAAATTCCGATGACTCTATGATGTCAGGAATAGAGAATCTCCCTGATTCTGATTAAATATTAACCTATGTTCTGTTATACGATTCTGATTAAATAAAACTTTTTTTTCCTAATACTTATACCTAAATCTTCTTTTCATTTAAACCTTCTTTTTTCCATCGTTAAATCGTCGTCGTCGCTTTCCTATGTGGGTCATGCGTGAAATCTCGTTACTGATAAATCAATATTAATTTATCTCTTTTACCACAAAAAAAATATATATTAAATTATGCATGAAGTAAATGTACTTTCCACTCTATATAGATATCATCTCCCAACGCTTCGGAAATACGACCGATGCCGAACAAGTGCGAAGATCGCTATGCGCATTATCACTTTGGTTCTACTGTAAGTCGGTGAAGGAAATAAACCTTGGAAAATATGACTGTAAATGGCTTGATCGACACCGGCAGCGAGTGTAATTTAATATCAGACAGTTTATCTGCGATGTTGACGGGTGTAAGTGTGCAAGACGACCATATAGTGTTATCTGGGCTCGGACAATTAAAAATAAATTCCATGGGAAAGTTTTATACGTGTTTTGTGATAGATGGACGGTGTGTGAAATAAATTGAAAACATTGTTCGATGACAAGGGTTATCAACGAAAAATCTGTTTGTTTTGAACGCTAATTTTAATTCGCCTCGAAAGCAGCGATTCGATGACAACCTACGTATCACACGTAGTTGAAACGGCGCAGAAATTGAAGGGTTACCGGTTTTGAGATCACAGATGAGAGGATTGGATCAATACTTTTGGCTGGACTCCCAATTAAGTTTTCACCAATGATAATGGCAATCGAACATTCCGGCATCGCCATTAGCGCAGACGTCTTCAAGTCGAAGTTTCTGGACATGTATGAGAAGCTGAGGAGGTTGGTACTACTGGAACTGACTCTGCGTTTTTGTCAGAACAGCGGTGGAAAAGTGACAACACTAACCGCCGTCTCAATTTCAAACCATAAACGTCAACGTTAAAATAACGACAATTCATAAAACAGTAAAAAATTAAACTGCTTTAATTGCAAGATCGATCATTTTCGGAGTAGATATACTGAATTAAAACCAAAGAAGACTTTAAATGCATTCAGTGCAGCATTTTACAACGGAAATTTTAGCACAGAAGACTGGTATAACGATTCAGGCGCAAGATGACGGCTAATCGAGAATGTTTACTGCAAACCAGACCGGTGGATGAAAACAAAGAAATAGCAGTTGCAAATCATATGACTGTGCCGTTGTTGGTGTTGGTCAAACACGGATAACAACGAGGGTTAACAGTTCTCAGTATGATGTGTGTGAAGAATGTTCCATATCAAAGAATGACCACGCATCACGGGAAAGAAAATAAATCAACCTACCCAATCTTCCTTCGGCTATGTGGGTATCGTTTTTCCGTGGTATGGCGGAATGTTTTCGTGTTAATGAAACCGGAAGTACGACAAACAAGGCGATTATGAAGAAAATGAAACCGAGTGAGGTTTAAAGAGGGCATCTCTTTTGATCCTGATGATTGTGAATTCACGGCGGCTCAGAGGTGTGAAGAAATCTGTTGAAACTTGAACGCACTAGTTATAGTCTGTGCATTCTTATAATTCTATGTAAAATATAATGTGTCACTGACTGACATCTTTGTCACTTCTTCTTCTCGGATCTGCCGCTATCGCTTCCACACGCAATAATAATGTAATGTACCATTATAAATTATGTAAGCCTAACTTGATTAAATTGACGACCCTAGTGATGCCTAGATTTGTTGCCAAATACAGGAACACAAAGTATGTGTTCTTTTATTGTTCGACCGAACACGCCACCAACTCTCTTGCTGCTGCGCCATTTCACTGTAAGCTGATCCATTGCAGACCTCTAACAGCTTATGGGCCCAAACCTTCAAGAGTTTTATTTTGGCCCCAAGAAAACAAGGTTGGTTGGCAGTTTCGTATATATCAATTTCATCACCGTGTGCAACAAGATAACTTCAATATAACCTTAGTGACATGGCATATGCTAATAGCGATATGAGTTCGTCGAACGCATCTTCGAGCTACATAATAGCTGGAGGCGTTAACGTTGAAAAAATAATGGCGTTTCTAATTACAACAATTGGAAATTTGGAATCAAGAACGCTTTAACACTGGAAGATTTATGGGACAGCATGCTGGGACAAGACATTGATTCTGTCAAGGATGCGAAGGCGCATCTTGCTAAGCTTGAAACCAGCTTATCAAATATTATTTGGTATTACTACAGCTAAAGCAGCTTGGGATAAACTGCAGACCGTTTTTGAAGTCAAAGGTCTGTTTCGACGTGTATGTCTGCTTCGTCAACTGCATAGAGTGGAGTATATTCAGTATAATGACATGAAAAAATATATTGAAGCAGTGTTTACCCTCGTACAGCAACTTGCGGAAATTGGAAAAGTTATCGAAGATGAAGAAATTTTATTATCTGGGCTCCCTCACGAATTCGACACTTTAGTATCAGCCTTGGAGACAGCTTCGATGACGAATGCTTTATCTTCTGAATTGGTTCGAGCTCGTTTAATTCAAGGGGAATATCATAAGACAAGCACAGAGCACCAGTCAAGGAACTTACAACTACTTCCTTGTGGTAAAGTCGGGCATTATAAACGTGATTGTAAATCTAAGGCCCAGGCGAATACCTCCATTACCGGAGAGGCCTCTAGACAAATGATTAAGCCTGTTGTGAAAAATATTCAAAGTAGCTATTGTTATAAAGTAGGCCACACTTTTACATCACAATTTTACACAACAATTACATCATGTTCTTTGTATTCAATAGTTTTCCTAATTTATTAATGTAATAGTTTTCTCACTCACTCACTAACCATTGTTACTATCCGTTCAATACAAATATACCAACAAATCGTCTCCAATTATTTTACGAAGTAAACCTCGCACTATACGCATAGGCAAGATGGAAACTACCTACCAAACCCGAACCGCATAACAAAGCATCAAGGGTCCCCGAGACGATCAAGCGCACTTGACAAGTCTCACGTGATTGACGGTTTCACTTGACGAGGGACTTGACACCTTTTGAATCTGCCATCAAGTCCAGTCAAGTGCGTGTACCATAGTCGTATACAGCCCTGTGCCCATGAAAGTTGTGGTCGCAAAAACAAAAATGGTTTCTAACGCAGATATGGCATTCCTTGCTATAACTCTAGCGGTATCTATTAAGGAAAAACAAGAAAGAGGCGATGGTGTAAGGAATGGGCACTATACGCATAGGCAAGATGGAAACTACCTACCAAACCCGAACCGCATAACAAAGCATCAAGGGTCCCCGAGACGATCAAGCGCACTTGACAAGTCTCACGTGATTGACGGTTTCACTTGACGAGGGACTTGACACCTTTTGAATCTGCCATCAAGTCCAGTCAAGTGCGTGTACCATAGTCGTATACAGCCCTGTGCCCATGAAAGTTGTGGTCGCAAAAACAAAAATGGTTTCTAACGCAGATATGGCATTCCTTGCTATAACTCTAGCGGTATCTATTAAGGAAAAACAAGAAAGAGGCGATGGTGTAAGGAATGGTATAAATTAAGATATCGATTCACGCATGAACATTTGCAAAGAACTCTTCAAGCAACTGAGCCGGACGACTATAAAAATTTTCGACCTTTTATTTTTGTCAGCATACTCCTTAATTTTAATTTTCCAAAGTACAGGATAATCCCTGTAGAGGGATATTAGCAATAGCACAAAATCGCGCTCGGTAATTATGTCAGCGCTTGTTGCCAACGCCACGTCTCGGTCCTCTTCGTCATCCGCCATCTTCGATGTTTCGGCTGCTAATGAAAAAAGCTTGTCAAGTCCTGTCAAGTCGTATCAAGCGCAGGTGCATCAAGCGGCGTCAATCAAAATTTCTGTCAATTATGGTCAAGCCGTAGATCGCTTGAAGGTACGCATCAAGTCAACGCCGTAAACGATCAATATTCGCTTCAATCACGTAGACTTGTCAAGTGCACTTGATCGTCTCGGGGACCCATCAGGATTGCCACGCACACAGAAGCAGGCGGCCATCTTGCATTTACGAACGACAGCTCAGTTCGGCTCGCGCCACATAACGGAGTGTACACGTCCTTCTTGTTTCCGCAGCAAAATATTACAAAGTTATCGGTTTTTTGTGATACTATTATTCAAACAAGGTGAGTAATATTACTATTATTTAAATAAGGAATTTAATAGGAATAGGTTTTGTAAATAATTATTGGAATAAGAGAAATAATAAAGCATTTTTAAAATATTTATATTATTATTGGAATGTGGGCAAGATGGAAAACCTCATTTTAGATTATTTTGATTGCTATTTTCAATTTCTATAACTAATACTGTTCTTTTTTATCGTTTTAGATGGTGAACAAGTATATACTGAAAAGCAGTAGAGTTTCTTGGACAGAAGAAACGATGCAGATAGCGATGAATGAAGCTAAAACTACATCAATAAGCTTGGCATCGAAAAAATAATAGAATTCCAATCGGAACTTTACATCCAAAAATCTAGGAAGGTTTAAACCTGTGTTTACAAAAGAACAGCCCCCTTATTATGAAATCTTAATTCCAGACAGTTCACGTTCACAACGTGTGGGCGACAGAGACAGCGCCTTATTACCTGTAAGGCACCGGAACCCACAGCTTTAGCTCGTTGTTCTGCCTTTAATCGCACGCAAGTGAATCGTTTCTATGAAAACCTGTGGAGCGTTTTATCTCAACATAACTTTCTATCACGACTCGATGACATCTATAATGATCTTAAGCATCTAGGTTGGGAAAAAACGCTTAGTAAAATACGAGAACATTTCTGGTTTCCCAACATGGCTACTTGCGTGAGAACGTACGTGGATCGATGCTTGCTTGTCATCTTTGCATCCAATCGACGAGGTCGTCGAACCTACACACTCCACATAGATACGAGCGGTAAACTTACGGCAGTAAAGCCCACAATGAAGCAACTGTAGAAGAGATTAAGTGTATTTACGGAAGAGCGGGACATCCTGGCACAAGTATACTGTACTTAAAAGGATGTCCCAACAACAAATTTATGTATTCAAATCTCTTTTTATGAATAAAAATTATTATTATTATTATTATTATTAAAAAAACTGTGGAGGCCATAAAAACTCTGGACAGAGGACATAAGGCTTGCCCACACAGACATCTGTGCGATACCCAAGAGCCATATAGCCAAATAAAGGCTATGGCCAAAGCGATCCAAAACATCGAACTGGTGATTAAGGAGGCCTTTAACCCGTCCGCAAAGAAATCGGAAGAAAAGAAACGACAAGACCTGGAGCCGCTCATCACGCAAAACTTCTCACCTACGTGAACTCCATTTCCACGCAATTGGACGGGATCAGAAAGGACTTGGAAAGAATCAAAACCAGCTCAGATGTTCTACTAAAACAACAAACAAACAACAGTCTGCTAGAAAATCAACGGACCAACCCTTCCAAAGAACTCCCGGATACCCCTAAAGAGCTGCACCAAATAAAGGAAAAATGAGAAGACATGATTAAAACTATAAAAGAAAAAGCACAGACACCAATAACACCCCCTACAAACATCACTGAGCACCTGCAGCCACTCACGGAGCGCCTGGAAGCAAAGTCCTCCGAACTGAGAACATTGCGAAATTTCAAGGAGAAAACACCACCTCTATCAGCATACGTGCATAGTTGGCAAAGACCACAACAGTAAAGCCGACCAACGCGAAAGTGCTCTCTAAACCCGCTCCACCAAAACCCAGCCCAAACCATACCCTGATCATCTCATCGACAGATCCCAAAAAAAACAGGAGAAAATGTCATCGAAACGATCAGGGAGGCACTAGACCTAAAAGTAACGGGGGCTAAGGTGGACCGGATCAAGAAAGCCAAAAATCAAAAAGTTATTTTGAGGTGCAGAACGAAAGAGGACATGTCCCTAGTACAGAGCTGAGTGGACGCGGATAAGAAACTCAAAATAGAAGTGGCTAAGACCAAAAACCCTCTGGCCAAAATAAAAGATGTCCTGTCATACCATACTGATGCCGAGATAATAGAACACCTGATGGCTCAAAATAAACACCTGATGAGCGACGTCAGTGAGAAAGACAGGACTATCCGCTATAGGAAAATAGCAAGGAACCCACACGAATGCCATCCGATCGTGGAACTCTCCCCAATACTACACAAAAAATTCACGGAGGCAAGCACCGTTTACATTGGCCTTCAGAAAAGACCCACAGTGGATCAATCCCCGCTTATACAGTGCAGCAAATGCCTGGGCTACGGCCATACAAAGGACATATGCAACGAAAAAGACCAGGCATGCAGTAACTGCGAGGAAGTGCACACATGGGAAAAATGCCCAATCAGGCTGAGTAAAAACGTACCCGCCCGTATTAACTGCCGCCGGGCAACAGGGACGAGTGATGGGACACACCAGGCATTCAGCGATAAATGCCCAGAAAGGCAAAAGTGGGACCGCTATAGCATGATCGCGCATTACATACTGCTAAAGGCACCCAGGGACACCCCGCGTCCCCCCCCGAACTTGACCGATAAAACTAGCCTGCGGATAATCCAAGCAAATCTGCAGCGCTCAAAACTGGCAACCGCTGAACTGGTTCAAGCCGTAAGAGAACGAGCACATTGCCCTCGCACAAGAACCGTACGTTGGCAAAGAAGGAACAGTAGGTCAGTATTCAGGGACAAAGATCATCCAGTGCTCCCAAAACAGACAAAAACCAGTGAAGGCGGCAATCTTCGTATTCAGTGAACAACTGGAAACCATTCATGATCCCCAGCTGATCACTGAAACCGCGGCAGCAGCCGTCATAACAGCGGGCTAATCGGAAATCGGAATCTTATCGGTATACTTCGAGGGGGACCAAGATATAGAACCATACCTCGCACGTACTCATATTGCATGTCAGGCGCTCTGAACAACAAATATAATAGTAGCGGGTGACGTAATCGCCTGGAGTCACTGGTGGGGAAGCAGCTATGAAAATCCGCGAGGGACAGCTTACAGCACATTCCTAAACGATCTAAACTAAGAAGTTTAAAACACCGGGCAAACACCAACCTTCGAAACCTATGTAGTGGTAGTATATAAAAAATCATATGTGGTATGTTATCAATCATTATATAGCCTAAATCTTTATTAATAAAGACGGTATGTACTCAGCAACGGTGTCTTTCACTTCTCCTAAGCACATCCTTACATGGCGACCCTGCCAGTTGTAAGATGAGCCGCGGCGCGTGTAAAGTACGTACGGTGTAAATGAACTTGGTGCGTGGACTAATTAATTGTTTATGTAGAAAGAACAAAGGATTTCATTATGTGGAGTGACACTATAGAATCCGTGTGGTTGTCGGTTCGGTCGTGTATACTGGTTATCAGCAACAATGGGAGGCAGACAGAGTAGAAGAGAGGAAAGCGTTATCATCCAAAACGCTGCAGCGGGCGACAACGACTCGCACTTGGAGACAATAAAACATCATGTGGGTGCGACCAACTTGACACTGTTGGCCATCGGCATAATCCTTCTGGTTGGAGGCGCAATACTGCTACTGCGCATGTACCGACGGTGGCATGGTCAGATGGTGCAGCAGGAGGTGGCAAACAGCATCCTGACGAGGTTCGGCAGTCTACTTCGTCGCCGAGAAGAGCGTACGACTGGCGTCTAACTCGGTCCCGACTATACCCAGAACTGCTACATCTCCCAGTGTGTGATGAGTGTTGCGTTGTGATAAGTGGAAGTGATCGATCGGTAACGGTATAATCGTCATGGTAACGTATAGGGACAATAAGTAGTATAAGGAAAGTACCCAGCTAACTGGTGAGTTATTAACATATGTAGGGGAGGTAGGGGAGCATTGGGCAGTCGGGAGGTTTGGGCACCCCCTCATTTCTCGAAATCTATGGTAGATATATTTTTTTTTCTACGACAGCAATATAGTTTAATAACTGGCAACACCGCTTATCTAAAACGTCAGCTGTCATTTCACTTGGTTGTCAAGCTATATGTAGTTAACGGTTTGTTGCACGCAAAAGTAAATATTTTGGGTGTGATTTCGAGAAACATAACAAAAAAATCTGCAAGAAACCGTAAGTATCTATGTTAACTTCTCCTGTAGTGTTTAATAAAGATTATATTTAACTGCCAATTAGGAGTCAACATTTGATAAAAATAAACTCAATAAAATTTATTGTAAAATTGAGGTTATGGGGAGCATTGGGCACCCAAGTAGGAGGGAGGTTTGGGCATGCCCAATGCTCCCTCAGTTTTTAGTGCATTTTGATGTCATATTTTTTTACATTTTTGATATGCTCATTGCAATAAAAATGTTGTGATCATTTCTTTTTAGGGCAATGCCGTTTACATTTAAAAAGAAAAATAAGCGACGCGAAATCCCTAAAGATGTTATTTTGCGCGCATTGGAAGAGGTGTCAAAAGGAGGGAAAATTAAAACTACTGCCCTTAAATATGATATACCCAGGTCTAACCTGCAAAGATATATAAAGCAGGGTGGCGTCGTGAAAGATATTTCTTCTAAATTTATCTCATCTCAAATATTCACAAACGATGAAGAAGAAAAAATTTCAGATTATCTTGTAACATCGTTTAAACTATGTCATGGACTGTCAAAACTGAAGACACGTGAATTGGTTTACGAATACGCTACTGCTATTGAAAAAAAATTACCAAATAACTGGACAGAGAAGAAACTTGCATCCAAAGATTGGATTAGGGGATTTTTTAAACGACAACCTCAGCTATCGATAAGGACACCAGAAGCAACCAGTCTCTCACGGGCTACAAGTTTTAATAAGAAAAACGTCGGAGATTTTTTTGAAAATCTTAAAACTGTATATGAACGGCATCGCTTTGGCCCTGAGTCTATTTATAATATAGACGAAACTGGATTATCAACAGTACAACGAACCCAGAAAGTGATTGCTCTCAGAGGTACCAAGCAAGTTGGGCAAGTAACGTCAGCTGAAAGAGGGACTCTTGTAACGGTTTGCTGCGGTATTAATGCATTGGGAAACTCAATACCACCCTTTTTCATATTCCCACGGGTCAATTTCAAAAGCTTTATGCTAAATGAAGCCCCTGTTGGATCAGATGGAGCAGCACATCCTTCAGGGTGGATGACAGCACCAATTTTTTTAAAATATATGAACCATTTCGCAAAACACTCAAAATCAACGCCTTCCTCGCCAGTTCTTTTGCTTCTGGACAACCACGAGAGCCATATTTCAGTACCGGTACTCGATTTCTGCAAAAAATCAGGCATTGTTTTAATGACTTTCCCACCGCACTGCAGCCATAAACTGCAACCCCTGGACCTGACTATCTATGGACCACTCAAAACTTATTATAACACAGCTGTAACAGATTGGATGGTAAGCAATCCTGGCAAGACGGTAACCATTTACGAAATCCCAAAATTAGCCGCAAAAGCCATCCCACTTGCTTTTAAGCCGCAGAATATTCAAAGGGGATTTGAAAAACCTGGCATATGGCCATTCAACTCAAACATTTTCTCAGATCAAGATTTCGCTTGTTCTTCTGTCACTGATCGGTGTCCGCCAGAAGAGGATAAAGTTCCTACGGAACAATCGACTGCAGACCAACCTGTTATGGAAAAGGCTTCAACAGAAGGAAATCTGAGGTCAGAGGATCTTACAAGTCCAAATGAGGAAGTCGCTGGGCCATCTCAATTGAAATCTCCCACTAGAAGCCAGTCTAAGGGCACTGTCGATGTAACACCTGATTTAGTAAGACCATATCCCAAGGCCGGCCCCAGGAAATTGCGTAGCATGAAACGAAAGAAGGGAAAAACTAGGATATTGACGGATACACCTGAGAAAAGACTTATAGAAATGGAAGAAGAAGAAAGGCAAAGAAAAAATGAGATCAAAGAGTTTAACAAGAATCGAAAATGCTCTAAAAAGACAGGACAGAAAAAAATTCCTAAGCTTGCTGATGATTTTACTTCCAAACCAGAGAAAAACAGGAAAATTAGCAGTGATGATGAAATAGAAAATGTTTCCGTTTCTGAAGAAGCCCTTGTTGAATCGGAAGATTTTGATGAAGAGGATGTGATTGTTCTGGATAGAAATTTCCAGATCGATAACTTTGTGTTGGTTAAATTTGACACCAAAAAATCTGTCTATCATTATGTTGGGAAAATCGAAGAAGTTAGTCACTCCATGGCAACTGTCAAATTTATGAGAGCGAGTAAAATACGAAATACGTTTATATTTCCTGACATTGAGGATGTAGCCAGCGTCCCCCTGGTAGATATAAAGACAAAATTGCCTTCACCAACGACATGGGTGAAACGTGGCAGCATCAAATATAAATTTGACAAGCCTCTCTGGGTCATACCAAATTTAAGATAGTAGTATACTAAAGCAACATTTTGCTTATTTAATACAATGCCCAAACCTCCCTACAGGGGTGCCCAAACCTCCCGACCACTGGGACCACTGGGAGGTTTGGGCACTTTGGACATCTGTCAGAAGATCTCTTGCAATTTTTAGACTAATTATAATACCAAAACTTTTCTTAGCAATAATTACTGCCAAATATGTGTGCTAAATATATTTAGAATAAAATTTTGATTGGGATAAAAAATACCAGTTTTATTACCAACTATGTAAAAAAGTGCCCAATGCTCCCCTACCTCCCCTACCTATATAATCGCATTTATAGTTATGTAGCCTTAATAAGTAATCAGAGAGTATTTTTGCCTTCTCCTTTTACATTTAATATTAGTATTTTGAGGATGCTTAGTTCGATCTGCTATGGCAGAAGATTTAATTCGTATATCAAATGATTTAAAATTAATACGGACTTATAAAAATTGGCCCTGCCCGCAGAACGGATAACATCGTAATAGTAAAAAAGGAGGAAGCAAGTAAGTTGTATAAGGAATATAATAATTTTGTTCATATTTTAATTAGTCAGAAATTGTCAAAAGAACAAATGTCACTAAGTAATAGATAAAATTTGTCTTGAAATACAACGTATATACTTGGAAATCATAGATTTATGTACTGAAAGTGACTCGTCAGAACAAAGCGCCAACTTGTCTAACGATAGCTTTGATTTAAAAATAGCCTTAAGCCTATTGCCTGTAATGAATGACAATGGCGATACTACAAAGCAATTAATAGAAGGTGTCGAATATCATAGTTCGGTGTTGAATAACGAGACGTGCAAAAATAACCCTTATGTGAGTGACAAATAAAACACCTTTATCAGAGTGACGAGGTACCCGGGTACCTTCATACGATTTATGAGTAATGTAAACAATCAAAGTCTGTTTTAACGTTACCCACACTTGGAATGTTATTATTTTCGTTATGCTAAACAGTTGACGATCTGTGGTGATTAAAGCGAAGCAGGGGTGGAGTGGGGTACATGGTTATCGGCACGCAAGAAACACTGAATCCATTCAATGCATCGTGCTTGAAATTGACTCTCGATTGTAATTACTTTGTTTGTATTGTACGAGCTTACTTTTATTTTGTGAGTTTATAATTATTTCATGATGAATATTGGTGCAAGTACTTCTGAACTATGATAATGATGTAACTCGCCCTGAACGTTTGTTAGGTGATAAAGCAGGCCCTATACGAGATATTTGTACTATGTTCATTTCAAATTTGAATAAGATGTACAAGCCTCGTGAATGTATTACCGTTACCGAACAGTTATATAAATATCGTGGGCGTACTCGCTTTACTCAATATATGCCTTCAAAGCCTGAGCCTTGGCTTGTGATGCAAATAATTCCTACCCCCTAAAGGGACAAATATATACAGGTAAGTCAAGTCACGGCAGTCGTCAAACAAATGTTGGAGAATGCAACGTATTAGATCGCGTGCCAAAATATAAAAATTCAGGATTGAATTATTACTACAGATAACTTATTTACGTCTCTTCAACTAGTTGGAACGGTGAGAAAAAATAAACGTTTTCTTCCTGCAAATATGCAAGCACACAAGGAGAGGGTGATCTATCCTTCTAACTTTGCCTTTAGCAAAGAAGCAACTTTGTGCTTCTACGTACCTAAAAAGAATTAGGCAGTACTAATTTTGTCATCAATGCACATGAAACTGCCAAGCCAGAAATAATTTTATATTATAATAAAACCAAAAGTGGAGTAGACAATATGGATAGGCTGTTAGCAGAATATACCGTAAAACGCAGAACAAATCGGTGGTCTTTAGCACTTTTTTACAATATTATTGACATTTCATCATTTTTGAAATCATTGAGTATACAACTGTGTGATAAAAATATAGAAGAAAGATAAAAAAAAATTGTGACATCACAATTACACATGAGATATGAGAACATGCAGTAACTCGCCCCACATGTAACACCTGCTTTGAGAGCTGTGCTAATTCTGCATAAACAAAGAATTTATTATTTTATAGATATAAAACATCATAACAAATGTTTATTTTTTCGTTTTTGTACGAAATTTTAAATACTTTTTTCATTTTCATACAAAACACAAAGAGGTACCCGGGTACCTTGTCACTCTATTGTGCGTTTAAAATGTGTTTTGGTTTCCACAAAACATTGTAAATAGTTAACTAGGTTGAAACATTGAAAAATATATAATTTATGAATAATTAAGAGCTCTCACGAAGTCACAGCTACTTACAGAGCGTAGAACATACTTTTCTTTAAATTTAAAAATGCTAAAGGTACCCGGGTACCTCGTCACTCACATAAGGGATAAGCTTATTCAATTCGTTCTAAAGAGTCGTCTCTCTCAGAAGGCAAAACTTAAATTATTATCTAATTATAGTACTATTGATGACCTTATAAGGGACATGCGAAAAATTTTACTGCCACGAAAAAGTTACACAGCGCAGCGTTGCATGCCAAGTTACAACAATGTAGGCAAAACGAGAAGTCTATTTCAGATTTTGGTCGAGAATTATCAGAGTTATTTGTGGATTTGACAATTTCGCAAGCCGACGGAAATACAAAAAATTATGACGTTAATACGTCATAATTTTGAGTTTTTCATTAAGCGGACGTAATGTCCGCTTAATGAAAAACTCGCGATCACAGGCTGTTTACCAGCATAGTCGACGTAACGGCTTGTAGCCAATCGGTCCTTGGCAGAGTGGAAGACTGGAGAGTGAATGGGAAAATAACAAATTCGGACCATAACGTCATCATCTTCGTTATACGTCTGGACGCGACTTTAAAACCAAAACAGGTCGCGACTACGCGCGTCTATAATACGAAGAAAGCAAACTGGTGCGAATTTCGTTCACGCTTCAAAATTTTATTAGGGGACAAAAACATCACCCCAAACACAAAATAAAGGTTATAAAGAAAGGAGAAGAAATAAAAGAAGAAAGGAGAGAAAGGAGGAGAAATAGAGGTTGTCATCTCAGGTATCGTCGATAATCAGGTACGTTCTGATTTATTTAATAATACGCCTAGGGATTTTGTGGCTCTGGACAGACACCTCGGTACTTATTGTAATGTACTGTATGTAGTCTTAAGACGTACTTAATATAGTACATAAGATGTATTAGTTATAAGAGTCAGTCGGAATATATTGTTTGGACTGTGTCCACGCTTTTCATTTGTCCTCCTGCAACCCACACACTGCATGGCGACCCTGCCTTGCGCAAGCGCCGCGTTGTCGGGTGTCCGGTAGCGGGTGACTTGTGGACTCAGCGGATTCCTGTGTGCCTCGGTGCACTAAGTTAGCCACTTTAGAGAATTGGGTTTTAAAACTTTTAAATCATGACGGCTCCGACTACGCTAAGAGTAACACGCGTTCACCGATATTTGGCTAACAAAATTAACTACGACTATCAAGATGGGCAGCCCGTACTCCAAGGTTGAGGAAAAAGAAATAATTATCGCGCAGAATGCCTCAGAAGGGGACAATGTGATGAAGGAGTCCCACATTCATATCAACAACATTTTATTGGCTACACTTTTGGTGATCATTGAACTGGCCATCCTGTTCTTCGGGTGTAGAAAATTAAAGAAAAAGCAAGAAAAATGGATCGACAGCAGAATTAATACGGCATTTATTACAAGACTCCGTTCAAGGTTGTCCGGAAGGCGAGAACGCGAAGAAGATGATGGTGACAAAGTCTGATGGTGTTGAAGACCAGCGTTCCCCATCCCCATATTAAGTACGTCTTGGTTGTCGTCGTGGTCATCGTGGTTGGTACGTCGTCGTCTATATATTATAATTAAAAAGTGATTGTGAAGTGCTCCGTAAATAAGTGTTTGCCCAATTATCGATTTAAATAAAAAAGAAATAAGTTTTAAATAAAGAAATAATAAAACTGTAATAAAAAAACAGGAATAGAAAAACTTTAACTGTAAGATAAAACATAACAAATCTAAGGCCCAGGCGCATACCTCCATTACCGGAGAGGCCTCTGGACAAATGACTAAGCCTGTTGAGAATAATATTCAATGTAGCTACCTAGCTACTGTTATAAAGTAGGCCACACGGAGCAAGTCTGTTTCACCAAACAAACAGAGGCTAAAATCAAACAAATAACAAAACATTAACAATGTGTGCTCGCAGTCTGAAGCCCCACTTATTGAAATAAACATTGACGGGTTTAAGTTACAAGCTCTTGTGGACAGCGGCTCTGATTGTTCTTTAATTTGTAAGCGTGTTGCTGATATGATTAGTGCCATTTGTCATTAGTCACAGATATTGCATCATGTAGTCTCACATGAGGCACCATTCCCAAATTAGATTAATTGGAACAATTACATCATGTTCTTTGTATTCAATAGTTTTCCTAATTTATTAATGTAATAGTTTTCTCACTCACTCACTAACCATTGTTACTATCCGTTCAATACAAATATACCAACAAATCGTCTCCAATTATTTTACGAAGTAAACCTCGCACTATACGCATAGGCAAGATGGAAACTACCTACCAAACCCGAACCGCATAACAAAGCATCAAGGGTCCCCGAGACGATCAAGCGCACTTGACAAGTCTCACGTGATTGACGGTTTTACTTGACGAGGGACTTGACACCTTTTGAAGCTGCCATCAAGTCCAGTCAAGTGCGTGTACCATAGTCGTATACAGCCCTGTGCCCATGAAAGTTGTGGTCGCAAAAATAAAAATGGTTTCTAACGCAGATATGGCATTCCTTGCTATAACTCTAGCGGTATCTATTAAGGAAAAACAAGAAAGAGGCGATGGTGTAAGGAATGGTATAAATTAAGATATCGATTCACGCATGAACATTTGCAAAGAACTCTTCAAGCAACTGAGCCGGACGACTATAAAAATTTTGACCTTTTATTTTTGTCAGCATACTCCTTACTTTTAATTTTCCAAAGTACAGGATAATCCCTGTAGAGGGATATTAGCAATAGCACAAAATCGCGCTCGGTAATTATGTCAGCGCTTGTTGCCAACGCCACGTCTCGGTCCTTTTCGTCATCCGCCATCTTCGATGTTTCGGCTGCTAATGAAAAAAGCTTGTCAAGTCCTGTCAAGTCGTATCAAGCGCAGGTGCATCAAGCGGCGTCAATCAAAATTTCTGTCAATTATGGTCAAGCCGTAGATCGCTTGAAGGTACGCATCAAGTCAACGCCGTAAACGATCAATATTCGCTTCAATCACGTAGACTTGTCAAGTGCACTTGATCGTCTCGGGGACCCATCAGAGTCGACACGCACACAGAAGCAGGCGGCCATCTTGCATTTACGAACGACAGCTCAGTTCGGCTCGCGCCACATAACGGAGTGTACACGTACTTCTTGTTTCCGCAGCAAAATATTACAAAGTTATCGTTTTTTTGTGATACGATTATTCAAACAAGGTGAGTAATATTACTATTATTTAAATAAGGAATTTAATAGGAATAGGTTGTGTAAATAATTATTGGAATAAGAGAAATAATAAAACATTTTTAAAATATTCATATTATTTTAAGCATTTTTAAAATATTTTATTTTATTTAAAAAAAAATTGGAATGTGGGCAAGATGGAAAACCTCATTTTAGATTATTTTGATTGCTAATTTCAATTTCTATAACTAATACTGTTCTTTTTTATTGTTTTAGATGGTGAACAAGTATATACTGAAAAGCAGTAGAGTTTCTTGGACAGAAGAAACGATGCAGATAGCGATGAATGAAGCTAAAACTACATCAATAAGCTTGGCATCGAAAAAATAATGGAATTCCAATCGGAACTTTACATCCAAAAATCTAGGAAGGTTTAAACCTGTGTTTACAAAAGAACAGCCCCCTTATTATGAAATCTTAATTCCAGACAGTTCACGTTCACAACGTGTGGGCGACAGAGACAGCGCCTTATTACCTGTAAGGCACCGGAACCCACAGCTTTAGCTCGTTGTTCTGCCTTTAATCGCACGCAAGTGAATCGTTTCTATGAAAACCTGTGGAGCGTTTTATCTCAACATAACTTTCTATCACGACTCGATGACATCTATCTATCTATCTATCTTAAGCATCTAGGTTGGGAAAAAACGCTTAGTAAAATACGAGAACATTTCTGGTTTCCCAACATGGCTACTTGCGTGAGAACGTACGTGGATCGATGCTTGCTTGTCATCTTTGCATCCAATCGACGAGGTCGTCGAACCTACACACTCCACATAGATACGAGCGGTAAACTTACGGCAGTAAAGCCCACAATAAAGCAACTGTAGAAGAGATTAAGTGTATTTACGGAAGAGCGGGACATCCTGGCACAAGTATACTGTACTTAAAAGGATGTCCCAACAACAAATTTATGTATTCAAATCTCTTTTTATGAATAAAAATAATTATTATTATTATTAAAAAACTGTGGAGGCCATAAAAACTCTGGACAGAGGACATAAGGCTTGCCCACACAGACATCTGTGGGAATCTGGAGGAGTCAAAAGCCGTAAGGAGTTGGTTGGACTACGAAACCCAAGAGTCATATAGCCAAATAAAGGCTATGGCCAAAGCGATCCAAAACATCGAACTGGTGATTAAGGAGGCTTTTAACCCGTCCGCAAAGAAATCGGAGGAAAAGAAACCATAAGACCTGGAGCCGCTCATAAATTATCACGCAAAACTTCTCACCTACGTGACCTCCATTTCCACGCAATTGGACGGGATCAGAAAGGACTTGGAAAGAATCAAAACCAGCTCAGATGTTCTACTAAAGACAAACAACAGTCTGCTAGAAAATCAACGGACCAACCCTTCCAAAGAACTCCCGGATACCCCTAAAGAGCTGCACCAAATAAGGGAAAAATTAGAAGACATGATTAAAACTATAAAAGAAAAAGCACAGACACCAATAACACCCCCTACAAACATCACTGAGCACCTGCAGCCACTCACGGAGCGCCTGGAAGCAAAGTCCTCCGAACTGAGAACGTTGCGAAATTTCAAGGAGAAAACACCACCTCTATCAGCATACGTGCATAGTTGGCAAAGACCACAACAGTAAAGCCGACCAACGCGAAAGTGCTCTCTAAACCCGCTCCACCAAAACCCAGCCCAAACCATACCCTGATCATCTCATCGACAGATCCCAAAAAAAAAACAGGAGAAAATGTCATCGAAACGATCAGGGAGGCACTAGACCTAAAAGTAACGGGGGCTAAGGTGGACCGGATCAAGAAAGCCAAAAATCAAAAAGTTATTTTGAGGTGCAGAACGAAAGAGGACATGTCCCTAGTACAGAGCAGAGTGGACGCGGATAAGAAACTCAAAATAGAAGTGGCTAAGACCAAAAACCCTCTGGCCAAAATAAAAGATGCCCTGTCGTACCATACTGATGCCGAGATAATAGAACACCTGATGGCTCAAAATAAACACCTGATGAGCAACGTCAGTGAGAAAGACAGGACTATCCGCTATAGGAAAATAGCAAGGAACCCACACGAATGCCATCCGATCGTGGAACTCTCCCCAATTCTACACAAAAAATTCACGGAGGCAAGCACCGTTTACATTGGCCTTCAGAAAAGACCCACAGTGGATCAATCCCCGCTTATACAGTGCAGCAAATGCCTGGGCTACGGCCATACAAAGGACATATGCAACGAAAAAGACCAGGCATGCAGTAACTGCGAGGAAGTGCACACATGTGAAAAATGCCCAAACAGGCTGAGTAAAAACGTACCCGCCCGTATTAACTGCCGCCGGGCAACAGGGACGAATGATGGGACACACCAGGCATTCAGCGATAAATGCCCAGAAAGGCAAAAGTGGGACCGCTATAGCGTGATCGCGCATTACATACTGCTAAAGGCACCCAGGGACACCCCGCGTCCCCCCCGAACTTGACCGATAAGACTAGCCTGCGGATAATCCAAGCAAATCTGCAGCGCTCAAAACTGGCAACCGCTGAACTGATTCAAGCCGCAAGAGAAGGAGGTATGCACATTGCCCTCGTCCAAGAACCGTACGTAGGCAAAGAAGGAACAGTAGGTCAGTATTCAGGGACAAAGATCATCCAGTACTCCCAAAACAGACAAAAACCAGTGAAGGCGGCAATCTTCGTATTCAGTGAACAACTGGAAACCATTCATGATCCCCAGTTGATCACTGAAACCGAGGCAGCAGCCGTCATAACAGCGGGCCAACTCAAAATCGGAATCTTATCGGTATACTTCGAGGGGGACTAAGATATAGAACCATACCTCGCACCAGTGCCGGATTTAAGCATAGGCAACATAGGCAGTTGCCTATGGGCCGCCACCACAAGGGGGCCGCCACCACACCACAAAAACATTAAATTAAATCGATAGAGGCTCAGTAGAGCGAGAGAGAAAAAAATACTGAGTTTTGTTACAAAACAGAAAAGAGAAGAGATTAGCTATGAGATATGGATGTATGAATTGTTGTGTAAAAACAATTTTTAGAATTTATCTCACACTAATGGTGACAAATTGTACGGCTGAAAGATCCTTTTCAAAACTGAAGCTTATAAAAAATAAACTCCGAAGTTCTATGACCGAGGACAGATTAAATATTTTGGCTCTCCTTAGTTTAGAGAGTGATGTTTTGAGAGAAACAGACTTCGACGATATTATCGATACGTTTATAAATGCGAAAATCAGACGAAAAATAATTTAGCTTGTAGGTAAAAAAAAATATATTTGAATAAATTTTGTTACCCAACTTATACAGTTGCTCTATTCTTTACCTTAACCTTATTATAAACTTTCAACAGTTAACCACAAACTATTTGAGGGCCTCCACCACACGCTCTGCCTATGGGCCGCCGAGGTCTAAATCGGGCGCTGCCTCGCACGTACTCGTATTGCATGTCAGGCGCTCCGAACAACAAATATAATAGTGGCGGGTAACGTAATCGCCTGGAGTCACTGGTGGGGAAGCAGCTATGAAAATCCGAGAGGCACAGCTTACAGCATATTCCTAAACGATCTAAACTTAGAAGTTTTAAACACCGGGCAAACACCAACCTTCGAAACCTATAGGGGCGACAGGCTGCTTACCAGCATAGTCCACGTAACAGCTTGTAGCCAATCGCTGCTAGGCAGAGTGGAAGACTGGAGAGTGAACGGGAATATAACAACTTCGGACCATAATGCCAGTTATACGTCTGGACGCGACTTTAAAACCAAAACAGGTCGCGACGACGCGCGTCTATAATACGAAGAAAGCAAACTGGTGCGAATTTCGTTCACGCTTCAAAACTTTATTAGGGGACAAAAACATCATCCCAAACACCACCGAGAAGACTAAAACGCCCAAAGACCTTCAGAACATGATCACGGCATATACATCCGCCGTAAAGGAAGCGTGTGAGAAGCAATCCCAAAAGTAAGATGATCCCTGGGGATCATCTAACACGTATTATGTAAGTTTATACATAAGTTTATGCCATTTTTTTTCTTTTTTAGACCAACACGATGCCGCGTAATTACAAAAGAAAAACCACTCGAGGAGAATGGTCGCAGGAATCAATGATAGCAGTAACGCTGTGAAAAATTCATGGTATTTAAAAAAGCAAGTAAACAATTTTCAGTGCGCATAATAATAATAAGTAAACAATTTTCAGTGGCCAAAGTAAAAAATACAATAACTGTAGTGAAGTGTGTTAAATTGATATGCACATTTATGTTATTAAGTGTGTATGTTCCCTTATATTGTTCAGTGCATTTTGCTGACGTGTTTCCATTATTTGTAACGCTTTAAAATGGGATTCAATAAACTACAGTCGACCAGCACACTCGTTTCATTGTGAACCCCCAACATTACATGGCGACCCTGCCAAAGGGTGTGCTAAGGGGATGATCTTCATTATATACTTATTAATAGTTACAAGTAAATACGAAACGGCAAAGTTATAAAGTTATAATGTGTCGGTCAACGGTCCAGAAGGAAGACGTATTTATTACGCAAAATGCAGCCGGTGGAAACAACGTCGCTTTGGTGAAGGACATTGGTAATCACCTCTCTCAGCTGAGCATCGTCACCATCATCGTTGCCGCAGGAATATGTATGCTGGTAATGTACATCGCATTTAAAATATACAAGAAATGCCATCGCCGCTGGATGCAAGAAGAAATCAGTCTTAGTGCCCTGCAACGCGTCAGAGAATCACTGAGAGGCTGAAAGGACTCAGGCAGAGACATCCAGATAGATTCGTGCTCCCGAATCCACTTCAACTGTTCGAGATCGCGCTTTTAACAAACCTGTAGTAGACAAGTTTTATTCTACATTCATTGAAAAGCTTGCAGGACGCGAAAAAGATCCCGGCACATCGAATTTACAACGTCGATGAGACGAGTGTTTGTACAGTCCCAAGAAAAAATACGAAGGTGTTTGCAAAAACTGAACGAAAACAAGTAACACGGGTTACATCAGCTGAACGAGGAGTCACTACAAAGGCTGTTAGGGTCTCCGCAAATTGACTGCAGCCACCGGCGGCTGTGGCGCAGTAGCGCTTCTTTTTTTTCTTTATAATATGATTGACACATGCCAACATCAACGATTGCTCTCACTGCAAACATAGAGCTACATGGCGCCGCATCACAAAAACAGCTGCGATACGAGAATCGACAAAGACATGACCACGACCACTCTGTCAAGAGTGCCCGACTAAGAAGAAGAATTAATGATTTTGAAAACAGTATACAGAATGCTCGTGACACCATCGATCAAAATGAAGAACCACCTCAGATAAGGCTTAAATCGTCTAGCTCTGTGATAGCCAAAGAAGTGTGCGATATAATTATAACTCAAGTGAAAGGCAGATTCAATTTTTGTAAATATTTCATAGCTGCAAAATTATTTTCCTGCGAGAACTTTATCACATACCGTTCTACTTTTCCTGATGATGATTTCAAGACCACAGTTTCCACTTACGCCGCTTTGGACCTATACGAATTGAAAAACGAACACTCCGCAATGTACAATTGCGACGATTTCATAAACGCAAATAGTGCAATTGCAATTTTACAATTGTTTTACAATAATGATCTCACTGAAGCATTTTCAGAGTCAATGAAACTACTGCGAATTCTTTGCACAATACCCATGACTTCGGTCGAAAGCGAGCGATGTTTTTGAACACTCAAAGAGAATCAAAACGTTTCTCAGAAACACCATGTCTCAGGATCGGCTTAATGCGCTTTCTGTGCTCAGCATTGAAAAAAAAAATATATTCAATCAATACCGGATTTTAATAAAAATGTGATCGAACATTTTGCTTCCGAAAAATGTCGACGAATTAATTTAATTTATAAAAAATGAAAATAACTTTAGTATACTTAAAATGTTGTTCTTTCTAATCCTAATACTTAGTCAGTAAATACAAATACAGTTGGTTGAGTCGGCAACTTTGGACAGCTCTACTGTTCGATCGGGAATTTTTTTTTATATTATTTTTACATATTTTTTGATATTTATGAATCAAATATTGTTGTTTATGGTCTTGTAGGGATCCTACATACCCAATGTGTAATACTGATGTATCTGCGTGGTCAGCATAAACGGCTTGCCACGCCAGTCGTTCCCAATGAGGGTAACCGCGTGTGAATTCGCCGCTAGAGGCGCTAGTGGAAAGTGAGGTCTGTCTGTCACTTCTCACCAATGATAAAAGTTTAATTTGTGGTTTAATCATTGCTTCTCGCTTGTCTGAATGTCACTTGTCACTGTTTATGTATGGGCGGCTTTGACAGCAGGACCTCACCTCGCCGGTGGCGCCAACTGGTGAGCACAAAAACGGCGACCCTCATTAACCGCGCTTGACGAACGCTAGTGTTGCGGTGTTATATCGTGTATTCTATTGCTAATATATATGTGTGACTTTGTGACAATATACTTTTATGTATTTCAACTGTAGTTTACTTCAGCAACCTTCATAAGACGAACAACAATAATTATACCCTAAAGTCTAATCTTATAGTCCTATAATCTGCACAGGGCAAGCGATATTAAACTGTATTTATAATGTAATTCGATATAATGTAGCCTGCTCCACGTTGGGCAGATTTGACCCTAAGGCACCGCACGCTAACGGTAGTATCGGTCAGATCAGGCCAAACGCTAAGTGGGAGTGCTTATCCTTTGAGATGACGCACAAGACAAAAGATTTGACAACCAGAGTTGCATGATAGGTTCTGTTACTTCAGGATTATGATTACACACTTAAGCACAGATCACGTTCAAGACCCTAGCATTGTATCTCTAAGAAGAGAATATCAAAGCATTCCATTGTAACCTTGAGTTATAATTTCGACCAATCCCCACATAAATAAGAAAGACATGACGAGAATTTTTGAGTTATCTGCACTTGTCGATGTTGATGTCGGTTATTTTTCTAAAAGCTACTTATAAGCCCCGCAAGTTGATATTGCGATTGGCGGCCATCTTGCTGACGTCAAAATGACGTAGTCGACGCGCACCGTCGGTACCGTTCGCAAGGAAAGCCCGCGCTTACGTGCTTACGCGCATCGACTACTTGTTACCTATAGCTTTTTGTTTTTGTTATCCTGTTTTATTGTTGAGTTTTGTTGTTTAGTTTTGTTACCTGTTACCCGTTATAATGAGTAAGAAATTAATTGGCAGTCGTGCTCGTGAAATGATAATTAAAGTGGACAAATATTTTGTAAAAGAGAAAGAGGACTCTAAGTTAGTTATCCAAAATATAAACCGTGCCTTAAAAAGTGCTTCGGACACTACTGAGGACATTTTAATGCCGAAGCAACTAGTAATAGACATTTTGAATATTTTGCAAAATTCTACCAAAGTTACGGATCGAGTGGCTTACGCCACAGGCGTTGCAAAAAATACTGTGACGAAATTACGACGAGAGCATGAGTCAGCAACAGCAAGTGGCAGCAAAATGAGAACTCCTACCAAAGCAAAAAGGCAAAGGAAGGAATATTTCGACGGATTTTCACTAACAGCATTAAGAAATGTCATTCATTCAATTTATACGGTGAGAAAAGAAATTTCTACAATGTGCAAAATCTTGGCGGCTGCAAAAGTAGACCTTAATTATACTGGTAGTGAAACTACATTAAGAAAAATAATTAAAAGTGATTTAGGCTACCAATTTAAACGATGTTACCAAAAAAGACTGGCTCTAGTTGAAAAACCCCAAATACAAGCACAACAAAATGACTCGCTTGGTGCTAACAAAAGACCCGTTATTTATCTCGACGAAACGTGGATACACGCGCACTACACAGTAAAAAAATGTTGGCAAACAGCAACTGATGTAGGAGTGAGACGGAACGACTGCCCCGGCCGCCGATGGATAATAGTTCACGCGGGAAGCGAAACTGGCTTTGATGACAATGCCCTTTTAATGTTTAAGGCGAACACCAAAACGGGGGATTATCACGACCAAATGAATGCGGAGAATTTTACAAAGTGGCTTACAGAAAAATTACTACCCAATATACCCCGCAACTCCATAATTGTGATGGACAACGCCCCTTATCACAATAATGAAGAGAACATGAAACATGAATAATACAAAACAGGTGATGGTTGAGTGGCTACAAGCTCACAACATCGAATTTCCCAGCGAGAGTACAAAACCAGAACTATATTTATCAATTAAACACCACAAACCGCCGAAAAATTATAAAATCGACAAGTTATTAGCTGACAATGGCCATGAGGTCGTTAGATTGCCACCGTACAACTGCGACCTCAACCCTATTGAGTACATCTGGAACCTAGTCAAAATGAGGGTGTCAGAAAAGAATGTGGAGCAGTTAGAGAGTCGAATTCAATCTCTGACGTTGGAGGCGTTGGCATCAATAACTCCAGATTACTGGCGTAAGGAAGTAAACCACGTGAAAAGGCTTGAAGAGGAATATTGGTAGAAAGATAGAATAACTGACGAGTTATTTATCATAAATTCGGCAGACGACAGTGAATCTGAAACAACTAATACAGAAAGTAGTTCGGATTCGGAAGACAATATGAGTGTGAGCGATTGAAGAAATAGGCTAAGATTTTAAATAAACATAATTTTTTTACATACCAACCTGGTTTTATTTATAATTGTTTACCACATAATCCAGACATTAATTAAGAAATATTTTCATATTTACACATCAACAATACAATTATTATGTACTTATGGGTGTAACCATTGTTTTTTATAAGCAGCATACAAAACTAACCTTTTATGGTGCCGAAATTTCTTAGAAATATACCTATGGTCATAAACAGCCGTCTCGCTATTACGAATAAACCCATAACCCTAACTTATTTACTTTTTATTACAATGTTTTTTTGCTATCTGTACTTTTTTGAAACGGATGACGTCACGCAGCTGTTATTGTGACAAGGTTCCATCGCAATATCAACGTGCGGGGCTTATATTACAATTATTGTAACAGTTGGAAGAATAAAGTATATTGGAAGGAAAAGTTTGTATTATTTGTTGGGACACAGCGAAATGATGACTATGTGAAATTGAATCTTCTTCCCCGCGCTCTCCACTAGTCCCGACAGTCGTCATCCTACAGTCGCGATAATAAGCCGTGTGTTGTTTTCGTCTAAAGTAAGGCTGTGCACTTGTCTAATTGTGAAGAGAAATTACAACGGTTACCTTGCCCACTTCGGACTTTTATTCAATCGAACATGCAACCTCAACAACTTCAATCCTACATTGGTGACCCCGACGAACCGAAGTCGACTGACGAGGTATTTAGAACCGACGAAGACAAGATTCAAAACCGGCGTGATATTCAGAAACTTCAGACCGCGACGATGACGACTCCGGGGAGCAAGCTTCAGACCCCGTTAACAAACCTGACTTCAGACAGCGGACCTTACGACCATTAAGTGTCGGCGAGAGTATCAGAATTTTGGGTGGACGTGCCCGGAATCGTAGAAATGTGTGGAATCGGGGCAGACCAAATCCGTGCTCAGGAGGCCCACGGCGAACGCCATGTAGTAAAAATTGGTTTTGAAGATATTATTAACGCTATGGAATGCGTGCGACGACCTGTGAGACATGCAGCTGGATGCAGCCGGGAGTACCGAAGAAATCGGAAAACTGATCGCCGCCCAGTCCTGCAGAGTGTTTGTGTGTTATGGACAGAAAAGTCGAGAGTTTTATTTCTGGTAGATACTGGTGCCAATTTCAGAGTGTTGACGGCATAGATAAGAAGATTCCGCGAAGGTCAAATGAAGTCAAATTCAGAACGAAACGGTAACTGTGTATTTAAGATTTGAGTATATAATTGTGCCTTAAAGTAATAAGCGTGTTTATGTAAAATGAGTGGAGCAACTCGTGTATTTCGTGTCAGTAAGTAGAGTAATTTTTTGTGGATCTCCCCTGCTCTAGGTTTTATTGTGTTACAATTATAGATCGACTCACGCGTTGGCTGGAAGCCGTACCGGTTTCCGACATATCAGCTGATACGGTCTCTAAAGTAATAGGTATATGAGCAAGGGATCCGTAAGTTTGGATGTACTCATGAAGCAAATGGATGTACTTGTAGGATCACTACGTATCAGGGTAGAGAATTTGAGAGTGACTTTTTTTACGAATTATTTCAGATTAGGCTGATGAGCTACCTACAGTTATGTCTGGTTTGAGAGCAGCTTGTAGAACCGAGTCAGGGTTGAGCGCTGCTGAGTTAGTATACGGTTTTGGATGAATGTAAAATCACTGTTTTCAGTCAATAACTTGAGATTAAGATATTGTTTGTTAATGAAAAAAAATTATTTTTATTTTAATCAAAGTGAGTTTATTTTTATTTTACGCTAATTAAAAAATGGGCAGCTATTTAGTAAAATGGCTTAGACCTTTGCTGGGAAATACTTCAAAAGCTATGTTTTTATTCTGCAAAATAGAAATGTGCTACCAGGTGGCTCTCAATCGAACCAGCTGTGCAGAGAATCCTAGACCAATGGCAGAAGTTGACACTGTTCTTTGAGTTTGCCAGAACTAAAAATAACTGTTATACGGCTGAACTCTTGTTCCAAGTTACTCAAGATACTCAAAATAAAGTTTATTTGATCTACATAAAATCATTACTTAGTCAAATACAAACCACTTTAAAAGTATTTGAAGGCGAAAATTCCGATCCAACAAGACTTATAGAAACTTTGATTAATTTACTGCAGGCACTTTGTGACAAAGTGGTGGTCCCAGGAAGACGTCCCTCTTTCAATATTTTTGAAGACAATGTTGCAAACTATTTAGATCCGTCACCTTATCTCGGCTACATTTTTGAAAACGCTGTCGCATCATTCACAGAACCCGAAAAACACGTCATAAGAAAACGGTGTATTGATTTCACAGTAAAATTAATAAATGAATTACAACAACGACTGCCTGAAAATGTAAAAATTCTTAAATGCATTAAATGTGTTGAGTGTCACTAACGTCTTAAAAGCCAACAAAAGCCTCGACCAGATCATTAAACTGGCAGAGCACTTCCTGCAGAATACAGACACAATAGATAAAGTAGTTTCCCAATGGCAAAATATAAATAATTATAAATGGGAAAACGCCACTCACACATTAAAGTTTTGGAGTGATGTTTATTCATTTAGAGATGCGAGTAATGAAAATCCCTTCAAAGAATTAGTTTCGTTAGCTGTAACAATTCTCTCATTACCGCACTCAAATGCGGACGTTGAAAGGGTGTTCAGTTTGATGAACATTTTAAAAAATAAATTACACAATAAAATGAATTTGGACACCTTAAACTCAATTATTCACATCCGAATGGGACTTAAGAATTTTAATAAAACTTGCCACACTTATGAATTACCCAAGGACATTATTGAAAAAATAGGGAAGAATAGTAGATTGTATGACAAGGGTGCAAAGTAATATTTTTTCGGCGAGGGCGTTTTTTGAATCCAGAGCGAAGTGAGGGATTCTAGAGTAGAATCCCTCGCTCCACGAATCCCGAACGTAGCGAGGGATTCAAAGTACGTCGCCCGAGCCAAAAATATACTTGCACCCGAGTGATACACTCTACTTTTCATCACCCACTATGAGAAAATAATATATATATAATAGAAAATAATAGAATAATATAATACGTTAAAATGCACGAAAACTTAATTTTAATTTGAAAACGAAATCTTAATTTGATTTCTTTTTTTATTATTCAGCTGGCGGGGCCCTCGCGTCGTACCAGACATTCTTTATTCAAACAATATTTGCGTTCGATTTCTTTAGCGCAAAATACTAAAATGTTCTAAATTCAAAATAGGACGGAAAAGATCTAGCCGGCAGGAAAAGTTGTATGAAAATTCATTCCCGCCCGCTGAATAGAAAACAGCAACTTTGGAACCCCTTATGTCCGAACCAAATCGTCTTTTTCGAATAGGTGTGATGAAAAAATCTTTACACATTCAAATTGAAGAAATCAAGTCAGTCTTTTAGAACCATCCACTTCAACAGCGGCAGAAGGAGATGCTGAGACTGAGATGCTGAGATGTCAAGGACATTCAGATGCAAGTGAAGATGATGGAGAATGGATATAATTTTTTTATTTGATTTGTAAAAGGACAACTACTTCTCAGTAGTAGAGTAATACTATCTGTATATAAATTTGATTAAAGAACTCATTGTAAATTATTTATATCATTTTATTTCATGTTTATTTATTTATTTATTTATTTATTTGTTTATTTATTATGTTCAGTAAATTTAGCACTTTTTTTGGAAATTCATGATTATCTAGCACTTTTTAGCATATCATTTAGCACCCACCAGTGGTATTGAGTTGGCAACACTGGCCACTAGTCCCGACAGTCGTCATCCTGCAGTCGCGATAATAAGCCGTGTGTTGTTTTCGTATAGAGTAAGGTTGTGCACTTGTCTAATTGTGAAGAGAAATTACATCGGTTACCTTACCCACTTCGGACTTTTATTCAATCGAACACGAAATCTCAACCTTCAATCGTACATTATTTATAAAGCTGTATTTATGTGCCGACCGTCTTATACAAGAAACTTGATTTTTGGAAGAAACTTTGAACGTAATTCCTTAGTAACAAAATGCACCCTATAGGATTCTCAATAGAGAGATCTACATATAATTTTGTGAAGTGACGCTCATAACCACAGATGACAAACATCTTATACACGATTATCATCATCACCATAAAAATATCTTAACGAAAATAAGGAGGACTTCCATAAATAATATACATATACAGTTCTTTTAGGAGTTTCAGTAATTCGATCTAATAATTAATGCTATATCCAGAAAATGGATTACCTCAATTGACCCCTTACTTGCTTGGCATTAGAATCTAATCCTTAGTGACAATT
The DNA here is from genome assembly GCA_905404135.1 of Hesperia comma. Classification (NCBI taxonomy): domain Eukaryota; kingdom Metazoa; phylum Arthropoda; class Insecta; order Lepidoptera; family Hesperiidae; genus Hesperia; species Hesperia comma. Next base: position 14,698,686 of record FR990029.1, on the reverse strand, counting down.
TGAACGATTGTTTTTATAATCCTGTTCCCTTTCTCGTAGTGCAGCAAGTTGAGACAGGGGTCGTTGATCTTCTCTTCTAGAAGGTTGATCAGTTCCACTCGTATCGTTTTCAGCATTTCTGCGACCTGAAATGTTTATTTTATGACCTTTGATGATATAATGTCTAGATGGAACATCGAATCCGCGCAAACATCTCAAAAATTGTGGCAAAGTGTTGGCCACAATTTTTATATCATTATATCATTGATCACGCACACATAGACAATAGACGAACGTGTAAAACATCGCCTGCACGCACACATGCTTGATATTGTTGCCTTGTTTTTTTTTTGTTTCATTGTAGAGCGACGCTCAATCTAGACATTTATATCATCAAAGTTTATGACATAGAATAGCCAATGCTTTAAAAAGGTTTACGCCCGAAAAACAGACCTATACACTATTTGCATTAGATAAACATTTTAATGGCAACCGGCACAAATGCCAGCTCTCCGCCCCTGTGATTAAAGTTCATTGTAAATTAACGGCGAGGATTTAAAATGCCTTAATTAAAATACTTAATTTAAAATGAGGATTTAAAAAATATATTTTGGTCACAAGCTAAATTGAACTTTGAGAACACGTAATAAAGTTGTTTTTAGCGGGGAATGGTAATTCCATAATAACATAACACAACAGTTGCTAACTTAAATAAAGGCGAGACATAATTATTATGATGTGGTTTACTAGTTAGGTGAGTTATGAGTGTGTTGTGACATCGCACACAGATCACACGATGACGTCACGGATCTCAATCACGCTATCGAAGATTTGTACACCGCTCGCATATATACAATCGCCCCGAAGCGACAGTCGGGGACCGACCGCACCCAGAAGTCCATCCATCGGTCCGTCATCCATCCGTCACCATGTCGTCTCGACTACAGAGAGATCTCCCGTTGTCAAAAGTGAATATAAAACAATTAATTTAACTAACCTCATGCTTCTCCACTTGGAACATAATCCATCCGTCCTCCAGCGACACTATGAATGTGCCGTTGTGTAGCTCCACGGCCAAGTTGCAACCTGATAATTAGTACATTAATATAATACTTTATCTCTTTTATCTTTAAGTATGAAAATAATCGGCCCAATTCAAAATAAGTACCTAAAACATTAGTAAATCGGTATACAATGTTTTCCCTAGTTAAAACTAGTTTTCACTAAATGCATTCGTTACACCTAGAATTTCCTACTTGTAACTACAATTTAGTACTGTGATGTATAGTACAATACGGGCATTCTAACTTGGCCGACCTGAATTTCGTTATCCGAAATGTTTAGTGTGCAAACAGTATAGTAACCGAACAGTCAAAAATGGCGGATTTGTAGGGTACCTTGCTTTCGTGTAATAATACCTAGCTTTATCATAAATGATATAGACAAATTAATAGTTTGTCATAATTAATTAAACCCCAGTATTTTTAACTTGCGGCCCGGGATCGCTCAGCGGAAACAATGTTTGTGGTCCCTATAAAAAGGTTGAGTACCGCTGCCCTAAAGGCTAACTTAATCGTACAACTCTCACCAGAAAACAGCACCAATGGTAACTGCGGCACCATCGAGCACTCCCGTATGAACACCCTGGACGTCTTCACCTTCTCCTGGTACACGAGGTACGGGCTGGCGAAGTGGCCCACGCTGGCGTTGACAGACCCTGGGTGGAGCGCCACGTAGCCGTCCGACTTGGTCCGGAACCGTAGTTCGGATGGTCCAGGTTGTCGGGGAATGGCACCGCCCGCTTGCATGTGGAATGACTTCTCTGGGGTCAGGACCTGGGGAGATGAGGTCATGGTCAAAGTAAAAAAATCATAAGTTTTTAAAACAATAACTTTAAAAAAAAACCGACTACAAAGTTGAGATAACTCAAAAACCACTCGACAGATGTCGCTCCAATTTACAAGGTACCACATGTCAAGCACTACCTTTCGAACAAAATAAGAATCATCAAAACTAAAAGACATCCAGTCAAAAGTTAGTTTAAATTAAATTCAAGTAAAATAAAAAATATTACCAAATTCAACATCGACAAGTAGAAATAACTCTAAAACCACACACCAACAAAAAAAAATTAAATATTTCTTTTATTTTACTACTGTGTAAATGTCTTAGTAGTTATTTTTATCATAGACAGACACTTCAATGCTATTTATAAATAATTTGTATTGATATAGATAAACAAGAAATAAGTTACCTTCACAACGTTGGGATACAACGCCGCGCATAATATAGCAGCCAGCAACTTGTCGTTGTTACCGTTCACATTTAACTGGAAAAATATAAAAAATATTATGAAACAAGGGCTTCTGCAATCCCCAAGTTCAAAGTACCTACCCAACATTCTTCACTACATAGTATAAAACAAAGTCGCCTTCCACTTCTGTCTGTCTGTGTGTGCCTTACTAATTCTTCTTCTTCTAAGCCACGCAACGGATTTCAATGCGGTTTTCTAGATTCTCCATTTAACGCTCAGCGAAACGAGGGCAGATCGCTAGTCTAATAAAAGGCAAAGGTGACCAACTTATGTATCATATCAATCCACAGGCCAATCCTGTAGGGCTAGAAACTTGAAATTTCGAAAACGTGTTCCTGTCATGACGGATGCATGTACCAAAAAAGGATATTTAAAACTCATCTCCTAAGGAATAAAATGGGGGGTAAAGTTTAAACAAATTCCACGCGGGCGAAACTAGTAATAACTACATTTTATATATCAAACCTCTTCCCCAGTGAGACTGAGCACAGAATCCTTCCTCATCTTCCTTCTCAACGCCGGCATGTCAGGAACAAAACCGATAGAAGCCAATAGCCCCAACAACTGGTGTTTGATGTCGGCCAACATCATCATTGTCTTGTGCGACAGATAGTTCTCATTAGCGAACACTACTGCCGCGTGCATGCTCGACTTCATCGCTACCTGCCATTTCTGGAAAAAAAACGATTGTGTATTGCTGTATTTGACTATTTAAATAGCTGTACAATACGCCAGTTCTATATAAGCAAACGATTGTGTGCATTGCCATGTTTGACTTTTCAACAGATGTCCCTTCTCACATTTGTAACGAAAACGATTATGTGTATTGCTGTATTTGTGTTTTCAACAGATTAATGAATTTAAACTTCACTTATCGCGAATATTGTATATTTCGCTAGCGGTTCTATTGACCATTAGTTTTATTGAAATGGACATGGAGTTAAGCATATTCATTGAGTTTGAGTAAAAGCATAGTTACTCACTCTATAAGCCCGCAGTGTCGTTAGCTGATCGCTATTAAAGCAGGCAAAATCTCTTCGTTTGGCGTCCGCTTCCGACTGCAAATAAATGCTTCGTAATGTAAAAAGTAAATAATTTATATTGTATTATAAAACCACATACCTTTAACATTGAAGGTCTTTGTTATTTTCAAATCACACGCAAAACAGGAGCTTAGTTTGCTAATTTATAAATTTATGCAATTCAATTGTTTGTTGTTTCAATATTTTAATTCATTTTGTATGGGAACTGTGACAAATGTGTCATTCGACACCACGCAATTCAATCAATTGTAGCGTGTATATTCTATCGGTCACAATCATGATCTATAAGCGAGAGAGTTATATTGCAAGGTAATTTCTACCTTAATCCCATCACAAAAAAAGACAATTTCAAACCTAACCTTCTTCCCAAACGGCGCGACAAACGGACTCTTATGGCTGAGACAGGCCGCCATGGTCAACGCGGAGTCCACACAGCAGAATATAGCTCCAAACAGCATGAGTTTCCCTATCCTCACGTCTACCGGCAATGCCGCGAGGTGCCTGCCCAGCGCGGTCAGACCGTAGCCCTTGTCGAGCGCGCCTACGTCTTGCAGGCGGATCAGGGCTCCGTCTATGTTGGTCTTCGCTGGCGGTTCGATAGTTTTCTCTGGAAATTTGGACGAGTCAGTTAATAGGGATACCGTGGGAGTTAAATAAGTTACGGAAGTATTTTAAATAAATTTGAGGTAAGTTAAAGCTACGAAAAATAAATTAATTTTTCAAAATTATTTTAAGGTGCGTAACGTTAATCGGGGACATTATGATGATATCTATTTTGAAAGGTAAAAAATACTCGCAAGTCGCAAGATACCTTTCAAATAAAAAGAGAATTATAAAAGTCGGTACATCCAGTAGCCACACCAGCGGTACGCGTTTAGGACGGGATGGGGCGCCGCGGGCAGCTGCGTGAGCCATACACTACGTCACACACGTCATGCTGAGACTAACCAATCAGAAGACGTATTTTGGACCACGCCACCTGACATGAAATGCTTAACACCATAAGCACCGAATGTCGAAAACAATACGTTAAGTCACACGCGTCATACTGTGACTCACAATCTAAATGCCAATACCAAAAACGTATGGTAAACAATACACTAGACACTCACCCAACACGTCGTGCACGCTCATGTTGGCGAACAGCGGCAGTATCTTCAGCTTCAGCAGCAGCTGCTCCAGCGGCACGCGGTGCAGCTCGGGCCCGGGCTGCGCGGGCAGGTGGTGCGCGTGCCGGTGTGACGTCACACCGCAACACTTACAGCAACATGGTAAACAATACACTAGACACTCACCCAACACGTCGTGCACGCTCATGTTGGCGAACAGCGGCAGTATCTTCAGCTTCAGCAGCAGCTGCTCCAGCGGCACGCGGTGCAGCTCGGGCACGGGCTGCGCGGGCAGGTGGTGCGCGTGCCGGTGTGACGTCACACCGCAACACTTACAGCAACATGGTAAACAATACACTAGACACTCACCCAACACGTCGTGCACGCTCATGTTGGCGAACAGCGGCAGTATCTTCAGCTTCAGCAGCAGCTGCTCCAGCGGCACGCGGTGCAGCTCGGGCACGGGCTGCGCGGGCAGGTGGTACGCGTGCCGGTGTGACGTCACACCGCAACACTTACAGCAACATGGTAAACAATACACTAGACACTCACCCAACACGTCGTGCACGCTCATGTTGGCGAACAGCGGCAGTATCTTCAGCTTCAGCAGCAGCTGCTCCAGCGGCACGCGGTGCAGCTCGGGCACGGGCTGCGCGGGCAGGTGGTGCGCGTGCCGGTGTGACGTCACACCGCAATACTTACAGCAACATGGTAAACAATACACTAGACACTCACCCAACACGTCGTGCACGCTCATGTTGGCGAACAGCGGCAGTATCTTCAGCTTCAGCAGCAGCTGCTCCAGCGGCACGCGGTGCAGCTCGGGCACGGGCTGCGCGGGCAGGTGGTACGCGTGCCGGTGTGACGTCACACCGCAACACTTACAGCAACATGGTAAACAATACACTAGACACTCACCCAACACGTCGTGCACGCTCATGTTGGCGAACAGCGGCAGTATCTTCAGCTTCAGCAGCAGCTGCTCCAGCGGCACGCGGTGCAGCTCGGGCACGGGCTGCGCGGGCAGGTGGTGCGCGTGCCGGTGTGACGTCACACCGCAATACTTACAGCAACATGGTAAACAATACACTAGACACTCACCCAACACGTCGTGCACGCTCATGTTGGCGAACAGCGGCAGTATCTTCAGCTTCAGCAGCAGCTGCTCCAGCGGCACGCGGTGCAGCTCGGGCACGGGCTGCGCGGGCAGGTGGTGCGCGTGCCGGTGTGACGTCAGCAGCTGCACGCACACGCCCGGCCGGACCCGCCCCGCGCGCCCGCGACGTTGTTGCGCGTTCGCGCGCGACTCCCACACTAGGTCCAGGGATTCCATGTTGCGGTTTGAATCGAATCTGGACAAAAGGGCAATTATTTATTTACGTCTACACGATATTTTTAATTGGCTGGGGTCACCCTTTGAGTGTTGTACTTATTTTCAAGCGTATTGACAAGTCATATTGAAAGATAAGTTTTCACACAATATTGATAGGCCTATTTGCAAATAGCAATGTAGTGGGAGCGAATCGATCTGTTTTATATTAAAACAGATGTATATGAGAGCATGTAATGTCGATAAACGTCGCAACGTCACATACCGCTTCTCCTTCATCCGGCCGCAGTCGATAACGAACACGCAGTCGTCGATCGTAACGGAGGTCTCAGCTATATTCGTGGACAGCACTATCTTGCGCGCGCCCGGCTTCGGCTTCCTGAACACTAGCGCTTGCTCCTCGCTCGACAGGGTGGAGTGGAGCGGGACTATCACGTATTTACCCGTTCTGAAAACGTATGACTGGGTGAGTGACTCGATTTGCACACGAAGGTTCTGTGTCTACTAAGTAAGGATAACACATAATGACACGTTTATTACAGTTTGTCTGAATAGATCGGTTTTCGAAAGTGTAGCAAATCTTACAATTTTCGTTTTTTCATGGTCAAAGTATACTTGCAAATATAAAAAAAAGTTAATTGGCGGGTAAATTAATCTGCCAGATAAATTATCAGGGAGTTTGTTGGTGAAACAGAAAAAAGTTATCAGCAGCCTTTACCTGGTAGATAGTATTATCTATCAGATAACTATCTGACACTTTATCAGTAACCGGTGAAGTTGGCCATAAATGTTTGGTGTCATGTAGTACGGCTTAACTTTAACACATCACCCATACCCAAGTACAAACATTTATCTATCACATACATAAATATGTGCCCCGGGCAGCTACCAAACCCGATCCATCCCTTTACCCGTTAATAAACCCCCACTTACTTGGGACTGAACATATGACTCTCGACCAGTTGATCGTGCAGCGACATGATCTCGGCTATGCCAGGCAGGAATATCAGTATGGCGCCCTCTCTCGGCCACTTGTGGTCGCCTTCCACGATGTAGCATAGCACGTGCTCTATTAGCTCTTGATTTATCTGGAAATAATATGGAAATAACCTGGATTAAAATACCTTTTTATTGATTAAAATCGAATTTGCGACATAGATTCTGTTAGCAGAAATATGATAGATCAGAATGGAATTTTATAAATAAAATATTGGTGGCAAGACATTGGAGGTAATGATACTCATAAGAGGTGATAGCCTAGTGGGTAGGAAATTGGCCTACTACTCGAGAGGCCTGGGTTCAAATCCTCAAAATTTAAACGACATTCGCTATAACGGTGAAGGAAAACATCATGAGGAAACCTGCATGCCGCAGAGTTCGTAAAACTCGAAGGTTTGGTGTAGTCTGCCAATCCACACTTGGCCAGCAAACTTGATGGACTATGACCTTAACCTTCTCATGGTGTGAAGAGACCAGTGCTTAAGAGCGGGCCTTGATGGGTTGAGATGATGATGACGATATTCTGACATGATGATAATGATATTCATAGGCGACAGTGACCATATACAATCAGATAGCTCAAAAACTCTTGTCGACTATTACCATAAAAATAATATTTTTACAACTTTATTTATTTTGGCTCCAATTACCTTCTCAACGTCCATAAGATACAAGTTCTTGCAGGTAGTTTTCCCACAGTGTGGATACCGCGCTACCATCTGGAATATGTTGAGGTTTTCGTCCCGTATGGAGTCCTTGGGGGGTTCCAGCCCTTCGCTTTTTACGTCACAGGTTTCTAAATCCGCTTCAAGGTCATATTTCTTGTCCGCTGGAAAAGGAAATATTTATTTGTACTAATTATGTAATACTATGGTAGAAATGATAGTTAACAGAGAAGAAGAGAAAGGCATTACGCCGAGTGTAAATAAAACTGCGCAACACAAAAGTTTGGATTAATAATTCATGTTAATTAACTCAAAACGCTTAAAAATACATAATTTATTAAAAAAGCGTTACACACTCATATACATATACTGGGATTTCCTTTGTTACGGGCGCCGTAGATTAATAAACACATAATGACAGACTACACCCAAACCGCAAACAGAAATTAAAACATATTAAAATTACGACCACGCTGGGAATCGAACCCAGTACTCTTCGAAAGGCAGTCAGGCTTGGTAACAATTGCGCTATACGATCATCTAGTGTAATCTATTTTCAGTTTACTAAGCCTACTTACCTTTTTTTACTTTCCGTGCATAAGGTCCATTTTCCTCTAACACGTAATTCGTCATCTCCATTATTTCTTCTAAAAACACTTGCTCCACAGGGAATGTGCGACCTAAAAGCACATACAATATAACTTATATTTAGTATACAAAATATGTCATCACTTCTTATTCTATTTATGGAAGAGTCACATTAGATATTCAACAAACAAACGAGTATATTTAATAATCATATCAATTTTTTATTTCTGTACATACCTAATAAAAAAATTAAAATAATGCCATTTAAAAAATTTAAGTTGCTACATTCTTATGTTACTCAATGAGGTAGAAAGGAATAATTACTTGTGCTACAAAAAGGTAAGGTTATCGAAGTTATTTTTAAAAGTATTCTCATTGGTTTCTTCTCTTTATTCCATAAAAATTCATCAACATACCAGGAATTTCCAAAACCGGAGCCGAATCAAAGTAACTGGAGAACAAATCAGCATTCAACGTAGCACTCATCAGTATAACAGTGAGATCCTTTCGAACTTTGATGAGGTCCCTCAGAATAAGCAATAAAAAGTCACTCTCCTCTGATCTCTCATGAACTTCATCAACTAACACATGAGTAACTGATTTGAGCTGAGGATCGTATTCTAGCCTTCGGAGCAGAATACCGGTTGTACAAAATGTCAAACGTGTCTTCGACGATACTTTGCTTTCCAATCTTATCTGGAATAGAGAATATAGATAACAGTAAAAAAATTGAATGAATGAACGAACGAATATTTCATTTGCTGATCCAATTCACTGCTTAACCGCTCACAACAATCTATCAGGATGCCTTTGTCATGGGTTAATGAAAAACGTTATCTTTTATCTGTCACTAATGACTACCCTGGCCGGGAATCTAACCTCTAAATCTAAATCTAATCGCTGGCACATAAAAACCTGAAGGTTTTTTATTACAAGATCAGTGTTCTGTCACAATTGGAACAAGACAGCCAATTAGAAAGCTCCTGATACAGCATCTACATAAAAAAGTAATAACTATATTTTAATTACCTGATATCCAACAACCTGGCCGGTCTTCTCAACCCTTTCATCAGCCACTCGCTCCGCTACTCCCATAGCTGATATCCTCCGAGGCTGCGTGCACACTATCTCCACATGCTCCCGCCCACCCTTATTAAAGTTTTCCAACCAGTCATCCAGTATAAATTGTGGCACTTGCGTACTTTTACCACACCCTGTCTCTCCGCTTATTACTGCCACCTAGAAACGCAATACACTTATTAAAGAGAGTAATAAGCCACGTAACTATGTTTGGTTATCACAAAATATTAAATCAAATGTGAATTTTTTTTACTCATTAAGTTAATTAAAACCATGTCAGTAAGACATTGATCGATTCATATAAAACAGATTTATTTCATTCAATAAGGAGCCTAGTTCTGAAATCTAACTTTAAAAGTGTATTTGAGAATTACCTGAGATTTCTTAATGACATTAATAATTTCTTTCCTCTTTTCCCAGGCAGGAAGCTTCCGTCTTCCTGACATCATTTTATTATATCTGTTGTTGTCTCTTTTCTCTAACCACATCCTAGCTATATCCCTGTTTTCTTTTAAAATATCTTCAAATTTTACTTCAGATCTTCTATCCCTTGTATCTCCCTTTTTATAATGGGAAGCAAGCTTTTTCTTTTCACCGTCACTTTTTTCAATTAACTGAGGGAACAATGGGTCTGATGCTTCTGGAAACTTTCTTGTGTCAAATTTTATAAAATTACTAATATCTTCCTCATTGTTTAATAATTCTACTAAAGAATATATACTAGGTATCGCATCCCGAGCTAATAACTTTGCCTCGTCATATAACCGGGCTGTTATTAATAAACATGTACGTTCTGGGATTGTACTAGATTTGTTATCCGTTTTGAAAAACAACAAAGGAGGTTCGTAAGGGTACAACGTGTCCTCTGGAAATCTTATTTCCAATTCATAATTATTTTTCACACTGTTTGTGTTATCATTTTCCACTAGTTTGGCGGGTTCAACATTACTTTCATGTAAAAATTTACATTTAGCACCAAATCTACAAGGACCTCTTTGAAAAAGTTTGCAAACTTCTACCTTTTTTGGTTTCATATTGTTATTATAGTGTATATTATGCTCTTTTTTCTTAGGAACATCTTTAATTTCATACATCTTAGTTAAATAGTCTAGCTCTAATTTGACTACCCACACATCTGTTTCTTTAACTATAAATCCTGCATCATAGATGGATTCTAATACTGCTCTTTCATCTGATCTCATTTCTAATAGTTCTGCTTCTGTTGGAATATCATCTGGCTTAGTAAAGGGTTCAATATTAAAATATTTATTTGACAAAATCTGTAAGGCTTTTTCCACACTTTCTGCCGCTACATCTAACGCTTCCGCACAATGTGCTTTGTGGAAATTATATCTAAAAATTTGAATAGGCATATTAATGATTTATCGTTAAAATTCGTGAAGATGTGAATATTTTACATGTTTACCAAAGTTGTAAAAATTGTATTTATCTTTTACTAATAATACTCGTAATAAGTTTGTTTAAAAATGTGAAATATTTCTACTATGAAATAAGTTATAAAATGATAAACAATTTACCAACTTTTCTAGTTTATTTAAAGCAAAAGCTCGTAGCCTGGATTCCGAAGTACCAATATCAGGCTTAGGAATAATCGAGTAGTCACAACCACCTTGCACTACCAGGTTACCTCGTTCCATCCAATAACGATGGCTGAGGTTCGAACCTTTATCCTGCAGCGTGAAAAGAAATGTGTTACAAAATAACTTTAAATAAAACAGACTTTGAACAACAATTATGTGCCATGGACCATGAATGACTATGTAGACTTAAAATTAGAGGCGAGTACAGGATGTGATCCCAGGCTTCCCCTGTTTATGACTCCGTCATTCAAGTAAATAAGCTATCGTAGCTGAAAAGAGATACTAGCACCTTTAGAAACATCACTAGACTTAAACAAATTATGTGCATAAGTGTATTGACAACACATACACAACACAAAAACTACATGAATAAAGGATTTTGACTTTGATTTAAATATAAGGACAATATTTCTCCAGAGTGGATTAATTCATTAAACTCCAACGACATGAATTCATGTCACGAATGCCATAGTACGTTCACTTCGCTGGAATCCAAAATAAGTATTTTTTGCTCTTAGAAAGCTTACAGTCTCATAGTGACAAACTGTGCAAATAGTATCAATTAAGATAATTAATGAAAATAAAAAACAGTACAATACCTTATATAAACCGGCACTGTTTAGTTTAAAGTCGGGACCATGTATAAACCTCAAAGTATCCAAGACAAGTTTCTGAGAGTCAGAACTCAGTCTGAGAGTTTGCATCTCCACCTTTAGGTGGGGATGACTCTCCTCTTCCGCAGGCTCATTTTTAGCCTTTCTGTAAGTAAAGATTTTACTTTAAATTAAAGCTGTTTGCATTATGATTTTGTTTTTATATCGAAGTAATATTTGTAAGCCTTGGAGTTTTGTTAAAATCCATCCATGTATCCAATGAAACACTTATTTTACAAAAATGGAAGGATTCCCTGCATTACAGATGGTATGGAAAATAAAATCCTATTACTCACAAAAGGTTACTCTTAACCTTACTCATAATCTTAACCTTATAGAAATAACTATCAGATACTTTTTATGTATGTTTTAAGATAATATTATACCTAATCATATGAGTAGAGTGTAGCCTTCGATAATTCAAGATGATTATCCTTATGCTAAGTGGACACTACATGAAATATCTTATAACTTTGGTATTAAATTATAGGATGTTTATGAAACCTTTAGAGATCAATATTGGTTTTCAACATTTTATATTAGCCCAGCGTAATTTAGCTCAAGGTAAGTATTATGTATTATATTGTATTACATAAATATAAATAATTACAGCACCTCTTATCAATAAGTTCAGTTGAAAAACATTGTGCAAGTGAATATACCTTACTGAGAGATAACTAATTTAGATCTTATATCGATAATAAAATTGCACATAAGTTACCATGAGAATATTTGAGAAATATCAAAACACACATTGAAAACTTATTCAATTAACTTTTTTATCGTCTATTCTACTGGGAAAATATCAAATACCTTATGCGAGCGTCAACAGGTTCTCGTAAAAAGAAATCCTCAGCTAATTGCCTGCTTTCATGATCCATGGCGAATTTATTCTCGATTCGGCTTTTATTCAGAGCCGAAACTAAATAAATTTTAACAAATCTCAACCAAAGAAACGAAGAACGTGTTTACTTTAGTCAAAGAGAAATGAGATGAGAATGACAGAGATTGGTCAGAGTGGAAAAGGCAAGCGACGTGTACGTCACTGTCAGTCACCGGATGTCATTTGTGACGTATGACTTTACTTAAATAAACGTCACGTTTGACATAAAAATCACAGGCTAAATAAAACATCTTTTCAATTTATACTTTTCACACAGACTTTTCATGTGCTTTCCATTCGATGTAAATATAATAAACACTAAACAAAAACCCGCTTGTATGACAACAAGTATGAAGATTAAAATGAAAAGTAAAAATAAAGTTATTAAGTTATTGATCTAAAACCAAATTATACGCTTTAATTTAAACATGTGCCAATGCTTGGTAGGTATGCATCGATACTCATGAAGATTAATACCTATATTAATATTATAAGAATACTGCAAGTGCCTACCAACCAATGTTCTAAATAATAATAGGTACTTAATATTTTACTTAATGGAACGAACAATCATTTTAGTATTCCAACTGCAATCGACACACTAAGCGTAAGTAGGTAGGTACTTACTTAGTGAGATTTAATATCTAACAATGCTGCTCTTTAGTACGGTCATAACACAATGTGATCCGAATACTAAATATTAATAAACAACAGTTTACGTAAGTAAGTATATGATACCACATACGACACTAACTGTCTCTAAACTTATGTGCCTTTGGTTTGTTTTGAACTAGTTTTGTCCTTTTGAACTAGTGTTGTGTGGAGCCGGTTAGGTACACTTTTTTAGAGGCGACCATCTCAGTCCTCAGGGATAGCAACGCATCTGTGACCGAACTAGAATGAGACTCATTGAGTCTAGTTCTGGGTCGGTCACAGTTGTCATGGGCGGCAGCGGAAGGTGGTGCTGCATGCTCGTTCGCTATCTTAATTCCACAAAAAAAAATAGTTTTGTCCATAGGTCCACTGTGTAGGAAAACGACAAAATACTTACCTTGAAAACTTTAAAGGAGAACATTTTTCCCGGGTAAAATCCATCCTATGTTTTTTCCAGCGTCTATATAAAAAATGAAAATATTAAATACGTCATTAGTAAATTTTGCGTACAAGCTAAATTGAACTGTGAGCATAGACTATAAGTTTGGATTTGACACTGCAATTTCATATGTTCCGCCCGCAGAGGTTCCACAATCAATTAAATATAGGCGCACCACCAAAGCCGTAGAGCACCCGCGTGCAATATTTACCGGTTCGCATATTTTTTTCCCTACAAACGTCTTCAACGCATGGAAAAGTCATCAACATGGTCGTAAAACTCCATGGTAGTAGCAATGCCGCCGGAAAACCTTTATCATAACAAACAATAAGAAAGTGGTTAATATAATGATTTTATGTATTACCTATGTATCGATGTTTATTACAAAGGGACTTATCTATAAAATCCATGGCGCTTTCAAGGTCTACTGCATTAAATACCTACTTAACTCATGTGTGTCTAAGACAATTTGTTGTTAATTTCTTTCCTCATTATAAAATTAATAGAAATATATTTTATTTTTCGTTTGGTGCCCGTGGTCATACCAGAAGGTCTACAAAAACAAGTCTGACACGTAGTTTTTGAGTTACCTCTAAATATCGATTTTGAAGTTAGGTATGAACTCATTCTCTTTTCCCGCAAGCGATGTCTGTAAATAATGACTAAATTATAAATGTAGTAAATTGTAATGAACCGTGTTGGTACCCGCGTGAAAAAATGTTTCACATCCCCCTTTTGTCAGGTCACAATCTCACATGCTCATCTCTGTCACATTTACTATAATGCCGCCCCTGCGTGCCACCCGCGTGTGGTGCACGCCTTGCACACCCGCTTACGGACACGCTGCAGACACAATACCTTTAAGCATCACTTTATTCATGTTATAGTAACTAAGGACAAGGTGCACTCTTCACCTCATAGGAAAAGTTTAACCATCTTGACCCTCGACACGGGACCGGATAACCGCGTCGCGTCGCTAACTGTATTAATTAATGTTCGTGGTTAAACGACCCGCGGACTGAATGCTAATATCTAAACGCTTAGGAAGTTGCCGCTGCGGATCATAAAATATCCTTTGTTATTGTCTGGCAATGGTTACAGGGATACGGTTATACTATGTAACTAGTACAAATAGTTAATTTTAACCTATGTATGGCAGAGGCCGCACTACAAGCAAAGCAATACAAGCGGCCTTTTTCTGATAGTGTACCTATACCTACGTTTCGTGCGGTTACGCGGTTACGCGGTTAACACTGCGGGAAAAATCTGTGATGCGGCCTCGACCTAAGCCTTGTTCCCTAATCATTTTAGTAAGGAACATCTATCTTTTCGACTGTGGAAGATCTAAAAATTAAAAGTTACCCACAATGGCTAAGAAAGGGGGGGGGGGGGGGTTACACTCGATTGAAAAAATACCTATTTATTCTTTCAATTAAATTGTCAAAAGTAAGAAAGATTTCATAGATACAGAATTCTCGAGCAGGCTAGTGCAAAGTTCAATCGGCGGCCTGGTCGGGGCGACTGTGGAGCCACCTACCACTTTCCACGGGCGTGTTCAGAAAAAAAACTTAGTATTCAGCCCCATACCAAATACATTTTTATAAATAAGTTCAATAATTAACTTTGTAGACTTATTGTAGGATTATTATCAGTATGTCCATTTCCTGATAATCTAATTACACAATGACAGCGACAGAAATTAGCCATTGTGCGTGATGCGTTTAACGGCTTAATTGGTTTATACTTTTGTGACTAGATGGACATTCGTATCTATGATTGCTCTAATTAAGGTTAAACCAATATTATGCCGGAAAGCTTTTTTGTTTTTAATCTTCAATAATGTTCTTTGAATGAAATTCCTTAACTGGATAAGGAAGTTAATCAGTTCTAGGCTAAAAGAGTCCTGCAATATCCCAAGGATTGAGATATGTGACTAATAAGTATTTATTTTTGTAAAACTTGCCTACTGCTTCCCAAAAGAATTCATTGATCACTCTTTTATTCTTGTCTCATGTTAAATCAATTGCACATACTTAATATGATATCGATATAGATAATCATACGATGTAATAAGTATTATGCTGTGAACGGACTGGTTTTCAGAACGGACTAGGTACTGCATACTCGTCAATATATCTACCGGCCACGTTTGCAAAATTTGTCTAAAATCCCTTGGAACTCAATTTAAAACAGTTAATCTTCAATTTCTGCATCAGGATAACAAGTCATTCTATCCCATCTTCTACATTGAAAATGGTTCTATGAACCAGGGATGTTATGGATATCCGTAACCGAAACCGAAACTATCGGATATCCGAAATAAAAATATATCCGTAACCGTAACCGTATCCGCTAAAAAAGTTTCGGATAATTTCGGATAAGGGCGGAGTCTAAAAATAAACACGTTACGACAGGTTTTTGTTTCACCACTCACGCGCCATGTAAATATTGCATATTTGTTTGTTATTTTTAGTCGTAATGAGTCAGATCAATATTTTTTGTTATTACCCTATCTAAAAAGTAGGTAGGTAGGTCTCATTAAAAGAGATGCTCGAATTGGCCTCATGGGAATACTAGTTCCCCATGCCCAGACACCTAAATAATAATAATATTAAAAACCGCATTAACAACCTAGTCAATTCATTAGTTAATATTCCGTATTTCACCGATAAAGTGAAGGAAAAGTTTTGTAGTGCATACTAAATTAAGTTATAATTAAGGGCAAAATGCGTCCAAAATCAAGTTTAATGTCGACATTTTTTGATCATGATAAACTTCTTCTTATTATAAAAAGCATTGTAATTTCAAGTGTCCCAATAATTCTCAGTTTCCCCTATCTGACTTATTCATTGTATTACCAAATGATAACCCAGACTTGATAGTAAATATAATCAAATTATTACATACTATTTTTTTTACTTTAATGTAATATCCGTAACCGAAACTATCCGAAACTTACGGATAATCCGAAATAATTAATATCCGTAACCGAATCCGAAACCGATATAATTTTATTCCTATATCCGTATCCGTATCCAGATCCGAAACTCCACATCCGTAACATCCCTACTATGAACATGGGAAGTAATACTGTATGCCACGGAGAGTAATATAACGTAGGACTTCCTGCATAAAAAATGATGGTTTTGGCACTTGCATGCCAAATTAAGACAAATGGCATCAGTGATTCGGAAAGCATCGTAGTACCGAGGATGCATTCCTCGCGCAAACACGAAATGTCCTAATGCACATTTCGTGTTATTCGTATTGTTCAACGGAACTTCCTGTACGCGACGGTAATGTGTGATAATCTAAACTTAACTTTTGAAGGTTTCCACCTCGTCTTGACAGCTTCTACTAATTCTAAAATGTTCTCTAATTGACTCTTTACCCATAATAGGAAGCTAATGAAATGGCTCTTACACAACTTAACATGATGCTTTGAAATATGATAAAACATTTGAATTGTGGTTTTATTAAAATATGAGGTATGTCATCATTCATAAGAACGCAAATATTCGTAGAGTGATTTGAGAATGTTCTAGGTCTTCCCAGTTTTGAAGAAGACACACACCCTTTCAAAAACTCTTTCAGTGGATCCACTGCAAGAATTTTGCTAAGGAAAGACAATGCACATAAAAAGCCGGTTACAATTTTGAAGAAAACTGAGGAGAACCTAAAACAGAGAGGGAAACTAAAATATTCTCCACCTCACTTTTTCAGAGAGAATTAGAGGAGATTACTTATTTGTATAATTGGTTGGACATAATCTTGCTAAAGCAGAGCATTAAAAGAGATTTAAATGTATCCTTGGATGGATGGCATGGATGAAGTCTGTCAAACCATTCTTGACCAGTGGACAATAGGCTTATGAAGATTCTTTACGGCACTTTCAGGATTGACGTGTTGTGCGATTTATGTACAGCATGACGCGTGTGCAAGCAGGCTTTCATGGTAATTCTTTAATGCTTGTATTGCTTGTCATTGGATTTCACGATTAAGAACTGCGGGCAAATATTTGAGACCAAAGACAGACATACCGACGTCAATGAACGGAATTTCAAGGTGAATAACTTGCCTTTGTTAAGGGCAATGATAGCTATTAAAAGACATAAGCATTATGATGTTTTACTAGCACCTACTACTTTATTACTACTTTATTACTAGCACCTGGCATTGTTGTTTCCGTACAAGTGAAGAAATTGATCAGCAAAACTCTTGCGATGAAGATTGCTTTCTCCATTATTAGAAAAAGTTATTAAAAGAAATAAACCTGGCTTATCGATGGCTTGATTATTTTGTAATACCCACCACCAAATTATCGCTGCTTTCTACAGTCTTGTCTTAACTACAAAAACCTTAGCAAACCGAAGAGTAGTTGCAGCGCGAAGGCCTTAAGAATGCTATGATAAAAATAGGACCATAATAATAGGGCTCAATTGTACTTAAGTACCCAGTTTATACTATAAGAGCATTTTATGCTTGACCTGTTATAGTATCCAATGTTCCGTTACAATTTGATTGACGCCCTAATTGACAATTTATTCTGTTCTGCTATTGCCAATCACACAAGGAGGCGTTGTTATACCTATTTAACTAAGTCAAGGAAAAAATACTGACCGTTGATTATGTGTATTTAATTTTTTTGTAATAGTGATAGTCTGACTGGTTCCCCTGGGGAACTCGGAGGGGAACAAACAGACCTAAACCGATAATTTTGATAGTCAAGCAATTTGCACCTTTGTCGTACACTTTACGCACCACGAAGTTTTCGTAGTTACCTAAATGAAAAATTTAAGAAACCTTGTAAGTTTTCTCAAGTCACCTAAACTTTTAGTGGCACAGTATCCAGTAAAAATTACATGGGTATTAAAAATTAATTATGATTTGTTTCGGTGATGAAACACATCTTGTGGAGTTTAGCAATCCGCACTTAACCTGTGTTGATGATTTGCAAATCGATGAAAGCAACCTGACACGAGCATTGGGACAGAATATTGGACATAGGGTTTGACTTGGGAAGAAGAATGTAATACATACAGTCCCATATTGTCCTGGTAATGGGACAACATTCAGAGAAGTCAAAAATTTTATGAAAAGCGAAACGTAGGTATCTAATTTATGTTTCGAAATTGTAACAATAGCTACAATCTGTTATAAGTATCTAAATGGTTTTCTCTGATTGACATCTACTTTGCGCATTCTTTTATCAAACCTTGCCATTTCCGGAGATGTTATAAAAATTGATCTTAGTCATTTTATTTTAAATTACTAGCAAGTATTGTGATTAAATTTGGGCTACCGATTAAATAGACGCAAAAATTGCTGTGCTAGTATTGAAAGATCTTAAAAGAATAGTTGTCCAAAACCAATGAAGTGAATACGGATGTCTGTTAAACCTTGACACATTATTTAATTTAAAAGCTTTGTTACCGCTCAATTGCGTTAGTTCCCAGTGCGAAATTCTGGTGCAATTTTTTTGGATCATCAAAATCTTTACGGACCGCAGTTGGTGTTTCCTTCGGCTGTCATTCTTAGTTAGTTACGATGTAGTTTTTTTACCACAAATGTTTTTATTTTTCTTCGTATCTAAAAGTGCAGGAGGTTCGGTTCGGTATCACATAAGTGTATCTTTTTAAGAATAATGTTAAAGTTATTTATAGTATTTGTCGTTTAGTAGGTTTGAAATGAACATAGTAGGTAGTTACCCCTGAGCATCAAAAATTATGAGACCCAGTTAAATTTTCACCATAATTTCTAATTCCTAGGGCTCCGCACAATATCTGTTACATTTTGCAAGTTATAAAAAAAGTATAAAAAAAGAATGTGTAGAAATTCATACAATTGTTACGTATTCGATCCATCTCTTGCGTGAGGGCACAGGCTGTGTTGGTCCTTCGAGCATTTAGTTTCAGGTTCCTAAGAACATCTGACAATGTTGTTTAAAAGTGTTTATTCAGATTCAATTTCCCGCATATCTACAAAAATAATAATAACCGTTGCTGCTCGACGTGAGGTTTTGTTAAATAATTACCTTTAATAGTAATTAAATGTATAAATTGCATCAATTTATTACGATTAATGCGAGAGGACAAAATGAGGGCGCATTTGCATGATACAGATAAACCATAAGTGTATGTGAGACCAAAGCCTACCTTGACCTACAAACGGACAAGCTGGACGAGTGCTATTCCTTGAAAATTAACTTATAGAAATGTACGATAGGTAATGTTACGGATTGCATGATACTCCACAGTAGGGTAGACTGGGTACGGTTGAAACGATTTGGCTTTAATTGTTCGTAATTTTGTTGTTTATAAAAAGAACGATGATGATGACATAATATTAAATTGAAGAGTGGATCTTTACCTACAATAGGGCTATACTATTTAGTTCTGGTGGGTGCTATTTTTAGAGATATTTAGATTTGAAAATAAATTCCGATGTGTTTCTACCGTCCCCATGCCAGGGGCGGTTGAAACAGTGACTAGGGTCAGTTGAAACGCACGCGAAATATACAAAAAATATATAGCAACATGCTTTATTTAGCATTAGTTATAATTGTATTATAATAATCATGGCATCGTATGACAATATTAACCGGTCTTCAATGTTTTAATAGTCCTACAGTGTACGTAACCAGGCTTTGACGAATAATTTGTTGACAGTGCATAGTTTTATCTCCAACTTTTACCTCCGTATATGTATATTTGTCTCAATAAACTCAATCTGCCCTATGAAAGTCTTTACTATGCGAATTCGGCATCGAGAAAACAAAACAAAATTATATGGTTTTTTTTACCTGTACCCACATATATATTGTTTCAACCGTCCCCAACTCGAATTTTGGTAAAAGAAAGTTTATAGTAATGGTAGTAATAATAACTTATTAAAACTAGTCATCATTCCGTATTCTAAAAACTTCACCTAAATCATAAATGAACACTCAATATTTATACTTGAATAGATTAACATAATAATAGCTTGAAACTCAAAAGAAAAATACTTACTTTTGGGTGCTAAAATACAATAGGCCTATTTATAAAAATATACAGCACCCGATGACCAATGTAACACTTTGATTTAGGTTTGGACTTGTCACCTGCTTCTTTTTCCCCTTGAACCCTTACCTGTCGGGTCAACCATTCGCGAGATATTCGACTTGTTTCAACCGTCCTGTGTTTTAACCGTACCCAGTTTACCCTACTTAACCATATTGCAGGTTTTAACCTGCCGGCCTGGTAAGGTAAAACCTTCCTTCTGAAAAATTTATCGTGAAATATTTTGACATTTTCGAAATGACGTGGACCAAGAAAGAAAAAGAGAAACGCTCATAGCCCGGCGGCTTGCGTCGATCCTAAGCGATCGACAAAGTTAAGCAACAGCGGGCGCGGTCGGTAGTCGGATGGGTGACCGCTAGTGGCAAAATTTCTTGAGCGCTTCCGTGCTTCGGAGGGCACGTGAAGCCGTCGGTCCCGGTTGTTATCGATTGATAACAGTCGTTAAGCCGTGTCGGAGGCCTTCGGGCGGCTTGAACACATTCGACAGTGGTTTGGCCACTAACCCTTCCACCAATCCGTATTGGAGCAGCGTGATGGAGTATGCTCTAGGCCTCCTCAATAATGTCAATATTGTCGTTTCGCCGTCGAAACGAATCCATATGACCCACTGTAAAATTTTTATAATTCCAGTCTGTTACAAATATGAAACATGTACCTAAAAAATACAGTGACTAAATGTGTGAGTGAGACATCTACTTATAGGTAATGCGTAGTGCTTTTAGCTACAAATTCTCTTACTCTTACCCAGTCAGATTTGATTGACAAACATATGGGTCGGATAAAATGAGACCTTTACGATTAACTTACACTCAGACTTTCACATATTAATTAAATTTTCATAATATTTACCAATATAAAAAAGCTTTCGTTTGAATTTCTGGAATAAAATGTTCTTTCAGTATTACTGATCACCCAAAAGAATTAGTATTTTCTCTTTCCTCTATATACTTATCAATATATTAATTAATAAACAAATAATAAATAATACATCACTAACTCCTCCGACACGAGAACAAATAAATATCAATTCAAAAATAAAAACTACAAATAGAGCATCATAATCATTAATTACTAGTAAACCCGCCCTCGCTTCGCTTCGGGGAACTAGTCCCTTCAAAAATCTCTATAAATTTTAACAAATTATGTTATTCCGATGTATAAGCTATATTACTGCAAAGTTTCATGGAAATCCGTTCAGTAGTTTTTGCGCGAAACAGTAACAAACCCACACACACACATCCTTACAAACTTTCGCATTTATAATACCTATATGTAAGATGTAAGAAGTAGGATTCATGTATGTAGATAGAGGTATCACTGACACACTTATACACGGCAATTTATTTGATTCTATCGCCATTTGCTATCCATAACACCATCTATCTTATCAGGCCGGGAATCGAATCTAGGATCCATTGTTTAGCTACCAACCACACTTTTATTCTAATCAATAAATACCTAGATATAATGATATGTGAGAGTCTTCGAGAGGGAGATTTTTATAAGTTACGGTCGTGGTCGTCAAACTACGACCCGTAGTCGGTATAAGTATTGCATATAGGACCTTGTGCGGCCCTTCGCCAGAAAAGTGTGACGACCGCAGAGCTTGAGCGTAGAAAATTAATACCTACCTGTTAGTTATTTTCCTCTATTATATTTTAATACTTAGTACATACTGATTATGAAAGAAGTATGACCACTGGGAGAACACCAGAAGAAGGATATTTGAATTGCGCTGTAATGTACCTAAATGAGTGAAAAATAAATTTCGGAAAATCATACTGAAGATTTTCCTATGAAGGTAAATACTCGTAATTTAGTCATTTTGGGAAGTGTTACTTTATAAGGCTGTAGGAATTATGATGCTTACCACATTAATTAATTATAATAATCACTATTTGCGTAATTTTCGTATTACTAAAACAATGCTATAATGCTAAACAAGGGTTTTTACAAGCCGACGTGTGAAATCCTGTACTGTATCATCATGACTGGGGCTGATACTGCAGGAATAGGTACTTACATAATATTGACTCAGTATTTACCTTCCGTGACACCGTGACAGGTAAAAAATAATTCTTCTTCCAAGACCACTCACCGGAGGGATTTGTTGAAGTGATGGCGTAGCTTGACGTTCGGAAAGTGTTTGTAAAAACCTACTTCGAAGAAATAAATAATTTGAATTTGAATTTGAATACACGCCAGTTATATAAACTGTGTTTCTGTTATTATATTAGACCAGTCCTTCTGTAAATTGCTAGGCCAGTACCACTCAGCTTCAGATTGAGTGTGTAGTGATTGGCGACAGTGACTACTTACCATCAGATGCCTCGTCTGCTTGTTTGACGGCTAATTATGTATAAAAAACCTAGTAACTACCTATAGGTACCTTCTGTAATACGACTCTCTCTGACTGTGAACCAAATTCATACTTACGACTTTACTATCATGTTCCATTAAAAACAGGAGACAAAATGGGCAATCATCTATTTCCTTAAAATTGGAATGGAATATTATCACACCAACAAATCTTATTATTTCCTAAACCCAGAAGTGTGACAATTGTATTGTCACGATACTTATGATGAATCATTTTATAGATTTTGTGTTAAATCACCCACGTCAATGGCATACGTGACCATTGGTGGAATATGCTGCGGCCGGCTGTGCCGGCAACGTTGCTATACGTGTCCCGGCTGCATTACTCCACGAAGGTTGAAGACGTCGTGGAGTACATCAGATTGAAGACCACCTTCAGAGTGAGGGTCGAGCGGTTGGAGTCTCGCCATGATGTAAGTTTCAACTCTTTCGTGGTGAGATTGCCAACCGATCAGCTGTCGACCTTCATGAAAGAAGAGTTCTGGCCGAAAGGTGTGGTATTCCGGCGTTTCCGAGGCCGGCTACCGGACTCCGCGCGATACACGACGCCGTCCAATCGTGTAGCATAGTATTATTATTGTTTATGTATAGTATTTGTAAGTAGTTTGTAAGTTTTTTTTTTATACATTATATAGTATCATTGTATTTTTGTTTATTAACCTGTATGTATTAGTTTGTTATATTTTTATGTGTGTATTTTACTATGGGCCTTAGTTGCCTGATAATAAAGTTATTTGAATTTGAATTTGAATTTGAATATCCCGCCAGCATAGACTCTCAAACGCGGCATATGGTGTGCGTAGATTACTAATGCTCAGTGGGCTGAGTGCGAGTTTTATGTGACAAAACGCGCTCGCTACGTAACTGCGAGTTAGCTATAATTTGTATGGGATCAAGCTGAGCCATTTACGTCCCGCTAGGTGGCTCTGCTCCGATTCCATACAAATTTTAGCTAACTTGCAGCTACGTAGCGAGCGCGTTTTGTCACATAAAACTCGCACTAAGCCCCCTGATGATGGAAGCACTCGCTCTCATTGGTATGTAATGGAGCTACGAGGAGAACGGTGAATAGCTCTCATAAGTTTATTGTGGTCGTTTACAAAGAAATAACAATTAATCGTCAGTTTCCGTTGTTGGGTGACCGCTAGTGGCAAAATTTCTTGAGCGCTTCCGTGCTTCGGAGGGCACGTAAAGCCGTCGGTCCCGGTTGTTATCGATTGATAGCAGTCGTTAAGCCATGTCGGAGGCCTTCGGGCGGCTTGAAAACTTTCGACACTGGGTTGGCCACTAACCCCTCCACCAATCCGCATTGGAGCAGCGTGGTGGAGTATGCTCTAGGCCTCCTCAGTAATGAGGAGAGACCCGTGCTCAGTAGTGGGCCATTAGTGGGTTGTAGCTTAGCTTAGCTTAGCTTCCGTTGTTACCTAACAGATGGCACCACAGTATCAATGTTACGGTTGAATTTTGAAATTTTTTTTAGGAACTGATCAATTCAACCAAACTCAACCCTAAGTTGTAAGAAATTTAGCTCATATTTAAACACTTTCTATGATTTGAATCGGAGTTAAGTCGGAGCTGATATGATGCAGTGTGCGCGGGCCTTAACACTACCAATGTTTTTCCTGATAGCCTGCAAATAGTAATTAAATTCAGTACAATTTTAACGTGGTCCTGTGAATACTCAGTCTATGGATTTTACCTGTTTGGTTTCGGCAGAAAAATTCCCGGTGTTGCGGAAGGAGTAAAGACAAAACATCTGTCTATCTAATTTATTACGAGGATGTCTGGTAGGGTTAGCATTCAAAATAGGAAAGGAGATTGGGCGCTGAAGTATGGACTTTCGTTTCAAGTTTAATAATTTTGTACCCTTGTGAAATACATATCATTTTGTAGGGTTTTAACTGAGTTTTCAATTACAAAAAAAATGTGTTTCTACTTCGCCGGGTTTATAAGAAAAAGGCAAATACTTATAATATTATCAATAAAATCCTAATCACCACATTTAAAATACAAATTCACATTGAATCCGAATTTGTATTTTGAAATTTTAAATTAGAATTTTCATGACAATTTCTAGTTTTAAACCTAGTTCATAATATACAGTACCTACTTTTCTTAAAAAATATATGGCATTCTTCACCGAGAAATTTTAGCGTGATAACCATGGTGTGTCTATGTGAAATTTATCGCTATTTACGTCATATCACTAACACGAGCTTAAGTAATTAATCGCGCCCAAATAACGTGAAATTTCTAAAGAATTTTGGTATAAAAATGACGTAACTTCGTCATCTAGACGGGTATTATCAAGCGCAGAATCCTCTTAATCTTCGGTCGTAAACGGAAATCTTTCGCTGAACGTGTTAGCATTATCGTTGCGACGGTGGTACTCTATACATGTATAATGCTAGCAATAACCTTACTTATTATCCTTTACGACGAGTTAATGCGAGTTGTCGCCAGTCTAAATGTTTGAGCTGACCGTATAAAAAAAGGACGTGTCCGTCCGAGCCGCACGATTTGAAGGCGCGCGCGCCGGGAAAATCATTCGTTCCGACCGATCGCTACAGCCGAACGTCGATCGGAAACTCATCGGGAAACGTTCCATTTTCAAAAACTCACTTTTAATTGGTGCGCGGTGTTTTTTTCTCAATGAGTACTCCGAGATCATGTGCTCCGCGAACTTTTCGGTATTCGTCAACGATGACAGTTTGATTTTGAACAGATTTACGGATCTTCTGAAGATTCTGCGCTTTTTGATGCTGCAGTTAGACTTGCCGTCTGTAAGGACGATGTGGATTTTCTCTTCAGAGTGTACGAAAACGTGGTTTTGAACTTTGTGTTAGTTTTAAAAGAACCTAGTCAAAATGATGTCCAAAAAGCAGCTGGCTTGCATGCTGGCGTTACATATCGTGTACCTCTTGGTGGGAGCCAGCATCTTCTACCACATCGAGAGTCCATTGGAGATGGCCCAGAGGGCCGAAGATAAACTGGAAAGACTTGAAATCCAAAGTAAGTTAGTTATTAACTCGTACCTCTTGACCTTAACACTGCCTGAGAAATTGAATACGTACTAGTTTCCTTTTTTATACCTGTATCATGAATTACTCATGCTTTTCGCGCTCATTTAAGATAATTCATTTAAGATAAGAGTTAGACTCATCTAAGTATCTATAACGTCAATTTGATTTGTTTGTAATAAAACAATGTTGCGTTAACGTAAAATATTCATTTCATGTTATAAATCGTTTATTAAATAGGTAAATCATAAAGATACATTAACGCTTAGAAAAATATTATTGAACTTATGACATAAAAAGAGCATTTATTTCTATATGTATTTACACTTATTTACCTACCTATCTATTTGTAAATTCTGAGGAAATAAATAAAAAGAAGAATTATTATTATAATAAATCCATGTCATGGTAAATAGACTTGCGTAGGCCTTATGTTGGCCAGTAACCATCGAAAATAATGACAAAATCTTAGTAATACAATCACGTACAAATCATTATGATAAAATATTAAACTAAACGTCAAGTTCCTAATCCTAAGCAACATTTTCCGCAACTTCCGAGAGAAGGAATATGAAAAGATTCATAGGTAATTTTCACAAAAAATTAAAGAAGACTTAAGTGACTATAGAAAATAACGCTCTTTCAAACAAAAATATAGATCAGTTAACATAAAAAATACAAGCGTCGAAAATAGAAAATCGTCCTCTTTTTAAGCCGGTTACAAAACAGTTTTCATCGCATCCACGGTAAATAACGTAAATAACTATTTAAGTACTTCTCAAATATCTGAAGGAATTACTTTTAAACTATTCCATCAAATATAATGAAATTCCAAGTAGGTAGGTATATACCTACCTAGGTTTTTACAAACACAATAAACAAAAACCTACAGTAAATATGATATTTACAAAAAGGCATAAAATGCAAACAAAAACATAGAAATGCTAATAAAATACACATTTAGAATTGCTAAATCGATTGTAAATTCATGTAATAGATAGGTATTATTTGTAGTGCATTTTGTAAAAAAATATGTTTTCTATAATACCTACATTTTATGCTTACTACATAAACAATAATAAATAACAGATTATTTTGGGATAGTAAGTGAAACTTACGCAATGAGTTACGTTTTTTAAATTGTACATAGCGCCCTAATTTTTTATCATTTACAAGGTATGAAGTAATCTTCCATTAGATTATTGGATAGTAAATAAATGAGACCATCCAGTAGCCGAGTAGTTATCGATCCACTCAAGCTTATCCACTGTACAGCTGATATTCTTCACAATTAATGTACTAACATGCGTGTAAATATCAGACACTTTGAAACGTTCAAGAGCGTCCCTTACACTACGGCAGTAGCATTGAAATAGTTTGACTTTTTAGTTACTGCGCAGATGAATGGTGAGATAGATCGAAGGTGGTAAGATGGTAAGTGTATCCTGCCACCTGCTGGCATCATGCGAAAGCCTTTGTGCAGATTAGGTATTTAAAATAGAAATTTTCTTATATAGATCTCCGAAAACACCTTTGGGGGTAGATACAAGCTAAGTAGTATTGAATATTCGCCACTGGTAGGGATTAGTCGGTGGAGATTTCCGGAATAAGCCATTTGCACTTTGTTTCTATCAATAAATATCCGAAATTTATCTCTAAATCAATAAATCAAAATTAATGACATGATGTTTAAAATGCCTCAAATAATTGAAGAGCAATTGTTTTGACTGTGGGTTAAAAGGAATACTTTTATCGCAGCTGAGCGACCATAAGTGGCATAAAAATCCCCATTGAAAAACCTCGTTGAATGTGTTTTGGATATCCGTATTATTGTCTTTACTCTTTCATCTAAGATGCCTTTGGTGTAACTGAAGTTTATAAAAGATGTCCTCTTACCATCAGACTGATCGTCTGCTTGTTTGTCAGCTATTAATATACCTACATACTCAGTAGCCTACATACGTAACATTTTACAATAAAATAACACTTCAAAATCGATGATTAGTACCTAATTCAAAAACTACCCGTCAAATTTCCCTCAAATTTAAATGGGTTCGACGTGAAGCTTTACCTTTTGATTAAAAATGATTATCAAAATCGGTTCACCCAGTTCACACAAGGTTACGAAGTAACACACACACACCCAAAAAATACAGTCGTATTGAGAACCTCGTCCTCTTTTGAAGTCGGTCAAAAACGAAAAAAATAACAAAACATTTTAATACTAGACATGTTTCGTAGAAAAACCAAAACCTTTTCCTGAAAGTTCATCAGCAGGATAGTATGCATCTGCAGTAGTCAAATGCGGATTCTAATTCAATTATTTATTTGCATTGAATAGATTTTTATTACAATTGGATTAGGATCTTTTAATGTGTTTATTGTATTGTGATAATTAATGGCTGACCACTTCTAGGCATGCAAATGCTCCATAATTATTACATTTTTTATTTATGTGATATCAATTGATCTATTGATTAAGTACCATACCTGATTGTAAATTAATATTATTAGCTGCATTACCTAATTATTATAATAAAAAAATAAATTTTGAGTTGCCAGTGTTACAGGAATGTGTAAATAAGTAGGATTTATTTATGTATTTTTAATAATTATTGTTCAGCATTAAAGGAATTTAGTTCAACTGGGTTTTAGTATCCGACATACGAGAGCAGTTTGCAGATATGTAAGTACTTTTTAGACAAATGTACTGAAATGTGAAGTACTTTTTAGACAAATGTACATTTCAGTACATTTACCTTCATTTCATTTCAGTACCTGTGGCAATTCTATTCTCATCAAGTGCTGCAACTCAATATAGAAGTTAGCAGAGCCGAGAAAATAACGATTATCTTATGCATTTCACAATTTGCACATTGATTAGGTTGGTACCTAATCCGTACAATAATAACAATACAGGGAAATATGTAAAGCAATCGTTTAGTCATATTTGCTGTCAATTGACCACTAGACAATAGGAGATGACTGACATGATTAGGTCGCCTAGTTGCCTTGAATTGATTAAGTATTCTGAATCTAATCTTATAAAAAATCAAAACAACCACTAGGGATTGAAACTAAACTCCACTGAAGACGGGGAACTTAGCATGGCAAATCTCAAATCTCACTGATTAATATCACTATCATTCATATCATTAATTCATATCATTTGTACCTAATCGTATATATTTTTAAAATAAAATGTTTTGTTTTCATCAGAATACAGACACAAAATACAATTGTCGATCACATGGATGACAAAAAATTCAAAACCTAAGTCGGAGTCCATTTTGGGAATATAATTATCTACCGCTTGATTTTGATTTCTAAGCGAGCCAGAAAATTTGTGCCCAGCTTAAAACAGGCCTTTTGCGCTTTTTTTAAATATTTCTTTATAATCATTTATTCTAAAATATTTGTATATGACCATAATTTTTTTTTAATTGAATTAAGGTAGCAAACGAGCATGCAGCACCACCCTTCCGCTGCCGCCCATGGCAATTGTGACCGACTTAGAACAAGACCCAATTTAGGGACTAGGGTGGTTAGTCCAATTAGTAGATGGTGTTAGAATGTTAGTTGGTTAGTTTGTTAATAAGTGTGAGGACAGGGACTGTTAGTGATAGTTAGTCCTGTTAGTTAATATTAGTATTGTCCAGTTAGTAATGATTAGTGTGAGTCTTGTTCCAATTCGGTCACAGATGCGTTGCTACCCCTGAGGACTGAGATGGTCGCCTCTAAAAAAAAGTGAACCGGCTCCACACCTTCCTATCCGGAACACAATTGCTCTTAAAAACAATTATTATGACTGTAGGAATGGTACTGAGTACCTTGGCGGGCGGTGGTACTACCCCGGGCGAACTCTAGGTAATCTTTTGTTTTGCTAGAGGTAACTAGGGACCTATTGGACCACTGCCCCGGACTCAATAAAGAGCTATTATATTGTAATTCGTATATGTATATCCATAATGTGTTTTAATAACTAAATTACCTACACTATATCATTGTCATCACTATTGCCCAATTTTATTTAGGGTCGGCGCAGTATGTCATTCTCTTCTATTCTTCCGTATTCGTTCCGTATCCGTTACTACTACACTGCCTTCTTATCTTCCATATCGTCTTTTATTTGGCCTTTCTCTTCCTCATTTTTACATCTACATTCATATCAATCATTATTCTCCTCAAAAGCTAAAAAAACTTTTAGTACGATATAATTTTTTATACTCTCGCACGTCAGCAAATCTTTTCCGGGTTTCTCTCACCAAGAAGTCAGTTGCTCTAATAATAAGAACGTAACAATTCGTCTATAATTCTTTTGTTCAATGGTTTCCACGGTCGATAAAAAACTCGATTGCAATTGACAACGCAAATCAAACGCACGCTGTCACTGGTGACGACGCGTATCCGCTACGGAGAAGAAAATAGTTACCTACATGAGAAACACAGGGAAACTAATCTATACAAGGAAAATATTCTAGGTGATGTGTATATATATTAGGTAGAATTCTAAGGAACCACTAATTTTCCCGAAGCGAAACGACGGCAGGTACACTAGTAGATAATAATATAGATGCTCTTACTTAATTGCTAATTTTTTGTAGCAGATCTAGTATACGTAGATGATGAATTTTATGAAGGCTTGGGAGATCGTGCTTAAATATCAAGCTTATGATGTTTGTTAATACCTAATATAAATACTTGAAAACAAAAAATGTGAAATTTCGAAATTCAAAATGACAACATTTTAACTTATGTCGAGCACAAGAAGAGGTAAAACCCACATAAAAAACAAGTAAAATAACAATTAATGGTCAATAAGAAACTTAACTTTTTCTGCGACTGTATCTGGATTTTTGTAGATTTAATTTCAAGATTTAATCTCTAAAGCAGTATCTCGTGACTAGGGACGGTTCTATAAACTGATAATCGTGTTGTTTTGTAAGATTACTGAGTAGTTACCGGGTAATAGAAATAAAATAAACAGTCTTACGATGCTATGATCTATCCGCGCTCGTTGTTGCTTATGAATGATGCTGTCTGCTAATCTAGTGTACAGTCGTAGCATATTAAGAGCAATATGACATATGTAGTTACTTACTCATAGAAACTTAAATACTTCAATGCATATGATAGAGAAATACACAGTTCGTGGTAACTACAGCTTAGTGTCTTGAAGCATAGCGTCATACACTACGCTCACAAATAGTCTGGTTTTTCTATTTACTTAACTATGCGTGTTTATAGTATATATGATATTAATAAATGTGAAAATGTGTAATAGGTACGTATTTTAAGATATGAAGAAATAAAAATGGTATTAACATACCACGACACGATATTAACATACATGGAATCTTAGATATGCCGAAAAATCAAAAGCATCGCCGATGAATTAAGATATAATGGGTTACACATAATCGATGGATAATATAGTAAATAATATGTAGTGAAGCACTTTATAAATTAATGAAGCAATCCATAGTAGCAACACACATTCTTAGCGTTGCAACGCTGCAATCCAAATAATTATGATTATCGCATTATCGTCGCTCAGTAGGTATCTCCGCTTGTGACGTTTAAGATACTTTTACAAGCTTTTATTTGTCTTACACTTGATCTTAGCTAAATATAACCTGAGTCGCCGAGAGTATGGTATTGTTACAATAATAACAACAAAATTACCAGTACCCCGATAAAAACAAATTTATTACCAGTAGGTACCTACTCGCAATTCAAATTAGCTTGTAGGTACCTACACAAATTTTACTTGCGGTTTTTTAGTCTGGCCGGTATTTTTG
Source organism: Hesperia comma (assembly GCA_905404135.1). NCBI lineage: Eukaryota > Metazoa > Arthropoda > Insecta > Lepidoptera > Hesperiidae > Hesperia > Hesperia comma. The sequence goes on along the minus strand of FR990029.1, from coordinate 14,667,088 downwards.
GACTTATTTTGCCTTATAAAAAATTAAATTTAGCATTTGTTTACCAAAAATTCGTAAGACAGTAAGAGTAAGAACTCCTGTGGTCCAATGTTTCAAATTATCAATGCCCGTAAGAAATATATTTGAACTGTTGTTTTTAATAGAAAGAAAGAAACGGTTGTTTAAATACGTCGAAATCACAGAGATGTAGAAATTAAATATGTTTTATTAATTACGATGTTTATGGATATAATGCATATCCATAAACATCGTAAAAGCCCACTGTTGTCATAATATAATTTTGCGCAATAACTACAAAAAGTTTCTACGTTTAAAGACTCACAGCCCGAAATATCACGCGTGATATCTGTAGTAAATAAACAGTAGGTACTGTAGAGTAGGTACACTAAAAAATAAATTTATAAGTAAATAAAAGACCGATTGGGATGTTGTCTTCACTGAAGAACACCTAGATTCCATTCAATGAAAAGCCCAAAATATAATGGATGACTTTTGAATGTGTAGAAGAAAATACGTTCGTAAACGAAAAGCCTGCTTTTCTACTGGCACTTCGATACGTCGAATCATCATGCAGTAATTATAATGCTCGATTCACACATATCAGTGAAGTCTCAGTTCCAACACAGTACCGGCAAATTTTTCATACATTTTACGGACGATTCACACATATCAGTGAAGTCACCGTTCCGTCACAGTACCGGCAAATCTTTCATACTGATTACTTCTCAGTGTCAGTGCTGACAATGCCGAAAATGTATGAAAAATTTGCCGGTAGGTACTGTGTCGGAACTGAGACTTCACTGATACGTCTGAATCGACCCTTTGGCAGCACTGACACTGAGAAGTGTTAGTATGAAAGATTTGCCGGTACTGTGACGGAACAGTGACTTCACTGATATGTGTGAATCGTCCCTTATAAACGGATGCTTTTTTCGCCGGATCAGTCAGGAACTTAGAGTATTATATGCAATTTCGTAAGACATTGACAGCAATCTGAAGCGTCAAAGTTAAATATAAAAGAGACGGATGAATTATTAAACCCCCTTTATCAGAGACTAGGTATAATCCTCACAAACATTTCTTAGCTATAGTCTGCTAAAATGTGTTTACAGAATCTTTAGACTACGTTTATGTAAATTAAAATTGTGATAAAGAAATCTGAAGTGGCTAAGCATGCATACCTCGCGAAAACAAAGCGAAGTAATGTGCTGCAAACGATCTCATTTCGAAAACGCATCATACTTACCACAGCTCATGACAATTAACTCATGTGAATAAGTTTGAATACCTCCTACGTAAATGTTTTGACGTATATTGAAAAAGAGCGTTTTGTGTATGAGCTGCTGGATTTACATGCATTTGAATTTTATCAGTTGTTTTAACGAAGGAGGAATGTTCGAGGAAGTGTGAAGTTCACTTGGTCATAGTAGAGAGACATTCTCTTAGTAATAGATTATTTAGCGTTGACCTACCGTAAGACGAGTTTTTTTTAAACGTTATACGTTTATAATACTATCTGTTAAGTAAAATAAATGTTTAATGTGTTAATGAAGCGCCCACAGTTGTTGTTGTCGTTAGCAGGATGGGTGACCGCTAGTGGCAAACATTTTTTGAGCTTTTCATACTTCGGACATTTTAAGTATGGATGTTATCGTTAAAAACTTACATTAAACCATGACAAAGACCTCGAAAATTTCCTACACATAGGTGTAGAAGCAGCGTGAAGCTGAGAAGAGCAAACTGTAAGCATGAAAAAGCGCCCTTAAGAGCCTTTCGAAAAAAGTTGATAGATTTCTTGCCTTCAGATAAAATTGTAATCTGTAAGCATGATTAAATTTTGCACATCACTGCTGTAAACTTCTAGACACCCGTATAGGTGGTTTCCCTATGCACGAAATGATTTCCAAAGAATAAAAGATGCCAACTTGTAGACAGTCAAAGTCAACCACACAAAGGAAAGAAAAAACATACTCGTACCTACGAGAGTTTTGGTACTGTATTTTACAGTAAATTAAGGTCTATAAAATGTGTGTCGTGCAAATTACGGCTAACTTTGTTTGGCATCTAAATGACTTGTATTGGTAGTAGAAAAGATGAAGAAATAAAAAAAAAACAAATAAATACACTCTTATCTAAAAGAAGACCTAAAAAGAAATTGACGGTATTGTCATATTACGATTTACACTAGAATTTTATATTAATTGTTTTTATAACTGACAAACCTGTAATACATTTGAGTCCATATTATTTTTTACGTGTTGGTGAATCCTTAACAAGTTTACCTGTTTATTTGTGTTCCGGATTGTAACCGTTCAGTTTTCCCCCTCGCTAAGGTCTCTGTTACTAAAGCGTAAGGTGTTGAGATAACCTTTGATAAGTTTGCTAGGTGCGTAATGTAACATTACGTTACTTGCCTACATTTAAATCAACTTTATTTTTATGTTGTGTTTTGGGGTTAAGTGATAAATCTTACTTTAAAAACTAGAACAGCAATTGTTTATAACAAAAATTAATAACATTAACTCTTAAAAGTGGGAACTTCCACATTGAATTTACCTACATGTTTATATTAACCTATGTTTTTGACGCAGTAAAACGTAATAAGTATTAGGCTATCGATAGTCAAAAAGTATCGTTATATTTTTATCGTATTGTATCGAAATAAGCAGGTAGTTACCTAAATAAAAAATAGATGATAAAAGTTTAATAGAATTAAACTTTAAAGTTTGCTTTCTTCTTGAAAGTTTAATTATTTACATTAATTTCTAATAAATACCTATTTCACTTAACTCCACTGTGTTCCATGAAATGAGCTACTACTGTTGGCTCGATAGCTCAGTTAAATATAATACCTAATTAATCGAAATATCTTCAAAGTTAAAAAATGTATCCAGTTATTATTAGATAGCTGTTTAAAAAACAAGTTGCCAAATGAAACTTTTCTACTATCCGCATTGCATTATGATAGAGTAGAGTACGCTTCAGAACTCCATAATTATAAGGAAGCACTTGTAACTGCAGTAGTCGCTCTTGACTCCTCGTCAATTCATCAATCAACCATCTAAAAGATATTTATCAACATAAAATATTAATTACGTTTAATAATAATATGCTAATAGATAGATTTAAAACTCGTCAACTCGGAACCATTTAAAATCATTAAATTATAATTATTGAACATAATTATAATGTCTGAGTAAAAGTAAAATGAAAAGAAAGCATTGTGTCAAGTAGTCTTATACCTTAATAGTGTCACATGTAGAATACAATTTTATTTATTGGTGTCGTTAATGTAGCTAATTATTTGCTACTTTCATGTATTTTTATATAATTATACTTCTACTTTACTAATTCTAGCTCTTGCATATCCCTTGTAAACCCTAGATTTACGTGAATATGTATAAATAAATGTGTAAAACCACAATTAGTGCAGTTATTTAATATTAACGATATCATGTCAATGTTAATTTTGACGATTTAAGTTTCGGCTCTACGTACTAAGAACTTTACTTCTGTTTAATTTCTATAATTTTTCTTTATTAGTCCAATACTGATTTATGCCGGTCAATCACATTCGCGTGAATACGCGAATCAGGTAAAGAAAAAAAGAAAGGTAGACAACAAAAGAAAGGAAACCAGAGGAAGGTCACAGATAAATAACAATGCGAATTTTGTGTACATTCGTGGTTTTACACACTAATACTTGTCTCTTTAGATAGAGATGATTGTGGAACGTAGTCGACTTAATTTGATTTAATTATTTAACATATTTTCTTTCTTTCTAATCGTTCGTCATTTCCATTCACAGGCAGCTGTACCCATGTCTTTGCTATTTTATGTTATTCCAAACTGTCAAAGCAGTGGCGGTTTTTGGTTGTATCGTACATCAAAGTGCGCTTATAGTGCGCCCAACTTATCTCTGAAATGGCAAAAATTGGAACTAATGCCGCCATGTTAAAAAGTCATTCATAAGTACGTTGTGGTCATTCATCTGTCAGTTACTACCTCTCCATGATTGGTCCAATGCGTTCAACAGCGCCTCTCTTCATTTCAAGGTTAAGTTGGGTTTACACATAGAGATAGGAATATACCTACTTAGAGTTTACTATACCTCGAACTTTCGCATTATCCCACACATTCGTACCATGACCATGTGTAAACTTTACGCGCATGTGTGTGACCAAAGTTAGTCTGTATCGACAATGTCTCAAATTTAAAGAGAGATTATCTGAAATGTTTTAGTCAAATTTAATAATGTAAGAATCTAATTCTTTAATTATTAATGATGAATTGTTTAAGTAGGTATATTTCCACTTAAGTATCTACTTAGAAGTAAATAGAGTAAGCCTATTAATATACAATAAAATAATGTTAAGTAATAGCTGGCAGATAATTGAGACATTGGACGGAAATATTTTATTGATAATTGCAGTAGAATATAGAATAGCGAGAGACGTCATGAGAATTATATTATTATCAAAGGATAATTCATAACACGATTTGTAGTGTAATTTTTGAATATAAACAAAATATGTTTTAACAAGAGGACTATTAATTATTTGAGTATTAATTTTTCCCCTTAATAAAGAATATGAGGCTGTCCTACTTATAGTAGCTATACAATTTTCGCGTAGGTACCTAGATAGGTAAGTATGTATGTCTAGATATAAATAAAGTGCATGCACAGATAAAGTTACAATTACAAAAATATTTAATTCGATGTGGATGTCTAGCGACATCCGATGAATAATTGTATTAAAACCATTACAAAAGTTCTGCCACCCGCAAGTTACGGTTATCTGCAAATGTATGTTTCACATTAATATTACTTATGATACGAACCCTTTGTAGTGCGTCAGTATATTTCAATTATCCTGTTCTTAAAACGGTTAAAGAGACAGGTCTCACAAAATCAATGAATAAGTGGCTCAGATTATAAGACATATGTATTTCGTTATTCCGAATTTAGACGGAGGTCCTTCGAAGGCCAATGGGACAAATGGCGAATAAATAAATATGTATCGATCGTTATATTATTGTTATTGTATTATTTGTTATTTACTAAGTTATTTTGTGACGTTATTGTTTAATTTAGTGTGGTAACCTATTAATTTTGGAAATACAAAATATTGTTTCGTCAAGAGAATTTCATATAATTCTTCGATAATACGATAAGTATGTATTTAATGGTGCCAATTTTTTGAGTCAATACTTAATAAACAACTCACATTAAGTTAACTTAAAACATCTTAGCTCTGAAGCAAGTTTCACGAGACATCATTATATTCGACATACGCTGAGATACATTGGATAAGTAAAATTAGATTGCGTACCATTATGTAAGATATGACAGCGAGGCAGATTAGCCCAAGGTAAGCGTTAGCTGTACCTACCTGGATTATTGCTCCAGAATATTATGTTGACTTTGGAATCAGTACTTTATTCGCGCTATGAAGGACAAGGCTTTGACGACTTGTCTTAACGTCGACTAGTAGCTATTAACGAGCGGAAAAAGAATGCCTTTAAATCACATAGTATAAAATAAGTATAAGATATTAGAGATAAGGCCATCCTACATAATTTGGTGAAGAATCATATTCATCTTCAGAACAATATTATTTTAAAAGTTTTCAAACTGCCACATTTTATGCTATAAAGATTTGTTAGAGCGGAGAACTATTCAACTTAATTATATTAGATAGATCTGAAGAAGATAGATTGTGAAAACTGTAGACTCTGATAACTGGTAAAGCTTAATTCAGTCTCAAAGTCAGCAAAACAGTCTCAGTCTCAGCCTGCCGTTTGAAAGGTCCTGTGTTCGAATCCCAGCGCGTCAAAAGATTTTAATGGTTTAATCTGCTTTTTTTAGTAAAGTAAGTTAGTAAAGTAATCCATAGAGTCGTAAAAAGACAACCTGAATCTGTCGATATTAAAATCCAGAAACAAATTATTCATTCAATTCGTTGGGTAATCAATTCAGAAGGATACAATGTTTTTAAAGACCTAATCTCCGAATAGCGACATTCGAAGAAATTATGTACCTACTTAGTTTCGCATCACTTCAAACAGGTACCAATAGAATTTCGTAGTTTTGAAGAGAATGTGAACCATCTTTTTTAATTTAGACTTAAAGATCGTTTTAAAGCATTGTAAGTAGTATGTCGTTTATTCGTTAACAGTGAGGTCATATAGCGGAAATTTCTCGAAACATTTGAATTCTGCAGATACCTTCTGGGTAGGAATGAGGATAAATGAGGTCGGCAACACGTCCTCTCTACTCCGCCCTCTGAATCTCTGATGACCCCCGCTTTTCCTCTTCATGATAATTGCGATAATTATTTTGCTAATAGCATCTTTCACCATTATTTACATTTGTTTACGTTTGTCTTGTATTATTTGTTAAGTGATCACTGATCACTACCGGGTATTATAATAGCTAAACAATGACACGGGTACTTAGGTTAAGTGAATATCCATTACAATTACCTTACAATTATTGATTTACAAAGGTAGTCTTTAATGAAATGCTTATTTTCATGGTTTTGTAACCGTTTACCATAAATAAAGTAATAATAATAGGTATAATGATTATCTTCATTATAATACTTGCTGGTCTTCATAAAGTTTGCATAATGTAATGAGGAAATCTAGAAATATTTAAAGATAAGAAACACAAAAAATAAAGTATTTTATAGCTGTAAATGTTTATTTTTAATATAAACAACCGCACGGTATATCAGTTTTAAACCAAGTGACCCATGAGGCCCATGACTTAAAAAACCGGCCAAGTGCGAGTAGGACTCGCGCACGAAGGGTTCCGTACCATTATGTATAAAAACGCCAAAAAAATCTGATCTGTTGTATGAAAGGCCTCACTTAAATATTTAATTGTTTTATTGTAGCCACATATTACGCACAACGCCATCTCTTGGGCCGAAAGGTAACTAAACTATCGCATACCTACTATCGAATGTATGGGCGCCCACTTAAATATTCATTTTATTCTGTTTTTTAGTATTTGTTTTTGTAGCGGCAACAGAAATACATCATCTGTGAAAATTTCAACTTTGTAACTATTACAGTTCATGAGATACAGCCTGGTGACAGACGGACGGACGGACGGACGGACGGACAGCGAAGTCTCAGTAATAGTTTTACCCTTTGGGTACGGAACCCTAAAAAGAGTAATTGACCTTAGCTAGTTTTTTCTAGTGAATTATTTTTGATATTTTAAAGAAAGTAGGTAGGTAATATATTTTTTACATGATATTTCACCTTTATAAACTTCGAATTTTACTATTTTTTTGTAATCATTATTCTGTATTGAATAGCTTTCAAAGGATATAAACACCGCTTGACTATCTCTTCGCTTTCTATCGCTTCGGGGAACATGGTTCTAAGGCGCAAAGTAACCGCAACATAATAATATTTTTCATCACCCCTATTCGAAAAAGACGACTTGGTTCGGACATAAGGGGTTCCAAAGTTGCTGTTTTCTATTCAGCGGGCCGGAATGAATTTTCATACAACTTTTCCTGCCGGCTAGATCTTTTCCGTCCTATTTTGAATTTAGAACATTTTAGTATTTTGCGCTAAAGAAATCGAACACAAATATTGTTTGAATAAAGAATGTCTGGTTCGACGTGAGGGCCCCGCCAGCTGAATAATAAAAAAAGAAATCCAATTAAGATCGCTCGAACTATTTCCCGCGTTTTCGTGCATTTTTACGTATTGTTAGAAATTTTGTTTTGTTTTGAAAAAATGAGTTCTTCCAACGATAGTGAAAGTATCCTCCTGATAGTATAAAAACTGAAGCGAGTAATGTGATGAATAGTTTATTACCTGCGAAATCCCGGGAAAAATATTTGAAAGCCTATGATAATTTTTTGGAATGGAGAAATGCAAGAGGCCCCAAGAATTTTTCAGAAACTGTGTTTTTGGCGTACTTCCAGAACTTAGCCAAAACTAAAAAACCTTCCACCCTTTGGAGTATCTACTCAATGCTTAAATCAACAGTCAGTTCTAATAACGATATAAAACTGGACACATATTCGAAATTAATAGCATATCTGAAGAGGATGTCTGATGGATTTAAACCTAAAAAATCCAAAGTGTTCACAGTCAAAAATGTGGAGACTTTTCTTAATGAGGCACCCGACGAAATCTTTCTTGCCGTAAAAGTAAGTAACTATGTATATGGTGGAGTGGACTATTATAGTAAAATATAGCCATAGTGTTTTAAATAGCTGAATAATAAAAAAAGAAATCAAATTAAGATTTCGTTTTCAAATTAAAATTAAGTTTTCGTGCATTTTTACGTATTATTTTCTATTATATATATATATTATTTTCTCATAGTGGGTGATGAAAAGTAGAGTGTATCACTCGGGTGCAAGTATATTTTTGGCTCGGGCGACGTACTTTGAATCCCTCGCTACGTTCGGGATTCTACTAAAGAATCCCTCGCTACGCTCGGGATTCTACTCTAGAATCCCTCACTTCGCTCTGGATTCAAAAAACGCCCTCGCCGAAAAAATATTATTTTGCACCCTTGTCATACAATCTACTATTGCTTTATATCTTCATGTTATAATGCGTTTCATAAAATTTATGTTTATTCACGGGATCTTGAAGTGGTTTTTTCCCGTTGGCTCCCATTCCCGTTCTCACCCATCCCAATAGACCCCGAAAACGATTAACTTGATTTATAGTTTGTTATTATTTACTTTTACTTTATTTTTTCAACGTGTACAGTCGATAGAAAAAGTGCTTTAGAGTAAGATAATGATTTTTGCAGGTAACTGACAGTTATAACCCGCACATACAACCTTAATAAAACAAACACCTAAGACTCGACAGGAATTGAACCTGAAACTTATTGATTATCAACCGTCATGATATTAATTTTAATTCATAAGTCGTTGACACTTAAACGATTGTTCCTTTCTTTGCTTGGCTTTTTTTTCTTTCCTTTGCTTGGCTTCAACCCATTAACAACTCACTACAGAGCAAGTGTCTTTTGCAATCTCCTCATAACTAAGGAGGAACAGTTTTCCACCATGCTGCTCCAGTGTAGATTGGCAAAGGAGTTAGTGGCCAACCCAAGAATGTATTACAATCAGGAGTTTCTATGCCCTGCACCTCTACATGGCAACAAGTACCTACTATCTAACGATTGCAATCGAGAGTGAGGGCTTAACAATAGGGTACTTTCGGTAGTAAAAAATATAATAGAAAGCAACAAAAAATATATTTCGGCAAAATAAACACGCTTTCACGCCTTAAAATTAAATTAAATATTATTTTTTTATTTCCGCAAAAACACTGTCAGAACTTGTCAGCCATTTTTATGACGTAACAATGGTAATGTGTACAGTGCCACAAACTTATCTGACCCGGTGGTCAAAATTGGAACTAATACAAATGTTATACTGTTGTCAGAAAAATAACAAGACAGTAGCGCCACCCTTACCGGATCAAATAAGTTTGTGGCACTGTATGTAAGACCGGCATTCATTCAAGTTTTTATGCACGAAACTGAACTGACAGTTTGGTTCTTGGAGGAATAGGTTTGCCTTTATGACGTCACACCAATGCCTCTCGTGTCTTAGGTCACGTGACATACCGATTAAAAATCAGAATATTAAAGTATATTTCTACATACATTTTTATTTCTATCAAATTTCATAGTTTATTTTTCATCACGGAAAGTACCCTATTCCCCACGAATACACGCAACATAAGTCAACATTTGTTATCAGCGGTCACTCATCGACCTACCGACCACGCTAGCAGAAACTTAAGTCGGTCTATCATAAAGGACCGATAGTCTCCGGGTTATGAATTTATGAACGCTTCAATCATAGGTACACGAGTATAAAATTGTAGAGTTTGTTTATTTGTTTTTTTGAACGAGCTAATCTCATGAAATACTGTTTCCAGTTACTGTTGTTCAATTCTTTTTGTGTTGGTTAGTCGATTTATTGAGTAAAACTTAAGGCTATATAAATTCAGGCTACGACCAATATAGGAGAGAAGCGAAAAGTTTCCCGAAGCAAAACGAGGGTGTCTTTTAGTCTGTTATTAAATTAGTTGTAATTCATACTCTTATCGTCTTTTACCAGTTCCAGAATTGATCCTAGACCATTTGTCAGAAACTTAACCAGAGTCTTGAACTCACTAAGTTGTCCCTAATGACTAATGACGCAGTTTTCTATATAAGTAGAGTAAACATCTTCGTCCATACCGTTGGCCTTAGTACCGGTCGTGAGGTAAAAATTAGGTCCTTAATTAGATATGTCGCCTGTCGTACCGACTGCACGTATTTACAAAAATGTACACTATATGAGGTATAAGTATAACCATTGTAAATTGTTTGTTTGGTGTTCTTGGCATTTAATTTAGGTAATTCTTAAGCATGTCAACGTTCGATCCAGAAGATTTCTTGTTTTTGGTACCTTGACCTACACACTGATATTTCTATCATTTTGTAACGGAGGATTTTTATGCCTGTGCTATAACAACTGTGAGGAGCAATGACTGCAGGAGGTGGCGATATTAGATGTGCTGAAGCGAGGGCAGTTTTGGCATACTGGTGATGCCAGATGTGGAGTCGAGAGGTGCTATTGAGAGGAGCGGTACTTTTGAGGAGTATAGTGTTTTAGTGGAGTGGAAAGGAGAGGAGAGGAGTCAGATATTTCTTTTCAGGTTTTCTATTAAAATGTTACTGGCGAGCTACCTGGCCGGTACCTATTTGAAAATAGAACGACGACAGCAAAGGAAGATTTGTTGTTGTCAATACTTTCATAATTCAATAAATTGTAACTGAAGTTTATTTATTTATTTATTAACACTTTATTGTTTGTACACCAAAGAAAATACACATACAAAAGCACAAGAAGGTAACACAAACAATGGGCGGCCTTATCGCTTTAAAGCGATTTCTTCCAGGCAACCCAATACAAGATAAGGACAGCACTAGAAGTAAATAGGTACAGGCGTACATGATGTGCTTAAATAGTGGAGTATAATCAAATTACAACACACACACATTGATGGCATAGCAAAGTCAAAAGTTCAAGCGACAAATCAAGGAAAGGAAGGCAGAAGAAGGAAATAAGTTAGGAAAGAAGATAGTAATTCTTGAGTGAATTTTTAAAAGAAGCCAGGTTTTCAGCAGGTTTCAGGGTTTCAGGGTTTCAGTTGTAACACGAGTCGTATTATTTTGCCCTTTTAATTTTGTATATAAATATGTAATCGTTATTAAGAGAATATTCTCGTAAAGTCACTACTCTGGCGATAAGAAAGCAACATACCCGACAATCTATTACAGTTGAAACAATTTTAAGCGACACATTTCCTTTTGATTTATGGGTATGGTCATGATATATGGCCATTCATCTGTTAGGGATCCAATAAATAAATAAAAATTGTATATCGTCATGACGGGCGTTGAAAATATGTAAAAATGTATTAATGACTAGTCAGCTTTCAGTCTGAGATATTTATATTTATTTGCTCGACTTGGCGAGGGCGCTTCCGTGCGCTTAGTACCTACTGCTTATGAAGTGCAATTATGTAAAGTGGCTACTGCTCCTCACACTACTACATCCTCCTTTGTTCCTGTAAAAGAAGGGGTAGTGGGTTCGACTCCAGCCCAGCGCAAAAAAAAAGTTTCTTATTAGTGTTAAAATGCTTTTTTAATAAAAGCTTAATTTAATTTTTGTGCTATCCGTGATAAAGGGATTCCTATCACGGGAATATGGGGATATGTGTAAAAGGTCATTTATTAAAGAAATAAAATAATAATATATCGATACACATAACCAACTAGCTTATACGCCTGATACTTGGAGTTATATTGAACTTGACAGTGATTCGGCCTTCGATCATTGTGGCGACTCGATTCAATTGGCACAATGCCGTAAATCGATTTTATGTTCGTTTAATGGTAATCAAAGTACAATGACGGCGCTCCTCCTTTTCAAGCGTACTATAAAAATCGCTCAATGGACGCTGGTTAGTATGAAAAACCACTAATGACTTCCGTGACCGCAGTTGAACCTAGCTGGGAGTTAGGTTTCGATATGATTAATCCATTATCTCTATGCTCTGCCACTCTAATTTTTACTGACTTCAAAACGGAGGAGGTTCTGAATGAGGATAAAGGCGTGTGAATTCGCCGCTAGAGGCGCTAGTGTAGAGTGAGGTCTGGCTGTCAGTGCCACAAACTTATCTGACCCGGTAAGAAGGGCGCTACTGTCTTTGTCTTTGTCTGACAACAGTATAACATTTTTGCATTATTTCCAATTTTGGCCACCGGGTCAGATAAGTTTGTGGCACTTTCACTTCTCACTTGTCTGAATATCACCTAGCACTGTTTATGTATGGGTGCGCTTTGATAGCAGGACCTCACTCGCTGGTGACGCCAACTGGTGAGTACAAAAACGGCGACCCTCATTCGATTGTTAATTATGAAAAAAGAAAAATATAGGTAAAGGTAGAGTCGAACAAACCTCTTCCTTTGTTGAAGTCGGTTAAAAAACACGTCGTCAACCAGAGGTAGCGATCCCTATTTAGTGTTATCTGACAAAGAATACCATAACATTTGTTTTCATCGTCAAGAATAAACTGATGCATTACATCTTAATATTTCAATGGAACACAATATTTTGATTCTTTATTAAGTATTTTTATATTCCTGCCTTAACAGAAGTTCTTAATAATAAAACCTATTTATCACAAATCAATCACTTAAATTTAGAGTTATAGCATTGCAAATATTCGTGCGCAGGAAACACAAAATTCCTTATAAGTAGATTATATTAATGGAGTCGTGCTGTAATTCTGGTATTAATGATCTGGGAACACAGTATGCGTAGCAATATTCATATCGCGAAGTAGCTAAAATGAATAAATGCTGCTTAACGTATGAGCGATCGAAAGGACGAGTGACCTCTAGTGACTTGATTTTTGATATCTATACTGGTTAATAACTTAGTAGTATTAGAGACTTTTGGGCGCCTAATTTGGGTAAACAACCCTTCCACATTATATACCTACCTTTATCTATAACTTACGACCACTTCAACGTATGCGAAGTTAATTTAATGAACACCGGGATAACTCAAAAAGTACCCGTTAGATAAGACTTAATTTTAAATGGGACTACACGAGAAAATGGGACTTCCAAATATATTTTATTAAAATCGATTCGCCCAGTAAAAGTTCCAGGAAAAAATAATGTCAGGTCACTCCACCATTTTTCAAAAAGTTATAGGTATTTTTCTTCTCAAACAAAAAAAAGGTACATGAATTGGTCATTTAAATTTTCAATCGAGTAATTAATCTATTTACTGAAATTTGCTTTCAACTAAATTAAAATGATTTTTTGTTATAACAAAGTCAAAAAAACGTCTCGCACCTCAATTAGTCTTAATCCTAACCTAAGTAAGTGATTTACAAAATTCAGTAGTATTTTAACGTAATTTCTTATACATAGAGAGTATAGGGTTAGATAAAAACAAATTATCCAATTTGTGTTGGATCGAGCATTAAATTGTTAACAGACGACAGTAAAAAGTTTGGTTAGTATCTAATTAGTACCCTATATTAAAGTTTTTGTCGTGATCCTGAGTTTGTCGAATAACTTTGTTTATTATTCCTCACGAACTGTTTGCGGAGATATGACATAGTAATTTTAACAGTCTTGTTAATTTTAATGGTAAAGATGGAGATAAAAATTAGTGTCCGCGTTACAAAGAGGGAACTAATTTTACTTATAATGAAAAACAAACAAGAAACCAATGGAAATATTATAAGCAAAGGAAAATGCGTTGTGAAAAATAATATCGGTATGCTTAGGTCTTTAAGGTATACCTAATCCGATTTTTGGAAATATGCTCTATTTGTTTCTTTACAGGTAGGTCTGTATGCTTTAAAATAATAAAATAATTAACATTATTTTTAAGATTTGTGACATTAAAATGTCAGCTTGCGAGCCTTTTTTTGAGCCCATGAAAAGACCCTATAATTTTAAGATTTTTAAAATTTCCTCGTTTTAGGCTAAGTGGCTTTAACAATAGCTCTTTCTTTATTATTAAACCTTCTGTCCAAGTAACAAACAAACAGCCAATATTAAATACAAACCTCTCGAAATCTTTACACATAAATTTCATTAACTTCTATAAGTGGTAAACTCAACTTTAGCTACTGATTGATAAATAAACCTTGGATTTCTGTCAAGAACCCTTGTAAGGCAGCAATAGCAACTAGCAACATAATTCACAAACATTTCAGATAAAAGATGAGTATGTACCTACTTATATAATTGATATCATTCTGTGCAATAATATCGAACGCCCCATTATCGAGTTTGGAGGTTCTTCCCAAGTGCCATCATGACTGAAATTCGTGAGCGAGTACTTATGATCATACTCGTACTTATGCGACAGATTCGTATCACGCTAGTGGAAAATGAAGATGTCTTAAAATAAACGACACTGAAATGAAATATAGGTGTATGGCAAATACTACGGGTGGTCATGTAGAGGAGGGGAGAAAGTCAAGATTTAAAAATATGGGTCACGTAATAATTATGAGTATGTCCCCTAGGGCAAATAAAATACTTGTGCAACATCTTCCGGAACCATTTCAATGACCATAATATGTTGAAAACCTCTAACCTTCCTCCTACATTAATTTATCTGCCTCTTCTCGAAAATAGCCTGCTCGCTGGGCAAGTTCATTTTGTTGGAGCACTCTAAACCTCCTTCGTCATCATACGTCTCCTCTCCTGTACCACTCCACACCTTCAACCGACACATTTCCCCTCAACACTTCTGCTGATCCTGCTGCTCGCATTTATATCAGTACAGGTATAATCCTAAGTTGCTAAGTTTAAAAAAAAATAATTACCCAGAAAATTAACACTAGGTTAGCAACCGAACGGTCATCATGCCTCCCAGAGCTCATGTAACAGCAACAGTGAGCGCAGTAAGTATCAGTATTACTTAAATATTTATAACAGAATGCTTTTGTTATAGATCTCCTATATGAAAACTACATTCCCAACGACCCGGATAAACAAGATACGATACTGCGCAAGCTATCAGACTACTGCGGCAAGTCAATGTTCAACTATACTACAGAGGACGAGGAACCTCCCATCAAATGGGACTTCTACCATTCGTTCTTCTTTTCCTACACCGTCGTTAGTACCATTGGTGAGTATTTATGTTTCTTACGTAGCAAGTCGATAAACGAACAGCCAGAAATGCCAGAATTGTTTCTATGGAATTAAGGTAACAAACGAGTATGCAGCGCCATCTACCCGCTGCCGCCCATGACAAATGTGGCCGGCCAAGAAGAAAACTAATATAACAGAAAGTAAGGATTAGAATGGATATTCCTGATGGTAACTGGTCATTATTGCCCATCACTGGATTTCAGCATAGAGCTTTGTATCACAAATTCGTTGTCAACTAAGAATTAAAGTAAAGAAAGTAGCCCTAAAGCTCTGAACGCCATAAATATTATTGAACCACAGCACTCTAATATGATTCTTAAATTTTATTGAGCGCTGTGGTTCTTGAAAGAGCACGATAATAACCCTTCCGCCAAATTGAGTTGAAGCAGCCTCTTGGATTATTTTCTGGGGTTCCTCCTTGTTCAGTAGTAAGTAATGAATGAATTAAAGCGAATGCAATGGATTTAATATTACTTTTATTATTTTTCAGGTTACGGAAACTTGGCACCCACAACTCATTTAGGAAGGATTTTGATGATTTTCTACGGTCTCTTCGGCATACCTATCAATGGTATCTTACTTGCAAACCTTGGTGAATATTTTGGATTGCAGGTAAATAAAACTATATTCTGCGTGTATTTTTATGGTTCGAGGGGCTTAGTACGAGTTTAACGTGATATAACGCGCTCGCTACGTAACTAAGAGTTACCTAAAATTTGTATCGAATCGAGGCAGTGCCATTTACGTCCGCTAGATGGCTCTGCTTCGCCTTCGCTCCTACTTAAAACATGTAGCTATCTTCAGGGGATGCCGTAGAACATCACTAACAGGAATGTACAGGAGACAGGCAACAGCTTCTTACCTACCAAATTACCGATGCTGAATTCACTGCAGCAATTCCTGAGAAACTTCGAGCGGTGTTACAAGTTTCGACTGAATGGATGCAGTTACAAAATAACGAACTTCTTTGTGACATTTTCAGCGAGAGTTTATTGTACCCTCAATTCGAAAACGATCGCCACTAATTGATAAATGTCAGTCGTCAAGCTATTTTAGAGACATTCGGGTCAAACAAAGTACTGCTGACACTGGTATTGACAAGGAGGCCTCACAGGATAATCGAACTAGTGTATAAAGTCGTCATATAATATAACGTGTAATAATTAAGAAAAAATACTTTTTTGCTATTTAAAACAAATTACATTTGCTTTTAAATTCCAGCTAATTTCAGTATATCGCAAATACAAGAAAAAGAATGAAAAGCGGGCGGACAATCTTAATTACTTCTTCAGCAACCTCGGCATGTTGGGTCAGATCTTCCTGTATCTGATCCCAGGGTTTCTGTTCTTCATCTTCCTTCCCGCTTGCATCTTCGTCGTCTTCGAGGGCTGGGACTACGTAGCGTCTATTTACTACGCCTTTGTTACGCTTACTACCATTGGATTTGGTGATCTTGTTGCAGGTACGAATATGACATAGGTATATCATTTATTTTGTGAATTTCATTCAAGTCAAAGCTCGACAGACTAGGGTTATGGTAAATTATCAACAAAATCAATTAATTTTGGTGTTAATATAAAATAAATTACTACGGTGTGATAATTCATGGCTAACACCATGGTTTAGACAACTGTTTAAGCAGTTTGTTATAATTTCATCGACTAATGGAAGCCTCAAACCTCAGAACTTCCGTTGTTTCGGTCTGGCCACATATTCCGTCAACGTCATGAAACATCATCTTATCATGTTGAACAGAAAACAGTGCCTTATGTAGTACACCGTCAATTTACCAGCCATTCAAAATAAGAAAGTTTATTGTATGTGTACCTACCTAATATCTAAGTGTTATTCATAAATATGTTGTCTTTCTCTGTTTTACAGGAACCGTAAACAATGGATTCAAATACGGCTATTTCTTCACATATCAGATATTCCTTATAGTCTGGATTACTTTCGGCCTGGGCTACATCGTCATGTTGCTAGGGTTTATCACTAGCGGAATGCGATCCGAGCATGTCCATAGATTGGAACAGAAACTATCGTACCAAATTAAATCAACCCAGAGCAAGATCCTACATGGATTCACCAGAGATTTTGCTATGCTTAGGAAGATTATTAACGAAGCTAATTTATTGAAAGTGAAGGTAATAAACTCTTCCATTGTTAATATTATTGAATTTCCATACCAACAAAAATACATGTTTTTTAAGTTTGCCATTGTTGTTATCACACGTAATCACGAGTTTAAGAACCTTATTTACAAATTATTTTTATTTAGATAAAAATCACTTAAGTGTAAAATTGCTATTTTCAAACTGAAGTGTTTAAAGAAGTTAGTTTCAAATATAAGTTAAGGACGAATATTAATAACATGCTTATCTTTACAGCCTGTCTACGTAGAATACACTCCACAACTCCACAGAAGTACCAGCTGTCCCATTCTCACATTTGATGTAGAGCCAAGATTCCCTATAGTTAAAAGAAGACGAGCCAATTCAGAGAATATTCAATTATCAGCAAAGGATATGCTACGAATTCAATCAGACACTGATTTACTTGGAATAGACAAAGAAAAAACTTTCACAGCATCTGCGATAGTAAAGCCAGCAGAATTACTGGCTAGAGTTGTAAATGTTTTAGGTGGTTTGGAACAAGCCAATAACGATAGAGGAGTTCATATGTTTGATGACAAACACATTCTGGCCAGTGAAAAACCACCACTATTTAGCATTGGTAACGATTTTTATAACACTAGTCCCAAACGAAACAGAGCTGTAAGCGTAGATGTGCCAAACTACAAAAAAGTGTCCGTATCCAGAATGGATCCTGAAAACACGTGGACCAGTGGTGACACCAGTGAAAAATTCAGACGAGATGCAAATATAAGAAGTGGTAAATTATCATTACCTACAGCTGTACCAGAAGATAATCAACCAAAAAGCTTCTTCTCTAGGCTGTTTAAAAAGCCAAGTGCTACTGAAAGCCCTGCTGAATATATTAAAAATACTATGAAAGGCAGGGCAAGTGTCTCTCAAGATAATGGTAATATTACCGAATCAAAACCAAGACGAGGAAGTATATTTCCTTCGTTTGGTTTTGGAGAAAGTCCGAAAAATGAAGTTAATACATACAAAGAAAAGACAAAACGTGGTCGTCACAGCATATTCCCCACGTTTGATTTCTCTGAAGACGAGGATGCTGCTGCAGTTAAGGAATATCAACAGAAAAGTAAAAGACATAGTATATTTCCAACATTTGATTTTAGTGATGGTGAAAATTCTTCTAAAACTCACAATGACAGTATATTT
Organism: Hesperia comma; assembly: GCA_905404135.1. Classification (NCBI taxonomy): domain Eukaryota; kingdom Metazoa; phylum Arthropoda; class Insecta; order Lepidoptera; family Hesperiidae; genus Hesperia; species Hesperia comma. The sequence goes on along the minus strand of FR990029.1, from coordinate 14,648,533 downwards.
CCTAGTTACTACATGAACGACTTTGAGAATAATGAAGCAAGCCGTTACAAAGAGAAAACAAAACGTGGGAGGCATAGCATATTCCCAACATTCGATTTTAGTGACCCAACAAGCAATGAAGACGACGATGATATAATTGACGAAGACGAGGTAAAGAAGTATCAAAATCGAACACGCAAAGGACGTATGAGTCTTTTCCCAACGTTTGGTAGATCAAAGAAAAGCGATGATGAAGCTGTGCCAGAAAGTTCCGATGAATTAGTAGACTATAAAGAAAAGACACGTCGTGGTAGAAAAAGTTTATTCCCTTCATTTGGTAAAGATAGAAAAACAAGCACGCCTGAAGAAATTACAAATGATCTGGAGGCTAGTATTAGACAATACCAAAACCAAACTAAGAGGGGAAGAAGCAGCTTATTTGCTGGTGACATTCAGAACTATAAAAATGCTACTAACAGTGGAAGAAGTAGCCTCTTTGCTGATGAATTAGAGAATTATAAAAATAGGACTCGTCGAGGTCGACGTAGCCTGTTTGATCCTGATGTTAATATATCGAATCTACCAGAATCTGAACAAGTCGAAGTCTTAGAAAATACAAGTGTAGCAGATTTATTACGTGCACTAGCGGTGCTTGAAACAGCTAATACTATTAGCGGTGATTGTAGTAGTGATGATACTCCGGGGTTATTAGACCTCGTTTCAGATCCTACTAACGCATCCAATAGGAGACGTGGATCAATAAGACCTGATTTTAATCTACCTCCAATTCCTCCTAGACCAGATCTAGATGAATCATCTGGTCCTAGACGAAGAAGAGTGTCAGTAAGGGCGGCCGCACCACAGTTTACGCCTACTTTAGCGACCGTCGTAGCAGGTGCTGAGTTACAAATTACAGCTTCTGCTGCGAGAGAGAACCGAATGACGATGTTGTCACAGCCACCTCCGCCGTATTCTGAAACTGTTAGTGAGGATGAGCCCCAGCCTAGAGTAAGAAGATATTCTCCGGCTGCTACTAATCCTAATATTACTAGTACTGGTCCAGTGCCTAGACTGTTCTCAAGAATGCGGAAAGAAAGCGCATCTAGTAACGAAGGTGGTTCTCGCCGTGGCAGCTTAACCGATATCGTGATTGATAGTAAAGATAAGACGTAAAATGTACTGCCTGTTAACTTTATAGTACAATTATTAGGCTAAGTATTTAATGTATATAAAAGCTTAATTTTATTTAATTCTATAACTACATTAAGATATCGAATAAAAAATCAAAAATAAGTTTAGTGTTTCTGTCTATATCCTGATTGAAGTTATATTTTCTATGCATGAGGCTAAGATAGGCTTGCTGGCTTGACGATAGTCTTTTAAATATGTGTATAATTATTAGGGCGAATATTAATTTAAACACGAAAAATATGTGATATGTTTTAATTAGTACCTCCTGATCATTTTTGTCTTACGTACTCATACCTTATATTAAAATCATAATTAGCTATTATTTACACTAATATAGTGTACTTAAAATATACAATAAATAATAGGTAATTTGAATGTAAGTAATTTGCAATTACGAATACAATCTTTAAAAACCGTACCTTAAGAAATCCTTTTCAATATTAAGAATAGTGAATAAATGCGAAAAAAAAGAAAATGTATTTTGTAATTGCATCACCTAATAATGAATTATTAACAATTATTTCATTAACATTTAACAAGGTGCTCGTCATATTTGGTGACCTAAATAATGATGACCTATTATACATATTTATTTGTTTAGTCAAATTTAATAAATATAAAGGAACTTTACTATAGGCAAGTAATACATTACAGATATCAGATACATATAACTATTTTATTTATAAAACTTCTATTGTATTCCTTTTATTTCTTTAAATCTACCAAAACCCGATACAAAAAACGGTTAAATACAAACAGTAATTAGCAGCCTAAATATAAAAGGTACAAGTGATACGTCAATTTCATCATCATTATCATCATTAGAATACGTCACCAGTCAATAATTAAAATGTACACATTGTACAGTTTTCGCGAAGGATTCTATCCTAAATTCTAAGTCTGAGTATTGTAACAACTTAGTATTAATACTAAAGTAGTCGCTAAAATGCTTTCCTTATTTACACCGTCGCTATCGACCGATAAATCTATGTCAGATCTGTACAATAAAGTAACATCACTGTGAATAATACGCAATGCACCTTCCAGAGAACCCGCCCTGGATTGGTACACAGTCTTCAAGCTTCAAGTAGCTAAACTATCTCTTCTCACGTTTTTGTCTATACTTAAATTTGAATAGCACTGATCAATATTACCGTTATCGTCTTTGATAAGAGATTCGAATATTGATATTAAATTGTCCAGTCCAATAAGGTAACCGTCTTCGTGGTTACCAACTTTCCACGCAGAGTTGTGGTCAATGTTCAGATCTTCAGGTACTGGAACCGTTTTTGCGAAGTCAATCATCCATATTGAGGCTTTTCTCTTATCGTGGACGAACAACAGAGAACTGCCAATGAGTTCATGCGTTCGGAAGAAGTGAGATTCCATCAATGTTGCTCGGATGTTCTTCAGCCTCTCTAAGTATTTCGGCTGGAAAAAGAAATAAGTATCATTAGTTAAATTACCTCTTTACTTAGTTAGAGACATTATTATATTATAGATTGATGACTTTTATAGATTTACTAGTATTAAAGAACTACACAGATTGCACACAAAGGTCACTTTAAATCTTTACCGAAAAACTCGTAGTTTAGAGATCAGTGTATAACTTGAATCCCGATCTTTACAAACTGTTATAGTTACCATTTCTGCTTAAGAAACTATAGTTATACGTAAGTTACGTTAACAATAAATTTTACTTACCACAACATTAGGAAAGCTATTCGTAAAATCTTTAAAGGCTTCAAGTATTTGCTCTCTAGTCTTAGTTGTCTTGAAATCTTTGGAGCTGGTGCCATCTGCCTTTTTGACGCCGTCTATCCGGAAGCCCAGGGTTGATGTCGAGCTTATGGTTTCTCTCCAGATCATGTACCTTGGCTTGGTGACGCCCTTACTCCGGTGCTCTTCTTCCGTCGGTGCTTTTGGGTCTATCTGAATCATTTTTTCATACATGTCCTGAAATTACAGAATATTACTTATTAGATGCTGAGATACAACACAACACAAACTATTGGAGCTTTGGAATGAGAGTCTCAGATATTTGGAAAATAATTTTGTTATGCTTAAGATATAGGAGATATTGAAACATAACGAATGATATGATGAATATATACGGATCTATCTAAGGCGTTCGATAGAGTGGATCATACCATTCTTAACAAAAAGCTGTCCAATATGGGCATAACCGGAATTCTCTTAAAATGGTTTAATTGCTACGTGTCTAATAGAAAATCTTATGTTGCAGTAAATGGTGCCGTATCTAGTTCCTTTATTAGTTCATCTGGCCTTCCGCAAGGGTCCCATCTCGGGCCCATCCTATTCTTAATATTTATAAATGATATTACATCATGTTTTAGTCACTCTGAAGCGTACTTGTTTGCCGATGATTTAAAATTTATAAAACCTATAAGAAACAGTGAAGACCAAAATTTATTGCAAAGTGACATTGATAGATTACAATCTTGGTGCAGAATGAACAAAATGTATCTTAATATTAAAAAGTGTTCTACTGTATCTTTTACACGAAACACAAATGTAATTCCTACTAAATATCATATTAACAAAGAAACATTAAAATCGGTGTCTACTGTAAGGGATTTGGGGGTATTAATGGATACCAGACTAAATTTTCAGGAACATATTACAAATATAATATTGAAGGCATCAAAAGCACTGGGTTTTGTTATTAGGAACACTAAACACTTTAAAAATCCTAATACCAAAATTACTCTATATAATTCAATGGTTAGAAGTACTTTGGAGTATTGTTGTCAGGTCTGGGCACCTTGCTATGAAGTCCACAAAAATAGGATTGAAAGAGTGCAACGCAAGTTTCTCTATATTATGACGAGTAAGGCGAATGAGGGTGAGGGACTCAATTCATATCAGAGACGGCTGACATATTTTAAAATGATAACATTGGAAAAAAGGAGGAAACAACTAGATCTTTTATTCTTACATAAGGTATTAAGCAATAAAATAGACTGTCCAGATCTTTTAAAACTTATTAACATATGTGTTCCAAGCAGAATACCACGTCCCGAAAAATACAAACTGTTTTCTTTACCAATATATCGTACTAATCTGGGTAAAAACTCTCCAGCATCAAGAATGACAAGATCATATAACTATTTACCTACATCTCTTGAAATAGATATTTTTCACGATAAAATATACTCCTTCAAAAGCAAGATCATCAAACATCTCTCTAATAATTTTATGCATGATACTTAGTTGCATGTACCAACTTAGTTTTTACTGTTTTTGTCATTGATCTAATAAAATTATTTTATTTTTATTCTAAAAAATTTTATATACATTTTAATTACCATGTATATTTGAAGATTTTTTCTTTATATATAAAGTTAGTATTCAAATGTTTTTAAAATTATGTATCCTAGGTACAGGTTTTTTTCCTAAATAATTAATTAAGTATTTTTTGATCCGTTAGTATTCTTACTCCGATGATTTTATTATTACTATGTGGTTCTGAGCAAATTCTACTTTTTTTTTGGTTATATAAAAAAAATATGTATTTGAATTTGTTGTAATGAATTAATTGAAGTCTATTATTTGATTTTGTTATTTTGAATTAAGTATAGATGATCTTATTATTATTATATGGGTCTGAGCAAATTCTACTTTTTTTGGTATATGAAAGAAAAAATGTATTTGAATTTGTTGAAATGAATTAATTGAATTTTATTATTTGATTTTGTTAATTTGAATTAAGTTTATAGATGATATTATTATGTGGTTATGAGCAGTTCAAATTTTTTTGTTATATATAAAAAAAATGTGTCTGAATTTGCTGCATATAAGGAATTAATTGAATTTATATTTGCATGCACTTTTTTCTACAATAGTTTTATTTTTTAGACTGGTTTTGTTATTTATTGAGTATAAAATATTTATTTTTGTTGATTTGAATTTAATGAATTGAATGAATATTATCAGATTATCGCGTAAGCCGTGGCTGCCTATAAGAGGAAAGGCACATCAACGAGGTTACTATGGTTGAGAATTGTAATATAATTTGTATGTGTACTTTCTGTTGGCATTCCAAATAAATAAATAAATAAATAAAATGACGATCATTAAAGGCTGTATCAGCTTTTACACTTTGCTAAATGTTGTTTAGGGCAACAGTCTAAAATGTACATTAGAAACAATGACCTTTGCCTTCTTAATCTTTGATATTATGAACCTAAAAATATTTGATAAAGAAACTGATGTACAGCTCCATGGTAGAGCTGTAAGTCCGGCAGACTAGCACCTTCTTACTTAATTTAGCCTAACGACTTGTCGCATTCCAGCTGGCATCTTGAGAGCCAGTATTTTTTCTTTGCTGTTTCTTCCTTCTCGGCTAGCAAAGCATCAGTGATTTGGTTTACTGATTAACGATGATTAACGATGGAGAATATGGAGATACTTAGGCAACGCTTATGCAACGCGCCATGTAGACTGAGCTATACAATCAGGTGATTCGACTGCTCATTTGTCAGCACTAACACGAACAATCTTTAGAAACCCAATAATAAGCTAAACTTACTTTTCTTAATTTGGTATTCTCTTTCGCTTTAGCCAGCTCCTCTTCCAAGTAGGTCCTGACTCCGATCTTGCAGTCCATGACGCACGGGCAATCGTAATCGCTCAGAAGGTCTTGAAGTTGGAGATACACTGTGATTGTGCTTGGTTAAGAATATTATCAGTTAAGTAACATAAACGTACAGATTTATCTTCCTTAAAAACCGAAAACGTTAGAGATTTCTAGCTTATTTAGGTGCTATTAGTTAAAGGTAGTAGTAAAATTATTTATTGATGAAAATAAAAAAGCGAACCTCTATTTATGAGACATGCAAAATTTTATCTTGTGATATTATGATCTTTAGTGTTTATTTTTTTCAAAACAAATTCGCAATCATTTATTCACATAAATATTGAGTTACTACTCTTAAGTGTAACTACTTATTTATACTACTAATATTGTGATACCTATGACGCTTATAAATTATTAATATTGACGGTTTCGATTAAGATTATTATGTACCTATATACGATATAAGTTTTTTTTATTAAAAAGGATACATTCTCCATCTTCACAAGTGACTTTTCCCTTGTACTCGGGAACGAATGGCCGGAGGATATCTTTCATCAGCACCTGAAACAATAATGATAATTAATTATACCGGCTAATAATAAACGAACAGTTAAGTTATCTGATTGAAAATCGGTTGCCGTAGACTTTAATAACACTAAAGGCATCACAGGCAAGTGAATTCATTTCTTGAATTCCACATAAATCCCAGCTTTTCGCTACTTTGATTAGGGTACATTACAGTAAATGTATGTACAAATGAAATTGAAATGTGAGCATACTTATCGATATCGATTCGATGAATTTAGACAATAACATAATGACAAACATAATTTCGAGTATAGATATGTACTGCCACATAAATTGTCCGAAGCGAAGCAACGGGGGTTACTTGTACATAATCTAGGTATTTACATAAAAACCGTTAGCAGATACGTAATATCGTGAGGTCCATATCACGAAAAAAAGTAGAACCACGATGACTAAAGTTCAAATTAAATTTTCCATTAGTTGATAACATAATCAGCCATTCCTAATTCCCCTAAAGTATTTACGATGCTAATTACGCCGCCAAAGGCGTGTAATTAGTACGTACCTCATTATTAAAAAAAACCGTTCAAGTTAGATTCAGACTCTCGCACAAGTCGGGTTCCGTAACACGTAGCGAGTAAATAAATAACAGGATAAAATGTAGAAAAATCCATTTTTAGACCCGTTCTACCTTTTTTATGTATTATTTGTGTCTACCTTACATTCTTATATAATTTACCTACCTACGATACCTAGGTACGTTTCTTTGATAGACAGACAGCGGAAATACCTAAATAGATATTAATAGAGTTCCGTTTGACGGAACTCTAAAAAGTATCTTATCCTTAATTGGTTAATTGCAGAGAACATTGGTCTCATTGCATTATATGGCTTCAGGGCTTAGAAACGATGGGTGACGCATTACCGAAATGTGCTGATGCTAAATGACGTCAAACGATGATAAAATTGTGAAATGTTTCTAGGAACGACATGTGGCATGTGGCACGTAATGACGAATTGTCATTGTTACCTAAATGATAGACAGGGAAATTTGATCCATAATTCGTTATCAAACACGTACTATTTTGTGACGAGAATTTTATGGAGATAGGTGCCTTTATTACATTTTTTTCCAATATTAGACATTAGACATAAAGAATGTTTGAAAGATTTGTTTTCGTGTTAGTGGTCGTATTGCGAACAAACGCTCCAGGTTCGGTTCCCATTCCCAGGTATTTTATTGACAGTTAATTCCGTGATTTCGGAACATGATTGCTATAGTAAGTTCAGTCCTTGCCAAGATCAACTTATATTGCATAGAAATTTATATTATGAATTTTTGGTCGCCAATAATTAAAATGAGATATTATAAAATAAATATAATAGTAAATGATATTGCTACAAAATATTTTGAAAATTAAGTCATAAACATCTAGAGCTTTTTTGAAATCAATAAAAGTAAATTAACTTTTGAACTGATAAATAAAATCACAATGCTAAGTTATTTTATGACAAAAAACATGCATTGCCCAATTTGCCCATTAACAGTAAGAATTTTTTGTTTCCTCAGCTCTGACGTTCGCTCTTTAAACATTTTTATTAAAAAACTGCCAGCTATTACGTTATTGAAACTAAATTAAAATAAATCATTAATTTCAAATATAATTAATATGATAGATATTGTATATAATAAATATATTCATGTATAAAACCTAACCAATTATAATTAAATACGTCATAGTATTATTCTAGATGCAATATCTGTGCTGTCCTGAAATAATGTACAGTGTCAATAACACATTAATACTTAATTAATAATTAATACTTAATGTATTTTTTAAAGGTAAATGGGCATTTTGTTCGGACCGGTGACCCACGTGCGTTCAGTAATGAAACTAGTCAGACTTTGTAAAGGACCATGACTTAGTCATATTATTAGATCATGATGACTACCCTATGAAATGAGTCGCATTGCTCAAAAGCATGGGAAAGCTATGTATTTTATTAGCAAAGGAAGATTTGCTTTTAATTTGTATAAAATGTTGATAATGAATGTTGTTTTTAGTTCAATTAGAAGTAAAACACTTTTTATTCAACAGATTTTTAAACGACTTCAAAAAAAGGAGGAGGTTCTCAATTCGTCTGTAGGTACATACATAAGAAGAAAAAAAACATATTTTTTTCTTTATAAAATTCTCTTACTCTATAAACTCTACGTCTCCTGTACCTAGTAGTCGGTTTATTATATACTTATTGAATATAATATATTCAGTACCGGTAGTACTACCTATATCTCTAGTACTAGCAGTAATAAGTATGTATACCTATTAGCGCTGCCTAGTAAATTCCAAAGCCGAAGCTACGTCAGTTAAACTGACGCGAAACTTTAAATTAACCGAAAAAACCCATTTGCATAAATTCTGCGGTTTAGTTACAAGCTGAGGAAATAACGTTTTAATTCTGACATCCTGTAAACCCCCATAGTTGCATATAATATAATATGACCCATAGTTGTATTTTAAGCTGAAAATATCATGCTTTCGGAAACTATTAAATGAAAAAGAAGAGAAAATAAAGGAGGACTCTGGTAAATGGTTATTTATTCTGAATCTTAGTTCACATCATTCAGGTTATTATTGTATAGCCGAGAATATTTTTATTATGTTTCTATATTATAATCATTATCTGATAGTATAATCTGCTACATTCTACAAATCCTACTGTTATAATAAAACGCTGTTAAGTAGAATGACGTCTGCTACATTTTTAATACATAATATTTTTTAGTTATATATTGAAGTTGTTGAGAAATCATTATAATAACGTTATTTTTTATTTTTAATGAGACGTTAAAAAGTTGAAATATAATTAACCGCCATGTCGTAATACAGGATAATTATTATGTTTATGTTGAAGGTTGATTGGAGTTTTAATGTCAAATTAATTATCTCATTACATGAATGGCATTTAGGGAAAAATTTCTCGTTTCCAATTCTAATTTAATTGTACAGGAAAAGTGTGAATGACTTATAACTTTTGGTAACTATCAAAGGATTCTGATTCATTATATTAAATTTGCCCGTTACAAATTGACTGACGTAAAATACGTTTTTTATAATTAAGGTTTCATATCGCGTGTTTGCAATACCTACTTATCATTGTTTGTTACTAAACATATAAAATAAAATTTCGATTAAATGTATTGCAGTAGAAATAAGAACAATACTAGCTGTTGCCCGCGGCTCCGCCCGCGTGGAATTCAGTGTGTCACAAAGTTATTCCTGCGTTAATCCCGACCCCACACAAATTAAGACACACTCCACACATCTTAAGAACAGTTGATTTTTTACTACGTTTTAGTCATACCGTACATCATACCGTACAAAAATCCGTTATGTAGATCTTAAGAAAATCGATAAAAAGACTTTAAGATATAAACGTCGGGATTTTTTCATTCCAAACTATTATATTTTTAAACTACATTGGTAGTTTTTCATTCGGGTGCCAAAACATAAAGACCAGCTAAAGCGATTCTGACCCTCGAAAAAGCAACATAAAGTTGATCATGAGAAAAAAAGCCGGTTCGATTCCCGATATATTATGTATAGATATCCCGATATATAGATATTAATGAGCCCGCGACTTCATTCGCTCATGGAAGCTTTTCCCGCGTAAATCTCGATCCCGCGGGAAGTCCGGAACAAAAAGTAGCTTATATAATGCTCCATAACCTCCTCTACCTCCCACTGAAAGTCCCATAAACATCTGAACCCACGACCTCATTCCCGGGTATGAGTTTTTACCGCGTGAATCCTAATCCCGCGGGAATTCAGGGATAAACAGTACCCTATATGTTGCTTCAAAACTTCAATAAAAATTTAAGCCCGCAACTACGCGCAGGAGTTTATTCCGCGTAACTCCAGATCCCGCGGGATTTCCGGGAAGACAGACTTGTTAGTTTTATATTAATGTTTGTTTAGAAGCTATTTATACCCCATACGCGAAGAAGGTTTTCCCGCGTAAATTCCGATCCCGCGGGATTTCTGGGATAAAAAATATCCTATATGTTAATCTAAGTTGCCCTCTATGTGTGTGCCAAATTTCATGAAAATCGGTTCAGTAGTTTTTGCGTGAAGGAGTAACAAACAAACAAATACACAAACTTTCACATTTATAATATTAATAGGATTATTTACAATAGAATCCTAAATAACAGCCGTAAAAAGAATCAATAAAACCAAGAAATATATCTAATGTATTCAAAATTGACGTATTCGTCCCGAAACGGAATGGTTTGCCTTTGTAGCTTCAACAATGAATATGGCTGTCCTAACGATCTCACCATGACGTTTGTCTAGCTAATAATGGTGGACGTAACATAAGTAACTTATTACAATTACAACATAAGTAATAATATCTTAAATGAAGTAGGCTTGGAACAATGACGTAGAAGAGAACAAGATGCATAGATGCCTTACATCACACACACAAGAAAAGGAGCAATTGCCAGTGCGATTTTTTTCTTTGCGAAAAAACGTTTGCCATAAAATTGTGCTATCTCAATTTGGCTCACCAGAGACCTCTTTTACATCTATGGCTTGAATCAAACACTATTCCTTAAAAAAAGAAGTCATAAATAACAAAAATCTAATTTTCACACTGCATAATAAAACATTTTTTTGATAATCCAAACCAGTTCTAAATGGAGAGAGACCCATAAACATGCATCAGCAACAGGGTTTTATCATTATCATCCTCTTATGTATTAAACAAATATATGACCATAATTATCTAACCCTACTAATGATCAGCAACGCCTATTCGGTGAGAATTGAGCATAACGTTTGAGATAACCCACGTCATAGGACAGTGTATTTCTCAGTCAATGACGCGCAGTGATTTGTAATAATGATTAATGAGATAGCGATATTGGAGGATAAAGTGGGCATTTATTGGCTAAATTGGTTACTGGTTTTCACTTAATCAAATATAAATCGAGGCCAGAGGATACGCTGGTTAGTAACTACCGAATTTCAATAGCTGTTATCTTTATTTGACATACATACTTTTATCGGACTGCCCGTCACCGAGCAATGAATAATAACTTTAATTATTTAATTTGAGTACCTATTACTTTCCGGGACTTCTAAGAAAAAATAAATAATAAAAAGCAACGAATAAATGATATTATCGTTATAGGAATGCTACGCTATATTGCACTGTGGGATAGTTATGTTTTTAGATGTCACTACCTGAATTTAATTAATGATTTAAGGAGCTCTAATCGATCAAGAGAGAATTTATAAAAATTGAGATTGATACATGTGACGTCACAAAGATATGACCACGCCCCCGATCACGCGGTGTCACACCTTACTGGCCCCCTTCCTCCATCTTAACTTATGACGTAATTATGACGTGTCTAGTTGTGTGTTTCTCAGTCATCATTATTTCAACCCATAACTGTACAGGCCACAACTCATAACACAGGCCAATATTATAGAGAGCTCTCAGATGTGGAACTTTCCTCCCGATGTTTTCCTAGCAAATGATAATAAAATCTAATTACACACATAATTTTGAAAATTAGTGGTGCATGCATGAGTTTGAACCCGAGAACAGAATCTTATTAAATCATGGTAGTTACCTGAAAGCACCGCTCTTCTTGTTCACTCAGTTTCTTCAATATAGTCCCCTGGTCCGGACCAGCCTTGAAGTTTCCCTGGTGTCCGGCTAGCTGGATCCAGGGGTACCGCTGTTTCTTGTAGGTCTGGAAGAACGGCGTCCACTGCACGATGTTGCGTATCTTACGCCATCTCTCTGATTGCTGGAAAGAGAAGAGGATCTTCATCAGTAAACATGATAAACAAAATAACGAAGGTGTTTAAACAAATTACTGTAAAGGTTATACTTGTACAAAATTAATTTATGTTAATTTTTTGTTTTTTTTTTCGGACATAACAAAAAACAGTCAGTTTTGCTGTTTTAAACCTTAATTATAATTTTATGTTGATTGTGTCGTAGTTACATAATTAAGGCAAATAACCTTTAGTAAAGGATAGATTTTATAAATATTATTCCCAAGAATTTACTTATTTTTATGTGAATAGCCGACAAACTAGTAGACGACTCCTAATGGTAAGTGGTCACTGACGTAAAGTCTACTTGCCCAGATGATGCCCCCTTTTGGGGCCAAAAACGTGTTGGTGTTGGTACGTATGTTGGCGTATACATTCTTTGTTCATTGCATGCTCCTATGTGGGAAGGAGGTGCCACTTGCATGAAAGTATACACCAATACCATAATTCAATTAACTAAGTAGCAAATATGCAAAAAGCAGTCATATATCTTTAATATACCGACTATCTATTCCAATAATCCATTGTATGCTATTCAGCTCGGACGATTGAATATAATTGCCAAAACGAGAAACAAGTTAGAAACTTGTCAATCAAGGTCAAGGTAACTGACCGTGAGCAACTGGTTCGCTGAAAATACTTTCGATGTGTACAACCAAACTGCCCACTTTGGCAACGACCTATACCCAGTGGGCATTGCTCGTATCTGCAGTCCCGGGTTCAATACCCGGGACACATGTGACCAATAAATGGTTTGTTGACCAATGATGACCAATTTGTATGAGCAATAAATGGTATTTATTGGTATACTTATAATAATGTGTTATTTGTGACGTCCATGCCACCTACGAATCAGAGAATCCTGGTACGTCGGTATGAGTGTGTATTATAGTAGGCATATTTTTTCATAAATAGTTACTGAGTGACTGACTGACAGACACGCGAAGCCGTGGGGGGAGGGGGGAAGCTAGTAACTAATTAAGAATAATTAAATTTAAATCTAATCATATTATTTAAATTCCAACAAATCAACTAAAAAGTTAATATTCTTGCATAAAACGCTTCCAAACACTCCATTAAATAAAATAAGGCATCAACTTCAATTACTGCTGTGAATAGGTTCTTATTTTCATTTCAATATTTAAATATTAATATTTATAATTTCACAGTGACCCACCTCTTTTCTATTGTAGACGTAAGCGCAGTAAACAACATCCATAAAGTCTTTGATATTAAAACATATATCACCGGAAATCATCTTGACTGATAACAATATCAACACAAGAATAACACTATCAACATGTAACAACACTATTATTCACCAATAACAATTAACACTTATAACAGCACTGTTATTAACACTTGCTAATGACTGAAATTTAAATTTGGAAGTGTTCTGTTAGTCAAAGCATATGACATACTGAGGTACGAATTCATAAGACCGCAAATATAAACCGCATTTGCCCGTACTGAGTCAGTGTGGGCAAGCGCGACTAGGCTATGACGTCAATAATATTTAACGTATTATATTCCTTATAAAATCGTAAACGCAGGGAGCACGTAATGGAATTCTTTGAAATTCCTTGCAAAACTTAAATGGGCATCGAATAGAACTGGTATTACGAGTAAAAGTGCCGATATCATTAATGACGAATGTTGGCAATTAATCCACTTATACAGTAACGTAAATATTTCATTCACTAACGGTTTTTTTGGTACCAACGTAAGTATAGGGTCTTTCAACGAGAACTTTGTTTTTCAATTGCAACAAACACCGACAACAGATAGTTTTGGCATGAGACCGCTATTAAGAATCACATTCTTTTAACTCGTCAAGCACATTTTGTATCGAGCCTGTCGACTCAAATTTCGGTCTCCGAAGGACCATTATGTTGTCCGAAAATATCACGAATTTTACAAAATGTAACTCTATCAGAATTACTCATTTTCATAGTGGATTTTGATTATTTTAATGGGAATTTCGAGCGAAATTTAATTCACTGTAACAATTGTCAATGCATCTACTAAGAATACGTCGAAAAACTACTATCATAATATCATATCACATCAGTCATTTAATAACAGAACCAACTACTAAGTTCTTCGATTTGAATTTTACAAATTTCTGCGAAACCTTTTTTCATAGGACCTATCAATTACTTAGTCATCATCAAAACCCATAAATATACTATTACTGAGCTACGGAATTCTCTTGAACTGAGAGACAAAAAGTAAATTGTAGTAAGTTGCAATAAACCAAGTAGGTACTTAATAGAAAAATGAGGGTTGGTAATTTTTCTAAGTATTACTTTAACGTAAATTGACTAAATTCTGTTTGGTAGCTTTTCAAACATTTAAGAAAATAATATTTTGGTACGCTTATCTCACACTAAATTGCCCAATAGCAAAATGCTATTAAACGACAAGCATAAAAAAGATCTCTCGTGTTTTGGTACCCCCATAATTTAAATATCTGACAGTCTGACAGACAGATAAATTTCAATTTTACTGTATCTAACATACGTAATCGGTTTCTCCAAGACCACTAACCATTTCGATGAAAATTGCACGTTGGGGTTTTTGAGGTCAAGGAATCAATTATCAAGGTTTCATCTACAGAAAGATATATATGTGGTTAATTGATTGGCACACTGAACGAAGATAAAATCTCCGTCTAGTCCAATTCTAATAAAGATAGAGAGCAGCCACCAGAATTCGCAACTTTAGAAGTTTTCTTACTCTTACTATAACTTACTCTTCATTATACACTCTAAAAGGGAAAAGTGATCCTGCATATCTATAGCACTTTCGAACATATGTAAGTACATACTAGTAGCTATAATACATAAAAAAATAATTATACCGAGTTGTCACCATAACCAGCAATGTAGATTATGCTCTGAGTCCTTGTTAGAGGAGATCCGAGTCATGAACACTTTTAGGTTTGTAAAGAGAGAGACACACAGCCTACGCTAATACTACACGAGTCATAGTCGACCAAACAATGGCCAATTTGGTCTGAGTGGCCAATTATTTTTGCCATAATCTGAATTCTATTAGGATAAGAATTTTATCTACCGATTCTGTTGATGATATGTTAATTTAAAGATTAGCAAATAAACAAATTGCCTGTACATATGGAACGGACTTAGTTCTAACCGCATAATAGCCGCGATTTGCATACCACACACCTTCAATGATGGTCAATCAAATAAGTTTTAAAGGCACGAGCTTAATAATTTTATCATTTTTTATTTTGCATAAAAATTTTGTCATGTACTCGACGCAAATATTTTGTAACAATGTGCGAATTTTTCTACAGATATTTTTAAAGCTTTCCCAAACTATATCCATCCACATTCCTAAAGTTATTTGTCTAGCAACAATATTGGAATAGGACTCAATCCACTCATAGCCCCTTAATAGCCCACAAGACACAAGTCTCCTTACAACTGAGGAGGCTTGGAGGAACACTCCATCACGCTGCTATGGCGGGTTGGTAGTCGAAAGTTTTTGTGGCGCCACGAAGGCGTCCAATCTATCATTTACCATCCGGGACCAACTACTTTATGTGTCCTCCGACACAGAAAAGCTCAGATTATTAGGTAATAACATCCGTTGGCCTACCCGTGTTAGTGGTAAAATTATATCTACTATCTTATTAATTAAAATACGAGGTCATTTATAATAATATTTCTTGCCTATTACAATGACGTACTAGATCGCTAATAGTGTTAACACAAGATCAATAACGATCATGCGTCTATTGCTTGCACAAGTTTCCTAACCGAGTAGTTATGAACAGTTAAGCATACGATTTTGATAATTAAGGTAGCAAACGAGCATGCAGCACCACCCTTCCGTTGCCGCCCATGGCAATTATGACTGACTTAGAACAAGACCCAATTTAGGTACTAGGGTGGTTAGTCTAGTTAGTAGATGGTGTTAGAATATTAGTTGGTTAGTTTGTTAATAAGTGTGAGGACAGGGACTGTTAGTGATAGTTAGTGCTGTTAGTTAATATTAGTAATTTTCCAGTTAGTAATGATTAGTATGAGTCTTGTTTCAATTCGGTCACAGATGCGTTGCTACCCCTGAGGTCTGAGATGGTCGCCTCTAAAAAAGTGCTATGATACAAGATATTTCCATAAATAAATAAACGCTGACACGGTCATTCTCTGTATTGCGACACACGCGAGTAATATGGACAATAAAAACTCACATCACCACCAATCATAATCAGCTCGGACGGGAATCGAACCCAGGACAGGACAGAATTAAGCCGGGCCTAATTAGAATACGTATAAAGGACTTTTTATGGTTATTTTGTAAGGGTAAGGGAGTAATTACTTCTTTACAAAATTTTGGCCCCATTGGTCATTACGAATACACCAAACAGAAAATAAAATATCGTATCCGTTGGTATCCGTCTATCCGTTATTCCTTAACTTCAGAATGAGTCATCTTTGGTCAGATCTTCTAAATCGGAGCATGGGATTCAGGTAAATCGATCTAAAATGTACATATGTTATTCCGTTTACGTCCGGAACGGAAAACCTATATGTTGTCGGCCGATTCATAATCGGCCAGATCATGAAACGCTTCGGCATTTGCCGTTATAACAATTTTTTGACGGGCGTTAAACCTTTAAAATATAGTGATAAATATTAAACTTTAATACGTTATAGGCACAAAAAAGGTTGTGTCTGTCTTTCTGTTTGTCCGGGATTATCTCTGGAACGGCTGTAGGTATAGATTTTAATGTTACTATTACTGAAAGATAGAGGTTGTAGAGCAACATAAGCAAAGTTTTATCCCGGAACTCCCGTCTCCAATAGAAAAGCAGAACTCTAACGTAACTTTACGTTATGCTATACGTTATAATGCTTCTGTCATAGCGGGACCTAACGCACAGACCTATTTAAAAAGTCGCCCTTTTCCCCCATCACTTCTTCTTTTATTCGAGTACCTATACTATAGTATAACAGTAAAACAGAAGAGAGAAAAACAAAATAAACGTAGTAAGTATTTTACGAAATGCCCAATGTCTAGCTGGCATCACTTGACCAACGACAATGATTATACACAACTATTTAGTGTGTCACAGTCACAGTTTCTTCGGATGAAATTTGTGACTCACCGACCATTTGTTTTATATGAATCATTTAAAATCTCTTTAGCGCCATTGTAAATTAAACATTACTCGTACTCTAACAACATATTACGTGCATTGTAATGTCATCTATACCTACACCTTTTATGATTTCCCTACGTATGTATCTGCAGTAGCAGTGCAGTGTAGCACTTATCTTAATTTACATTCTGTACCTATTAGTAACCAATGAGTATATTATAATTTTATGCATAAACATACCACGCATACATATATAAATAAATTATTATAATAAAAATTACCATTATTACTTTACTCTTACAAATACAAAACATCTTTAATAAAGCCGGAGGTTAAGGTCTCTCTGGGTAAGTAAGCAGATTTCAGTTTCATGCATAGTCGATAATAGAGAACAAAGGCTTTCCTTCAAAATAGGTGATAATCAACTTTATGTGCACTTTTGACTTTGAGATATAAAAAGAGTGATGTTGAAACCTCGCGGTCAAGGTTACTCAAACTTCTAGATTTATGAACCTCTTTTAACAGAATTCAAAAAGGTTCCCCATTTAACAGTATGTATTATTTTGTATGGGTTTAACCTCATAAGTTGAACTGGCTGAACCGATTTTGATAATTTTTTTAAATTACTGAACGCAAAAAGCTAAAATTTGGCATGCATGGTGCTTCGGAGTATAGGGTACCACTAAGAAAGGATTTTTGAAAATTTCCCCTCTAACGGGATAAATGAGGGTATAATATAAACTGAAACACAAATTACACGCGGGCGAAGCCTCGAGGGGATAGCTAGTTCATTAAGTATAAGACGGTGAGGTCACGTGAAGTTGAGTGACAACAGACAGTTAAAATTGCTTGATTAAAATATTTCCATTGTTTTACTTATTTATAATCATATAAAGAATTTATTACTTATATCATTCTAAATATATTCAAGTATCTCTTACGCGCGTCACGGCTTTTTATAGGCAGGGCGAAGTCATTATCTTGTACACTGTTTTTATTTTTTGCACATTAAAGTTTGATAAGCCCATTTTGTATTCATATTATGCGCATGCATTAATGTTTATCTACATACAGAAGACTTATGTGCATGTCTGTCATTGTTGCGTACGTCAATTCGGACAGCATGATTGACCGTAATCATTCGGATACGAATTATATTTTTTGTGGATATAACAATTGTGACCGAACAAAACACCCGACCCGAATAGTGCAATGGTTAACACGCCGTTTCGCTGTTCCGAGGGTGTTCGATTTCCAGCGAGGGAGAAATTTTAACTATGGGGGTTATATTTCTGTTCTCGGTCTGGGCCTGTATTCTTGTCTTTTGTGTTGTCCATGGCACCCACGACACAGTGAATCCTAGTGTGGAGCTAAGTGTGTAGCGTTTTAAAAAAAAAGTACTTCGGAGCTAAGATGGTGAGTCCAGTAAGCAGAATGTATCATAACATAACTGACGTTAGTGAGTCCGTCCATTATTGAGTATGAGAACTGGGAAAAGGACTCAGTTCTATTAGTTGTTAATAAGGAGTGAGTACTAAAATAACTGCCCCTCAAAAGGTGTAACCATAGCTGCATCTATATCTCAGTCTCCGAGAATATGGAATTGCTACTCCTCGCTTAAATAACTAACTTAAAAAAACGTCTTTAAAATAGATAAGTAAATATAACTCACAAACTACTCGTCAGATTTCACTCAAATTTTTACGTAACTAGACGTGAAGCACTGCTTTTCAATACAAAAATACATGGTAAAATCGGTTCACACACACACACACACACACCTCTTTTTTGGAAGTTAATTAAAACAAATTCATTATCTGTGATCTGTACACAAAGAATACCCCTACCCCTTGTCCCTTGTAAACTAACCATCAGCGGTAGAGCATACCTACCGCATACATCTGAATACGCCCATAAAGTACAAGAGCTGGTAAGTACAGGGCGCAACTTGTTTTCAAAGTGTGTATGTTATTTAAGTAGCAGCGTGAAGTCAGCGTCATCAGTTCTGACGCATGTAAACGGGTTTGTAATCATCGAACGGAACAGCGAATAACTGCATTAATGTAACGATAATGATAATGACTTGATAGTACGTGGCTGTATGACATGTTAATGTTTGTAATATTTATGGATTTAAGTCATAATTAGTTGTTTGTTTATTATTTGGTGCCATACTTCAATGGGCATTGTGCTTTTGTGTATCTACTTTGTTATTCTGAATCAAAGCACCACCTTCCGTTGCCGCCCATGACAACTGTGACCGACCCAGAACTAGACTCAATTAGTCTCGTTCTAATTCGGTCACAGATGCGTTGCTACCCCTGAGGACTGAGATGGTCGCCTCTAAAAAAGTGTAACCGGCTCCACACCTTCCTATCCGGAACACAATTGTTCTTAAAACAATTATTACACGGTAGAAATGGTACTAGGTACCGTGGCGGGCGGTGGTACTTCCCCGGGTGAGCTCTAGGCACTACCACCTATAATTGCAATAATCACTATCATTGCAGTCACTATAATTGCAATAATTTATAACTGTCCCGCTGCTTCCTATGGGTTTCTTCTCAGCGTCTTTGTTTCTTTTCTTCATGTTTTTTAAGTTCTTCAAAAGGTTGCCTATTGTTTATGTACGTAATATTATTGGTTTCAATCCATTAAGCCCACAACTGAGTGCGGGTCTCTCTTCATCATTGAGGAGGCCTAGTGCTAATTCTACCACGCTGCTCTAGTGCAGATTGAATTTATATTACGTTAGGTAAGGTTTTATGAATTCAGCTGGATATCCCTTTCAAATTGAAATTGGCTGAAGGTGTGATACTGAGCTCGTTACTTTCTTTCTTGACCGAAAACAGTAATGTTTGTATTACTCGTAATGTCGAACTTCGTCAATGCTAACCACTTACCACTTAAGTTATATCAAGTGGCTATTTAAGTTACTTACTGGCACTTAAGTTATATCAAGTGGCTATTTAAGTTACTTACTGGCACTTAAGTTATATCAAGTGGCTATTTACCAAAGAAAAAGCTCATCACAGTAAGGCAATCGGAATGCCGACGTAACAATGACATCTTTGTATTGTTTACCAATAACACTAACGAAGTTATTATTTACTGAAACACGCATTATTATATAAACACTAATTACCGGATAATAAAAGATAGACGTAGAAATCTTCAATGTCGTAGTTCCCACAGTAATTTAGTATCTGTCATACTAATAGTATGCAATTGTTAGATAATATCTCTCCTATTTATAGAAGGTAACTAGTGTTGTCGTTCTACCACATAATTATGTTATATGAGTAAAATTGCGAGATGTTTACATTAGATAAATTGTAAAGGACGAATAGCATAATGTTAAGGTCTATTTACAGATGTGTTGTACGTGGTGTCTCGTGCGTCATATATGTACTTGACGTGATCATATTTGACCTTATCATAATTTTGAAAAGATTTTTCATATTTTTATATTTACACAGCAGCTCGGTAGGTACGAAACAAAGTTGGTTTCGTGTCTGTTTCTAACGCGTATGCCAGTGATCGCGATCTAGTGCCTGTGCCAGTGCAGAGCCGGAATCCATTGATACTGGCACCAGCTACTGTATTAATGTAAATCGGCCCTAACGGAAAATATTGTAAACTGATTCTATCGTGTATATTATTGTAACAGGTTTTTATTTGTTAATTGAATGTTAATAAGCTCAAAGTCTGTGCAAACATCTTTAAAATGGGTCGAACTATGCCCAAGATATGATTTCTTTAATTCTAATTCGAACTAAATATTCCGTATATTCTAAAAGCTATAAGTATTTCAAAACGGACAATTCCTACGGGTTTGTCGCCATAGTAATTTTTTGTACTCATGAAAAGACCTTTCAAACAACACTAAAGTCATTTTTATTGGACATGGGTACCAAAACGCCCATCCTCCTTTTTTATGGAATTAAGATTTATGTAGCAAAGTATGTTTATTAATGCAACAGATCCTTTAAGTATTAATTTTAGAAATAATATTCTTCATCTCTTTACATATAATAAGCAATATCATTGTTTACATCCATTACAATTCATAGATGTTTCTGTGTTTTCAATAACAAACGCTTTCAACATCCCAATATTACCAATCATGTCTTAATTGGATGTTTCATCTCTAATTACTTACGTCAGTAGCTCACGTATTTCGGAATCGGGTCCTTCCTTTACCATAACGATATGATCGCAAGTTACATCGAAACAGCAAAGTAAACTGATACCGGTACGTGCGTCAATCACACCTTATACCGTACAGCATTAGTATGTCAGCTCCAATGATTTGATTATAGCTACACATGTAATTTGATTGTGACCACTTTGATAATATGGTACGCGTACCCTATTGTGTTGTAGCCCATACACATACTTTTTTTCTATTAGATTTTTCTTTTATTGTGATTGTCAATAACTTTGATAAGTCCTGTAAAATTAAATTCAATAAAATTTTAAAGCGACGTCAAAAGTTGTAAGAGATTTGTGATTTTGAAACAAGCCAACATTTTTATGCGTAACATCTAGAGTAAATCAGAAAATGACGACAGTGTATAATTCAGAAACAACATGTTATTCTTCACCTAACCTCGCATGCGCAGGCGAATCGTGTCGTTAATTTACGTGTTGTGTAGAATCTTAATTGCATCATTTATCACCCATCTGATATGCAAGACAATAGGAATATTAGCAGCGGAAGGTGTAGGAAGCGGTTTATTAGATTAATTTGATAGATTAAACTAATTTGCTGCTGGAGGCTGGAGGCTAATACATGTGCGTAAGCAATTAGAGTAGGCATTTGTGTTGCTAGCTCAGTTTAGTTCGGTTAGGTTCGAACCAGATCAGAGCGGTTCAATCCGGTTGAATCCAGTTTAATTCAGTTAAGTTGCGTTCTATTTAGTTCAGTTCAGTTTGCCTTTTTGATAGGGTTGACGTTTAGATTACAAACTATATAAAAACAGTAAAAAGGCTACTTATTAAATGATTAAACCTCTGCAGCAGAGCGGTCATGATGTTACCTTGTAATTCAGTATGTACCTCAAAATGCTGTTGTAAGAGTTAATTTTAATTTACTTGGGAGACCAGAAGAACAATAGAATATATAATTATGTTGTATAAAAAATTCAATAGTCAAAATTATCAAATACGCTTTTCTTTTAAAGACACAAAGCAAAACAAAACTTATCATTCTCACGAGGGAGACATTCTTCTGACATGGCAAAAACGAGTTTTTGCCATGTCAGAAACTTCTCCAGCGACATCGGCATTGAAGGAATTTGATTAAGTAACTCTATGGGTTTATACTTGTATTGTTAGCCAGGCGCTCTGACTTGAAAGTTAAATGGTACCTAATCTATTTCTTAGCCATCAAAATCATGGTGACAAGTCACCATCAAATGTTGTTTGTCGACTATTTATGAGCCCACAACCAAGGTTACCTAAATGTAGAAAAATATAAATTTCAATGACGCAAAACAATATATTTAAAACTTTGAAACAAATAAACCATTTTATAAATATGTCAAAGTCATAATCTATTATTTATTGAGTTAAAATTGTTAGTAATCAAACGAGTAACAAACAACCTCAACACATCGCAGCATCATTGGTGTTGATTGGATGGAGTCATCATTAATTATTTCCTGTGATACAACTACTATTTGCGGTTATGGATTTTATAAATAATTGCAGAATCCCTGAAATGGTTCTAAGAAAATCTGTGAGGAAACGTAGGTACCTACACGTTAAAGTGTAGTAGGTACAGAATTCATAGAATAAGACGTGTTTCGATTCGATGCGTTATTGGAAAGAGTGCAATAAATTTCCAACGTCAGTATTGATATCTTCAAATGAAGAATGAATAGGCTTTTACTAAGTTAGTGCAATTTACCGTATAAAACTACATCATCGCTCAACATTAGGTGGGATGTGGGATTGTAGTTGTAGTGAAGCGTTAACCTATCATAAAAACCGAGAGAAGACAACACACAGGCTCTGATAATGCATTTTTAATTGACTTCTATTACATTATTGATGTGTTCATTTTTTACCTACGTGTATTCAGACTGATTCAGACATAGACATGTTATACATATTATCCTACTAATATTATAAATGCGAAAGTTTGTAAGGATGTATGTGTGTGTGTGTGTGTGTGTGTGTTTGTTGCTCTTTCACGCAAAAACTACTGAACGGATTTTCATGAAACTTTGCAGTAATATAGCTTAGACATCGGAATAACATAATTTGTTAAAATTTATAGAGATTTTTCAAGGGACTGGTTTCCCGAAGCGAAGCGAGGGCGGATTTACTAGTAGTTAGTACTAATATAAGACATAAAGAATCAAAATGACTGGGTTTTATTTAGATTTTCCACTTGCTAAAGCTTGCCAAAGACACTTGCTTGTGACTGTACCCTTCGTAAACGTTTGGAGTAGTTTGAGAATGGATGTATGGGTTATATATTTTACACTAATTAAGGGACGGAGTATTTTGAGAATGAATTTGATTTGCCTCGGAGTAAAGTGCGAGTCGATTTTTAAATAATTTATTCTTATTTATATTCGAGGAGGAAACTGAGAATTATTTTCGGAGTACTTTGAGAATAAGCCCATATATTAGAGTCCGGACCCGTGCTTCACCTAGGCTCTCCACCTGGGTGAAGCACGGGGACTTATAAGGTCCCGTGCTCCAATCTCCAGTGAACATCAGTAACACAGGTATCACCGCAATGTAAACAAAATAAGAAAGATAAAGAAAGAAAGAACGTTCTGGCTCTCAAGACATTTCAGGTTCTATAAAATTCGTTTCAATTGCGTCCCAGTCCCACACAAATGACAAACTTTCTGTGAGGTACACTGCAGATTGACGGCGATAATTTAAAATGTCCTAAGGGATTGCTTACAAGCTAAATTAAACTTTGAGCACAGGTAATTTAAGATTTGTTTTTAGCGTGGAGTTGAATTCCAATCCTCGGCGACTCAAGTATAGTCGGACATGGATCTTTTGGCGCGTGGGTGACAGAGATAGCGCCTTACGTAAGGCCTTGCGTAAGGCACTGTCTCTGTCATCCACGCGCCAAAAGATCCATGTCCGACTATATATTATGACAGAGACAGTGCCTTACAGATTGCCTTACCTGTAAGGCGCTATCTCTGTCACCCACGAGCCAAAAGATGTTTGTAGGACCTTAAGTTCCTACTTTACAATTTGTCACATTTCATATTATTTCATTTGAATGTCAGTTTAATTATGTGTTTGTTTTGAATCCCATATTATATTTGCAGCGTTTATGTTATGTTGACGTTTAATAAAGTTCAGAAATCCCTTACTCAAATGTTTCAATAATTGCTTCGATATGATTCTGTTTTCTTAGGATTGTTTAATTAGTTTCCTCATAAGTGATGTTTATATCGTCGACATGTTTACGTTACATGTCGGAGAATTGAGACATAATAATCTATTAATAACTAAATAAACCCGTGACAATATCTAAGGGTGCTCATTCACATGCACGCGAATAGTCGAATCGACATTATGTATAGAACGGACATTTTCAAATGATTGTACGAAGTTTTTGAGACGTTCGGGTCAATGGTTAACACGCCGTATCGCTGTTCCGAGGGTCCTGGGTTCGATTCCCAGCGAGGCGGTGATGATGATGATGATGATCAAATGATGAATTTGAATTTCCGTTCTCGTTCTGGGTGTGTGTCCTTGTCTTGTGTGTTGTCCAAGGAACCCACGACACAGGGAATCCTAGTGTGGGGCTTTGAGTGTGTAGCGTTATTTTATTTTATTATCTATTAATAGATATCAAAACAAAGAGCATGGTAACACAAAATACCACCAAAGAGTTCACGTCCAAAAAGGAAGCGGGTGATTCACTATAATTATTAGATATACCTTATAACAACAACTAAGAGAATTGACTATCACTAGCAGTCCCCTATCTTCACGCTTAACCAAGTAATATTCTGACACCATCTGGTAACTTCACTAACCATCCTAGTCCCTAAATTCAATCTTGTTCTAGGTCGCTCGCAGTTGTCATGAGCGGCAGCGGAAGAGTGGTGCTGTGTGCTCGTTTGCTACCTAATATCCATAATAAAAAAACAAATAAATTCGCTTTGCATCTCGCTAATCGCTTTTCACTTTAAGTCAAGCAAGAGATGAAGGCGGTTCCTTTTATGGATTCTGTAATCTTTACCGAGCGAAGAGTTCATTTAATGTTAAGGAGATTAATAGATAGCTAAATTTGCGCATACTTATACCTTATACGCCCACGTATTTTTTGTTTTGTCTTAGAAGTTAATACAGTAGCGTAGTGATCTTCGTTTTAAACTGTTCTATATTTGGAATATTGCCTCATATTTACTATTATGTAATATCATGCGTGTAGTACCTACATACCTTCTCATACCCACCTAACCTACTAAAAGTTAGTTAAAGAGGAGACACAGCCAAAGAAACTCCTCAGCGCCTACAAAATACTTGAGTGGCTGAGAATATAGAATTCCCACTCACTGCTAAACACAAATTTAGCTTATAAGCAAAATTAACTTAAGGCATTTTAAATTCTTACGGTCAATGAACAACAACTTCATTGTAAGAACCTTAGGCCTACTGTCCACGTAAACTTGCTTGCATCTTGCGTAGAAATAATCAAATCTGTGTCCACGGTTCGACACAATAAATATGCAAAATACGCCTGCTTTCATTTGAGGTTGCATGCATTCGTCATTTGACGCGTTCGTGGACAGTAGGCATTAGGTAATCATCACAGGGGCGGTAAGCTGACTTTTGTGTGGGTTGCAATTAAAACAAATTCCATAGCGAAAGCAGTATAATCTGTACAGGTATTTTGTGCTACTTACTATGTTAACAACAACTAAAATTATCACAAAGTAATTTCGTATTACTAACATGGCCGGAACCGACGGCGCACTATTTATTTTCAATCGACCTTGACATTCATTTATTCATCCAAGCTATACCCTTATACTTATACCCTTTCTATTATCTGATATCTCGTGTAACAAAACTTATTATGCAAGAGCAATACAAGTCACAAACACACACACACGCACGATGTCATTATATCAGCTAATTATGGGACAAACGGTCATCCGGCCGAGCCGGCAATTGTAAGTACCTACCAGTTACTTACCTATATAAAATGCTAAATATATTTCCAAATTCTTTGTCTTCGCAGTATAGGCTGAATATAGATTTAGGCTAAATATATGTAGATTTAGGCCCACAGTTGGGTTCGGGACTTCTTTCACACATCATTTTTATAAATTCAAGATGCAAAATTCCTTCCCATTTTTCCTTTTCGGGAGTCCAACGTTCAAACAATTTGAATTATGAAAATATTATATCCGTTACGTAAACTAAAACCTATTTCTTACTTAATAAAAATATTTACAATAATACCTATTATCTAGGAAGGCCATAACAACTTTGGCCGTGACTGCGTAATTTGTGAACTTTATAGGTACTTACTTAATATTTTTACGAAACAGAAAAGATTTATTTCACGTCTAAATAACAACGAAGGCAACATATTATATCCATTAGTTTCTGAATATGCTTTTGTCTAAAATTATTTAACTTGTCCTCAACAATGATAATTTAGTATGCCACTATCAAAAAGTGAGGCTATCAAATTCGATTAATTGTTGCATTCATATTTTTTTTATGGAATTAAGATAGCAAACGAGCATGCAGCACCACCCTTCCGCTGCCGCCCATAAAAACTAATGTCAACAAGTGAAATAAATGTAGGTCACAAGCTCATAAGACTTCCTCAAATTCTTGTATGAACGTAATGCGTTTATCGATAGGTACAATATAATATGTATGGTCAATAGTACACCTACCTTTAATTTTTTATACTATACAGTTATTTTCAATTTTAGATGTTAACTGAAGTTGCTTGGATCTTAAAATGATCTCCTTTTCCTATATCTATCACAATCCTTTCAAGTCTCTCTGACCCAGTTACGCATGTCATTTTTATTTTATTATCCTATTGCACCGTTTCGAAAAGGTAGTAATGGTCTAGTCTAGTAGAATAAATTGCAAAAAAAATCCTTTCTTATCTATGTACGTATCATTTTCGTGTTCAATGTATACATAATTTATCCAAATTAGTAATAGACGACGCAAAATCAATTCATTTAAGATCGATTAGTAGTCAAATGTTCGCGTGTCACATACAACATACTAGGCAAACAGCTTTATTTAAATACTTCGGCCATTAACGATCTATTGATTTCTTAAATAAGCTTAGAAATGCAAAAATATGGGTTGGTTTATGCGTCCTGACAGTGACATGCGGTTAGGTATTTTAATCCTTAATAGTTCTCGTTAAGACATCTCAAATGATTCATCGAATAAATGTTTAAAATGGGTTTGAAATTTAATCGGAATCTTTTTACATGTTAATGAAGTTAAAAATAACCCTCGCATATTAGGTACGTACCGTGGAGTAATGAAAAATGAAACGGAACCAACTAATGCTGTACTCCAATAAAATTTCGTATTTTTTAATGCTACACACTCATACCCCATCACTAGGATTTTCTGGAAGACAAGAACACACACCCAGACCGAGAACAGTTTAAACTCCAACCGGAATCCAACCCAGGAAACTTTACAGCGATACGGCAACTACGTTAATTTTTGCAACGACGAACAATACCCACCTTGGGCTAAATAATTAATAGGTTAATTCAAACAAAGCAGTGCAATCCACTTCGTCTATCAACTGAAATCAGTTTAATCAACTCAATCATACAAATAAATTACTGTCAATCTATGCGGTCAATTACGAAGAACGTCACTAAGCTTCTATGTAGTTCCAGATATTATTTTGATATGTACTCGAATCTTAAATCAGACAACTTGTGAAATCCAAATTTCCAAACCGATTTCTTTCCAAAATAAAGTTGTAAGAAGTTATAAGAATTTTAAAATAAATATTTTAGATAAAGAGACCAGACCAGAGACTATAAAATAAAATGAATACCCTACTTGACCTTCAAAAGAGTAGCCGAGACATCCTCATAATTTATTTAATAGCTTATTAATCAATTTAAGAATATTAGTATGAGACAGGGACTTGAGACAAGAGGTCACATGATACAAATGATTACTTAAATATGATACAAATGAATTTGAATCTCAAATGCGTCATCGCTATTAATACGATGTGGAAGGCTAATGCCAATTGTCTTAAATGATTGAGGGATATTTTTAGTACATTGTTAACATGAGCTGTTCACGGGTTGATCAGCATCCCAACTAATTATCAAACAATCATAACAGAAGCACAGATAGAAGCATATTTATTCTGTAGTTAGTGTCACGAGAAATTAACTGTCAAGCACCTAAAAGTTAGGTAAGAACTCCAATTGATAAACGATATAAAATTATAATATAGAATCAAGTCAAGTCAAACTATTAAAAAGTATTCACGGATTGAAGACACCTGTGTTAAATTCTAAGAAGGGACTGTAACTGCTGTTTTTTATTATTTTATTTAAGCCTTAATTATTTTATTCGTTGCTTTCCGATGTTTGCAAACTTACCGAGACTGTATAATGGATCAGGGACTTCGGTTAATATTACCTGTAAACAAATACAAACAACGTTAGTCAATTCGGTTTAGAAATAAGTGTAAGGTAACAATAAACATTCGTCGATACGATAACAATAAAAATCGTAAGTAACCACATTTAATAATAAAACTAGTAAACCCGGACTCGCTTCGCTTCGGGGAACCAGTCCCTTCAAAAATCTCTATAAATTTTAACAAATTATGTTATTCCGATGTCTAAGCTATATTACTGCAAAGGTTCATGAAAATCCGTTCAGTAGTTTTTGCGTGAAAGAGTAACAAACCCACACACACACACACACACAGACACACACACACACACACACACTCACACACTCACTCACATCCTTACAAACTTTCGCATTTATAATATTAGTAGGAAGTAGGATATTAGTAGGATAGGATGCTACAGATAAGAAATTATATTATAATAAAATGTAAATATAAATATAATGATTACATCTACAATCCCCGAAGATAAACGGTTAAAATCACAAACGGTGAAGGTATGCTGAGGCAATTTCCAGTAGTTGAATAATATTTGTACTATGCAAGGTCATTTTACTGAAACAAAAAAAACGGAACTCTTCACTAAAAAATGCGTTCACAAAAATCAAGGAACATTGAATACAATTATTCAATTACAATTATTTAGTAATTGACGTAATTACAAACGGAAATTACTGACTCGAAAAACACAATAAGCATTGAATTTGAAACCTACTCGAGCGTCCATCCATCCAGTACATAAAAACATTAGCAAAAACACTTCACTACACTTCACTTGCATTGATGATACAATTTACAATGGAATTTTACCTGTGAATTCGCAAATTTACAGTATAAAGACGACTTTGACCTTAGTACCGATGAGTTATCGTGATTCGGTAGCCGATAAAAAACATTCAAAAGATCTGTTTAACAGTAGTGAAAATTACATCATTAAAATTAATAATTATTTATGATCGGTCTGAATTAAATTCTTCTTACGACGGCCGACAAAAAATATATAGCTATTTAGAAGAAATGAATGACGCAATGGTTATTACATTGGACTACTATTCGAAGGGTCTTGGGTACTATCCAATTATCCATCAAAGCGGAAAATTGATTAATGGATTTTTTTTGTTTCTGGTTGGGTGTGTTCTAGTTATGTGTGTTGGCCATAGCCAATAGAGCTAGTAGGTAAAGCATTCGTTAACTATGCTACCTATAATAAAAGTACCTGGTTTATAAAAATATGAAAAAAGGAAATAAATAAAAAGAAGAGGTCTACCGTAAAGAGTAGCTCGTTTGCACATTTTCCAGCAAAATACGATTTGAAAACCTTCAATGAGCTTCTAATAGGTTACATGTAGAGCCACGCGGAGAAATCTACTAATTTCAATGTAGAAAGCTGGTTTAAAAACAATTCACTTAAACACCAGTAGGTACTTATCATCGGTTACAAAACACTGCACATTTCGTTAACAATGTAAGTAGGTGCGATGTTAATTCGGGTCACCAGTGACGTCAATTCCAACTGAACGTTTCACAAAACTGTGTCGGCTCGTATTTGACAATCGTCGTTGTGGACAGAAATAAACGGTTTTCAATTTGTTGTACTGAAGGTTGTAGTGTGTACAACGATGGTACA
Organism: Hesperia comma; assembly: GCA_905404135.1. Lineage (NCBI taxonomy): Eukaryota > Metazoa > Arthropoda > Insecta > Lepidoptera > Hesperiidae > Hesperia > Hesperia comma. Next base: position 14,617,957 of record FR990029.1, on the reverse strand, counting down.
AGCTGGCTACAAACCATTAATGAGCCACTAAGGAGTACGGGTCTCTCTTCATTATTGAAACGGTCTAGAGCATACTCTACCACGCTGCCGCGCTGCTCTAGTACGGATTGGTAGAGGGGTTAGTAGCCAACCCGATATCGGAAGATTTCATGCCGCCCGAAGGCCTCCGATATGGCTTAATCTATCTATCGTTAATAAATGGTACCGTGGGCTATACCTATACGTGCCCTACAAAGCACGGAAACGCTCATGAAATTTTGCCTGTAGCTGCTGACCGCGTACGCAGTTGCTTTACTTTGTCGATCACTTAGGATCGTCGCAAGCCACCTTCCTTAGATTAAATCCTTTAGATTTTATTATTATTATTATTATTTCTTTATTGTACACCAAGAACAGAATATTACATACAGGAAAAAAAAAACAACAGCAGAGTACAAAAGGCGGTCTTATCGCTAACTAGCGATCTCTTCCAGACAACCTTATGGTATGGAAGGAGAGATAGCGTTAAGAAGGTAAAGGTAAGGTGCACGAGAAGTGAATAGTAATTTAATATTAACAAAGATTTTTTACTATTTATTTAAGATTTTTTAACGATTTTTTACTTCATTATAATGTAATTTCTCTACCCTCTCACCCCTGTCCCCATCATATTTCATCATCTTTAAGTTAACTTTGCACGATTATATAATATCCATCCTAACGGATAGTTGGGTACTTTAAAGAAATCCTAGTTTAAATGTTTGTTTTTGGATAGTGATCTTCATGTAAGTTAGATTATCGTATAAACTTATCTCTATCAATATTTACATACCTCATTTATCTCACATAAGTACCAATTACTGTTAGGTCGTACAATCGGTACAATTGAAAATGTATGTACCTACTTCAAAAAGAGTATTAAACTAAAGCTATGGTACTGACAAGCAGTGAATAAAATGTATGTGCATGCATAATACGAAATAATAATGCATCGCACTCGTTTTGGAACGATCTTCCTTAACGAACGATACGGATGGAATCTATGAAATGAAAAGTGTAAAATCTTTCCTTGCATAGTTGCAGCAACGCAAATCTAACAGCTGTACGCAAATCTAGTTTATCTAGTTATTAAATAATATCTAGTAATTGATTCCTAAAAAAACAATTAGGTTTGTACAAAAACAACACTCGAAATGTCGCAGGCAACAATCAGGTAGCAAAATGTATAAATTACAGCGCAAGCGGTGTAATGAACTTTTTATGTCATTTTTAACACTGCGGGTGGCACTATTATGGTTAATAAAGGTAATTTGAGTTTATTCAGTACGGATAAACATACAAACTTACAAATTTTTCCCTTCATTATAGTAGTAGGTATGAATGACAGCTTGTTCCAGATAGATTGTAAACAAATATACATACATATAAACATACGGTTAATATTCAGTGTACATATTACTGTATCGCGCAGTCTAAAAGAAAAATTATCTTAGAGTTATAAATAATTATAAGCTGACCCATACAAACTAACCTACACCCGGCTAAAGTTATCGGCACATTTACAAAAGGACATGCAATTGACATTTCACAAACAGCGAAACGTAAACAAAATGATTTATTTACATTTATTTTATTTATAGAATAATCTCAAGTGTTCTGCGTAATTAAGGGATTGGAAATAATTTCCTGTTGTCTGTGACGTCATCACACAGCTGTCAATACTTCACCATTATATCACTAGTATTATGATTAAATAGTATTGGATTACCAGATATGGAGCGAACGGTGCAGCGGTGTGACGTATTTGATGCATGTTTTTCCATATCATATCACATGAGATTCCCTGTGCGTATGTAACGTAGGTATATGGCAGACATCACTTACATCACTATCACCGACGGTCAAGAACCTTTATCTGTAATGTAAACATTCACTCTGTCTGGGTGTCGAACCCGGACCCTTTGCTATGCTATAGCGAATATCCCACGATCCAAAGTTCATGAATTAGTTTTCGCTGACTTGGAAGTCGAACAAAAAATATATCTGTCATAATGTTTGCCCCCACCGAGTTCGAACCCAGGAACAGGTACTATAAATATCGACGATCTGAGTCGTCAAACAACCACATTCATTTATCCTTAACCGACATTCCTAAAATACGAAAATTTCTATCTTTTTGGTACGTCAAGTTAATTAGCTTATACCGTTAAGAGACTAATTAACTGTTTAGTATTAGAAGCAATTAATATTAGCATCGAGGAATTTACTACAATGACGGTTGTCACAGTTAATTAATTAGTAGTTTAGTAAACAAGACGCGTAGTTATCAGTACAGCCGGATCCTGATAAGAAATGTAACGGACGTCTAGACGGTACTTATTTAACCTCATTACTGGGAATAAAACAAGCGCTACATCGATGAAGTGAGATAAGGGTAGTAAATTATTGATTAGATATGCTTTTAACTGTTTCAAAAGTTCAAGGATTCTGCGTCCAAAAATGGATTGCAAAAAAGAGCCATGGGATTGGAATCTAATTCATGTAATAGATTTTTGTTTTGTAAAGTAAATAACTCTCTAACTCTCACTCTCAGCTTATTCACTATTACTGCAAACAAGTTCCCTTGTGCATTATTAATTCATTTCACCTCAACGGAATTGACTTTTAAATCACACAATAAAATTAAAAGCACATAAAATTTCATTGCAAACTTTAAGTGTAAAAATAACAATTCATTAATAATCATGTCTGCGAACAAATCTTTCGTAAAGCTTTTGAAAAAACGATTTTAAAAAGCCGCGTCCTACATTATTTATACTCTGCGTTCAACATTGCGTATAAATCGATAATTTCCTCCGATTTACAATTATGATCGATTAATTCGATCAGATAAAAATTATCCGGTCACAAATCGTGTTTACAATCGCGTACATTTGTAGGTCGATTGCGGCATTTTGTACCATAAATATTGACATTTATTTCTACGCTACGCCAATTCCGATGTTGTCTGTGGTTTAATCTTAATGATTGATCGTTAATATGTACTTAGAGCTTTATAAAACGCAAGTGGTTCAGAGCTTCCTGTTATAAAGTTGAATGAAATCGTGTGGAATGGCCACTGTGAGTTATAAATTATGATATTATGACCCATTTGCGTTGAAGCAGCGTTGGTATTAAATTAATTCATTTTCATTATCTCATTATTCATTAAAAAATAAATTATTAAATTATTCATTTAATCAAATATACATCCATCATTATTCATCCATCGATCAAATATTTTATCTTAAGCCATATGTAGATACCTACTATACATAGAAACTTGCACAGACCAAACCTAACCTGTCCTTTTGACTCCAATGGAGAATGGAGCCCACATTCTTCAGGTTATCTTTCGACTAGATAAGCATCGAAATATCCCATTTACTAAACGTATGACCTCGTAGCATTATTTTGCGATCATCATCAACCAGGTTCCAATTAAGGTAGCTGTTTCTGCGAGCCATGTCAGTACTCCACGTTAGTCACCAGTCTTATCATTTGGAATTCGGTCGCCGAAATACCGAACGTAGTTCCCTGCACAGAAGCTATACAAGAAGATTAGTTGAAGATTTTTATTTTTATAGAAAACTGTGCGCCAGAGAGCTCAGCGTTTGTTAATTTCAATTATGTGGTGTAAAAGATTAGCATGATGTGCAATGTGAAATTCTGAAAGTAACTAACGTATAGATAGACGGATAATGAGTAATACTTTATCCGTTTAAATATATTTCCTATTAACGTATTATGCGTGATATTTTTTTCGAAAGTTGGAATATAAGTACCTATAGTAGGTACATTCTCAATTATAGTTGTCATTATATTTCAAGCAATTTAAAGAAAACTTTAAAAGATGACATATCTATCTAAATCTTCCTCACGAATCCTTCTAAGTATTGGCGAAATGCACATGTAATTCCGTTCAATAGTTTCGCGAACAGACACACAGGCGTGGCGCGGGAGTTTTTTAATATACTAAATCTATCAGATCTATTGCTACCCATCAACTAAGTTGGTTAGTTATAACGTCATCATTTTGTCATTAGCTGTTTATTCGGCAGCAATAGAAACACTACGAAGTCACAACATACCTTTAGTTCAACTAGTAGCACTAGCATGTTGACCTCATCATAATTACATGCACCGCTAATTGAGAGGCCATTGTCACTGACCAGAACCACTATTAAGCTTAATGGGTTCATAATTATTTTCATCATTGCTGTGACGTCAATCCTGACGTCAATGGGCCAGTCATCGACGATAGGCCCTTAGACCTTCATAGCAAAAGGAATAATTGCGCTAGAATTTAGTTTAACTACAATAGAGTAATTATACCGTGCGTCAAACACGGACCGAGTCAGCGGAGCGAAGAAAACGTACATAGTTCAATGGTATCAGTGGAAGTTTTAAGTAATTTTAAGTAGGTAGGTACATTTTTTGTACGAAATGGTCGACAAACGTGTAAACAATACACCTGATGTAATGGTCAATGTCAGTAACAAATGCCAGTGCCCTGTTTGTTGTTAGCCTAGAAAAAACAAGAAAATAAGTTCAGCACAACAAAAAAACGACTTCAATATCGAAAAATCATAGAATGTTCTCAATTAAATACAGATATATTACAGAGACACTACTGACGAAGCGCTCATAGCCCCAAGGGCTTGTGTCGATCCTACATGATCGATAAGTTAAGCAACTGTGGGCACGGTCGGTAGTTGGATGGTTAACCGCTAGAGGCAAAATTTCTTGCTACCGTGCTTCAAACGGAACGTCCCGGTTATTATCTAACTGCGACCCACTCCTAATCAACTCCAAACCGACACCGAGTATAGAATCGAAATTCAACCGTAATCACCAAAACATAAAGATCATTATAGACTGCTTTCGTTTTAGTTGGTCCGTTGCCGCGTCCTTATAACGTGCGCAGTGTCTAAGACCACCGTGAAATTCGCATTATCTAACATTCGCACGTCTATTGCTAAATAGTCCTCTATACGGGCACCGGCCATACCGTGCTTAAGTACGCTATTATTCAAATCATTTTAATATCTACATATAAAAACATTGAGCGTACAAACAGATACTTGTTTAGTTTTATTAATAGAACTTGAAACACCTACGCACTTTGTACTTCGTAATATGGATAAGGATGGTCTTTGGTATGCGAAGATATTAAATTAAAACCATTACATAGATACGTTTATATCTACAACGCGGTTTAGGGTGTTACCAGACCAATGGATCGATCGTAGATTGTTTAAGTTACTATACTTAATTTACATTTTACGTGTCTTAATTATTTCTGACTAAAATACACAGCTTTGTAACAGACAAACAGTGGAGACGATTAATTAATAGGGTTCCTTTGGCCACGTTCTGGTTCGAAAAGTGTTTGTAAAAACCTACTTCGAAGAAAAAAATAATTTGAATTTGGAATCCTAAAACGATTGTTCATAGCTCGATACAATCAAACAATGTCTATTTGGAATACGAACCCAAAAATGCACATCGTGATAAACATTGCCTATATTCTGTGCTTAGTAATGTCACACTTAGCTGTAAATTAATGTGGTTTTGCCATCTCCTAGATAATTTATTTTCAATACCGAGGTCTCTTGTAATTGCAATTCTTATTGGTTGTTAGGGCCGTTTCTTGCGTAATCACTGAATCAACCGTACAGATACAGAATAGAGCAGGGAAGCCAGGCTTGCTGATACTCGAATAGAAAGAGATGACTGCGATACCAAGTCGAATTAATTTGATTGCATTACTGGACAATCGTTTATCTCTTTCCAACCGTTGATTGTTGCTACTTTATAGAAAGTCATACGGCTAACCTTCTCTAGTGTATTAAACCTCTATAGAATCAACAGAAGGTTGATAGCGTTAGCGTCATACATGGGCTAATCATGATAAGAGCTATTCGACCGAAATTAAGTCAGTCAAAGGGTTAGGTCACACATGTGTTGCTACCCTTGAAGACTAAGATGATCGCCAAAAAAACAAATCCACGCCTTTCTAACCGGACCACAACTGTTGTTAAAACAAATTATTGTGAGTTATGACGACATATCGACCTGCTGATATTTTGATACAAAGTAATCATAAATGTTAAAGAGCACTGTCATCACACGTCAAAACAGTGTTCCAGATGACAAAAACATATAAACATGTTAATTTAAATTTCTTTTTAAATGCCAGATATTTTAACGACGCATTATAACGCTGAACGTAAATCACATGTGAGAGTTTGCCTTTGTAATTAAAAATCGGTTGATAATATAAAGGTCTACGCACATTATATCACTCGACTCAAACTATAGTCCCATTCGACTTATAGGAAAGCATTGAAATATGACCCTTATATCATGTTTTTACGGTTGTATTTTCAACATTTACTTGAAAGTACCTACTTATTTATTTGCGATGGTATTGTATATTTACGGCCATCTCCGAACCGGTTAATAATCGACCGAAAGTGCTTGTCAATAAAGTTCGAATTTCCATGCTGTGTTATGAGTCGAATTGGAGTCGAGTTGATGAAATGCGCACACGCCTTTATTCTGAGAAATCAGAGATACGATCTGAACTACAAAGTTCAGTTCTCATTAAATAAATAAAGTATCCCGTGTTGTATATGTCAAACTTGTAAATTAAGTTATTTACAACCAAATATGAACTTTCATCGACGAAATGTGGTGGTCTCTGATACTTACATTAAATGCTAAATGGATTGAGCAGGTAAAACCAAAAAAACCAATCTAATCTAGTGGGGGCTCAGCCTCAGCTCAGCAGGTAATAAGGATAATTGCGGAGTCCTTTAATTATTATCGACTAGTAAACCCGCCCTCGCTTCGCTTCGGGAAACCAGTCCCTTCAAAAATCTCTATAAATTTTAACAAATTATGTTATTCCGATGGCTAAGCTATATTACTGCAAAGTTTCATGAAAATCCGTTTAGAAGTTTTTGCGTGAAAGAGTAACAAACCCACACACACACTCACATACATCCTTACAAACTTTCGCATTTATAATATTAGTAGGATATCCCAGAAAAATATTTGCCAAACATTTTGTTTTTTTCGAACATACCAATAGAAGGAACCAAACAACAAAATCGTTCCTTAAAAATTATATCAACGTTCAACACAAGCGACTCGTAACCCAATCAGAAATGACCTTGCCTATGAAGCGAGGGGTAATGGTTTTGATTCCCAGCCAGGCCAGTAGGCTGAGTGCGAGTTTTAAGTGACAAAACGCGCTCGCTACGTAACTGCGAGTTAGCTAAAATTTGTATGGGATCAAGCTGAGCCACTTACGTCCCGCTAGGTGGCTCTGCTCCGATTCCATACAAATTTTAGGTAACTCGCAGTTACGTAGCGAGCGCGTTTTGTCACTTAAAACTCGCACTCAGCCCACAGGTCTGAAGTGTTATTTATGGTTTCTATGACACTTGGGACACAGGAAATCCTAATTCGGATATATAAATCTGTTACTATGAGTTTATGGGTAGGTATGTAAGGACATAACATACTAATATCTATTATGTACAGTTGTGTACGATTTAGTCAAACATTTGTGTATGACGTCAATACATAAAATCGTGGGCACGTACCTACCCGTTACATTTAAAATGTTTAATATCCGTGATAAAACTTTAAGTGAAAAAATTGCCAATAAAATTTTTATTACAACTTACAAAGTATGTAAATTTGTAATTGCAATGTATGTTTAACCGACAATTATGTAAATTGTTACTCCGCGAATATAGGTATTTTAACAAGTAAAGTACGTATGTGAAATTGTAGGTAGGTACAATTTTGTAAATTACTCAGGCTGACTTTACACATTTTAATTTTTATCAAAAAAACTTGTTCTGTAACTTGTAATATTATAATACAATTTGTAAAACTCATTAACTTGTGCCCAAGTGAAAGCATACTCGCTACGCTAAAACGGGTTATTTAGGAAGATTCACAAGGAAAAACTTGTTTATTTTATAAACGATAGTACCGTTATATAATAAGATTATCTAACGTTGTGATCGCTTATTATTATGTTAGTTGAAAATTCTCATCACAAACAATTAGGTACATATTATATAATGAGAGAATGTATAGTCATAGTTCTTATAACCAAGTAAGCATTAGTAAAACGTAACAACCTCAAACAAAATAATTAACTGTAATGTGGGACAGATAAATAGTAATTAATTAACATTAAAATGTCCCGGTTTCCACGACATTTATCTTATTATTAATTAAGCATCAATAATAATCATAATTATTCATTTATCTTATTTATCTTATTATTAATTAAGCATCAATATTAATCATAATTAAGCATCAAGCAAACCGTCTATAATTCTATAAGCTTATCATAAGTAGGGTAAACTGGGTACGGTTGAAACACAGGACGTTCAACCGTCCTGTGACCCAAGTGAAAGCATACTCGCTACGCTAAAACGGGTTATTTAGGAAGATTCACAAGGAAAAACTTGTTTATTTTATAAACGATAGTACCCTTATATAATAAGATTATCTAACGTTGTGATCGCTTATTATTATGTTAGTTGAAAATTCTCATCACAAACAATTAGGTACATATTATATAATGAGAGAATGTATAGTCATAGTTCTTATAACCAAGTAAGCATTAGTAAAACGTAACAACCTCAAACAAAATAATTAACTGTAATGTGGGACAGATAAATAGTAATTAATTAACATTAAAATGTCCCGGTTTCCACGACATTTATCTTATTATTAATTAAGCATCAATAATAATCATAATTATTCATTTATCTTATTTATCTTATTATTAATTAAGCATCAATATTAATCATAATTAAGCATCAAGCAAACCGTCTATAATTCTATAAGCTTATCATAAGTAGGTATCTCGCAGATACCATACATATGCAGCGTGAGAAAATAATAAATTATTTTGTCAATTTACCTACCAGTAGGAACTCCTATAATACAACAGGGGACTTCCAATAAGGTTTACTAATTTATTTAAAAAATCAATCGTAAAGATCCACGCCCACGTTGTATTAAAACGAGTCCTTAATGTTTAGTATGCGACACGCTTAAACGTCCTAGTTTCGATGCGACGATTCTCACTCTCCATCACTAAACGGATATAGCCTCGATTCGTCAACGGAACATCCCTAAAATAAACTAGAGCCATTATCAAAGTCTAAAGTCCACATACCGAATCGTCTACTAGAGTTTTTCTGCAGACCGTAAAAATGATTGACACTCAATGTGTTGGAAAATAGGAGCTATATTCGCATAACGGTATTGGAAGATGTACACTTCGAGACTTGACGTTATCAAACACGTGAATAATTTATCATTTGCGTAATTATAAACTCCTATTTACAAGTTTCAATGTGAACTGTAAATGAAAAATATAAATATGATGTTGGGGCTCTAAACGAGAATAGGGCATATTCTATCATGGTTTGTAAACCGACATGTTTGGGCATATTACACCAAATTAAAGACTCCAACTTGAGAAAAATTCGCGTAATAGACAAGACGTATTGAAATATGAGCTATAATATCGTGTTCCTTAAGATTTAGTTAAAAATAATCCAAATGAGACCAAACGGCAAATCCCTGTCAAATATAAATAGAATTTTCTTAAAATCGGCCCAACGGTGTTGACTAATCTGAGATTATTTAAAAAAGGTGCCAACGAATTGAAAGAGTCCTTTTTTGAATCAAATAAAAAAGACCCGCATTAACGTAGTAGGTAGTAGAAATGAATAAGAAAAATATAACCGATATTAGTTTCATTCTTTTTTGCAATCCTTACCTGCGTATTTTACAGATGACGTCACTTTTGACATTTGTCTAATTAACGTGGCCGAGTAATAATTTTTTTCTTATTTTTTAAATTGTATAATTGAAAATCACACAGCTTTATTTCAATTGCGAAATCAATGGCATTTTTTGCAATAACATTCCGTATAACGATATTCCGTATTACAAAAAAACGAGCAAAACCGCAGAACTAAGATAGTAGTAATTAATTTAGGGGAAAAACCCATTGGGTTCATGAATCATTATCTATAGAGACAACCACCTAGGAACATACGTCAAACTTTATAGAATATTAATTGACAAATATTTTTATTATATTCATTCAACATTCAACCAGTTGAACAAATAAAAAGATCCTTTACGTCGGTGATTTCGAGCCGTTTAACCACTTACTAAAACCTGAATTATTATTATTTAGTTTAGTTGCCTAAATTACGTAAGTTAAGTTAGGTAATGGTAAAGTAGAGACTGCTAGACAAGTAGTCATTTTTCAAGTTTTAACACCTTAACTCAAGTTTTTTGGGCAAATCTACAAAGTTAAATATTAGATTAAATGAATAAGTGCAAACTGTAAGCTGTGTATAGGAAAATCACCTCGAGAGTCCACCGTTTCTGCTTCCAAGACGAACTATGGCAGCGATTTATCAAGCGACGGCGGCGTAGTGTGACTTTCAAAACATGTTTTTAGAGACCAACTTGGAATAACTTTATTTCATTAATTCAATAAGATTACGATAGATAGATAAGATTCACTCTCTTCTCAAGGGCTCCTAATAATATGTAGGCGGGAACATCGACGCAGGAAGGCTATTCCAATCCTTCACGGTACTTAAGCATTACGAACGACGCAATGATGCAAAGCACGTCGTTCAGCAATGAACAAAATGGATATCTGCTGTGCCTCGGGTTATACATTGGACGAGCAGAGATAAGAGAATTATATCGAACAATCCTTGTGCACATACTCAAAAATGTAGGTACCCTATAAAAAACAATAAAAACTCGCGAGTGACGTTAAAAAAATAATTACCAGGATTACTGACTGGGATGCTTAATGATTGAGTAATACCACATACCTAGGAATGGACGTCTCGTTATTAAAGCACTTTTCCGGTTTGCGGTTTTATATGACGTAAAGAATGCAATCAGTAGAGTGACTATAGAATTTGTAAGTGCATTGAACGTAGGTACTTTAACCTCAAGGATACGCTTGCTGTTATTGAAAAAAAACTACACAATCATCGCCTCATAATCATATAGAGGATTCCTTGAGTCATAGTCATAGCACCATGCAAAATAAACAAAAACAAAACACACAAGCCAACCGAGTAGAAAAATAACTCTACATTCAAATTTACGAGTCGATGGAATCGAACCCAGACCCTATCCCTATTTGCATACGTAAATGCCCTTGAGGAATAAGACGATGATAGCCTCTAGAAAATTGTAAATGCTCATAATTCATACTTTAGTTTAAAAGATTCGATATTCTTCGCGGAGCATCAGAAACATAAATAAACAAATCAACAAAAACAAGTAAGCAACCGAGTCAGAACTTCAGAAGGCGCGCAGTAAATACAAAAAAGTCAACATTCCTACAATACTTTCAAGAGACCATCTCCCGAGCGACGAATGATCGCGCATATTTTCTCGAGTGACTGCAATACTTGCCTTGCAAAACACTGAGAAATGCAGCTCGTAAAATAAATCCCGCGTAGGGACAGCAAAAACGGCATGTACAATTATTGAATAAACAAGACTCGAGCAATATTAACTTACAAATTATTTGACTTTATTACCGGTTGTTTTGAACGGAGCGTTGAAATGATTATCCTTTACGGCTCAGTTTATTTTGTTACGAAAATGGTATAATCCTTTTGTTTATATCCTTAGCATGGCATTTAAGTCTTCTGGACCTTTCGTAATCGGCTGTGTTTTGACCAGCGGTCATTTCATCCTGTTTCAACCTCGGTCGATCGGTCAATTGACGCAAGTTCAGCGGAGCATTTCAATGTCCAATACCTATATAATATAAAAATACATAATAAACTTTAACATAAAAAACTGTAATGACCTGTTCCGTGGTAATGACTAACTGATCGATATCTTGATATGAAAGATATTTGAGATACTGTAAAAGGTATATGAATATTATGAATAAACGTAAAATATGCCAAAATATGGAATTTTGGAATTTTTATCTGTTTTTGTCTTATGTCTATTTTGTTGGTTGTCAGTTTGTCTGAGCGTTTATTCACGTTTATCTCAAAATCAGGTCAACTAATATAAATGTTGTTCTTGATGTTGTATTGACAAAGCTTGTGGAATAACATTCATAAACAAACAGTCTTAATAACAAAACGAAAGACAAAATTATAATTATGTTTAATTTATTTTGTCTTTTTCTTACCCTCGACTTCAGAGAATGATACGACAGGGACAAATAATTTTAAACATGGAATAACTTTATACCTACTGCATTTTATTAAGACCGTAGGCAAATATTTTCGTAAGGCGTCGGATACAATATGGGATAGTTAGCATAATAGGCTTATTACACCATCCTAAATTTAGTCACCTAAATCTGGAGGGCTACAACAAAATCCGAACTACTAACAACGTTCGATTTCATACTAAATACTACTATGAAAATTGAAAATTGTATTGTATGAAACTGACGTGTGACGTTTCGAATTCGGTTGTTCGTAGTTCGGATTTCGTAGTAGCCTCCTGATTTAGATGACTAAATTTAGGAAGGTATAATAAGCCTATAACTACGGCGCTGGCTGTGTCCGCTTCACGTATTAGGAGCGGGTACTCACGTTCCGCCGTTCGGTTCTACGTACTAACTCAATCAAGTAATTGCCCCTTTTTATACGGATGTAGCTTTTGAGCGCGGCTTTTGCTGTTAATTACAAGTAATATGTAGGTAATTATTTTTATTCATATTTTTAATTTAAGCACTCTTTTATCTTATGTATTCCAGTAAACGGCATTTAATTTTTTTCGTTTGACTTACTTTATTAATTAAAAGGTATATGATTTTAAAGTATCACGTCAAATAAATAATGTTAAAGTTTTATAGAGTGGGTAATAAGTTACCCTAAGAACTACAAGAAAGCTTCCGTCATAATGACATTATATCGACTTGCATTTTTACGACTAATATACCTACTCGTAACATCTGAAAGGAATGTCTAAAATACCTTTTTTAGAACACAGATATATTAATAAATAGTAGAAGATCCGAATCTAAGTCGATTTTCACCGGCTTGATAATAGAATCAAACTTATTTTATAATAAATTTCGTATCTTAGAAAATATATTAAAAATGGCTTGACAACAAAAATCCTGGACAGAATATTTTTAATTATTTTTTAAAAAAATATTTTTCATAAAAAATGTTGCATGATGGAGATAATAATAAAATTTTATACTGGACTTAAAGTATAGAACATATAGAATGTGCAGACGTAGGGTAGACTATTATTTACCTGGACGAACTACTGGGTAGACAGGTATAAACAGGTATGTCAATACTAGTTACTTTTCACTCGATTTGATAATAGTCTGCACATTCTATATGTTCTATACTTTAAGTCCAGTATAAAATTTTATTATTATCTTCATCATGCAATATTTTTGAAAAATTATTTTTTAAAAAATAATAAAAAATATTCTGTCCAGGATTTTTGTTGTCAACCCATTTTTAATATATTTTCTAAGATACGAAATTTATTATAAAATAAGTTTGATTCTATTATCAAGCCGGTGAAAGTCGACTTATATTCGGATCTTAGACCATAAACATTCGGACACACCAGTTAACATTTTATAACTTTATAAATTAACGCGTTCGAAGGGAAGAGAGATATCGAAAGAAAAACGCTGTAATTGACGTCTTGCCATAGAAAACCAATCGACATAAATTACGGCTATTAGAGGTAAGTAGAAGGCCCGACATAGTATGATGTTTTTTTATAAAAACGACAGTAGTGCGCGATGTACACTTGAATTACAGCAACCATTTCTGCTTAAGGTAAGTCGTGTCTGGAGCAATAAAAAGCTGAATCGGCAATGGACGGGTCATATCGTCTGCAGAGCAATAACCGGTGTGCTAAGTCCACTCTATAATCCACTGAATAAGCATTGGATTACTATTCATTACCAGAGTGTATTTGAACAAATAGATTATCTTCTAACGGAGGTAACATAAAATAGAATGTAGAAAAACCGACTCCAACATCGACAAGAAACGAGAACATTATCGATGGATAACCCAAAAAATACTATTTCGACGTCGTTTTAATTTTAATGGGCCTAAACGACAAATAACAGCTTATAATGATACAAATGATAACGAAAATCGGTTCATCCAGTACCTACCTACAAAGTTATGAGATAATATGCACATAAAAAGAGATTATTTGGGCTGTATCAAACTATCTCTCTTCCTTCCTGTAGTATAAAATGTCTAGAAGCGTTTAGAGTCCCTATCTTATATTAATTTCTAGAATATCTATGCTAATGTAATGTAGAGCTATGCGTAGATATTAAGCTATTAAATGTCTGCATAGAATCTCTATAGCATTTATTCTCTGTCTCCGCAAGCTACGCAACTAACCGAAAGCGAAATGTAAAATGTGCGCAGGCGCACACTAAAAACAAACTGTCACTTAGCGTCCTTGATTGTTAAACAGGTAGGAAAATGGCAGAAAATCTGTGTGTCGCGAACATTGTAATTTGACTACGATATGAAACCTTGACGTCAGCATTGAAGCAGCTACGTGTCATAAAAAGTTTTAACTGTTTCCGATTGGTAAAAAGATATCCGTTCCTTACTTTTCCTTCCTCTGCAATTTTTTAAAGGTAACCATACTTAAGTTCAAACAAATCCCCAGTGTTGATAACAGGAGCTCCAACTCTGCTTATTTATCTTAAATATAAAATTCTCGTGTCACAATGTTAGTTACCTTACTCTTCCGAAACGGCTTTACCGAATTTTAACCAAATTTTATATGCATATTCAGTAGGTCGTAGAATCGGCTACCATCTATTTTTCACACCCAAAGTGATAAGGCTTGTTCACCCTTAACATTTTTTTGGCAAAACACCGTTTGCCGTGTCAGCTTGTAAATACATAAATTAATAAATCTCGTTTGAATAATTAGACACGTTTTTTATATTATTGTTTGACCAGAAATATAAAAAACCTCGCCATATTGCGGTAAACTCATGGAACTAATTTCTTATACTGGCAACGTTTAGTTTCTAAACGTCAATCGTAAATTGCTTGTCAGTGAGTTTAAATGTCACAGTATGTCTCATGTTTGTCTTTTTATTTTATGTGTTTATTTTGTGCTAAAATGACCAAAACTGTTCATATTCGTGAAAGAAAAGTGATTTTCTATGTGCTAAAATAAAATTTCGTACAAAATAACATTTATTTCCCTAAATAACATCTCCGATATAGTTGTCAAAATGACAATAATAACATGAGCGTTACTATAGTTACTGTTGTTTGTGCTGTTGCCATAAAAAAGGAAACTTTAGCGCCCTCATGACAGGTTTTCTATTTTTCTGGTCAAGCAATATTATATGGAATGTGTCAAACTATTCGATACAAATCGAGTCGCAATTAGCATTAATAAATAATTAACAGAATAGCGGCCAGTGGTTACGTTTAAACCCTGCCAACCTCTTATCGCCCAAAAAATGCGTTTTAAAAATTACTGAGTTAAGTACGTCTGTTCATTACAACACAAATATCGTGAGAAAAACTTTTCTATACAGTTTTCAACAATGTTCTAAAAGGTGAGTGAACTCTTCCTACCTGCAATTAGACAGCGTGATGAATTATTATGTTATTTAATCCTTTACTCTTTTACGTTGTATAAGATAGTGCTTGACACCATAAAGTCCTCAATGTTGAGCGAATTACTTAGATAAAGCCTCACACTATTCACTTTCCCCATGAATATTTGCAATAATTTTACTTTGCCATGTACTTACGGCCTGCCGTCCTAATATACCTAAGCAGCAGCAATATTAATACATTATGTGTTCGATTCAAATCATAAAAAAGAAGAAATGATGCTGCTGACCAGAAATGTTCCTTTTTTACATTTTTTACATCTGCTGTTGACGTAGATCAGACAAAGCAACAAGTAACAACACTCCGTGCGTAGGTCCGATACAATGCGGCGTATTCAAAGACGTTGTAACACCCTTGTGAGTAGTGCGTACAAGCATTGATTGTACTCAGATGTACTCGGCTCTCTCAATGGGTCTATTATGTCTATATTCAAGACATAACACTGAGTCATTGACTTATAAACACAGCCTCTATAATTTACTACGTTACTGCTTCATTATTCAGAGTTTAGCTCGAGTGTATTTAAAAATTTCCACTATTTTGTTACCTATAATGCAAATTAGAAGGTAATAATTTAATTATATACTTTGGGCCGGTAGATATTGAAATACTTTAGAAATATTGCTTAAAATTACCAAGTTGCATGCTCCTTTATAATTTTATTTTTAAAAATTCTTAAGTTTCAATAATTGTGATTTTATCCTTACACGCTTTATCTGAAGTCTCTATTATAAAAACTCTAAAATTGCTTTTTACGAAAAAATAACTCAGTTCAACATCGACCAGCGGAGATAAGTCAAAAACTATTCGCTAGATGGCGCTAAATTCAACCCATCTAGATGTAAAGTTTTCGTCGCTACAAATTAATTAAGCCCAAACACAAGGTAACTGCTGTAAATCATTGAAGAGTTCCCTCGACTGTCGGCTTCATCACATCTTTATTGGATTGTAGTGCTTCAATATACTTAATGAATACAGTAACAAACACTCTAGTTGCTCCTACAATTTTCGAAAATTCCCCTCGATTTCTCTGGGATGCCAGTATCAGATCCTGGTGTTCTTATCATTGGACCAAAAAATGATTATCAATCGGCTCATTAATGACGAAAAACACAAACCAGAACACACAAAAGCATATAAATTGTGCTCGAATTGAGAATCTCCTTTTTTTGAAGTCGATTAAAAATAAGTAGGTACATGTACCTAACTAAACTGTTAACAACAATTTAATATAAATTGTCAATATTTACAATTATAAGCACTTCAGTTAGACACGCTTCAAAGCAATTTTTATAGAAATCATTTTGGTGCTAATATTTAAACATATCTGAAGCCGTGAGTAAGTACTTAGCGTTTTCGCAGCACAGATACAGCATTCATGAGCGCCATAATAGATCTGAAGGCGATAATTATGTGTACCAAGCGGAGTGCGTCATGGAAAATTTACAGATGACTTTATTTAGGCCTCTGGCTACAACCCATTAATGGCCCACTACTGAGCACGAGTCTCTCCTGATTATTGAGGAGGCCTAGAGCATACTCCACCACACTGCTTCAGTGCGAATTGGTGAAGGACCCTATTAAGATTGAATTCTTTGGACTTATTCGAAATAATTAATTACTCCATCTCCGTTTCTTCATCAAACAACCCGACAGTGCAGCCACCCTCAGGGTGCCTTTCTACCAGAGCTAGGCTAAGCGATGTAGCGGCGCCATACCTACAGTAATATGAGCGCGCGCCGTACATATGCTGACCACGCAACCACAAGCAACGAGTGCAGTAAAACAATAGACTACGTCATACGCGTCATACGTTCAGTGGCCAATCAGATGACGTATCCTCAATCGCGATATCAAAGTTACAAGAGATACAAAACTATATATACAAATGGTCCGAAGTTAACACTCGGACCGTGGTCCCCAGGCAGTGACATCGCCTGGCGGGAGATCTTCCCTTTTCCTCCACAGCTACATTGGTAAGGACGCTTTTTAACCCCCGACGCAAAAAGAGGGGTGTTATAAGTTTGACGTGTCTGTGTGTGTGTGTGTGTGTCTGTCTGTCTGTCTGTGGCATCATAGCTCCCGAACGGATGAAGCGATTTCAATTTAGTTTTCTTTGTATTAAAGGGGACTTACGGGCGCGTGTTTTTAGATATGTTTGATGAAAATCGGTTGAGCCGTTTAAAAGTTATTGGGGCTGAAAGGGGAGAAGAATTTTCATTCTGTCTCTTTGTGGCATCATAGCTCCCGAACGGATGAAGCGATTTCAATTTAGTTTTCTTTGTATTAAAGGGGACTTACGGGCGCGTATTTTTAGACATGTTTGATGAGAATCGGTTGAGCCGTTTAAAAGTTATTGGGGCTGAAAGGGGGGAAGAATTTTCATTCTGTCTCTTTGTGGCATCATAGCTCCCAAACGGATGAAGCGATTTCAATTTAGTTTTTTTGTATTAAAGGGAACTTACGGGCGCATATTTTAAAATATGTTTTATGAAAATCGGTTGAGCCGTTTAAAAGTTATGGGGGGTAAAAGCGGGGAAGAATAGCCGAATGTATGCAAATATACTCGTGTGGGGTCTCAAATGAAAGGGCACAGTAAGAGAATATTTATGACTTAATCGAGAATATTCTTACCTATAAAAAGTATAAAATAAAAATTAAATTAAAAATTAAAAAAACCCCCGACACAAACATTTAAAAAGTAAAAAATAATATCTCTAAAAATAATACGTTGCGTTGGGGGACCGCTCCATTTACTTCTAACTTTAACACAAAAAAATATTGATAAAATATGATAAGTCTTGGGTAAATAGGCATGTGATACTTATGAAAAAAATCGTAGATAATGAGTAGTTAGGAGCGGTCCCCCAACGCGACGTATTATTTTTAGAGATATTATTTTTTACTTTTTAAATGTTTGTGTCGGGGGTTTTTTTAATTTTTAATTTAATTTTGATATCACCTAATCACACGCATTCTTAGGAACTTAGCTTAGTTCTAGTCTAGTGGAAAGGCACTCTTACGTCGCGTCGGGAATATCCAGCCTATACAAACGACTGGTATTGACGTCGTCGTTCATAGGTAGGTAGTTTATTTTATTGATCGACGTTCACAGCGCGTAATCCAACAGATTGGAATAGCTAGCCCGGGTCGGTGTCCGATGTGGGAGTCTTCAAGAGAAGAGTGTATAGGATAAGTATAAGTTATACGAGTAATTTAGTGTGTAACTGTATAAGTAGATGCGTTTGATATCTTAGACTTCATCGGCACTTACCATCAGATGGGATTTTCAAACCAGTAACTTCAATCAAAAAAGACAAATGAACTTGTAAATTACGCGTACACTTTAATTTATCAAGTAAACTTGAGCTCCTAAACGACTTATCTACATGCACATTTCTACAACGTTAAATTTTATCTGACAGTAGGAAGGTACACCCTTGCGTTAAAAAGCACGCTAAAAAGCCATACTTAAGGTTAAACAACCAATTTAAACGTCGTTATTTCTAAAACGAAAGTTATTATTACTTTAAGTAATGACGTATGAGAATGATAATATTGTCGCGTGTGACCTCAATTTATTTAGTCTTTATTTTGTAACGCTTGCGTCAGTACACGCACGATTTTCTTTTACGTTTAAACTAGATCTAAAGACATGATAATTATCAGTTCATTGCTTATTGATTGTATTGTGTTGGCTAATAAATTTAGGTATATTTTTTTGCTTTAAATAACTAGTATTATATATGTACCTAATTATCTAGATACCTTTTATGACGGATCAACTTTTTATGAACTTGGGAGATAGTTTTATTCTACTTGTTTTGGGTTTTTCGAGGGCAAAGTATCTTTAGGCAACTCAAAATGGACGGATACAGAGATACTTCTTCTAGAAATCACGAATCTTGAATGTTTTCTTCTGTTTTACTTTTTCTTCTGTTTTTCGATCGACGATAATACCAATACAATTTTGAAGACTCGTGAAAAAACACGATTCCGTATTCAATGTGAACGTCCATCCGCATGACGTATCGTGTTTTTTTTCCTATCGTCAAGGACGTATCGTATCCTATGCAGATTTAATCTAAACTAAAAAAGTGTATGACTCTATCTTGGAAAAGATTTTAGTAGTAAAATTCGCTGTGTATTTTACAATAACAATTGCCAATTAAAGCAATAACTTATGTGAAAAGACATGAACATGTCCACTAAAAGGGTTATTCCGGTATGATCCACACTACAAGATCCATGATAGGTATTTTGTCCGGTTTTAAGTTTGATAATTTATTATTTTTAAATTATTATTTTACCGTTGCCGGCGGCAAAACGTAGTAAGAGAGAAGATTAACTAGGTTTTGATGAATATAAATTCATGTTTAAGTGCAAGTAGCCGTTGGCAGCAAAAGATTGAAGTTAAAACAAGTTTGGAGTGTTGACTTTCGAGTCCCAGATCAAAAATCAGAAGATAGTAATCGGTAAACTAAAGCTTTCAATACATTCAATCTTATGTTAAAGTGTTAAAAATTCCCGATAATTGCGTTGGCATTCACGGGTTGAAGACGAGGTCTCAATAAATCCCGTAATTTATTTGTAATAAATAAATTCATGATGCAATTGGATTGACCTATTTTAACATTAATATCGCCTAGAAGTCTTTCATTTGTACATTATAGCTGTAAATTAAATATTTATTGGAATTTTTAAAGAAACAAAATCTTTATCAATAGAGAAAATCGAAATAAAGTTTATATGAAAGTTAAGATTGTGGATGAAATTATTGTCAGTTAGTACCTTACCTACCTATTCATACTCAAATCACTCACTCACAGTATGCCATCCATCAAAACGAAAGTCACAAGTCAGCCAGTCAATCAATACCACCTACATGATACTAACGAGAGCTAACCAAACGTACAATGGATCAAACAATGACATGACACGTTGGGTGCGATGTGATGTGTGCAGGGTTACCAAATAACTGGGAATTCCGGGAATATTCCGGAATTTTGTGTTGATTCCGAAAAGATCCATCAATTAATCCTTGCAATGGGTTAAGTGAATACCGTAAATAGTAACACTTTATAGGCTAAAGTTCTGAATGGTTACTTCTTTTTATTTTTATTTTCGCAAAAGTTTACTACCAAACCTTAATGTGTAATTCTTTTTATGTTTAATAATACGATAATATGTATCTTTTTCATAGTAAGAATACAAATTGGATTTGACTTCCGTTTTTATAGCCGTGTAAAGGATTTAAAAAAATAAAACAAATAAAAATATCAACCAAACCTAGTTAAATTCCTACTTATTTCCAATTATTTCGGGCGACCCAACTATATTATGTTTCCTACGTAAAATATCCCATAGTCAAAAATCTGGAAAGTGACAACCCTACCTCGGCTAACGGTAACTGCGGCCTGCCTCCTGGAGAAAGCTCCGATAACGCGATGGCTGATAAGATCCACGCTGCCCGAATGATAGCTCGCTGACGTTTGCTTTTCAATACGCTTCTTTAATGCATTTCGGTTTGTTTCTTTATTTTCGGTATTGGTTTCTTTATTGCGTTTATGTTTGCGTAATATCGATTTGCTTCTAATCTTACTAATTTATAAAGCTGAAGAATTTGTTTGTTTGATCTAGCCCGATCTCAGGAACTGTTAGTTCAGTTTGAACAATTATTTTTGTATTTGATAGTCAATTTATCGAGGATGGCTTCAAGCTATATAAAGTCACGCTAGGACCAATACGATGAAGCGGAGCAACAAGTTTCGCCAAGCGAAGCGAGAGCGTCTACTAGTTCTAAATACCCGAACTTCAAATTGCAATTTTTCATGCCTTCATTTACAATGTAAACAGGTGTCTCAAGGTTACACAATGTGGTGATTTCTTATAGATCTAGGAATCAAATTAATAGATGAGCCGGATAATGAGCGGTGACCTTTGCATGAACATCAGTACCTCATAAAGCATCACCGATCATGCAATCGAAATCATCACCAGCATATTGCAGACCGAAAAAGACCGTAGACCCATATCTTATAAAAAGTTTATATTTATTTGAATTGGTAGTAGGTATAATCACTAGTCGATTCTAACATAAATGTCTTATATGCATTATCAAAAATAGGAATATCATCAAAGTTAGTTTGTTTGTATTAGGCTTTACAAACATCAGTAGGTTCTTGCCCGATGATACCAATAGCAATCATCCATCTAAGTAGGTATATCTCTAACCTAACAGTCAATAAAACAAAACTTTAAAATTTTGATAACAAAATCTATTATTCAATGTCAAAGAATCTAAAACGAAGCTTGAGTGAACCCAGTAATTAATTGCATTTAAACTTCGAACTCAGCAACATTTTTTACTCTCATGCTCAATTAAGAACCACAGTTATGCTCAATTAAGAACCCATTTTTACGCCAATAACATTCTTCATTGATAACGAGATTGGACCCAATCTAATCAATCAACATTTACCGGCCACTCTTAATAAATTACGACAGTACTTTTTTCTTCTAATATGCTCTACTTCTCATTTCGTATAAATTTAAACGCAGAGGCAGTCATTACGTATAACCTAATTTGTTTGTTGATCTATTTATAAGGAGTGAGGGGTGGCGTCGCTTAGAAGAAATAATAATCTTCGAAGATCTCTGATTAATGAGGTGAAGCAAAGTGACGTGAAACTCACACTTATATACCCGCAATCAAAATCCTAATGTTACGGGTGATAGAGATTTAAGAATGAAACATCGCAAACTCCCAAGACTTAAAAACAATTGATTTGAATCTAGGCCAAGCAAACTCAATACGACTTGAGTTTGTTCGGCCTAGATTCAAACTTAAGAAAGTAAACTTAGATACTACTGAGTTACTGCGTGGAAAATCTGTAACCCATATGGTTATTCGTATCTTGAGACAACCAAGCCAAAGTTCAAGCGATGTCCAGACTCTCGGCAAAGTAAGTTCAAACATCAAAGATGCTATGAATATTATACCTAAGCCAATATTTATAAGCTCTAAGTTGCGGTACCTATCACTAGTCATACAACAAAATAGTCGGTGACGTCCATACCAAGTCGTGAGAGTGTGACAGTAAATTAAATTTATAATCGTTCACAATCTTATCTGCACAATTCGATTTGACACGATCGTGTCGTTTCAATTTGCGGTGTTAATCACATGCCGACTGTTAATTAATTCAAGAAAACATTTCAACTTTGATAATACACAATTTGCAATTCTGTGGCGACGCGTTTCATTGGTATCGCTAATAATATTTAAAGAAATCTGGTTTTTATTTAATTACTTTATAATTCTAAACCAGATTTTGATAATTTTAGAATGTTTATAATGATTCGAAGAAATATGTACCTACCTTTATATTTTTATCATAAAACGAGAACCTTCCAAAACAGTCGTTTATTTATAAATGGACATGGCGCTACATAGACTCTACTCGTAGATATTCTTACTTGCGCCGCAATCGGGCGCCACAAACTTTCAGAAAATAAGCAACATACAGCCCTACAGACAATTCATAGATATTTCCACTAACACTTCAGTCGTTTCACTAAAATTCCCAGGATAGAACAGACTTATTACAAAATGGATTTTGGATCAAAATAAACACAAAAAACAAACATTTAGTGTTTCGTTTACCTGTCATATTATTGTTTACCCTGGCTGTAGTGTGAAACTCCTAATAATTGTAAGTAGGTACATGTACAAGTACATGAAGCGCTCATAGCCCGGCGGCTTGCGTCGATCCTAAGCGATCGACAAGGTTAAGCAACTGCGGGCGCGGTCGGTAGTCGGATGTGTGACCGCTAGTGGCAAAATTTCTTGAGCGCTTCCGTGTTTCGGAGGGCACGTAAAGCCGTCGGTCCCGGTTGTTATCAATTGATAGCAGTCGTTAAGCCATGTCGGAGGCCTTCGGGCGGCTTGAAAACTTTCGACACTGGGTTGGTCACTAACCCCTCCACCAATCCGCATTGGAGCAGCGTGGTGGAGTATGCTCTAGGCCTCCTTAGTAATGAGGAGAGACCCGTGCTCAGTAGTGGGCCATTAGTGGGTTGTAGTTAGCTAGCTAGCTACATGTACAATCATTACTAACTGTAAAGTAACGTTGTTACTCGCGTGGGTTGGACGTAGCGGCAAATTCGGGAAATAAAGGCTATTTGAAAACAGAAATGATGCTGGTCATTATGTATTCCGTGAGAATTCGATTACATACTTACAATGATAAAAGTTATAACTCAGTGATTTTTATTACATTACATGTTTTGAAGTCTCGTGTAATGCGAGAAGAAGTAATAGTAAAGTAAGCAATGTAGAGTCTGTTTATTCCCAATTGGAATTGAATAATTATGCTGCTGAAATTCCCGAACTTGTAATGACTGGGGCGAAACTTTTATGGCCAATAATTGGAAATCTATTATTTAAATATAGCTGAATACAATAAGTCCTTTTGCGACTTCAATTAATTTTGCAAATAGATCCTAATACGACTAAGAATATATAATGTGTAATACATATCCCAAGCGAATAAAAAAATGATTTGAGTACATACTTTCCCAGGATTATGATAACCTTTTTACCTAGAAATATCAAACCATGGAGTGTGTTAACCTAAATTCAGGTTTCTGTTTCTATCACAGAACAATCTAATGAACATAAAAATATTACCTTTGGAATGGGTGGCGGCGGCTCCGGTACATCAGAATCCCACTCGGAGCTGAGATCGTCACTCGATGCTTCAGTGAAATCCTCATTCCAGGGCACTTCCAACAACGACCTTTTCATTTGATCGTATCCGGGAGAAAACGTTGGCGGGCCATAGCCGGGAGGCAATGGACTGGATGCTCTGCAATCCTCACAATTGCACGGCTTCAGGCCGAAAGTCTCCTTGGTAGGCGAATCACCTTTCAAGTCCGTTCGAGAGTTCCTTCTTGAATCACTTTTTCTAGCACTACGCGGGGACAGTCTGTTATTGCACTGCGGGGGGATGTAATACCTAGTGGGTTCGGATAGTCTCCTCCCGCTATCCGGGGTCTCTATCTTGACCGGCGCGAGAAGAGACATCTTCTTCGCCTGCTTCTGCGGCCTTTCAGCGGTCGACCTATCATCAGCCTCCATGGTGTATCGTATGATCGGGATCGTGAAAGGCAGCTCGGGGCACTCCGGCATGGTGACGAGGGTCACAGAACGTAGAACTGTCTCCCGCCTGTTTTCGGGAGAAGGGTCAACGACATTGTTGGCAGAAGTTGGTTTATTTGGGAGTGCGCACGCGCATGACCGAGTGCGAGGGACGCGGGCGGTAGCGGAGCGCGCGGTCGCCGGACTGCGCAGTGCGCTGCTTGCGCGTACGCATTGCCGTGTGGCGCAATGGTCGTCATGCCAGGCCGCTGTTCCTAGGGTCCTGGGTTCGATGAGGCCGTATTTGAATGATGAACTTAAACTGTTCTCGTTCAGGGTGTATGTCCTTTTCTTGTGTGCTGTCCATGGCTTCCACGACACAGGGAATCCTAGTGTGAGGCTATGAGTTCGTAGCGTTATTGATTTGTTTATAACCGCTGCCCCGGTAGACACAGTAGTGCGTGCTAGTTCTTCGTAGACACAGTAGTGCGTGCTAGTTCTTCGTAGTTTACAAAACTTTTTGATTTGTTAACAAAATATTTAAATAACCGTGTAAGGTAACGTATCTACTTATTGAGATTTTGACGAATTGCTAATTTGATTATTACGCCTCTGTTTTGATAAATCTTTTGCAGTGTTTAGACCATTATTCAATATTGCTGCTTAAACTTATTGTAAGCATTTTCAGCCCGGCAGCTTACTTCGATGTCACCGATTAGTAGCAAAAATTCTTGAGCGCTTCCGTGCTTCGGAGAGCACGTAAGGCCTCCAGTCCAGTACCAGTTGTTATCGATAGATAGCAGTCGTTTAGCCATTTCGGAGGCCTTCGAGCGGCTTGCTTAAAGCGAGATCCCTATGAAAAAAGTTCCCTAAAAATTCATTCGTAGATGACCTACCTATGTAGATTTCGTGTGGGTACGTACATCAATAAACGTCACACCTACAGACGTAGAGGGTGTGAACTGTGACCACTTTGCCTCTATAAGTATGAAAGCTTAACGTATGAATTAACATTCACTTAACAGATAATGCCTACTTAATACCTACATACGTTTGTATCGTTACTCTTAAATTTTAACTTATTTGTTCCAACAATTAATTAGTAAATTGATTTGTTTAGCCAGAATTAATATTTTCCGTGCATACCAATCTAAATACCCAGGGAAAAATAATGACACAAATATTGTTACAGGAAATACAGTTAAAATTAACTGCAGTTCAAATATACCTAACCAAAACCTTGCCTTGGTTCCGTGATTTCGATCAAATATCGGTTAAGTGCGAGTCTGACTCGCATATAGAGGGATCCTTACGAACATTTAATATTTGCTCCAAAATTTTTTCATGGAACGTTTTTAGCACTGCGCACATTACAACGACGTAGCAACGCACCGACTAAAACGAAAGCATTCAATTATGATTTTTATGTCTTGGTTATAAGAACCTTCGCACGACTCGCTGATCTGCTGGCATGGGATCAGTAGTTCCAAATTCCATTGTTCTTTTATTTTTAACTTTACTTTTTTCACTTCTATATTTTTTTGGCAGCTGTTATATATAAATGCTTTTAAGACCAAAAATGCCGACAAAAAACCAGTTTCTAATAAAGGGTCCTACACTCATTTTTATTTATAGTATTTGTAGCTAAAGTACTATACTGTAGATAGAAATAAAACACCCTTGAATACGGAACCCTAAAAACAAACTGTGTATTCAGATGTCTATTCCAATGTGCGTGTCTAACTAAACAATGAACTATGAATCTATTTGAGATGAAAACTACACGCAGTATGGTCACCCGACCAATTGAATGCAAACAATATTACATTACAAAAAAGCACCCAACAAAAAATGTTTAAGGATCTATTGAATATAAAAATCTACAAAATGTACAATAGAAAAGCTATTCACGCAAAACCATTCAATCTTGACCTCGGATTTATTCAAATTATCTATTAGGTACCTGCTGATATCGGAGTAATCTTAATGTATAATTTAAAAGTTATTCTTATACTTTAAACATTATATTAAGATACGATAGATGATACAGGCAAGGTACATGAAAAGGAGCCGGTTATTCAACGCGGCTGTGTTATGTGCGAACCGTTGAAGTCTAGACGAACCGCCTCTGATAGTGCATGAACATCTTCGCCAATCATAAGCCCCGCCAAACACATCATCAATGACGCTTAGAATGAAGGGAAAGAAAAAATGTCACTCAAGTCGCTTAATGGTTGACTCAAGTCGGTTGCTAGCCTACCAGGTTCTAATCCTACCACCGAAAGCACCTTCGGGATTCAGATAGATGGTACCCAGTCTAATGACTTTTGATAAGAGGGGCCAGGCGCCATAACCTCATCTGTTCAAGCAAGTTCAAAATTCAAAATTGGCTTGGACACAGAGATAAATAAAGCCCCTTACACCTACTCCGTATTCAAGCAATATGGTATATTGTTAACGTTTTTGTCAACATATTTACCAATATATTTTCCAAAACATCGTCAACAAATTTCTCAAAACATTCATCAACATATCTGTCACATTTTTGTCAACATATTTATCAACAATTTTGTCAACATATTTGTCCCTTCAAGACAGTGGAAAGCTATGACAGATCCAAATACGTTGTTGTCGAGTTATTTATTGTGCCAAAACCGGAATTATCCATATTTAAATACATTATGGCAGCACAACGCCCAAAATCCACGTGGCTAATAGTACAGCTTTAGCTAGTTTCGAGAGATGTGATTCTAGTTCTACAATTGTTTAGAATGGTAAATAATGGGATATTTTGTGATTGCGAGTTACGTGCGTTAGTTTAACATATCGTGTTACAAATCATAAATTAAATATTTAAACTGACGCAACTGTAGGGTAAAAACATAAGCGTTAAAGTATCCATACTAAGACTAAGATATACCTACAGACTAACAGACAAAATGAAAAAACATTGTTTTTGTTTTTAACCGACTTCAAAAAAGGAGGTTCTCAATTCGACCGTATACTTAAAATATGCTTTTTTTATGTACGTTCAGCGATTATTTCGTCGTTTATGGGCCGATTTTGATAATTCTTTTTTTGATAACGTTCGAGATGATTTTATATCAAATCCATGGCAATGTGCCACTCCATATTTAGTGTACTAATTTCGTCGTCGCGTAAGTAATTAACGAACATTGTTTATATTATACTTAGACCGTTAGTTTCGTGAATGGCGAATGTTTAAAGTTTAGATATACACACATCAAAAGTGTCTAGGGATCAAGCATTTTTATGCGGATTTCTTGAGATTGAGATGTGGCTTTGTAATAAATTTATGATTTTATAAATTTATATGGATCCTTTTTGGTGCATTTCATTTCATCGCCAACAGCGATTAAAATCCTGCCAGGAAGTCCATCCTTATAGTGGTGGAACCATCATGGTATGGGCGGGTATTTGGATCGGCGGAAGAACTGAGTTGATTTGGATCAGAGGCAACCTCAACGCTCAAATTTATGCTGAGACGATTGTATCAGACGTCATCGTTCCTCTACAAGTGCAAATCGGTCCCTTATTTCAGTTAATGCATGATAATGCACGACCGCACACCGCAAGAGTTGTAAGACAGACTCTCGCCGCAGCTGACATCAATGTCCTGCCCTGGCCTGCTCAGTCGCCAGACTTGAACCCGATTGAGCATGCATGGGATATGCTACAGAGAAGAGCTCTGCCGAATATGGAGGGTATCCAGTGGCAAGAAGACCTTTTTTGTTGTTGCAACGAACATGGGCGGCCATTCCACAGCGTGATTTGGATGAACTCATTTTGAGTATGCCAAACCGATGTTCTTGTGTTGTTAGTGTTCGCGGTAGAAACACGGATTATTAATTGTTTAAGTTACCCAATAAAATTTTAAAGAAAACTGTTATTTCAGTCTTTTTTTCGAACTTTAATGTTAGTGGTTCAAATGTCAAAAATCCCTTTATTAGGAAAATGGCAAATTTCTTTATTAATGCAAAGGTGACTTGGTTTATCGTTACTGTGACAAACGAAAACACTTTATTTGATGAATCCTTAATGAAAATTTTAATTAATATCAATCAGGAGAAAAGTTATTGCAAAAATATATGTTGATCCCTAGACACTTTTGATGTGTGTATATCTCTTTAATATCGAGCACACTCATTCCGTTCGCGTTCGATATAGAAGTCGTTTTAATGGCAACCCATACAAATACCAGCTCTCCCAGCCCATGCGATTAAAGTTCATAGTCGATTGACGGCGAAAATTTAAAATGACGTAAGTAAATTTTGCTTACAAGCTAAATTGAACTATGAAAAAAAGTTGTTTTTACTCAAGTGTAGGTACGTTTTTATACGTATAAGATAAGCAAGCGCTTAACAAACATCTCACCGGACGGTAAGCGATGATGGGTGGTAAAACGCACAAACTTTGAAGTAGCCTACGTGTATAATAATTATTATGCCATTGAGGTCAATTAACCTTAAATTAACCGATAACGTAATGATGATGAGTTCAAAAAGTAGTTAACTATTCATTATGTTATTCATATTTTATTGATTTTAGTGTAGAGTCATATAAGACTGTAGTAGCGTTTTTGTTCGTATTTCTTATAGATGATGCGGCTGAGATTATCATAAAAACTTAATTTGTATTGAATGATTCAGAATTCTCACATCCTCGTTCGTGAATGTTGGTCTTGTATAGGTGAATAGGATAAATTCTGCGAGCAGCCCAATTTTTATCCACTTCAAAAAAAGGAAGGAGGTTCTCAATTCGACTTTTTGAAGTGATAATTTCTCATGGGAAGGTAAATCGTTTCGTTATGTAACGCGTTATGGCGCCAATCTGTCTGTCTGGCTTCCCTTTCTCCCACGCATATGGCAGCGAAAGGTACTCTTAGGCCTCTCTCACTCTGACCCAAAGCGCTAGCATTTCGTCGTATAAAGCCGTATTTCGGACAGACGCATTTAGGTAAAAACCTTTGATGATCTAATGTCTAGTCTAGATAGAGCGTCGCCCTACATTGAAAACAAAAAAAAACGAGGCAAAAACATCAAGCATGTGTGCGTGCAGGCGATGTTTTACACGTTCTTCTATTGTCTATGTGTGCGTGATCAATGATATAATGATATAAAAATTGTGGCCAACAGTTGGCCACAATTTTTTGACACGTTTGCGCGGATTCGATATTCCATCTAGACATTAGATCATCAAAGGTACAAAACCTAAGCTTTACTCAAGTTAAACAAATTGAATATTAAATAGTTTTGTTTAAGTTATCACTCATGTGGTGTATAGATTTATTGTCTTTGCAAGCTAAATCTTCGGTTACATGTAATATGATGTACCTATCTCAGATGTGTAGTGTAGGTTTCCCCCCGAAATTTTCTTTCGCCCAAATAAATGATAAACCATTATCATTTATCATTTATAACAATGCATATTATTTTAATTTGTATTAAGCGCATTATTAAAAAAATGCGGTACACGGTGAATTCGACCTCAGACACCCGCTATTAAAGAACTCAATATTTTATTACAAAAGCACATGTTGCGTTGTCATTGTAAGTTAATATTTATTAAGATTATTTGAGGGTCGTAAATTTTATTGTAGGTAATTATATTGTTGGTTCAGCTGCGGCATCTACCCTGCGATTGAAAATCTTACTTTCAATCAGTACGCTATCACTGCATTGATGCTCCTATCTCATGTAATCAACATGTAATACTATCATAATGTTAGGCATAGTTATCTCTCAATCATCGCGCCATACGTGTTACCAGAACCTCGGGAGCATAACAATAAGCGTCCTTGTGAGCATCCTAATGATGGCTCGGCTGTTATGTCAGTCAAGTTCGGTCCACGTCATACGATTGTTTATTTCGTTTTGACGTGGTATTATTGTTTGGGAGTTATGGGTGAGAGTTATAATAGTCTGTTTAGTTTTTATGGTTCCGTATCAATATTACCCTTCGTATTAAGTTTCCGTATAACTAATACATATGTATATGTCGTGGCCATATCGTAGATTTGCTCACATCATGAAATGATCGACCATATCATGAAATGGTCGCATTTCATGAACTCAGTTTGACCAGATCGTAAAATCGTCTACGTTTCACGATTTGGTCATCAACGTTTGGCCGGATTGTAAAAACGCGGAATATAGGGCATAATTTCGAACCGTGACGTCTCCGGCGCTGCGGAAGGTGCAGCCCCTTCGCCCTTGCGTCACAAAGCACAGACACCCACGCTCGCCTGCGTTTTGTTACAGCGGGCGGGGGCTGCCCTCCCTCCGCGCCTCCGGGTTCTAAAAACACTCTAGGGGTAGGGCATACAAGACCACGTGGAGTAGGGGTAGGCTAATTCGGTTATTTAACCAATTCGACCTACCTACACCTTGAAGAATTTGACTGAATAGTAATGGAAATGAGTATTCTTTGTTTTATATCGAAATCAACTCAATTTTTATGCTTCCGTTCAGTGTTACTCGTTTTTAACAATTGACGTGAATTGTATTCTGCAATTAGCAATTTTTGTTGCTACTCTCTTACTCTAGGCCGAATTGACAAGAGAAACAACATTTACGCAAACGGCCGCCATCTTTACACATAAACAAAGCGCTTGCAGCGCCTCTACCGGTAATTAATGTAACTACTTTACGATATGATCAAAATAATCTTGACCATTTCATGAAAAAGCCGCGCGTTTAGTTGCCCATATCGAGAAACGATTTCTTATCATTGATCTGCTCAAACCACATCATGATGTGGCCAATAGACAGTTGATCATATCATGAAACTAGAGAACCGCCCGCGCTTCGCTTCGGGACCCGTAGGTAACAGCCGCGTAGGTCCCGCTCCCGTAGGAATTTAGGCTAAAAAGTAGCCTCCTACTCGCTCTCTTCACTCCACCCTGTCTGAGGTGTGTGGAGCCCTCGGGACAGTTAGTTCCCCTTTGGGGGTGTCTCTCGCGGCCCGTTAAAACGGGCCGGTTCTTGGGCTGGGCCCTAAGGCCCTTGGTTGTCCATCTGTGGTTAACAAATAGGTCAAGTCCGGTGAGTGGTGGCCTTTTTACAGGCCACAGAGTCTTAAACGGGATGGGGTTCATCTTCGCGCCGTCCAGGCGATCGAGGCCCTACCGGGTGAATCCCGCTGGTGGGAAGCCCAGCAGGAGCCGATCAGCGCCGGGCGACGACTTACGAAGCCCCAGTATCAGTCAGTGCTAGGCCCGTCCCGCGCAACCAGCAAGTCGCGCGGGAAGGCCCAGCGGTCCGGTGGACGGATGTGGAGCGGTGCCAGGTCCTGCAGATGCGGGAACCGCGACGCGTCGACACGCCCGAACATGTTGCGTGCCAATCTCTCGATGAAGTCGTCCAGGTTCTCGACTCGAAGGTCCCTGTGGTCCGCTGGCACTATCCTGTTGGCTGAGCAACTTGCGGACATCAGTCAACAGGATAGTGCCAGCGGGCGGGCGGTACACTGAATACAGCCGGAGCGGGGAGTTCTCGAGGCAGAGCTAAAGTAGCCTATTACATTTGCCTATGACTTAAGTAAATTACATGTAGTATTTGATAGCGTAATTCAGAACTTGCAAATGAATTTTATTACCGCCATCTATTAACAACTCCAAAAATAAATATCTAGCAACTAACAAAACATCGATCTTCCCATGGGAATGGGATGTTTTTCCGCGGTAAAAAGTAGCCTACGTCACTCTCCACCCTCCTAACTATCCCCACACACATAAACCTTACCATATAATAGCTTTGTTGCGACGTGAAAGCGTCACAAACAAACAAACAAACAAACAAACAAACACACTTTCACATTTATAATATTAGTAAGGATAAGGATGCGACCATTTCATAATATGGTCGATCATTTCATGATGTGAGCAAATCTACGATGTGGCCACGACATATATACCGGTTAATAGACATCTGAGTACATACGTAATAATATAAGGTTAAAGGTGTCAATATAACCTACCTATAGATATATAATAAAACTAGAGAACCGCCCGCGCTTCGCTTCGGGACCCGTAGGTAACAGCCGCGTAGGTCCCGCTCCCGTAGGAATTTAGGCTAAAAAGTAGCCTATTACTCGCTCTCTTCACTCCACCCTGTCTGAGGTGTGTGGAGCCCTCGGGACAGTTAGTTCCCCTTTGGGGGTGTCTCTCGCGGCCCGTTAAAACGGGCCGGTCCTTGGGTTGGGCCCTAAGGCCCTTGGTTGTCCATCTGTGGTTAACCAATAGGTCAAGTCCGGTGAGTGGTGGCCTTTTTACAGGCCACAGAGTCTTAAACGGGATGGGGTTCATCTTCGCGCCGCCCAGGCGATCGAGGCCCTACCGGGTGAATCCCGCTGGTGGGAATCCCAGCAGGAGCCGATCAGCGCCAGGCGACGACTTACGAAGCCCCAGTATCAGTCAGTGCTAGGCCCGTCCCGCGTAACCAGCAAGTCGCGCGGGAAGGCCCAGCGGTCCGGTGGACGGGTGTGGAGCGGCGCCAGGTCCTGCAGATGCGGGAACTGCGACGCGTCGACACGCCCGAACATGTTGCGTGCCAATCTCTCGATGAAGTCGTCCAGGCTCTCGACTCGAAGGATGGATGACGGCGTTCCTGACGTACCTCGGCGCACCAGTCAGCCGGCGGAGCGCAATCGCCTGAACCGCGCGCATTCTCTTGCGCTGCGGTTCGCTGGCGAGCGCGTATCACGCCGGTGCCGCGTACGTGAGGCGGGATCTGATGTAGATCTTGTAGACCCCGAGCTTCACTCCGAGAGGGAGGCTCGAGGAGAGCACTGGTTTCTGCCATAGCGCTTCTGGAATTCGCGACGGCTTTCGTAACCTGTGGCTTCATCGAGAGTCTTCCGTCGATTTTGCCCCCAGGTATTTGGCCTGTGGGGCCCATTGGATATCTTGTCCGTGAAGCTCCAGAGTAGGGTCTCACTTGTTGAGGTATCCTCCTATGTTCACGGCCTGCGTCTTCCCGACATTCACCGACAGTCTCCACAGACGGTGTAGCCGTGCTGTTCAGCGGCATCAAAAAGTAGCCTTCCACTTCTGTTGGCAGCTAGGCTATTCCACCCCGGATGCTTGCAGTTCCAGTCGCCCGCGCCCACCACCGGTGTCGGCGAGTCCAGCAACTTGCGGACATCAGCCAACAGGATAATGCCAGCGGGCGGGCGGTACACTGAATACAGCCGGAGCGGGGAGTTCTCGAGGCAGAGCTAAAGTAGCCTATTACATTTGCCTATGACTTAAGTAAATTACATGTAGTATTTGATAGCGTAATTCAGAACTTGCAAATGAATTTTATTAACGCCATCTATTAACAACTCCGAAAATAAATATCTAGCAACTAACAAAACATCGATCTTCCCATGGGAATGGGATGTTTTTCCGCGGTAAAAAGTAGCCTACGTCACTCTCCACCCTCCTAACTATCCCCACACACATAAATCTTACCATATAATAGCTTTGTTGCGACGTGAAAGCGTCACAAACAAACAAACAAACAAACAAACACACTTTCACATTTATAATATTAGTAAGGATGTAACTGGTTTCTGTCTCTACATAGGAGATATTTGGGAAAAACGTGTGTAGAGTCTTCGTAGGGCCTAGGTATAGATTTTTTTTGTTTGCCTTTATATTTGGCAGCGTATCACTCAAAACTACTAAATTAAATTTGATGCGGTTCACAAAACATATTTACAGCTAGAAAATAGGGTATGTTTCATCTTAATATGCCGCATAGAGCCTGATAATACAGACGAGGTATTAAAAATATTATATAGCAGGACTACGTCTGCCCAGTAACTAGTTATTAATACCTATTAGGAAAAAATATCGTAACTTAATGTAGATAAATAAAAGATACGCGAAAATAGCACAACCGCTATAAGGGTTAATGCCACTAGAATACCACGATAAAGAAACACCCGCTACATGCTACATACCACAGAAGCAAACCATACACGAAATTAATAAACCATGAGCCTAGTCTGTATCTACCAACAATGCGATTATAAAAAACTACGTCTACATTCCACGGAGATAATGTAACCGCGTCGTGAATCGGCATTACGGACAAAAACTTCCAACACAAACGTCAGCCGCAAAAACAATACACGTGTAAGGGTGGACGCACACTTGAAGACGTAACAAGCACAAATGATAGTTTGGATTGATTTTTGAGGCTAAAAGCTAATATCCATAGACTCTCCAGCATATCCTCTGAAAATATTTGAATCTTGCTTAGAATGTGGCTGATTATGTAGAGCAACTATAGGGATTTTTTTTCTTTGATAAATATTTATAGTTGCTCTAACTAAACTAAATCAATATTCATTCAAATAAATATTCATTCATTTGTACCGTAAAACGAATTTATTCCCTCGATGTAACACATAAAATATATTTGTATGGATTTATGGAGGTTGTGAAAAAAGTCAGTAATTCATGTATTGACAGCATTTTTGCAACCATTGCATCATTGAAATATGTAACTGTTTATGCATGTGTTTCCAATTAACGGAATAACAAAAAATAAAATCGATAAATATTTTTAGTGTTGACCGAAGCGAAGCAAAGGAAGATAATTTTAATCCCAGATTATTCGCTATGTGCAAAGCGGGTGACAGGTGTACAAAAACGATCGCAGCGCACAACGTGACAAAAAATGGAAACTATTGCGGCTGTGTGTAATACTTTCGAACGCGGTTTTTATGATTATATCCATTGTACACATACACTATTCAATAAATTGCACTCAAATAAAGTCAACAAGTATCATTTACTGTTTATTTTGGTTTTTAATTGCAAAAATACTAACAATGTTTACTTGTCATATTTGACAGTAGCCGAAAAAGTTGCGCGTTGCCACCGTCGTGCACGTTCCCAATAGGTACAGAAGAAAAATTTAGATGTTTGTAATGAAATAAACTAAAAAATTACTGAACCGATTTCAAAAATCCTTCACCGTTAAATTACATCATCGCAGACTAACAAAGGCTAAATTTTTTAACAGAAATGAAGATACTCTACTACCCGTTCTTAGTCTATTACAAAGAAATATTATAATAATGACGCTCAGTACACGTACATCCTAACCACTCGATGAGGTGTGATCGTATGATCGGTGTGACGAGCTTATCAACCACGATCTACGATTGTGAAACATCCACGTGGCGATGAACTGGTGATGGGAGCTTGGGAACATCATCCATCCACACTTTTCAAGGTGTTGAATGCTTGTATTTATACTTGAGACGCCAAGAATATGGCCACTCCACGCTAAAAACAATTTTATTACCTGTTGTCACAGTTTATAAAATATAATATACAATACTATCATTTTTCTGGACAGTTCATGATGAATAAGAAACAGCTATCAAAAATATATCATAATCTAAATTGATGCCCGAAACACAACAAATATGTACCTATATAGGTACACTAAAAACCAATTGAATTAAGTCCCTTTCACTTCTCTTATTTCCCAAATTCTACAGATATTTTTCCACTTTTTGTGTTAAGTAAGTACATCCACCTTCGCGTTTCAAAGGATATCCTCTGTAAATGACCCAAAATAAATACAGATTATAATATAATTTCATGCATTCCATACTGAATGGTCTTGCAAAATGCATTTAACTCATAAATATATAAAATACTAGCAAACCGCCCTCGCTTCGCTTCGGGACCCGTAAGTATCAGCCGCGTAGGTCCCGCTCCCGTAGGAATTTCGGGATAAACTCCCGATCCCGCGGGATATTCGGAAAG
This sequence comes from Hesperia comma, assembly GCA_905404135.1. Lineage (NCBI taxonomy): Eukaryota > Metazoa > Arthropoda > Insecta > Lepidoptera > Hesperiidae > Hesperia > Hesperia comma. Next base: position 14,581,293 of record FR990029.1, on the reverse strand, counting down.
ACAGACTTGTTATTTTAATATTAATATGTTTGTTATGAAGCTATACCCATACTCGTAGAAGTTTTTCCCGCGTAAATTCGGATTCCGCGGGATTTCCGGGATAAAAAGTGTCCTATGTTATTCTGGGTTATAAACTATCCGTGTACCAAATTTCATTCAAATCTATTTATCCGTTTTTGCGTGTTTGAGGACAAAACATACAAATTTTCACATTTATAATATTAGTAGGATGCCACAGAATTCGCAAAGTGCGAGTATTTTTGGCGCGTGAAAATGTTTAATGAATTTTTTGACAACTTCGACAGAGCAGTTGAGTGGAGGGAGTTTTTCCCGTATAAATCCCGATCCCGCGGGAAGTCCGGAACAAAAAGTAGCCTATATAATGCTCCATAACCTCCTCTACCTTCCACTGAAAGTCCCATAAACATCTGAACCCGCGACCTCGTTCCCCAATATGAGTTTTTCCAACGTTAATAAGGATTCCACGGAATTCCGGGATAAAAAGTAGCCTGTATATTGCTCCAAAACTGCCTCTATCTCTCAGTGAAAGTCCTATAAAAATGAAACCCGCGCCTTCGCGCATACGAGTTTTTCCCACGTGAATCCTGATTCCGCTGGAATTCCAGGATAATAAGTAACCTATGTTTTGCTCCAGAACCTTCTCTATCTCTCAGTGAAAGTCTCACAAAAATCTAAGCACGCTACAAAAATGACAAACCTTAAGTCAACTCGAATAAACACTGCACCTCTAATTGTACCAACTTTATCCCCATTTTGCACCCTTTGCTGGCATTTTTTTAAATACCTACTGATTTAACATTAAAAATTACTTATTTAACTATAATAATTTTTAAACATGGGGTTAAAATCATTTTCAGTTTAGTCAGAAAGTTACCTTAAAAAATTACAAATTTCCGCATTCATTTGTGTTTTTTTTCTTTTCCTTACAAAATATCGAAAAACTGAGAAACACGTATTCTATTAATTTAAGTGATAACCCTTTGTTGCAAATTTGAAGTAAATCGGACGACGTTATAAAAAATTTCCATACAAACTTTAGTCACCTATCCCTAGGGAACCTTAATATTATTCGAAAAAAAAAGTAGCCTATAATAGACACCAGTATATAGGTAATAACTTTACCAAGTTTCAATAAAATCCGTCCAGTGGTTTACGCGTGATGATCGGTCAGACAGACAGACAGACAGACAGACAATAAATAAAAAAAATATATTTTTGAGTTCTATCTCGATATGTAAGTGCCCCTTAGTCGAAATTTCAAAAAAATATTCAATGTACAGAACACGTGCTCCTACAGTTTTATTATAGTATAGATAATAAAGTCTCTCACGGTATTACCAATTCATGTAAATATGCATGAAGGACATTCCACAAAGACCGGAAAACGTACTCGCCCTTCTATATCCATTTAATTCTTTATTGGACGCGAAAACACATTAATAATATGAATGAATTGGTACAGGATTAATATCAGCATTTCTATGAGAATCTGATATTTAAAAAAGATATAGTCCAAATTAAATCATGATAAGAGATTATAATTACTTTAGGAGGCACGAAAATGCCCCGCGAGCGCCTTTCCAGAAAAAGGGACCTTTTTTGACGGAGGCTTTTCCCTGCCAACCCAAAATCGTAATCCATAATTATAATTGTTTGCCCGTCTCCGTATTAAAGCGATTGAAGTAGAAATCTTCGATAGCGTGATTCAGGTTTCGGTGACGTCACCATGTAACGTATGTGTGATGTCGCTACAATAGTAATAAATGATAATAGATTACTGTCATTGTGTATTGTGCATGGCACCCACATCAACAAAATTCCAAGCGTGGGACTGTGTGTGTAGGGTAAGCTTAGTTCTTGCTTGGTTTACACTATGGTTAACATGTCCGACTTTCATTACAATGATCCTAGGTTCGATTCCCAGTTAAATAAACTGCTAAACAAAAAATACATGCGTCATGGAATTTATAGCTATAATAAATTTCCATAAAAATATATTTTTTCCTATAACTTCCACGTAGAGATGTTGATTTATTACTTTTATTACGTGTACTGATCAATTTTATTAATTAATCTTAATGATGGAATAGCTCTGTGAAGGAACGAGGCATAAACTTCTCTTTCAAGAGAGCCCGTATGGGCCACAGCTATGATGAAAGTCAAAGTACTAGCAAAAAGTCCCTTTCACTTCTCAAAAACGAAAATGTCTTCATAAATTGGGGGCGTGAGAAATATCTTACCCTGTAATTGGCAAGAATTGGCTTGTAATATCGATTGCGTGAGATAATTGTGATAAAAGAAAATTAAGCAACCGTTTGGGATGGGTGCGTTTATAGAGACGTCGGTTGTCGGTTTTGTTACTGAATAATGAACGAGTAACTGTTTTAAAGTTTATTAAACAATCATATTTACAAATAACTTGTATAAAATGCGAAGAAGATGAACGTCCATCATAAGTTATTAAAAGCAACAAAAACGTAAAACGCGCACACAAGACAAGAGTTATCGCTTTTTCATGCTGTTTAAATTTCATTTACCGTAACTTAATACAAATATAATAAAATATTGCTTTACATTGCGACAAATTACGCCAAACAGCAGTTTAAGAGCAATTCAACCAACAATAAAACTACATACTTTATAACAAAGCAAATCTGCACATTTCATGATTTGGAAGCTTTGTTGTAAATAAGCCAACATATTAGTTTTGGAATTATTGTTTCTCTGTCAGACTGCAGGTGACTCGCGTACCAAGCTACCAAGGAAACCACTGATCATTTCGATGATACTCTACATAATGGAGAGTACAGTCCTGGGGTACTTCACATAATGGAACGGATTTGTTCCCGGGGGGAAATAATAACTATATCGTTATTATTAGGTACTTGAGTTTCTGGGCATGGGCAAAATCGTATCGTTAAGTAAAAATTTAAATTTAAAAGTCAGCAACTATATAACCGGAACTTTAACAACTATTAAAATTAAACACATGTTAAAATCACATGGTTATGATATTTATTGGGAATACCGTTAATATTTTCACCATATTCGATAGAAACCGTTCAGCGGTGCAATTACCCTGAAGTATGGTCATGATTATCTCTGCATTCGAGTTGTGATCACTGCATTTGATACTACTATCAGTATATAAAAATAAATAAGTACTTAGTATCAGTGTTAACATAGCATTTTGATGTATAAAATCATGACTAAGCCGTGATGTTAAAAACATGGATAAGTACAATATTAAATATTTAATTTCGAGGAGAAAGAGAAAACTACACAATTCAAAAGTTATAATTCAATCAATCTCAATTGATACAAGACAACCTGTTTCTAATACTGTTGCTACTTTACAATCCTACTTTACGTAAACTAAATTATTTTCAAATTTGCTATTAACACTGGCAGCTCAATCTTCTTTTTTCAACCAACTAGTACAATTTTTCGCAATAAAATAAAAATAATCTGAAATCACCAAGGAAAGGTATCAAATGCGATGTCATCAAACAAAACTGCAACGAGCCGACGTAGTTAACAATCATTACGTTAATTGAATGGCATTGAGTAGTTTTTGCTTAAAAACGTTATTGACATTTCGGCTCCATCGGCACTCAGCGTAATAATACACTACGGTACCCTAATTTATTAAATATCTCATTATTACTTAATCTCCTCCAATTGCGTTTTACTTATTTTTTATACGTGGTTAATGGTTGTTGGGTTTATAAGGTAGGTAAGTAGATCCTAAGCAAATGCGGTCGCGGTCGGTGGTTAGAAGGACCGCTAATGGCAAAAGTTACTTGAGGGCAGTGATAGCCTAGTAGTTAAGAATTCGGCCTCCTATTCGAAGGTTCCGGGTTCGAATCCCAGCGCACGCACCTATGACTTTTCGGAGATATGTGCGTTTTAAGCATTTAGATGTCACTTGCTACAGTTGGACCACTGCCCCGCACTCCTACAAACGGTGAAGGAAAACATCGTGAGGAAACCTGCATGCCGGAGAGTTCGCAAAACTCAACGGTGTGTGAAGTCCGCCAATCCGCACTTGGCCAGCGTGGTGGACTATGGCCTTAACCTTTTCATTCTGAGAAGAGACCCGTGCTCAATAGAGGGCCGTGATGGGTGGAGATGAATGAGTGAATAATTCTAAGCAACTGCAGTCGCGCTCGCTGGTTGGCACGACCGCTAATGGCAAAAATTGCTTGAGCGCACCTAAAACCGGGACCGCCGCGCCGATTAAACGTGCCCTCTGAAGAACGGAAAAAGTCGCTGGACTGTGAACCAGTGTAATCCGAAAAGACACTGTGGGCTTGATAGAAGATTAAACACCTACCATCATCCTTCTTCCTGCTTTTTTTTATCCTCCTTCTTGAGTTAGCTGCCAAAGAACCGCTCCGACTGGTCATTTTGTTTCCAGCAGAAATTAATTTTTAATCTCTTATGTCCTTAACTTATGTATTTTTATTTAACTGACGAAGAAGGTTATTATCCAATACAAATGTCAGGAGTCGTTTCCGAAGTGGATTATATTCTACTACTACTACCGAAGTGAATTATATACCTTCTGCTACTGTCTAACGATAAATCCAAGAAATTATAGTCTCACGTGTTCTCGGAAGTACAGAAGAGTTGAAAAAAATTATCCACCATCGATCAATTATCCATCCATCCATAGCGACCATCGACCATCACTTGACTCGCTCTACCAAGCCGTCAGACTACGAGTGCTTGTCACCTAAAGAAGAACCTTACCGATTGGAAAGTTTACTACGAAATATATTGCAACAATATTTATGTTTCAATATTCTCCAGACTTCCTCAGTTGCAAAAGAGACCAGTGCCCTATAATGCCTCTTAAGGAAGAAGTCATTAATTACATATATTACATTTGTAAATGTAGAGTTAGTACGGTTCTTCAGCTTAATTAGTGCCATTTTAAATTACGAAGCGCATTAAATACGTTTTACTTACATTAATTACAAGCGTACTCGATTGTGAACTGGTCTTAAATGACCCTTTGAACTCCGCGACAAATAAATCGCGGCCACTTAATAAGGAAAAGTCGATCGTACGCAATTTAACTGTATAAATACTTGGAACTGGATCGAATTCGAAAATGTTCCAATTTCGAAATCGGCCTGAAAATTACGCGGTTAAGTCAAAAAATACTTGAATTCGATCGTATTCAAAAAAGTTCCAATTTCGAAATTGACCCGAAAATGGCGCTAGAAAGCCGAGAGAAAGGAATGACGTGCGTGTGAATGACGCACGCGCCGTCTCTTGAAGCGCGTCCGGTGACGTCACCGGGACATACTGTGACTATGTGAATGGCGAAGAAATTTCAGGGAAATCCTACCGTAAATCTAAGGTCTAAAGTCTGTTTTCAACTGAAGTGTGTCATCCATGTTCCAAGTATAATGTTGGAATAACAATGAATGTTGTAAATACGTCAACCCTCTGGAGCGTGGTGATACAATTAACTTGATTATACATGTTAATGATGATTGCGGCATTTGTGGAATTTGCGGCGAACTCATAACCAATTCCAATAATTAGATTTAATTGCGGGAGAACGTAGTGCGTAATGGATAATACGTTAATATAATTATTCCTAACGTAATTTTTAATAAGTCCAAGTTGGTAATGCGGTTAGTCATTATAGGTAAGTCTGGAATATAAAGAAAATTCTTGTCTCGTGTAATAGGCGAAACTTACATTATAAGGTTTACACGTTCATAGGCCGATAGGTATTCCTTGGCCGATAGGTAGTCCTTAATGTTGAGCGCACTATCTGAGATAAAGCCTATTCCTGAAGCCCTCTTCTTTTGAAGACCCCCACGTCATACTTACGGAAACACTGACGCAGGCAAGTTGTTCCAATCCTTCGCAGTCTTGGGTGTTATGGACACATGAAGATAAGGACACGCATAGAATAGAAATTCCGCCTCACTAAGAATCGAATCCAAGACCCTTCGAACGGCAGTCCGGCAAGGACACTAATTACCGTGTGGGTCGTCATGCTAATTTAATGCTAAAAATTAACATATGACCGAATTAGACCGAGACACTCTCTAACTAACAATTTCTAAGTGCCACTACTACTAGGTCCAGACAACTATTATAACTAACTAATCAGCTAAGGTTCTAACATTAGGTATCTGTTATCTAGACTAATCAATCTAACCATCCTAGACCTGATTTGAGTATTGTTACGGTTAGGACTCAATTTCATGAACGGCCGCAGTGGAAGGGTGATACGGCATGCTCGTTTGCTACACCAATTCTATAGAAAAGTGTCCTGACATCAAATATTTTGTAACTAACGACGCATTACATTCAAACGAGTCTGCTTTGATGACATTCACGAATGTTACCAACAACGGCCACCGTGTATTAAGTATTTAATAATTCAATAATATAAAAGCCTTTAGTTTAGTACTTTTTGCGATTTGACGCATATATCCAGACTTCTGACGCAGTTTTTGACGTAAATAGGACGTCGCGCCGCGCCGCGCACCTATGCATATTGCATGAGGTGACACAATCCAAAATTAGGACAATTTACCGTTTATAAGGCATAGGTACGTTATTTTTAACTTTATTTTATGAGACAAATGGAACATTTTAAACATGTTTCTTTTTAGATTTACTCAAGTATTAATTTACTTTTTATTTACTCGGTATTAATTAATGGTATGTAAGAATAAGTGTACCTACCAACCTGTAACCCCATTAAAAATGACTTAATAATCTTTCGTAACACTGAAATTGAATTATTAAGTAAATTAAAAGTTATATTTTATAAAATTTTATTATAATGTAATAAATAGCAAAAGTGGTAATGTATGATTTAATTACATACAACATTATAGACACACAGCGCCACCTAGTAGCCTTACTGAGTATCACACATCTGATGTAAGTCATGCGCGTGCGCAAGTCCGTTGGAAATCGTAAAATAACTCCTGAAAGTTTTTGTAGATGGCGCTACAAAAACCTTTAGGTACTATTACAATTTAAAATTTCCACATCCTATCCTACTTCCTAGCTTCCTACTATCCTACTAATATTATAAATGCGAAAGTTTGTAAGGATGTATGTGAGTGAGTGAGTGTGTGTGTGGGTTTGTTACTCTTTCACGCAAAAACTACTGAACGGATTTTCATGAAACTTTGCAGTAATATAACTTACACATCGGAATAACATAATTTGTTAAATAGACATTTTTGAAGGGACTGGTTCCCCGAAGCGAAGCGAGGGCGGATTTACTAGTCGATAATAATCGCGTCGTTGCAATCGGAGCATTCAAATCTGTAATTGAATTTTTAAACAACTTCAAAAAAAGGAGGGGTATTCTTTCGACTGTATTTTACCTAATAACTTTATACTTGAACCGATTTTGATAATTCTTTTTTCATTCGGAAGCTAGTGGTCGTCGCCTAGTCCCATATTAATAAAATACATTCTTCATTCTCCTACTTCTTACAATTAAAACCTGATAAATCAGAGATTAGCCCAGACAAACAGACAAACAGAATAACAAATAAAAATCTTGTTATTGTTATAAAACCGTGTACATAAATAACTAACCGCTAATTTTGAATTCACTGATTGCCGCTTTCATTGTATTTCTAGGTATACCTAATAAGAAAAATCTTTGTGATAGAGTTTATTATCCGTATATTGAAAATCTTGACTTCAGGGCTTTCAGCATAATCGTAGCAACCAATACCTATATGATTTAATAAGATGTACCTAATATTAATCCAATAAATAATCGTCCAAGACTTATAACAAAAAGTTTTGTGTTATGATTTGGAGCTCTTCTCTGCCTATTTCTTGTACTCCCTATGAATTGCTAAAAATATTTGGTTACTGAGAAAATGTTCATATTACAATCAGATGAAGTAGATGTAGGCAAGCATTTTGAAGTCCATTTGCAGTCCAAAGACGAGGAGGAACACTTAACCTAGCGCCAGAGTAAACCAAACTAAGTAGGTACCACGAGATCACGATGTGTTCTTATTTCATCCGATGTACAGAACAAAAACAGAAGAATAAATTGAATAGATAATAAGACACTCACCTTTTTCAGCGTCCTGTTCGCATCAGCAGGGTTGGGCATATAAAAGTCCACAATCCCGAGCAAGCAGTCATCACACCGGCACACATCACTGGGTAGCGACGACATGGACCCAAAACTGCTGCAGCTGTCCATGGAGTCCGTGCGCACGAGTTTCCCCGTGCTCAGCGCTTCCATCTTCGCGACCAGGAGCGTCTCCATGAGGGACCGAGGTCTTGCCGGCGAGCGAGATCTTCGCGGCAGATCCGGTGATAAAGTCCGCTCGAGTAAGTCGGGAGACAGCGGCCGGTGACGCGTAAAATCGAGTGACAGGTCGGGTGACAGGGCCCGGTGCCGCGGGAGGTCGAGTGACAGGTCGGGTGACAACGCGCGTCGCGGCAGGTCCGCGAGAACCGGCAGGTCCGAAGACGACGCGCGCGACAATGGCGGAGTAACACTTCGACAATGCGACGACGTCATTTTAGTGGCTGTGTTCGTGGCCCGCATTGGGACGTACGTAACTTTTCACGGTCTATTGATGATGCCTGTTTAGTATTGTTGTCGGGTTTACAGTACGTGTTGTTTTGTTGTGCCGACGTGAATAAGCTAAATTTATGTTAATGCATTGCTCTAGAGTTGATTGAAAATCGTTAGTTTTGACGATAACAAACGTGTTGAAGGATGTGTTAGAATGTTTGATGACTTTGTAATTTTAAATCTGCTAAGCGATAGATCCCAGGTTCGATTCCTCCGTTCCTCGTATCGGCAGATCATAAATGTGTTGCACAGATCGTTTCTCGTGTGGATGTCGTGCGGCCGTTCTTAATAATCTATCTTTAACCATAAAGGAACTTGCCAGCAATGCCAGCATCTGCCAGAAAGTTACAGCATTAGCGTTACTTATAATCCCTATAACTTTTCCACAGATTGAGGATATGTAGATTATTAAAAACGGCCGTTTTCCGTGTCAGCTGATACTTATGTACATCTAAGTTTACTTCCAGGCTAAGTGTGCGAACATCTATTAAGTTAAGTTACCTACAAGTAGGATTTGCTATTTCGCAAAACCTAATTAATAAAATTGAATACAGTTATACGATTTTATTGCTAGAGGTCTAATTAAAACTTGCGCACGTTTCTTCTTAATACGTTGAGAACCTAAGATTATGAACAACTAGCGGGCCGCCCGCGGTTTCACCCGCGTGGATCCCGTTCTCGTGGGAATATATGCATGTATTATACATAAAAACCTTCCTCTTGAATCACTCTATCTATTACAAAAAACCGCATCAAAATCCGTTGCGTAATTTTAAAGATTTAAGCATACAGACAAACAAACAGACAAAAATAGCGACTTTGTTTTATACTATGTAGTGATGGCAATTTTAAATAAAAAATGTGTCCTGATCCGAATAAGACAATGTGGAGTTTATAATATACCTATATGTATAAAACCAGTATGAAACACTTCCGAGTGACTGATAAATAAGGAGCAGTCGAAACTACTGATCGCAAGAAGCTAAAAGTTGGCGTGCATGTTCCTCAGATAGAGTAGGGTAGCATCTAGCACTAAAGGATTTTTTCTAATTTCCTTCTAAAGAATTAAAAAGAAGATAAACTGAAACAAAAATTCTCCGTTGGCGTAGCCAGAAGGAGAAAGCTAATAACCTATATTATATACTTAGACCGCATTTGCGATGACTAAATCATGGACAGCACGGCGACATAAAAATCAGAGATGCACGTAGTCCCCAGCATATAACTTCAGGAAATAAGGCCGCTTATGCATTATTTATCCATGTTTACGCATATTTACAGCTGAGAGGTAGTTATTAATGCACCACACGCGCACTCCCACTATAGCCTGCATACGGTTTGTGGTGGAAAATTATGACGCCAACATATTGCTCGTTGTATGTGACACTAGATTTATTGCCTTGCTACAGGCCTTTCTAGTGTTACAGGACTGATCTAGATGCTGTGTGGATAAGAATTTATAGAATAGGGCTTGTTCAACAAATTCTGTTCAATATACCTACAGGATTTATTTATAACTTATTTAACAACAATGGCACCTTTCGGTTACTGAAATGAAGTTGAGGAATAGCGACCAAAATATTTAATTTTCAAAATAATTATGTCTTAATTTGCATGAACTGTGGTGACGGCTTAAGTACGGGGACGCGTAGATACTTTATTATTTACTAGCTGACCCGGCAGACGTCTTGCAACATTTACTTACATTTAGGTTTCAAAATAATATTTTTGTCTTTATTTATTTATTTATTTTTATCAAATATCTCCAATGTACTGATATAAACCAGGATATTTTTATATATATTTAAAATCACTTACAAAGTCTCAGATCTCCACTTTACACTCGATGTACCTATCTACCTATGTAACGAATACCGCCTCTGCGTCTTATAATTGTGTATAATTAAAAAAGTATTCACCCCCGCTGAGCTAGCTCCCAGGCCGGCACTAAATCCAACCTAACAAGCAATCAACAGAAGAAGACGTCATCCGTCCGCATGCAATGCAAACCAAGAAAGGCGATTTGAAACGATTATCTGGAAATTACGCGCCATTACAGCCTTTGAGGCGGAACAGTAAGTGCTTAGTTAAAATATTTTGCGGTGGAATGTTACCACTGACGAGATGTTTCTATGCCATTGCAGTGAATTAGGGCTGCTACCTTGCTACAGTTGCTTGACTCGAGTCATTAAATAGATGCTCTTGATATAGAATTCACATTGAATATGGTTTGATAAGAGAAAAACTACAGTCTCAGATTCCTCAACTAAACCTAGAAGTTTTTTTTGTTCTAAATTACGATAAATAGAGAATCAATGGTTTTGTTGTAATTAAATCATTTTAATATTTTTTTAATGTTTGTAATTATTATTCGTTCTGCTTTTCCTCGTCTTTCTATCTTAGCTGACAAAGCTTCGGCCTAACAAAATCTCAAGGTCTACAAAACAATAAACGCCATGTGTAAGGGACGACCTGATATTTTCTTAGTAACCTTATTAAACACAATATAAACCCTTTACGCGTCCCCGTGCTATAATTTATAGTAAAAATGCATGCCGTGTGGCGAACATTAAGTTCATTACTGTTGTGGCCACGCTGTATAAACTATTAGGACAGCTTCCAAAAATTTTCAAATATTTTCTTTTAATTTCAAATTCGAAAACCTCTGTAGAATACAAAAGTTTTCAAATTAAAAATAAATCAGTGTTTAAACTGAAACTGAAATAAATGGTAGGTGAGTCGATATTAATTTGGCTTTTAACTTTCAAACTCTTGCTCAAGGAGATTATCTACTATCAAAAGAAAGTGCAGAATGCCCTTGAACCTGGCATTGATTTCCAGTTTTTTTATGTAAATTCCAATTGATACCTTGCCGGATCGCTTTGCGAAGGGCCCTTGGTACAATTTCCAATGATGAGTTTAAATGTCCGTTGTCGGTCTGGGTGTGATTTTTTGATTACTTTTCTTGTGTGTTGCCAACCGTACTCACGACATGGGGAATCCTATCGTGGTAAGTGCATAGTTATTTATTCTATTGTAACATTTTTTACTTGAGAGTAATAAATACTAAGCCTTATAATCCTCGATGCAAGATCTCCCACGAGATTATAAAAATTAATAACTTTTAATTAAGGAGCTGCAATTAATAAATTATCGCCTCACAGTTTCCTGCAGTACTCGCCGGTGGGGCTTCACGGCTAGTTATCCGGCTGTCAATATCTAACTCTCAGATACAATCAGTCGGTAGGATGTCATTGGATAAAAACTTACGAGCAAGACTGACGTTTCCTCTCGCGAGACGCAGATGTACTGGTCTAAATGCATCGTATATCACACCTGCGGCCACTTGACAGACAGGTTGGTTTTATACGAGTCAATATCAATATTGGATTCTAAACCGGTTGCATCGTATCTGATGAGTAAGTATTATCGCTCAGATCGGGTATCGAAATTGGCTTTAATTGTTGAATTTTGCGCGTTTAAAAAGCTTAATATGACACCTTCCTACGCGGTGACAAAATTAATATTAACGAAGGGTCCCAGGTTTGTTTCCGTCCTGAGCATTTACATAAATGCTAAATCTTATTTACATTTTGCAAAATTTATTTACATAAATGCTAAATGCTTAAATCTTGACTTTAAAAATCATGTCAATTAAGCAGCTGGAATATAGAAGTGACCGACAAACTTTTTAGCTTGAATAACTAAACCCAAAATTTTCCAGACTTTCCCCAATTGTTCTAAAATTATACCCTTCCTACCGCTTCAATATAAAATTGGGACGCAAGACATGCCTCAATGTGGGTGGTAGACTGCTATAATTGCGACGTTCAGTTTATATCTATAAATCATTGGCCAAATCGAGCCATTCCTATACGTGGCTGGGTAACGGGACCTAATCGTCCACAATGGCTTCATGTCGGCTAACGTCGATCATAACTCATGGCTGATCCGCTTACGGTGGAAGTTTGGTTACCGTGATGTCCATGGTTAGAATTGAATTAAACTTTCAATTTTTAACCGATTTCGAAATTATAAAACTGTGATTGCGTTCTTGAATGAAAGTATACATACACGAGTGATTATTTGCTTTTTTGCGGGAAGATAGGTACGAGTTAAAAACTATTGACGCATTTTATGTTTGTAGTATGAGACGAACGTCGAAGTCAGATCGGTAGCCTGTATACCTACCTATGAATGCAGTAAGTAGGTACTTATGCTGGCATCTTCATTTCATTGACCTTTGTCGATGCAACTTTAACGAGTTAGGATTTGGATCAATAATGTGTCGGCTGTAATTCCCACATTCAGTTTCGCTTTACGCTGACGGTCTGACTAGGTATAATGAGTGTATACCTACCTATTACCTATGATCGTAATGGCTATTCACTTATCGAAATGGCAATGCTTTTATCGATTATAATCGATTATTATTGATGACTCCAAATTTCAGATTGCTATCTATGGCATTCTATGAACCTTCAATTGTGAAGCGTAACAATTAAATTGTAGGTGGGTAGTAATTTATTTATATACCTACTAGCTAGGCCGGCAGACGTTGATGTACAAAATAATTATGTTATTCATATCTCAGATTTTAAGTGGCTTGTCAAGACATGAAACATAAACCAGTTTTTAGGTTAGACCTCCAGCCATACAACCACATATCTACAAAGAACTGCGAAAAGCGTTTCGAATTTCATTCAGTAGATTTTGCATGACACCTGGACTAAGCGATCAAATCAACGGTATCCCTACTTGTCCTATGTGACAGTCTGCGACTACACGCGACGTTGTCATTATCGCTTGTAGCATCGCGTCGTGTTGCGTAGCGTCGCGTCGTATTCGTCACTCACGTAGGACACCCCGTAACAAGTAGAAACGTCACAGTTACATTTTTAAATTGTAAAATACCTATCTAGGTACGGAAACCTATGCTATATTATTACCTACATTCTTGAGCTGTGAACTAATTAAAATAAATTAAATTAAACACTGGATGTCTTATTTTTCCAGTGGAATTTAAGAATCGCATCCTAATTGATTACCAAATTTCTGACACAAGTGGAAGAAACGCAGTCATAAACAGGCAGACATTCTAAAAATCATTATTATCCATAGGGTTCATGGTGTAAGTAAAAAATAGGTTGCCCACAAGTCGGTTTTCACAAAACCTTGCATGTAGAGACTAGAGAGAGAGAATTATTGATGGTAAAGTATGGGTCCGCCCGGGGCTGCACCAGTCCATATCTACCATGTAATAATTGTTCTGCTGAAAAAGGGCTGGATCCAGTAGAAATTTATGTAGAGGCGATCATACTTAATCATAAGTCCTTAAAGGAAGCAACAAGGTCTGACCTAATTAGAAATAACACCTACTAACTACACCATAACAACCAAAAGTTTTATAGAATTTCAAAAACAATACGCTTTACATTTGTTGCAATAATCGTAATTTCTGTATCGTTATACAATTGTACCCGTAGTTATGTACTTACCTAACGATCGATATTATCGATATCGATAGGTTTTACTGTCGACAACGTAGTAAAACCTAAACCTACTTACGTACCTAACGGTAAGCGCTGCCGATTGAACAAGTAATGAGCGAGGCGAGCCCTCAGTCCCCTCCCACTAGACTCCTCCCATTTCCTCCCCCTGTCCACAAACGTGATGTACCTACAGTCATATCATACCTACTATGCTACGGGTGTTTCACAGTAGCTTAATGATAATGATAGGCAGGTCCTCGCGTAAAGGAAGGACGTTATCGATGTTATGTATATTAATATTATGGGCTTTTGCCCGCAGTTTAGGCCGCTATCCCACTGACGTTTTACGAGCGTTGGCGTTGGTAAAACGCCAGTGGGATAGCGGCCTTAGCTAGTATTATTGAATCAAAGAGCAGTCAAGTGCGAACCGTACAGGCATAAAATAGTTTTCCGTAGGTACACTATACAATTTTTACTCTGCATTTTTTCCTTGCACGCTATACAAAGAGTCACAATTTAAAAAATGAAAAATTTGGTAATTTTTTAAATATTTTTATGATATTTTCTAATATTAAGTAAGTTGTTAGTTCCTCAGATCATCAGATGCTCCTCAGGTGGTAACCTGTCTTCAAAGCAATGGTTTGATCAATTTACTTTTTATGCAGGCGAGTGTATGTGGTGATCCGCGATATAAATAATTATGTAATTTAATAATTGGTCCTATTTTGTTTAGATACATAACACGATTTTTTAAATTAAAACAGCAACATAAAACATATTTACGGTAGGTATTTCTTCAAGAAAATTATGATATTGCTGTCATATCAGCGAATTGTAGTGAACAGTGTGTAGTGCCAGAAATCACAGCCGGACAATAGAGAGACAACCCTAAACCAGTGTCTAAGGCTTTTCAATCCGACATACAGTACCCTAATATATATTATATATACAATATGTACATCTCCAAAATAAGGCACTGCACGCTACAAAAACTCGATTACATTAAACGCCGCCCTGGGTGATCGTGAATCAGGGGCCAAGTACGTGGAATCGAGCACATTATATAATTAAGCCACTTCCTGAAATCGAGGTGTGTGGCTTCAAGCGAGCCGCCGTTGCATACTGCCGCTATTGAAATAATGATTTATTGTACCTTATTGAATAATATAATACTTTACATGAAGCCGAAACAAGGAGATGCTTTAGATTTTTTTTAATTAGCGGTCACTCGTCCAACTACTGACCACGCCCGCCGTTGCTTAACTCAGTTGATCATGTACACTTGAGTCCCTGAGAAAATGAATTATCACTTCCCGTAAAAACAAATTTATTACATGTGCTCACGTTTCAATTTTGCTTGTAAGCAAAATTTACTTAAGGTATTTTGATTTCTCGCAGTCTACAATAAACCTAAATGACAGGGCGGAAAGCTAGCATTTGTGTGGGTTGCTTTTTAAAATAATTGCATATCGAATGCTAACGGAGTGTAGGATCGGCGCATCGCAAGCCACCGAGCTATGAGCGCTAGATTGTAAATCCTACTATCCTATGCTTCCTACTAATATTATAAATGCGAAAGTTTGTAAGGATGTATGTGTGTGTGTGTGTGTGTGAGTGTGTTTGTTGCTCTTTCACGCAAAAACTACTGAATGGATTTTCATGAAACTTTGCAGTAATATAGCTTAGACATCGGAATAACATAATTTGTTAAAATTTATAGAGATTTTTGAAGGGACTGGTTTCCCGAAGCGAAGCGAGGGCGGATTTACTAGTATAATATAATGAGAGGTATTTTGTTTCAACCGGGTGTCCTGTACACCTCTCTCTTATACAGTTGGTAAACTTAGTCTAAATAAGGGCCAAGACACCGCTGATGACATAGACACCACAGATAGGTAACAGTTGGGGATACTGATTCCTTCATGAAAATTATGATATTACTGCACATATGCACATAAACTTAAACACTCGTGACCCGAGAACAAACAGTTATCTGTCACATAATCAAACACAGACTGGGAATCAAACCCAGAACCATTATCAACTAGACTCACCGACGTTCGTCTAATAGGAATCGAGATAATATTGGTTTTGGACCGTCTCTAGTCTACAAAAACACCACATTGAAACTCAGACGAACCCGTTATAAACTTACTCAACGAATAAACATATCCTCCGCTTACATTTTATGGTTATAAGAAAATAAACACGCGGACGGAATAATCAATCTAGCTGGGGACAGGTGGCGATAGATCTGCGGCAGATATTCAGCGCCAAGAGGAAATGAGCTGCATATACATGATATGAATTATATTAATGATACGAGATGTGATAGAAGAATAGTTTTAACGTTGGTTTTGAGATAGGGTTTAGGTTCATATCTTCACACGCTTCTTGTTTTCAATAACGAACTCTTTACAAAAAAAATCTCAAAAACTATACGCAAATATCACTCGAATTTATATGGAACTGGACAATAAATATACAGCTTTGGAATAAAAAAAGAATTATCCAAATCGGTTCTCCTGAGGTACACACTAAAAAAATGCATTCGAATGAAGGACCTCCTGTTATTTTGTAGTCGGCAAAAATTTTTGTTATGCCGCGTTTACGTTATAATTAATTCTCCAATATGGCATAGAGACACATAAAAAGGTTCGTGGAAATGATGTCCGATGTGTGACGCAAGGCTCGAAAGTCATGATCACAAATGTTATCGTTTGTCGTCCTAACTGGAATTGCTTCCTCACAATTCATATAAATGCTTTTATCAACGGACATTAATATTTATATGTTTTCATTAAAGTTAATAACGCCGTAAACAGCGATCACCGGATGGTCCGTACAGATTGTCGTCATAACATCAGTCTGCAGGTAAGAAAGAACTGCTTTATGTACAGAGCAGACAATGTTTGAATTTGAAGTCATAAATGCATACTAATATTATTAATGTGAAAGCTTTTCTGTCTGTGACGCCTTTGCGGCTACACCTGCTCGATTTGGTTGAAACTCGGAATAAAAATAGTTGAAAACTCAGGGTCACATAAAGCTACTTTTTTCAAAAATCAACCCCGAAAGGGATGGAAATGGAATTAGGGGATGGAAGTTTGTATGAAAAGCTTAAACCGCTTGACCGATTTCGATAAATTTTCTCATGGAAATAGGTGTTGATGTATTGTCAAACAAGTTAGGCTACCAATTATCAATAAAACCAACCACTAAAAAGGTGAAATAATAATTTTGCGGCTATATCCGTCTCCATCGCGGGAAAAAATCTAGGACAGATTTATTGACTACAAATCTCTGCAGGAATCTTGCTATAAAAATTCTAAAATATAAAAAAGATTATTTTAAATTGTTTTTTTTTACCAACACTTCAATAAACCTCTGCCATGAATGGTCTTGGAAAAAAGGGCCAAGAAACTTCCAATGACCTTTTCCTACTTACGGTTACGGCTTTGGCTAGAATATCAAACGATGTTTGAATTTTTTGACCATTATCTATTATTAGATATAATTAATTATTTTGTTATAAAATATAAAACAATATCTTTCATTTCTTATTTCAACCCTTAAGTAAACATATTTCTGCGAATACGAAAATAGGCTTATAATTGGCAAAATTTTCACATAATGTCATGTGACGATATTTTTTGTTGGATTAGGAATCGAACCAGGGTCGTCGAAACGTTTTCAGTTTAAGGTAAAATTAATGAGGATGACGAAATTTACTCATACCTACATAGTATGGTCATTAATTTTATCCATAAATGATGACACGAGAAGTTGCGTAGTATAATTATTATATATTCGCTATGTATGTAGTTGCCATAATAACAGTGCAAGTGTCTCACGCCCTTGCAGTAAAGCAGTTTACCATCAACAGTAAGCAAACCATTTAAATTCAGTGATTGTCCTTAAAAGTTCGTTTTTTATCGCCTGATCTCAATTTTGTTTATGTAAATAGCGGACAAACGAGCAGACGAAACGCCTGATGGTAATCACCGTTGATATAGTCCATGGCAACCAGTAATTATCACCCGTGCATCGACGGAAGGAAGACGAAAGAAATATAGCACTCGCAGTTACCCGCGGTTTAACCCACGTGGAAGTATTTTTCACTAACTTGCAAACAAACTTCGACCCCTATTTTACTTTTTTAGGGGTGGAAAATAACAAATTCCGTTTTTAACGCACGTCTCCTGTCTATGAACTACAAGTCAAGAAGAAGATGATTTTCGATATCTCGTGATGAGGGCCTTCTTTCGCCTATATGTGTATACACAAGATACATGCGTTGCAATGTGATATAATAATATCTAATTACATCTTTTAAAATCATCAATGATTTATGTCAGCACTTCAATTAAGAATTTTGAAGCTAACCTACAGCCTACAGAATTTAATTTTGAAAATTGAATTAATACCGCCACCTACGGTATCCCTGAGACATTCAGCATACCCCACATATATCAACGAAGCGATTTGATTTATTCGAGACAAACAGCAGAGCGGGTGTAAGGCTGTAAGGCCGGGCGCACAAGCCCACAACTCAATAACCAACAGTTTATCATCGGAGCGCGCCTGTCTCATAAATTGTGTCTCGGACGGAATTCGAATGCACTATTTATCGACTCAGGACTTGCCACATATTACTTGCTTCTTACATAGCTACAACAACTACGAGTATAACTGTGTGACGTATGTATAAAAGGAATTGCAAATTAATATTCTATGAAGGCAGGCAATATTCTAAGACAATGATTTTGTAAGAAGATAAGAAGTAGATAGTAGGTATATTTATGTCACTAGCGCGCGAAAAGTAGAGCAACCAAATTCGTCCAATTGTCGTACATTAAAAATGCAGCCATCTCTTTCTGTCATTATTTTTCCGATTCGAACTACATACATATACTTAGTCACAATAATGCCAACGCTGATCAAAAAGTGCAATTTATGTTGCACTTAACGCGTCAATAGTTTCAATATCTTTAGTTCTAGCGACATCTATAGGATTATAGCAAATACTGTAAATCTAAAGCAATTACAATCTAGATGCGATGTTGCTATGATGGTCTTAACGAAGCTAATTCCTACTTACTTCATTAGATTTACAGGGGCGATGTCCGGTTTAAAGGGATAATTACAACACCACTTATCCTTATTAATTTTAATTTGTAAACTATTACTGCTCTCCAGCTCTGGCATCTAGAACTTGGCTTGACACGCTACCGAGTGTCTTGGTTTTCTTCAAATAACTAACTTTAACTTTTAATTATGATTTTCACATAAATGTAGGTATAACAGAAATTTCCTATTAATCTCCATAATGGCGTTAACTTATTCACTCATTCATAGATTCATAGAAAACCTACAAAGAAGGACAATGTTTTCCGCACGTAGTATCAAACATAATAAATAAGTAGATTCATAATTGTATTACTTGCCTAATGGTTTTACTTTTAGGCAACGGAACCATAACACTGAATAAGGAATTCTGCGATGACACAACTTGAATAGGATGAAATATGTATTTTAAAAGCTGGTGCCATTACAATGATCGACATTAATGGGATAATAATAACATGTGTGGTAAACCCGAGGCGCAGGTAAGCATGGTGTGTATTATTTATTTTACCGGACAACTCGTTATTTCACTTTACGATATATTCACACTGTTATTATGCACCGCAGATAACAAGAAGTGTCGCGACCGCCAAGATTTCTTCACGCTATTATGATTGATTACACAATACTTTTGCTTTTGTTTCATTGACATTGGTTTGTAGTCTAGTTCGTTGTGGTCTTGGCTGCGCAATGTCTTAGGTTCGATTACGGGCGAGGTGTTTATGTGACCGATATACGCTTGTTATCTGATGAAAGGATTGATGTGTTATAAGCAAAATTTACTTCGATAACTTTTAACAAAATAGAACCGACTTTAACGCCGAAAAGTTACAATCGGTTCAGTTAATCGCGGTTAATATTCCTAAATCCTTCTCCTACGTCTGATAAACACGATGCCGAAAACCGTATCAAAATCGGTTCAGCCAAACAGTATGCCTAAAACCTTCTCCTAAGTCTGACAAATACCTACTATGCTGAAAACCGCATCAAAATCGGTTCAATCAAACGCGAGAAATACATACATACATACAGGTCAAACTGAGAACCTCTTTTTTTGAAGTCGGTTAAAAATGAAAATCGGAGTTAGTTACTCAAGAAATTACCCGTAAGAAATTACCACTTGCTGCGCTATTTTCTGAGTGCGACCCTTTTCCGTCATATTGGTAGCTGCAACTCCGAATTCAATCTAACAAACTCTGTATATTCTAATTTTAGCATATAATTTTAAGTTGTTGCTATACTTTGGACGGAATAAACATTTCTTTCTTTCTTTCTTTTTTTCTAAGTTGTTATGCCCACGGTGCAATGTTTATTTGTTTCGTTAGTAACATGGTCTCTTTACTGAACAGGCACCAGGATACCCTTTATTATCGAGGCGGGTGGTCTTTTGTCGGTAACTCTGAGTAACATTATTGGTATAATCATAGCATCATTTTCGCATCAGAACAGTGATGTTCTTTTTTGTCAGGCGTTTGAAGTGGCTTTTATTCATTACGAGTTCAGACGGAGTCCTTTTGATTCAACTATTTAAAAAGTACCTTGTTAAAATCAGTAAACTGTAATTCTGCCGGTGTTGAGAGTGAAATAACAATTCAACTTGGAGATAATAGAATAAAATTACGTTTATTTGCACATCACATTCTTATTATTGAATGACAATCTTGTCATTTTAGTATAAAAAACATATTGATTGTTGGTTGCCAACACCTAAGCCGGGAGCAGTAATCTGATCCATTCTTTAGCTGAGTGCACCTCGTGGTGCACCTCAAGGCAGGTCAGATTGATGAAGCCACTTAAGCCCGAATATTATATTACTTATATTATATTATTATAGGTCCACTGGTTGACCGCGGGACGTTTATTGGTGATAACGCGACGTCCACCCGTGGACGACCTGTCGACAACGAGTGGACGCCGTGCGACGAGGCGGTCGGGGTGGGTGCCGGGTGGCTCTAATGAGCTGTGACCCTTAATTTACTAGCTGCTGCCCGCGACTTCGTTCGTACATAGGAATTTTTCTGGGATAAAAAGTAGCCTTTATGTTGCTTGACAGCCTCCTCTATCTTCCAGTCAAAATTCCATAAAAATCCGTTCAGCCGTTTCTGAGATTAGCACAAACTGTATTATAAGATATTTGGTTATTATAATTAAACAACACATGTATGCACATTGTTATATTTTAGGAACTCAGACGCCATTATTATTTTCTTGTTACCATCATAGATTAACAACCATAGACTATATAGAACATACTTAAGTTTGTATGCAACATCTTCCCCTGTAGACAATTATTAACAATTATTAACAACTAAGTATTTAAAACAAATTACTTAATTACAAGTCCAAAACAATACGAGGTTTTACTACTCTCCCACTCCTGGTAGTTTTAAAAATATTTCTGACAGCTTCTTTATTATCTAATGGTTTTACATTTGGTTCATGAGATGCTACATTTGTGCCATTATTGTATTGAGATTCAAAATTCCAATCATATTTAGGGGTAGTATATTTATTTGTAGTATGAGACATTTTTAAATGTTTTATGTTTCGTCTTATACTAGTTTCTCCTTCCCTTCCTATCCAAAAAGATCTAGGTTCTTTACATTTACCAATAATTTTTCCTTTTTTCCAATATTTATCTTTATCTGTTTTATGAACAATTTCATCTCCTACCTTAAACTGAACTTCTTTCTTTCTTATTACATCTTTATTTTGTTTATTTAATGACTGTCTTAAAAGTAATAATTTATAAATATTATTTTCTATTTTAGGCTTTAACAATATATCCGTTGTAGGTATAAGGGTCCTAACCCTTCTACTATTTAAAATCTGAGATGGGGAAACTTCTAAACTTGTCAGAGGAGTATTATTGTAATTTAACAAATAGTCTCTGTAATCTACACAATCATTACATGCTTTTTTTAAAATCAATTTACTAATATGAACAGCTTTTTCTGCCATACCATTACTTCTACTATAGTGTGGACTACTTGAAGTAAACATAATATCCTTAGATTTATAATACTGATGACACTCAAAGGAATTAAATGGATTGTTATCAGCTACTATCTCCTCTGGAAAACCAAATCTTGTAAAAACTTCCTGATACGCATTAATAACAGATTTAGATGTTTTGTCACTTAAAGGTAAAATTTCCAACCAGTGAGAAAAATAGTCCACAACAACCAAAAAAAATTTCCCACCAAAATCTAAAATATCAGTACCCACCTTAGCAAATCTGCGATTAGGTATTTTATGTAATAATAATTTGTCATGAGAATTAGCTGGTCTAAACTTCTCACAGGTACGACACTCCAGAACAAACTTATGTATGTCCTTAGCGAGGCCAGGCCAATAAAATAATTGTCTTGCCTTATTAATGTTTTTATTTATTCCTGGATGTCCCTCGTGAACTAAATTTAAGACATACAACCTAAGAGACTCTGGTACAATTATTTTATTTTGAAAGAATGCTAAACCACACTCAAAATAAATGTCATCCTTAATTTTATAGTATTCTTTACATTCTTTTGGAATCACAGTTGGCTCAGGCCATCCATTCATATAATATTTATGTAGCAAATTTAAAACATAATCAGACTTAGTTTCAGTTTGGAATTTATATTGTCTTTCAGGTGACATAGGTAAGTGTGCCGTTGCCAAGTGAACAATGTGTGACATTTTTGTATCTATTTCAGTGCAATTTAGACTATTTCTAGACAACATATCAGCAAAATGCAGCAATTTACCAGGAACATAATATACATTTAAATTGTACATTAATAATTTTAATCTTAACCGTTTCAAACGAGGAGATCCAATTTTACAAATAGGCTTTAACATTATGGATACAATTGGTTTGTGGTCCGTTTGAACATCTACTTGATAACCATATATAAATCTATGAAACTTTTTAACAGCGTAACAAATAGATAACAATTCTTTTTCAGTTTGGCTATAGTTTAGTTCTGCATCATTCATAGTTCTTGAAGCACATGTTACTAATCTTAAAACGTTTTTCTCATCTTTCTGAAATAAACAGCAACCAATACCATTCTTAGAAGCATCACATTGCAAAGTTATTTTCTTTTTAGTATCAAATGGAGTAAGAGCTGGAGCCATACACACTTTTCTTTTTAGTTCTGCAAATGCTAACCTATGTGCCGGTAACCACATAAACTCTGAATCTTTCTTTAGTAACCTACACAGTGGTGACAACAAATTGGCCATATCAGGAACATACCTACGGACATAGTTAAATGAGCCTAACATTTTTCTTAGCTCATCCTTATTAACTGGCTCTTTTAAGCTTAAAAGGGATTTAATTCTATCTTTATCTACAGACATTCCATGTTCATTAAAGACCTGTCCTACATATTTGACTTCAGTCTGCTTATACTGAAACTTATTCTTGTTAAATATAATTCCTAGCTTTTGTGCCTTATCAATCACACTTGATAATGCTTTATCATGCTCTTCTTCTGTACTACCCATTACTAAAATATCATCAGCCCAAATCACAACATTTGACAATTCCCCAAAGTGATTTTCAAGTGTATCCTGAAATAATTCTGGAGCATTCATCAGGCCATATGGTAATACAAGATATCTATATACCCCAAGTGGAGTAGCGAAGCAACACTTCCACGATGCAGATTCTGAAAGCAAAAGATGATGAAAACCTTCAGACAAATCTAAAACTGAAAACCACCTTTTACCTTTTAATTTAAAACTTAAATCTTCAAGTGTTGGCAAAACTTTAGGCTTTTTTACAATTATTTTGTTTAAGTCTAACGGATCTAAACATAATCTTATGCTTCCATTTGGTTTTTCGACTATTACAATTCTATTGATACAGGCATTTTCATTTAACTTCTCTACTTTTGCTATAGCATTTCGAGCTTCCAACCTTTTTAATTCTACTTTCAGTGGCTCAAGTAGCGATGATGGCAACCTAGGCGATGGGTGACAAATTTGTTCTTCTGTATATCTAGTAGGAATATCAACACTTCCCGGCAACCTTCCTATACCTTCAAAAACTGTTATATGCTTTTTTATAAATTGTTCTTTATCATTACTTACATTTGCTAAATAGACACGTTTAACTAAATTTAATGATACACAAGCAGGTAGGCCCAATAGCATCGTTTTACAATTTACTATAATGAAATTTTCGTAACATTCATTATCTTTAAATTTACATTTTAAATTTACAATACCAATTGGATTCACTTTTTCCCCCACAAATGATTCTATTTTTAAATCTGTTTTATATAATTTACAATCACTTTTCTGTTTAATTTTTTTCAAAAACTTTTGTAGGCATAATGCTAACATCAGCCCCCGTATCTAATTTACAGATAATATTTTCATTTTCAATCAAAATATTTTCATACCACTCACATTTGTTAAAGTTTGACATCTTCTCTACCGCACCACAATACAGACTTTCATTTGAAGAGTTGGGATCTGGGGACTCCATACACTTAACCTCTTCAACTCTTTTCTTTCTACAGCTCACTGCAAAATGATTGAAAATGCCACACTTTGAACACTTTTTGCCAAATGCCGGACACTCCCTTGGACCATGTAGTTGCTGACACCGCCTACACTGAAACTTAGTTTTCTCCAATACATTCTTGTTAGACATTTGCCTTTTAAAATTATTATTTCTGTGTTTTGCTGTATCTATTTCCAGCGTTGGATTCATTTCCTTGACTTGCATTTTACTAACTTCGCTTGCTCTGCAAATATTTGTAACTTTGTCTAGTGTTAGTCCCTCTATACGTAATAAACTCTCTTGAAGTGACTTGTCCTGCAACCCTTGGACAATCCTATCTCTGAGCAATTGATCTTCCAATGAATCAACTTTAGATGTGCCATAATTACAAGTTGAAATTAACTGCCTCAACGATGTATAGTAATTTTCAAAGCTTTCTTCATTTTGTTGTTTTCTTTCATTAAATTTAAATCTTTCGAATACTTCGTTATATTTTGGGTTGACATATTAATCACTTTGTCATAAGTTTGAAAGTCTTCCTTAGACAACTTAAGACTCATTATAACCTTTGTCGACTCGGGACCCATCATATTTCTAAGTAACGACAGTTTAATTTTATCTATCGCCTCATCTTGGCCCACACTCACCAGGTAATCTTCAAAAAGACATTTCCAGAATCTCCATTCAGAAGCGGCGGACGGAGAGCGTATATCAAAATTTGGAGGCAATTTCACGGAATTTTCCATCTTGAAGTTTATGAAATTATCGATACAAGTTGACGATTAATGATTTTGATTTGTGATACACTTTACTTTTCTTTGTTTTCGACTGCGCCATGTATTATAAGATATTTGGTTATTATAATTAAACAACACATGTATGCACATTGTTATATTTTAGGAACTCAGACGCCATTATTATTTTCTTGTTACCATCATAGATTAACAACCATAGACTATATAGAACATACTTAAGTTTGTATGCAACACAAACAGCGATCAGTTATAGTTTTATTATATGTATAGATTAAAACTTAAATCGTCACTTAGGTAACTAAAAACTTTACCTATTTACATAACACTTTTTATAATCATAATATCCAAATAAACACTTTGAGCTTTCTTTTGGCAAAGTTTACGTACAACAGATGGCTTGAAATCCACATCTCATTGTGCCTCGCGTGATTTTCAAGGCATGTGATTGGTGAATCGCGCACAGCTCCGCTCCGCTCCGCCTCAGTGGAACCGCACCCTAATGAGCAGTAATTATTACACGGGCGAGCTGAGTAAAACAAGATAAGGTGGTAACAACAAGCCGCGACAGCCTCCGATCGCAACCCCTAGCGGACATGATTGAGTGGTGTAATTATTGGTCAGCATGATTGATCATCGCAATAATGACCACGGTAAGTGATTTAAAGTGAAGCGGAATTACGTAATTATGTTTACGTAGAATAATAAAGAGATTACGTAAAGTTATAACATTTACTTGAGTATTTCAAAGTTTCTAAATAATAAAGTTTCAATCAAGTTTTTAACCCCCGTAAGATTTTCTGATGTACCTAGGTACAGAATTCTAATTTTACTACTTAAAATTATACCATAAGTATTATTATTATCTAATAATATTTTAGTAGTATGTACTTGTCGCAAGAGATGATATTTTTACAACGTTTTATTTTTAAATAGGAAATATTAATTATGTTTTATCATTTCCACATTATCGTAACAGGAAAATATTTATAAAATGAATGCTTTATTTTGAGCTCGTATAAAAGTGCAATTCGCGTTTTGGCTTTATGGCGTTCGTAGTCGCATCTTCGAGCTGAAGAATGAAAAAAATCAGGTTGTGCCTTGCTTAAATATTTTTATGAATATACATTCCGTTTTCAATGCCGATTCAGTGAAATTCGTCAACGACAATAAGGTATGTCCAACTCATCTTTATTATATCAGGACAAATTACCCGGTCAGTTCTAGTAATTACGAACAATAAAATTTAAACCTTAAAGATTCTGGTCTAATAAAACTCATGGCATCCGGCAGTAAAGCGAAATGATGGACAGGCTATGGCCAATCGGCTTAGTCGCCATCTCGCACGACAAAATCTCGCACGATCGTGGGACTTGGCACCTTTCGAATTTACCTAATAATTCAGTCATCAACTCGCACGACCATAAAAATATAAGGTAAATTTGTACAGTCAACTACAAAAATCCTTTTTAAAAACGTTTAATGTTTTATGGTTGGACTTTAAAATATAACAAAATGTTATTATATCATAATTTTAGATATATTTCACAAATCAACATCTCAAAAATATAAAAGCATGTTAACCCAAAAAATAATCAAAGTCAAAAATAATAATAAAATATAATTATTCTCAAAAGCACATGGCTTGTTTCAGTATTTTTTAACCAGCTTTCCTTTACATATACTGCGTTTGGAGCATCTCCAACCAAATCCAGGAACCTTAATTTTTTCTTTGTAAATTACTATATTTACGACCCGTTCGAAGAAGTACTGGCTTTCCTCATTGTGAAATGTGGCGACACCGCACACACGTCACACGGTGACGTCACCGAAGCCTGAATCGCGCTATCGAAGAATTGTCGTTCGCCGGCATATAGGTATACCACGCCTTGAGTACATTCACTCGGGGCCTCGGCTGCCCCCCAGGCATGTCGTCTCGCCTGGCGGGAGATCGCCCTATTGCCAAATGAAATAATTGTCTTCACATCACTTTCAGAATTAGTTGGACTAAATTGTGATTCAGCTCCTAAAAAAATTGTTATGATTGAACCCGGTTTTTTCAATAAAATCGTAGGCAAAGCAAACCATTTTTTTTATAAATTTCGTATATATTATTACTTATAGTCATAAAAAATAATAAAATAATTTATAATATTTCATTTGTCTAATAGTTTATTGAGTTTATTCATATAGTATAAAACAAGATGGCGGCTACAAAGGCCATATTTTTATTTTAACCCTGCTCTAAATAAAATGTAAAGGTACTTTATATAATGATAATTATTTACTTTAATTAAATAAGATAATTTAATAAAATAATTAATTCATGTCGCAGCTAAATATGCGCGGGCACAGTAAAGTACGTTTAAGTATTAGACTTAGACGTTAGACTATTTCGATGGAGATAAAGGGTTAGATAAAAAGAGAGATAGCGCTATCCTTTTTTGAGTTTTTAATATATGGTCGTTTTATTGAAGTGTTTTTAAAAAATTAGTTTAAATATTTTTTACCTGACTGTACTTTTTACGAGCGTGCGAGTTGATGACTGAATTATTAGGTAAATTCGAAAGGTGCCAAGTCGCACGATCGTGCGAGATTTTGTCGTGCGAGATGGCGACTAAGCCGGCCAATCCCCATATTGTTTCTCCGAAAGCTTTCAGTTATGCAAGTCAGTCATAAAAGCTCATACACATAAATTGAATAGCTTTTAAACCAGACACTATAACGACTTTTGATATGGAATCGAGGTTTGCTAAAAAATGCTGCTCGTATATTAATAGTAGTTTATGCAACTGTCATATAATGAAGGGTATTAAAACACGAGTGTGAGTTTATGAAACGAGCGCAGCGAGTTTCATAATAGTAACGAGTGTTTTAATACCCGTGTTATATGCAGTTGCATACACTACTTTATCTTCACTAATGCAATTTAATTTGTATTTTAAAAACAAAACACATTGCGAAACATTAAATTCACGCGTACGTGTATTGTCACAGTGAACTTGCCGCCATTAAAATCTAACCAATGAGAGCGCAGCTGCGCGCGCAGGGCCAATCAGGAGCGAGCGCGCGATGTTATAATGAGATTTTACGATATCGATGTGGATATTATACCATCATGTGAAATTGCTTAAATTGAGTGTTTTGTTATCTGCGCTATAACAGTAGTAATTATAAGTCAAGTATTGGAAAAATAAGTAGAATGTTATAACATTAGTGTAGATAAAGGATTTTTTTTTGCTAATGAGCTTGCCGTATAACCCTTCTGCTGCCGCCCATGACAACCGTGACCGAAACAGAACAAGACTCAGGTAGGGACTAGGCCGACTAGGTTAGTAAGTTCAGCTAACAATTTAAGATTTAAGATTTTAATTTAAGAGGGCTAAGAGGGGTTTAGTGACAAGAATAACCTGTTAATTGTAACAATCCAGTTAGCTATTGTTAGTAAGAATCTTCAGTTTCATGAAACTTTGAAGAAAATTTTGAAGGTTATCTAAATGAATAAACTCTAAACAACTTTTAGAACGTGTGCTCATGGTGAAGCCATTTAAATTTGAGCGACAACTGACGAGTAGTTTTTTGAGTAATCTCTAGGTACTTATCCATATTGCAGTTGGTTCTTTTTCAACTTAACGATGTTTTTTTTATATGAGTAAATAAACATTTTTTTTCTGACAGATGACCGGATGAAACTAAATCTTAAAACCACAACCGGAAATCAAACCAGTGTCTATTCAAACGTGACCGCTGCCTGACCACATCTGTTTTGAAGTGTAATATTACCTTTGTAATACGTTTGAACTAACACTACTTTGTGTATGATTAGGTTCATTGTTATTTATTAAAAATAAGTGTTACCGACGCAGTTCTAAACATTTTCCAAGTGCAAGTGGTCATATTTCAAACACGTTCAAAACTAATCGTGTGAGCGATTTATAAAATAAGAATTTCCTAAAGCTATAAAATTAACCCTCAATCTAATAAGGATATAAAAACTATAAAAGCTAGCATCTTGCCAACTTTGAAATTACTAATCTATTACTCACCTACTAAAAGGAAGCCCAGAAAACAATTATTTACTGTTTAACTTGTTTATTTAATCATTCAAACATACATCTTTTCCCATAGTAAAATATTCGTGTTCTCCTTTATGTCTTCATCTGACAGTTGTATTTTTAATATCCTTTTATAAGTAAACGGCCTGTTACTCCTTCTTGTTGACATAATTAGTGATTGTCCAAAAGGAGTTCCTTACAGTCGGCCTTCCTGATACACTTCGCGACCCGCGAAGTTTAGTTCATCATTATATTCCATTTATTTAGCTGAAAATAAACTCACCTCTGAAGGTGATTTACTGAAAAGCAAAATTAAATTAAAACCAAGTCTTCTTAATGACTTGTTTAAGTAAGTCTTCTTAATGACCTACAACACCAAGTCTTCTTAATGACTTGTTTAAGTAAGTCTTCTTAATGACCTACAACACCAAGTCTTCTTAATGACTTGTTTAAGTAAGTCTTCTTAATGACCTACAACACCAAGTCTTCTTAATGACTTGTTTAAGTAAGTCTTCTTAATGACCTACAACACCAAGTCTTCTTAATGACTTGTTTTAGTAAGTCTTCTTAATGACTTACAACACCAAGTCTTCTTAATGACTTGTTTAAGTAAGTCTTCTTAATGACTTACATGATATTATGTTGAACTTATAGTACTTGATCAAATACCAATATAAAATTCTTAATGGTTTATAACGGATACAGAGCTCGATCGATTTAAATAGCTTATGACAATAATTGGTTATTAATCATTAATCATACTTCTTTAAGTTAAACAAATTAATATGCTGACTTCTTAATGTCAATAAAATAAAAGTCGGACTTCTTAATGTCCATAATTAAGTTATAATACGGACTTCTTAATATCCGTGAATAGTTATATATTAATCAGACTTCTTAATGTCGATTAATGATTAATGCTTAATTAACTTCTTAATGTTAATCGATTTCATATATTTTATTGCGATATTTATTGTGAATATATTCTAGTTCTTATAATTATATAATTAAAGTTAATACAAGTAGCATGCTTTGAATTTGAATCATGAAACAATTTCAACTTATAAGTATTTGCGGTCACCATGATGACATTACATATAACGCCTCTCAAGGCTCAGAGGTACCTCTGTGTTACATAACAATATTGATTAAGATATTAAAAATCATTGTCATTGCTAATATTGCATCGAATCAATTAAGTCAGCAATAGCTGTATCTGTCTCCGAAGACAATAATTTTTAAAATCTTTAAAATTTAACGTCTTACCCATGTCACTGATAATACGAAAAGGCAAACGTTTTTTTTGTAATTAACCAAAGCAAATATAACATATTTATAACTTATGTCACGAACAGCCTCCGATCATATATTATAATTTATACTCATTTTGTTAGGGTAAATAAATCAATAATAGCAAGAACGATCATATTATTAAGTTATTACGAGATTATAGACGATTAAACAATGAAATTATTTTTATAATTTTAGCAATAATTTAACGCGCTCTATATGGGGCGAGAGGGATAGTAATCAAATAAAGGAATATGAATTTCTTTGCCATTCGAGACTACGGCTTATACACTTCCCAGCTGAATTTAACATATGTGCTGATAGGATGTGTACAGACAGCCGCCATAAGATGTTAATAGATAACCTGTACAAACATGTAATAGATATACTTACTGAGAGTGCTAAAAACTGTTATAAAGAATTGTTAACAAAAAAAGGAAAGAGAATAATAGGATGGAACAGACACGTCGGCGGCGCCCACCGGCGGGCTCGTCCTCGTTATCAAAATTGGTTATTGTTTGATAAGCCAAATACTGGCCACATATATAAAGATATGGTTGAGTCCAGAAGGGTCCTTAGGTCCAAGTTGAGACGGCGCCAGAACAATCAGCAACAAATTAAAATGGACATAATTGCTCAACACCACAACGACAAGGACCCCAGACTCCTCTGGAAATCTACTAACAAATTAGACCCGAAACCGGGCCCGCCGGCGACCGCCGCCGGCCTGTATGAGCCTAAAGATATAGCCGATGCGTTCCAGAAGCATTTTAGGGTTGACTCGCCACTAGGGTCGACGGGTGTTATACTGGAAGATGAGCAGTATATAGGGCAACCTGTACAGCTCACCACAAGGTTTTCGACCCACACCGTGGCCCGTGTAATTAAGAGAATGGTTCGAGGTAAATCCCCAGGGCACGATAGCCTCAGTATTGAGCATTTACAGCACGCTGGCGTCCACCTGCCTAGGGTCTTGACACTTCTGTTCAACCTTTGCATGAGTCACTCACATCTACCCGATGACCTTTGGAGGACAATTGTTGTGCCAATTATCAAAAATAAAACTGGGGATGCCTCAGATATGACAAATTATAGACCAATATCATTGGCTACTGTGATCGCCAAGGTACTGGAAAGTTTGCTTGATGGATACCTCGAAAAATATTTAAAAGTAAACGATGCACAGTTTGGTTTTCGGCCAAACCTATCCACGGAAAGTGCTATATTTCCTCTCAAGCAAACTGTTCGGTACTACACTGATAGAAGTACACCGGTCTATGCCTGCTACCTGGACTTGTCCAAGGCATTTGATCTGGTGTTTGCTGTGGGAAAAGCTGGAGAGGGAGACCGCCCTACCTAACGATGTGACGACAATTCTACGTACATGGTATAAAAATCAAACCAGCACAGTAAGGTGGGCGGGCTCCTACTCAGGCGTGTATGGGTTGGAGTGCGGAGTGAGACAAGGGGGGATTCTCTCCGAAGCTCTTCAACCCATATGTTAACCGTCTGACCGAAGAGCTTAGTAGCACTGGTATAGGGTGCCATATTGATGGCGTTTGCATCAATAACATAAGTTATGCTGACGAAATGGTGCTTCTAAGCCCGTCGATTGGAGCTCTGCGTAAATTATTGCGCATCTGTGAAAGGTATGCGAAGTCCCATGGGCTTAGATACAATGAAAGCAAGAGTGAGTTTATGATCTTCAGAACGGGTAATAAGCGAGTTCTAAACGCACCTCCCGTCTCAATTAATAGTACTCCTCTTAAGCGAGTTTCGCATTTTAAATATCTGGGCCACTGGGTTTCCGAGGACATGAAAGATGTCTTTGATATTGAACGGGAACGCAGGGCGTTGGCCGTCCGTTGTAATATGCTGGCTCGTAGGTTTGCTCGTTGTACCGCTGAGGTAAAAGCGACGCTTTTTAAACATACTGCCAGTCTTTTACACGAGCAGCCTGTGGGTCAGCTATACGCAGAGGACGTACAACTCTCTGCGTGTACAATATAATAATGGGTTCAGAATGCTGATGGGGTTGCCGCGCTTTTGTAGCGCCTCCGGGATGTTCTCAGAGGCTCACACTGATGGCTTTCATGCCATCATCCGGAAGCGATGCGCCTCCCTCCTAAACCGCTTGCGCGACAGCACCAACACCATACTGGGCACACTAGTGGACAGGTGGGACTCACCATTTCTCAGGCACTGGGCAAGTCTACATGCACGTGGTGCAGTACAGACTGTGCCCGGGCGTGGAAACCCCATTTCCAGTCCCTAGTTTAGTTAGTTTATAAGTCTTATTTTGTCAGTATTTACTAACCCCTAGATATAAGTACAAAATGTTACTAACAAATATTGGCCTGAACCTGAAATAAAGAATTATTATTATTATTATTATTATAAAATCAAAATGATGACGGCACCGATACCTCAAGCACTACCTATCAGGTAGAATATTACGCTTTTAACATGACACTGTCAAATCGGCATGATTTTCAATCCACCAAATCTATTTATAACGATATTAGGAAAGACTTTTTTCTTTGAGCAAGTGACTGACTTACATTTGTTTACCAAGACCTACCAAAATTTAATAAACCGTAGGTACACATTATGACAATCATAGGTAAATGTTAATAGTAACATAATATTTAGAGATAGATTTATTTATCTAATATTTGGTGTATCATGCATTACTTGTCACCTGTTCAATTTCGAGATTTTAACTTCAAACACTCGTCTTTAGTATGACCAGTTTTATTACAATAACTACATTTTTTTATTTTTAGTAAAACAATCATTTTCAACATGACCCCGTTTCCTACAAAATGAACAGACTAAATTGTTTTTATCACATTTGTTTTGTACTTTAGTCATACATTCAGATGTAATATGGCCAAGACCCTTACAAATGTAACATTGAGGTTTGTAAGTGTAACTGACTTCTTTCTGACGTTCAGCTTCATTTAGAACCGGGTGAGCAAATGATGATAAATATTTCAAGAGCGTTGGAGGATCGTGACATCTAGCAGAAATAGCGCCAACTTGTATCAAATCATTGTTAAGAGTTCCTATGATAGCTTCCGTAATCAGTGACTCGGGTAATCCACATGCGTTACCTAAAGCTAATTTATTATAAAAGAATTGTATATAATTTTGATCAAAGCGTCTTAATGCATTGACCAAGTCTCGCATCATATTTAATCTACTACGATTGGAAGGAAAAGCTGTTAACAGCATTGCCCTCCAATCGGACCAACTTAAATTTGATTCACATAATTATAATTGCTCATACCATAGTCGAGCATAACCCTTCATCTTAGAATTGCAATTAAATTTAAGAGTCTTTTCATCCCAACCATACATATTAGAAATGCCTTCTACTTTTCTTATCCATTGCTCCATAGTGGTTATTGATGGTTGTGGGTCAAACTCTGGCAATGGATCACTACGGCCCACATATCGAAATGTCGAAGGACACGATGATGGTCCGGGCATAAAATAAGTATACCCCGGTAATGATATATTTTGTCGAGATGCAGCATTATCATGGCTTTCAGCCAACGACTGTGCAATATGTGATGGAATTCTGTCATTGTTGGTTACCACCTGATCGACCTTATTGGACGGTGTTGATGTAGACGGTACCTCATTAGGTTCATATAATTTACGGGTTTCGATCGCCTTCAATAATTTACGGCGTAAATAAGCTTCCCGATTATCATCATTATTTTTACATTTCTTATGACGGCCCATTGTTCGTGTTTAAAATTGTCATCTTTGACATAACAAAATCTTTACTCAATTCAAAGTATGTAAATGCATTTTATCAGGACTTACGTGAGTTATTTCCCGCTTCTGAGCTAAAAGGAAGCCCAGAAAACAATTATTTACTGTTTAACTTGTTTATTTAATCATTCAAACATACATCTTTTCCCATAGTAAAATATTCGTGTTCTCCTTTATGTCTTCATCTGACAGTTGTATTTTTAATATCCTTTTATAAGTAAACGGCCTGTTACTCCTTCTTGTTGACATAATTAGTGATTGTCCAAAAGGAGTTCCTTACACTACTAACCACATAAAATATCAACATAGGTACTTAGGTATATTCATAATATCAATATGACGTCATGTCCTTTTAAATCTTCATCGCTAATTACACCCGAATCTTTTTTATTGGCAGTCAATCAAGAACGATCGACAATTTAAAGACTGTATTGGCAAGCACAAGCACACTACTTAAATATTCACGAGTTCACCGAAGCCTGTCAAAATTGCTTTTACAGCTCAAGGCATCTCTTTAAAAAGTTTAAGCGGACCGTTGGCCGTAGGTACCACACATCTTGTAACACATGTACAAATTAAGTAAATAACTGTTGTTATAGTTATTTTTGTTGCCGTTGCTATTTCTTATACTTAGGTATATAAGTTACACATTGCCTATAAATGTAAGTAACATAAGTACATTATAGATATACAAAATAGAAATTGTGATGACATGTGAAAATAGCTATGTTCATGATAATATTTTTGACATAAGTATTTATGGTTTGTCCATCTGTAAAAGCTGTTACGATTTTGGTCGCACATCCACCTCAAGCGCGCGAACATTGGCGTAGTATTCCACACATTCTTGAAAACATTTGTACAATGTACGTAGAAAACGTAGAAAACTCCGAAAAGTCAGCTGTACCCTAGAATTCTAACCTAGACCCCAAGAGTAGGAAGCCAAATTCTTAACCTTTACCTGTGCTATCACCGCTTGTAAGCTAAGTTAGTTATTATAATCTACTCGTACGTTTGATGGAAATACAGCTTTATAGGTACACTAGCTTTCGCCAGCAGCTTCGCCCGCGTGAATTTCATTTTAAAAATTTTCATACATACTTTCATCCCCTATTTCAAGCCTTAAGGGGTTGATTTTTGAAAAAAAAGTAGCCTATGTATGACTCTGGGTCTTCAACTATTTTCTTTCCGAATTTCATCCAAATCGGACCGGTGGTTTCGCCGTGAAAAGGTCACAGACAGACAGACAGACTTTCGAATTTATAATATTAGTATGGATATATTATATGTCGTACCTACTTAATATAATTTCAAGGTAAGTTTAGCACCATGAAATTCAATAGCGTCGTAAATGTATACGACAATTGTTGTTGTGACATTCAAAATATTCCCTGGCCATTAACCAAGGCGGCGGATTAAGCGGGTCGATTAAATCGTTGAAGAAATGTTTATTGGTAATAACCGATGAGATAAAGAAGACATTTACACGCCTTATCGTTGGTTGTTTTTCTCGCTTTTAGGATTCCGTACTCAAATGATGATAACCGGAACCCTATTTATTGATATGTCTCTGTTGTCTGTGCTTTATCATAGGGACATTTTACACAATTTGTGTTCCTGTGGCCGCTATGGTCGATCACAACAAATTAATAAGGTACAGTGCCACAAACTTATCTGACCCGGTAAGAGGGACGCTACTGTCTTTGTCGTTGTCTGATAACAGTATAACATTATTGCATTTTGGCCACCGGATCAGATAAGTTTGTGGCACTGTAGGTTCCAATGGCAGTTTGCAAAATAGTGACTTTAAAATTGAGTTTTTCTATTTTGCTTTTCTATTCTACCTAATAATTCGAACTAATACCGCTTTCCCTCACACTAGGTCTGTACGGAATCCAAAGTGTGAAAGTCCGACTCACACTTGACCGATTTTTCATTATTGCTCATTGCAGTTTTTATTGATGAAGTTGCACAATTTTCAGCCAGTCCAACCTAATTTATTTCGACACACGTCAGTAAAGTTTATTTGCTTTCATGTAAGTTGTTAAGACTTTTTATTTTGAACCCAACTCGCGTTTTGGTGTTTATATTTTAAATATAAATTTTGGTTTAATTGCTTGTTTGTTTATGTTAATTTTATTAAGGTGAAAGATTCTTATATTCATCCTTTTCTCGTTAATACCCGAAAAAGCCTATGTAAGTGGTCGCTCTCACACAAAAATACCAGTTCCACCAAAATGGTCACCGATGCAGCACCAGCTATAAAATAAGAGGGTAGAAAGAAAGAAAGTTCTAGTCCTCAAACTTTGACAGTTATACTAATAAGTATAATATCTAAACCACATATCAACTACACTACTGTGTTGTAAGTGTAGTGTTCTTAAGAGTTTAATAGAACAAAATAGGTTCAAAGAAGCATGGGCGTCGGTAGGTCGGTACCGTGGACAATTTTCCTTTAACAGGATAATGATCACCTATTACTGCCCACGAAGGAGTATAATGGTATGGTTTCACGAACGATTGACTGTTTGCTTGGGGCATTTACTGGGCTCTTACGGGGTGTCCTACGTGAGTGACGAATACGACGCGAAGCAACGCAACACGACGCGATGCTACACGCGACAATGACAACTCCGCGTGTTGTCGCAGACTGTCACATAGGACGTAAGTAGGGATACCGTTGATTTGATCGCGATTCGCGATGGTCGCGTTCGCAACGTCGCGTCGCGTCGTTTTCGTCGCTCATTTTACATTTCCATGAAATTTAACACCCGTGTCTCACTGCTGGGCGGATTATAATAAGCACAAAGACAATTACTAAATCCATACTAATTCATAACTGCGAAAGTCTGTCTGTCTCTTCCGTGATCTTTCGATTTGATAAGGCTTCGATGTCATAAATTCGATCTAATGATACTTCGATTTCATAAGCGTTCGATGTGGTGAAGCATCGATGTAATAAACTTTCGATATAATGAAAATTTGATCTAATGAATTATCGATGTAACGTGTTCGATATCATGAACTTCGATGTACGTAGTGGCATTCGATGTGGCGTATGGGATCCGTCTGCCTATGACGCTTTCACGGCTTAACCACCAGCCTGATTTCGATGGAATTGGGATTGAAAACGTTGAAAATCCAGATCACACAGAGGTGACTTTTTTTTTCAAAAATTGGAGCCGAAAGTTTGTATCAAAAATTTAAACCGCCTGAACGAATCGGGAAGATAATAATTGACGACATAAAGTAGAAGAAGAAGAAGAAAGTAAGAAAGAAGAGAAGAAAGAAGAAGAAGTAAGAAGAAGTAGGAGAAATATTTAATTTTAAACAAACGACGACATACATTTTTATTTACTTCCACTTATTTGCGTTCTCTCTACCTTCTTCTAGGGTCGAAAGACTATGCTCAATTGCTCACAGTTCACATTTTCAATTCTCGCCGTCAATCTGCGATATATCATAATAACAGTCACAGGTGGCTTGTGTATGACGCAATTAAAACGTCCTAGCGCAGAGTAGTAGAGTTTCCTTATAGTAGAGCGTTTATTTATCTTTGATATTTTGCCACAAGCTTTTCCAGAGATTTTGGATGAAAGAGTTCTTTAATAAGCCACGTAACCTAACTCAACCCTATTGTCAATCGTCAATAGATCATTGGAGCATGCTGTCCAAAACAGGTGGCGAATCATTAATAACTTTGAAAGCTCTATCGATCTCTCGAATAAGAACTGCCTTGGACAACTATGAACTATGAATCTCTAAAATGACAGCTGTATTAATGTGTGGCCTGGAGCGAATGATTTAAAATTCATTAGTCTAATTGACTACACAGTCCATTCGGATAGTTTAGTGTCGTAAAAAATGCTTCCGTTGATAGCAATCTTTGAAACAAGTTAGTGACGTTCGTGAAATGTAATGAAGTATCATTAAGTTCATTC
Source organism: Hesperia comma (assembly GCA_905404135.1). Lineage (NCBI taxonomy): Eukaryota > Metazoa > Arthropoda > Insecta > Lepidoptera > Hesperiidae > Hesperia > Hesperia comma. Next base: position 14,542,727 of record FR990029.1, on the reverse strand, counting down.
CTTCGATACAGTCTGTAAAGTGTTAATATTCTGCGACATAAGTTATTTTCTATTTATAGATACAGTTGGTAATTAATGTGTTTTCGAAGATACAACATAATCCAATGAAACAATTTCTTACACAGACAAATTGAAGAATTTTTAATGATTAACATGAGAAAGAATTTTTAATGATTAACATGAGAAAGAATTTTTAATGATTAACATTCCAAAGAATTTTTAATGATTAACATTACAAAGAATTTTTAATGATTATCATTACAGAAATTCATAACAAAGTTCATGTTCATATTTTTCTATAAATACGGAATCTATTCAAGACGTACGAAAACTACCTACATTTTAAGATACCTACAAAAAGCTTTTCTTCATTATCCAAATAATCGTTACTAAATCAGACAATTTATCTAACAATTTGTCAATATTTTATTTCAATTGATTAACAAATTAAACCGAAATCAAAATATTTTTTTCAAGAGAAGAGATGACGGAAAAATATGCTACCACCAATAAATTCATTAAAGGCTGACAAGCGTAGGTACTTATCATTTATTGCTCGCTTCAAAAACAGTACAAAACGAAACTTGACTACACAAAAACACTGCTGTCATTACATCGAAGATGAAAAAAACTATAACATTGTCCGATGTCATGATACCAAGTTGTTACGAACTAGTTACCGTAGCGGGATACAATGCAAGAGAAAAACTGAAGAGGCACCACTCGATCGCAATAAATTAATTTTATCTGATTGAATGTAACGTATTACCATTTACCGCCCAATAAGTCAAACAATTTACCGACTACAGAATACATAATTGATTAATTACCCGTATGAATATTCCGGCGAGTTCATTTAATGTTTTTCTCGATTGCTTTTAAATAAGGTTGTACGTATGGTCGTTATTTATTATTCTTCTCCTAAATTAATAAATTAATAATGTAGCATTGTTAATTAACTGTTCCAGTAACATAAGTAATAAATGTAGTAATATAATTTATGTAATCGAATAGAAACTACTGCCTTCTATTGGTCTCATGTGCCGCTTCATCCCGTTAAAAAAATAGAGACGGACAGAAAAGTACGAAAAAAATAATGATTAGTTATATTTATAGTCTATGATAAAATGATGATCCGATTATTAGAACCATGAACCATTGAATCGATCTATAGAATCTCTCGATCGGTTGTAAGTTGTAACAAAGGCTCTAGGTCGGCAGAAAAAGGGCGATGCTCGTTTGCTACCATACTCGTACATCGATCAGAAAAATAAGTTTTCTGTAAAGTCGGTTTACGGGCGATAATTTTACGCGATAAATTCATAAGAAAACATTGTTGAAAATTGTCGATGGAATGGGAGAAAGATTGACGCGTCACAACATTCACAACCCGAATACTTGTTTTGCGATCTCGCTTGCCCGCTCGGCTCAGGCGGAACGTGACACTTTTTCGTGCATTCAGCCGATGTTCATCGATTTATAAGACGTTAGGTATCACGTCAAAAACTAAAACGACTAAAAAACAACATTTTTCTTCACGAAAAAACACATCGTTTATATCTCACCCTTCACTATACAGCAACTATAGAGCAAGCTTATAAATCGTGCCACTGAATTCACGAGTAAAATTAACGCCGTATTCAAACGAAACAAATTGCTATAGTCTAGGTCTAAAATCTAGACGTATGTCCACGTCACGCCGACGTCAATACACGACACGACCGTATCGCATTCCGTTGGAACGATCTGTGCAAAGTGAATAATATTGTTAATTCTAGTATTAATACGAGCTTGTCTGATCTATCTGATACGGAGTTACATAAATTCCAAAATTAAATTCTGAATCAACTCATTTTCAATAATGTATGTGCTTGACCCACGCTGTATATGAGATAGCATTTGAAATAACATTTTATAATTTTAGCAAAACCGGCACACAAAGCGAAACAAAACTATGATTCTGTTTGGATGTTTTTCGTCTCATTGGCGTAAGTTGTTCCATTTCTTATGTAAAAGCAATACATAATAATTATGACGTCTTTTGTCAGTTTACAGTTTATTTTAACACACATAAACACACTCATACACTCACAAATACACACACATACCTATGCGGACGCACAAGCACACATCCAAATCGCAGATCAAAGTTTGAGACTACTAAAGTTTCTCACGCGTATAGTACAAATTCAGAGATAAGAGATATTGAATGTGGAATATGAACTCCATTTTTGGTTATTTACTTTCGATTATTTATGATACGTGTAATTATAACAAAGTATTTTGTTACAAGCTCTAGAAGGAAATATTCGTAGATATAATCGAACGTAAGCCAATAAAGATTGTAGGACTTAATTCAGATTATTGAAAGAGTTAGTGCTTATTGAAACTTTTCATACCAAGCTAGTCTTGGTGATAGATAGATACTTAAATCAATAATTTCATCTAATAAAAAACGAAATTACCGATATTTTTACTCTGACCCGATACCTACGTTTCTATGCTTATTATTAATTTGTTAAGAATCGAAATACAATAGGTATGACCCATAGCATACTATAAAATGTTGTTCCAAATTTAAAATTGTCGATTTGATAGGGAAAATTGGATTTTGGATACACTACTTTTCCTTAAGAAAGTATTCTTGAGCTTAACTCGATCGGTTACTCCGAAATGACGCTCGATGAACTGATTTTGATGCGGTTTTCAGCATAGCATCTGTCAGACTTAGGAGAAGGTTTTAGGCATATTGTTTGGCTGAACCGATTTTGATACGGTTTTTAGCATCGTGTTTATCAGACTTAGGAGAAGGATTTAGGAATATTAACCGCGTTTAACTGAACCGATTTTTACTTTTCGGCGTTAAAGTCGGTTCTATTTTGTTAAAAGTTATTAGAACACTTGAAATTTAACACATCTCTCCTTTCCTTTCCACTCCACACCTGATCTCACCAGCTCATCAAACTCTCCTCGCCGCACCACATCTCCTATCACCATCATTCTCCTGCTAACCCTGCTCTGCACAGTTTTAATAAGGGTACAAAAATCCTCCGGAACAATAATTACTGGTGTTTACAATATATAGGTGTTATCGAATGATCGATGAAAACCTTATTCGGAATCGACATAACGAGAATTGTACATTGGGACAAGAGAAAACGTTTGCGGCTAAAACGATTACGATAGCCATCTCTGAGGAGCCGGTAAGTGGTAACAATATTTACCTATAAATCGTCACTCTTTATGGAATGAAGTGAAGTTTATATGAAGTTCATTTTTTTTAAACGATACGGACGAGTTCGATACAAAAATATTGTGTTTTAGTGATATATCGCTCATGTACCTACGTACCTAATTGGAGTTGAAAGTTGAAATTGTTGAAGGTTTTGCTTTGAAATTTTTCAGCTCGGTAAGCCAATAGCCTGTTCTTATTATGTCTTTCTTCAAGAACCTCCTACTTTTTTTAAAACAATTAAAACTGTTCAGTTTTGAAAATAGTCATTTAATTGTGAGAAAAAAGTAGATATATGCCGTTACACTTTAGGAAAGTTTTCAAAAATTTGCACAAATAAGATGTGTATACGTCCAAATTAAAATAACATTAAAATTACAATTTAATAATAAAGAATCGATATCTTTCGAACGACTCCAAATCAAGAGACCAGCAAATGGGCCCTTGAATGGCGTACAAATCACTGACTGGTATGGCCTTATGCGGGTTGTATGGGAAAAAACACGCAACGCCATATTCACCGACTACTACCAACTGAGCGAGTGTGCCTTGTTGTAACGTTGTATTTCGGTATGTAATTCGAATAATAATTGAATTATAAAAGAAAAAGTTAATACTTAGTTTGGAAAGTTATTTGTAACACTAAAAAGTATTCTTTTTTTTATGTTTTTAGTGTTTAAATTAAAAACACGTAATAAAACGTTAAGTGAATGATAAGTACAAATCCTTCGACCATTAAAACCAACATACATTATTAGCGCGCCTAACGAGAAAAACACAACTCATAAGGGAAGTTTAAGTGTGTTTGGCCACCGTTGCGTTCAGTAATTGGCCAATTGAAATTACAATGGTTTATAATAATTGCAACATTTAACCCGAACACACATAAATCTTCTTTTTTATCGGCTTTTAACCTGTACAATTTAGACGTCTGAAATAACCAGTTAATTTACTATCACAAACATACCTCCAAAAAAACACGCAAACATGTGTAAATACAGTGTATGTATGTAGTGTAAATACAGTGTAAAATATATGTAAAGCACAGGTATAATTATTCATTTATACCAGATTATATCATATTACTGTTGGCACTGCCATGTCGCTCTAACTAGCTACCCAATTACAGGCACAATGCCCAAAATGGTATTTATTTAGGTAAAAAGTATTATCAAGTGTCTGAAAAGTCTTTTACATTTCCCTTAATAAATTAAGGCACTTCAAATTCTCGCCCTCAACTTGCAATGAACCTTAATTACAGTGGCGAATACATTAAGTTATATTTTCTGTCTGTAGAACGGTTATTTATAAAGTACACTTATAAATGAAACAAGAGTGCAACGCACAGGCACGTGATACAGTTATATAGATATAATTTAACATGATAAGAAATGTATGTTTTATGCAAGTAGGTACGCAATCCACATTAAAGCATGGAGCACATAAATATTTGGATAAAAGTTGTTCGAGGCAGTGTCTACCCGCCACTATTTGTGGGGACCCCACGCGGTTGGGAATATAACAGACTTTCTTAATCTCGACGCAAAAATGTTTGTGTCTGGGATTGATGTTACTATAGCGATTATTCATTACGTGTTTTTTGTCCTAAAATATAAATATTTTTGACTGTAAAGCTCGAACACACGATAGGCTTTTTTTATAAAAAAAAAATAGTATACATATAATATGAGAGTTTTTATAAGTGTACATTCTAGTATGAAGTGCCCGCAACAATAAAAAAATTCGAACGTTTTGGATTATCTTATAGCTTTAGAAGCTCAATTAGTAAGTAATATAATAAAGTTTATACTTAAATTTTCTAACATGAAAAAAAATCTTCTTCGTAGAACATTATAACAGGTAGGTAGTAGGTACGTATCGCTGGCATACATATTTTGTGGAACGGGAATATGTATGCCAGGCAGGACTTTTCAATTAAGCAGGGTCGTTACTAAATGGAATACACAGTTATCATTAACTAAATAACAAGCAATTATTCATATAATTTAATATATTTATTAGCAACGAAAACAAATAAGTTCATCCGAAGAAGCGTCATCCGAACCGAAATGTTTAGAAAACAAAACTGTTCAGAATTATCCTCGTTTATGTACATCTCATGGTAGTCCTACGCTCTCGTGGCAGGAGTTCTGAGCAACGCCTATATTATTTATTGTAAGAACACTTGACAAACTCGCATACATGTGAACTTTAATTTATAGTTTTATACTTAATACAAGTTGCGACTTTCCAGCGTAACTTCCGATCCCGCGGGAATTCTGAGATTAAAAATAGCTTCCTTTGACCAAACTACCTGTATCGTTCAGACACAATAACATAAAAATCGCTTCAGCCGAAGATTAGTCCGGACAAACAGAAACACAGAGAGACATAAGTTTTAAAATCGTTTGTTTGTATTTTAGCATCGTGTAACTGTAAATACTATGAAATCTTTACTATGAAATCACAGACAAACCCTTCATTTTATTTTTAAGCATAGGTAGGTTAAACAAGAGTTGCTTTTATGTACAATTTATAGGCCAGTACACAAACCTGACAATTTCCTGACAAGTAAATAATGCCCCACCAATTAGGGGAAGTCGGGCATACTCCCGTATTGGTTCTACAATTGGAAGCCAGTCTGTAATTGGTACTAAACTACAAGTTATTGGTGCATTGAAACAAAGTTAATGAATTTAACCGGTCGGCTCCGGCTCTTAATTATTTATTTATGTACGTAACTTACGGCTAGTTTCTATAATTTTTGCCGTATTGTGGTCAATGATACCTTACTTTTTGTATCGCTTGTTAATAAATGATATGTCATAAAGAGAAATTGTGAAATGTATAAGTTTCGTCTATTGATAACCAAAAATGAAAAGAAAACATCATAATGCAATATGAGAGTTATAACAACTAATTAAAGTGTGGCTTCATGATCCCTTATTTGGGTCAAAATTTGGGTCTAAATGAATTTAGTCTCTGCACCTCTTCCGCTTTCCTTCTTATTTGGATGGATGGTTTTGGCAACTATACAGATATTTAAAACTGATATGGAGATTTAAAAAAGAAAAAGTAGAGGTTCTCTATTCAACTGTATTTTTATATTTTTTGTAAGAGTTATCTCATACCGGTTTTGATAATTTTTTTGTATTCGAAACCTAGTGTTTATGGTCTGATCCCATATAAATTTGAGCGACATCTGACGAGTACTTTTTGAGTTATCTTTACTTATAAATTTTGAAGTTAAGTTAGTTTATGTCTTCATCGAAACAAGTGATACCTTATGAACTTATGTTACGCCGTACGCGTACCTACAAAATTTTAAGAAGTTTTGGGATTCAAACCAAGACCTTCTTGAATACAAGACCAGTTTACAAACCACCAGACTACCGCGGCTGCCAAAAAGATTGACAAACATAATTCCCAAGTGGCGTACTGTCCATATGTGCCAGTCGCCAACCTACTAACAGAGTCTGCTGGGACTACACACACCTTAACATTGCGTAATTACATAAATTGTAAACTCAGAATTGTATTCTTATTATGTAGCTACTACTACTACTCTATTTGTACCCTATCTCGTTTCGCTTTGAGAAACTTGCTTTATTACTACCATGAAAAATATTAATGCGAAATGATTAGGACACAAATAAAAATTATAATAATAACATAGTTTTGGGATCTATCGTCATAAAAGTAATAAATAAATCATACTATTCGTTATTAACAAATACACACACAGGCGCGCGGGCGTATTCGTACACACATCCACGCGCACACGCGTACACATACACACATACAATACAAACCTATAAATTGATTAATTGCGCAAAATTATACATTACCACTTGTAGCCACATAAATTTCAGCGCAGCTAAAATAATCTATACTAATATTATAAAGCTGAAGAGTTTGTTTGTTTGTTTGTTTGTTTGTTTGTTTGTTTGTTTGTTTGTTTGTTTGGTTGGTTGGTTGGTTGAACGCGCTAATCTCAGGAACTACTGGTTCATATTGAATTTTTTTTTTGTGTTGAATAGACCTTTTATCGAGGAAGGCTATAGGCTATATAACATCACGCTGCAACAATTAGGAGCGAAGAAATAATGGAAAATGTGGAAAAAACGGGGAAAATTATTCATTCTCAAGGGCTTTCGTTGCATGCGTTGCGAAAACGATTCAAGATACCAAAAATATATGTATGAAAGAATTATTCCTCTTGAAATGATCTAAAAAAATGTCCACGACAGTATATGTCTATCTTTTAAGATTAACACACTAGAACCGTTTTTATGGTAATCAAATTTGGTCGAACCCACTGCCATACCAAACTTGCCGCGTTTCCAAGTTTAATATGAATTAATCTTGCTGTGATCCTTTGCTACTTTGCTATTATTTTGTCGTAAGCTTTATTTCTAAGTTTAATTTAATTTAACCTGAATTAATTTTGGTGATAATTTATTATCTTCCCGAAATTCCTACGGGAGCGGGACCTACGCGGTTGATACTTACGGGTCCCGAAGCGAAGCGAGGGCGGTTCGCTAGTAAATAAATAAAGCTACCACAAAAGTTTTATCAAAATCAACAATCAACAAAAACTGCAAACCGCGTGACCGTTAAAGTTGAACGTTATCGATAACATCAGTCCTCAGTCCCCGGTCCCCACGACCACGGTAATATTACCGTGCCACGACATGGAAAGTGCCGCGCCAAGTGCGTGCGCCGTACGCGTCATTCTCGTAATTGTAAACGATTAATTACTATCAATCCACAACTCGTACCCGTGTAGGTTCTTGCCACAGGTACGTAGCCCTTCCTTCTAACGACTGCCAGCGATAACCGATTAGAGATGAGTTTTCTCACAGTTGGTAGTAATAAGCAAAAATTATGTATTTAATTAATCGCTTTAATCTTTACACCACTTTCTCATTAACAAAAGCGCGGCAAGTCCAGCTGTCACCTAGTGATGGGGTCATATCGGTATCACCGTAGTGTTGCGCATTATCTGCTATTACGATATTCCGTCTAACAGTAGCTAGGTGATATTACGTTAAAAAAGTATTTAGCTCATTCTTTGCCAGCATGTACATCATGCATGCATACATCAACATCGAATAAGCTTAATAATACTTATGTTTTGCGGTTTGTAAACATACCGGTACTCATTCATGGACATAGTGTTAGCGGTATAGCGGTCACTCATCTAACTAACAATGACATCTGTTGTTATGACTTCAATCGACCTAAAACTTAGGATCGACACAACGGGCTAAGAGTACATCATATTAACCTTATTATCCTACGGATTATTCGCTTATCGTCACTACTCGATAGTTGTACAAATACCAGTAGGTATACAAGCAGCTACGTAGAATTCCAGAAAACAACTTTTAATTCAAAGCCATATTTTACATTTTTAACCCCAATTACATCAATTATCGCCGATCCCATGAATCCAATAAATTACATATAACTGTAAAAGATACATACACAAATGTACGGCACGAATCGGAATCAATAAATTTATGACCCTTACAACCGCGCCCCAAGTTTTGAGACGCTGAGCCTGGTACCTGACAATAATAATAAGATTAATAAAATAAATGCTTGTAATTATTGTCTCAAAAACCTTGCCCGAAGCTTTACTTTACAGATCAGGTTATATCAGAATAAAAGAGATGAATACACAATAACCAAGGTGTTACGAAATGCAAATGTAAAATATCATACAGTGCCCCAAAAAAATATTAATTTCAGGCAGACATTTCATAATATTTATGGATTTGAGATTTCATAATATTTATATTTTTTGCTCTCAATGTAGAGAGCAAAAAATATACGCGACTTCACACAACGAATAAAAAAAACAATTTAATAATTTCAACAAACAAGCCCCAAATAAAATAAAAACATTTAGCATATTTCAATAACAACACCGAATAAGTGTGGACGTTCCCTAGCTTTTACGTCTGTATCAATAAATATTCATTAAAGCCAAGAAATTCTTACAATTTGTCGTGTAGCTTTTTACGAGAATTTATTAGTTGGTCCAATATGGCGATATTATTTTACATTTTATTATATCGCCTTTAAGGGGTCAGTATAAACTTTTGGTAATTGCTTCATCTTGCCTAATTAACTGGATATAAGATCGATAACTCGCTTGTAACGTGTCGATCGATATCGATCGAAGTACATTATAATGTAATAATCATTTAACCAATTTTGTACATAACGAGTATATCAGTTCATACCGCGACTTCCATAGGTCTAGGTTATGTCTAGTGGCTACGAAATGTTTTCTTTTATTTTTTTCAATTGCTTCCAAAGCAAAAGATATTATTACATCATGAAGATACATCATACATCGATATGGTTACAATGCCTGACTGCTGATCGAAAGGTCTTAGGTTCGATTTCCAACATCAGGTGAGATGGGTGAGAATTTGAATACGTGCCTATTTCATTTATTTATTTTATCCTGTTTGATGGAGTTTAGCCTAGCCCTCCTGAATGTCATACAATAATTAAATTGATATTTAAATATTGATATAGAAACGGTAAGATACACCCACTTATGCTAATTGTGGATTTTCTTTATATCTGGCGGTATGAACAAAACAAATAAAACATAACTCACCACTCGAGATCAAATATTTATGTGACATAATCGAAATAAGAATCGAACGCAGAACCTCACGCTTCTTAGCCACTGATATTACCAACTACTACTTCCGAATTATCTTACGAGTAATTCGAATTATTCATTACAACGTACAACCTATGTATTATTCGAAACCATTGTTATTACCAATACCAACTACGTCTTCCAAATTGTCTTAATTCGAATTAATCATTACAACTTATAAGTATTAAGGTATATAATTTTCAATTATCCCTAAAAAGGACATGGTATGTAACTCACGTAGGTTTTATGAGGTTCACAGAGTTAAGTTTCGATTGGGGTCCCGCGGCATTTTTCAACTGTCACGTTGAATTGACTCAACCGATTATATTGATTTCAGTAATTATGCAATTAATTGTATGCTAAGATATTTGAGAGTAATTTGATTCATGAGGTTACTGGAAGCCGGTCGGACGAAGCGCAGGTTGAATTCGTAGTAGGGCTGTCAGTTATTGTCTGCTTAAAATAATAAAGTTTCATACTTTTGATTCAGCTTTGTAGTGTAGTCACAGTTTTCATTAGCGGTAGCGGAAGAGTGGTGCTGCATGCAGATTTGCTATGTTGAGTATATAAAAACTCAAATAAAATTCATATTAATTGCGAATGAAATCTAAGTAAGAAACGTATTGAAACTGTGTTGACAGATACTAACATGGTAGATTTTTCATTTCAACCATTTTGTCCTCTACACGAAAAGACGACTTATTGAATTGAATGTGACGCCGCGTGACTTATGTCCTAATAAACGAAGTATGGAGATGCTCCATACGATTATTATTTTTGGAAGTAGGTACTTACAGTGATAATAACCTTTTCACACCTACTCTTTGAATTTTATTGCAACATTTCCAAAAGACGTAGGCATGTAGCTCTGTACCTAAAGGGCCTGAGTGATACGAGTATATGTATATTACACATCTATTTCGAAAAATCATAAAATATTTTTACGATGAAGTATTAGCGCTTCCGTTTGGGATCGCAATGCGTTTCCAACGTTTAAGTAAAAGTAACCGAAACACAAAAGTATGGCAACCCTGGCCAGTCCCAACGGTGCAGAATTCTTCATTAATTGCTCTTCGATCACTATTTAAGTACCATAATTTGGCAATCTACTGAATACCTGCGTCGCAGCGGGACGAGCCCTCTAAAATGGCATTCGAAAAAGAAAACTTTGCCCATAAAATGTTAAATGCGACTTAATTTAAACGCCACGAGTTTATTTTAAAAATACCAACGTAACACCACTGATATTTATGTACTTAAATTGCCAAATGTACCCGACGGCGACGGGTCACGTACTTTAAACCAAGTCGGGATTACCTTGTATATGATAAGTCCTAAACCTACAAATTTTAGTACATACTTTGGTAATCTTCTCTATATTTTTTAGAAGTTATTTAATTTAAAGATTTCAGGACGATCTTTTGCAAATCCCTCTAAAACAATAGACGGTACCTGTAAGGCACTTCTCATGCTACTAATTCGCTGTATCTGACACTTCCACTGACAGGGGACGCATCGTAGACGCGTCGCTTTCATACATTGACAAGATCCGAGTCGCTTGCAAATAGCGTTGTGTGAGAACTGCCTAAGGCATTTTATAACTCTTCATATGCATAGTCTTTATATTTTCCATCAAAATATATCTGTGTAGGTAAACAAAACATTAAAATCGGAGCATTTATTTTCTCAACTAACAGGATCACACATATTATGTACAACGAAACTCCATTTTCACTATGCAGATGATGCAGTGATACTATAGGTACTTGAGTCACCAAGAAAATGGAATTGCCAATCCCTGCTAAAAACAAATAACATGTGCAAACAGTTCAATTTAGTAAGCAAAACTTACTATACTTAAGGCATTTTAAATTCTCGCCGTCAATCTACAATGAACTTTAATCACAGGGGCAGAAAACTAGTATTTGTGTGGTTTGCTATTAGGTATAACAAATTTCATGTCGAACAAGAACAGAGTATACAGCAGTAGTTATAGATCATCATTAAACATGTCGTATGCTTGTTCTTGCGTCCAACATGGTCCAACATGACAGTCGTTAGGCGGGCATTGCGATATATTTTGACGTTCATGTATGCTAAATAAATACCAGCAACAAGACTACATGACGGTATGAATAAATGCATTCACAATTACAATTTAGATACCGCGTTTGGAAAGGAAATTGCATACACAATCGGCAATAACTTGCCGTAACTCAAATTTATTACGTTCATTTTATTAAGGACATTTTCAGTCATATAAACTGGTACTTAAATAGACATTTCAAATTTATTTTATTATAATAGACAGTGGAGTAAAAAATAGAAGTGATAATATTAATAGGTATTAAATTAAAGTATCATTATTTAAAATTGCGAATAATTAAAGTAATAAAATTATTATCCACGTCTTTACTACATTTCCACAATTTAATTGCACGCAACGCAAGGATACGTTCAAGGAAACGTCATAAACATAATTATTTAATTTATAAACGTATCGTTATGTTATTAGGAGTGTATCAGTGTACTTACGCTGCGGAGGTAGATATAAGGATTCTTAAATAACAGTATTTAGCATAAATATTTGTTAAATTAGCGTTCCCGCCAAAGAAAGAAGGAATAAAATAAAATCAACATTATTATTATGTCATTAAAAAATCAATATCGTTAAATTGCATGTCCATCGGAACTAAAACCATAACTCGTAATATTCACGTCAGCAGAGTAAGAAGTATGTAGTTGACCCGAAACTATAATTATGAATACAAAGTAAAATATAAAAACTTAAATCAAAGCTTTTAAAAAGATACAGTCCTATGACGGAAGGACGGATTGGCACCTGAGTAAGACTCAGGCTGCAATTATAGACGTCCGATTTTTCTCTCCGATAGTCGGTTCCGATAATCTGATCAGACAAATTCAGACAATAGAATCGGACGACACTCGAATCGGATGTGTATTGTAAACATAACAAAATGTATGGCACGAGTGCCTTTCGATTGTCTGATCAGACTATCGGAAGGGACTATCGGAGAGAAAAATAGGACGTCTATTTGGTCCCTTACACAATAACACCTCGTTGGTACCTTTGAGCACAGAACCATTAAAACAATAAAAATTCGCGTCATAAGATATCGTCTCCACAATGCAATAAAGTATACTGAAACTTTGCAGCCAACTTTAAGATAGGTATGAGATACTGTTTATATTATTTAAGAAGTTTATTATTTCAGCTTGATTCAAACTAGGAAAATTTTCCTCTCCACGTGTTCAATTATTAAGCCCACCTTCTACTTGATGATTCAGCTTGCCTCATGCACAAGTAGAGAATTTATTACAGACGAGTTAAGGGTTAAGGCGCTACAACCGTAATACGTAAAACCGAATGAGCGGAGCTCAAAAACAGAGATGGAATGATTTTATATAAAGGCAAATAGTGAGATAGCAAATATAGGCAATGGTTTATTTTAGCTTGATTATTATTGACGTAAGTGCCAATTGCATTTTAATTTTTTCTTTGAAAACTGTTTCGGTTTTTGAGTTTTTCATTCTTATGAAAACTTAGCTTTGATTATTTACTATGTTTCAAAAATTATTTTTATCAACTAATTATTAAAACTTCTGTAGTAAACTTGAAAACCAAAACTATTTGGACCTAACTTTAAATTTTTTTTCTATCGAGGAAACTTCTCATTTTACTGGTTTTGCTTCTATTTTTTTCTGTTCCGTGGTTTTGCTCTTATGAGATTGTTTATTATATAGTGAAGATGCATATATCTAAATATCGGAGATATAGACAGTAAGCTTTAAAAATAATCTTAGATTTAAAAGTACCATATTTCGGATGTAGCCCCTTAAATTAAGATACAAGGGGAGGCTATACAAAACATATAATAAAAAGCTGATCGGCCAGTCTGTTCATGGAAGATATTATATCACAAATTGTTATAAATGGTAAAGGCCCTCGCAATAATTCCTAAAATAGTCTTTTCATTCTAGTCTGTTTTGTCTGTGGTTTTGTGCGCGACCGAACCAATTTGGATGCAGTTGTCTCTAAGGCATTTTTTAAGTTTAAAAAATTTAGTGCTTGTTTTTGTTTTCAATGGTTCATAAATTACAAAGTAACGTCATATTAAAGAATCACATCAAAAATTTTAAGTAGATATGGGTACGAAGACTACGAAGGTAGAGACATACCTACTACATATATCTCGAAGCGGAGCTAGAAGCTATTAATATCGACATAACTATTATCTCGTATTAGACCTACTTGGTTTTTTTATTAGGTACTTAGGTATTTTTTTTATTATTGCTTGACTACAATTCCACCTGATAGTAAATGACCATGGGTGGTAGAGCGCATTAACTTATTAGCAACCTCTTTATTCCCTTTTGATATGAACAATGGAACATAGCCATATTATTATAATCGATGCTGGCAATTTATTTCCATTTTCGTTGTACGCATACTAAATGACAAATCGAAGTGCGATGAATTTACACAAAGTAAAAAGAATGACTTCAAAGTACCTGCATAGAAAAGGGATTTTAAATATTTTAAACAGTACCTACGTTATTTACAAGTTTCACGTATACTCTTATGTTGGTAGATACCTATTACAGATTTCCCGGTTCGTGTCGACCATATGCTGCACATGTCTGTTTTGTTATTATTCTAAATATATTTATGGCTTTTGTACATTCTGTACAAGATAAATATTGGGATTCGATTCCTGGCAGTCTCACCGTTGGGACCGAGTCTCTTGCCCAATCGAATATTTTTGCAAAATTGGAAGTATCTAAAGAGCAATTGAATTATTTTTCTCATCGTAATATTGAATTTTGATAACTATCATATCTTTAGTGGCACTCGCAAAATTAAGATAAATTAAAAAAAAAACTAAGATCAGTATTATGTCAAAAATCCCATCATTTTGGTAAAGAACTGCCTCTTCAAAGAACTAGAACACAGATAATGGGTAATACTGAATAGATAGCGATAAGACCGAAGCAAAATTGTGACTCTACCGGATCGTTTAATGTCTTAAAGCCTTAATTCCGTAGAAAAAGACACATTAAACTTCTAACGTCCATCTTTTTGCATTAAAAATAATAATATGACTTAGTATTTGGTCAAACGGAACTGTAAGTAATATGGCTATGTTGTCTGTGTGTCATAGGGCTCTATCGCTTGGATGGAGAAGCAGACAGCTCAAATTTTGCTAAGAATTAATGTAGATGCCATAAATAGGTTGTCCCGATAGAAGTAACCTTAAAAGATGCTAAATTCTATCTAATTTTTGGCCAAACACTTAGGCAGTTCTCACACAACGCTATTGCAAGCGACTCGGATCTTGTCAATGTATGAAAGCGACGCGTCTACGATGCGTCTCCTGTCAGTGAGAAGTGTCAGATACAGCGAATTTTGGATTGCGTTGCAGTCGCGCAGCTAATAAATAGCGTAGTGTGAGAAGTGCCTTACAGTAAATATTGCTCTGTACCTACCTGCTACTAAACTCTGTGAAAGAGTCCGTCACGCATTTGACCGGTTTCTCTAAATTCGTTTCACGATTAATCATAGCGATATCAATTATTATGATATCTTACAGTCGGTGCCGAAAGTTTCACTTCTCTACTAAGATATTGTTACGTGTCAGGAGTAATGGGCTCGAGAAAATGCCAAAATGTACCACAAAGACTTTATTTGTACTCGTAGATACACAAATTACACGATGTACACAGTACACACCACAACACTATGCACGTAGGTACTCGTAAACACACTCGTCGAACACTGTATCGCACGTAGAAATCACTTCACTTCTCACTGGTATCGCTCGTAGGTATCGCTGGTATCTTCCTGGTTTCGCTTCCGAAACTAGAATGTCCGCACTTGATCGATCGCCCCTTTTTATACCACTCACGCACCATTCACGCCAATCCAGAACTTTCTCGCTAATTCCGGACGGACCCGATTCGTATAAAATTCGAGAACGTTCCTTGCAACAGAGTTTCGCCCGTATGACTATTGCCGTAATGGTCGAAGCGTCGTGCGTACGAGCAAGCGCGCTATTGTTCTATTGTTGACTCGACATGTTTATGGCCCCTATTGTTTATTGTTTTGCGAGGTGATACGCCAGGGCTGTCACATTGCCCCCCTCTTAGTCATGCTCGTCCCGAGCATTATTCGATCCATGAAATGGTGCCAATCTGTCCACGTGCACGATCTTCGGCTTTCTTCTGTCCCCCTGTCTGATCCGGTAGGTCACGTCATTAATCCTCGTGACAACTGTGTAGGGGCCTTCCCATCGTGCTTGTAGCTTCGGAGACTTCCCTTTCTTCCGCAGTGGATTGTGCAACCATACAGAATCTCCCTCCTTGAAACCATGTTTCCGAGCATCGCGATCGTAGCGGGTTTTCATCTTTTCGCTGGTCTTCAAACATTGCTCTCTTACAAGATCATGTGTCTCGTCCAATTGTTTCCGTAAGTCCGCGATGTATTCAACGGTTGGTTTCGGGGCATCTGGCGGTGTTCCGGTAAGCAAATCCAACGGCAGACGCATTTCTCTTCCGAAGTTAACTTTAGCCGGTGTAAATCCCGTAGACTCGTGTATGGCAGACCGATATGACATCAGGAACAGAGGAATGTACCGATCCCAGTCTCGCTGATGTTCCTCGACGACCTTGGCCAAGTGATTTTCCAACGTTTGGTTGAATCTCTCCACCATGCCGTCAGATTGAGGATGCGCCGGTGTGGTACGTGTCTTATTTATTCCCAAAAGTTCACACATCTCCTGGAATAACGTCGACTCGAAGTTCCTGCCTTGGTCGCTGTGTAACTCCAATGGTACACCAAAGCGGCATACTACCTCCTCGACAAGTTTCTTGGCCACGGTCTTCGCCTCTTGGTTCGGAGTTGCAAACGCTTCCGGCCATTTGCTGAAGTAGTCTTGAACCACGATGATGAATCTATTCCCGTCTTCAGACTGAGGGAATGGGCCAGCAACGTCTATGGCGATTCTTTCCCAAGGGGCTCCGACGTTATACAGCTGTAGTTTTCCCTTGGTTCTAGTGCGGGGCCCTTTCACTGAAGCGCACACTGTACACTTTCTGCACCAATCTTCAACGTCCTCTCGACATCGCACCCAATAAAAGCGTTCTCGTATCTTTACGAGGGTCTTCTTGATGCCGAGGTGCCCACCAGAAGTGCCATCATGTACGAGCTTCAGCAAATCAGCCACTTTACTCCTGGGAATAACCATTTGCAGGATTTTTTCCTTTCCGTTGAGTGATTCCCAGCTCCGGTAAAGCACGCCATTCTCCAATATAAGGCTGTCCCACTGAGCCCAGTATGCCTTAGTCGTTGCGCTCGAGGCTGACACATCACTCCACAGGGGCCTCTGTCCTTTGGCTTTCCATTCCATGATCAGGCTGAGGTCTTTGTCTTCCTTCTGAGCTTGGCTTACTTGCTCCGTTCCCCAAGACTCGTCTAGGTCCTGCATCCTTATCACCCTGACCTCTTCTTTGGCCTCATGCTTGATGCAATGTCGACATTCTTCGGAGCATGGGCGTCGTGACAGGGCGTCGGCATTCGAATGAGCTCTTCCGTTACGATGCTCTATTACGAAGTTGAACTCTTGAAGCTGTTCGATCCACCTCGCAACCTGGCCTTCTGGGTTCTTAAATTGCAGAAGCCATCTCAGAGCGGCGTGGTCCGTCCTTATTGTGAACTCGCGTCCCAGCAAATACTTGTTGAAGTGCTGAAGGGTCTTCACCACAGCCAGTAATTCTCGCCGAGTCACACAATAATTCCTTTCCGGTTTCGAAAGGGTCTTGCTAAAGTACGCAATGACCACCTGCTGGCCGTCCTGATCTTGCGATAACACCCCTCCGATGCCAGTATTGCTAGCGTCCGTGTCTACTGTGAATCTCCCTTCTCTTCTGGGGTAGCCAAGAATCGGAGCCGAGCACAGACGTTCCTTTAAGCGAACAAACGCATCTTCGCAATCGGAATCCCAACTGAAGATTCTCTTGTCCTCCGTGAGACGATGTAACGGCTTGGCTATCTCGGAGAAGTTCTTCACAAACCGACGGTAATAGGCGCATAGTCCCAAGAACGCTCTTACATCGGTCTTGTTCTTTGGGGTCGGCCATTCTTGAACAGCTCTTATCTTATCTGGATCAGTGCGAACACCTTCGTCCGATATGATGTGTCCCAAGAATGATACTTCCTTCTTGAAGAAGTCACATTTCTTCGGATTGAGCTTTAGGTTGGACTCACGGAATCGTCTGAATACCTTCTCTAGGTTTCGCTTGTGTTCCACAAAGCTTCGTCCCATGACTATGACGTCATCGAGGTAAACCAGACAAGCGTCCCCCAAAAGTCCAACTAACACTCGCTCCATGAGACGCTCAAAAGTGGCAGGAGCGTTACATAGCCCAAAAGGCATTACGCGAAACTGCCACAAGCCATTTCCGGTTCCGGTGGTAAAGGCAGTCTTCTCCTTGTCTTCTGGCCGTACTTCTACCTGCCAGTAACCACTCTTCAGGTCGACCGTCGAAAACCACTTCATTCCACCGAGCATATCCAATGTGTCGTCAATCCGAGGCAGAGGGTAGCTGTCCTTCTTGGTAACGGTGTTAAGCATCCTGTAGTCGACACAGAATCTAGTACTGCCATCCTTCTTCTTCACGAGTACCACAGGTGAACACCAAGGGCTAGTTGACGGCTCGATCACCTTGCTGCGCACCATGTCCTCGATCATTTCTGCAACTTCGTGTTCCTTTGCCAATGGTACTCGTCTCGGTCTTTGCTTGATCGGTGAAGTATTGCCGGTATCTATTGGGTGAGTGACAAGATTTGTTCTTCCCAGGTCGCTATCTCCTCTGGTAAAGATGTCCTTGTAGTCCATTAACAACTTTGCTGCCTGAGTATATTCTTCGGAGCTCAAATTCCTCCTTGTCGCCTCCAGCAAAGATGTCATGTGATCCGTTGATCGAGGTTTGTCCGAGTTTTCTTGTACCTTCCTTAAGCTGTCCACGGCTTCACATCGGCCAATGACCGTATTCTTTGCGAGATGTATCGGCACGTTGCTAAGATTGATGACCTTTAACTTAGCGTTGCGTTTGGTCATGAGCAGTGTCCTTGCCGTGATCCAACTGGGATGATCTCCATAGTCTTCCACTACGACACATCGATTCAGCTGTATCTTTTCGGGAAACCTAACCTTGACCAAGGTTTCCGATCTGGGTGCCAGCTTCACTGTCCTCAAACAGTACACTGCTCCTGAAGATGAACCCTCCAAGAAGACTTCTTGATCCTGGAAGCTTAATACTCCTTTCGCTATGTCGACTATACAGCGATGTGTCTGTAGGAAGTCCAATCCGATAATGCAGTCGTCAGTTATATTTGCTACCAAAACAGACTGCGTGTAAATGTCACTTCCGAGTTTCAGTCTTGCTTCCGTAACTCCTAGGACGGTCACTGGCTGGCCTGTCGCTGTCTGTAGATTGCATGATGGTCGTCCATTTTCCCACATGATAGTCCTCTTGAGTAGTTCCGGTCGAACGATGGACTTCGATGCTCCTGTGTCAATCGTAAATCGACAAGGTATGCCATTTATCTCACCAGTAGCTACCAGGCTGTTCCCGTCACAAGCTTGTGACACTATAACAGTAGGGGCTCGACGAAGTCCAGCCGCTGCCCGTCCCGTGGCGCTGACGCCTTTTAATTTTAGCAGCTCCTGGGTGTCAACTTGGGTAGCCGTCGAGGTCTTCGTAGGAGGCTTGGCAGTCTTCTTAGCGGCGGCGGCGGCTTCTAGCTCTTGCACTTGCGTAGCCCTCCACACCGATTTCGGTTGTTTCCGTGTCCGGCAGCTAAGCCTAATATGACCTCGTTCACCGCATCCGTAGCAGATAGGCCCAGTACGAGGTTGAATCGTCGCTACGACTTCGCGCACCTTATAACCTTTACAGTCACTTCGTACTGCTTCTACTTCAAGGGCGTGCGCTAAAGCTGCTTCCAAGGTTGCGTGATGACCCAAGCGCACCGTTGCTCTCACTTCGGGATCCCGTATGCCGCTGACGAACGCCTCTAGAACTTTGTCTTCGACGGGTGTGGAACTCGACGCATAGGCTCGGCGTACGAGGCGCTCGATCTCCGTAGCCCATTGCTGCAGTCCTTCACTCGACTTCTGCGCCCGGTCTTTCAGTTGCGCACGATACACGTGCTCAAGATGCTTTTCCCCGTATCGAGCTTCAAGGGCCTTAAATAGCGACTCCAAGGTGCGTCGCTCAGCGGGCAGGTTCTCAAGCACCAGCAGTGCCTCTCCTCGTAGCGCTAGGGTGAGTGCCGCCAACGAGTGCTCGTCCTCCCAGCCATTCCCATTTGCAACTACCTCGAACTGATGCCTGAACGCCGTCCACGAGGTCGTGCCGTCGAAAGTTGGGACCTTAAATTTCGGGGCCCCAGGGACTGAACTAATTGCCGCCGTGCCCAAAACCTTCATTTTTTGCAGCTTCTTGTCCAAATCCACGAGCCTAGTTTCGTGGGAGTTGAGTAACGCGTCATGGGTCTTGAGGGCTTGGTCGTGCTCGGATGTTCGCACCTTGACCAATTCTAGATCCTCCTTCACGACGTTCAAATCCCCCTGGAAACCGTCCAGCTTTGCATCGATTGTCTCCATGGTTTTGCGCTGGCCCTCCAATTTACTTTCCAGGCTCCGCTGCATGGCTTCCATCGCCTCGCGCTGGCTCCGCTGTATCGCTTCTAATAACGAGGCCATATCGAATGCACTCGGTGTCGGTACTGATGCAGCTGATGTAGTCGGTGGTCCAGCGGTGGTCTCCGTGTCCATGCGGTCACGACCCGGCGACTCCATCCGCGCGGCATCCAATGCCGTCTGCCGTCGCGTACGAATCCCTTCTTCACTTTGCGGTACTACAGGCATTCCGCTTCTGTCACCAATTGTTACGTGTCAGGAGTAATGGGCTCGAGAAAATGCCAAAATGTACCACAAAGACTTTATTTGTACTCGTAGATACACAAATTACACGATGTACACAGTACACACCACAACACTATGCACGTAGGTACTCGTAAACACACTCGTCGAACACTGTATCGCACGTAGAAATCACTTCACTTCTCACTGGTATCGCTCGTAGGTATCGCTGGTATCTTCCTGGTTTCGCTTCCGAAACTAGAATGTCCGCACTTGATCGATCGCCCCTTTTTATACCACTCACGCACCATTCACGCCAATCCAGAACTTTCTCGCTAATTCCGGACGGACCCGATTCGTATAAAATTCGAGAACGTTCCTTGCAACAGAGTTTCGCCCGTATGACTATTGCCGTAATGGTCGAAGCGTCGTGCGTACGAGCAAGCGCGCTATTGTTCTATTGTTGACTCGACATGTTTATGGCCCCTATTGTTTATTGTTTTGCGAGGTGATACGCCAGGGCTGTCACAATATATTATATTAATTACATCTTTATCAGTTTCTTAAAAACGTGATAAAACAAGCAAACTAACACACAAACATAATTAAGTAATCGTGTTATCAATTCGACAACACATTAACGTGTATTACAGATGCCTATAAGTCTATTAACGCACACACTTTCTAAAATTTCTCATCTAAATTAATGTCCGCGAGCTCAGTATTAATTGAATATCTTATTACTTTAAATTGATTCAATACTGGGCTGTATCTCCTAAGCACATTTAAATAACGATGACGTAGTTATAAAGCTTTCTCCTTGAACAACATCCAGATTTTTTTTACTTTTAAATTACACACGTAGAAACACACACACACAATTACTTTTACACACACGCAAATCTTAAGGATGGTTGTATAGTCAAGCTTACCGCCAGCGCGGTTGACCCGCGCCGATGAATGTCACTACAAATGTACGTCATGTGACGTACGGCCGCGCGGGTTCGTCGGCGCAGGTCTCTTTTCACTACAAAACGGTACAAGAGACTTGTAGCTCGTGACCCGCGCGTCGGTCAACCGCGCTGGCGGTAAGCTTGACTATGCAATCACCCTAAATATTCAAAATGAATTCGGAAATGTAACTTTTATATGACGACGTTTTGTGAAAAGACACTTTTCTAATTATTAATGACACTCCAGTGTCACTTTTAAATACATTGGTTGGTGGAAATGAAAAACAGACAGACAGACATGACAAATCTATAAGAGTTTAGTTTTTGCTATTTGGCTACGGAGCCCTAACAAGTAAGGTAATTTTTCCTATTTATTAGGTAATACCGGTATAAATTAGAACAACATATTTAAAAACGAAGAGACATCAGAAATATACCTAAAACAGATTCTGTTTTAGGTATATTTTACAACGCGTATACATTTTATGTAACATTTAAATCTATTTACTTGTTCAGGACATCGTGACGTCTTTTCACCAATAACCATAACCCAAAAGTCCCAAAACTAAGGATTGCAAACGTAAAAAGAAAACGCAAAAAGATCGCACCGCGCACGACAAATCTGCGACCGTCAAACGTGTTTTGAAGTTTGAAGGTGAATTGATAGAACCGAAGATAATTACCGTTGCTTGCTACCAGCTACCAGCAATTAGCGTCACCGAGACCAGAGATCAGTGGCCAGATTACTTCCATCAACCCACCGATCTCTGTTTAATACATCGGATATTATCGCGATTACATTCTTGTGTCTGTTAATTTGCGGTTAGTGTTGATTCGCATCGTTTTAAGACTGCAAAAAATATAGTTGCGATTTGATATGTAAATGGAATATTAGAACTGCAAATTACTTATACCTATATTTAAGAGTGATGTTCACAGTACTCAAACTAGGAATAAGGCTAAACTGACTGTACCAAAATTCAGACTTAGGAATACTGGTAAAAATGGTAGATAGTGTTTGATTGTGACATAATTTAAAAAACTTTTTTTAAATCGCTGTCTTTTTATTACTTTAAAATTTGTGATTCTACAGGAACCTATAATGGCCAAAGTAATGACGAACGAAACGGGTAATAATATTCCTTCTCTTCTTTACCCCCATCCGTACAGAAGAAGGGTGTTATCAGGAGGTACCTACATTATTACTAAGAATGATAATATTCTAACTGAATAAAATACGATCCGCATATCATTACAAGATTTTCAAATTATCTCGGGGCACGGTAGAGCACCGCCAAGACGAGCCAAATTAAACGGCAGGGCGCTATCTAACTTTTCTTTAAACGCTTCGTTGTAAATTTGAGCCCTCATTTCTTGGGTTTTGATTGTTCCAGATACATAAAATTCTCGGGATATGCTGTCAATAATTGGAATAATGAGTTGAGGTTGTGAAGTTTGTGTGTGTAGAGTTAGAAGCTTGGCTCTACATACATGAGATCTACTTTTAATAACTTTTTAGCAAATGTTTTTAGTCGCGTGATTCATGTAGGTACCTATATCAGTGAATAAGTGGCATTGTTGATCCAAAACAGATTCTACAGATTGGTTGGTCAAAGCAAAGCAAAAACGATTAGCGGCTAATTAGGTGCCCCATAACATCTCTGTTTATTATAAGTAATAAAAAAGCGGCCAAGTACGAGTTCCGTAATAGCACTTGGAGATCGGGGATATAATATTGAGAGGTATGAAAAAAATTGTCACCATAGAATGTGCAGAATATATGACACCATACATCTGTAGAATCCTACTAATATTATAAATGCGAAAGTTTGTAAGGATGTATGTATGTGAGTGAGTGAGTGAGTGTGTGTGTGTGTTTGTTGCTCTTTCACGCAAAAACTACTGAACGGATTTTCATGAAACTTTGCAGTAATATAGCTTAGACATCGGAATAACATAATCTGTTAAAATTTATAGAGATTTTTGAAGGGACTGGTTTCCCGAAGCGAAGCGAGGGCGGATTTACTAGTAATAAAATAAATGTAACTGTCTACCTGTCCACGTGTCCACAACACGAATTCCTGTCATCGCTGGTTAGTGAAGCATGTCTAATAAAGGGCTCAAGAGAGCCGAAAAACGTAACGTTTACAGGGCACCTCCCGTCGCGATGCCGTTAAGATGTACGCTTCTAGATAATGTACGATTATAATCATACTGAGGAGTAACATTGGACAGCCGTACTATAGTACCTTAGTATAGTAGCCGTAAAGTCGGTAGGTACTATTTCGATTCCTGCTTCTATTCTCAAAGTGGCAAATTCGTAGGAAATTATTTTTGTGTTAAATTTGGCAAACGAACAGCCAAGCCACCTGAAGGGCGACCATCGAATATGGACATAAGTAATAGCAAGTAGGTACATCACCAATGCGTTTCCAACCGAGAGTGAAAAAAAATGGAACAATTATGTTCAATGTTAATAACACAAACAAAATAATATCAAAATCGGCCAGTAATATAAGAAATTATAGGGAACATAATTTACATTGAAACGTGCTTGTAAAATTTTAAGGTTTCCCCCGAATTCCTTGATGTTGGCTTAGTGGGACCTTCTTGGAAGATTTTAAATTAAAAAAAAATCATTAAACAAATATGTAACCAAAACTCAAAGGTGTGTGAAGTCCGCCAATTCGCACTAGCCAGCTTGGTGGTCTACGGCCTTAACCTTCTCATTCGGAGACCCGTGCTCAATTAAATAGTGGGCCATGATAGGTTGAGATGAACCAAAAAGAGCAAAAAAGAAAAAAATCGTCAAAAACTACCTTTGAACTAGAACTGCTTCCACTTTTCATTTTTAAATTTTGAATAATTATTGTTCAATATTATCTGAATTGCGGCAAGAAAATTATGTTCTTAACATTATTTATCTACTAATTCTATACGATCTACACTATACTACTAAGTACTACCAGAGCTACTTCTAACAATTAACCAAATGTCATGTAAAATTAACTGTTTACCACATTCGTTTTTAATTAAAATTCAGTTACCCGTAAACGGTTTGTCAACAGTTGGAGCACGAAATGAAACCCCGAAACGAATTCGATTCGTTACACTTGTACGGTTTTAATTTCGGATGTCTACTCGACACGAAGTTTAGTTGACGCTTCTTGTTTTATGTGTGGGCCTGTGAAGACGCATTAATTGGGACAATATACATTGATTTCTACAGGTTAATATCATCGTTTATTTTTTACATATTAAACAATAAAATGTAATAACGTAGCTACAAAGGCAACTGTCGGTATTCCGAAGTTATGTCAGAATCTTTGGTACATACACTGGTAACTTAAAATGTAAATAAATGGTAGGTGCTAATTAAATCTGAATGTCAAGTTTTCAACTACTTAGCGGTAGTAGTTATGCTATTGCTACTGTTGTGTTATTTATAAAAATAGTACTTTAAAAATAAAATTCAACTTTAATTACATTCTGCTTTAAGTCACGCTTTGCTTAACGCCATTAAAGAATTTGAGTATCATTGTGGAGGAGAATAATATGGGTACTTATCAAAAAACTCATAACACTAATAATATAATAGGTAAAATATGAGTTTCATGAATATTGTTGATAAATATAATAGGTATTTTGAAAAAAAGAGAAAATATACTTAATCTTCTCCTTTTTGTACATAATTATATTTTCCGATAACTTTCAAGTTTGATCGTCTAATTGGTTTGCCGTATGCGTATAAATAATTCAGTTTAGGGTTTAAATGTAACTTAACTCTAGTGAGATCTGTGCAAAATAATGGATGTTTGAGGTGTGTTTGTTACCAATTTCTGTGTATCTGACCTGTGTTTACAGAATTCAGTGCAAACATGAACCCGTATTGTTTAAGCGCATTGTCACGTCACACAAAACACTCACAGAACTGACACACACAGCCACAACCGAAACAAAATTTAATTCAAGTATCCGAACTCATGTTTACGCCGGCAAACGTCATTTTCGAAAATCGAACGCCGCTCGCGTGCTAGCGCTCCACGGGTGTGTACTATACTAAGAACAGTTCTCGAATTCAGTCCTCAGTGAGTCTGTGAGTCTGTGACCGATGTATTAATTCATGATTTGAGATAAGTCGCCGCAAACATGGGCTCAGCGCTCGTGGGATCGAGACGCAGTTTGTTTTTTGACGGGACACGTGTAGGGGATACCGTTTGGCAGTTACACCACGTGAAGCGTTGTCAGGGTCAGTTAGGAATCGGTGGAAGTGTGAATTTGATTTTAGAACGGACGGTTGTTTGTACTTACGCGGTTTCGCGGTAATCATTTTTCGTTTTAATTCAAAGTAAGGTTATTATTTCTTCAAAATTTAATTACAACACAAATTAATGCTGTATATTCGTCTATTTATATAGCGGTAAAAGCCTCGCTGTGAAAAAAAGTGCTCCTTCTATATTATATTGCGTACGTAATTATTCTATTTTTGCTAACATATTAAAAATCCGCTTCGAACCGTCTTTCGATACGGTCTACATTTTTTTTTATTTGTGAACCGTTTGAAATAAAAAGCTTACTACATCCGTGAATACTGCATCCAAAATGATTGAATCTTTGCAGAGATTTTTCGGAAGCAACGCACAGAAAGACAGACTAAAATAAAAATGATTAATAAGAGACCTACAGAGTAAAAGAATTCCCAATAAAATATTATTATCTTCTTAAATATCAACCATCTTCATATTATACATATGTGATGATGATGATAATGACAAACAGACATCGATTATCATCAGACAGCTTATATCTCCTCACCTCTCCTTACATGACCTTACCTCACCTTACCTCGCCTCACGTCACCTTGGAGTACTTCACTTAATTTTCATGATACTTTCCTAAAACACTTGTCAAACCAGGACACCGTAACGTACGACGCACATGAGGTTTGATACACGCAAGCGTGACGCGGCGGTTAACCGCGTGTTGTAGCCTTCAGCGCAAAAGGTTACAAGTTCGATTTAAATTAAGTACAAAGAGATTGAATGAAGAGATTTTGCGTAGTTACAATCCTCTTGTTATTTACTACGCCATTACTGTATTTCTGTTATCCGGAAGGACATCTCTGTGAGTAGTGATAGAACGATTAAACGATTATGAAGGATGTAAAATTGTTAACCTTCGGAAGTTCGGAATCTCTTCTCAAAAACAGAGCTAAGGAACTTACTCAGATCTATCCTAGTTGGCTTTTCAGGATGTTATGAACAATTCACTTCGAAATAGTGGAATAAAGAGGACCATTCACCATCAAGTAGCTCATCAGCTTTGTGTTAAGACTTCTTAAAATAAAAAGGAGTAACTGTCTCAAAATGTAACCAAGGCAGCACTCTGTGTGATCGCACGCTATGATGTCTTTATATAATGCCTTATATGGTGACGACTGGCACAAGATCAGACAGGAAACATGGTGATAGCGGATCACTCACACCTATCTTGAACATCGGTCCAAAAATAACTGAGTGGACCAGGTCTTTAACAAAGTGTTGATGACCTGTATGGCGCAATGGTTAACATACCGGATCGCCGGATCACCGTTTCAAGGGTCTTAGGTTCCCAGCGAGGTGGAAATTTTAATGATGAGTTTAAATTTCCATTTTTGATCTGGGTAACGTTCTTGTTTTGTGTGTTTTCCATGGCATCCATGACACAAGGAATCCTAGTATAGGGCATTGGCAAAGCTTTTTCCAAGTACCCGATTGTGGATGTCAAAGCCTCGTTTAGTGTAGAAACCTCCTATAGCGCGATTCAAGTCTCGATGACATCACCGTGTGACGTGTGTACGATGTAGCCACAGCCCTGTGAGTGTGTTGATTTATTTATTGACATAAAAACGGAATGCGCAGATTCCTTACAACAATATTGTAACTACTGAATTATGTAGTTATCTGAACATGATATTACGTAAACACGCTCATGTTTATAGAGTTTTATGTCCGAATATTTTTAAGCATTTTTTCGTTTGTTGTTGTTTGTCCTGCTGTTTTCGTGCGAAAAACAATAACTTAGAATCTACACTGTAACATCGTATATGGGGCTCGGCATTTATAATGGGCCCAGCCCACCCATAGTTTTTTTTCATCAAGACAAATAAACGCCTCAGAGATATAATAATTCATATTACCGCTTTATTTGTACCGTAAACTTATGTTAAAAAAAATGTAGGTATTGAAGATTACGCGGTACGGGTTTATAACTGAAAATTGTAAACATTGACGATGACGACATAATAAAGTGCGTGTAAAATGTAAACGCACAAGAAATTAAGCTTCTTAACGTATAAACCTACACGTTTTTAAAGTTCCGTATATGACAACAAGGAACCCTCATAATTCGCTATCTCAATCGTTAAAATATGCGTGAGTATAAACTGTATAAGCATGCGCAAAAAGTAAAACGTAAGGTTATATGGGTACACGTTTTTAGGGTTTCGCAGTTTACTAGAAAACCATATAATTTCACAAGGTCCGTAGCCACTGCCGTCCGTCGGTATCTCAGCTTAGCTCAGAAAATCGTCTTTTTTCTGGTCTATCCCATGAGTGGAATATTCACGATATCGGTGGATGGATAGGTTTTTGAAATATTGAATGCATAATATACAGGGGTTTGTAAAATATTAAGATTTAAAATGGTCTAATTATTAAAGTAATGAGTAGGTAAATCAATCAAATGGTTAATTTTGGAAATGTAAAAAAATATACTGGATAGCCCTACATAAGTAGGTAGGTACATACTTAAAGAAGTCATAAGATAAGTGTGTCAAATCAAGAAACTACATTCTAAATTCTTATTTTATTCGGGGTACAGAACCACTTAATAGATCGTGAGCCCACACGCGTTTCTAAATTTTTTCCATGCTTACAATTTAAATACTTGTACTATACTTTATTGTCCCTGTCACACGTAAATAACCATAGGTTCCTCTCTTTCACTCTCACGTCCAAAGAACTATAGGCACAGCCGATAATATTTTCTCATTTACGACAACAATAGTGCTGTAACATCAGATCTGCCAAGCCGGCACACACGACGCCATTCAGGAACCCGTCCACAGATTAAACACAGCTTGAATACAGATAAAAAATGAGCCAATTTTTTGTGGCATTCAAAATAGAATTAAGTAAAGCCAATCTAACGAGATCTTAATCCCGACGTTTGTGCAACGTGTTATTTTTGTAATTGGAACCGTTAATCTGACGTGTCTCGGTACTTAATGAAGTGGTCGACACATCGTTAAGATTTGAACCGATGCAGTGGTAATGGGTATATTTAAAACGATTGCATTAAACTTTATCTCAAAATCATTTATTATGTGTCATGATCGGTCCATACCTGCTGGAATGAAAGTCAATTTTAATGGCATAAAGGACTGACGAATAATTTACTTTCGACGAAAAAAAAACAACTTATACATCTACGAGTAGAAATAACTCAAAATCTACCCGTCAGATGTTGCTCAAATTCACCACACGGCCACAACATTTGTTACCCCACCCACCCGAGGTCGGTAGGTAATGTATTTTTATTTCACTTTAGATATACCAATATACGGCACAACAATCGGCAACCTCTTCCGCTAGGCAAAATATAAGGAATATGTATTATTGACCGATGCCTAACATAATACATAATTATACAAATATTGAATGTTAAATGAAACCTTTTAAAAATACGTTTAATAGGTTTTATAGTGGTAAAAATGTTGTATGCAGTTGTAGAGATATGCCTACTACAAATTTCCATACACCTTATCTGGTTGTAGAAAAACATTCAAAAAAGACAATTTAATAGTCTCCTAACTAGTAAGCGTGAAGTATTTGCTAAATCTTCCTCACTAATGACCAATGAACTAACTAATGACCAAAAAATTACCATTTAAGAGTAACTAACGACCTACACCCATGTTTGGGTTTAATACCACCTTACTACGTAGGTGCTCAGGTGTTCTCATCTTCCTTATGCGTACTTACCTATTCATCAATGTGGGGAGTCCTAACAGATTAGCTTTTCCGATGTTCTTATATGAGATATAATTTAATTAGAAACAAAATTATATATAACCGCTCTTCGCGCATTTCTGTTTATTCCAATGCTTAGCTGGCAGAGAATGCATTTAAGCATTAAGCTCACCATTTGTGCCGTAATATTTTATTGTGGTCAATAAAGTATAAATAAATAAATAAAATTATAAATATTGTTGGCGTGTGTCGCACTCGCCTCGCTCGTGCGCTAACTTCCGTTAAAAAATAGTTTAAGTTATTTTTCAAATAATATTTATTATATATAGATAAGCACTCACAGTCAAGTTAAATGGTAAAAATATTTATGTTATAGTAAGATTAGTAAAAACTGCAAAGCCTGAGAGGGCATATTTTATTCACCCCGACAAATTGCGTCCATATAAGGTTGGAAACTAATGGGCTCATTTGCCGCCCTCACGTCGCGGCGTCGGCCGTACCGCGCAACACTGGGTGATAAAATCACTACATAGTATAAAACAAAGTCGCTATTTTTGTCCGTCTGTTTGTTTGTTTGTCTGTTTGTCTGTATGCTTAAATCTTTAAAATTACGCAACGGATTTTGATGGGGTTTTTTGTAATAGGTAGAGTGATTCAAGAGGAAGGTTTTTATGTATAATACATGCATAAATATATTCCCACGAGAACGGGATCCACGCGGGTGAAACCGCGGGCGGGCCGCTAGTTTAATATATTCTGTATTCTGTAATCATACGATCGCGCAGTTCTGTGCTATTAGCTCTGTGTACTAATACTAAGGTGTCACATGTTTTGCTTGACAACGCAACAACACCTTTAACATTAATTGGTTTTCAGCCCTAATGTTTTCTAACTCCCAACCTTTGGGTTATAATTAAAGTAGGTACTCGATTAACTGAG
Organism: Hesperia comma; assembly: GCA_905404135.1. Classification (NCBI taxonomy): domain Eukaryota; kingdom Metazoa; phylum Arthropoda; class Insecta; order Lepidoptera; family Hesperiidae; genus Hesperia; species Hesperia comma. The sequence goes on along the minus strand of FR990029.1, from coordinate 14,511,957 downwards.
TTAAAGTCACGATGAAATTCGATATAGGTAGATACTAATACATGTACTTTATGTAGGTACTTTTACCTATTACTAAACCTCCCACTTCCATAGACCTAAATGATAAGTAATAAAAATAAAAATATAACGAAATAATTCGATCTAATACAATTCAGGTTCTCAAAAACCACGTTCATCTATGCCACACTAATACCGCACTTAATATAGTACTTAGAAGTTTTTCTTGAGTAGGTACTTTTTGCATTCTTACGCCTTTGGTAGCAACAGGTGAATTGAAAGCTCTAATAACTATTAATTTTCTCAAAGGGAAAAGCAAGGGTAAGAAAGATTTAAAATTACTAACTCGGCGGAAAGCAAAAACGCATTCACGTTTTCTTATGAATAATGGACGCACATTTCCATCGGAATTTTATAGCACACTAAGACTGCTAGAGCGAGGGGCTATGTAGGTATCAAACGTCTAAATTAATCGGCCGTTCGGAAATGCTTCATGTATTTTACTTTTAAAAGATTTTCGCATTCCAAAAGGCAATCGTTGTGCAGTTCCAACGTGAAAATCTGAACAAAAGTATGGAGAAGGCTTTATTACAACCAACACTTTAAAATGGCACGTTGAGTAACGAGAATCCAAGATAAAAACACAATTAAGTTAATTGAATAGCTTGCGGTATCATAAATTATGATCAATCAAGATAATAATATATTTTACTGCACTAGCAATCAATTAGTTCCATAATAGATTTTTTGTGGCTCTTATCTGTTTATTTAATTAGATTTCTTGCGAAAACAAAAAATGTCACGTGAAACAAGACAAAAACGTGTGAACGAATTATATACTTGAATTATATTTAACACAAGGTCTCGAGCCGAAAAATTATTAGGGTAATCCCAAGCTAAAGAATTTACTAATTAGTGTTACGAAATATTCTATTAACACGCTTAATTACCTGCGATCTGCTCCGGATTTCTCGGTTGTATCAACAGGGAACGAAAGCATGAACGCACATTACGTTAAATTTTTAATTAATTTATATAATAAAAAGGAATATTACAAAAAAACTTCACAATTATGATCTAGTGATGGCGAACACGCAGGCGGCGGGGGACTTTTTTACAACATGTGGAGAAGTTGAAGCTCATCAATTAAATTAATAACTGCAATAAATTAAATTAATAATTTACAATAAGTTTATCGACATTGTGTAAATAGGTATCATGAAACGCATCAAATCGTTAAAAGGTAAGAAAGTGTTGGTTCAGTACAAAAATGAGTAACAATGCTTCCAGATTTAAATGCTCACAGATTTTACATCTATACAGTTATTATCGGTTCCTGACATGGAAAAATCCAAAAAAAAATTGAGAAAAATAAGTTAAAAGTACTTTCGTTCAAATTAATTTAACACAAAGCTTTACTAAGCGAAACGAGGACAGAATGCCGAGATTACTTCTTCAGTAATAAGTCCATTTCCTCAATTTATTAGCTCAGCGCACACGCACCTCCACCTCTCTCGTAGGCGCGAATAAATCACCACCTGACACGTCATATATCTCGGGGGCCATATTGTTTTATATTTATGCCTCATTCGCACACATCGCATCCATCATCCACCTTGTTCCTAGGAATATCCTAATATGAATTAATTGATTCGTCGACTCGTATGGTTTTTGTAAGAACGCATAAATTACCTTTGAATATCTAGAGTGTAAACTGCGCAACTTTCCAGTGGTGAAGTTTGAAAGTAAAATAAGAATGTGATCTGAGTTCTGACTCTATTTCTCTATATCTTTTTTACGTCGATAGCCGATAAACTAGCAAAGGAATTGCCTGCTGTTAAATGATCGTCGATTACTATAGAATACCCGTAACACCAATAAGAAGTGCTGTTAATCGTTGATTAGTTCCCTATCTAGACCTAATAATAGACGATTTTTTTTAAGTTTTTCATAAATTGCATTGTCATGGGCCTTTGTATATTCTTAACTAGCGGACCGCCCGCGGTTTCACCCGCGTGGATCCCGTTCTCGTGGGAATATATGCATGTATTATACATAAAAACCTTCCTCTTGAATCACTCTACCTATTACAAAAAACCGCATCAAAATCCGTTGCGTAATTTTAAAGATTTAAGCATACAGACAAACAGACAAACAGACAAACAGACAAACAGACAAACAAACAAACAGACGGACAAAAATAGCGACTTTGTTTTATACTATGTAGTGATACCTATTCAAGTTAATCAGCCTTCTTGAAATAGGTGAAAATTATTTTATTCCAGCCTTCTTCTTACCTTTTTTAGAAGATAACTAACTTTTCTTCATTAAGTCTCGCGCTATAGTGTTGTGTTCACGCTTTACATTTTCATGAAGCCTGCGCCTACTGAATTACATTTTAAGCTGCTACCATATATGTATGATTGTATTTAACAGATCTATTTTCTAGATAACACCAACAATTCTGTGCCAATTGCAATAATAAAAAAGTTACCGTTGGCCAAAATGTCATCCGTCATACTATTGTCTATGACTTCTGCGATTGATACCGTGACAAATTGCGTTGGCTTAGGTGTGAACACGGCGTGATTAGATCGGCGTCCGAATTGATCTGTAGATCTATTGAACCGATAACGCCTTATAACTATTTCAATAAAAAACAACTGAGTCGATTCGTGGTAAAGTTCATTATCAACTGCATACTAATGTAGACCTCGGGGCAAGGTAATCAATCGATCTACGTAATGGACTGCATTTGAATTTGGAAATCGTTATTGTTTTTTTTCTGTTTTGGCTTCAGTCCAATAAGTAGTGGCCTTCTACTGAATACGTCTCTCCTCATACTTAGAGCATACTTAGAGCAAAATACATTTTGCTTTATTTATTTAAGCCTCTTAGGCGGCAACGCATCAGTGATACCTTTGATATTGCTAATATCAAAGGACGATGGTATCCAGGTACAACTTTCTACTCGTTTCTTGTTCATTAATATTCATAAGTGTAGATACATTTCAAATTAAAAAGAAAACCTCCCGATTAAGAAAATCCTCTTATGAGCCAATGATCATTAGATAAACGCCCAAACAAATTTTCTTCATAACGATATAGCTAATAACTCAATTTTACGTAAAAAATATTATTCAATTTAATGCCAAAAAATGCCTTAAATTATTTTGGAAAGGAGATGGTATTCTTCAAATTATTTCTACCAAACATAGCTCTTTCTACCAAGTAGGTATAGTACCTAGCTAAAAACCAACGCAAGTAAACTAGCTTTCGAAAAAAACACGCTCAAATTGTTTCATTCATTAAAGAGCGACTGTGCCACAGACACAGTCACACACGCAAGCAGATACACAAATCAAACTTATAACACTTCACTTTTTCCGTCGAGGGTCAAGAAACGTTTGTTTGAAGAGACTCCTTTCTCGTCAACGACACAATAATCATACCTACCTCAATATTGTTTGACTTTATTTTGCTATAAATATGCTACGACCAATGATGCAATAAATAGGTACGACGTAGACAAAGCATAGATGTAGTCTATGACAATATACTGAAAAGTGAAAATTTTACTATAAATAATGCTACGACGTAGACATAGCATAGATGTAGTCTATGAAATACTGAAAAGTCACATTTATAAAGCAGTTCTTTCGCGCCTTCAAATTGTTAATAGCAATATTATGTTCGTAATGCGACACGCAGTTAAAACCGTTACAAACATAGAGATAATACACTAGAGCGCAGAAGCCAGGCTTCAGAGCGTACCTCGGATAAAATGAGACGAAATCTTTAGTAATCACCTTTCTCTTTCTGGCTCATCGGGATCGGAGAGAGATAGGTAATTATCGTTATCGTTGTTTCTCTTTCTAACCGGCGATTGCAATGTATGGACAGCCGTATGGCTCGCCCACTCTAGTGTATTATCTCTATGGTTACAAACACTTACTGTGATATTGCTAAAGTTTGTTATAAGGAGCAAGAATAGTAGATATAACAAGGGACCAAAGTAATATTTTTACGGCGAGGGCGCTTTTTTAAATCCAGAGCGAAGTGAAGAATTGTAGAGTAGAATCCCGAGCGTAGCGAGGGAGTCAAAGTACGTCACCCGAGCCAAAAATATATTTTTGCGCCCGAGTGATACACTCTACTTTTCATTCCCCCTATGAGAAAATAAAAGGCGCCTCATATTCAAGAATTATACGTTCAGTGTCACTTATAGAACTCATTCTTCAAAACAAAACCATGAAAAGGCAAAGATAATTGCGGCGCATTTAATTCAAAGAGTGCGCGGCAAAAATAATTGCGGTGCACTTATTTAAATAAAGAGGATTAAAAACTAAAAGTTTCTTATAGAAAACATCAACTTTGGGCGCACTTAAAAGCAAACCAAGTCGCCCTTTTCTAATAGGTGGGATGGGATGAATGAAAAATGATTTTTCTATTGTTATCCTTGAAACGATGGAGAGTTGCTTCTATGGCCCAGAGAAATTGGTATTATGGCGTCCCGCTTATTTTAAAGTGCATGAATGTATCAAGCAAGTTTCGTTAATAAAAGCTTTTACCTACACATTTTACTTATCATTTGAATGATATGATCTTCTTATTTATACTTATATCCTCTACTTCTACTTAAGTACATAAGATGGTTTACGTACTGGATATTTTGACTTTAAATCCTAACTCATTGATTCTCATGTTCTACGTTATTTCTGGTAGGTACACCTAGCAAAAAGGGTACAAGTGTACTTCTCGAAAATTAGTTAAATATACAGAAAGTATCCGAAAAAAATTCTCTACATATAAATGAAATCAGATTCTTTATAAATGACGTGAGAATTTTTGTAGCGTTTTTTGCGTCTCCTGAAAAGTTGAGTTTTGGAGGTAAACCCTTTTTCGCTAGAAGCACTTAAGTGTAGATAGACGACCGTTGTAGGTAATAGATAAAAGGCGCTTGTTGTTATAGAAAGAACAAAATGTAATTATGGTTACAGATTACATTTTCATCTACAGCTAAATAATATGGAAATACCCATTCTTTGGTCACGAAGGGTATCATATTATCAATCACTTTACTTGCCGTTGTTTTGGTTATTATTTCTCCTCGTACCAATAAAACTCTTTTAACCCTATACGTTAAAAAAAAATATTTTTTTTTGTGCATGTTAAATAAAATTCAATTAGTTACATTTTTAATTGTGTTTCCAATTCTGTCTCTTTTTTTATAATACAACTATATCATTTTTAATATTCAGGGTTAGGTAGGTATAGCTTAAAGGATTATACTGCCAAATATTTTAAGAGAAACATCTGCTCTCATAAGAGTAGGAAGTCAAACCAGTATTGTAAGAGAAACAAGATCAAATAAAACAATAATGAATTTATTCAGCACTTACAACTAATTATAATATAACATCTGGTAATAATCATAATAACGATAAATTAGCCACTTTCAACATTATTATAAAAAGGTCACAGCTTGCCATTTATGAATATTAATGAATAATTTAAAAGAATTTAAATTAAAGCCTATGTTTATTATAAAACCCTAGTTATTATTGAGTGATATATAACTTTAACAATAACTTACACACTAAATATGAGAATAATTTATATATAAGTTTAGTAGTAGATAATAATAGGTTTAGGTAGGTCTTTGAGTGTCAGCAGCACGCAGGGTTTAAAGAAATAAATTAAGACGTTTGTATTTTTAACTGACTTCAAAAAAGGAGGAGGTTCACAATTCAACACACAGTTTTTTTTAATCACGCTTAATTTTTTATAGAGTACCCAGACCATTTTTGATAATTATTTCTTTCAAAGGAAAATAGTGACCAATTTTGAAGAAGGTATACCTACTTCAAAATTGGTCACATAATTAGTCTATTTAATTACCATCAGGTATATATATTATAGAAATACTGATAAAAAGTTCTTACCATAACGCAAAAAGTTATGAAGGGATCACTCACGGAGTTCTCGTGATACATATGAAAATGATTTGAAATTACATGGGCTGGTAATTGTATCATTAGATTTTTAAAATGTGAAAGTTATGGAGATTATGGATACAAAGTTGTACCTAGATGTTGAATGCAAAGATTGTGGAAAATATTGTTATTATAACCAGCAATTTGAGAAATTCTGCTGATTATAAACGAACTGTGTTTTAAGAATAGATTAAACAACTAATACTTAGAACGATACTGTTTGTTTTAGTACATTAACGGAAAAAATTGTGATTGGAGGAAAGAATATAACATCTTTATAGACATGTCTTAATGAACACTCCACACAATTCAGACTAGATCAACAATTTGCTTCGACACTATCGATGGTAATAGAATGGAAATGAAAATCACTGAAAAACTTACAACTTTATTTTATGTGCCTACTGCTAGCTGCTGGTATAATTTAAGTCCTAAAATTGGAAATAACTTATAAAACTAAAGATGAAAATGAAAGTGCCCATAAAAATACCACTCAATTTGAGTATTATTTTTAAAGTTACACAAGTTATTCAAAATAGTTTAAAGTTTATTAAAGTTACGAGTACTTAATACTGTAGGCAAGAATTGATATGGTGTATTTCATTTCTGTTGTGATTATAAGGCCCACTATATGAGGAGCAGTTGGTCAATAAATACTTCCAGTATTTACCTACCTTTGTAAATAAATATCAAACACTAACCTAAGAACTTTAAAACAAAATGATATGTTTGTTATTCTGTAACATTCTTGATTTTATATAAACAACAATAATTTCGCTCTCGCATAGGTGCTACTACCGTCTCTATTATAGACTGATAAAAGTATATTTAACACACTTTCATGTTCTGGAAAATATCTCAACATGCTAGCAAACTAATAAAGTAAAATCAAATATTTGCTACTTAGGAATTCAGTAACATTGTACAGTATCGACAAATCCAAGGCTTAGTCGTAAATAAACAAGTCTCTAGGGAAAAATAACTATCAAACTTAAACGTAAATTCCTATACTATTTTGGATAATACTTTAGCCATTTAAATATTTTGTTATTACACTAAATACATTTTGTTGAAATATAACATCCATAATAAAAGCGTTACGAGTATATTAATTAAAAATGTGGTAACAATAAGACTTGTAAACGTAACATAACGTAACATCGAAAAATAGGAAAATACGATAATATAAAATAAAACGAGTAGGTTATCTAACTAAACTATTCATTTAAGGTTATTGAACCATATACCCAACTAGCAAATCATAATTATATTTAGTTGGATGAAACAGTTACTTATTATTGCATCTAGTTATAATAAGGAAAGTTTTACTTCTATCGGAATTATGCGTCCTAAAACAGTGAGTGAAGGTACCTACCAAATATTTCCTAATAATTTTGCTTTACCAGTAAACAGACCCCAGGGTCATTTTAATTTACTTGCATAATAATAATTGCATCCCATTTATTTTAGCATTGTTTTGTAAAAACAGAGGATAAATACGAAAGTTCAATTTTAACAATTACCTACGTGCTTAAATGCAAATTCACAATGTATATTTTGCGACAACTTCACCCCAGAATAAAAATAAACAAAAGGTCAAATATAATTCACAATATTTAAAACAAAATAAAGTTACTGAAATACTGATGGAATACAATGTTAGTTTTACCCGCGCATCGTTTTATTCTGAGGAAACAAACATTTCTAATTTATACATATACCTATAGTTACTTATCGGATCCTCAGAATAGTTTGACAGAACTATAGATCCTTTGAACTTTGCTTCGAATCTCCACTTCTCACTAATATAATTAGGGTATGTCCGCACTGCGGAATTTTTGCCCTTGCGTTCCAATATTCGAATACCATAAAACTGAAAGTATCCGTTATTACTTTAAGCACTTGTAACTAAACATTGGTATTCGAAAAATATAAACTGGTTGCATTGTACCACAAAAAAATATTTTAACCTCTAACTTATATTGTGGTTATGTGTATTTTAAAGTTATCTGTCCACCGATGCGATCATAAAACAATAACAGAAATATTCCTTTATGATTTCAGATAATTCAAAACAATTGGAGTACTAAATAGTTTTGTACAAGGCTGTAATAACCTAGATATTTTATATTGACGTCAACGTTGCTATTTTTGTAGTTAGAAAAAATCTATATGTTGCGCTTATTAAAAATGCTACACAGCATTTGAAAAATCAAAAATCGTCCTTATAAGCTTAAATTCACTGTCAATAGCGCTTACAGTAAAAGTTAATAGTCTTTTCCTTAAATGTCTTGTCATTTGATAGTGACCATTCGCCTCAGTCTAAGCAGTTTTTTCCATGGTTTTCTATTTTCTAAAACCTTGATGGAACCATGCATGTAGGTAATTATATTACGGCGATAAAAACCCGATAACTATTTTCACTCAGTTAATGTAACAAGTACGCAGTATGACAGTCACAAGTGGTCAAATATTTACTTATTAACGCAAAAAAAAGCAGTAAGTTTACATTGCAAGTAAATTGTATGATTTAAGTTTTACAAACTGTTGTTATTATTATAATTAGGGATTGCAATCCGGATTTCCGGATCCGGTAATCCGGCGGATCCGGCGTGTTTTTGAACCTACCGGATCCGGTGATTCGGCGCCGGATCCGGAAGCGGATCCGGTAAAGCAAAAAAAAAGCGCGACATTGCCAGATTTGTAGTGCCATCAGAAGCCGATTAGTGGGCAGTACATCAGTACAATCAACACTATGTCTATGTTTCCTTAGATCGTTTTTTCAGACACAGAAATAATATTCCATTGCATTTAACATTATGAATCAAATGTCTGAAGTTGAATTATAAATACAATTTTAAAAGACAGTTATGTTAAGTCTGTTTAAATTATTAACATGTTATTATTACTTAAGTGCTTTCAGATGTAAGTATCTGTTACTCTATGTATTTTCTTTTTAAAAACAACTAGGTAGTTAACACATTTTTCATCCCACCTATTCGAAAAAGACGACTTGGTTCGCCTTTAAGTGCGCCCAAAGTTGGTGTTTTTTATAAGAAACTTTTAGCGGGCGGGAATGAGTTTTTCGTCCTCTTTATTTAATTAAGTGTGCCGCAATTATCTTTTCCACGCACTTTTTGAATTAAGTTCGGATTGTTAGAAATTCATGGTTTTGTTTTAAAAATGAGTTCTTTAAGTGACTGTGAAAGTATAATTCCTGAATTTGAGGCGCCTTTTATTTTCTCATAGGGGGGGATGAAAAGTAGAGTGTATCACTCGGGAGCAAATATTTTTGGCTCGGGCGACGTACTTTAAGTCCCTCGCTACGTTCAGGATTCGTCTAAAGAATCCCTCGCTACGCTCGGGATTCTACTCTAGAATCCCTCACTTCGCTCTGGATTCAAAAAAGCCTCTGGATGTAAAGAAAAATATTTTCTGATGAATGTGGTCGATAGAAAAGTAGATTTATTTTAAAAAATCTAGTATACATCAAGCGTACAAACTACATGAAAAACATCCTTGTTTATAATTTTACTTGTTTGGATAGCTTATAAAACAAGGATGTTTTTCATGTAGTTTGTACGCTTGATGTGTACTAGATTTTTTAAAATAAATCTACTTTTCTATCGACCACATTCGTAAGAAAATATATTTTTTGACAATTATTCACTTGTTATTTTAAAATGTGTAACACTTGTGCCTGCATTAGTATTAATAAATGCTTGTTGATTTATTGGTCACTGATAGAAATGCACACAACTCAATTCAAACCACTACTTTTTTATTTATTGATTTTTTCGTAGTCAAATTCGGTGTTCTTTGACCAAAACCAAAAATAAGGAATATCTCGATAACCAGCTGACTTGGTAATAGGGACATTATGGTTAATTTTGTTGGAAATTGGTTGTATTACCACATCCCAAGAGGAATACGTCGAGTTACAAATCACCCTATAGATGTTTTGAGTTGACGAAGTTCGTTAATGTTAGGTATTTACACTTTTTTATAGTTGAAAATTCGTTATATAGGGGTTCGTAGAAGGTATTCGTAATGTAAAGGTATATTTTACATCAACCTTCAAGGTTACAAAACTAAAAAACACTAAATACTAGACCCTAAACAATCCGGTCGGATCCGGTTGGATCCGGCCGGATTGATGAAAATCCGACCGGATCCGGCCGGATTGAAAATGATACCGGATTGTAATCCCTAATTATAATCAATGCGGTGCTTATAATTATTTACATCAATTATGATAAATTACAACCAGGAAAATAAACTGGTATGACCGACGCATTGACGTACCCACGTCACTATATTTATTCTATTAATTGTTATTCACTCTGTTGTCGTCGTTATTACTACAATTCTATTGAAAATGAAAGTACCTATTATGTTTTACTATTTTCCTACACGTGGCCAATTCTTACTTGATTTTAGGGCTGACACTTCTGTGAATACGCAATTCAGAGACATTTTCAATAATCTCAAATAAAATTGATAGGAAAAATTAATATTAAAAGTATTTTTAACGAAGTATGAAGGATTGGCAACCTGGAGCCTGGAGCTAAATTAAATTTTCATTTTATATAACAAAACACTTTTTATTTATGCTACACGCAAATTTACTTTTTCTAACAATGAAATATCTAAGCCCCGTACTTATAAAGTGACGTACTGCATTTTTTTTTTTTCAAATTACGTTGTTAAAATGCGCCTGCGCATTCACATACAAAGACATTTAAAGGAATTAGTTTAGATGCTTGAAAATATTTCAGGAAACAAAGCAAGAATACTGTATACGTTATGACAATAATCTCTGAATCTCAATACAAGTACGATATAGGAAGACTCTAAATATTATCATAAGCAATTTTGACGTAATTTTGACTACCTATATTACGTATATTATGTATACCTATACGAGTATCATTATATTAAATTTTAAATCTTATGCTGATAATATAACTAACAAAGATTCTTTATATACAAATACATTTTAAAATCCAGTTTAATTCAATATTCAGATTTTTGTTCAACGTACAATTTAATCGAAATCTAAATTTCATACAAATGAATCACAATTCATACATATCCGCACATTAAATTATCTAACTCAACTCCAACACCACTTCGTTCAAACTCATAGAAAAGCATTGGAATATGAACTTTATGCTGTATTTTTAGTTAGTTTTTTGTTCTTAAAAACAATCATGTAAACACACAATGTGATACACGTCCTTTTAGTAATCTTGGCGACGCCTTTACTTTTCTATGAATTGAATGTAGACATGAAGTTGAAGTGTAGGAGTAGAGTAGTAATTACACGTTCACATTCTTACTAAATTGGTTCGTGAAGAAAAGTAGTTGAACGTAGTACTATAGTTGAAGAAATGTTTTTTCTCCTAGTTTTATGATTATTGATTACAGTTCTACACGATGTTAATTGAAGATGTAATTCCAAGTTAGCCAACCGCTAGGATGAACGTGTACCTACTTGATAGATTCTGCCACAATAGTTTTAGTTTGACTGATAAGTACTTATAACTCAGACAAACCACTTATTTACACCCAATTGCCTAGCATGTATAAATAGCTCTAAAGGGCTACAAACTTTATAATTTCTATTTCCATTCTACCTACTTTTTCTTTTAGAAGTAATGTACTTTTTGGAAAAAACCTTATTAATATTAAAATAATAACAGATAGAACAAGAGATAAGTTACTGGATCGCCATAGGTACATAGATGGCGTTGCGGTAGTGTTAAAAATGAATTAGCTAGAAGTTTTAACGATAAAATAGGATTTCTAACCACAATATATATCTCATCATCATTGTTTATCTTATTTCTTTGCAGGCCAACCTGTGGCACCAACATTAAATTAGACACTATGTAACGGCTTTGCAAGTTTGCTAGATGCGCTGATATTCAATGAATTTTGTCAACTAGAACAATGTTTCGCAAATTATTTACCTATGTGGAAGTAATTCCAAAGATTTTGATGTATAAAGAACAGCAAATTAAAGAAAAGAAGATTAAAATTCCTCCAGCTAAAAACAAATGGCCACGTTACACCACTGTGCAGCAATACTATGCGAAACACTGAACTAGAGTCCGTACAACTTTGCGAAAAGAAGCGCGTTGAATATGTCCAAAGACCGAAGTGACACTAGCAGACTAACATCTTCGCGAAGAGCGCTGGATATGTCCAAATTGTCCAATGACCGAAGTGCGTCAACTAGCAGTATCTTCGCGAAGTAGAAGTATTCGAAGAGCCGCTCCGACGCCGCAGATCGCTCAGGAGTCATTGCCCTCAATCGGAGTTTATCTGGAACAAGCAATTCACCCTTTAATCTCCACAAGCTACAAGTTACACAACCCTGAGCGACCTGACGACACGGCTCTGCAACTTGCAAGGACTCGTTTACTTCAAATTATAAAAAGCGATCTTGTCGTATCTCGAAAATGAATTTTATATTCGCAGTTTTTCGAGATACGACAAAATTGCTTCTCCAACGTCGATATGGTTAGTCTACGTCACACCTTAGTATCGATATTTTATTTTAATTGTAATGACGCAGTCATTGCAAGCCGCGTATAAATTATATTTATTTAAAATTATTCTGTTTGTCTTAGTACAATTACATAATAAAAATAAATAAAACTCGTCTTGGCGGGAGCACGACCGTGCCCCCAGATACATAAATGCCGACCATAAATTTATTATTCTAAACGTCAGTGTATGCTAAATCTATGATGCCGACCCATACACCAATAGCAAAAATCCATATAAGGACTGAGTAAGTTTATCTCATCTTCAACATCGACAAGTAATAACAGTATCATTGATGTAGTCCGTGGCCATTAAATACACATTATTAGGGATAATACAAAAAAAGTTCTCACTCAAATTTAAATGGGACTTCACAACTGGATGACTTTTTATAGTTTCTGGAGAACTTAGTTACTGAGGATTATGTATTATACAAGATAAGTCATTCCAAGTTACTTTTGGTAACGTATGGTAATGTTTAGATTTTTATGAAAATAAGGAAGCAAATAAATAGGTGTACTGTGACCGGCCTAGAAAGAAAGTCAATTCAGGGACTAGGATGGTTAGTCCAGGTAATAAATGGTGTTAGAATATTATTTGGCTGATTTGGCAATAAGTGGGAGAACAGGGCCTTTTTTGTGATTTGTGATAGTACAGTGATGTTAGTTATATTGTTGGTATGAGTCTCGTTCCACTTCAGTCACAGATGAGTCGCAATCGCAACCTCAGAAGACTAAGATGGTCACCTCTAACAAAGTCTAAACATCACCTTACTTTAGTCATGGAAATTAAATCGAATCGAAGGTCATACAATCCGCAATAACTCGGTAAGTTTATAGCTTGGGTTGTAACACAATGACGTGCGATGACGGGCGTTGCACGTTGTGCAATACGCACACCAGTACCGAAGGGATTATGTTGCGATTGCGACCACGGACAAATTACATTGTTTCTATACTTATGTATTTAATCCACAATAATACAATGTTTCATTTTATAAAGTTTAATTTCTTTTTTCAACTGACTTGAATAAAGGAGGTTCTCAATTTGACTGTAATGTGTACCAATTTTGACAACTAATTTTGTATTTGCCAGCTGGTACTTATCGTCCTTGAGAGGGATCTGACGAGAAATTTTTGAGTTATCCCTTGACTTCGATGACATTGATGATGTCTTTACTTTATTTCTTGTCGTTTGCAGCCGGTTTCTGATAAATTTATTACATCGAACAATGGCCTTAACCATCTCATCCTGAGAAGAGACCCGTACTTACGGTACTTAACCATGGGTCATTGTAGGTTAAGATGATGATGATATCGGGCAAATGAGCCAACTAGCGACCTGATGCTAAGTGGTCCACGTTGCCCCTGGGCACCAGCTACACCAAAGGTGTCATCAGTGAGACCAAGAAAGAAGAAAGAATAGAGAAACAGATGGAGTTTTCAAATGGGTATTAAGACGTATCAAAGACTGTCCATAATGTTATAAAAGGTCTAAGTAAGCCAATTTGCACTTGGTAGACATGGCCTATGTGTTCCACCACGGCGTCACCATGGTGTTTCCTGTAAGTATGTAAATAAATGTGGATGATTTTGGCCTCTGCATCGCAGATTTAGATGGGTTCGCAGTAAGTCTGCAGCTAACATGTGACAATACTCACATGTGAATGAGATAGACGATTATGTTCATACTAGACATATTGCTTCAAACGATTAAGACATAAATTTGCGACAGGGCTGATAAACTCAAAACGCGAATATACAACAACATGTCACAATTAAAACTAGCTAATATTTGTCATTTGATAGCATAAGTTAAAAACGTAAAACCCAACTCCATAACAGTAATCAATACTTATTGAGTAGTACTTAAAATATTGATAAATTAATCGGAATGATTTGAAACTAGTCGAATTGTACAAAATTAATACGTGAAGTAGTCACGACATACCTACACGTAATGAAATATGGTAGATTTTTTTCATATTTTTTACAATATGACGTTGGGTTGTCACGATGTTGAATTTTGATTGCTGCCTTGACTTATGACAAATCGATTGACGATTGACGTAAGAATCGGTAAAATCGACCCGTGTGTTTGGTCTATAGAACAAATAGAACATCGCAACGGTACAAACATAATTACTCGTAATGTACTAGTACAGAGAATGATACTTTACATAGCTTTATTATGGCCTTAAGTAGTAGTAAGTTTTGACTGTAACTGTGAGTAGGAAAAATCTCCTTGAGTTTCTTGCCGCTTCTTCTTCCAAGACCACTCATCATCATCATCATCATCATCATCGTATGGATTTGTTGAAGCGATGGCGTAGTTTGACTTTCGAAAAATGTTTGTAAAAGCCCAGTTTGAATGTTTTTTTTTTCAATTTCAATTTATGTCAAGCAAGCGAGTAAAAAATCTATGAAAAACCGGTCAAGTGCGAGTCGGACTCGCGCACGAAGGGTTCCGTACCATTATGTATAAAAACGCCAAAAAAAATCTGGTCTGTTGTATGAAAGCCACACTTAAATATTTAATTGTTGGACTTAAATAAATAAATAACTTGGACTGAAAAGTAACTAAACTATCGCATATCGTATGGGCGCCCACTTAAATATTTATTTTATTCTGTTTTTTTCTTTTTTCGAAATTGTTGTTGTAGCGGCAGCAGAAATACATCATTTGTGAAAATTTCAACTGTGTAACTATTACGGTTCATGAGATACAGCCTGGTGACAGACGGACGGACGGACGGAAGTCTCAGTAATAGGGTCCCGTTTTACCCTTTGGGTACGGAACCCTAAAAACTAAGTATTCTTACAACCCGTGACAATCCAACTGTTGGGCTAAGCTCAGGTCATCTCTTACTACTTGAGAGGTATGGGCACAGGTATAGGCTAGTCCACCAAGCTCTGTGACGAATAGATTATCAGATTCCGAAAGTGTTACGCGTAAACATAAAAAAATTTAATTTCTATGACTCATTGGTTTGTATCTTGAAACGTTCACCTTAATCCTAATTATAATACTTCATTAACTATTAAATTAAATTAATTAATTTAATTATGTCTCATTGTATGTTGATAGGTAAATACGGTTAGGCGGATAATTTAAAATTTTAATATAACTTTGTTTATATGCTAATCAAATCAGAAGTTAACATTTTTTTCAATGCATAAAAGGAAAGGTAGTGCTTCAAGTAAGAGCCCATATAAATTCGAGCCACATCTGACGGGTAGTTTTTGTATTATCTCATAACTTATCGATTTTGAAGTTTGTTATTTTTTGTAAAAATTTAGGTATTATTTAACAAATTTATGTAACAATAAAGGCATCATAATTATATTATTATCACTAATTCGTTAACAGTGATGACGTGCTCGGGGTCTAGAACCAAAACCAGGACCACTTGACAGTAAATTCTAGACTGGAGGATCACTGACATTCAAACTTGGAATGTTTATAAACAATACCAACCGTTACAGGAAGCATTTATTCGATTACAATTTAAATTGTCGTGTTACGTAGCCCTGCGCGCCCTGCCCTGCACACAACAACTGCGCACGCGCACAGCCACAAGCACAGCGTAGAACCGGTTGATTGACGTCAATGGTGGGTGGGGACGACGATATAAAAAACCGGCCAAGTGCGAGTTGGACTCGCGCACGAAGGGTGCCGTACCATTATGTATAAAAACGCCAAAAAAATCTGGTCTGTTGTATGAAAGCCTCACTTAAATATTTACTTTAGTTTTTTGTAGCCACATATTAGCCACAAGCAACGTCATCTCTTGGACCGAAAGGTAACTAAACTATAATTAGCTTATATATAAAATTAACCCACTTAAATATTCATTTTATTCTGTTTTTTAGTATTTGTTGTTGTAGCGGCAACAGAAATACATCATCTGTGAAAATTTCAACGGTGTAACTATTACAGCCTGGTGACAGACGGACGGACGGACGGACGGACAGCGAAGTCTCAGTAATAGGGTCCCGTTTTACCCTTTGGGTACGGAACCCTAAAAAATTAAAACTATCAATTTACTACCGACGGAAGCCGGGCCATAACAAGCCATTGTCTTTCGACTCTCGGTTACAAGTTTACAAACAACTGCGTTCAATTGTAAAGTAACGGTTGGTCGGTTGTTATGTTTGTGGTTTTTTTTTCAAATCAATAAAACCTTCTATTTAAATTGTTTACTATTTGCAACGACAAAACTACTGAATTTTTCGTTTCAAATATTCACATAATAATTTCTAATACATTTTTCATATCTTTACTTTATGGACACTTCCCTATATCTACCAAAGTATAGGAACCCGTTCGTATATTGTGCTTACACAGTTTTCCCAATTTAACGGCAACTTTGTAGAATGGTGGTTATATCTGTATATCGGTTATTATCTACTAACTATCGTACTAATAAACGCAGTATAAAGTTATTCCATGTTTAATTTATTTTGTCTTTTTCTTACCTTTGATCTCAGACAATCATAATTATTATGACAGGAACAAATATTTTTTTCAATAAGTATATACCTATAATACATAATAAATGATGTCGGGGAAATACAGACGGATAAATTAAAATATAATTCTAATTAGCAACTAGGCAACTACCATTGATAACAAATTATAATATGTAGAGGTATTCTGTTAAATACGCATTTATTTATTTATTATAAGTTAAAGCTTTACTACACGGGCACCCGATGATAAGTGACGAATAAAAAAGGAAATCTGATTATTAAAAACAAACACAATTTAAGTATTTATCCGAAACTTGCGTGCTCCGTGTACTTTTTTCAGTTTACAAAACATAGAGCGTTATTGAGAAAATACGTAGTGTATTGACGGAACCAAACATGTCAATCAAATTACAAATAAATAAGAGTTAAAAATACATGTAAAAATTTTCCTCCATTACAAATTTAAGGGAGCGAAAAACCGGTTTAAATACAATAACCTATTGTCTCTCATCCCAACAATTAACGATTTGATGACGACTATATAAATGAACAACTTTTTACCGAGTAATGACAATAATGGGCAATTGTGGCCAGTCGTGTGATCTGGCTGAATTAGATCCATTGTGTTTAGGTACTAACGTGTGTGCTACTATTATTAATAATACTAGCTGATGCCATCTTCGTGACGAAGGCATCTAATAAATCCAGACCGATTGCGTAAATAACTATAAATAAATAAACGCTGACACTTATCCTTTCTCTATGATTCCCTGTCTCGCGGGTGGTATGGACAACAAAAATAATACATATCACTAACCATTGAGATACTATGTACTAAATGTCACTAACACCTATGAATGACCCGGGAACAAATATTTATCTGTCAAATAAAGTGCCCCAGCAGGATATCAAATAAAGGCCCCCTTGCTAAATTATAAATGCTTCAATTACGGCTCGATTTGACACATTCCTCATACAAAATGTGTCAATATATGTATTATTCAAACGAGACCTAGTTCATGCATTTAGGTATATATTAGCGGAATCGGGGCTGAGGCTACGGGATCAGCATACCTACCTAATAACATTTTATTATTAGCTTGATTGAAACATTACCGAGCCTAATGCAGATGTAATTGTCGTTGCACCTTTTCAATTACATAAGGAATAACTTTACTATCAAGAATGACATGTTTATTGTGAGATTATGAGATAAGGTAAACAGAGGTTTCTGTGATATAAAGAAAAAATTTGATGCGCCAATTCCAATATACACGAGTTTCTTCCCGTTAAATATGCCTACAATCCGAACAAATTATAGACACTCTTTAATCTAAGTTGGCAAACCTACCTTTTCTTAATATACCTTTTCTTAATAGTATCTCAAGCTTACTTTAATACAACGACGAAGAGCGCATTAAAATAAATTAAGATTTCTGATATGATCAAGAATAAACAAAAAAGTTCAAAAAATTTCAAGAAAATAAATTATTTTAATAAAAATAGTTTTTCTAAAGTATCTACCTAACTGCACAGAAAAGATCAGGTTACAATTTTGTATGCACTACGAATATAAACAGATGGTAAAAGTTAGTGACAAAAGTTATTACCAACATGTTGCCGGATGTGGTAGAAGGTGACACAGAGAACAATCTCATTGTGATGTAAATCATTCTCCGCCTACTAACTGTGCACTTTGTAGGTTGGCGGACTGTCTATGTACCTAATAGGTAATTTATGAGCTACGCGACTGCAACGCAATCCAAAATTTGTATGTATCTGACACTTTTCACTGACAGGAGTCGCATTGTAGACGTCTCGTGACAGTGAAAAGTGTCAGATACATACAAATTTTGGATTGCGTTGCAGTCGCGTAGCTCATAAATAGCGTTGTGTGATTGTGGGAGAAGTGCCTAAGATTTCAAAACGTGAAATCGGATGCAAATTCGTTTTTTGAAAATCGAATAACTCCAATTATTTAAATTTTAAATTTAGCATAAATATTTCAAATTAGGGAAGTTAAAAATAGATAAATTGTCCATAATAATTATGTTTTTGTACGAACAAATCTCGAATGGGTAGCCACGGGACTCGGCAACGGCAATACAAGTTTCATGTGACGTCAATGGCGTCCGTGAAGTGAATTCGAGTTTGGCGACACATTGTGTGATATGAACAAATTTACATTCAAATAATACTGTTACAATATTTGACACAATATTTGATTTATTTTACTGTATAAATATGTGGATTATCCAGCTAAAATGTGTATTTTCGGAGACAAAACAACGTTTTAGAAAACATGCTAAAACGTGATCAAACTTGGAATATTTGATTTTATTTTACTTATTGGTTTTTAGCGCAGATGCTGAAGGTTGGTTTATATCAATAAAATCTCAGCAAAATAGACATTTTCTTTAAATATTCGTATTCAATAAATATTTATTTATGAAAACTTCTTTATGAAATACGAAATGCTCCACCTAGGTGCACTAGGTGGAGCACGGGTCCGGACCCGAAATGACACCCTATCTCCCTAATTTTATTGCAATCTGTTGATATCACTTGCTCAACTTGAGAATTATTGACATGGAGATAAGGGATCCCCTTTTCACTCCCTTAAAGGATGAACTTGCAATTAAAAAATGCAAACACTCTCCTATGTATTTTCCCGAGGCTCAAACTATCTCCATATCTTTCAAATAGGTTACCTACGTAGAATGCTTGAAAAGAAAACAGAGAGACTATTTTCGCATTTACAATATTATTATGGATGTAATAAGTAGAATATTTCCTTCAAAAATAATCAGAAATATTATATTCTAAATTTCTAACACATATGACGTATCGGTACATGTAAATTTTAAAGCGCAGCGAAATACCTAAAAACTCGTGAAAAATTTTGAATTTTTTAGATGAAACCAATTGTTCACCTTCATTGCGTTTAAGTTGTTATGACTTGTTTATAACGTCGAAAGGCGAATTAGCGGTATTCCATAATAATATTGTTAATGCGAAAGTAAGTCTAGCTATCTGCCTGTCTGTTAGGCCTTCACACCTAAACCATTATAGGTAGAGACACTGCTAAGTTTGTAGAGTTTGCGAAAACCGCCTCTGCAATGACATGTACCAAACGAAGACGCCTCGTTGACTAGAAAAAATAAATTATCTAAATCGGTTCAACCACGGAATAATTAACTCGTAAAATGTTATGAAGTACCTAATACACATTAAAAAACAGTCAAATTCTTGGAAAATATGTGCAGTCGAGATAATCATTCAATACATTACACATTGGCTATGCATATGTACCTGAATGGTACTTATGATCCTGGATTAAATTAATGATAAGTCATACCTATTTCTATTAAAGGTCTGTGTCTATTCCTATGTTTGTGGATTGTCCATGGCGCCTACTTATTTATTTATGTTATTTAAATATGTTAACTTTATTGGCCACAACATAAAAAAAATTGTAGTACAAAATGGCGAGCTTAATGCTAATTGCATTCTCTACCAGCTAACCATTGAGCCAAGCCGAAATGCGCGAAGAACGATATTATCGATTGGTGGTAATTTTAAAATATCTAGAAATAGTATGGAAATTTAATAAAATATTTAAGTTATAGCGTTAACAAGTGGAAATAGTTACTCATTAGATTGTTTTTTTCCATTACACGATAACCCATTAAAATGATTAATACATACGATTAGCAATAAAAATATATAAATATTTTTACATCTCGTGATAATTTTGATAAATTAAGTATAATTATTAAACCACAAGCCGAGCCAACTAGTCATAAATAACATGAATACGAAAGTAAAACTAATTGAATTAACTTATTAACCTTTTACTGCAGTAATTCATCTCATGGGAAATGGTCAGTTACCATCACTATTATCTTACAATGCTACATATACGTGGTCTACTTCAACATACTTCATAACCAGGCTCACATAAATAGCTGACCCAGCCGGAAATCGAACTCGAAAGCTCGAGACATATTGTTTCACAGGCGCACTCACAACCAACTAATACGGTAATTCCTCGTAAACTGACTCCAATTTCACAACAAAGTTTAACTTGGGAACCAGCGGAATGATTTTAAAGACGCCTTTTACGTCACGAAAGTTATAAATCTTAATGTTACAGCCTCGTAAAATTTCTTTGTTATGCATGGCCTTAATACAAAATGACCTAAGACGTCCTAACTGATATCTAACGTAACATTTTCACTCTTCAGAACATGCCGGAATAAAAGACTGAACTTGTTTCATATTTCAGCAGAATTTACTGACATCGCATTTACAAACAGGTGTTCGACTCTTCCTACATAATTATGAACATTAACTGTGTCTAATTCTATTAATAAATTTTGATAAAAAGGCATCGAAAGGAGTTTTTAACCGACTTCAAAAAAGGAGGTTCTCAGTTTGACCTGTATGTATGGTTGTATATTTGTGCGCGATTATCTCGCGTTCGGTTGAACCGATTTTGATGCGGTTTTCAGCATAGTGTTTGTCAGACTTAGGAGAAAGATTTAAGAATATTAACCGCGTTTAACTGAACCGATTTTTATTTTTCGGCGTTAAAGTTGGTTCTAGTCGGCATCGTAGACGCGTCTCCTATCAGTGAACATTGACAGATACAGCGAATTTTGGGTTGCGTTGCAGTCGCGTAGCTCATAAATAGCGTTGTGTGAGAAGTGCCTAATACGAGCAAAGCGGTTCGGTTTCGCTCTATTTACTGTGTAGTGAGCTCGAAACATTAACCTCGTAATGACGGATGTCGACATCCGCCGCCAACAATGCGCTAACTGTACACAAAAGGTCAATTAAACGTTTCAAAGGTGACAGCCCTGTGCGGATGTACCGCCGTGTTTTGGACAACAGCCGGTGCTTGACCTAATGTCACCACTCACTATACCGACATCTATACTCTATTTTTATTAAAATACGGGTTACTCACGATATGTATTTTGGTGTGCATGATATTTCGACCCAGTTGCATGGATCGTGGTCACGGCTGAACTGAAGTGTGAAGTTTAAAATCAGTAGCTATACTCTACGTAATATACTTACATTCTACACATCTATAAATAAATCAAATTAAAGGGTCTGTCTGTGATATCAAAATAACTGTTTTTCAAGTGCGTGTACTTAGTTATTTACAATTTACAACAAAAGGCATACCTATAGTTATTAATACGATACTAAAACAAAAACAAACGATTTTAAATTTTTTCTATCTTTCTGTTTGTGCGGTTAATCTCTGGAACGGTTGAAGCGATGTTTGTAGAAATTTCGGAGACAAATAGAGGAGGTTATTTGGGTAGGTAAATTCCGCGGGATCGGGATTTACGTGCATAAACCCCCCACCCGCGAATGAAGCCGCGCTACGGGTGCATAGCGTTCAGGTACATAAACTTTCATATTTGCTACCTTAATTTCATAAAAGAAACTCAACATCTGCACATTCTTTATTCTGCCTTCTTTATTTACGTTTTATACATAAATAGAATGGAGGTGGTTTGTGTAAAAATATGGTAAAATCACCACATCACAAAAATATTCGTACCTAATTCGCTGCCAAAAAGAATGTATTAATTCATTTCCGCGACGCAGTTCCTGCAATTCTAAAATCGCGAGCACTTGCGCGAACGCAGTTGTAGTCTACTAATTTGTTCTTGACCAGCTTGCAGCAGTAGACTTCATTAAAAATCGTTACTCCAAATACTCCAATCCCAATTGCGAGATAGTTATTGGTTATGAGTATCTGTAATGCATTTAATTAGGGGCCTTACGATGAAAAAGATTTCATCAGTATTTTTATAGTGGAACTTTCTAGTTTATCTAATGTGTCACATATTTAAGAAAATCTTGAGAGTTGACAGAAATTATTTTACGAGATGAGTCTGTCTCATAAATCCACACTACCGTCACTAAAATCTCATGTTTCCATTATCTCATCATCCTCTTAAAATGATAGTATATTATATTGTTATTACCAATTCTATTTAAATGAACCCACAGTAATAAATCATCACATCAATACTCCAATGTTGGCAGAGGAATCTTTAATGATGCTAAAATCAATTTGGGTCAATGACTCTTTTAGAGACGTGATCAAAAACATTATGGCTTGTACTTGGTTGTGTAATATTAGAGACTGGGGTGACGCAAATTGTGTTTGTGTGCACGATAGTAGGTATGTATTACACTATGTACCTATAGTACGCAATATAATTATTATGTCTATAAAAGTACGTAGATACGTATTGCGTCTCATAATTCAATCCTTATAAGGCTCTAACGTATTTAGAGAAAAAATGCAACTAGAAAACACGAAGTGAGCTTGTTCGTTGCGCCCAATTAAAAAGAAGAATAATTTCTTGAATATGATTTGATTGATGATCAGGGAGCTTTTTAATGAGTTGGTTATTATGGAGCTTATTGAGCTCACCAATGCTTTAACGCGTCCAACGAATATCAGCAGTCACATGCTTTCATACGAATCATACCATGATTATTAGAATTCTTAAAATTGTTATG
This sequence comes from Hesperia comma, assembly GCA_905404135.1. NCBI lineage: Eukaryota > Metazoa > Arthropoda > Insecta > Lepidoptera > Hesperiidae > Hesperia > Hesperia comma. The sequence goes on along the minus strand of FR990029.1, from coordinate 14,488,382 downwards.
AATATAAATCATGAAATATAACGGACTTTTAGAAAATTAATGATTCGAAACATCTTTGGCAGCTTCCTCTAAATTTTAAATATTGACTTGCAATGCGAATTACAACTATCCTACTGCGTCCTGTGAATATCCTACTTCAGACTGTCGGGAATGATTATGCGAAGTTTTAGACACATACGTGATTTTCCAACAATTTCATACAACGAACAAATTTTCGTGGGTATGTGAGTGACAGCCATAACTATAAGATTTTAAACTTTTATCATCGCGGACACTAAACATTTTAACTGTAACGGGTACTCACGACAGCCATAAGTAACAGCCATTTCCGAGGGTATTAAAAGGGCGTATAAATAACAAAATCGCTATCACGACGCGCAAAGCGTTACCAAATCGTACGTCATGCCTATTATTCTTATCACAAATTAGCAGTTTAACAGTATCCTGTTGACGGGCGATTTCCCCAGCTACTGGTTCAGCATTGCCGTCGATAAAGTTATCAGTGGCCGATAGTTGCTGTGGAATATCACCAGAGCCGGTCGGTATTTCAATACTAATCTATTACTCAAATGCAACCAACTGCAGAAAGAGTTGTCGTGTTTCTGTTGAGGGATTAAGAACAAGTATCTTTCTTTCCTCTTCCTTGTTCCTTGGTTGTGAACGCATCATGAGGAAGAAGAGTGAAGCAAAAGACTGGTAGCTAGCAAGTCAGGCTTCTGCTCTATCAAGTCTAGAGTTTTTTCGGGATTAAACTGGATGTTACAAATGCAGCAAACTTGTGAAAAAAGCCCTCATTCGGAACCGAAACGTGAGAAATCGCTTGACGGCAGAATCATGCTCCCTCTTGGGAGCGGATTAGCCCCAAATTAAACCATAACGTAACCTCGTCCATTGTTCATCAAAACCTGAGGAAGTCAGCTTGGTCAAAGATAAATAAAGCCCCTTACACCCATAAACGAAGTTTAGAGTAACAGATAAAACACCGTTTCGTATGCATTTCGTACACCACTATGAACATAAATGATTACCAACAGATTAACCGATAGCCATATCAATACAGTTCTCTGTGATAACACTTTGTTTTGAAGATAAAAATTCAGATCAATTTAAAGCGTTAACCGTAGTGAATGTATTTATTGGAGAACGCAAGCCGTTTATGCATGGCCTATAAATGTATGACTATCACTTACGATGAATTTGCCCTGTTGTTTGTTTACATTAAATAACAGGTAGCAAAACAGAACTACGCAGCGATTACGTACTGTGCGATCGTAGTAAATTTATACCAGTTGTAGTATTTGTGTTATGTTGTATAATTTTTATTATTGTTTATAATGTTACTATTATTTATTATTTCTTCTTTCATTGGTATATGTATAAAAACCAGGATTAGCTAAAATAGTTATAGAAGGTATATGGCCGTTCGATGTCAAGTTCCAGCCAAAGGACATTGCTCCGCGTTCATACAAACTTCGCCTAAGAACCAACAGTCATGAAAAATTGATAATTGGCTGAAGAATAATATTGTCTTTTTGGTTATCACTAATTAAATCCACGGACACTTCTCTGTAATTATTTATTAGCAAAAGTAAGTTTAATTTTGAGGTTATTTCGAAGAAAAAACATAGTGACAGGAGTTAAAGAAACCCCTATTATAAAGCATTACCTAAGTCCGTAAGCCAAAGCCACGGTCATTAAAGGAATATAATATCAGAGTCCGTTGTTCAATATCAGTCGTTAAAAGCAAATTAAAAGTACACGTAAATCTCCTTTGCACACGAAACGAATGTAGGTACATAAATATGAATGAACTGCCAACCGCCGAAATTGTGTGAAAGTGACAGTTGTGACTGACAGTATCAATGACACTATGAACATAGAAACGTAAGACGTATTAAGGTCGTCGGTCACACATCCATTCGGAAACAGTTCAACTTCGTCTTATCTCATTTTATTATCTCGACATCAGCCAGGCTTATTCCAAAGAAAGACATGCATGAAATTAACATTTAATGATATTTTATTTTATTTTAAAACATTGTACGACGAAATTAAGAGTTTTGTACAAGCAATCCTTTTCGACATGATGTGTGTGCGGCAACCTTGGCATAGAGTAAAGAGGAGGATGTGCCGGATGTTTTTGTGAAATCAAGTTAATGTTTATTTATTTTTATTTCATTTGTAAGAAGTGTCCGTTGAAGTCTGGTAACTGTAATCAATACCATAAAATAAATTGAGAATTATGATTTACGTGAAATGTATGCAATTTTTTAAGCGAGATTTGGCGATGTCCTTTACAATGCCGGACGAGACCATGGTCTGAGGTCCGTTCTGTGATCCCTGGAATATATACCAGCACTTAATTATCATCCCACACAGTAGTGATACATTTTTGGTTAGCAACTTCAATTATTAGTATCAGCTATGAAATATGTTCATGTACATGTGTCATGTTCGACAGCAGAAACGAAAAACCAGTGAAATCATGCTTTAGTTCCTTCTATTTTATTAAGCGATGATAGTGATAGCTTTCGTGATACATAAGGGTCCGAATTTAAAATTTACCGCCTGGTATCCTGTCTGTAGTCATATAAACACAAAGGACACTTCTGAATAGTTCATCAAGTCTATGGACTTGAATGGTTATTTAATTGAAAGTGTTGAAATTCCTGTCATTACATGTCCTTAGCCTAAAACATCGCGTGGCGTGCCGGTGTAAATAAACAAGATCCAAATGACCCCAGAATCAGAAGATTAATAACCGCTGGCTGTTCTCGAGACGGTTTTGCCAGTCAATAAATAACCTTTCGCAATCGGAACACGTCCTTTGCTGTGCAAAAACTTGATAATTCAGGCTCGAAGCACGTACAAAAACTGATAAAAAATTCTACTTAATTTATGCAATAGTAAATATGTTTGTATATCATCAAAACTGTCAAAATCTATTTTAGAACGATTGATGTTCTAATGATAGGGAATTAAGGACCCACCGTTTGTAAACAGATAAGCATCCACAAGGACGATAATATTATTGTCGGTCACGAAGTATTTTTGTTTTCAAAATAGCTGTTTTCATTAAACGTTTTGTGTATTGTTGTTTTATCTTTTGTTTTGCAAAACGCAGGATTTCCATCGGGGAATCCACTGTGGAATTTCCACAATATTTTTAAATTTAGATTAGACAAGAGAAAAACTTGTTGGCTTCTAGAAATATGAGAACTAGTCATTAACCAGCTCTTTTAAAGCTTTTCAACCTTCTTTTTTTCAGGATCTGGTCAATAGCTACATATGTCAAAAATTTAATAAATGTCGACTCACCTTTTTGGGCAGCGTCGGAGACTCGAACTCGTCGTCGTCGCGGCTGGAGAGCGTCGAGCACGACGAGCAGGCGGAGTCGGCGGACAGGGACCTGGCCCGCAGCCAGTCCACCTCCTCAGCAGTGGCGCCCACCGCCACGCCGTCCGAATAGTCGCTCACCACCACGCTGGGTGTTCTCACACATCTGCCTCTCGTCTCGCAGCCTTCGCTCCCCCGCCGGCCAAGCTCCACCACGTGGGCTTCTACAAGGGTCCGTTCTCTTCTTGGCGACATGGTCTCTACCGGCGCGACGTGGTGCGAGTGTCGCCGGCGCGGCTCCAGCTCGACGGCGGAGTCGTCGCTGAGGTCGCGGCTGCGGCGGCGGACGGCGGCGCGGTCGTCGTCGTCGGACGACGTGATGTCGTCGGGCGGCGTCGCGGCGCGCGGGATGCGTAAATACTGCATGGGGCCTGGTTCGAAGCGGCGCAGGAGCTCCGAGACGCGGGGCTGCGCGTGACGGGAGACGCGCGCGGTCAGCGGCGCGCGCGCAGGCGCACTGTCAACCTCTACGTCTGCTCTGTCGGTGTCGGTGGGTTTCACGGACGCGCCACAGTCGCGTTCGCGGCCGCTTCGCACTCCCGCGCCCAGCTTCAGATAGAACAGGCTGTGGCTGAGCGCTTTCTCGCGGAGCACGCGCCGGAAGTCTTCCGGGGGTGACTGCTCGAGTCGCGGCATGTTCTGCAATGAATGCTCGGGTTAATGACCGGTAGTGTCAAGGGCAATTGTGGTATTCAGACTTATTAGTGGACTTTGCATTCATTCGTTATGTTTCATCGAAAATAAATACAATTACTTATATATACCTTATTGTCAATTTGAATTTGAGGGACCGCAAATATTGATAACACACCCACGTAAGTTAACATACCCAATTACGGATTGTTCTGGGGGAAAGGGGGTCTTCCAAAAAAACCACGCATATTTACCTATGCGTATAAAATTAAGAGGAAATAAATAAATAACGGTCCTCACTCTCACTCATAGTCCTACACTAGGATTCCCTGAACACACACCCAAACCAAGAACAAAAATTTAAACTTCTCTTTCCGCCTCATTAGGAATCGAACCCAGGTCCCATCAAACGGCACGGCGTTATCAAAGGAGTAATAAGGAACTTTTGGTCAGTGCTAAATGTTTGTGATGAGTGACGTCACGGACGTAGACCACCTACGCCTAACACCGTTACGCGTTACACATGCGTGCAAGCGAACATGGCATGTCCATCGAGTGACGTAAATAAGCTGCCATTAGCATTGCAATGTGCTACCGCGATGCAGGTTCCAGTTACAAAATGCAACATTCATATACAGGGTGTATCGTAAAGTGCCGAGAAGGATTTTTTATGGTTCTGAAAGCAAAGGAGCTTGTAGCACCACCCTTCCGCTGCCACCCATGACAACTGTGATTGGCGTAGAACAATACTCAAATTGGGGCTAGTATGGTTTGTCCAGCAGAGGATTCTTATAAAAAGTTAGTTGGTCTGTTCGTTACTAGATGAGAGTGGAGCTGATATCGATGAGTAGTCGACACATTTGCCGGCTGTCTTAATAAAAAAAGTTTTTCACCCAAAAGAAAAGTTCTTCAGGCAATCACTAGAAGTCCCGTAAACAAGATAATTTTGTAACATTTTTCTCTCGTTGTATATGAAAAATACGCATTGTATAACTTATCGTCAACAACCTGCACGATTTAAATGAAAAAAAAATACACGATCAATCATTCACGCACGATAGACTAGACTTACTCAGTTGCAATAACATCCTGTATGTGAAAAGTTACACTAACTCACCAGCCTTGACGAACCGTCTCATATTGATACCTTCACCACCAAATAACCACCAAACAATTCATAAAATGACATTTGTACGGGTGTATGAATCCCTGCTATGTGTGAAGGCGTTCACTTTCACACTTCTTTCACTATTAATTTTATTTAAACAAATTGCCCGCGTCAATAGCCCTCATTCGACATGTCAATATCCTATATAAAATGAAAAGTTTAATGATTAAGAAATCGGCTTCCTGCTCGAGGGTTTCGTATTCGAATCCCAGAGCACGCACTTTTCTATTGTATACTGTATTTATCAAGACATAAAGATCATAATTGAATGCTTTCGTTTCAGTGGTCTGTCACCGCATTGTTGTATGTGCGCATAGGTAATGAACGCAAGCAACAAGACATGAAATTATTAGTAAAGACCAGCGAACAATAAATGCAAAAGACTCACTAATCTACTCACACTAAATACCTAGTACCTCCATACCTGTTATCGCTCGCTATCGTATTTGCATAATGTAATCTATTGTTTTAAGCTTGTAACTTTTAATTCCTGTCATCAGAGATAACATGTAAGCCTGAAGGTGGCGCTAGTATCTCTGATTGCATCGGAAAGTTTTATCAAATGTTATCTAGCTAAGTATTGATTTATGTACTTATTCATGTGGTACTGAGGTATTCAAGGGTCGATTATAAATTATCGTTATATTGTCTCGTATCTCCATGTTGGTTATAACAGTGGTTATAACAGGTTTTGTGAGCCAATAGCCGACAAAAATGCTTACAAGTCACCATGGTATGGCGACCATCCTCCTCCTCGATAGACAAAATATAAAGGTAACCATATGGTTACAAATTACGATTACACCTGGAGACTGCAAAATGTCCCTGCAAAGAACGCTCTGTCTTTTAGCGCTAGCTGCATGAACGCCCGCTTGCAATATCGTTTTGCATCCCCCCTTTCATTCCCAGAATTCGAGGCATTCCCAGCATTCACCCCTTCGAGGTCGCCTTATCTACCAAACTGATATATTTTATTGAAATAATATCTCGTGCCCCAGACACAGTCGGTGCACGCTTTGCGAGGCTGTTTACGGCGGCCCAATTAATTTCAACTTACTCGTAATGTCTGACCTGGCCGGGAATTAAACCCAAACCTCGCTTGGCAATCATGTTCACAACTTCACTACGGGGCCATCAATAACTTGATTGTCTAATTCTATCGATAGACCTCAAAAACTAGTCTTAATATCGATATAAATACCGATAACATTGACATTTCATAACACTACTGATGTGGACTAATACTCTAGATACTATCTCTATTATTGAGTACTGATATTATCGATAGTATTAATACTATAGTATTAAAGCGTGTTTAACTGTAATAGCTGTCGATATTATCTATTTATAGTGTTGCACACTATCTTCATCTTCTACCTATATCTTATAGAACTATAACTGATCGCTGTAGAATATATATATAAAAATTCATAATGGGGGCTTTTTTATACACAAGAGAAACCGAAATAATGTATGCTTGGACACGCTAATCCGCTAATCTCAGACAAATTGCCTAATTCGCCTACCCCGGATGTGGATTTGAGGATGTGTATTTGTGTGCGATGCAATAAAAACATTCGAAAATAAAAAAAAACGAATTCATTTAAACGCGAATACTGTGCAGAAAACTAACTGACGCAATAAATAAGTTATTCACTTAGTATTCCTGTCGCTACATTCAATATTTTCGATTCCTGAAAATTCAATATCGAGTTGCTATTTTAATTGCTAACTATAATGATAAATCTATTTTATTATGTTTAGTCTACTCCTTCACTGATTTACAGATTCAAACACGCTAAGAAGCCAACTCTGGAATATGGATCAATAGCCACGTTGTATTAATCATCAGGCCATAACGTGCAGTCATTCAAAAACTTACAAGGTTAACTTATAACGCCTTATTACAATGGAGGAAGGTTTAATTTCGTGTTTCAGATCACTCGAGAGCAGAAAAAGTGGCAGCGATTGATGCAGAACGCTACTAACAAAGAGTTGGTTTTGTGAAACTTCTCAGAACCGTTATTTGCATAGTATTTCCATGTTGTGTGACCGATATAGGACTTTACTGTACTTCCATAAATAAATTAACGTATAAGAATACATTACTCGCTTGTTGGCATTTAAGAAATTAATTAACGAACCGTATGTTGCATTGGTTACCATGCCGGACTTATTTTAAAAATAATTATCCACTTTGCTGACAAACTTTCACTACAAGACTGACTATGATAAGACTAAGTTTAAGTTTAAAACTGTATGAAAAGCGATGATCGCATAGTGGTTAAGAAATCGGCCTCCTACTCGGGGGTCTTGGTTTGAATCCCAAAGCACGCACTACTGACTTTTCGGAGTTGTGTGGGTTCTAAGAAATTAAATGTCACTCGCTATAACCATGAATAAAAATACCTACTGAAAAGAAACCTGCATGTCGGAAAATTCACAATACTCAGTGTGGAGTTAGCCAATCCGCACATTGCCAACCTGGTGGATCATGGTTTTTACCTTTCTCTTTCTGAGAAGACAGAGACCCATACTCAATAATGGGCCATGATGGGTTAAGATGATAATGATGGTTTGACATGATAAAGGATGTACCTAAGCAGGCAAATAGGCAATGCACGCCGGGGCTCATAAAACTAGTGGCGGGTTTGGATGTAGGGAGTTTCACCCCTTAACCTTAAGCTTAAGCCAACCTCCAATCTATTGTCATACTCCAACGGGCCTGTGGCACCAAGTCGCCGCCGGTGAATCTAATATGCCATCATCGTTGCACACGTCAAAGTGACATGGGATCCATAGTAAGATACCTCACTATACTTAACTCAATACATACCGTGCTGACGTCACAAAACACGCGCGATAAATAAATCACATTTTAACTGCATTATTCATAGCATACTGAGCGGAATAACTGCGATTTTATCGACGAAAATAATTCATTTAACGTACCATTGGTTGCTCATACACCGAGAGATTCCCGATAATATAAAGAAATAAATATTAAGACAGTTTCTCGCGAAGATGCCAGTGGAATCACGATATTATATTAATTTTTACGAAGATATTCAGCCCAGTCGAAAGCATAGTCACGGCACTCACAGCCGAACTGACACCGGAATCACGAACCATGCAGCAGAATCAAAACATCGGCGTAAGTGTAACCTAATATTGTGAATAACCGTATCATAATAAAACGAATAATACAGTATCATGTGAAAATGCCGATTATGGAATGGGCGAAATTTGTTCGCTATTTGAATTTGCGTCATTTGAATTTTCTATGACATCATTCCGTTCACTTACGGTAAAGAAATACCTATCACATTTTCAATATAAATTCCACCGTGGGACCGGCGCTACAGATACAGCTGAGATAATCTCAAGAATGTTGCAATCAGTCACGGCGTCACGGCTTCAGAGTGCATGTGGTGACGTTAACCTTACACGCCATCATCATCATCGGTCGTCACACTTCTTTAGCAGGGGGCCGCACAAATGCACGCTTTTCTAGCAGGAGGGAGCCGAAGAAAAGAAAGGGCTCACCTTTGGGGTCAAGCGCCGTACAGGGTCCCTTTATACCAATAAGGTCATTATTAGGGCCGCTGCTATCTTTATATAAGTAGGGCCCTCTTGGAATAAGTTTTTCACAACTTCCCAAAGTCCAAGATAGCGGCCACGGATCGCAGTACCACAGCTCCGCGTAATCGAAGAATTGATTCTTTGGACCAAAAATCTATTAATTGATTTTATTGATTACTAGCGAACCGCCCTCGCTTCGCTTCGGGACCCGTAAGTATCAGCCGCGTAGGTCTCGCTCCCGTAGGAATTTCGGGATAAGCTCCCGATCCCGCGGGATTTTCGGAAAGACAGCCTTGTTACTTTTATATTAATATGTTTGTTATGAAGCTATACCCATACTCGTCGAAGTTTTTCCCGCGTAAAATCGGATCCCGCGGGATTTCCGGGATAAAAAGTGTCCTGTGTTATTCTGGGTTATAAACTATCCGTGTACCAAATTTCATCCAAATCCATTCATCCGTTTTTTCGTGATTGAGGACCAAACATACAAATCTTCACATTTATAATATTAGTAGGATGCCACAGAATTCGCATTGTGCGAGTATTTTTGGCGCGCGAAAATGTTTAATGAATTTTTTCACAACTTCTACAGAGCAGTTGAGTGGAGGGAGTTTTTCCCGTGTAAATCTCGATCTCGCGGGAAGTCCGGAACAAAAAGTAGCCTATATACTGCTCCATAACCTTCTCTACCTTCCACTGAAAGTCCCATAAATATCTGAACCCGCGACCTATTTCCCGAATATGAGTTTTTCCCGCGTGAATAAGGATTCCACGGAATTCCGGGATAAAATTATCCTGTATATTGCTCCAAAACTGCCTCTATCTCCCAGTGAAAGTCCTATAAAAATGAAACTCGCACCTTCGCGCATAGTAGTTTTTCCAGCGTGAATCCTGATTCCGCTGGAATTCCAGGATAATAAGTGGCCTATGTTTTGCTCCAGAACCTTCTCTATCTCTCAGTGAAAGTCTCACAAAAATCTAAGCCCGCAACAAAAATGACAAAACTTAAGTCAACTCGAATAAACACTGCACCTCTAATTGTACCAACTTTATCCCCATTTTTGCATCCTTTGCTGGCTATTTTTTAAATACTGATTTTACATTGAAAATTACTTATTTCACTGTAATAATTTTTAAACATGGGGTTAAAATCATTTTCAGTTTAGTCAGAAAGTTACCTTAAAAATTTACAAATTCCCGCATTCTTTTGTGTTTTTTTTCTTTTCCTTACAAAATATCGAAAAACTGAGAAACACGTATTCTATTAATTTAAGTGATAACCCTTTGTTGCAAATTTGAAGTAAATCGGACGACGTTATAAAAAAATTCCATACAAACTTTAGTCACCTATCCCTAGGGAACCTAAATATTATTCGAAAAAAAAAGTAGCCTATAATAGACACCAGTATATAGGTAATAACTTTACCAAGTTTCAATGAAATCCATCCAGTGGTTTAAGCGTGATGATCGGTCAGACAGACAGACAGACAGACAGACAATAAATAAAAAAAATATAATTTTGAGTTCTATCTCGATATGTAAGTGCCCCTTAGTCGAAATTTCAAAAAAATATTCAATGTACAGAACACGTGCTCCTACAGTTTTATTATAGTATAGATTTGAAAGAAACGTGTGACCACCTTAGAATAATTGAGGTTTGAAAAGAAGGTCGTCAACGCAAGCTAAGTCAGCGGAGGCGGCGAAAAATTGATATACCGAAGCGGAAAAGATCGAAGATCGATGTTCGTAGTAGTTCGTAGATCGGCTTGTATTAATGTTATATTTTATAACCAAAAAATTCGTTTTAACAATCATGATTTCAAAAACCCCATCAATATCGTAAAACACAAATTAACAAAAAAAAATTATTAACAACCAAGTACCTACGTCAGTGTTAACAGAATCTTCGGTGTAAATTAAACAACAATCTCAACTCATTCATGTGCGTCAAATTGGAGAAGTAAACACTCATAAAATGAGTGAGTATTCTTCCGCATGACTTGAATGAAGCCCATCAGCAAACATGCGTCAAGTGTGGCATTAATGTGTGCGACGACCCTGTAAGGCGCAATGGTTAACACGCTGAATCGCTATTCCAAAGGTCCTGGGTTCGATTTCCAGCGCGGTGGAAATTTCAATGATGAGTTGTTTCCGCTCTCGGTCTGAGTGTGTCCTTGTCTGTGTGTTGTCAATGGCATCCACGACATGGGGAATGATTGTGTGGGGCTACGAGGGTGTAGCGTTATTATTGTTTTACTAAATAATCTTATTCAATCGGCACGATACGAAAGGATAGCCATCATCATGAAAACCCGTAAATGTCCCACTGCTGGACTGGGGCTCGTAATTCAATATTTACAGGCCGTATTTCATCACAATAACTAAGTGATGATTAGTAGACTTCACACGTTTTTAAAAGTACTTATTATAGAGAAATCTCAGGTATGCTGGTTTCCTCGCGACTTTTTCGTTCAACGAAACAATTAGCGGTAATTAATTTACACGCATACTTTTTTAATTGGACGTGTGTGCAGGATTCGAGCCTAAGCCTAAGCCCTTCTGATTAGATTAAGTAAAAAATATAGGTCCTGAACCAGAACATCCGCGTTTTATGCAATCATGAACATCTGGATTAAAATGATAGAAAATGATGCCATGTATGTCAATATAGGTACTACATACTAACCCAAATGATTTAGTTTTCCTGATTAAATAAAATCCTATAATGTCACATGGAATTATGTACCTAAGTAAGCGTCAACTTAAATAAGGAAAAACCTTAATATTTGTTACAAGCTATGGAGTTTAAGAAGCCCCAGGAAGGTAAACATACTTAGCTCTTCTGATTTTGTTTAAAATTATACTAAAAATTACATCGAATTAAAAAGCGAAGAGTTTTCCTTCGACATTTCCTTTAAAACGATTTTATCAGGTCCCGTCATATTTTATTTTGTTTTACCTGAACGCAAATATGTAAATATTTCAAGTACTGAACAAAGAAAGCATTCCTCTCACTTCGAGAAGGGAGATGTACGCAATGCATGCACCCAATTAGCAACCAGGAAGAATCTTCACGCACGACCTTCCTCGTAAAATGTGCGTTTTACTTCCAACTGTATTCCAAAAATATACAGTTTAATTCAACTTCTCACATCTTGGGCACTCACTTTAAGGGTTATCACATAAGAATTTAATAAATAAACAAATTACATACTATCATCAACCGTACCTTTAAAGGTAAGAAAATTTATGGAGTATGAAAAATAAGTTTTTGTTTATTTACTACGTCTTATTTTTATGTAAATACCGGTCAAGTGTGAGTCGGATTTTCACATTATGGGGTTTGTGTCGCAGAGTTATTATTTGATTATAGCTAGCTGTTGCCCGCGGCTTGGCCCGCGAGGAAGTAATTTTGGCCTATTTATCATACAAATTTTCATCCTTAAGTTTACCGGGGTGAAATATGACAAAACCCGTACTTACTATAAACTATACCTCTGACAAATTCACTATTAAACGTTAAGCGGTTTTCGATATTTCGATGAGTGAGTTTCGCATTCATATAAATGGATTATGCCACTAACATGATAAATAATCTCAGTAAGTATACCTACTTAAACACTGTAATAATTTTAATTTTGTACGTATTTTTTGTTCAAAGGATGGAGCCACAGACAAACAGCGAGACAAATCACTTAGAACCTTATATGGTTACCTTTTAGATACGGAACCCTAAAGACAATTGCTGAATCCAGTCACTGGTTATTAATCACGCATGTACGTCATAAGTAACATTATCATACATTTGTGTAATCCGACTGACTTATGGTGGATTATTAAAAGACCTTGATAAATGATATGTATATTTATATAAACATAATATTTAATGCAATAATTCTAGTGACATCCCTAGTAACCTCACTATATATTTACTAACTTCACTTTGCATTGGAATTTGGAATGTGCCAGTACAACATTACTCATTATATATGCTTAAATAGCATTTAATGTGTTGTTATTGTGAATGTTCCTGAGGAAAAATAAAGCGGAGGTGGAATGAATGGGACAGGACAAGTTTATAACGTTATAAGGTAGTTTTAAAGTGGGGATGAGATGTAAAATACGTCCTTAAATTATCGCTACTTTGATCCCTGAAACACTGTACCTACCTTTATAGTTTTTATAAGTCTTGATCGATTGATTGACATCAATTTCACCTGATAGTGAGGGTTGAGCGCATTTATTTCAGGTTTAGTATCAGTAATTCCAAATATCGCTATACCAATTATTAATTTATTTATTTCCCCTCTTAGTATAAATTTACATGACAATTTCTGATAAAAAAACTCTAAAAAATGTTTTCGTCTCTACGTGGTTATCAAAGCGTTTCTTTATTTAAAATTTACATACATTGTTAACCTGTTTTGTACTTCACCAAAAATTAAAAGCATTCAGTACGTGTAGCAACCTTAATCAAAGATCATTAAGTACCGCATCCGAAAGTCGGTTCGCTTCACACATTAGCGTCGTGTCCTCGTGACGTCAATACCAACCTTGTCGAGGCAAGGGCCGCTCGAAACGGAATTTAGACAATTCCACGACAAATTGCCCGATAACCGACGTAGCTACCTAATCTTCCTCTGACATCTTCCTTTTTCATTGAGTAAACTGGAGCTGGAAGCGATCTCCGCTAATATAAGCTCGATTTTGTACTGTTTCATCAGATGTATGTCTAGTCAGTGAAAAAAGAATTAAATCTTAAATCAAATCATAATACCAAACGTGACATGACAAAGAAATATCCATTCGTTCATTCATTCAACGACGATTAATTTTCGGTTTATTTCGTTACGATCCCATAACGGACCCCAATCGAGTTAATTGGTAGATTTTGTTAAAATTGATCTAAGATCTAAGATTAAAACGTAATATTTCTTACAGAGTGCGAAAAAGTGAAACAAAATTAAAAGAAAATATTGGGCTCTACCAAAACATGTTTTTCCGCGTACAAATTGTTGTTAATGTTGTTGGATGTACACCCTGTATTTAGGAGTCCGTTTCACACGACCTAAATTATACCTACTAATGGAAAATCAATATCGTTCGTTTATTAACTTCCGAACCCAGTTTTACTATATATATTTTTATTAATTAAGTACCTACCAAAGTTAATTGAAGGACTATAAAAGTTGAGAGCTAAACCCGTCGGCCTAGACAACCTAGATAAGGGCAGGCTAGATAACTCTCCGTGACGGATTGGGGGCGCTAGCTCTGTCGGAGCGCAACATACCTTAATATTTATAGAGTTATGTATTAAAAAAAAAATTAATACGCCCATTTAACTAACCTATATTACCTACATGTATGTATAACTAATCATCACAATAAAATAAAATAGAGTGAATAGAGTTCCCGAAGCGAAGCGCGAGCGGTTACATAGATATCAAATAAAGCTGATAACCCAAAAAGCTACAAGTATCTATTTATTGTTATCAAAACGAAAACCTACTTATAGCTGATGATCAGTTGATTAGAAATGATTAGAAGTGTGGGTCTTGTATGTTATCCATGGCATCAACGACGCGGAATCCTAATTTGTTTAAATGAGTACGTCACGCTTTAAAAAAATATTATAATCAGTAATCATGATTACATTTTATCCATTTCTGTTTATAAACAATATTAATAATGTTTATAACGGCCGCACTCGTGTACCACGGGAGACAGTCCGTTGTACGGCGTGGCGTTACGGTTTCTAATTCCTTTGACGTCCATTGTAACAATCTTCCGAGATATAATCTCCGTGTTAAAACTAAAGAAAGCTGATTTCTCTGAAACTCAATGCATGATAAACGAGTTAACCGCGATGCCTAATTAATTATTTCATACCCAGTGATAGTAGGTGCTGTTCCGTGACGAATTTAACTGTGGAAATAGACATTAGTATAATTTAACTAACGCATTGTTTAATCTATAATAACAAACAAGAAATATTTTGCATATCTACATGTAGGAGCGAGACCAAAGTCCTACGCTGATCTAGTAACGCCACCTATGAGTAATCGATGGAACTAGTTTTAGGAACCTACCGCCATCTATGAATGATGGCCGGAGCTACTTCTGGAAACGAAACAGTTATTGTTTGGGCATGGTTGGTATGGAGTGGGGGTAGAGATGGCGTCGTAGAGAACCATAGCTGTCATGATCATTCTGAATTGAGCGCTTAGACCGAGCGGACGTGTCGAACCCACTGCCATACCAAACTTGCCGCGTTTCCAAGTTAAATTTGAATTAATCGTGCTGATCCTTTGCCACTTTGCTATTATTTTGTCGTCAGCTTTATTTCTAAGTTTAATTTAATGTAATCTAAATTAATTTTGGTGATAACTGTATTGAAGTGTTGGAATAGACGTTTAAACTCAGTGTACAGACTATTATTTCTTATCCCCAGTCACGTATAACCCAAAGTATAACAACCGCTCTGACCCTGGCTCCGAGATCAGAAGCTGGGATAAAGAACTCTGTCCACGTTTTCAGGTGATATCATGAGGCGTGGATGCAAGTGAAAGTGCAAAGTGCAGTGAAATGATGTGACTAGATTTTCAATAAAACGGCAAGTATCGATATGAAGGATTTTCAAGTAAGACGGCGAGTATTGGTATGGTATAATTTTTTTATTTCATTACATCTGTGGTGACAAAATTTCGCAGCTTAAATTTTAATTCTTGCGTAAACTAGATAGTGTGTGTGTCAAATAGTTTGTTAAACAATCATGAGTGATTAATACAGTCGTAGATTTTCCGTCATTATCGTTTATGTCAGCACCGGTAGTAATATTATTTTCTTTGTTTCCTTTCCCTGAAAAAAAATATCATTCAGTGGTTACCTTGGTCAAAGCCAAAGTTGCAAGTCTTTGATTTTACTGTAATTTAACCGAAGTGTCATACATACTTCGGAAGACGCTAGTAACTTGCGTTCAATTTGTTCAAAATTTAATGAAGGTAGATTTGGGGTTAAATTACTAGGACACCCGAGGGCCAAGTACCACTTCAAGTGTTGTTATAAGAAGTGAATTTGAGTTGAGTAGTGGCAATAATATTTCTCGTTCTAGTATGGTGCAAGGTGTAATCTGATTAAGTTGTTACATTATTTCTGATTAGCGAACAGTAATTGGTGTCATTACTCAGCTGCTAAACATATCGCTTAGTTGAGGTGATGTGTCCCTTGCATTATTCAATGAAGTCTATAAGTATCGTTGCTTGATGGAGGTGACTCTAGTTGCTGTCGATCGATATAGATGATAGCAACGACACTTTTCGCTGATTAACGTCTGTAATATTACTTGCTACTACTACGATACTGTTCACTAATGAGTGAGATGTTTTCATAATATTGGTGCGCGGTTGCTTAAGCATTATTTAAGCGTTTCGATATTTGATGTTGAACTAGGATTCGTTCTTTGTTCCTATTGTTAAAGATCATGGGGATAGATTAGATTTTGTAGCCTGGTCGAAAAAGAAAAATACGCGTTTGATCTCTGGAATTTTGTTACGTATTCCGTGTAGGTACATTTTCAATTGATAACGTGATAAGGTGTTACAGTGCAGTGTCCTTTACCACAAGTGTTGTTTTCTTTTGTCACATGCGATTGAATTCTTAAGATTATTTCTTGATTACTTTTTATTGGTATGCAGTGACTGACAGCAGTGATACTGAAAGTACTGGTCAGGTAGCGGGTGAATAACGAAAGTATTCTTTTAATTATCTTGGTGTTTAGTGATTTGGTGCGCCGCTTTTAGTTGAAAAGGATTAATTGAAAAAAATAAAAATACACACACAAAATAAGTTTGCTTTATTGGTACTCAATTTCACCAAGTAAATTTATAAAGCGAGAGGCTTGCGCTTTGAAAAGACTGAGTAGTTTTAATGAGGTGACGTTTGTCGAATTAATTAAAAAAAAAAACCGTTACAGCTTATTTGGTTGTCTTTTTAAAAGTGATTAATTAATTGTTTTGTTTCGTATTCTAAATACGCGGGTAAGTTACTGTTACGTTTAAATATTGAGAAAGGGGTTACCTAATGATTTAAATATTGTCTTCAGAGGTATTTTAGACGAATTTATTGAATTCTTACCCGATTCAGATTCTACCCACTATATTTTTGAAATAAATAAAGTCGATTTTTGCTGCATTTAGGAAGCGATTCTAGGTTTTAAGAAGCTGGAGACCAAGACCTTGTCTGGTACCTGTCTGGAACCAAGGGTGACATCACCTAGTTGTGGTAACATGAAACGAGGTAAAAGTGAAACGGCGTTTTTGGTATGACAAACTTTTATTTTATGACATCCGGTGTGTTGGAGTTTCATAACTTCAATTTTATTTCGTGCGTTGTGAAAATACAACCTTCTGTTGTCTTGTAATTAGTGATCGATAAAATAATAGTTGGATACAGTCGGTTCCCTAATTATTATTTTTTTAACAAGTGCAGCAAACTTTGATTGGATTTAATTTACCTCGTGAAACCAATGAGTTTTTAACGTTATTCGTGTTCTGTGTTCCAGCTTGGTTTTCGAAGATGGCACGGGTTGTTTCTGTGGCGATCGGGAGCAAGAGCAGCACACGAAGGTTGTACTCGTGTTAATTGGAACTGCATTGATGGCTGTGTGCGTGCGCTGGCGCTGGCTTCGTGGTGTGATGATGAAGCATCATCGGTTATTGCCGCGGAACGGGCACAACGTTACAGGTGATCTGTTTTGTTTAACTGGTTTTCTTATGGCTTATAGTAAAAGTGAATTAAACTCTTCCATTTTTGAGACATTACTGGATATTAGGCGATCCCTGTATTTTTCTTGGTTAAATTAATTGGGTATTTGAGAAACTTTAATGATGTTGCTGATTGATCTGAATAATTAGGAGGTACGGTTAAGAGAGAATAATTAAGAGAAAGAATATTCTCAATATAATATTTTCGGGACAAAGATTTTAGTGGATTAGTTTTTATAGAATTACTTTGTTATTGGATAATCCAATTCAAATCGTTCAATTTAATAATTGGGTATTCACTATTACCGGTTAGGTATAATGGTTTAATTAGTTTTTGAGTTGATGGTGGGTATGATATCAGAATGAAACAAAATTATTAATAACTAGCGACCCGCCCCGGCTTTGCATAGTACTGTATAGCAAATCGCTATCGTCACCTTTCAATGAATTAAAACAAAACCTTAATAAATTATACTCCATAACCATGCGGAATCCTTCTTCGATTGGTGAGAATCATTTGAAAGTTTGTTCAGTAGTTTAAAGACTAGTTTTCATCCATCCATCCATCCATCAGCCTTTCGATGTCCACTGTTGGACGTAGGCCTCTCCTAACTGGCGCCACCCGAACCGGTCCTGAGCTCTCTGAATCCAGCGGATGCCCACCGCCTTCTTCAGGTCATCAGTCCACCTGGTCTAGACTAGTTTTAAAGTTATTAAAATGGAAAGTTATAATTCTTTTTATTTGTGTGTATTGGTACTAGTATCAAACACCTATGTGGCAAACCTGTTCAAACGCCTGCGTGGCACACCTGATCAACAGCCTGAGTAGCATACAACCTATGTGGCAAATAAATTCTGAAGTCTTATGTTGTATCCCCTATCCTCATAGCAGACAAAGTAATAAGGCCCTCATGGCATGTTTCTTCAGATATCCGTGTGTCAATATTAATACACTTTAAATCAATCAATTCAAATTCAAATTCAAATTGGAATAAGCCCCTGTACTGATGCAGATTAATTTTGTAAGAAGTGCTTCTGTTTATCAGGAAGGGCTGAGCGTAGAAAGATACTCGCGTGTGTGTTTGATTGTTACAGGTAATCTTCAATGACGAATGCGGATTGGTGCCGGTAGAGCGTGCTTGCAGATGGAATCCATCCCCAGATTACGTGAAGATGCTGTACGGATTAATCTGCGATAGCGATAGCGTAGTCATAGTGTAAAAGTTAAAACAAACACAAATTATTAATTTGTAATTTTGCTCCTCTAAACTAGTGTTGTAATGTTAGAAACTTGAAAAATTAGAAACTTGTTGAGTAAAAGAAATTTAAAGTAAATTGTAGTAGGGGTCACTAACCAACTTGAGACTGACACATTTTATCAACATTGACGAATTTGACACTGACTGACCTGTGTGGCCCTGATTGACCTGTGTGGCCCTGATTGACCTGTGTGGCCCTGACTGACCTGTGTGGCCCTGACTGACCTGTGTGGCCCTGACTGACCTGTGTGGCCCTGACTGACCTGTGTGGCCCTGACTTGCCTGTGTGGCCCTAACTGACACCAGCTAACTAGCCTGTGTGGCAAAGCCTAGCCTGTGTGGCAATGACTAGCTGACTAGCCTGTGTGGCAATGACTATCCTGCGACGCAAAGACTAGCCTGTGTGGCAATGACTCTCCTGTGACACAAAGACTAGCCTGTGTGGCAATGACTCTCCTGTGACGCAATGACTATCCTGTGACGCAATGACTATCCTGTGACGCAATGACTATCCTGTGACGCAATGTTTCGCCCGTATGGCAATGATTCGCCTGTGTGGCAATAACTATTCTGTGTGACCATTACTATTCTGTGTGACCATTACTATTCCGTTTGACCATAACTATTGTGTGACCTTAATTAAAAGGTAGTCTCATTAGTAACGAAAAACTTTTGCTGAATAAAAGAAACTTTAGAGCTTTGTTGTAACTTAATTAAAAAGGAATCACACGAGGACGTGTGCACGTCAGATTGGCCGTGTAGGAGCGAGACCAAAGTCCTACGCTGATCTAGTAACGCCACCTATGAGTAATCGATGGAACTAGTTTTAGGAACCTACCGCCATCTATGAATGATGGCCGGAGCTACTTCTGGAAACGAAACAGTTATTGTTTGGGCATGGTTGGTATGGAGTGGGGGTAGAGATGGCGTCGTAGAGAACCATAGCTGTCATGATCATTCTGAATTGAGCGCTTAGACCGAGCGGACGTGTCGAACCCACTGCCATACCAAACTTGCCGCGTTTCCAAGTTAAATTTGAATTAATCGTGCTGATCCTTTGCCACTTTGCTATTATTTTGTCGTCAGCTTTATTTCTAAGTTTAATTTAATGTAATCTAAATTAATTTTGGTGATAACTGTATTGAAGTGTTGGAATAGACGTTTAAACTCAGTGTACAGACTATTATTTCTTATCCCCAGTCACGTATAACCCAAAGTATAACAACCGCTCTGACCCTGGCTCCGAGATACATATTATTTAATTATCTTCTTACATCGATACGTCTAATCTGAATAATTTATGGAGATTGTTCGTAGATTAAAATAAAATATAGCAAATTAATACAGATACTTTTAATATGTAAAGTTAAATTTTCATTTCCATTTGCCCGATATTTCCGTTTCCATTTGCCCGATACTTCCATTTCCATTTGCCCAATAAATGATGAAACTGGACAAAAACGCAAGGAAGTTAGTAGCTCTTACTGTCAACGTTCCGTTTTTTTAATTGAACGTTTGAAGAATTGAAAGTTAGTTTTAAAATCAGTTAAAAGCTCATCCTTGCAGGCCAAACCACGGCCAATGACTAGTCCTTACATATCACAATATTTACAGCATTATTAATCCTGCCAGCGATAGCATTTCCGCTATTTATTCGCTTTACAAACACTGCTTTAACGGTATCTTCCCTCACATACGACGCCATTGCGAGGCATTGTTTAAATGCGATAAAATACTATGCATTTCCTTTCTTATCTACATGTTTCAGTCAGTGATGCGATTCAACGATAGCGATAGTGATGCCCTAATTAAATATTTGCAACGGAATAAATTATATTTTGTTAGTTAATTCCGGAAAATAATTACATTAATGAGAATGACGCACGCGGTGTTGTTAGTTTAAATGCTTGTTAAGCTGTTGATTACGCAAGCCCTTTCAATATTTTCAGTTTGGAAATAGAGGAGAGAGATTATTTATTTTAATAATGCCCTTTTGGGTTAAGTCTTTATCACCTCACATAATCATCATTTTTTATGAGGAGGCTGTAATGAGGTAACATGTACTTAATGTATATTGGATTGAAGTTCCTTATCGCACGTTACGGGTGGAAACAAGAAAATTAAAAGTGTAAGATTTAGCGTGACGGAAATGGGAATCTTAGTTATAGATGTGTACCTACTTATTGGTCAATCAGTGTTATTAATTGTAGCCAATAATGTGCCAACTCTCAACCATATTAGGTCAGATGTTCAAGTGCTACAATATAATTTTGTTACAACCGAATGTTCTAGCATACCTACACACGCACTTTTTATCTGTCTTAAAAAGCTTCCTGATGAGATAACGATCAAAATCAAAACAAAATCTACTCGTATGTCGACTATTTACAAAAACATCTGCCCTCATCATAACATTTCACGCACTAGTAGGTAGATACAACTTCCATCTACCAATCCGTACTGTTGTTACCAAATTAATTTCCACATTAACCATCACACAGAAGTGAGAGTTACAATAACAATACACTGCAACATGCAAAGCAGGATGTGCAATATGATGCAGCTTGTGATAACAATAACACTGTTACAGCCGCCGGACAAACGATTCCAGAACTCATCCGTGGCGCGGGTTACAACACACATAACGATATGAAATTAATGTTAATTGGTTTCAGACGTAACATTGCGATGTATTGTGTTATTGCGTATTGTGTTACGGATTGTGTTGAAAAAAATTTCAAAATATAATGCGAGACGATGGGTCGTCAATTACGGGTTTTCGGACAGCTATACTCTAATTAATTATTAGATTTCTCGTTATGTGGGTACCTAAGTGTTACAATACTAAGCAATAGAATTTTCATACACATTCTCTGTTTAGAAGACACAATATAGCTAAGTTGTTATAAGTTATTTTTGGACTGCTATTGATTGTGATTTAAGATTGTAATTTAATACCTAGTAGTGCGTTGATTTGAATGAACTGTGCGCGTCATATTATTTGAGGAATATATTAAATTGACCCAGAAAATATGGCGGGCGACACTTTATCCTGTGTCGAAACTTTATAGTTTCGACACAGGATAAAGTAAATATTAGTAGGATTATTCCTACTAATATTATAAATGCGAAAGATTGTAAGGATGTATGTGAGTGTGTGTGTGTGGGTTTGTTACTCTTTCACGCAAAAACTACTGAACGGATTTTCATGAATTAATAAACATAAAAGATCATTGTTTTTAAAATGCCATGAACAAACACCTGAACATAACATGAACATGATACAACAAATTAATGTAGCTTGCTTGGATCTCTTCGCTCTGTAGGCAGGACAATGACCGAAGAATACGTCAAAGCAATGTAATGTCTACAATGATACCCGCACTGCTATAACAGAAACACGAATGTCGTTCATATCCTACCAAGAAGTAGGCAGGTACCTAAAATAAATAAGTAGGTATTTAAAATGGTTTAGTGCATGGAGCAATGGTTTAGTGGCTATATAGCGGCATAACCAGGATAAGTGTCTTATGTACCTACTCTCAAACCGTGAATGCAATGAAATCAAGCGACGAAAGAATGTTTTTGTCATAAAAAAGAATGTCTGTAACAAAAAATAAGATATTTTAACTAAGAAAATAAGATATTTTAACCGATTCCAAAAAATAAGGAGTTTCTCAAATAAACTGATTTTTTGTTTGTATATTTTAATAATTCTTTTTCAGAGACAAACATATTGTAAAATATAAGCAGACCAAAACATAATTTTAAGACGACCACTACGAAGACGTAAAGCAATAGTTTCATCCCTTTCTCTCCAATGAAACGTACAACTCATCTCGTTTTATTTTTATTGTTGCAACGCTTACACACATAGACAAAATGGAAGCAAACCTGCCATTTTCATAAGCTGCGTATGTACGAGTATGTATCTAGTATTTCTATGTAGTTGTAAATGGCACGCTTTTTTCTCCCATATGTAGGGGTCTGGTTTATTTTATAAGTCTGTGTTTTTTTATATTCCAGAGCAGAGCTGGTTCTTACGTTGTCCCACTAAATATTAACTATATGACTATATTTAATTTTGTAGTTTCTGATTAAGGAGTACCATTTTATTTAGTGTAACTGACTGCGACGACGTAGACGACGTTTTTGATGCGTTTTTGGTTTGTTAAAGTCATTCTACGAGTATAAGCGGTTTCATTTATCTCCGAGCCGTGACCTAAGTAGCTATTTCGCTTGACTTTCATAGGCCGCTACTAGACTACCTATACCTAATAGTGCCTCTGTCAAGCAATTCAGTATTACGCATAATACTTCGATTTATTTACGTACTACGCAAACTGACATTATCCAAGCACCTCATATTTCTATAAGTACAAGTCTGACATTTTCGAAGGTCCGGATTGTAGGTTCTGAGACCAACTTGACTTTTAAATGGTCGTGATATCCGATACCAGATATTGGGTTCCGGCGACACCCATTACACGTCTATAGGAATTGCCGAACTTCTAGCTTGGTTATCAACACTATCAGTAAACAACGAGACTGTATCTGTGTAGAGGTCGCTGTTGGAACATGGGATAATTATTGGAAGTTTTAACGTCGGTAGGTGTTAGCTTCAATATCGATATTAAGGCCGAAGTATACTTATTTCAAAGACTATATTGCATTGTATTTGATTTGCCACCAACATTGATATTTGGGCGTTGAACAAACTTTGAGAAGAAACCCAACATCCGCTCAGTTTCCTCGTAAAACTGTTAGGGAAAATTTATTACCTTCCCATAATGATTTCATACTAATCTCTCGAACTGAGTCACAGTATCTAGAGTTCGGATCTGCAGAGTAATTTCCTACAATTGTTTGTTATAACTTATAATTATACTTGTTTAAAAAACTACTAGTTGGTACCTATTCGTAGATGTCAAATAGCATTTATAATTGCCAAGAAAAAAAACTTTAAAAGTGACTAAGTGACTAATTAACCCTTAAAAATAAACCTATACTAAACCTAACCATAACAAAGCAGTTTCACAGAATAGTCTAGGGAAAAAACATTAGTCAATTATTGTTTATTTATGGACATCTTGTTTGGACATGGTATTTCATGTTTTATGAGATGTGTTTGTAACGATACGGTAAAATTTTGTCCGCAAACATTCGGATATAAAAATATCCTAATACAAAATAGGATTCCACCGCTTTTTTGTCTCGATAACTGTCGAAAATAAAGAACGGGTAATATTATTAGCTCTTACAATAGTATTTATTTAATGGTTTAGGAACCTTCGTTCGTAACCAAAAATTCTCCCTGACTTGAGAGATTTTTTTATTGTGGTGAAGTTGATTTAATGCGAGTAACCCTTAATAGCTCAACCAATTTATGGCTCACTAAAGGCCCACTACAAGCCTACGCCATGGCTTAACGACTGCTGTCTATTAATAACACCTGGGACTAAGAATTTTACGTGCCCTCCAAAGCACGGAAAGCTTACGAAATTTTTGCTCCTCATAACTGCGATAGCCTAGAGCATAATGCACATCTGTACAACACTGCTTCAGTGCGCACTAATATACCTACGGTAACTGTCCGACACCTATCAAAAGTTTTATCCCCCCCTTCTTTAACAGTTAACGAAATAAAATATAATTCCCATCAGAGCAATTCGCTGGATCCGACGATCCGTTACGTAAGGAGGACGCGGTTGCAGCATTCCTGAGCCTCATAAAACTGTTATCTTCGCTGTAAAGTGTAATTGTGTGACGCAATGCTAAACAACCGACGACGCACGCACAGACACACACGAACGTGTATACTAGGTATATAGGTACCATAGGAGTAACGAAGTTACAAGGAAATAGGATATTGCCTCCTCAGTAATGAGGAGAGACCCGTGCTCAGACTGCTCAGTAGTGGGCCATTAGTGGGTTGTAGCTTAGCTTAGGATATTGTTGCTGAATTGCTAAAATAACCTAAAAATCTTTTTCTTTACGATTGCGAAATTTTGTGAAAAGAGAAACCAATTGTAGGTGTAAACATATTATCTATACCTACTTCCTAAGCCACTTTTTCTTATTTTTCATTCAAACCAATAAAACAAAACTGTCTTAATAATACTGTCGCTTATTAATTAGCTAGCGATGTAATTACACTATCGGCTTTTAAAAACAAAAACCCACTACACAGAATAGTTAAGAATAGTTAAACAGAATTTTAGAACAAAATTTTGTAAGGTATTTCGATTTAAAGCAATTCCAAGTTAACAATCTGGTACTTGCCCCAAAGTTGACTTCTCTAAAAACGACTGACGCTTGACTTTTTTTACTGTTATCGATGCGATAAAATAAAACAAAAGGAACATATTTTACTTACTTCGGTAGCCACAAAATGTTATTAAACATGATTTCCTCTCCGCACGGGTTGTTTAGAAAAACGTACATTGGATCTTATTCTTTTGGAATTATTTCTGTGTAATGATATAATTTTTATTTTAGATCATTAGAATTAATCTCATCAAAACAATATACCTAATGTAAAAAACTGCTAGTCTCTTAACGCAGTCCTTGCACCACAACAAAGGAGATGACCAGTTTTAGGCCAAGACTTGACACGTGTCAATTAGGTACCAAAAAAATTGTCTTATTTCCTTGATTAACTTAAATAAATATTAGCTTTTTTGGCAATGGCCAAATGGAGATATTAATTTTTTTAAAGTATTTATCGCTATCTCCGTAAATGTCTGACATATTAATATATTAGTATTTTTTTCTTATTTAACAATCTTCGTAAACGCTTACCATAGTTCGCGAATAGAGCACGCCCGTAGAGATGGGAACACTTAACGTTCCTTTATGTTAACTATCGATTAAATAATCGATTGATGAACGTCATTCTCACGGTAATACGTCATAATTAAAATAATAATTATGTTTAAATGTATTATCATGTTGTTCCTATTATACAATTATATGATTGTTATTTTTAATAAGATAGTTTGATGTGTAAAATAAATAAAAATCGATACTGATTGCTTCAATGAATCGATTAACAAAGATCGTCTATTCTGTCAATGTCAATACGTCATATACGATACGTCAAAATGTCATATTCCTGTATAACCTTTACCTAACAGCCCTAACAGGTTTGCTTTGGAATTTTTGCAAGGAAGACAGACTTTGAGACATCAATCTGTGCGTAAATTAAATTGTGGAATAGCAATCAATCGTTGCAATGCTACTCACAGAGTACTTTTGTATATACTGATGCTACTGGAAGTAGGACATTAGACGTTGACGTGATACTTGCTTGCCATTGTACGGGAATGGATCGCGCCTCAAATTGTAAGTACTTACTGCTTAGTTATACTATTATCTCTACACTATTACTATTCTTATTCAGAAAGTGTTTTCACTAATAGCTTCCCATTGCAATAATTTAAAAACATATTTTGTACAGTTTATGTATAGTTGTACAGTTTAGGTACAAATGTTTCATACAAACCTATGAAATCTATTTCATACCCCTGGCCATTTATTAGCATTATCTATATTAATAGAACCAAATATTGTTTCAGGTACATTCTAATGATTTTTTGTGCGAAGCTTCTTGGAATGTCGCCAGCCAGTGAGGAAAGTAGACCAGAGGGGTCACCTATGGGGCACCATTGAATCTGCCTGCATTCTCTGTGGACACTCTCTTCTAAGAAGAATATGATTTCATCAATTATGCACTTCAGTACAAGAATGCAGACATTATAAAAGAATTGATTTTACCAAGAACGGTTTTTAGTTTTAAAGCATTTATAGTTTATATTCATTTTAAATTATTATATTTATTGATGAGTGTAGCGAAGTTATTAAATCACAAATGAGATGTTGAATTCTATCATCTAACTCCGATTTGGTATATAAATAATATTTATTTTGTCCTGGGTGTTAGTGATATTTAATTTGTAATGTCCATGCCACCCGCAACACAGAGATACTACTGTGAGGGTATGAGTGTGTTTGTGTTAATTAATAAACAAGCATGTTTAAAAAAATATATTTTAATAAGAAGCATTTTCACACTTGTTATTTATTTTTATGTTGGTGCTTCAAGTGTTTACTCTTATTTGTCACTCTTGTTGGCAACACTCTAAAACAGCGACCAGTTACTTGACCGATCATTTATATATTATACTCATCTCACTTGGTACACACCAATTGAAACAGGCTCGGTCATATTTTGGGGACTATATAAGAGCAAATGGCAGATATCTGATATAAATGTACAGAGAGGTCGACAGCTCTCTATTACAAGAGCTGTCAATATCAGACACCACATGGTTGTTAAGAGGCCGAATACAGTCTAGGCACATAAGTGCAAAAACATATTTTGTATTATGTTTTAATCGATGGTATAAAAAGTGGAAGAGATGCTATTGTTCAATATTATTGCAACTGCGTGGTAGGAAAAAGGACTGTTGGTTGCTGTGCTCATACTATGAGCATTATAATTATGGTACCTTGGTTGGGCAAGGTACCAAGAGAATATAGTGCCTCCTGCAAAGTCTCTAGACTGTACATATATTAATAAACTATGATGATGATACTGATTAAATGCATTAAAAAAACTGGTTTTTTATTTGAATTCTCCGATAGGTCATAAAATTAGTTCATGTTTATAATAGTAATAGCAGCTTCAACTTAACTACCTTTTACTACTATTCTAGCTACAAATGCGTGAACTCGCTATGTGTGCAATAGGTTTATGTATCTAATCCATTGCAATAAATTAATAGACACCTAATGATATTAAGTGTTATGCACGTAGTAAGTACGGGTGTAAATACCCGTTCGTAAAAAGTATATTATACTAAAATTATGTACAATGAAGATAATTATCCAAGTGGACTTAGTACCATAATTATTTAATGATATTTTCTTCATTAAACACGTAACCAGTGACACTCCAAGTACCTAGTTTGCGACAAGTATAACCTAAAAATCTCGAAGTTTATCATAAGATTACTTTTAATGGCCATTGCAGATTGTTGTGAAAATTGGGCAACATAAAATTAATATTATGTTGTAATTTATGGCAAATTTTCAGTTCTGTAACGTCGGGCCTGAGTTTGTATGGGAATTGGGTTTGTCCTTTTGAGATGAAACACATAATTATGTATGTAAAACTATTGTTTATTTTACAAACATCAAGCACTCCACTTGTAAACTAGTCTCTTGACTTGCATAAATAAGTTAATAGACCATGCTATCATTATTATTTATTGAAGCCGTGTTAACTGTGTTAACCAATAACCGATGGATAGATACCGACCATTTAACGAGATATATGGAACCGTTACAGCACTGACATAACCGTCAGCTACGCCATAAAGAAGAGTGTATGTTTATATAAATACTAGCTGACCCGGAAAACGTTGTTTTGCCAAAAAAATGTTATGGGTGAACAACCCTTATCATTTAGAGGTATGATAAATAGACGGTAGCCGATTCTCAGACCTACTGAGTATGCATATAAAAGATAAAAAAGATAAAAATCGGTAAAGCCGTTTCATAGGAGTAAGGTAACTAATATTGTGACACGAGAATTTTATAGGTATAGGTATAAGATGTTTGTAAATATAACTCAAACTACTGAATTGTTATCAAAATTTCTTTCACAGATAGAGTGCTACATTATATTTGAGTAACGTAGGCCTTTATGTATTAAGTTATAAAGGCTATATTTTTATTCCAAGATGATTAAAAACTAAATATCCACCCATGCAACGCCGAGATGGACTGTTAATTAGAATTGTATATTGGCAAGAAAGCATAGAGGTAAATGATCTTATTTATAATTTGAATTTTCCTCATCTTTTTTATGAAATTAATAACGCGGCAACTCTTTTGGTATAAGCACTTCATCACGATGATACAGCTCTATATAAGATTATGATCTGAGGAAATAATTGAATGAATAGCAAAAGTAAATGACCGAATTGTGCTCATACGAATTTCCTTTCTCGGAACAGGTTTAGAGATGTTAATCTTGTCAATAGCTTCGAGTTTATCACTGCCAATTTAGATTTAAGTAGAATCCGATTTAAAAGCAAATTATCTCATTCAACTTCTACGAATGATAACAAACAGATTTTAAGTAACGGTATTACGAAATTCTAGTTTTACAGAAGTTCTATTATTTTTTTTATATCTAATACAGACAAACAGTTCCCAGAAAAATTGTATCAAACTTAATAGATCACTACGACGAGAAATAAATATAACGATATTATAAATGTATATTATGCAGATTGGGATTCTAGAAAATGTTATCTTTATATTTCAAAACCTGGTAGCACCTAAGCTCTGTTAATTTGCCGGCTATTAAGACAGAAAAACCAGCCTAGAACATTTGAAGCCATTCATCATATTGTGCCATGAATGACTGTAATTAGTGTAATGACGGAACTAACATAGTTTCCCAAGACATACCGGCAGCCATAATGACTGAAGTGCGATGAGAAAGTGTGATGTACGGGGCTACGAGTATATCTCGTTCCCATGGATTTTCATCACAATAACACCCATCAAATGTTGGTCATGTTGCTAGTTAAATGTTCACTCAGAAGTATTTTTATGGTAATCGGCAAAGAGCGGCCGGATTCTAATTGTAAGTTACCTGCCATTCAGCGTAGCTATAGGGCGTGATGCAAACTTTGTTTTTCCGCGTAAGTACACGGCTAAAGCACGTCACCTAAATCTAATAATATAATCTATAATGTAGAATACCACCATGATTTATAAACGTGACAGGCGGAAAGGTATTCTTATGGTCATTAGGCGTTCCCTAAGACAGGGTATTGGCATATTTTACCTCTGAAAATTAAGCCTAAGAGTAAAATAAACTTGGGGATATGGAACCAAACAATATTATGTATTGGATGATAGCAGTTTTATCTGGGTTACATTCCCAGCGAGATGGAAATTTGAATGATAAGTTTCAATTTCTGTTCTTTGTTTCATACGTTAGTATTTTTTACTTTTTGTGGAACTGTGTAGCGTTATTTGCTGGTGTAGTCCAAAAATTCCATAATAAATCCACATGGAACTATACTTCATTTTTTAAAACATCAGATAATTAGTAGGTAATGTAGGTATGTTAATTTCACCGATAAAATTTCTCTTCAAAATTACCGTTATCCTTTTGTAAACAGTTCTTCTGTACGCTTATATATTTAAAAGAGATCTCTGTTAAAGATAACACGACCTAATGTTATCTCTAACATTGATATGTTTTCTTTTATGTACTGTTACGTGGTCTACAATAAAGTTGTCGTATTGTATTGCATGCTAAAATATCATCCATTCTATTGCATCGCGGATTTAACGTATGATTCTAATCAGAGATAGACAAAACGTAATGAAAGAAGAAAGGAACCATTTTTATTTGGTCCCTAAAAATATTTGCACAATTTTTCAACATTACAATTACTCATGGAGACCTGTGACGACTCTGTGAGCATTTTTCAGGAAAAAGTACCTAGAGCGTTTCTAACCCAGAAAATCTGTGCCTCACATATTATGTAATCTCAGATGAATCTGTAATCTGATACATGATTACATTTTACCCATCTCTGATCCAAAGTGAAACACTAAAAAGGACGTAAATACCTCATCAGCTCACGAAGTAGTTATACAGTTAGGCACTTCTCACACAACGCTATTTGTAAGCGACTAGGATCTTGTCCAGTTATGCTATGCGTCGCTCGTGAGACGACGCCATATATATTTACTAACTTCCGCACACAAGGCGACGCATCTAAGACGGGTATCCTGTCAGTCTCATATCAGCGCAAGCTACATGCTACGCTAGTCGCACGGTTCGATAGTGTTGCCAACTCCTAAAAATGCGAGTCCCTGGATCCTGCATCATCATCAATCCCGCATGAGG
The DNA here is from genome assembly GCA_905404135.1 of Hesperia comma. Classification (NCBI taxonomy): domain Eukaryota; kingdom Metazoa; phylum Arthropoda; class Insecta; order Lepidoptera; family Hesperiidae; genus Hesperia; species Hesperia comma. The sequence continues at coordinate 14,457,641 of FR990029.1, read as the reverse complement.
TATGACTAAACTGACCAAAAACTTCTTAAGTCAAATCGGGACCCCTACAGAATTGTTAAATTATTGCGTTGGTGACCTTTTTTTCGCTGTCTCTACTTTTTCTTACGTATAAATAATAGTCTACCATGAAGTTGCTTGCTTTTCCGTACCTACTCACATACATCGCTTTCTATGCTAAAACGTCATATTCGATGCCAAGGCGAAACATTCCATGCTTAAACGGGACACTTTGTTCCCCGCCGAAGACTGCGGGACTATCGGACGTATGGTCACCCTAGGTATGAGTGGTATGACGCAGGATTAACAACTCAACACTCGTCTAAGTGGACCATGAACATGATTCAATTGAGCCGACCGCGAGCTGGCGTCACGATTCACGATCCGCTTACGACATCCAACTAGCTCATTCGGACAAAGGAGCGAGACCGGGATTGTCACATCGGTTAACGTACATTAAAGACGATTATCTGATAAGTGGACACCGTTGCCATGGACAACAATAATACCCCAGGCATCACAGATGCGTTGCCGGTTACATTTTCTAGAGACCACCATTTCAGTCCTCAAAGGAATCAACACAACTGTGACGGAATTATAGTGAGACTCTTAGTAACAAATACTATTTTTCGTGAAAAAAGTAAAAAATATTTTGCTTTAGTTACGCTTACGAGTCAACAAAAAAACGCACGCACATAGTCACTTCTGCTTTTTTGAAGTCCACTAAAAAGTAAAAAGTGTGAGATTCATCATTGTTTTTGCTATAAATCGTGTTGTCTGCGTACCTATACACATGACAGCTATCCATTCCGAGTTAATAACAAGGAATGCTGTATTGTTTTACCAAAGTGATTTTAATTGATGTATTACGAATTTACACGAAATCTTTGATCGATCTATAGTTAGCGTTTATTGTTTTATAAATTAAAATAAAATGTTTTTAGAATTTTCTCTTTTTTACATAAAAACACTTGCACAATCATAGGTACCCCAGTCATAAGATTTCCAGTGTTGCGAGCGGCATGGAAAACATAAAATATTGACACATCACTTACCTACATTCATAGTCGAGCCGTAACAAATATTAAACATATCTGCCCCACTGGGATTCGAACCTGGGACACTTCGCTAGCTACCTAACAACTTTGTTATAAATAATTGCTTTTTACAAAAAAAATAACCGACTTCAATCTTGATAAGTAGAGATAACTCAAAAACTACTCGCCAGATGGCGCTCAATTCAACATGTAGGTAAGTGTAAAGTTCTCGTCACTACAAATTAATGAAGCCCAAACACTAGATAACTGCAGTAAATCGTTGAGGAGTTCCCTCGACTGTCTTTCGGCTTCATCAGATCGACTCCAGATCTTCATGAAATGGTAGCGTTTTAATGTACTTATGATAACATGAACAAACACACTAGTTGTCCATACAATTTTCGAAAGTTCCCCTCGATTTCTCTGAGATGGCATCATCAGATCCTGGTTTCCTTATCAGGGGACCCCACTGCGCATATCTACTTTACAACAAAAAAAGAATTATCAAAATCGGCCCATAAACGACGAAATAATCGCTGAACGTACATAAAAAAAAAGCATATATACGGTCGAATTGAGAACCTCCTTCTTTTTTGAAGTCGGTTAAAAACAGCATAGTTAGCTAAATAAATAGCTACCTCCAAAAGACGTAAGCTGGTCGAAGCACCGTCATGGGCTTCGTCCATGATCCAACGGCCCCATTATAAGAACACACACACACACACACACACACATACAAACACTTTGTAACCAAATGAATAGATACCTACTGCCTACATACCTCATTTAACTTCTTATCTTTATAGCAACACTTTTGAACATGACTCTGATCTGACTATGTTTACCTAAGTAAGCCAAACGTCACAATCACAATCTCACACGAGAATTTTATAACGGAAACAGTTATGGAACAATCGCAATTTGAAAACGTTCGCTTTTCAAAAGTCGGAAGTCATCGAAACAGTCGCAGGCTCTTCCTGCAACAGTCACGCGAGCGAGCGCAGACTGCGCAGAACGTCTGACATTAGCGTAAAATTGCTAAACCGAACGACGAACGCTTCCGTCCGTTATCTAGTTCGTTCGATCGATTAATATTCGAAAGTGGCAAAAACGCATTGCGGTTTTTCTGCAGGATGCAGCTCGGTGTGACAAACGGTATGCGTCGGAGCGTGATCTTTGCTTAGTCGTATTGTTACTAGAGTCGCTGGGTATATGGAATTCCCTGCTAAAAACAATTTTATTACGTGTACAAAGTTCAATTTAGCTTGTAAACAAAATTTACTTAAGGCATTTTGAATTCTCGTTGTCAATATCTCTCTCTCTACAGGTCGGTTTCCTCAGTGCTGAGGGTCGTGACCACCACTAAGCACTTTCCTAGTTATGTTTAGTTTAGTTTCCTAGTTATACGTTGTCAATATATGATGAACCTTAATCATAGGTAGCGGATAGCTGGCATTTATGTGGGTTGCCATTTAAAGGAATTCCATATCAAACGGGAACGAAGTATAGTTTAGCTTTTTTTCTTCAAATTCAGAAATAGGGCATCATGGTGTTGTACAATTTGAAGTCTGACCATCATCCCGAGTAGGTACCATACCTACCTACATCTAATTTCATGTTGGATTCTACTAACAGTCTTCTCTTTTTTGTCTTTTGCATAAAGGAGATGTTTCTTTTTGGGCGGCGACTTTGTACATTCTAGCATAAAAAGAGAAAAATATACTGATTCACGGAAAAATATCAAAAAAATTATTAAATGAGCTGTTCTCTGCAGAGAAATTATTTTCAACAAAATATTTTTACACACGACAACATTTTCGGTTCCATGGCTCCGAAATAGAGAACTGTCAAAATAAATATAAACTTGTCTGTTGTCTGTGATATCTGTACTGTATCTGTGTTATCTGTACTGTAAAATAATATGCTTTGAAGTTTACGATGCAAGTTACAATCTGAGGTTACAATAATTTTTCGGCATTCCGAGATTTCCGAGTGTTTCTTTGGAGTGAATAACATCAGTGTTATAGCGATATTAGTGATCAAGTGCATATTATCTACCTACGGCTTTGTTTTTACGATTTTGCTTGTGATTGGAATGCTGGGCTGGGATGATGATGCTGTGTGCATAATGACCATTGTATGGTATCTGGTGGGTTGGGCTCGGTATCAGACAAATGCTGAGGCACCGGCTTCAGTCCTGGATGGCATAGAAGATGATTGAAATGGAAAAAATAAAATGATAATAAATAATATGCTGTTTTTTATTTACTTCTGTCATATCTAAAATATTTAAATACAGAAATTGCAACTGCTTTGGGTTATAATCTCTGATAAGACAAATCTTCATTTATGCCACACAATTATCCAGCTTCACTTTAGGTTCATACTTATTTAAATATGCATTGGCATCTTTATGTAGGTTGAATTTTCAATAAGATGCTCATTTGCTTTGCCTTCTGCTCATACTGTTTCGGTGATTTCTGCAAATCTGCAAATAATTTTTATTTTATCATTCTTCTATACCTTGTACCCATACAGCACTCGCCTTTATTTAGTTATACCTTTCTCTTACTTTATATTATAAAAGGTCCCTACTTTATGTTGTGTTTACACCTCAGACATTGCGATTTTCTTCGGATTAATCGAAGCGACGAATTGCACCGTTTAATTAGATAAGATACGCTTAATAATGTTAATAATAGAAGATAGATCCAACAAACCAAATCCAAAAATATCGTAGGGCTTATATTTGACTATGCATTTGACATTGACACGTCATGTTGACACTCCTAATATGACATTAGAATAAATCAAGTTTATCAACGTCATCAGCAGTCGATTTGTCCACCATACTGTCTCAGTGTTACAATATATTCTCTATAAGTTGAATTATTGTCGCCAAACTAAGGTGAAATCGAGAATTTGGATGATATGAAAAGCTTTCAAATAATATGTCCTACTTCCTACTGAATGTACAGTGTACCCGCCCCGGTGCCATACATTTCTGAAACATCTCCTTCCTAAAACATGAAAATAAAATAGATTATTGACTATTTTGCGAAGTTTACATTCTCATAATTCACCACATTTGCGCGTTAATTAACGCTGACGTAGCCAAACCGTAAGAAGAAAATGTCGTAGGTATACAATTCACCTACAAAGGTATCTACCAACTGATTCCTTCTTCAATTAGGTACTTCCAGCAAACGTTAAATCAGCAATATTATACATATATATACGTTATAGCTATATATATAATACATAGCTATAACCAACTATACACCCATTAAGTATATTAAAGTTTTAGTCTTTTAGAATCAAGGCTTCATTTACTTTAAGAAAATGCTAATCTCTGACAAAATCGTGACGTTGCAAGAGTAAATTGTATAAATTGCCGGAATGCAGTATGCAGCCTAGATAAAACATTCCAGCTCCGAAGTGGGTAGCACAGCTCGACTTAGATACCTTCCATTTTTTGTCTATTAGCCTACTTATTTGACTTTGAATTAACAGCGTAGCGTATGATAGCAAATATAAATTTACATTTACTTCAACTCTGTTATAAAACTGTAAAAAAATTGTTTGTTCAAAGAAATTCATACTGATATACTAATAATAATAAGTATAAAGCACAAGAGTTTGTTTGTTTGTGGAAAAGACCATTTATTGAGGAAGGCTATAAGCCACATAAAATAGGAGCGAAGCAACAAGTTCCCCGAAGCGAAGCGAGGGCGTCTACTTAATAATATTATGTTGCAGGACGATGTCTGTCAGGTCAGCTAGTTTAAAATAAAACGTGATAAGCTTGCGATATTTTTTTAATTCTTCATTTTGTAAAATAATATTAGGTAAAATAGCATTCAACGACATCGTTAAAATGCTTGGAACTCAATTTAAATACTGGTGTGTCATATGTATGAGTCTTATCTAATTTGATTACATAGGACTGAACAAAACTATGTTTGTGACCTTAACTATCTGCGCGAGACGCAAAAATGAAACGTCCTAGCGTTTGGTAAAAGACTTTGGTTTAGCTAAAATAATAAGGTATAAATCACTCCAAAACTTCAGTTAGAAATCTAATCAAGTAAATAATTATGAATATCATAGGTAATATGCCGATGAAAATGTTTCAAGTGTAGGCAAAAACTGTAAACGTAAGTAGGTATAGAAAGAAAAAAATCGTATACAAGCAAACATCTATGTATCAAAACGCGGTTTAACCGCTGTGCCAATTGCAACAAATCTGGAAAGATCGTAGATCATCTCACGCAAAACCAAAATCATATTAGTTCACTCTCTGGAATTCTCCTTATTCCATTCGTGTGTGTGTAACATTATTTTTACTGAAACGAGGTTAGGGCGGGTTTACTAGAATCCATACTTCCTACTACTTAATATTATAAATGCGAAAGTTTGTAAGGATGTGTGTGAGTGAGTGTGTGTGTGGGTTTGTTACTCTTTCACGCAAAAACTACTGAACGGATTTTCATGAAACTTTGCAGAAATATAGCTTAGACATCGGAATAACATAATTTGTTAAAATTTATAGAGATTTTTGAAGGGACTGGTTTCCCGAAGCGAAGCGAGGGCGGATTTACTAGTAATATTATAAATGCGAAATTTTGTCTGTCTGTCTGTGACGCTTTCACGGCTAAACCACCAGCCCGATTTGGATGAAATTCGGAATGAAAATTATTGAAGGCCCAAAGTCAAACATAGGCTACTTTTTTCAAAAATCTAACCCTAAAGGTTTGAAATAAGGGATGAAAGTAGATATGTATAAAAAATCTAAACCGCTTGACCGATTTTGTCGAATTTTCTCAGAAATGTAGGTAAACTCCAAAAATAATTCTCAGAAATGAGTCGAAACTGATGTTAAACATTTTTAACAATTTTTCTTACACAGGCGCCTTCCTTAACCTTCCCATAATTTACACATCATTTTGGCATGTCGTGCAAACTAATTTGTTGACGCAACAAAAATATTATTTACCTACACATCAAACACATAAAATACATCACATAATTGCACAGAAAAATGCTATTTCTTACTTCGTACCTATATTTATGTAAATATGTAAGTAGATATCTGTATATTTAGTGAATACCTAAATGAAATATTATGCAAATTATATAAAGTTTTTCTTTCCTTCCTTCAACAAGAAACCAATGCAGAACAAAATTTATATTGTTAACGGCTAAAATTATCGCGTAACATTACATTGTTTTTACTCGCGGTATAATCTGGAGGTAGATTCCATTATACCTAGTCATTGTTGTTTGAACAGATTTTACTCATTCAAAAAAGGAATTCCTTTCATTGTTTGTTTTGACAATAACGTGTTAAGTATACAACAACCAGAATTATATTTAAAAGGAATTAAACAACAATAAACCACATTAATACCTGGTCAACTGTCAACACAATTAGGTAAATGTCAACTCAGTAACGGTCAACTAACAGCCGACGACCTTTAGCGGCAAACCAAACGAACAATAAACTCAAGCCTTTCTTTCTAACTTACATAATTGAATGGAAATCCGTATCATATACCGTAACCCGTGTAAACTGAGCCGCAATAGCCAGCAAAGGGTTATACGTTGAACTTGTATGCTTACCTTTGAAGGAACAGTACCGTTACACAACACACATACACAACACTCCAATTAACAAGAGAACAATCCCGAATCACGACCGTCGACCACCAACTGCGCACATCGACTACGGGGGTACCTCAGATAAGTGAATCTAGATAATGCAAAGTAAGTGCTGTAAAGCAGTGCACACACGATACGCACGAAAGCATGCACACACACTTCTAACTGACAGATGTAATTGCAAGACAAAACACTTTCTTTTCGCGAATGCAAGTTTTTAGCGTAAAATTAAAAGAAATTTATATTTAGAATGTCTTTCATGGTATGAATTTTTAAATCAGATTAGAAAAGCTCGTCTCGTGTTGATGCGTCGAAGACAGCGCGGATACGCGTAGATAGTCGTGACGTCAGTCGCGCGGATTGTCGTGAGATCTTTCTCCGCGGCTGGGCGGTCGGTGACTCCATTGTCAGTAAGTCACCTCTGTACAGACCTCAATTGTACGACACTTACCGGTAAGGTGAAATTACCGGAATAAAGAAAAGATTTATTGACCAGAAAGAGTATAGCGTTATGGGTTGATGAAATGAGGGTAATGGTAAATTAAGTTTAGTTTAATATTTTTGTACTATTAGTTATAGGAGATAATGTTTCCGTAGAGGTAAATTTCTAAGACTACAAATACAAACCCGATTCTTTCGATTTTCTTCCATCCATCCATGTTACGAAAATGTTAAAAGTTAAAAGACTTCAAAATAGGAGAAGGTTCTTATTTCTATTTTTTTATATTCAATAGGTATGACGTAGGTACATCATAAATTACTGTTTATACTGATTTTGATGATTTTTTTTACATTCGAAAGCTGATGCCCCCTACGACCTCCTTACAGCCCCCGGTTCATTCATTCAGGCTCAGAAGCTACGATGCCACATACAGAAGGCTTAATCGCCTAAAATCGGTAAATTTGAAAGGTGCCAACTCGCCTGATAAAAACTCGCACGATCGGGCGACTTGGCACCTTTCAAATTTACCGGATATTTCTGTCGTCAACTCGCCCGACCATAAAAATATGAGGTAATATAACTACAAAAATCCTTTTTAAAAACGTATAAAAGTAACCCCACTTCTGTTTGCGTCGGGGGTTAAAAATAAAGTAAAAACATTTCCTACGACAAATACCTTCCTACAGTTTTTAATCATATAAAAGGTACCCACTTAATTAATAACGTGTCATTATTCGTAATTAAAAAATATTTAGAACTTAATTTTAACTTTTGTGTTAAAATGTTTGCAAATGAAATTATCTTAATTAAATTCATTTCACTTTTATGACTTAAATACTTTTTATTGCTGGAGAACCAGATAGAAAGATAATTACCGAGGCACATGCCTATCGCAAAAAGTAATGCTGGTGCTGCCAGTGGATACTAATTTAGTCATTTTAATAAATTATTTTAGAAACATAGTAATGTTTTCCGGAAAAGGCATTAATTACTGCTGTATATTTATACATATACCTAAGTATTAACTAGCGTGTTAATCGTCGATTTATCGTTTGCTGACCACGCGAAAAAGTTATTAGTCGATATTAATATTACCTATACCCGTCTTCCTAAACGAGGAATGCCATTCAAGTTGTCCGTCATCAATGCATCGTTAAGGCTTTTGGTGACACTGATGTCCATTGGACTGGCGTGTATCAAAATAAATATAAACTTGATCATGGAGTACCTACTTACCTATTATTGTGATGAACTAGGTACATAATATATCTTTAATGTGAAAACGATTCCCAATCCCAACTCGTAGTGGCAACATGGACAGGGCTCTTCAACCCTTAATGAAATTGTAATTACCCAAGACTTAAACTCCAGCATAACTACAAAAATTCAAGGAAAATCGCCACAAACGTGAAATACTACTTTCCGTTTTATAACGCCCGAGAGAGAAAGAATGAGGAATGATGATGCTATCCACAGGGAATTCCCAGCTTTGTTTACACTGAAATACCACAAAGGAAATCCTCACCATACAACACATTCTTATATGAAATCCGAAAGTACGGAGCTCATGAACATTATGTTTACAATTACCTCCCAATTCTAACCGTTTCGGAAACAATTATATGAAGTGCTGCCTACACATTAGTGATGTAACGAATGTCATTTTTTGAACATTCGCGAATGCGAATGCGAATGCGAATATCTGATTTCGATATTCGCGAATGCGAATGCGAATGCGAATATTCAGTTTTTTTTATTTGAACTTAATTTTCTATGCGTGATCCATTTGCATCTTTCTCCGAAAACTAATTAATTGATTAGAACTCGACTGACTAAAGTTTCACCCCGCTAGAGGGCTGTTCAAGTATAAGGTACCTACGTAAGCAATTCTTTTTTATAATTTTTAACTTTATAAAAAATCACACTAGAAAGGAAAGTGGATTGGCGGTAGAAATCTCAAAATAGCGTTTACTCGCTTAGAATTCATTATTTTTGATGCCCGACTCTTGATAATAAATCTATTTTCAATTTGAGAAACGCCGGAATAGCGTTTGGTTCCAGCATAAAAAAGCGGGCAAAGCCTATGCATTTAATTAAAAGTAGACAAAATTATGCAGAAAATGCGAAGAGTTGTAAAAAATATTGGCTTACTGACGTAATCACCAACCAGACCCGCTCACTTCTCATTTAGTAATAATTACTTAAAATTTTGCCATTTAATTTTTTTTAGGACTTGTAGTTTTTCTGGAAATTATGATAAACCGTTTTTTACCCTTAAACCCCCCTCAACCTCTTCCCGACCTCAGATACTCCGTAAATTATTTTTCCTTTTATTTTTGTCATGTTTTCTTCCTTTCCCAATAGATTTCATCCAGTTACTATTTTTTTTTACTTTTGACCAATTTTAACGGCTTCGGCACTGGTCTAATAATCGGTTCTGCATGTAGAAATCAACTTCTAAACTCTTACTTATGGCGTTGATGTAATGTTTATTATTAAGGTGATATCCTGTATTATGACAAGACAACAAAAAGTACTTTGACGGGTTAGTTTTCATGTCAAAGGAACTAAACTAAAATATCAATGAAAAAATAATGAATTTTGTTTTTTAAATCCTTTTTTGTCCTTCTACGAAAAAGATATTAAATAAAAAAATATATCATCAGTTGATTACCTACACTGTTAGCTTTCAAATGAGACATCTTTCGGCCTCCATAGAGGAGGGGGCAAGAGAGAATTTGGATAGTGATTTGTCGATATAAAATACCATATTTCATCCCCCTTAAATCTCCGACACTGATGACCAGACACATTGTATACTTCTTACTTTTACGTAGACATTTTTGTTGTCATTTCACAATATAGTGGCCGAGAACGTGACAAAACTTCTTTGGTGCATTTAAGCAGGTTTGTCGTGCACTTAGTCCAGTATTAATAAAGAATTTTTTTATATGAATAAATATGTCTACATTATCATAAATAAATAATTTGTAAACAAAAAAATACCATAAAAAACTATTATGAATCGAAAAACATCAAAAATGTTTAACTGCTTCTTAAGCGTCCAAAGTGAGGGTAGTTGAAATAATATTGACGTCATACCTCGAAAACTAGACGTGATGATACCACATAATGTTTGGTATTATAATATTATGTTTGGTACTTTTTATCTATGACTTGTTACATACCTACCTATTCATTGCATCCAACAGTTAAGCGGGTACCAAAATCGTGTAACGCAGTGTTATTTTTAATTTCATCTGGTGTAGTTCAATATTCGCAAAACATTCGCATAAATTTTGCGAATGCGAATGCGAATGCGAATATGGAAAAATGATGCGAATATTCGCGAATGCGAATGCGAATGCGAATATTCGTTACATCACTACTACACATTAATTCATGAAAGAGCCTTCAAGCCTCATCTATACTTATAATAAATCTGTAGAGAGGTCAATTCTGTACATTAAATATATTTCCAAAATAACTATCAGGGGGTGATTAGGGATCGATACTGATGCCAAATATGCAATCAGTAAAATTTTTGTCTGTCTGTCTGTCTGTCTGATGTATAACCATTATAGAAACAAAAACTACTCGACGGATTTTAACGAAACTTGGTACAATTATTTTTCATACTCCCGCGCTGGTTATAGTATACTTTTCATCACGCTACAATCAATAGGAGCAAAGCAGTGAAGGGAAATGTTGGGGAAACGGGAGAAAGTTACTCCATTTTTTAAGCTTCCGTCGCGTGTGCAACCTTAATGGTTAAAGCTACACAGAAATCATGTTCATGTTCTCCTTAAAATTATATAAAAAAAAATTCCACGACAGCATATGTCTATCTTTTATGGTTGACTCACAATAACACGTGTAACTCCCGATAGCTTAGCAGTTCGAAGCTTTCTGATTAAGTATACCTATATTTTATCTACTCTTACGTTTATGACACTTAAGTGGGTGAAATAAAGGGGTGAAGTTTAAACGAAATTCACGCGGGCGAAGCCGCTGGCAAAAGCTAGTGTATAAATAAAGAACAAACATCTCTATTTCTATATGTCAAGTCTGGGGCAGTTAAGCACTTCTAGAGATAAAAATTGTTGTAACGTGTAACACGTGTAAACATTCATTGGTTCGCCTCAAGCCTGTCCACACTTTCATTTGATGTGCTCAATCATCTTTTCTGTACTTTGTTCTGAAAGATTATAGACGAAAAATGTTAAGAAGTAGAACGTACGAACTTACATAAGTTCATACCTACATAGGTAGACTTATGTAGGTAGTAATGACGGCGTCCACATTATCAAGCTCCTCCCTTAATACTTAAGGGTACCACTGCTCTCTCCCCATGCCCTATTAAAATATTCACTCTGCGCAATCTCCTAGTGCGCATGTAATGGGCTCCCATCTTTGAATCCAAGCGGATCTCCCCTACCTTGGTACACCCTACTGAAATGAGGTTATGGCTTCTTGTTTCTTTGGAAGTCGGACCATCCACTTTAATCAAGAAGGTAATTCAGGCGTTTAAGAGAGCTGAAGACTGACTAGCCAGCTACCAGGCTTCGCTTGATTAATTTGTATTAAAACCTTACTCCCAGATAGGTTAAATTAAGCGCCATGTGGTGTGTTGTTTTTGAGTTATCTGCTTGGCGATGATGAAGTCGGCGGATTTTCGGAAAAGACCTAGATGAATCCTAAAGATTTAATCACTTAGTCCATGATATCGTCATTATGTATTTACAAATCGTTTAGTGCACTATCTAAATGGGACTAAAATCCTAATACTAATTGATAATTTATTAAATATTTCCTCAAAGTAGGAGTTATTGAAGTAAGCTCTTACTTGCCTTGCGCCAATAACAAATTAATTTACTTGCTCAGCATATCATTAGAACTAAGAATATTTATTTAGACTGTAGTTAAACAATGGAAATTTTAACGGCGTTGATACCGCCGCGGCACTATCTAAACAAGCAACGTCTTTATCCAACCTTTGAGTTTTGGTGACGCCAATGGTGCTAAACTGGTGTCTATTGGTATCGGTGATCACTGATTACTTACGACTTACGAGTACCATCAGGTTGTTCAAATACTTTTACCTAGATCGCTATGTAGCGATAAGACCGCCTTTTGTACTTTACCGTGTTTTATGTTGTTGTTAATGTCCTTTTTCTTGGTGTAAAATAGTTATTGTATTGTATTGTATTGTATTGTATTGTATTGTATTGTATTGTATTGTATTGTATTGTATTGTATTGTATTGTATTGTATTGTATTGTATTGTATTGTATTGTATTGTATTGTATTGTATTGTATTGTATTGTATTGTATTGTATCAATCTTATGAAAAAATTGGTTGCCTGTAAAGTCGGTATACGGGCGAAAGTTTTACGTGACAACGACTTTGAGTGGTAAAATAATTTTAATGTGAATATTCATTCGTATAGTAGGAAGAAGGATGAAATAATAGTAACAATTTAAAACATTTATTTATACAAAGAATTATATTTAAAACATTGTAACACCATCCGCCATCTAGCGCTGCTAACCGTTAGACCATTAACCATTACTACTTCTCCAGAGATGGCGCTGTACCATTTTCTGAAACACGCCAACGTGTGTACGCCGTAGCTACCATAAGTAATGTTAAGGAGGAAGGGACGCGCGCGTGCCTTTCACTTTTTATGTCTGTCTCTCTCGCTCTTAGGCGGGCTAACCATGCCCGAGTGGAAGGGATGCGTGCCTCTCACTCGCTCTCATTGTAAGCGCATAACGTGAGCGGAGCTACTAACGCAGTTTCTTGAAGTGCCACCCGGCAAACTAATTTATAAGACGTTATCACGTCAAAAATCTTTAAGAAGAAATCCGTCTTCAACATCGACAAGTAGGTACCTAATAAGCTGTTAGGTACACTTTTTACTTTTTTAGAAGCGTTCAGAGTTGAGACGGTCCTTACGACGGGTGGCAACGCATCTTTGACCGATTACAACTAAATTCATACTAACAATTACTTACAGGACTATTACTAACATAACATCAACTAACAGGGCTTACTATGACTAAATCAAAAATCAAAAACTACTAGTCAGATGTCGCTCAAATCAAAATGGGACTACTTACACAATATGCACGTAAAAAACATTGGACGTAAAAAGAATTACCAAAATCGGTTCACCCAGTAGATTATGAGGTAACACACAAAAAAGCAGTCAAATTGGAACCTCTTTTTTTGGAGTCTGTTAATAAGGGGGCGTTGAAATTTGTCAGCACCTCGGGCAATTTGAACGTACACAACAATGCTAAATTATCACCTTTGTTTTGTGATATGTGAGATAGGTTGTAGACGGGTAATATTCCTACGTTTCTAAGTAGTGTGTGCTGTATCATATTATTAAGGTATCAGTTGAAATATCAGCCAGAACTTATTATCCTGTTCTGCGAAAGAAATAATGTTCTCATAAACATTACTACGAATCCCGTTATCTTCTGTCAACAGCCGCTCGTCTCGCGGACTCGCGGAAGATTTTCATTGGAAGTGTAGTGAGCTGCTTCCTAAAACCTCATTATGTCGTTAGCATTCCTACATATTTGACGTCATCTAACGTCTATCCTTTTCAAACGGTATGTAGCGGAGTATTGTAAACGCAACATGATCAATTATTGCGTAGTATGGGATATTAATATTACAAAGTAGATGCCTACCAGTCATTTATACCGAGTAAAGGTCTGCGCACATTCCACTCGATGTATGTTAAAGTATTGAAATATAAAGTCCAACGTTGTCAGATTACACTTAAAGGTACTTATTCCAAAGAAGTGTAGGGGAATTGTGCTTAAGATGACATACTTTTTCTTTCAAGGGAAATATTTAAAATAATTTTAGTCATATGAGATCAGCATCTTGCGTATATTCTAAAAGGGATCATAATCAACAAAATTATTTAAAATTCAGAACAATCAACGTCATATTAACTTTGAAAACAAACATCAATGGCACTTAGGTTGACATGTGTAAAATGACATATGTATAGGATAAGATGACATGGTACATTGCCACCAACTTATCTCTGAAATTGCAAAAGTTGGAACTAATGCCGTCATGTTAAAAAGTCATTCATAAGTACAATGTGGTCTGTCAGTAACTACCTCTCGAATTGCGTCCGACAGCGCCTCTCTTCATTTCAGAGATAAGTTGGTTACTGTATGTCATCTTACACCTTAAGGGTATGTCATCTTATCAATGCTAAAAGCCAGACCATTCGATTGTCCCTCACAGCTTCAATAGCCTTTTTTTTCGCGTCGATGTTCATTAGTAAATGCCAGGCATTCTGTATAAAAAAAGAAAACAGGTAAGTTTTCCTATCCTATTTTACACGGATAAGATGACGACATAGTATGCCATCTTACACCCACGCCCTGTATGTCATTTTACCCAACGGTCACAAAATTATGGTTTAAATTGTCACGACCATACTTTTTACGTTAGGATGCGTTTTTAGCTATATTTGTGCAGTTTAATAACCCATTTTTACAATTCAAATTAGTTTAAAGTAAAGACCCTTACCTTACATGTATTTTCACCATCAAACAAAACCGAAAGCAAACTTTTGAGCATGTCAAAATCACAAAAACGTGCACTGCTTGCCAGTCCGCGTTCTTATTCCGCCATACTGAATTTGAGTACTAGCGACATCTATGTAGACTCCCGTTAACGTCACAATTGCACTCTTAGCGCGAATATTTAAAGCAATATAGTAGGTGTGTCATCTTACCTGAGTATGCCGTCTTGAGCACATCTCCCCGACGCGTAGACCGACCATGCGCAATGTTTAGTCGTTTAATCCCGTATACCTACCTCCCTACGGGCAATTACAAGCCCACAAAAAACTGACCGTAAATAACAAGACATAAAACTGATATTTCAATCCTTTTCTTTGGATCATATTGAGGTGAAATAGACGACAAGTTGGTGTTACCGCGCGCACTCACATGCTCATCTTTGAGCATTGTACGAATCGTGAAGCAAATATAGAGCTATATTGCTATATTATATATTTGCTTCATGGTACGAATTGTCACAGATTCGACAGCTATGAATACCACGAATGTGTATGCGAGGATACATGCTGCACTTGTGGGTTCGCAGGCTTGTGTGCGAAGACCTTAACAGTCCATTTAAGAACCTATGTTGCGGGTACTCCCCATAGCGAAGTTGACATACGCTTGCTGCGTAGTAAGTACCTAGGTACCTGAGTTAGGTATGTACTAATTATTCCATGACGCAAATACTAGGTATGATAACAATGGTAATTCATACCTCATTTAATAAGTTTTCTCCAGTCGGCGGTATAGAGAGTCATGACAGTAAGCCATAATTTACCTACGCCTTCTCTAGCAACATGAGGGCTATTTATACGCCATTTAGGGTACAGTCTGCCAACCCCCGCTCAACATCCAATCACCGGGAGACATTATAGTTTTCCTGAGTTCAAGCCTGGGTACAAAGGTGAACTCTTGAGACCCACAGACCCTTGGCCGCGCAACATATACCTACTTAGGTATAGAAGGCGCGACGGCGAACAGAACACCGGCTATCTATCTTTTTATAGTCTGCCACACAGGCCACACTGGACAAGTGCAGATTAGCCGACATCACACATTTTAGAACATTATGAAGAACTCTCAGATGTGCGAGTTTCCTCGCGATGTATTGCACTGAAGCATAGGTATCTTCCTAAGCCTCTCTTACATAACTCATAAAAGCTTTACTACCTAGCAAATATTATCATCTCCAGTTTATCACTGTAGCGTAATTGTCACTCATATAGGCACTGTTTTAAGATTTCCGTGTTATCTACAAACTGGTTAGGTACTCTAAACTCATAACGTAATCAAATTATGATGCTAGGTATAAGTAGTAACATTGTTATAGTTAGTAAGAAGGTACCTACTTAACGTTTTCTCGAACTTAGAAACGATTTGATAGGTATTTCCATTTCCTTTATCTATCTTCTCCAATTTTTTGTATCAGGTTTCATTCATAAACCAAAGCACATTTATCAGCATCGTAACGGCATCAGTCCTCTTTGAAACTAACTCACAGCTCGAGGCAATCCGATTAGTACCTACCAAATTCTTTTCAAGTTCATAGATGTGTACAAACTAAGTAATATGTAAATACCTATAGTTAACCATGATAGCGTGAGATACTTTCCATTGAAGATTAGGTCTGTGCAATTGAGCGTAATCTCGTCGGTAATCTGGCATGGTTGTAAAGTAAATTACTCTCCCAACAATGTGACTGACTGCTAAAGAGTGTAAATTGAGTTTTAATACAGACGATTTGAGAATAACTATTTCTCTTGGAATGGATTGGATGTCATAAACAAATTCTTCACTTTGAAATAAGAAGAAAGTTCATGGCTCCGTTGTTAGCTACCACCTATTATCAGATCTATAACTATTATCAGTATTTTTGGTTGATAAACAGCTAGAGCTGTTAATAAAATTTCTAAAGGTATTTAACTACCTACCTACCCAAGTTTACTTACCAAGGGGATGGGAAAAATTAGGTAAGTCGGTGACCCGATCAAGCATAGAACGACCTTTCACTTTCACACACCCCTGAAAATCTGCATCCTACGTTCATCCTAACACCTGCAACGCTTTTAAAAGATGCCGTGGCTAAGTTTAGTTAAACAGAAAACTTTTTCGATTAAATAAAAGATATGTACCTATGTATGTGGCTTTCGTAGGTAGATGTTACTTGCAGGTTTGCGTCAAATCCAACCACAAACCGCAGTTAATGATACCCGAAGGTAGAACCTAAAATCGATAGTAAAAAGAGAATGTAGATTTACAAACCATATTAAGCCTTTTTGTTTACTTAGCAGCTAGCAGTTATTAAAAATTTTAAACTTTTTGAAAATTTTGAAACTTAACTTGCGTTTATGGCAGGTAAGTATTAGTTATAAAAAACCTTACAATTCTTTATGGGATCACTTATGTATTGTAATAATACCGTCTCAACTAAGTAGGTACCACAAGTAAGCGAAAAGTTATACTTAACTTCAATTACATTATTTATCACAAACCATAGTGTTAGTAACATTATCATACCGTGGCAGTTATTATCTTTAATTAGTAGGTACCCTAAAATTTAGCACGTCAGTAGATACTAGATAGTGTCGCAATGAGTGTAAACGAATGATAACTATGTCACCTGTTATCAGGGGATCTCAAACACGCTGGGATTGTGACGAGACAGCAAACACCGCTGTCCTAAAACTGTAATTTATGGCTATCGTACTGTTCTACAAAGTTAATCTGAAACTGTGTACACGACTACGTACTACGTATTATAGTTTACAGTGTGTCACTTTTATCCGAGTAATGACCTAAGCCTCCTTGAACGATTTAGCCGGTACAAATCATTTGGCCCCAATATTTACTAGTGGAATTCAATTACTGTAATTCCTTACTCTATTCGACTGTGCCTCTATCTATTTATCATACAACACACACACTGAACCGCAAGCACTCACTGACTGTCACTCAATGACTATTTATAATATCATTGCTGTCACTGTAAAGTCTGTAAATAATTGTAACGGAGGAATTTATAACATACCTACCTCTAGTAAAATAACTACGAGTAGCATGATCAGTAGACCAGTAGACAGTGGTGAGATGAGACTTGACGAGGCGAGGAGTGGAGTGGTGAAGAGCTTTAGAGTGAAGAGGAGAGATGTGATGAGGAGGCAGGTTTCTTTTCATGTTTCAAAAAATGTTGCCGGTCAGCGAGTAGGTCACTACGAGCAGCCAGATCAGCAGAAAGTGGTGAAACGAGATGTCATCAGACGAGGTGCGGTGAGCTGGTAATGCAAGTAATTTGATGAGGGGTAGTTTTCTAGTTGCCATTGAGCAGGCCATCGTTTGTTTACCAGGGTTTGAAGTTGTCAATATGGTTATTGCATAAAATGGTTCGAAATTTGTTGCACATGAAATTTTTTTATTTGACCTTGTTAATGTTGTTTGCTACTGTGTCATATTCCCCGTAGTTCTCCTTCATTAGGTTTGATGACAGAATTTGATGCGAAAGGCATGTAATTTCTATTGAAGTTCAAATGTTTTATCGGGCATTAACAACCCCAGAGCTTAATCTTTGCTATAATGCCACCAACTTATCTGTTCAGTAGAAAAAAATGGAACTAAAAAAGACAACGTCAATTTTGAAATGTCATGTCCGCTGTCAATTTTTTGAAGTGCGAGTGCTCTATGTGTTTTAATTCGATTTTAATTGCAAAAAGTGATTAAAAATGCCTGAGCCTCTTAGAAGTGATGCACGATTAGTTATTTTAAAAGTTTTAGATTGTATGAGGGAAGATAGTCGCCTGCTAACTCCGAAAATAACGTTTGAAAAAGTGGCAGAATGCGTCGCAATTAACAAAGATTATGGTATAAATAGACGATCGAACTTGGTCCGGGCCGAAGCCGAACCACGAACTAGGGTTGCAAACTTTTTTGACAAGAAAAAACGTATACAATTGATTGAATGAGAAAAAAATAAAGTATTTGGAAGAAAAAAGTATTTATCAATTTTTTTGTTTTTATTATCTTAATAATTCATATTAATCCTTTTTACAAAAAAATAGCCGACTTCAACATCGACAACCAGAGATAACTCAAAAACTACTCGACAGATGGCGCTCAATTCAACCCATCTAGGTGTAAAATTCTCGTAACTACAAATTAATCAACCCAAAGTGGCCAATTGCGGATTGGCGGACTTCACACACCTTTGAGTTTTGCGAACTCTCCGGCATGCAGGTTTCCTCACACGATGTTTTCCTTCACCGTTTGTAGCAATTGACATTTAAATGCTTAAAACGCACATAACTCCGAAAAGTCAGAGGTGCGTGCCCTGGGATTCGAACCCGGAACCTCCGAATAGAAGGCGGAATTCTTAACTACTAGGCTTTACTGTTATATAGGTAGGTACTATTATATTTATCGTGGATTCTTCAATTATAAACAAAACAACAGATAATTTTCATAGAATTTCGTCGATAGTGAAATTATGTCATCAGCTGGCACTGTCACATTCTCATCTGATATGACATCTAACATTTCGTTCAGTAAGCAGGTACCATAATGAGCCTGTGCCTATTTGAGTCAATGATTTGAGTTTGTTCTAAGTCGGTCACAGTCACATGACAATGGGGGGCAGCAGAAGGTGCTAGGCTGATCAAAGAAAGGTTGAAAATAAAGTATTTTCACATACTTTCTTTGTATGCAAAAGTATAAAGTATAATTACTAAAAATAACGTAGGATACTTTATAATAAAGTATGGTTGGCAACCCTACCACGAACTGTACGGTGCGCTCTTACAGTTCGTGGTTCGGCCCGGACCAAGTTCGATCGTCTATTTAGGCTATTAGTGTTGCTATTGCAAGTTAATTAATACTTAGTCCCGCTTAAATTTTTCAGTTATTTTATTTTCCTCACTTATGTTTGCATAATCGATTAAAGTGTTTATATTTTGTAACGGAGGATTTCTATGCCTGTGCTATACCAACTGTGAGGAGCAATGACTGAAGGAGGTGGTGATATGAGATGTGCTGAAGCGAGGGCAGTTTTGGCATACTGGTATTGCCAGATGGAGTGGAGAGGTGCTATTGAGAGGAGCGGTGCTTTTGAGCAGAGTAGTGTTTTAGTGGAGTGGAGAGGAGTGAGGAGAGGAGAGGAGTCAGAGCTTTCTTTTCAGGTTTTCTATTAAAATGATACTGGCCAGCGACCTGGCCGGTACCTATTTGAAACTGGAACGACGACAGCAAAGGAAGATTTGTTGTTGTCAATACTTTCATCATTCAATAAATTGTAACTGAAGTTGTAACACGAGTCGTATTATTTTGCCCTTTTATATTCAGAAGTGGATATTTATGTTGTAGAACATAATACCTACGTGCTAATAATGGAGAGAATAGAAAACAATGGCCGAAATATTAAGCGTTCTCAATTAAAAGCTGTAAGATTTGAAATATGTAATCGTATGACGTGATGTGTCAGAAAATTTTCTAAGGATGTCCAATCGATATTGTGGTGAAATACGGATTAACGAAGAGATTATGAATCAAGGGAAGCAAGGCTGTTATTGGTATTTATTCGTTGTGACTAAAGTTCATCAGTTCGGATAAAATGTGCGAAAGATTTTAGAGCGCTCGAGTCAGATTCGCCTGTGAGAAAGTATCATCGTGTCATCCTCCGATAAAGTTTGTTGCTCTGGAGATAATATGCGAAAGCAAGTAATGGAAATTGATATTCCATGATGTGGAAAATGCAATAAATTGCGATGTCATACGTATTTTTGAGAAAAGAAGTGAACTGTCAGTAGCGAAAACAAAAGACGTGAAGCTGGGAAACAAAAAATGCATTTTCATGAAAACAAATGAAGGTGGACGATAAGTGCAGACAGCTTTGATCACAGTAAATCTCGAAGAATATTTGTGAAGGCCTTATAATACCTAAACTGCGATGTATTCCTATTTGATTGAAAAGAAACGTGAAATCCTAAAGAGAATTAAGCTGGAATTAAGTGAATGTGTGGCGTATAGAAAGATTGTAAAGCTTGGTAAACGTGAAGAATTGACCCCAAATTATGAGATGATTTGTCATTGTGGACATTGTGGTATAAAATGTAAATTCGAAGAAAGTGAAGCAAAGGATTTTGACAATCGATGTTATTTGCGATGCTATGGCGACTGAAAGCTGGAGTTGATTTTATTGACAAATGAAGGGTCGCTAGAAACGTTGAGCAGAGTTTTCGAATTTATTTTAGATGGAGGAGTTATCGTTTTTATTTCAGCTTTAAAAGGTGATGTATTCCATGCAGATGTTATGCTGAGCCATGTCATTATGGTCTGTTATTTGGTGTTGATTTTGTTGAATTGTAATACTGTGGTATGCGTGCCAATTGCGGGACGCAATTGTTTCAGGATGGCCGACTGTAACGGAGGATTTCTATGCCTGTGCTATACCAACTGTGAGGAGCAATGACTGAAGGAGGTGGTGATATGAGATGTGCTGAAGCGAGGGCAGTTTTGGCATACTGGTATTGCCAGATGGAGTGGAGAGGTGCTATTGAGAGGAGCGGTGCTTTTGAGCAGAGTAGTGTTTTAGTGGAGTGGAGAGGAGTGAGGAGAGGAGAGGAGTCAGATCTTTCTTTTCAGGTTTTCTATTAAAATGATACTGGCCAGCGACCTGGCCGGTACCTATTTGAAACTGGAACGACGACAGCAAAGGAAGATTTGTTGTTGTCAATACTTTCATCATTCAATAAATTGTAACTGAAGTTGTAACACGAGTCGTATTATTTTGCCCTTTTATAATTTGGTATCTAATTTTTTTATACTTCTTTGTTACAGGAGTTAGTGAACGATTTGTTTACAAGCTAATGTGTGAAAAGAAAAAAGCTGAAGAAATTTATCTGGCGCATCGGCATCATTTTCCACAGGGATTTCTCGTGTGGAACCCCTCAAACTTAGAGATCACGATGACAATTATTTTTATAAAATATATAAAAACATAAATAATTCAATAACAATGGATTTTTTATTTCTCTTGTCCTGAAAATTTTTTACATGAAAAAGTTAAATTTGACTGTAGCCACAGCCCGAGTTGTGTATCTATATTAGTCGAAAAGACTTTGTCATCATTTAGCATCGAATTATGTGCAACATACTTTATCTGGTAGAAATCATAGGTCTCAAAGTTGTTGAGTTCCCTTTACAGTCGGCAAATTTTATTATATGGTAACATTGAACGCTGCACTAGCGACACCGTTTACTGAACAGATAAGTTGGTGGCACTATAACTGCATATTATTGCGGCTACCCTTTGAATTCCAGCGAAGTGAACGTAATTACTATGAAATCATGACAGCATATGCTGTCGTTGGAAGTTAATAGATTAAAAAAGGAAAAGTAAAAAATAAAACAAAAAACATGAAAAACATATTTTTATTCCCGTTAATCGAAATTATGTTCTTAGAATTATTGTTTACTTATATCATTCCTAAGCCCCGCCCAAGTCAACAGGAGGGCTCAGTCGGACTCCGATTGTAGGTCAACAAGCCAACAATAGTTGGTGCCGTATGGCTACAGTGCTGCCCTCTAGACCTCACGGCTAGCCCACAAGGGTGTCCCAAGGGGTTCCACCGTAGACATATTCCGGGCTTTATCCACAACATGTGGCTACACCATTGAAGCAACGGACACCATAAAACCACCATGACTCAATATAACCCGACATGCGCCCAACCCATGACTTTACCCGTTTCTAAATCAAATTGAAACATTTTATTATTTACAATCGGGCAATATGTTTTATATGTACCCACAATACGCATAAAGCGGTTTTCAATACGAACAACATAAATACGTACATATATCGTATAAAATAAATTTTATCTGTCTACTTATAGACACAATAGTCAAAATGAAACATACAAAGCAAACATTTTTTACCGTTTGTTAACTTTACAAAAATGCTTTTTGATTTGAAGATTGTTTAACAACTGGCAGTGAATAAAATGATAATTCAATTTACATTGGAGAAGTTCTAGCGTGCGCTTATAGAGAAAATATTCTGACTTGAAAATATTCATATTGAGGTTTAGAAAGAGAAAGCTCTATTTACAGAGCGCTGTCCCTATCACTCAAAGAAATTATATTATTAATTTTACAGAAATTTAACTAATATTTTACTGTATAATATATAGAGTTGATATTGTAAGTGGGCGCCCTGCAATCTAAAAGCGACCGTAATTCATTTTGCCAAAGGGCTATTTCGCATTGACGATATGAATATTTTCTTTTCTTTATATTTTTTGTAACACAATGTAAAGCATTGTTTTGCCAAATAAAGAAGAACAATGATTCACATATTAATGGCAATTTGACTTTGAGCAAATAAGTATTATCTCTGTAAACGCGTACAAAAAAAAACAATAACCGGTACTGATATTATCATACTACTAAATAACCAGTAAACATATACTGTTAGTTAAAACAGGTTAATGTTATTTTACTCACAAAAAATATTTACAAACATCATGTAGGAATATTCACAACTGATTAACATTAAGCAATAGTAACGTAAATATTTCTATATTATTATAATTTTAATGTTACCAAAATCAAGCCAAATTAGATTTTTGTGTTTGATATAGGGACACCCAAGTAATTTTAATTTGAAACAATTTTAATAATGCAATAAATAAATGTCATAAATAATTCCCTTGTTTTTTGATGTTTCAGATTTTAATAAAAAAAAAGCAAAATGGCTTGATTCGAGACGAAGTATGTATGTTCAACAAAACAAGATTGAGATACAAACATAAAAAGTGTTTGTCTGAGCATCTATAAATTACTATACATTGTATTACAAACATCTATTACTGTTACAGACATCAAAAACATTATGGATGTTCATATAAAAAAATTCATATTTTTTCAATAAATTCATATTTTTTCCTTTTTTTTCTTTCTTTTCTCTAGACTAACTAGATTATTATAGACTAACAAAAATTTTACATTACACTTTTTACAATGACGTATACCACAACTTGGATTTTTAGTTTGACAAATACCGTCTGTTTGCGATAGTT
This sequence comes from Hesperia comma, assembly GCA_905404135.1. NCBI lineage: Eukaryota > Metazoa > Arthropoda > Insecta > Lepidoptera > Hesperiidae > Hesperia > Hesperia comma. Next base: position 14,433,834 of record FR990029.1, on the reverse strand, counting down.
GATAAAACAAAATGAAAATTGGATCACTAAACTCATTATTCATTGTAAATTGTGGCCTACTAATTATTTTTACGGACGACAACATTCATACAAATTGGAATACTTAACAGAAGATCTCTTACCAGGCCTTGCCATACTTATCAACTCTCACAGAACAGACTTAACACAAAATACAAATAAAGGGTATCTATCACACACTAATGGAAATATTCTCACTCGTTTTCTTCTCTTCAGCAACATTTTTTTTCTTTTCTCTTCTTCACTCAACATTCGTAGGTGTGGCCCTCTTCTTAACTTTATATGTACAAAAAGGAAGGCAAAACCAGTATGTAGTTCTTAGATCATAACTTCAGTATTTTCACTTAACAAACGCCTCAGGGGGTATTTTCCCTTCTGACTGGAGCTGATTGAAAATGAACAGAGCTCGTTGGAGATCCCATCCGGTTTCTTGAAGACAACTGGTAAAGATAAAAATTAAATAATTGTACGATAATGTTTAAAGATTTGTGCCTTTCTTGCTAAGTAACATTTTTTTATTGAGAAAAATTGCAAAGCTTCGCGACTAACCATCATAGTCTACGTACCCTTATGATGTTCTGTTTTGGGACGAAACACGTGTCGGTGGTGGTATGTACATATGTTGGTGTATACATTTTTATTCATTGCTTATTCATAATATGTTTAGGGAGGTATTACTTGCATCAAAAACATACACCCAACCACCATACATACAAGTTAGCTCACGGATTGTTGCAAAATAGATCATCCTTTAATCTATAATTCTGGAGTTCTAGAATCAAATACGATAACATTAAAATCACTCACTTCATACTCCAGTGGTCGTTCATGCCGGTCTGCTGGCCGAGCATGGCGACCATCATCTTCTTGTTGTCGTCATCGGACGCGGCCGCGGGCGGCAAGGCGGGCGCCGCGACCGGCGCGGGCGCAGGCGCGGGCGTCACGCCCGTCGAGAACGCGCGCTCCTCCTGCAACCGACGGTTCGTTATTATCTGCTTAGGATATCCTAGTCGGGTACGGATCGAGGCTAGGATAAAAAATGTGTAAGATTTTTTTTAACCATGTATGCTGTGTTCCTTCATAGGCGCAGCCTGTAAGGTGTTCGTACAACGCGTTACGTTACGTTGTAAGTTTTCTTAGTTTTACGGTTACATTTTGCGGGGAAAAGTATTGTGCGTTGTACAGCGAACCCTTCGATATTTATATTGTTGAACTTTAACTCTGACACTTGAATATCTGAAATACCTCATCTGACAGCTGACTTACCTGCTGGAACCTTATTGGCTGCCATTAATAATATTGAAAGACCAATAAGCGCTTACCTATGACACCACATAGCCAATAGCATGCATTCAAATTTCCGTCACGCAAAAATCTTACACTTTTAATTTTCTAACTTCCACGCTTCCGTCCGTATCGTCCATCTTGTTCCAGCAATCTAATGCATTTATTATTATTATATGGTAAATCAACTAATGAGCTTCTATTCACCTGTTCCTTAGTAGGATTGGAGACGAACAGCATATCGTTGACGATGCTGAACCCTCCGCCCGCGTTGGGCACCACCACGAAGGTGCGGTGGAAGGCGCGCAGTGGTGACCCCGCCGTGACGCTCTCTTTGAACACGCCGTTCATCGACAGCACTATCATTGCCGGCTGGGGGAGAAAAATTACATTATTAATAAACAAAAAATATTGTAATTAAATAGTAGCTTTAATCTTTACATAACTTTCTCATTGACAAAAGCGCGGCAAGTTTAGCTGTCATCTTCCAGATAGTGATAGGGTCATATCGGTGTGACCATAGTGTGTGTGTACGCATTATCCGTTATTCCGATATTACGTCTAACATGATTAGATTGACCAGGAATAAAGAAAACCTTGCCATACTGCAGTTAGCTCATGGAACTAATTTGTTTTATTGACTTACTTTCCAAACGTCACTCGTAATTGATTGTCAGCGAGTTGAATGTCATGGTCTGTTTTGTTACTTTGAGTGCTTATTTTGTGCTAAAATGCCAAAAATCGAATCATTTCAAATCGAACGCAAACGGAGTATTATTATTATTATTAACCTGACCTAATCAAAGAGATGAACCCCGGTAACGTATTACGGTTTATCCAAACTGTAGGACTGGGAGACCACATCGAACTAAAGCTGGGATGGCCACAATATTTCAGAGTTGGTCGCGATGGCCTCATGGGGATTCTACTTCCCCGTGCCTAGACACCTAAATAATAATACTAAACTGAGTAAAGAAACATCGTCATTCCTCACCGTAAACACGAGCAGGTCCACAGCGAAGCCCATCAGGTCGTGCACGGTCCGCGGCAGGTCGGACAGGAAGGAGACCACCTGCAGCCGGCCGCTGCGCAGGTGCCGGCGGCGGCCCTCGCGCTCCGTCACGCGGATTATGTTGCGGCTCGACGTTATGTACGCGTTCAGTCTGGAAGCAGTTGTCGGGTTATGGTCTCCTGGTATTATGGATGTTAAAAATTAATATACTTTTAATAAAACAGAGTCTTACAACAGGAAGCAAGATGAGAATGTCTACGCGGTCATCGTCAATTGCACTTACATTGTTAGAGATAATCAGAAATTACTCGTCAGATGTCACTCTTTATACGAGATCAATTGCAAGCATAAGCTTTGCAATACAGTAAAATATTATGAGGTAACACACACAAACAACAGTGAACCTCAAAATTATCAAACACGAAAGTACCACATAAAAGCGAGTATCAATAGTCCAAAACCGCACTTACTTATTATTAGTCGAATTCCTATTATCGTTAGTAAGGTAGCTGGCGGCCATAGACATTATCGCATTCTCGTGGTAGGCTTCGAGCAACTGTTGTCTGGACTCCGAGTCGTATATAGCGTAGTACTGGGTGAGGAAGTCTCTCACTAGGTCCTGGCCCGCCGGGTCTACCAGGAAGGACTGTTGTCGCGGCGGCAGCACCACGTCTTCTGATACGTCGAAGCCGATCGCTGGCGGCAGGTCCACTCCGTCCTAAAGGATTGAGGAGATTGTGGTTGTGGTTAATTTAGTTTTAATTACAGTTAACATTGATATGATTGTATTAAATTCAAAATTTGCTTCTTTCCAGTAATGGACAAAATGTATTACATTTTGGGTATGTTTATCAGATGAAATGGTAATCTGTAATCATGATTCATTTTGCCCATTTCTGTTTGTTACTATACTTGAATTGTGTTAGGTACCTAATTGTAGAGAGAGTGAGTACAAGCAAAGGTTGTTCGGAAAATGTTATGTAATGTTCTTATATGATCATGAAAACACATTACACGTACACTCTATTATTAGTGTAAAATAATAGTAGTTTATGCAACTGTCATATAATGAAGGGTATTAAAACACGAGTGTGAGTTTATGAAACGAGCGCAGCGAGTTTCATAATAGTAACGAGTGTTTAATACCCGTGTTATATGCAGTTGCATACACTACTTTATCTTCACTAATGCAATTTAATTTGTATTTTAAAACAAAACACATTGCGAAACATTAAATTCACGCGTACGTGTATTGTCACAGTGAACTTGCCGCCATTAAAATCTAACCAATGAGAGCGCAGCTGCGCGCGCAGGCAGGGCCAATCAGGAGCGAGCGCGCGATGTTATAATGAGATTTTACGATATCGATGTGGATATTATACCATCATGTGAAATTGCTTAAATTGAGTGTTTTGTTATCTGCGCTATAACAGTAGTAATTATAAGTCAAGTATTGGAAACATAAGTAGAATGTTATAACATTAGTGTAGATAAAAATAAAAATATGAGAGATAGGTATGTATGCATTTCATGAAATAAATACCTGAAAGACGTCTATGATGAAGTCACTGGATATTGGTAGGTACCAATCTCCAGTTATAAATAACAATACAATGCTGCTGTATTGAAATAAAATTTGTTTAAGGTCTGCGCACATTACATCAACTCAACTCCGAATCTATTCAACTCGTGGTGATTATTCAATTTATGATCGAAATTTCGGTCGGATCGTTTTTCGAGTAAATGATGAAAATTCAACTGCAACTAACATGACATAATGACTCTTATAATATAATTATAATAGAATATAATAGAAGTTGAATCGTAGTTCATTAATTTAATGTGCACAGACCTAATGTTTGATTAAATTAACAATAAGTAGCACTGTTTCCCATAAAATAGGTATTAAATATTTTTTTGTTTTAATTGAAACTAGTACATACTAGATGTACATACTGGGTCATTAAATGTTGAAGGTAGGACACAATATCAATTATATTTTGAAACTAGACAACTGACTTGATGAGATATATGTAATTCAATTTCAAGATCAGTTAGAACCTAAACAGACAATAAAAACAAAGAGAACAAAATTAGCACCAACAATATCCTGATACTCACCAATCGCACCAACTTCGGAAACTTCTTCCGCACGTCGCTGGACATAGAAACATGGCAACAGATGAGGACCTCTGCAACTCCAATCGCACATCAGTAGCAACACATAATATACATGGTGCACACACAAAAAACACACTTGACACAGGTATGCTTCTTATGTGCGCGCATGTCCTCATAGACCTTTAATTGAACTAGATGGCGTACGACTTTTTGAAAGATTCGTACACGACAGATATACACGATTATATAAGTTGAGCTGCGTTATTTAAGAACGGATTAAGTGACATTAATCGGAAAACGAAAAATTACCTTACTCTAGGGCAACAAGGCTCATTTTGGAATAAAAAAGCATTGTGACTGACTACAAATCACCTGCATTTACATATATCGCGTTTTCCGATTTTGCTACTTTATTCATTCTTACATAACACTGCCTAAGTTCCCTCTCTTCCGATGGTCTATGGTTCAGTTAAAAGTCTATGGATAATCAATTTATATACTCGAATAGTCTGAATCTTTAATGGTTTTACAATGGCAAAAGCTGGAAACAAACGAGTACAAAACTTACTTTACTTTCACTTTTACTTATCAACATCAACACTCACCATAAAGTGTGTGCCATTTATGACACCACAATTTTTTTGTAGCTACAACATAACTGACTTGGCTAGGACAAGACAGTTATATTGTAAACACATTCGATAAGTTTGTTTCTAGCTAAAAGCCAACCATCACGAGTACATAATGATTTCTAAATTATTGGCCGAGTAAATGAAATTAATGTACAGAGTATACAAAAGTAAATATTGAAACAATCTGGCTTAGTATGTAGTGCGTAACATATATCATAAAAAATTAAAAATACAAAGATTCGACTACCTACTGTCATATTAAATGAAAATTACTAGGTGAATTGCATCTACAATGTCAATAGATATTGGTTTATCGATATCAGTAATTTGACAGTAAGCTTTTTTTTATGGAATTAAGATAGCAAACGAGCATGCAACACCACCCTTCCGCTGCCGCCCAAAACAACTGTGTCCGACCTAGAACTAGACTCAAAGGGACTAGGATGGTTAGTCCAGTTAGTAGATGGTGTTAGAATATTAGTTAGTTAGTTTGTTAATCAGTGTGAGGACAGGGACTGTTAGTGATAATTAGTTAATGTTAATAATAGTCCAGTTAGTTATTGTTAGTATGAGTCTCGCTCTAATTCGGTCACAGATGCGTTGCTACCCCTGAGGACTGAGATGGTCGCCTCTAAAAAAGTGTAACCGGCTCCACACCTTCCTATCCGGAACACAATTGGCGGTAGGAATGGTACTAGGTACCGTGGCGGGCGGTGGTACAAAAATGGTCAAATCATAAAATTATTTATGTAAAATGTATACACCTAAGAAATATAATCCGCTATGGTTTTAAACCTAATAATGCAACACAAAGATATACTATGAAAGTATGGAAGGAATATTCGATTATCGAAAATCCTCTCGTGTGCCAACAATAATCACCTATTAACTTGCGCGCAATGTGTCAAATTAATGTGGAAATAATTGTAGTTTTTCACAAAAAAATAACTAAAGTAATAATTTCTTCAAAACCGGACATATTACTTTTATACGATGGCGGAAATGAATTGCCATAATTTAGGAATAATATAACGTAGTATGTCAGATAACTATGTATATGAAATACATAATAACTGTTAACTGTCTCAAATGAACTCCTTATATCTGTAGTAAAGTGAAACCTTTGTCAATATGTTGATATCAAATTCATAACAATAGAAAATTCCTTCTTACCCTATGATACAATGGGAAAAGATGGTGAGTCAGCATGTAAACACAGTACTGTAGTAGTTTACATGTACAATTATTTCTTTCTTAACTAGTGTTAGTCCTAGTTATCACAGGACAAGGACACATATTGTCAGTAGGTATGCAATGTGCCATAATTGACAAAATTATATTTAAATAGATTAGTACACCCCCGCACTAAATCTTGGTATGTTTAGTATTTTATTACACAAAAAATGTGAACCCATGCTGCTACTGTGTGTCAAAATATGGATGAATAATGTTTTTTTTTGTAACTATTAGACAAACAAGCTATAATTGATGATAAATGATCACCCCACATTTACATGCCACACATGGACCTGAGTACCACCAATGACATTGCCAATACATTGGAAACCAAAGAGGAAAGTAGGTTGTCAATTTATTTTTTAATCTTTAAGTACCATAATTATCCTTATAGATTTTGTTACATCTATCCTAGAATATTAGGTTAAGGTTGTTCAGTCTAAAATATTTTTAATCAAACATCTTATGGCACTTATTACATGTCCTTGTCCCATAATAGCATGAAATGTATATTAAGTTTATGTACATGTCACCAATTTTGATTTCTTGATACTTCATCTTGGGGAACCAATATTGTGTTATATTGTTTCATACTATTTTACAGGTTCTAACGTGACAAAATATAATGTATTCACATCTCTCAATTAGCGTAGATTTGAAGCATTTTTACCATAACATACAAAATCACCTTTCCCATATCAGAGACTTATTAAAAACAATATGTTACCTACATGGATGTTAAGGAATTGTTATGAATACATTGTTATTAGATTATGACACAAGCGCATAATATACCTCTGAATTGTAGATTAACATTGCATTATAATTGTAATCAACTGAGAGGTAACCAAACACAAAAAAATATTGATTGTTACACTCATATTTGTAAGCATAACATTTCTAATCTTATGTTGACACAATGTAACACTGAGAGAATATTATTAATTTATCTCATTTGAAATCTGAAATTGTAATGTGGTCAACACTAGAAATGCATAATATTATATTCTTTATCCAAGACAACAAATTATCTTGTTTATGAAGACAATGATTTCATTTGGAAATTGTTTCTTTGCTTATAAAATTATAATTATAATTAGATAAACAGATACTTAAAAAATGTCTGTGAACTTCTGAGGACTTCTTCTGAATATTGATGATGAACAAAATAAATTGATATTTATTTAGTCTCCATGAATGGTAATGCAAGAATAAATAAAAACGCTTGATTTGCTGACTTAATTAAATCCACTTACAAAATTCATGCAAAATAGCTGTTATTTTGTCTTTAGTTAATATTTTGTCACTTCAATTAAGTTTTGAATGATAAGTTAGTGAGATGTCAGAAGTTCACAGTCGTTATTCAATTCAAAGATTTCAAAGTCATCAACGAGAGAATCAAGCCACTTTGCATTTTATCTTAGTGGTAATTAGAATTTGAAAACACGAAATTGGATTGTGGATTTTATAAACGCAAAAGTCACTCTGTCAGTCTGTTAGGTTTTCACACCTAAACTACTGAAACGATTTTAATAAAATTAGGTACAGAGATAGAGCTGACTTCAGGAAAAGACATAGATGACCTTTTATCTTGAAAACAGGGGTAATGTGATTGAAATAGGAGAGACAAGTTTGTATCGGAGTTAGTTATTCTAAAAAATATAAATCTATGTACTTAGGCACTTGATTGTTTTCACACATAATCTGTTGAATCAATATGGAAGAGGTTTGGAGATTAGTGCGAAAATTCAATTTCTCCAAAAATCGGCCAAGTGCGAGTTAGACTCGCGGACAAAGGGTTCCGTACCATTATGTATAAAAACGCCAAAAAATAACTGGTCTGTTGTATGAAAGCCTCTCTTAAATATTTACTGTACTTTTTTGTAGCCACAAGCAACGCCATCTCTTGGACCGAAAGGTAACTAATTTATCGCTGAAGCGTCGAAGCCATATTTCGACTTAAATATTTATTTGATTCAGTGTTTTAGTATTTGTTGTTGTAGCGGCAACAGAAATACATCATCTGTGAAAATTTCAACTGTGTAACTATTACGGTTCATGAGATACAGCCTGGTGACGGACGGACGGACGGACGGACGGACGGACAGCGAAGTCTCAGTAATAGGGTCCCGTTTTACCCTTTGGGTACGGAACCCTAAAAATATAATCCCTTTAGATAATTTTAAAGTTACTTGTGAGAAAACGGAGCGGAGACGGGGGGTGGGGGGGCAGTCATGGCCAGAAACGATAACATAATTTAAATTATGTAATAAATTAAGACAAAGTGGCTTGCTTTAGATTCAACTTAAATGGATTACAACATTTTCTTGTCATCGCCCAGTCATCATCGCTCCAGATCTAGACAACATCTAAACCTGATTCTGAATGGAGCATTGGACATTGGCCTTTCATATGATTTCGTTACCTGTTTGTATAGTCAAACAAATATCAGCACAAACCAAGGAAGGATTACCTGACATATATTTCATGATCGTGAAACCTGCCAACCAAGGGATTTCCTTTGAGATACAACTCCACCAATGGAAGACTCTTCAGGGGTTGTAGGGATCCGAGGAATGGTATCTGAAAAATATACCAGGGTAAATGTAACTTGTATGTTTATTACAAATAAAAGTAACATAATGTAAGGATTACTTCCCAAAATTTACTTTAATCAAGAGTCAAACAAACATGGCTAAACAGTTAACAACATTTTATCATAGTTAATGTTTAAAACAAAATAAAAATATAAGGTGTATTTAAACCTTTGTATGTACAAAAATAATGGCTACTTACCCTGTTGTCACCTAAATACAATATCTTTATATTCTTCAATTTTGTAGGCAGAACTTTAAGATGTTCCAAATTATGAAGCTTGTTATCATTCAAGTTCAGTGCTTCTAAATCAGGAATATTCTCAGCAATTATATCAATCGCAGCCAACATTATAGCTGGACGGAATAGGGCACAGAATATGTCCGACAATTCTGTAAAAAACATTATAGTATTTTGTATGTTAAGTTTTTTATGAGTATTTTTGTATTCTCAATTATATTTACATTGAAAATAATAGTAATTTGTTATCTATAATTACCTGGGTCTGCATGAAATTTGGTCAAATCCAATGCTTTTGTAGCAGAGTTATATCGTTTAGCCATGGCAAGCTTCATTTTCTCCTTCAGAGTATCATCAACAACGGTATTTGGTATCATGTTTTTCACAATCACTACCATCTTAAAACCATCTGACATTGTTATCTTTCTGTCAGCATGGAATAGTTTTTCAGCAAGCTTCACATCATCCACGTAAAATATGGCTGCATTACCGTTGACTTTGTAATAATGTGGTATGAATACATCTGGCGATAGGTAGCTGAGAAGTGCCCGCAGTATCACATCTTTTTCATGTTTTGCACCATATGGAATTATAATTTGATACCATGGTAGCAAGCCAGCGATAAACCTCCTTTTAGGCATTCCATGCCCTGGCCTGGGGGCCGGGGAACTCAATCTACCCCCACGCCCCCTGAAGTGACCTTTCCTAGGCATCGCTGGACCTCCCATGCCAGCGTTGGCACCCATATCAACATCATCATCGAGTAATAGTTTGGCAGCTTCATTCCAGCTCTTGAACTTGATTTTGCCCTTGTTAGTGCCCGTCTTAAAGCTGACACGTCTTGTGTTATTGCTGATAACACGATCATCATGTTCTAAAAAAATACAAATTTGCATTAAAATAAAGGATAAATTTTATTCTTAACGCCACATTGGAAGGTGCAATCATGTGAAAGTGTCAGACATACTAAAAGCTACACACAACATGGTTATTCATAGAAATGTACAAGTAAGCAATGAGGAAATCCTTCATTTATTGTGCGTTCATGCTTTGTTTATAGAGTTCTTACCCCATGAAAACGAGTAGTTATTATAAGTGATGATTATAGCATTTTGTTTGAAATCAATATAAATAATTTAATATTACAACATGTTTAAGTAATGACACATGCAAATGAGGAAAATACAAACGTGCAACCTTCCCTATACTCATATTATGCTGTATCGATGACTAAATTCAATGTTTCCTTACCAAAATGATCACCATCAGTCCTCCAATTTCTGATACGGCCGCCACCACGTTTAGGCATGTTCACAATTCCAGCAAGTTTTGTTTTGAAGAATGCTTATTGCACACACGGAAAACACCACGCTAAAAAAGATGTCGGTCGTCCTTTTGTATTGCGAATATTGTCACAAGCGTCAGGTTGTCACTCAACTCACTATTCGCCTATTCGCTGTTTAGTTCTGATAAGTGTTATTTGGCGGTTTTTCGCAATATCTCACAACAAGAAGAAATCTCCTCTCCAAAATACAAAACACGATTTCAAAGACTTTATTGTACAACTTGTACATGCAAGCAAGGAAAATAATTCATTATTATTTTTCCTAACCTTAAGCTTAAGCAGATGCAGAATAAAAATGTGGCCTCTATGGTTTTTTGACTTATTTATCTATGGGTAGCACCATTATTCTAATGTTGCCATATTCTCCTTTAAATTCTACTATTTAATCATTATATCTACCAATCTATTTCTAAAATGCGAACATGTTTTTTAAACCTTTTTTAACCAACTTCAAAAAAGAAGGAGGTTCTCAATTCGACCGTATATATGCTTTTTTTTATAGGTGTTCAGCGATTTTTTCGCCGTTTAAGGGCCGATTTTGATAATTCTTTTTTTCGTTGTAAAGTAGATATGCACAGTGTGGTCCGCTGATAAGGACACCAGGATCTGATGATGGCATCTCAGAGAAATCGAGGGGAACTTTCGAAAATTGTATGGACGGCTAGTGTGTTTGTTCATGTTATCATAAGTACATTAAAGCGCTACCATTTCATGAAGGTCTGGAGACGATCTGATGAAGCCGAAAGACAGTCGAGGGAACTCCTCGACGATTTACTGCAGTTATCTAGTGTTTTGGCTTGATTAATTTGTAGTGACGAGAACTTTACACTTACACGTTGAATTGAGCGCCATCTGGCGATTAGTTTTTGAGTTATCTCTGCTTATCAAGGTTGAAGTCGGTTATTTTTTAAAAAAAAGCAATAATTTATACTACTCCTTCAATCACATTAGCCATGAAGCATCTATTAATTGAATATTAAGAAGAAACATGATTACTATTTATGAATTTATGATATCATAATTATATAGTACCAAATGAAGAAAAACAGAACTTATTTTACTCAGAGCAATTAACTCCATACGTGCTAAATGCATCATAAATGCAAGTAAATACAACTTCAAAATCTATGCTGGAAGGCATGGTAGAGTCAGATATTTCGTTGAAAAAAAATCACTTATGTATCAATCATTCATGTTATTATTTGCGATAGTAACAGGAAACCAGACAGGCAAAAGTTACATTTTGGGTTGAGAGTATCAGTAATACATATCACTCGTGACAGAGATATCCTAACGTCGCAGTATTAATCATACGGTATGAGTGTGTAAGTGTTTTTAAAATTATCATCTTCGTTTTGGAATACTTGTTGCTCCTCTCCTATTGGTCATAGAGTAATAATGTATAGCATAAAGCCTTCCTCGTTAGTAAACCTCGTTATTATCTAACACAAATAATTTTGTTCAAATTGAACCAGTAGATCCTGAGATTAGCCCATTCAAACAAACTCTTCAGCTTTATATATTATATAGAATAGTATAACATTTATAAGCTTATTAGTAAAAAATGTAATATCTTTTTTTAAGTATTTAAATTTAATGTAATTACTTTTCATATTTCTTTTGTATCCGTAGTAGAGGTTATCAATGAATGACCAAACAACACCAAGGGCAGTCGATTTAAGTATCCGATAGTGGTAAAAAAAAATCTACTTTCTTCACCAAATTTACCAAACTGGAATTTTATATTTGTAAAAGGTTCATAAAATTAAGAGTATTTTTTAGGAGTGATCATCATCATAGTTCGCTTAGAGCTTTGCTTCTAGATTGCGCCATATTTGTATCATGTTTTGTTTCATGTTTCACCAAACCATGCTCTATGTTTAGTTTATTTACACAATCTATAACGGATTAAACTTCAAACAAAATAAAATTTAATGATTGACCAAAGAAACAAAATTAAATAACAAAATTAGTGAGTTAATTTTAATTCTAAACCGCTTTTTATCTCGACTTGGTGGGGAAAACTGCCGTGCCCCCAGAAAAGCAGTGAGAATAAAATTTGAAAATAAAAAATAGTTTGCCCTACACAACATTTAAAATGTCCACTGAATACCTAAACCCCCTAATAATATGTGATAATTGTGAAGAAGTTGTCTCAATTCCTTGTGTGGCACCATCTATTCAGAGATGTATGTTGCCATCACCGTTGACCGTTCAGAGGACAGAGAAAATAAGCCCCAATATGAAAAAATGGGTCAGACGGTTGAGAAAATTTAGTTGTGGTTGCCTATAATTGGAAACGCACTTAGATGAAATATAAATGTAAGCTTATAATAAGGGTGAAGTGTATCCTGTGTCTTTCCGTTGGCGATCCTTAAAATAAATAAATAAATAAAGGTGTGAAGCCGATTACACTTTTTAAAGGTGACCGAATTAGTCCTCAAGAATTAGAAGAAGACACTTACTAACAATAACTAACTGGAATGTTACTAATAACAACATATACGACTTTACTGACTTTAATAACGGTCCGTGGACCAATTACCATACTCGCAAACAAATCGACCGTCTAATAGTCTAACACTGTCTGCTAATTAGTCTTACCACCTTAGTCTCAATTTAAATTTTCTTCTGTTACAGTCACAGCTGTCAGGGGTAGCAACGAAAGGGCTACATACGCGTTTACTACCTTAAATCTATAAAAAATACTTGTTTGATTGTAAATAATTTGATAACAAAAAAAAAACTAACAATTTTAACACCATGGCATAAATTCTACCACAAAATAAATAACATACGTTATGGCAATACAAAATTTTGTTTCTTAATATTGTCTATGACACACGCTTTTGTGTTCCCTTTTACGCAAACATAAAACTTATAAAATATTTTAAATAAAACACTGCTATAAGAATTTTCTCAAAAAAACATATTTATTTTAAAATATATAACGTAGACAGTTTATATGAATTACAAATTTTAACCTTACAGTTCATGAGTGAGCCTAAATTGCCATCTTAGGCACGAAGTTGATATCGGAACGTTTTGTAACCATAGCTTTAAAAATAAAATGACCACAGACAAAGTTCGTGTGGTTTTCGACGAGTCTGCCATGTTTTGTCCTACTTGTCGCGCTTGATCAACGCGTTCGCGATTTCTGTTACAAACTATTATTTTACTGAATGTATTACGGGCTGTGTTTTGTTTACAAATAGTGTAGTTAATGATGTCGTAATTATCTTAGTGAAACTTTAATTCGATCACTTTTGATACTCGTGTGTTTATTGTGTAGTTGGTATTTCATCAAATTTTGAAATCTTTCACAAGCTTGCCATCGCCTGTAAGCCATATACAGAGGAATTCCGTCGCCGTTTTTATAACTATATTTTGCGCGAAACGTTCGTTTCCCCGTCGTGAATCCCGTGACGCAACCCACGTGCACATATAGGACGGCAAGCATCTCGTGCACATTTGTTATTATTTTGTTCGCGGTTCACGAGTTCGATTCGAACCCGTCAGGATCGGATCGAAGAAGGGAAATCGTCGTCCGTCTTACTCCCTCCCGTCGCAGTACGTTCGGTTGCATTCGTCGATTTTGATAAATGGAAATAAGACTGTGATTTAGTCAGTGGGTGTGCATAATTGTTTTGGTGCGCGAGGATAGTGTGGCGAGTGTGGAGCGGTATCCGTCGCGGCGCACACGTGACGCGCTCCGGTGTTTGGGTGACGGTGGTAGGTTCGCGGGCGAGCGCTTGCAGGGCGGCCGCGGCGAGCGGCGAGCGAGGTGAATCACCGGCCGTGTGGATCGTGCTTATTTACCCGCGAGTGCATCGTTAAGTGCGTGGAGCGGAAGTGCTGAGGCATGTGCGGCGCGCGTCGGCGCCGATGACCCGGCCGGCCGATGCGACGGCGTTTTGAGCCAGTGAGCCGAGTGTTAGCTATGTCTATTGGGTTATGAGTGTGTGACAAAGTAGTGCTGTGCTGTACACTGGAGCCCCTAGACGGAGTTGGGCCCGCCGGGGCGGCCCTGGTGCTTCTCGGGGCTCCGCACGAAGGCAAAATGGCTGCGTGGAACCGCCACCACCATTTCAACATGCTCATGGATGAGAATGCCAAAAACAAAAGTAAGTATCATTTTACACCCTCAAATTTGTCCAGGACCTGCCCGAATGTGCATTTGTTGGCATGTTGTCACCCAAGGATGTCAACAACAGCATGCTGCATTCATGTGCCTTTTGTTTATGGTGAGGAGCTACAGACACATGTGTTTGCTAAGGCCTGTTGTTGATCTTATTGAGTGCATCATGTATGGAGTGAATAATTTTTTTGTAAAACATCAACCTAATTAGATTTGAGCATGATGGAGTATTTTATCTCAACTGTGCAGCAAAATACGTAATTAATGTTCCTGGTTATCTAAAAATAGGCAAAGTTAATGATAAATGTTTCATAAATTAAATTACTTTTATTGAAATGGACATTAATTAATAATTACAATTAATCTAACCTGTGTAGTTAAATTGTGGTTACCTTGTAGAAAATTAAAATATTAAATGTTGGCGGCTAAAATTCACTTCTAATATATTTTTTTATAAATTTTTATACGCTCAAAGATCATACAAGCCATAGAACCAGTATATTTGGTTTGTGTTTCTATAAATAAATAACACAGAAATCCTACATGATTGTTTTTTTCTACATGTTGGCTGCTACTCAGAGCTGTTTATTTCTTGTCAACAAGATGGGTTTGTTGACCTTTAAATTAGTCATGGTATGGGGAATAGCTTTATCACAAACAATTTGCATTTAGATAAGTGTTTGGCACCATAATTAAATACAAATTTGTAGATATATTTGGTCACATTGTATGTGAGTGATTGTTATCAAACTATTTACATGTAAAATTTTAAGATGTTAATTCAATGAAAGTAATTTTGGATATTATTTTGTACAATAGCAACTTTTATTATACTTAATTAGAATGTTATCAAATAGTTAATTTGATATTATATGACATAGTGAAGAAAATTAAAATTAGTAACTAAAAATCTATAGCTTTACTGATTATTTATCGGAATTAATAATTACTTCCATTGCTTTTCAATAAAATTAAAAAAATATATTATTTTTGTCTAAACAAAACATTAAGATAGTTTTGGTAAGAAAAATTAGGTTTTGTGAAAGTTTTAATTAAGTACTCATATAATTATAATTTATTGCTTGGTAGTAATGAAGATACATGGCATCCACGTTGCATGAGATTACTTTCTAGTTTTAAATAACGATAATAATTAGGCTCAAGAAATTATATCTTCAAATTATAATACAGAGGGGTAACATTTTTGAAACTGAAACTTTTTAAGTAATATACTATCTGATAAGAATAATGGATTTTTAAATATTTTTAGACTTTTATTTCTACATTTATTTTAAATAATGAGTTTTAGAATTAGAATACCAACATATTCTTTATCTTTTCTTAGGAATCAGTTGCTGTTCTCTGCTTGACTTTTCGGTGACTCGAATTTAAAAGGGTTAGATACAGAAATTCTAAACAAACTTTTAATATTTCACCTGTAACATGTGATTATAAAGCAGTAGTATCACATTTATGAGTTTCTTACAAAAATAATGCACTTTTTTTATTGCTTTCAGAGATGAATGTGGTAGTCAGAATTGAGTTTCATTATAAATTTATATCAGTGAATAATCTTATGTCTGTTATAAAGCAGATAAAAGGACATTTGAATCAGTTGTAACTGCACTGATATTTCAGCAAACAAAAACCTTGCTTAGTTTGCATGCTGTAAATTTGTATATGACGAGACTGCTAGGTTTGTAGATGTGCTAATTGATATAAAAATAGAGAAAGTAATGAAAAACAAACATTGTAATTACAATTTTTTTGCTTGTGTTCATTCATTAAATAATTTTTGTTGATATTAGAAAAAAAAGCTTCAGCAGAAATGAATATTTTTGCTGGTTTTAGATCGATAGGTAACTTTTTACTTGACTGGCTACCTTCTTACTTTAGTCAGTAGCTAAATTAGATATTCCAATTTGAGGCTTGCAAACCAGTGTGCTTTCTTTCTCGGTTCTCTCAACTTTTTTGGTCAGCAATGCATTGTGCAATATGATGCCTTAGTGTTTTTGATGTCCATGGGTGGCAACAATGGGTGGTTCTTTATATCTGGGTCCCAAGTTTGCTAATTTATAAATGTTGCTTTCTTATTGTGTTAAAATCGGACTCGGATATCGGTCTAGTGTATTATGAATTGTGTATATGTGTGTGTTTATAAATTAGAAAAATTGAGCCCCCCGTGTCATGACTATTATTAATTATTAATTTTAAAAAGTACTATCTCAGGTTACAGAGAAATATGCATGACATTGTTTTTTACTTACCTTTGTCTTAATATAATATTCTATAGAAATTATGATATAGGTAAGCAACAACGACAACAGGAAAACAAGCAACATTTTTCTACTCTTGGAGTATCATTGTTAGAAATGATTTTGGAATAACAAAAATGAACACTTGTATGTGTAATGAAAAAAATATTTGGTCACCATAAGTTGATATGACGTTAAATTGCCTCTTTTCCCCACAAACATTGATAATGCCACGTAAAAACGTTATTAATCTGTTCCAATTATACAACAATAACGGTCATTTGTAATGACCGGGCACGTGGACTGTCGTGGACATGCCACGGTCGTCCTTTGATGTGCCGATGTTCGCACACCGATCACGTGCACTCGTCGGACCCTTGATTCAATGGTCACAGTGCAATTTTCCGTGCAATCACCTTAGTGTCAACACATGCGTCACGTGACCAGACGTCCTGTATAAAACGGGGCAGTCCCGTTTTCCGGGTGTCCCCAAAGATAGGCTCGGGTCGCAAAAATGTGCCGTGATTTTGGAATAGAGGGGGGATTATGCGGGCTGGACCATGCTTTGTCGTGATTCGCATGATTACCTTTGGATATTCGTATTATTCGTACAGTAACATACTATTGATTCCTTCAAACGATATTGCACGCTCATGCAATTAGTTGTAAATGTTCACAAAACCTAGAAATTTACGAAATCAGACGATGTCCCGTTTTGAGCCGATATCAAAATGGTCACGTTACACATGCAGCGAAGTACGTGTACGATCGAATAGGGTACGGGCACCCACCCTCGCTCACCTGCGGGTACTCGCTGGCCTACATCCCTTTGACCTGATTTTCCACGGCATTTGACTAGCGTCGGGTTGTGGATTGTTTTGCTTATAGGTAACATTCGAATCGTTGGTGTGTATCGGTTTCCGTGTCCTACATAGGATTTAAGTTTAAGGTTGTACATTAATTAACATTAACATTTAATTACTTTAAAGTTTGAGTTATTATACGAAGGTACGTTTAGAAGGTAGGATATGTTTAGTTACCAACTTGTTATGTCGTTTTAGTGTCATGTCATGGATTTATCAAGAAGTCGGTCTATCGCTTCCTTCTAGACGGCAACGTCTTGGTCATCACTTACCATCAGATGACCCGTCTGCTCATAAAACCCAAGAAATAACATTCATATGGAACATAAATATCTGCTCCGGTCGGGAAACCGGCCCGGCAAGTCGATATAATACAATGTCATCAAGTAACTTACAGGTCTTGCTAACCCTAATATTTACTGTAATGTATTGACAAGTTAATAATGTAATTTTTTAACGACCATCTGGCAATTACTGTTCGAAAATGTTTACTTCCGTAACGATATTTTGACTTTTAAAAATTCACGGTTCATATAGAATACATGCCCCCTCGTGGCACAATAATTAAGGTTTTATTTAGCAACCACGCTCTACAATGACGTCCAATTCACAGTTTATCAATATAAGTACTGTAGACGACACCAAAAGTGCGAAATGTCCGAAGAATAACCAAGACAAACAGTGGGACAAGGCAACAAACAACGGTAATGAGAATCCCACACAATAACAAGGTTACTGGACCGGAAAGCGAAGATTGTTTTATGACATAATTTGAAGTTTATTTTGGGGCGAATTATGATCGCTCCATGTAGTACTGAGCGCGACCTCACAACCTTTAACCCAGTTCTACGTTCAGCCCTCTCCGTCATTTACCTTGCATTGATGCTAACAGTTTGGTTTTTGCTATACAATTTTGTAACATTTGTTTGTGTGTTCTTCTGTCTTATTTTTTCTAAATTTTAATGGAGAAAGTAAGAGAAAATTTTTATTTATGAAACTCATATGCCAATTATAAGACACAAACAAACAATAGTTTTCCTCTTCGTATAAAAACGATACTAAGTATTTAAAATATAAAAAATTAATTACTTAATATGGATCTTTCTCTCTTCTTTCTATTAGCTATTTCGTTTCGTGTATCATAGATAAAAAAGAAAAAATCATAGATAAATTTTAACATTATTAAGCCACGCGTTTCCGATTTAGGATTCATAAATTTTTGTATATTGGATATAATAGATGGGTGCCCTGTTCTCAGAAACTGACTATATTCAATTGAATTACAATTAAACTAGTCGTGGCCGCAATGGCGGTAGATTGGGTAAATGGCTTTATTTTCGTTGCTTATTTACGATACGGGCTATGGGGTGCCGGAGAAAAATGCCGGCGACCCCAAATGTGTTGCGTAAATTAACTTTCAATTTATTTTTATTTCTTGTTGTGAAATCTGATATGAGGGCTTCAATTGCTTTGCTTGTTATTCCCATAACGACGTAATAATATACATAATAGATTTAGTTAAATAATTGGCTTTACATAAAATGTAAGTGTTGGTACATAATTGAGGTATCCAATGAATTTATGTTTGATAAGCTACATTAAGTTACTGTATGGTGTTGATTACATTCAACGCTTTATTTTGATTATTTTGCCACTGAATAAAAATGTTTTGCACTTATTTAATGTGGTTGGCATAATATTACTACTCATGAGGATAGGAACTGCATCTTGAAATATTGAAACAAAACAACTCTACAAGATAGAACCGTTTCGAAAAGATGCTCGCGGCCTTTCTACGATAAATTATTAAGGATGTTTATACGTGGCTCCTTCCCACTAAAACCTCCATGCGCTGGTAGGTGGGCCCCAAAATCCGTGTGAACGCGCCAACGTCACCCCTACGCAATGTCGGATTGGCTCATGACTCACAGAGGACAATATAATCCTCGGACACAATTAGACCGACCCAGGCGCAACGATTCTAATTTTAAATCACAATCCTATTTCTACACAATTCAATATCAGTTTACCTATTCTTAAATGATACGCCGAAGAGTTGAGACGAGAAATAGAGGTCAGCGAGTGAGAGACCCAGATGACGTTCCATTTTTAAATCACATTCGCACTTATGCGAGCACACTTAACAGTATCGGTTTACCTAATTCTCTCCTTGTAATGAAGTGATAACTGCATCCACGTTCTATTGAGAATTGCAACTCGAATTCTCACCACCCACGCTCTTGGCACCACATTGGAAATCGTTACGCCGGATCCACCTAAATAAAACAAAGATACTGTTCTGGATACCCAGTTTCTGGGAAATTCGGAGCAATGTCTCCGTTTGTTCTAGTTCAAGTCTTGTGTCATCTGTAAATACTTTATAGGATCACTTGTAGTTGCTATTTAAAATTAAATGGAATGGGTTACGGCGACAAAATGTTCAATGTTTATTTGTCACATCAAATTATAAAGATTTCGACTGTTGTCTTGAACATTTTAACATCGATTCTTGAATACTATTCTTGTTAGGAGATTATCACAATATTTTTTCTGTATTAAGTTACATACACAGCGGCATTTATCTAGGTACGTAGGCTTATATCTTGATAGGTGTTTCTTTCACATAGCAATACAATGGAAGCAACCGCTAAATAATCATGAGGGATTTCATTTCGAGCCCGAAGGCTAAATACGAATCTGTCCTACTTATAGGGATAAGCATAACGAGGACCCCGACAAATTTGTTAACGGCCTCTTTGGAATTCGTGAATACGAAATAAACATGCAAATTTCTTGGACTGGTCGGATAAAGAAAACTTCATACGAATAAATTAGCAGATGTGGAAAATTGAGGAAAACGCGGTCGTAACAAAATAATATCCGGGTTGCTTACGAAAAAACAAATTGTAATTTAAATCAGCGAGGTATGTAGGGCTGCGTTAAAAATTTGCGAAAGCTGAGTCATTGTCGGCGCGCCCCCGACGAGGGTACCGTATCCCAAATATTTGCAACAACTTTCCACTTTCAAGCTACTTATGCGATGTACACGTCACTTTACCTCAGCAATTAGCTGTTGCTCGAGTATCGAGACCTTAAAATTTTTTGAGCGATACAAATTTAAACGGTGTAACCCACACGGAGCCTTTATAGCTATTAACGCCGCGTATCGCACGAATTAATTCCGTTCACCCGACACATGTATGTACCGACACGCTTATTCACCGTCTTCATAAAAATAGTCATTCAAGGATATCGCGAAATATCGTGTGCGGGTTAACGAACTCATTCGATGGTCTCGCTTCGAAATTGCAAGTGCAGCGGTGGTACGTACCGTGAGGTTCTCAGGTACCAGAGTATATTGAGAAGTAAGTCAACTTCGTCCTCGTTGGAGACAATGCCTACGTTCGCTCGATAAGTAGCCACTGCACAGCACAGCTCCTAATGCCGACAAAACTAGCGGACTGAAAAAAAATTGTGTGTGCATTCTCCTGTTGGTGACGTTGTGTACGATGACGTGACATGACGGGACGAGACACACACACAATACATACATGCCACAGTTCGTACTTTTGTATGAAGATAACCTACTTTTTAAAATATACTCTGACTGTACCCCGGCCGGCCCCGATGGCATTTTTGCACCGCGATCAACTTTCATTCACTGTCTGAAAGCTGTTGCTAGCCGGATGCTGGCCTCATGGCATGCCGCCGCGCCACTATTAAACCCAAACGCTCGTGCGCCGCCGTCATGTAGATGATATCTTGCTCTTTGGAAAGTAACTCGCTAAGTTTACTTGTTAAGCGTTTTATTTCGATCGGCCGCTCGGCCCGTTCTTTGGTAATGGTGTGACATCTCGCTTACAAAGATGTTTTTGACTCTAGGTACGCTTAATCGAGATTAACGAATGGTTACTTTTGTTTATCCGTACTGATACTGCTCTGTCTGTCTGTCTGCTACATTTCCATGCTTCATCCACTGAACCACTGTAGATAAAAGTTTCTAAATAGATTGTTTGAGAACCTTGAAAGGTTAGGATAAATACGTTTTCATGATGTAATTTCAACGATATTTTGTCGATTTCCGACTCCCACGCGGGTGAAGCCGCAAGCAAAAAATAGTAATCATTAAATTTGTTAATGTGCCTGCCTACAACTGTGTCCCCACAAATTGTCTTGGAACAATAGCGTACTAGATGAGCATAATTTGAGGTAGTTTTGTGTTTAGGCTTGAGCGCTGTGTGGAGTTAGTCTAGTATCAGTGTCAATAGCAAAATAGTTACCATCATATTGTCAACAGTACCTAATCATATTTCATATCGGCCTTTGGTTTAAGCTAGCCATACACGATAGGGTTCATGTGTGGTTTGCCTCTTAACAAAGTTATACCAGTTAAACTTGTCAGGAATTTACTGGACATAAGTATTAATTGTATAGTTGTGCAACATAATAAAGAGTAAGAAGCTAAACTTGTAAGTGAAGTGAGTGTAACTTTTACGAGCCCGTTGAAGTAAACATTTTACTGTCATTGCGAAATTTCCATACAAGGTGCTGACATTTAAGACATTTTTAATTTATTTAAGATAGCAGTGCCATTACTATTTAATTTATTGGTAGGTATTCTGTATTTTCCTGATTCGCATACCATATATAGACTGGAGGCATTCAAATTTCAGTTTCGGCATGAACTTGCCTTTGCTTGGCACAAATCTTTTGACGTTTCTTTGTTTTTCTGATCAATTGCCAATCAGGAAAGACTTTGGAAAGGAGTTTACTATTTTATTACTTGTGAAAAGCCTGAAAAATGAACATACCAAAACTGACCCACAATAAATAGTTGAAATTTTCCCGTTGAACCGCGCATACATCTCGCAGGCCGTCGGTGTTTAACGGTAACCGTTTAAGTGGCCATATGACGGCGGAAGCGGCGCAGTCCGGCCGTCCGGCCGTCTCGAGCCGGTGAATGGTCACCTTTCTCCGACACACAGTCTGGCCCGCGCACCGCTCAATGAATTTCACATCGGAATGCGGAACGGCCAATTTATTGTGCCCTATCAATATTCGTCAACCGCTATCGGACGAGTGAAACTGTCACGAATGTCGTTAGAAACTCATCGGTGAGGTTTCGAACGGTTCTGCGTTTTTGGTTGCTCCGACTGTTAGTATAGAACTGTCGCCCTTCTGCTGTTACCTAACCTAATCTTACCTTGCTCCTGGGTAAATAAAGCATTCCCGCAATGCATTTGTAATAATGGCAATTACTGTTCACTCCTCCCTCGTTTGTCGACGATTAACTTAAACGAATAAGTATCGAGCCAATATGTAATCCATACCTACTCGTGGTGTATGACGTAATTAGTTTTCCTACTTAACGTTGATTTCCATACGAACAAAGTCTAATAAAAATCGTCCCCATCACGGATTGCATGTGACTACAATGCGTTGCCCACGTGGTATAGTCTGTGTGGGTATTCAAGTACCCAATGCTAAGATTTCTCCGGTGGTCTGATCTCGGCGGCCACGATTTCATTGCGCGCCGACAACCATTTGCATTTTAATTGGATTAACCCTCGCTTATATATCACACGCTTGCTTTGTTCGCGACGGTTTTGTGATCTCCGCTCGTGCACGGTGCAATGTATGGATATCGGGCATTATTTGCAAGATGAGGTCCAGGACAGTGACAATCAAAAGTAGGTTGAGTGTGACGATTTCACTGTGAAATATAAGCTTCAGTACAATACTGGTTTGGGAGTCTTACCGCTTCGTTCTTCGTGAATGACTTGTTACTTTTGAAATTTGAAAAGTAACGCCGAAAATAAAATTCATCTGATTCATACGATTTCGATTTTGAGGCAATTATTTTGGTTCAAAGTGATCCAATTGCCACTTTATTTCTGTAACCAGGAGCCCTTGAATAAGTTGACGATCTCAGTTGACCATAATCCAACTCAGTATAGAAATAGCGATTGAACTTCGGTTCGTTCTTACAAATAGTAAACACGATAAAAAAACATAATAAAAGCCGCTTCCGCGAAAGCAATTTCCTTTCGTTGTGTGCGTTAATTCCAGTTAATTTAGCTATTACAAGTAGGTACTTCAGTAATCGACTTTTCATGTTTAAGGTAATTTGATTTTAATTGGCTTGTGTGAAGTTGGCACCTCGTCTTTTGATACCGCGTGTTTTAACAACATTTGCGTTCACAATAGTTCTGTACTTCCTGATAGTTTGAGTCAATAAAAAAATAATTGATAAAATGTTGTAACTTTTCTATACACCTGTGGCGTGTGAAGAAAATATTTCCAATAAAGCTTTGGACGTGTCATCGTGTCACGATCAGGTAAACTTGTGACGTGTGAAGTGTAACTTGTCACACCGTAGGTAAATAAATACTCCGCTAAGTAGGTATTATAAGGCGCGTTGTTGACGTGTGACGAGCTGACGAGTCAGCCCTAAAGTGCCCCCCGGTGTCAACGACCGGCCGCGAAGGTTTTTGCGCGGCCAACGGTGTTTTATTTTAATATTAATTGAATGAATTGAATTAGGTGCTATGAGAATCTGCGCAGTATGTTTCGTTTTTATTTTTATGTTCACGTAACACGATTCGGTCCTTACCATTCATTTTTGGTGTTTACCAATTTGGTGTTTGAATCGTGCGTTGTTGGTGAATTACTTCAGTATGTTTATTATTTAACACGATATATACCTATTCAAAAAAAAAAATTAAACTACACTGGCGCTGTAAGGAATTACTTAGCGCACTTTGGATAGGTACTTAGGTAGCAACGTGTTGTGTAGAAAATTTTCATTCCTTCCATTTTTTCTGAGACAGCTACGGATAGTGGCTTTAAGTTCCCTAATACAATGCTAAATGCAGGCTAGGATATATTATGTACTAATCTAAAAAGGGCCCAGCTAAAGTTTTCACAAGATATTTTTGAACCCCGACAAGAAGTGCTTTTCTGCAAAGAAACTTCAGTGGATAAAGTTAATATTTAAGGAGGCCTTTCAAAGCTCTTGGATAATTTTTGCTATCTGTAACTTGCCTATTTTTAAGCATTCGATTAACCAGGCGGCTGCTAGCTAGGCTGAACAGTTCGCGTTCTCACTTGGAGAAACGGAAACTATTTCGACCTTCACACTCGAGTGTTCGTTGCCCTTCGATATAGCGCAGAAACGTCTCGAAGTCGAAAGGTCGTATGCGACGTCCATATGCAAACGATAATGGCATGATCACCGGCAAGCGCCGAAGCCGTTGATATAGTGGCGTTGTAGATAAATTATCTGATAATAGCTAACTAGACGAGCACCTGTGCAGCGGGTTAATTATATTTCATCTGCCAGGTGGCCGTCGACTTGCGTTGTTTTTGTTAATTTATTGTTCACCGGCGTTGCACTTGGTTAACTTGTTGCTCGACAAGTCTCTTTGTCGTATTTGTTGTTAAAGATATACTTATTATTATATGTCGTGGACGTCGTAGTTCGTGGTACCTACGTACCTACCTAGCTGTAGCTAGGAGTATGCAAATAATGAACTTGTATTGGATCGTTTCAGTGCTTGTTGTGGATTTGGCAAGGATCAATGTAAACGATTTAAATTCTTCAGTAACTATACTAAAGGTTATCAGACCCTAAAAATGTCCCAATACTGAGCACGGGCCCCTCATCATTGAGGATACTTAAAGCATACTGCACCACGCTGATCCAATCCAAGCATTGGAAATTTCAGCAGCCCGAAGGAACCAACCGTATTAGTCTATGATGCGTCAACCTTCCTGGTATAGCATTGAACGGATACCTCTCAGCGTTAGTCATGACGGATTGTCAATGACATTAAATATAATGATAGAAAAATAAATGTCGTAAAAAGCGATCGCTGTACTTAATACAAACTTAGTGTTTTGGCGTGCATCCCGGCCGGGCCCCGCGTCGTTGACCGGTGGTTTTTTGCAACGGTGGCCTCCTTTGCGATCTAGAGCAGTCACTACCAGCGTATGGTCGGTCGACAATGGCGAGATATGTTTTGATATAACTTGCCTGTTCGAATCTGCTCCGTGTGGATAAGTGAATGGCTTTTGTGAGGCGGTTTAATGGGTGTAAGAACCCTAGATCGCCGTGTGATAGCAGCGGTAGCACCATCAAATTGTGCCGTAATTTCGTATTCAGACAGTTTAAATTTTATTCATAGATACGCGAATGATTCCTGCAGTAAGTTTCTGTCTGTACATGATATAACTCTAAAACTTAAAGTGAATTTATTGTACTGTATTAAGTTCTTCAATCGATGCTACACGAGCAGTTGAAGGTAAACTAGGACTCAGACATGAAGTCATAATACCAACAAGAGCCAACTAAATAAAAAATTAAATAGCTCATTCGTATCGATGAAACAACTGAATTAATTATACGGAAGCATTTCTTTAACAAGATTATTTTATTTAGCACGCATATCATATTCATTGGCATAATTAAATTGCGCATGTGGGCTTTATTATCTGTTGTCATTTGTCAGTGCGTGGACAAATTTTTGACACCTAAGCATGTCACGAAGTGACTCCCTCGTGTACGAAAATGAATTCGTCGGCGGAACAATTGGAACGACTAATGTATCGCACTAATTGTTTATGTCATTACCTTGTCTGCGTGTAATTGAATTAAGAAATGTAGTGATGTGCTGACTAATACAAGTAGGACAATTTTACTGACGTAGGAGGCCAACAAACTGCGTCAAACTGCTTCAGGGGTAGCTAGTCAACGAAAAATTACAATAGGGAACAACATAAGTGTTGTGACGTCTCATGACATGTATTTATCAAAAGCTTTATTTCAACTGCCTTATTTCTACTAAGGACAACGAGGTTCAAAGTCCGTGTACACAGAACGATTAAAATATATTGTATCATTCATTGGATTTATTGTTTTGCCTATTATGTCTATATTGTTTGTTTTGTTGATTTTCATGAACTAAAATTATAGCTATATTTAGAAGTTAAAACAGCAATTGAGTGGACCCACATATAAAACACCCACATATTTTATTTTACGATTGCTATTTTAATTTCTAAATATAGATACAATTACAAAATGTATGGCGTAGTTTATAGATCTCCCTTGAGACGGTTGTATTAACCAATGTATTACACGCAACAGTTATCAATAACAGGAATAGGTTGACACCTGTCGATATATTTAATAATAAGTTTATATAAGTTCGTTTTATGTTGAAGATTTTGAACTCTAGCCGATAGCACCCCAATGTGCAAAGGGAAGCATTTTCGGGTTCGTAGTGTTCGTACCCCCGAGCAGACATTTATGTGGCAGGTAAACGATTGTTATCTTGTATAGGTATTTACAATGTCTTATTTTTGTATGACCATGACACCTGGGGAAGAGAACGGTGGTAGGATGTGAGTGTGTGAATTTTTTATATTATTTATTGTATTACAAGAGACCACCTGTTAGCTCGCACACATTGTCACCGAAAACCAGGTGTAACGAAATCGCCAATGTGGTTATCATAAATTTGAATACACATTAACTGAGCGTATATTCCATGCAACTTTGTTGCAAATATCGCCAGGTAGGTAGATAAGGTGCAAGCGTGCAAGGTTCTTGTTCGGTAACGAAAATAAAAAGTGTAAAATACTGACCTTGATTACCGGCGGGTTCCATTTGAGTATGTCTTTTATGTTTTTATGCGCTGCGCCTTTAAATTTTATAAATTTTCAAGGAGAAACTCTTCTCAAGGCTCGTGTTCGGATATTTTGATTATTGCTCAAATGTTTGTGATACTCGTTAGTAAGTAATCTATATAATATGGGATTTTATAATACATAGATAATTTGGTTTGGATTATGACGTTCCGGATGTTAAAAATATTATAAGAATGCAGTACCTAATGCACTGGCCTGCTTAAATCAAGTAGAATAAAATAAACAAGAGTCTGGTATTGCCTGGTCCACTATCTAGCAAATTGCACCATTAGCTGAGGTAGTTAATTTGACCCTAAGAATGGGGAGTCTCTTATAATATCACGTTCCATATTATATCAATAATCAAGAATACCAATACATAGGCTGTATCACTATTAATAAAAATAAAAATCACGTAGTAGGTATGAATTTGCATTCACTCATACATTTGGCAGACACCCATCTTCATGAATGAAATTTCATAACATCGAAAACAATGTTTACAGAATTATTACCATACAATGTCCGTGTCAAACAAACTTACTTTTATTTGGGCCGGTGCAATTCACAAATCCTCAAAACGTAATGTACATGTTTATTTAGTTTCGCAATATCCGTGTACATCGTTATCATGATCATACAATGGAATGTCCATCAATGATGTTCGTTGCGGTACTGTAAAGCCCTTTTCACACCAACGACCGCGCTGTGAAAAGTAATGACGCTGTGGTGTAGAAAGCAAGCGGTGACAGACGTTCCGATTTTCAAACGTAGAATTCAATATCTCAGATGGGACAACCGAAATTGCGCTATTGCTGTATAGTAGTAAGCTAAGCTGGCTTGACAAATTGGATTGCATTGATTAAATAACTATGCCACTCTTAATGTGATACATACCTCACTGAAAGATGTGTGTTAAATATAAATATTAAGTACGTTCATTTCGTCTAGGCAGTGGCTGGCAGCTTATGAATTCCTCCATATTTGTTAGATTGCAGAAAAAAAAAACATTTGTTTTTTGCTTACTTTGCTAGGACTAGAAATTGATCAATCCAAATTGTTTCGTCATATCCATTTAACTTGAACTGCCTTAAACCGTCGTCTTCTTTATGAACATTATTGGTTTACGATATCTATTCAATCCTTTTCAAACACAAGACGAGTACGATCCTCGGTTATTCACGTTCCTTTGTAAGTCGATCGTAAAACTAGAATATCATAAATATCATAACCATAATCATAAATTAATCTATAACTGATAGATGTCTGTACATGGAAGATATATGAGAAAAACTATTAGGTGTTTCTACAATAGGCGTAAAACAACTCAAAGCAACAATGATTTTGTCTGTAATGTAAGTTGTTTGGACTGATTTCAGAAATGGCTTAACCGATTTAGATGTAGTTTTCACTCATCCTTACTAATACTATATTACTAATATTATATGAAAGTGTGTTTGTTTGTTTGTGACTCTTTCACGTCGCAACATGGCTTTTTATGGTATGATTTATGTGTGTGGGGATAGTTAGGAGGGTGGAGAGTGATGTAGGCTACTTTTTACCGCGGAAAAACATCTCATTCCCATGGGAAGATCCGTGTTTTGTAAGTTGCTAGATATTTAGTTCCGGAGTTGTTAATAGATGGTGTTAGTAAAATTCATTTGCAAGTTCTGAATCACGCTATCAAATACTACATGTAATTTACTTAAGTCATAGACAAATGTTATAGGCTACTCTTTAGCTGAGATTCCTACGGGAGCGAGACCTACGCGGCTGTTACCTACGGGTCCCGAAGCGAAGCGCGGGCGGTTTTCTAGTACATAATATATTGCAGTAAGCTTCGCTTAACAAATAGTTAGTGAGTGATTCTTATTACAATCGGTTCATAAATAAAAAAGAAAATTGTTAATAATTTACGAATGTGGCCGTTAATTGTCTGGTGTCCCGGAGCGAATCGAAGGCGGTTGACTAGGAGATCATAAAATACACGAACCTCGTTAGCGGTGAGTGCGGTGATGGTCGAAAAGGCCCTAAGTTCGGCGTGGCGGCGGCGCGGCGTCGGCGCGGGCGCGGTGTTTTCGCGCGCGTTTCGCTACCCGCCCGGGGCCCCGGGTGAACGGCCAGACACGCGGGCGGCCGGCCGTTAAACCTGCCCGGACCGCGATCAGAGGCGACCTTAGTACGTCTAGCGTTTTAGGGTACCTCCGAGTAATCTGTTTACGCTTGGTCAATTTTAACGTTACCTCGCCGCGGTAGTTGACTGGTGACTTGCGTTTTGATGAGGCTCCCTCAGCGATCGACGTGCTTACTGCTTAAATGTGCACATTATCGGCCGGTGGTGGTTTTCGACAAATCCTTTGCGATGCGGTTTGCTAGCGTATGGTCGGTCGTATGAGGCTTTGCAAGGTTTTGGGAAGTTTGAAAATTTGGATTTATTAATGTTTAATTATTAATTATGAAACGTTTAACTTGCTTGTTGGTCCTACGACTAAAATACTTGAGTAGATATTATAAAGTTGCATCTATGGTAGTTGCAATGTGTACTTGAATATGTATAGTTTTATGACCCCCAACCCTAAGGTTGAGGAGTGACGGTTAGTATAAGCAGAGTAGGTTGGCTTTGACTAAAGATATCGTAATGTGATAGTAGTTTCCCCACAAGAATTGTCCATGTGTAGGAATAACCATCCTACTTCCTACTAATATTATAAATGCGAAAGTTTGTAAGGATGTATGTGAGTGAGTGAGTGTGTGTGGGTTTGTTACTCTTTCACGCAAAAACTACTGAACGGATTTTCATGAAACTTGGCAGTAATATAGCTTAGACATCGGAATAACATAATTTGTTAAAATTTATAGAGATTTTTGAAGGGACTGGTTAAGCGAAGCGAGGGCGGATTTACTAGTAAGGCAATAAAAAGCATTTCAGTAACAAGCAGTAAGTTGTTTATGAAGTAAAAACCCCTTCTGGTTGTTTTAAAGTTGTTTTGTTTTAAATAATATTTAAATATCCTGTACAACAAAAATAGGACCAGTAGGTATCAGTACGAATCGGCTTGCGTTTTAGTAGATATAATTATTATTTATCATATTCCCATTCATTCGCATTCGAGAGCGCTTTGCTCCAAGAACCGGTCTACTAATAACAAAGATTTTCATCCTGAATGTTGTTTGTGTATGTCTGTAATTAACATTCAACATTAATATTTAAACATCCACCGTAGGGGCCAGTGGTGCGTGAATTAGAATCGCGCTTGTCTGCGTTTCTTATGACGCGATGTACCCGTTCCCCTTACAGTTTATGGCAGCGGTACTCAACTTGACCAACGTATTTAACCAGTACTTAACATTCCCCTTTTCTGCTAAAGTTTGATTGTGTGCGTGCGATGTATGGACGCAACGTGGAACCCACACAAGCGAACAGAATCGTCCTAAGGCCTTCTACGAAGATCTTTGTGTGCGATCTTAGCTTTATCGGCACGCGGCGAAGCAGCGGCAAGCACACTTACAATACGTTGGAACCTTTATTTGAAGATAGCCTACTTATTTAAATATTCCCTCACTTGACAAATGCCCTATAAGGATAGCTCGCGAAAGCGTACTGTTTAAAATATACGAGAAGATAAGTAATTTACGGTTAGGAAACTGTTAGTTCGTTGACCATTAGTTTTGAAATGCGGCCCGAGGAAATCGGTTGCTTCATCTCTATTCATTTAATGAGCAATGAAATATTATACGCGTGTTATTGAATTTAATAAACTAGTAATTCTTTGTATGAATAAGGACAGTGTCAGATTTTATGGCTAGACATATGAGATTTATGTTTGGTTTATGTAAATAAACAAGTTTCGAGTAAAATTAATTAACAGTTGAATGGGATTGGGATTAGACTCGTTATTAGAACACCTGTCGCATAAGTAGTGTTATGGGGTTACTGGACTATGTCTTAGATACAACAAATCATCCTTAAGATATCCTGTAATACATATAAAAGAGCAATTACATTGGGGATCAGTTATTAAAGGGTCTGTCTATGTCTCGAATCTCTTCACTTGAATGGATTAGCTAAATCGATCTTTGACTCATCCAACCTTGATGATTGAAAGTCCTCCTAGCTGAACATCATATGAGGCAAAGCATCCAGATCATTCCTATCCTATTGGAAGTCGTTATCCACGTTGCGTTTGTTTATTGCATTTGTTTGGCTTGTTTACCGCCGCATTCAATCAAAATTCAATCGTAATTACCAAGACATAAAGAAAATAATTGAATGCTTTCGAATTACCTAGTTGGTCCAGTGCCGGGTCGTTGTGTGCAGTCCTTAAGGTTGGACACCACTGGGGCATCTCGGATTAAACAGATACAATTTGCAGTTAGCCATGAGCCGATGCCGACAAAGAGCGATCGTTAGCCCAATTTCTGATAGTGTATCGACATGTCTCGGTTACAACAGACGTATTGTTGACTAGTAAACCCGCCCTCGCTTCGCTTTGGGAAATATGTCCTTTAGTAGCCACACTCGAAAATTGTTTGGCGATACTTTTTACATTAATATTATTTATTTACCTTTTATTTATTTACCGATTGAAAAAAACACACTAAATGTGAAACTTACCACAATATCTTAGCGAAAACCGTCCTACTACACAGCGACATAGAAACACAGGCACAGAACCGAATAAGAACAGACAAACATAAAAATGACAAAAAATCTAAAAAACATTGTTTTGGGCTATATTGTGATAATAAGACACGTCGTTAATCTCCAGAAGTGCATATTTAATCTGCATAAATAGCTATTGTTGTATAGAACATTTAATTTTTCTATTAATAACTGTAAATCGATGTTCGTGGATAGTATATTCGGTACTTAAACTGCCATTATATCTTGTAGTATCCCTCTGAGACCTTCATACCTTGACTAGCGGGGTAAGTTTATGATTCCAATATTGATAATTGATTGGTGGTATAGTCGGTATTATAGAACTACGAACATCGTTGGATGTTGCACTTGCACGACATTAATTCAATTAATATTTCAATGTTCTATAGTACCTATCACGGATGGTAGTTTTCTTTCGGGATGTGATGTGACTACCTACTACTACAAGTTACTGCTACTAGTTACTATTTATTTCTGTTGCCTGATTTACATAGTTTTAAACATAATTTATTATAATCAGACATAAAGATATTATTTACTTATTGCAAGCAGACTCACGTGGCCCCATCTACACTTTCAACGTGACGTGCGATGCCATTAAAAATACTTACCGAAGGCGTCACTGTACTTTATTACCGTTACCATAGTAACTGCAGTCAATGAATAATTTGCATGAACAATAAAAAAATAATTATATTTGCGTGTGTACCGTTTCTGAATACTTTTTTTTAATTATTTATGTCGTAACTAATTACCTTGGAGGAATCGCTTGCTTCATCTGAATGAATTTAATTAGCTATGAAATATTTAATTAAGTGTGTACGGTTGATATGAATAAATGATAAACGGTAATTGGTCCGGCCGAGAAACCCGTGCGGTGTTTAGGGTGTCCAAGTTTTTGGACAATCCGTTAGTGCGTATTTGTCAATGTTGTATCTATGTAATTATAATTTATTTTTTTGTGCAAATAGGTATTGACCTCACGAAATTTTTACGGCAGGTAGGTATGTACTTACCATTCCACATCCACATATTTAACCGAGTGCACGACCAGCTAGAATTTATCTGTATTTCATTATTAAAGGGTATTCAAATTTCAAACTTTCAAAATTACAATTGGGCCAAGAAATTTAAATGACGTTCAAGTCGCTCTCGTCTGTGTTTGGTGTCGCGACCCTGGTTCCCTCTTCCCCATTGAAATCAACAAAGATGCATTATTCTTCCGCCCGACTACTAGAGAACCTGCTGAATAATTCACCAGCCGAAGAACGCCAATAAAAGCGTGCTTGACTCTTGTCAACATCTTACGTTTGCGGACGATATGTAAAAGATGAGATCTTGAGAATAATATCCTGTTGTTGACGCTTCGGATCGGTTCGAAATGGCAGGTGTTTTAACGCTTACATTCAGTGCACATAATCAGGTACGATTGTAAGGATTAATACCTCGTTCGAGATTTAGCAGGTGAACTCCTTTTGTGCAAATGTTTCATCTGTCGAGTAGCCTCCTGTATAAGACTAACTGATATTTTAGTGACGAAAACATTATGGTTTTGGGTGTATTTTAATAAATATGCATGTCGTGTTTCTTTGAAGAATCCATTTATAGAAACCATAAAATTTTGTCGGTGGTATCTATTTATTGGAGAAGTAACATGAAATTAAATTCCTGATGATAAGTAATTTGTATTAATGACGCATTTCGAAATGTTTATGTCATCGATTCAGAAAAGCCGATAAAGTGTTCAATGAGGTGAGTTTATGAGACATTCTTCAGTTGGTTGTTGGTGGGCTGGTAGCTGGTAGTAAAGTTGCGCGTCGCATCGCGTCCCGAGTGCAGGCGACTCACAGATGGCAAGGAGGATCGGTCGACCGTCTGGTCGGTGCTTTTTCATTCTTTGTTTGCGCTAAAGATTTGCATGCGATCTGAGAAATTGCGTTGCTAGCAGTAGCCGAGGAAAAGGGAATTGGTGTGTTTTTATGCATATGGCTCTTTTGAGGTGCGCGCTTTTTTCTCTAATGCATCATGGAGTTTTCGGTGTTTGTGATGTGACAAATATTAAGCTAGGTACTATTCGGTTTTCGATCAAATCTATTCAATAAGACTTTGCTTTTATTCATCAACTTACATAGACTCAACACTATGTTACTATGCAAGAATAATACGAGTATGTAATCTCAATTTGCAAACCAAACAATATTACCGATTGATAAAGCACGCTTTACGTTACATCCTGCTCATGAGCTCATCGAATTCTTATTTAGAAACGCTACAATCACTCGATTAGACGGAATAAGAAAGACGTAGTACGCCTTCAGTCCGATAGCGAATCTTAATCGATAAAAATCACCGCTCGGAGCGGTCAGTGCGGTACAGACGTGCTTGTCTGAATCACGTGGCCTTCCGTGTTATTACTTACGAGCGTTGTGTTCGCGCGTTAGTCGCGACGGGCCGCCCGTGCTGTACAGTGTGCGCCGGCGTTGTCGACGCGGCGTCAGCTCACAACAACGCCACGTGTATAAACATTGTTGCACAACAATAACACGCGGATGAGGCGGCAAGGACGCCGCAGATGCGCTCCGCGTCCGCGTTCGCATGCGTCTCACATTTTGCCGCGTAAACTGCACTCGCTTGTGTTGTGACCATGACGAGGGATGCCGAAAAATGCCACCGTTTACATCCACACACGTGTCCCGATCAGCGAACTGTGGTTCAGTGATGCTGTTTGTGTTCTTTGTTTCGCGCATTTCGCGCCTTTTATGACGCGTTTTGATCATCTGTGATAAGTTTTTAGTTTTGTGCAGTTATAAGTGATAAGTTGATCGATTTGAGGAATGTCTGCCGTCCAAAAGGACAAGGAGAACTGTGAGTGTGAGTATCGAGTGCACGCGTCCCGCGAAGCATCTTTTAGCGGTTACATAAAGTTCTATCGCTACCAGCAATATGTCAAGGATGTCGCCTTAATGGATTCTTCGAAGTCTCGGTCAAAGTATTGCGCAGTTCACAGAAAGTCTAGCCGTGTTTTCTTCTCAGTAACAGCCTCTTGTTCGAACGCGTTAAAACTATTGTTATGCTCAATAACTTACATAAAACCGAACGTGTTAACTGATAATGATAACACGATGACTGTTAGGTACGTAGTACAGCCGACACTGATAATAAATATCCTTGCCAGTTACCAGATCTTGTCACGAATGCCAAAGTTATTAGACGCTTAATCTTGTACACAAAAGTAGCCGGAACTCGATTATTGTTAGTATTTACATTATGATACCACGATTTCGTACATGCCTTTGTGGATTACGTCAACTTTTAACAGGAAATCGTGTTCTGATTCAGCCAAGTCGTTGCGAGATAATACGACCCCGTAACACAATAGATCAGCAGCTAAAATAACCCGATATGGAACATCCAACTGTCGCCAGCCGTAAAGAATGCAAATACGCGTATTCGTACAGAGAAGTGCATAATGCGGTCCGTAAACGGCAAAGCGGGCTATCTTGCACCTCCCACGCCAATCTACCGGCGGCTAGTCGCATTCCGCGCATACCTACCACAGGTTGTCGGCCGCCGGCCGGTTCTGAACCGCTTGCAACGATGACGTAGCAACACGTCTCGCGGCTCGCGGTGCCATCGACACGCGACGCCCGCCCCTCCCCCCGAGCTGGGCTCACGCATCTCCGAGGGGCGACTGATCGCCGTTGCGCAGCTCTACATACACTGGACGATAAACTGCGCAGTTTAAATGCAAACTAGATAAACTATCACCGGCCACAGTCGGGTGCCGACGCGACGTCGCGTGCGCTCCCGACGCGTGTTACCTTTCTGCGCAGAAACGACACATGCCCCTAAAATTAGTGCGAACGCACCGAGGAAACGTTCCGGCTCCTTGGCATTGAATCGCTCGAGCTTTGTTATGATCGGCGAAAGGCTATTTATACCGCCTCATATTGATTGACTGATAAACTTAAAGTGCCATGACCGGTCACTACTATTACAGTTACGAGTTAAAAGCTCTGTTGAGTAGTTCGTTTTCGATCTCGAAGGCTTTGAAATTTCAAAAGAGGATATAATTCCACTTTGTTAATTATTTTATTTTATTTGATGATAACAGAGTAAAATATAATGCATGACTTGTTTTATAGTTTTTCAACACACTTGCTCGTAAAGTTGATATTTTTTCTTTAGTCTTACGCCCGGAATGCGGTTTATTACACACTAGTGCGTTTTACTTTTCATTGCCGCACTAGTGTTTTTCTTATTCCACTTTTTTTTTAATATCCGTAAAGAGGTTGTTACCAAAAGATTTGTTATTTTGTAAATAAATAAACTTGTTGTACTTAGTCAAAATCTGATAAGATAAGATTATACTTCATCTAATTATCTATTAAAGCATTTAAAAAATACAATATTTTAAATCATTAATTACCGTAAATTCTTATTAGAAATACATAATTATTTAGTTTAATATATTGTGGCTGAATGTTCGGTGCCTCTGGACTTAACCTGCGCGCGCATAGTTATTCAACCAAAGATACGGCGCGCGAAAAAATAAACCGCGCCATTTTGTGCAAACATTTGTTCGTTTATAATTTGCTGATTTGTGACTGAAAAATGTCGATACCTAATTGTTTTTTTCCTCGCAAGTGTGTTGAAAAACGTCGTATGATACGCGTGTGCTTTGTTCATTACAGTCTTGGCTCTATTACAGCCCTCGCCTTGCGGCTCGGGCTCAATACCGCCTCGACTGTAATGACCAACTTTGCACACTTGTATCATAATGTACTATTAAGCTCTGGTAATTTCTACGCACGGTCCTCGTTAAGTTGCCAGCCAGTAACTTCAGTTTTTGGCAATCTTTTCACCAATTGGACTGTCAAGAGTGGTTTCTAGGTTGTTTGTATCACATCAATTTATGAGTCAGCTGCTTTCGCAACGTTGCGACAACCTATTATTGTCCTAATGCTTATCTCGGTTCTGTTCCGAGAACGAGAAGGGTTAAGACCACACACAGCACAGGCCACGACCACCGTGCCATTTAAGTACGGATTCGTAGACTTAACAGTACTAATAAGTATTTATAAGCGACATAGGTATGTCTGCGCATAATATTATTAACAATTTTAAGGTATTTAACAGTTTAATCGGAGATTATACCAATCGCATTGTTTTAATTTTACATCTCATGCATATTCATAAGCACTTTGCTCTTGCGGCAGAAAGCTCATGGCTTCTTTATTGGTTGGTTAGGTTAGATTAGTGAGCCACTGTTTCCACCAAACTGGAAGGAAACATGGATTGTTGAGTCGAGTGTCGACAATAGTGTTAGAAGTAAGTCACCAACAGTATGCGGTGTAGGTACCTATGTGACCGTTTTATTATCGGCGAAAACGGGAGATCGTCCGTCTGTTTTCCTCAACTTCTAGGATTTTGTGAACATTTATAACTGCATGAGCGTCCTGCGTGCAAACATACCGTTTGCAAGTCACACAAAAAAGCGCAAACTGCGGTTTTAACAATAACGAGTTACAAAAATACGTGACATTCCTGGAACTGTCCCGTTGATCCCCGTTGTCCTGTAATGGTCCTCGTCATATTCAACTGTTGCGATGAGTTTTCCCTTTAGAAAAGACGTTGAAGATAGATTGGCCAAAACTGACCAAAAGTGGGTTGTTACAGCCTTGAGCATATTGTGCAGGGTAATACGAGTAATAAGTATTAGTACGAGTACGAGTACGAGTAATAACAGCTGATTGTTGTTGTTTAAACGTTTTTTCTACTTAAGTGGCTACACCGTCAATAACAATGAAATTATGAATATTGATCAGTTTATTGATTAATAAATTCAATAACGCTCGTGAAGCTCACTTAATTGCAGGTTAACCACTTCACGATTTCGTATAAGTAAAAGATTAAGTAATTTTATTCTAGTAATAAACAGGACGGCTCTCAATATGTAAACGATTGTAGATATTTAAATAAACACAAAAATTACTTTAAGCTCTATACATACATCAGTATAAGTATGTGGATCCAAATCAACTTAGCACACGGGTAAACGGACAAACCGACAAAAATTAAAACTATCGTTGGTTTGGGTTCAGTTTTTTTTTTATGGAATTAAGGTAGCAAACCAGCATGCAGCATGCCGCCCATGGCAATTGTGTCATGATCTATTTTATGATCACGGAATAGATATTATTAACTAACTAAAATTTTCTTTGAGTATCCTTTTTAATTGAAAATGCGTTGATTCTCTTCGATCGGGTGGCTTAAAAACTAAAGTTATTCTTGTTATTGAATGTTTCCCAAGTGTCTCTCATACAAGTACAAATGAATGATTTTGCCAAAACCAATGACAAAAGTTAGTCGAGTATTTTCTGTATTCACTCAGTTTAAAGCGTGTTCGTTTGAAATTGGATATTCATGCGTAATAGAAACCGATTGCACCACGCGTACAAAGATGCATCAATCGTGTTCGACTTCGCACATGTAAGTACCGAGTGAACTGCGCAGTTGCTTCATCTCGTTTCGATAACATGTGACTGCAGCGCGTGTGAACTCGATACGCGAAGGGCCTCCGACTGAACTGTTTCCTTGATACGCTCTTCGTGTGTTCGTGTGCAATGTCGTTGGTAGGTAATCTTTGTGTTTACAGTCGTCTATAAGTACTTCTAAACACATAAATAAAATTGATGTCTGTATGTGATTTCAAAATATGTAAGTGTGGTTTTTCAAGAGCATATACCTTACATAGTTATTTACAGGATACTACAACAACGATTACTACAAACAAACGATTTTCAAAATCTTGACTATATATCTTTCTGGTTGTCGGGGCTAATCTCCCAAATGACTGTTGTGTTTGATGATGTTTATAGGACCTTTCACTGGAAGGATAAAAGAGGTTATGAAGTAACATATTGGCAACTTTTTATCCCGGATTTCCGCGGGATCGAGATTGACGCGGGAAAACTTCTTCGCATGCGTAATCGCGGGCTCGGCACGTTTTAGAATAAAATATAATTCTGTAGGTAATCATAAGTCATCATATTCTAAAACTACGACTGTTGGTGCGTCGTTAATTTAATCATGATGCACAAAATAAATTCCGACCTCAGATTATCACTTTCATCGTGTAAAAGGTCAGGTTTTGTTATGATAGTGTTAAAAAGTAATATTATTACAAATCATTAGTTGTACGGCTTCTCAGACTCTACATATGTTGTGTCCGCTGATTTTCAATAAGTTGTCACTGGGTGTCGATATGTTATGCAATAGATACTGTTATTCATGTGTCTTCTCTTTCCATGGTTATTTTTTAAGGAATTAAGGTAGCAAACGTGCATTTTGTTTCCGATGTCACCCATGACAACTGTGACCGATCTAGAACAAGAGTTAACGAGGTCAAAATAGGGGCTAGGATGGTCAGGTTAGATATCGTTATAAAAATTCTTGGTGTGAACTAATAAGTAATTATAAAAAGTACCTAAAGTAAGAAAATATACCGACATCGATGTAATTTATACAGAAATACACAAACACGTGACGCGTCATATCGCGTTGGCGCCACCTTATTAGCCGAGTTTTCTTTTACATAATTATGCAGAATTATTCCGTTCCGTTCTCGTATAACTTAAACCAATCGATGTACTCACGTTAACATCGATGGATTAATGAGGCCATGAAGAAAATTACGCATTGTCGGCGTTACAGCCAATACCTACTGCTACCTAATAGGAATTTTAAAATATATTTATGCTAATATTGAAACTCGTCTGACGATAATTATAGTCATGAATGCATTTGGCTTTGTTAACGTGGTGAAATATCCATTCACGATTTCTTCCCGCTAAAATTTACTCTGCGCGTTTGTTGGCAGATCGGACCAAAACACAGTGGTTTTGCAATAATGCTCAATGGGTTGGAGATGACATTTTTAGATTCACTAATTCATGGCCAATCTTCTAAGGATCATAAATATAACGATTGGCAATTAGCACCGCGATAATTATAATTATGATCACACTTGAACGAATAACGAGGAAGAAGGGCTGGGTGTTCCAATAATATTTCCCGCGTCGAGAATAGACAGCATACAAAATACGTCACAAATATTGATCTGATAAATGAATCAGTACATCAACCAGGAGTTAACCAAAACATTTCGATTTCGTCATAACCAAACCGAGCTTTAGGTCCGGAGACTCCGGAGACATTGGAAACAAACTTATGGTCCCAGTCGATGTTGATTAATGAACGCATTCGACCTACCTGTTGCCGCCGGCGCTTATGTAAAACAGGTCCAGAAATTACGTCGTAAATTACTTGAGCGGGTGCGAAGTAAAAACGAAGTTAGGAGACGTTCAACAAACTTCTCTCGCCGGCGAGAATCTCTTTGAAATAAACAAGTGAGCCGTACGGTGGGACGGTGGTGTTTTATTATGGAATGTCACGTCGAGCCAGACGGTACATAAATAACACTGAATTAACTTGTCTGCGACCTGCGCCGGCTTGGCCGCGAGCTGGCGAACTTTACTCCAACACCTTGGTTTTAAACTGTTGACGGAGTTACTAGGGAACGGTGCGCGGTGTTCAGCCAAAAATCTTATATTATGTTCCTTTTCTACAGCAGTCTTTAGCCTGTGTTACACTTACACTATCTATTTGGCATATTGGTACATTTTTCGATGGCCCTTGTCATTGATTTAAGACTCCGTACTTTATTTGTTTGCCTTAAGTTTTTGCTTCTGCCTTTGGCCTCGGACATAATATACGAGGTGGCGAGGTGACCTTTGGTGGTGGTCCATAAGCTGACAGTAACTATTTACTATGAGATGAGTCGACTACTCCTTCAGCAGTTATTTACATAACAGTGCAATACCTATATGCTATCTTCCTGAAAGTCAACCATGAAGTGATCCTTACGATTGCTGGTAACGTAAAAGTGTTTAGTCTATAAACTGCAGTGGCCACTACTGACTGTAAACTCAAAAAAAAGAATTGGGAACCGGATCACCGTGAGTGTCGGTGTGAATGCGTCTCGTTTACATGGAAATTTGAACTATGGCATCTGACTTGATTGACGTGTGACACACGACGCCTGGGGCTTCCAAGTGTACACAACCAAACTATAAGTATTCAGTGACGTACGGGAAGGGCCTCACACCGAACCCCAGCGTTATAGCCAATCAAGCGTTTATCGTACATCCAGTGTGTACGATACACGATAAACCTTTAATACCTTAATGTACGCCGTTCGAAGGCTATAGTTCTGAAAGTAAACATTCGGAGTATTATCTGGTGTTTGTATTTTTGTATATATCCGATTGGTATCGCACCCATTCTTGGTTAGTGGCCTCGTCCGCCTATAAACGCCTACGGCGCGTAGGCCGCCAACGATCGCCATAATAAAGGGCTATTGACTTTTGTTCATGTTAACGTGAATTGATATTTAGTAGTATTGAAATAAACGTGTTTTATATCGTTTACACTGCGGTAATGTTGCAACTTGCTGTAGCTCACCTACGCGAGCTATGAATAACGATTTGACATTAACGTAGGTACATTTCAGTGACATGATAGGAAAGTAGAAAAACATATTAATGTTGCATTAATTTATATACATACGAATTATAATGTTAATCACAAATAAACACTTCTACACTCTCGCAGTAGGATTCTCTGTGTCGCAGCTGATATGGGCAACATAAATACCTAGTTATTGATGATAACATTCACTGT
The DNA here is from genome assembly GCA_905404135.1 of Hesperia comma. Classification (NCBI taxonomy): domain Eukaryota; kingdom Metazoa; phylum Arthropoda; class Insecta; order Lepidoptera; family Hesperiidae; genus Hesperia; species Hesperia comma. The sequence goes on along the minus strand of FR990029.1, from coordinate 14,391,998 downwards.
CCAAAGACAAACATCTATCTGTCACATTAATATGGAGATATAATAGATCCGGCCGGAAATCAAACCCGAGACGTCTCACTTTGCAGCCACGGTCGTGTAAAATAAATGCACCTTTCATGCTTATGTATGAACAGTATGAGATAATAATATTATGGGATGGACCCTTTCGATGTCGGAAGTAAAACTAGTATCGCCATCGTCGTTATACAATGTTATCACATGATACACTATAATATTGAAACGAATTAAATAATATAGTGCTAGTAGCGTGTGAGTGTGTAAAGTTAACTAAACATTATAACTCGCTTATCCTCAGGATGTCATGCTGAAACTAGATTTGAGAAACTCTGTACACTTGTCAAGTTGGCCTAAGTTCATCTTGGCTTATGCTACAGTTAATAATCTACTATCAACTTTGTATTAGGTATCTCTCTCTTCCATTCTCCTCATTTTGTTATCAGTGTGTATCACAAACTCTGATTTAAGAAAAAATTTACTATGATACCCGCGAAGAATCCATATTTTATCCATATTAAACGAAGATTTGTAGCGAACGCATCGTAAAATCCAAATGACCCATGTCGCTTTCTTATGTTACTATTGCTCAAAAATAATTGGCCGCCTACAGAAAAAGGCTTACAATATTAAGTGTTAAAAAATTAGACAAAATGTTACATATTTATTAATAATATTTATTCGCAATTAAAATAAATTATGGCGAAACTGTTTTTAATATAGATTCAGCTATGTGTTTACCATCGTTACGACAGATAAGAGTTCAAGTGTGTGGACAAATTCATCATGTTCAAAGTTAACATGTTCTGAAGTGCAGTGATATCTTAGCGCTTTAATGTCTGTCGCTGATTTGGACATCGAATTCTGCTCGCATCTCTGATTTTCAAACTTGGAAATAAATTATCACTTCGTGATTATTTCGTCTGTTCAACATCTGAAAACCAGCGCACCTAAAATATCTCCATAACGTTCTCAAAAATGGATGAAGTCTGCCAATCCGCATTTCGCCTACGTATTACACTATGGCTTGTAGTACCCTCCACACATCAAGTTGAGAAAGGAAAATCTGGATATTGCGATAGAGCGGTTAAGGGTTGCGATAAAGACGATATTTATTGTATCAGTTAACTTAGTTAACACATCTTTTGCCATTGCCACGGTGGAGACTCCAGCTTTCATTCGCTCGTCTCCCTTGGCAAAGCGAACGGTTAATGAAAGATTTTTCTATCTTTTAACATTGCTAGTGCTACCATGGAGACTCCAGCTTAAGGGTGCCTTTCCACCAGAGATGTGCTATGCTACGTCGCATCCGGCGTCTGCCATCCTCCAATCATATTCAGCCCTTACGGGGTTTCTAAGCGGGCCAATGTATGTGATATGTAGACCTCAAACGCATCTTTAGCAACGTAGCATAGCACATCTCTGGTGGAAAGGCACCCTTACTTTCGCCTTGCCTTTGATGACGGTTATTGAATGTTTTTGCCACCCTAAAGACTAGCTTTATATTCGCCTCCCTTCGCTTTGATGATGGCAAATTAATGTTTTTTTCCATTGTTGCAGTGGGCGTGGTCGGCGGCAGCATGGCCGAGCCGGCCAGCGGCGACCGGCGGCACGTGCCGCTGTACGGCCGGCTGGTCGCCGAGGAGCAGTTGGCCGTCATGAGCGCGCCCTCCGACATACAGGTGAGCGCCGCCGCGCGCTTCCGCGACCCCGCCAAGGTAAATGATGCACGAGGCGGTTTGGATGGCCTGAGACGGACGCGTAACAGACGGGACGTTGCCAGGTCGACGGGTACAGTTAGAGTGCGGGTTACGGTTACATCGGTGCAGAAATGACTCCGTCAGCGCCTTTGGATGGAAATAGTTGGCGTTCTGGGCAGGCTCATCCAAAGGTATAGAGTGTAGACATGCCTCTGTAGTCCTTGAGCGTCTTTAGAGGAAAGTAATTGGCGTTTCTGGCAGAGACATTTAGATGTCTCCAGGTGTAATCGTGTACATAATGGTGATTACATTTTGGAGAAAATGCACGAGATGTAATTGTAATCTGTAATCGTGATTACATTTTTTCATTCTCTGATGTTATATTATCTATGTCGAAGTAAGACAATACTTTCAAGTCTATTGCGTGACCTTTAAAAAATTCGTAGTAAAGTTTTAGATTGATCTAAAAGATACACATTTATGTGGGTCGATAAATCTTATTGTTAAATTCGGACACCTGGCAACTGTACTAACATCTTGTGAAGGTAACTAATTTGAACCCCCCTTAAAGCCTTTAAACTTAATGCAAGATCTCCCTAATTACCAGAAATTGTAGGGAAGTATTGGCATGTTGTAAATAAAAGTAATATCGGCCAATTCTGTTATAGGATTGGTTCCTTGAATTCCCACCCGCATGTTATTGCCAATACATTTTGAGGTATATGTTAATGTTGCAAATATGTAGGTAGTTTCGTAGGTTATTATTGTATTCTACCCGCGAATGCAGTGGGAGATTAAATGGTGGATCAGCAAGCAGTGGTTGTTTTCTTGTGCAGTCCCGGCTTAAAATATTGAAATATCACAGTGGCGACGAAGTAGTAACGGACGATTGTGTTTTTATTCACACCACGCGAAGTTGTGTAATAATAAAATGTCTATTTTCGGAAGTGTTCCAAATTTTGACTATAAAGTTGATGAGTGGTCAGTGCACAAGGCTCAAATAAAAAACTTTTTTCTGGCTAATGATATAACGGAAACAACGGATCCCAGCGGCAGCAAGAGGCGTGCTATTTTGTTAAATTGTATGTCGCAAGATTCCTACCGCCTCACACGAGACTTATTGTTTCCCGATACGCCCGAGACGGCTACATACGTGGCGATCGTCGATACATTGGACGCACATTTTAAGCCTAAGAAATGTTTGTACGCTGAACGTGAAAAGTTCTATGCAGCCGTAAAGGATAGTCAAGAATCCATAACCGAATACGCTGCACGTCTGCGTGGATTGGCCGCAGAGTGCAAGTTTGGTACGTCGTTGGAAATGTGTTTGACGGATAAATTCGTTTTGGGTCTGGATTCATCGGTTATTCGCGAGAAACTGTACAGAGAAAACGCCACCGAGTTGAAGATGAACGCGGCGTTGGATATAGCGTGCGCGGTAGAAAGTGCTCAACGCATCGCAAGTAGCAGCAAGATGATAATTAAAAGTGAACCGCTGATGTACACCGGCTCCCGGAATTCGGTGGAGGGCAGGCCGCGCGCCGCCCGCGGCGAAGCCCCTGCTAGGTGCTCCGTCTGCGGCGCGAGGTCTCACGATGCCTCCGGCTGCGGGTATCGTCATCTAGCGTGTGATAATTGTGGAGTGAAAGGTCACTTGAAAAGGATGTGCGCGAGTAAAAATAGTGGCAATGCTAGTAAGTCTCGTAATCATAAGAAAGGTTGGCGTAATAACAATTATATGTGTGAAGATGAGTATAGTGATAGTGAAGACTTGGTAGCGGTAAACAATGTGCGGTGCCCGGATACCGAGCCGATGAGTGTCGAGGTGGTCTGCGGCCCCGGGGTCGCGCTCGTCATGGAGGTGGACTCCGGTAGCGCCGTGTCCGTGCTACCGGCCGCCATCTGGCGCGATCATTTTTCGCATACTATGGGACAACTCGGTAAGGCGAACAAAACATTACGAACTTACAACGGTTCGGTGGTAGCTCCGTTAGGTACGTGTACGTTACCAGTCACTTACAAACATATGACTCATAACTTGATTTTTTACGTCGTCGAGAAGGGTCCGGTGTCATTACTTGGCAGAGATTTTTTGTCAAAGTTTAACTTAGGTCTCGTATCGTTAAATTACTGTTCGTTAAAGCAGAGCGATAAATTATTGGACAAGTACAAGGCGTTGTTTTCCGGTAAGTTGGGTACTTTTAATAAATATAAATTATCTTTACACCTAAAAGAAGGCGCGAAACCTAAGTTCTGTAAAGCGAGACCGGTTCCCTTCGCTTTAAAAGAAAAAGTAGGGAACGAACTAGATCGATTAGTGCGCGTAGGCATACTCAAACCGGTTTCTTATTCGGAGTACGCGTCTCCCATCGTAGCGGTGCTCAAGAAAAATAACGACGTGCGAATTTGCGGTGATTACTCGGCTACGATAAACAAAGATCTGTTAATTGATTCCTATCCCTTGCCGACTATAAACGAATTGTGCGCCTCATTACACGGTTGTCGTTTTTTAGCAAAATCGATTTATCTAATAGCTATAACCAGTTTCTGTTGGACGAGAAATCACAGGAATATACGTGTATTAATACACACAAGGGGTTGTTCAAATATACGAGGCTCGTGTTTGGACTTTCGAATGCACCCGCGCTGTTCCAGCGCGCCATGGTGCAGCTGCTGCGCATGGACGGCGTGGAGGTGTTCCTGGACGACGTGCTGGTGGCGGCGCCCACGCCGCAGCTGCACTGGCGGCGCGTCGAGGCCGTGCTGCAGCGCCTGCAGGACGCTGGCCTCATGTTACAAAAGTCTAAGTGCTCGTTTTTCCAGAAACAGGTCGAATATTTGGGTTACGTAATTGACGGTGACGGTATTCACAAGAACCCAGAAAAGGTTAGAGCTATTATGGAAGCGAAGGCCCCGGAGAACCCGAAACAGCTAAAATCGTTTCTTGGAATTATAAATTTTTACCGTAGCTTCATCCCGCGCGCGTCGGCCGTGTTGGAGCCCCTTCATTCGTTATTACGTAAGGATGCGGTCTGGGAATGGACCGCCGTTCACCGGGAGGCCTTCGAGGCTATCAAGAGGCAGTTGAGCTCGCCGCAGGTGCTCGCTCACTACGACCCGCGGCTCGAGCTCGTGCTGACCGTGGATGCGGCGCCGGGCGGGCTGGGCGCCGTGCTGGCCGCGCGGACCGCCGACGGGGCCGAGCGCCCGCTCGGATATGCGTCACGCTCGCTTTGCAAGAGCGAACGAGCCTATAGCCAAATTCAGAAGGAAGCGACGGCTATAATTTTCGGAATTAAAAGATTCCATCAGTATCTGTACGGTCGGCGGATGCCGTTTATTTTGCGTACCGATCACAAGCCGCTCATGTCTATTTTTTCACCAGAAAGGGGTATTTCACAAATGACGGAGGCGAGGTTGCAACGGTATGCATTGTTTCTCGCTGCGTACAATTACAAAATTGAATTCGTTAATAGCGAACGAAACGTGGCCGACTATTTGAGTCGGTGTCCGGTTTCTGCCGGCGACGCCATAACTGATGGTACAGACGATCCGAGTTACATGAACGCGCTGTCGGCGGCGGGGGCACCGCTGCCGGCCTCCCCGCGAGAGCTCAGCGCGGCCACGGCCGACGATGAGGTCCTCGCTAAGGTGTTAGTTTACGTAACGAAGGGTTGGCCGCGACGGGTACGTGCAGAATTGCTGCCGTACCGGCGGTGTCAACATGAACTGCATGTTGACGAGGGGGTGCTCATGCGCGGACACCGCGTCGTGGTGCCCACGGTCTACCGAGCATCTGTTTTACAAGAATTGCATGCCGCGCATCTAGGCATTGTTAAGATGAAAATGATCGCTAGGGAAAGGTTGTGGTTCCCTGGTATCGATGTTGAAATCGAGCGAGTAGCGTCAACCTGCGAGCGCTGTATCGCAGCCCGACCTTCGCCTCCGAAGGTTCCTATAGAAAATTGGGAATGGCCAAATTCTGTGTTTGAACGAATACATATAGATTATCTCGGCCCGGTTCATAATAAAGTTTTTCTGGTTCTCGTAGATGCGTATAGTAAGTGGTTGGAATGTATTGAGGTGCCAAATTTAAATGCCGTCACGTTAATTAATAAGTTACAATCCGTTTTTACGCATTTTGGGTTGCCTAAGAGTATCGTGTCTGATAATGCGAAAACTTTTGTTTCGGCCGAATTTTCAACATTTTGTAAAAATAACGGAATCACACAAATCTTCGCTCCCGTTTATTCACCACAAAGTAATGGTCTCGCAGAGAACGCGGTCAAGACGTGTAAAAAATTTATATTAAATGCCCTTAAGGATGGTAGCCCAAAAGAAATTATAACACGCTTAGACGAGTATTTATTTCATTATAGAAATTCGCCTCACTGTACGACCGAGTTGTCCCCGGCGCGATTAATGTTCGGTAGAAACCTTCGTTGCAAGCTTGATTTAGTTTCCACACCTCTTAAATGTGGGCCCCCTCGACAGGTCATTGGGGAGACCGCCGACATAGTGCGTGCGAATCAAGCTCGACAAAAAAGATATTTTAGAGGCAAGGATAAAAATTTCAATGTGGGGGATGACGTATGGGTTAAAGATTACCGCGGCAATCCACAAAAACCAACTTGGGTGCTAGGCACTATAGTGGCACCGATGGGTAAAGTACTTTATGATGTGGCAGTTAAGAACTCCGAGATCGTTTGGAGGCGTCACGCTAATCAGATAATGAAGGCACACGGGTATAAAGTATCAGACGCAGAATCTAGTTGCGAGAACTGGTCGTACGATAAATATGACTTTGGCGCGGATTCGAACTCCGCACCGAACGGCACTCCGCGTGCCGGCGGGTCCCGCGGCGCGCCGCCGCCGCGCGAGCCCCCTGCGAGCGGCTGCGATGGCGGCGCGGCCGAGGACCCGGTGGAGTGCTACGGCACGCCTGCAAGCGACGCTGGCTCGGCTGATCGACACGATGAGCCCCGCCAATCACATCATAAAGCTGCAGCTAAGGTTCGCACTCGCTATGGACGGAATATTGTCCCCCCTAAACGCTTATTTTGATTTATATTTGGTATAAGCTGTTTATTATTTTATTACTGTTCTTCAGTTACTAATACACATTTTTTTTTGAGAAGGAGGAAAGAGGTAAACCATTTTGTTGCATGTTAGTTGATTAAAAAAAAATTAAAATATTTTGTTCATTAATTTTACATTATTATCTCAAAAATATTGTAAAGATTGTTGCGGAGGAGTGAGGTATATGTTAATGTTGCAAATATGTAGGTAGTTTCGTAGGTTATTATTGTATTCTACCCGCGAATGCAGTGGGAGATTAAATGGTGGATCAGCAAGCAGTGGTTGTTTTCTTGTGCAGTCCCGGCTTAAAATATTGAAATATCACACATTTCATTACAAGATAAATGATTGTGCAATTAAATTAACTTTTACGAGAAAGCAGTAAGGCTGTTTTTATAGTAACTACTAGAGATGGGCCGAGTACTCGGTTGATACACGGTACCTACTCGGCGTATTCGGCGGGTTTTTTCGGCGGGAGTATACTTTGCTTAAGAACAGCAATATATTTAGGTAGCTATACTTAGGTAATACAAGAGTGTTAACCAAATATTATTTATTACTAGATAATTAAGGAAATCTTTGACAATCTCAATTAATAAAATCAAAATTATATACGTCATATTTACGTCCCCATACCTAATGGATACTCGTATGCAAAGTTCGCTTCTATTGTTATAACAAAAGCTCTTTAAACAACGCGTCTAGCCAGGCATAAAACAGTTAGTAAATTCTCTCGAAAGCTCCGCTAATTGTATACTGTAAGTTCTAATTCAGAAAATGGCGATGTTTTACTGAAAACAGACTACCAGCCGTCTATAATGCTAGTCTAGACTGGGTTAATTTGTGAATGGTTTTTACTAGGTTTCTCGCGAGAAGATTCGGATTTCTTTCCTGTCAATGTCTTTAAATTGTTTAATCTGTGATTGCAGACTATGATTAAATAACTAGGTAGTTATCAGATGTTCAACTTAGTCCCAACTTTTATCGCCATTAATTCAACTCAAGTACCTATCTAATAAGTTGACAACGGATTAAGTATTTGATTTTTGTCCGTCGTCAGTAAAATTGTTTTATAGTAGGTAAGTACTTACATTGATAGCAGCATGTATTGTGCGTGGATGTATAATTTAGTTTTATTTTAATTTAAATAAGTTGTAAATTTATAATTCGAATATTCGTTACATCCTCCTCACTACAACTCGTACTTTTTACTTTTTTTTAATTTATACGCAGCGTTCAATTGGTACTTATCAAACAAACAAACTCGCATTTTTCTAAATGTTAACCGATTATTTTATAATAATAAATATATTGTTATAATTCACAAGTGTTCATAAACGTTTTAATTAATTATTCACATTTTCAATGACAGAACACAAGGCATCGATGGTTCGAGGTGTTAACCGATTGTATTGAATGTGTTCAGTAAATGTTTATATACGAACCGTCTCGTGTAAAACGGTCCCAGTGTCGATTTACCTTTAGGTAATTTTATGTTATGACAACATTGTTTGTGCTATGTGACGTTGGTCTTATCAATTCACTGTGGATTGTTGTTTTAGTGGTCTGCTTAGATGTTGAAAAGGGATGTAGAACTAAATCAGCACCGGGTAGCCAAGAGGCTAACGCTTTTCACCACACTTAATCGTACACTTAGCTTTAGGCATTGGCTCAAACAATCGTAATATCAGTGGTTGGTACAAGTGTGTGAGCAGCCTTACAAGTTATGCGACGTCTATACGTTCAGGTCTAGGGCGTAGTCCACCTTGCACCGCCATTGATTTTATTGGTTCAAAACGGTTGTTTGATGCTAAAGCTCGAAGCTGACAAATTGCACTCGATCAAGGAATAATAATTATGTATTACATATTATATACAATTTCATAGCGGCTTTAGAACTAGGGCAGCATCTGTATCCTACCCTAGGCAGTTCAGAAAAACAATCCTGTCATTTGAATGAAACCCAGTTTTTATTATTAATTCTAGTACCTAATACCTATAGTGATTAAGTTACGTAAATCTTATCGTAAATATTCTACCTTTATATAAATAAATACATGATTCAATTTAAACACATGAAATAGGTAGGTATAGTTGTTTGCTGAACTTTGTCACTATCGTGGAATATGATAATATTTCTGAAATGCCCAGGCGTATAATGATGACTTGTTAAAAAAATATCTTAGTTAAATTGTATCATGTTACCAACTACCACTTTGCATGGCTTATCGTTTACAAAAGTATACATTTAAAAATATTTTATTACGTCATCCAATCTTCGTTATAACTATTCACTGTCGTGTTTATCATAATATAAATTCTGTATCAATTATTCGTGGCTTAGCTTGTCTGTGTATCGTATACCTACTAAGCATAATATGTTACGTTCATTCATTGATTAATCAAATCTATTTCATAATTATAAACATTATTAGATATCCCTACACGACACACGTGTACTTGCACACATAATATATGTATATTGTATACATTTTATAATCCACGTCACTGTTACTATGCGTAATAAACATTTTATCTGCTTCTTTTGATACCTAAATGCTAGGACGGAGATTTGTTTTAGCACGATGTTGCCTTTTGTCATTTTAATTTGTGTAATTTCCGCGCCCCTGAAATTACGTCTCCTTTTTTCTACTTAAAAACTAGGTAAATGCCGAAAAGCTTCTTTAAAGCCTTCATTCAGAGCGTACCTAATTCTATATCGTCGACTGTGAAAAGATTTTTGGTCGTCACTGACATCGTATTATAACATTCTCCTCCTACCTATGCTTATAAATTAGGGTTCCTATTTTAATTTGAACTCCAAATAACATGTGATTTCTGTTTGCCCAGGCGATGCAGGCGCGGATACCACAGAACTTTCGGGACCCTTCGACGGCACCGTTAAGAAAACTCAGTGTAGACCTTATCAAAACCTACAAACACATAAATGAGGTAAGTTGTATCTATAAGTTTTGTATTTGCTACATGTTAAGTGTATAAAGTGCCTAAAAATGGAACTGTGCTTAAACGAATTTAGCATTGATACTTATTAGAAATCATCTAAGTTGCTTTTGAAAATCGATACGTAACGGATAAATACTCTCATCTCCAAAACAGCATTATACTTGGTACACCAAAAGGGGCCAGTGTCCCAGAATAGGTATCTGTCAGGAGTAATTAGATTTGACATGTTGATTGACTTAAAATAGTTTAATATTTTTTCAAAGTACAACTTCCTACGTGTGTAGGTCTGTACAACGTACAACATACCGTGTTCCTTAAATGCGCGCGAACGTTAGTACATGAAACTAATTTGCAATAGACATATTTACCCCTATCGTTACGATCGTATAAATCAGGAATCAAGAATTGAAGTTTATTTTTTCGACAATAAACAAACTTACCTACCTACCTCTACCGTCCAGTCTTAAGAAAAAGAAAAATTGTATCGAACTAATAAATTTAACAGTTCATCGACATTCATCTTACGTTTAGTTATTATCTCTAATTGCCCCCCAGATCTTTCGCACCGATATATCAGCGAGATATCGTATTTCAGTGTAAATAAACGGACGTAATCCGGTATGCGGTGATGAGATTAAAACCGATACCGGTACAGAGTAATGTGAACTGGTTACCGTTGTAATCTTTGTTCAATATCTTGTTAAGAGCGTAACGACCAATACAGGATAATACGAGCGTAAAATACATTAGCATTGGGTATGTGTTGCTAACGATACATACTAGCAGCCGTATTGGGGCGGCCTAGGTTACTAACCCTAAACCCTTGTCGGTTGACCAGGGTGTCTTAAGGGACGACCTTTGATCAACAATACCAACTAGATAAGGGCTCACCTACAAATTCGAAGCTGAAAACCGTCCGCCTAAACTAAATATGGTCTCACCTATAGAGTTTTATGTTTACTAACGAACTAAGACAAGTTTTAGTTTCAGTTATAACCGTTTTTCCCAGCAATAAAATCACAAATATTTAAACAACATAAAACCCGACATATGAAGTGGGATTTTTAGACGATTTTCTAGCACTGAGCCGATACCTACTTGGTATTGTTCATTGAAGGAGGCGACAAAAGCCATCCTATGCTGAGTGCTTTAGATCCGGTATTTCTTTCTTTCCTTTTCGTCCCTTCTCGGCCGGCAACGCATCAGTTATCTTTCTTGTTACTGTCACCAATTACCATCAAGAGGAAAGTAAGCTGCTTCGTCGGCCACCAGCATAAAAATGAAAAAACGTATCACTTGCAAGTAATTTCCCTTGCACACAAACATAAACTTAAAATCAAGTGAGTTTGTTATGCTAACTATGATACCAGGTGTTTAATATTTTAATTCCGATTACGATCCGTGTAAATGAACGCTTGTCGTAAGTTCTCATTTGTACGAACATGCGACGACGGCGCTATTTTAAATTGTACTGCTAAGCTCTCGCTGATATTAACGGTGAAATCGTGTAAGGTAATAGTTTTGTTTGTAATGTAATGAGGCGTATAGGTATACCTACAATTACATTGTAGGTACATTTCATGAAATTCGAGGGTCGATTTGTCGTTTGTGATTTTGTCAGTATTCAAAGACATTGTTTCTCTGTTGGGCTGGGCTTCTTCACAATGCTAGGGGTACATCATACCCATAAGTGCTGATTGACAGATTTGATACGCCTTTGAGGACATCAAAATTAATAGATGACGTGCAGGTTTCCTCAAGATATTTTCCTTTTTTCCCTTATAGTGTTCTTGGTTGACAACGCATCGGTGGTGCCTTTTGTGTAACTTATGTGATGGATGTGTGATGAATGGGTGATGATAACCTTTCACCATCAGGTTGTTTCTCTGTTGATTTGTCGGCTACTAATATAAAAAATGGAAACTCTAATTAATTTCTAATTTCATAACTTTTGAACCAATTTGTGTGTTATCTGCTGTCAGACAGTCAACTACCTAAACTAAAGTGACGAAATAATGCGACGAGAGGCGTAGGTATAATCCTACTAATATTATAAATGCGAAAGTTTGTAAGGACTAAGGATGTATGTGAGTGAGTGTGTGTGTGTGTGGGTTTGTTACTCTTTCACGCAAAAACTACTGAACGGATTTTCATGAAACTTTGCAGTAATATAGCTTAGACATCGGAATAACATAATTTGTTAAAATTTATAGAGATTTTTGATTTTTGAAGGGACTGGTTTCCCGAAGCGAAGCGAGGGCGGATTTACTAGTATTGCGTAGGTATTGTGAGTCGTTCACTTTCATCGGTTGTAGAAGCCATTTACCTATTATCGGTCGAACTTAGCCGTATTATTGTTTACATACGGAAACCGCTCCGCATTCGAAAGTTTTTTTATTTCGTTCCCGCTATTTATACACTGCTTAAGCGTTTGAGTATTTTATTTTTAAACATTGGAATATGTGGAGGAAACGAGAGTTGACGACCTTTTTTTGTTGCCAGTAGTGTGAACCGAGTGAGGGCGAAATTTATAGCGTCGTAAATAATATAAAAATCACTCAATGGTGTTGTAACCTAGTCAAATGTTGAATGGGGAGTTGACGTGCGTCGGTGTGGTGTGATATTAATATTTTATACTTACGTATAATATGTTTCATTGTTACGTTGCTTTGTGTTGTGAATGGAAGAACTCCAGTGTTTGGTACAACGGCGGCCTTAGGCTGGACTGATATATCGAGGAATAAACTCCGGGATTGTAATGTAATAAGCACCTTTGTGAAACGGTGGTAAAATAAAAACGGAACCAATATATATATTTTAATTTGAATTATTGTCATTTTTCCATAGAAAACACTAACGAGACCAGTGAATAGTAGTACAGTACGTAGGTACATAGTAGGTACCTACCTAAATTCCTGATGTTTGAACGTAGGTAGGTGATATTAATGAATATGAAAAATCTCATTGAAGTCGATACCTACCAGGAAAACGCCTACTCATCTCAATGTTTGGATGTTTATTTTCACGTGGCGTAGGTACCTACCTACGTAAATTTTATGGCTGAATAAATGAGACGCGAATACAGAATTTTAAATAACACTCTGTTAGCACTGAATTAACCTTTACTTTGTATTGAGATTGTTCTCAATTTCGGAGTTTATTGGGTTTGACCTTTTGGTATGTGGGGGTCCGGGTTTCAGCGTAGGACGGTCATAGGGATGCCAGGTCACAATGTTACTTTTGGGTACGAGTGTTTATCATTATCTTTGTGACTTTGGTTTGAAATTAGCCTAAACAATAAACATAATTTGTAGTGTATTTATTCAGATTGGTGCGAAAATATAAAAATTAATCTTATATAGACTTAGTTTTTTCTGTAAAAATCTGGATTGAAGTACCTACTGACTTGGAGAGGTTTCTGAAAAGATCTAGGGTAAAGTGGTCGTGCGTGTCAACAGACCTCGGAAAATCAAGAAGTTTCTGCACAAAACCTCATACTAATTTCCTCCTTGTTTGATATAGAATCCAGAACTCGTGAATGGCGGTCGGGCAAGGTAACCATTAGGTACGCCGTACGGTCGGTCGTCCACGATGTAACGCTCCGCGCGGCCGCCGTCGACTGAAATTAAGCCTAAAAGCGTTTGATACGCGTGCGACCTTTGTATCGCCCTTGCTACTGGACCGAGGAAGCGCAAACAGTGATTGCATCCGATCCGACCTTCGGGTGACGCTGTCTTTTCTATTCTCAGTCGTTTTCAACGTCGCGGTACCTAGTGTACCTAGGTACCTACCTACTGTAAGGTTTAAGTTATTTACGTGTTTCGTTTATTGTTATGAAGTAATCAGAACTCTGGTATAATTACTTTTATGGCAGTTTTTTAAATTAAATTATACTTACCTTTTTTTTATAGTCTGTAGGGCTACCTACCTAGTGTTAATGAAAACAGGCTTTTATCACTTCGTTATTTCTATTACACTGGAAGGAGAATCACGTTTAACAAGTGTAATGTAAGAAATTCGTCTAAATCAATCAATTGCGCCCAAACACGACATTTGAAAATTTTCAATGTCTTTTACTTATAGGTACCTACTGTTCTTTTATTTGTTGCCTTAAGACAAATGTTAGATTAACATATTTTACGATGTAGATATACCTATTTAACTAATACTAAGAACTTTGCAATTGAATCAGATCCAATAAGCGATGTGGGCGTATAATTTCTCCGCCGCGTAGGACCACGCGTTCCATATACCTACGTCTTGCGTCATAGTTTGGTACACGAGTCGATAGCTGGCCGCAGTTGCTGGAATACGCGACATTCAATTTATCTGTTGTTCATGCTGTCTTCGCGGAATAGCGCTTTATAGACATTGCTATCTATACCTACGTCTTCTAGTAGGTAGTAGGTACCTATTCTTCTGCGCATCAGTAGGTACCTACTCTTTATAATTTTGTTATTTAAACATAATATACAGTTTTAATAATAATAAATTAAGAGATAATATAGATATCCATGATACGAAATAACTCTAGTACATACCTATGTATTAAAAAGAAATTCAATAAGCGATGATATGAAAAATTAAATGCTTTGGAGGTAAGGAAGTCTTATAATATCAAAACGAAACTGTGGTAATTTTCAGCTCGACATTAAGGTATCAAATTTCTTTATTTTTCTTTCCATCACATGAATATTATTTTAATTTATCTACTTCTTTGTTTTACTCTCGGACATTATAAAGAAGAGCTGTTTATAGAATCCAATAGGTGGCAGTGTATTTACTAGACCGGTCTCATTCACGTTGAAAATGTTGAAATGTATTGCAGAACAATATAATATGACGGGCCATCTAGATAATTTAATGAAGCAATTGGACGTTACTAACGACATACCTACAGTAGGTAAATTATTCTTATCTAAAAATATAACTAATGTTTAAATAAAAAAAGAACGATTAATATTAAAATTACAGTGGGTTCGTGGAATCGGTCGGGTAAAAATTCGTGCGGTGGGCAATTATAATTTGTGCTAATTGTTCGTGTAATTAGAATTGTCGACCGCCCGAAATTGATACATGGGCTGACGGTAACGGACAAATAGGTCCGCCCCAGAGGTCGCTTTAAATGTCAACACGATACACGCTTTTGTATTCGGTATGAATTTCGCTTCGAGTCCCTCACTGATTTACTGTTTGCATACTTTTTGTACGCTGTACGTATTGGGTCGAATGTAAACCATTAATGTTTGCTCAGATCTGTTAGATTGCGGTGGATTAAAATAAAAAATAATAATTATATGGCCTCGGATTCCGTGTGTAGGTTTTTGTTGTCATGAAAGACCTCAGAAGTCAGAAGAAGTCTTCATTTGAATAGGGATATGTCCTGAACTAGAGCTCCGATTCATTAGCCTTTGGAGTTTCCTAAGATGGACGTACGCATTATAAACATTTATGCAGATATTTCATGCATGAGATTCTTCGATAAATAAAATTAATAAGATATTGCAGGACTAGAATGATATTAATTATTTATTAACCTAGGGATACATTAATATGCAAGGTGTAATAAAAATGCATGTTATTATTTACCACATAAACGCGGCTACGCTTCGCTGTAGATCAGTTGTTTAGTGTAGCAACGGTTACCATAGCAACAAACGTTGCAACTGTACCAAATTTTAAGAAACAATACGTTGGCCATGATTTCGAAAACTTGGGAATAAAAAATAAAAAAAAATCAAAACGATTACTAAAGAACTTAATATACTTACCTAGTTATTTGCAAATTTTCAACAAAGGAATATTTTTTTTAATTTATGTAGATGCGTACCGCGAGCCTCCCCGTACATTAAGCCCACTTGACATTTACCTCGGCTTACAGATGTTCGAAAATAATTCTCTCCTCGCCGACTTAAAACATTAACTATTCCCGTGCAGCGATCGGGCAGATTAATCTTAGCGTCGCACGTGGCGGCCCCTACTTTGGACCGATATTTATTTTTAAATGTCGGTTGTATTATTAGACTATTCTATTTGTGTTTAGAATGGTCATTGCCCTATTTGGTGTTGTGTTTACGTGGCGCCGCGCCAGCCGAGGGGACGTCACATATGCCCGATTACACTTTAACTTATTAATAGGATACGTTAACGCGTTTATTTAAACTAAACGCGGGTTTAAAATGTTGATTTGTTGTCTTTGTACGGAGTATAATTAATTGTATATCATGTAGGACGAGTGTTTGGTATCAATTCTGCGTTTTTTCTTCTGTTTTGATCTATCCTTATTAAAATGAAACCCTGATTTAGTTCGTTAACGATCCCCGTAGGTACTTGTATGGAGAATAATTGAATCAAGTTTGAATTATTTTGTACATGTGAAGTGTGGCAGCGCCCCGTAGCTGTGACGTGTAGCGTACGGACCCGTGGGCGTGATGATGTGTTGAGTACAACGATGAAATGGGTTCAGCGGAAGAAAGAATATAGGTAATAATTCCTGTTTCCGTAGCTACTCCCAAACATCGGTACTTCGAAGCGCGCGTTAATTTATCGGTCTCGACCTCTATCCATAAATAGCAATCTCTAGGCTACGTAGGTGGCGTTCGGATGATCTATGAACAAGTGATTTTGTTACTTACCTTTTCACTATCTCTGTTGCATAGAAATCCGGATTTATTCGTTATTAATTGGACCTAGTCGTATTCCGTCTAGCTGCTTTAGTGAGGATGGTTGAAATGGTTATCGTAGTGTGTTGGCGTTTTCTAATTAGATACCTACGGTACTACCTAGGTTACTACCTAGAGCAAGGATCATGGTAAGTTTTAATTATAAGCAGACTCCTATAAAATGGGGGCAGTTAATGGTTTGAAATTGGAATGATTTGGAAATTAATTCTACAGCAATTTTTTTTTTATTTTACTGTTTAGCTACCAGATAACTTAGGTTAGCTGTTATTATGTGAACAATTTAATTTAGCGTCGCTTAATTTTTTAACGATCAGGAATAATCAAGATAAAATTCAAAGCGACAATTACTTTTACTGATATCCACGTATAATTTATTTATTTATTTATTTAAAACTTTATTGACCACAATAAACACATATTACGGTACAAAATGGCGAGCTTAATGCTAGGCTAGCTTAATAATCACTTATCATAAGGGAGCTTACGACTTAGTTAAAAGAATTCTTAGCTAAAATAAAATGTATCCATGTCCTTACAAATTAGTCTACGAAAACGTATAATAAACTCTTATAAAATAAGAAGAGTATGAGGTTATGAGTACTTTACAGGTACGATTTGTATTCAGTGTATTTTTATCTTTGAACATGAATAAGGAGCCCGAGAAGGTGGGAGTCTGCCCCTGACAGTGGTCCGCGTGGGCGTAAACAAAACTTGCCGCCTTCTGCTGACCTCTGTTCGGGGCTTAACGACGATTTATTATAACAAACACTCTGCCTACACACTGCAAATACACCTTGTTGTGCTGTTGTGCCTATTTCTGGTGTATAAATATTGTGTTTACACCATTTTATCTTTGCAGAACTTTTGTACTGTGTTTTTTATTTCGTGAAATCAGAAATGGGCAAATGTAATTATTGTTATAGGTTACATTTATATCTGGAGGATCGGAAATGCCTCAGCGAGCGCGTTTTGAGAAAAGGTAGTTAAAGCGTTCTTGGCCATTTCTAGGGCTCCAGAACTCATTTAGATTTAGATAGATAATAGTAAAAAATATGGTGTCAATACTGATTAATAAAAAGGCAGCTGATTTTTTTTAACCTCCTATATACGATTGCCCCTTTACAATTTTATTATTGGTATATTTTAAGATTTTCTTTCCATTTCAAACTTTTTGTCACCTGGAAAAAATTTATGTTTGGCGGTTTGGCGCTAACTCTGCCTTTTTATTGTTTGTATACGTTGTTATTAGTTCTATTTTTGGTCTAGTCATGTATTGTATTAAATATATAAATATCTGCTCAGCATTTAGTCCAGAATCCTTTGTTTGGCAAGCTAGGATCATTAAATTCAAGGTGTAATTTGCTCTTTGTTCGGCTCAGTCTCATTTATTCCCAGTTACCTATACCTATCCATTGCTTCGAAAGATTTTGAAGTTATAAGGATGCGAATTACGGACAGGTTGATTGGATAGAAAAACGACCCTACTTGTATCCCCGAGAATAAGGAAGTGCCATTCCCCGGTAAAAACAAATTTATTACCTGTGCTCACATTTGAATTTAGATTGTAAGCAACATTTGCTTACGGCATTTTAAATTCTCGCCGTCAATTCGCAATGTACCATAATAACATAGGCGGAAAGCAGGCATTTGCGTGGGATATAATTAAAACTAATCCCATATCATAAGAGACGGAAGCGACGAGCGAGACGAATTTGCGAGGGTTCCGTATTTCCAGGCCGCAGCCGCAAGTGCCGCAACGGTAGCTGCTAAGTAACCAAGTGTACCATTTCAGTGTATAGCAGTCCGCTCGTACTAGTTTGCGGTTTTGCCGTCCAAGTTATTGGTCTCGATGTCTCGAATGACCCGGTTGCGACATGTATCGGACATTCCGCTGACTGACAATAGATCCGCTGTGGCGAACGCAAATCGCTCTCGCCGTTTAAACTTGTTTAAAAGTTTAAACGATGCTGGAAGAGTATTGTAAATATTGTTGTTTACAATATGAAAATAAACTGTTTGTAATAAGTGCTGGTATTGTTTGAAAAAATGTGCTGAGGAGTTTCTTTCGCCGTTTGTTCTCCTCTTTGAAATTGTACCTTTCTCAAACGTTTTTGATTGCATTGATACGTGAAATATTATTGACTAATGCTCAGGTTCTGAGTGGAAATATTTTAAAGATTTTCATGGTCGTATAAAACGAAATAATTGAGTGGTCGAATTATGAAGAAGACATAATGATATATATGTAATATATGCTAAATGTGTCTAGTTTAAACTTAAAGCGTACAAGGACAATAATAAAAAAAATCACTAATGTACAGCTAATAATAAACAGTTTGTTGTTTATCTGTTGTGTTGTTTTATCGAGAACAAGTAATGTATGACGATTGGCTCAATGTTACGATACGGTCCGAGGTCAAGTTCATTACAGCTTAATTTCGCGTATAACTAAGTTTTTGTTCGTTGGAAACAAAATTGAGACGTTTTGTAATATACTTACTTTAGCGCGAGGCCGCACCACGGTTTTTTCCCGCGGCGGTAACCGCGTAACCGCGCGATTCGCATACATTATCAGAAACCGCAAGTGCGGCCGCTTGTATTGCTTTCCTTGAGTTACAAAATTTACGCGGCAAGAAACCGCGGCGGTTTAGTCGTAGTGCGGCCTCGGCCTTACTCCTATATGTATTTCTTTGTGTTTTTAGAACATTTCAAAGTTAGTTGATGTAACAAATTATTTGTATGTATTGTTAACACATGAAACGTTTTAGGTAATGTTACAAAAAACCAAACGAGCCACCAATCAATGTTTGAGCGGTCATCGCCCTGAAGGAGAACTCTTTGCATCTTTATTTATTTTGAAGATCCCCACATCATAGATAGCGCTTTTGGGAACATCTCAGAAGAAAGCTCATGTCATGTATCATGTATCTATCTTTGTATGTATCAAACTTTGTTTTTTTGCCTTTGATCACGAATTTTACTTATAGTTATTTTAAACTTATTATTTTGTATATTCCTATATGTATTTCTTTGTGTTTTTAGAACATTTCAAAGTTAGTTGATGTAACAAATTATTTGTATGTATTGTTAACACATGAAAAGTATGTAATTTTTAATGTTACAAAAAACCAAACGAGCCACCAATCAATGTTTGAGCGGTCATCGCCCTGAAGGAGAACTCTTTGCATCTTTATTTATTTTGAAGATCCCCACATCATAGATAGCGCTTTTGGGAACATCTCAGAAGAAAGCTCATGTCATGTATCATGTATCTATCTTTGTATGTATCAAACTTTGTTTTTTTGCCTCTGGTCACGAATTTTACTTATAGTTATTTTAAACTTATTATTTTGTTTCTCAACCAAATTGTTCGCAATTATCGTTAATAATTTTATGCCTGATTGGCTGCTAAACGTCTGAAAGAAAAACGCGCAATGGGTTCACCCCTGTTGTTATGAAGCAACCGTTGCACTAGGCCAGGCGTCGGCGGTTAATGTTCATGAAAGACCGGATTAACAAAGCGTCTAGAAATTAATAAAAAAAAAAAAAACAAAAATATTTATTTTATTCATAGAAATCTTTATAACTATCTTGTAACCTAAATGTGGTTAAAAATCCTTAATTTAACTAATCACTTTCAATGAGGCATTCTTTCAATACAGCTATCGTAAATTTATTCGCAGTAGAATTTATCGATTCTCTAGATTCTTTTGACAGATATTACAAGTAAAAGATTCTATTACAGTATATGTATTATGGAATGCTACGCATAAAACAAGGGCTATCAGCCAGCAAGACTGCATAAGATTGAGTGCGTAAGCGTTTACGCAACAGACGATCTAGGTCCATGCCGTAGCCAATAGCCGGGCCCTGCACTATTCGCTGGGTGCAATCGGCGACAATGACTAACGGTTGTGGGCGAATTTCGCAACCGCCGTCGGCCCGATTCGAGTCAAGGAGAGCACCGATCAATATTTATAGTTGTACCGACTCCAGATTTACTTGCTGACCCGCTTCTGACTGTATCGAATGTATCGAAGATGATTTATGGCGGCTGTTTTAATTCAATTACGGTTTATTGAGTTCGCGTAATGTATCATGAATGGAAGGGATATTTTTTTTATTGTTATTGACAGGGATCGTGGCTCGCCAGTAAGGTATTGCGTCGTATGCTGATCTAAAATTTAAAATAAAACTTAGGGCGATATTTCAGTTTGGTCGAAGATTATTTTTAACAGGTACTGAGCAGGTACAGAAACAAAAAATACTGTCCGTATTAACTAACAGCAATTGCGGCTTCAAATAAATATCAAATAAAAACCAAATCTGAGATGTAAAGGACTCTTCAGTTCAGTTCAGGGCTTACTCTAAATCGAATCAGGAGGCAACGACTTCTGTTGTCTCCAGTTGTCCTCTTCCCACCCAGTTTAATATTGAGGGTACCGTTTAAATGTAATAGATTACCTTACACACACTTCCTGCCTCTCATTGAAAAAGAGTTGGTAAATAGAGATGTTGTTGTTATTATAGAGATAAGTTTCCAATTGGAAAGTCACACCGCTCTAAGAGATCTGGAGTCTACCAAGGAAGCAGGACCATCGCACAGTCAGTGGGTGCACGGTAGGCACGTGCGAGCGGGACAAAAAATCGGCGCCGCAGACGCGTGGTCACCGCCGGCCGATAGCGATCTGCCAGCCGCATTGCGCTTGTCCGTTCGTCCTGACCGTAACTTGAGGCTCGACCACTTGAACTACACAATTATGTACCTAGGTACAGTTCGTAATAGCAGTGATCTTAAAAAAAGACTACCTACGTATCAAAAAGACTATCAAGTTTTGTTGATCATTTTATATTGGGAATTGGGAAGTAGTGAGAATGTCAACTTACCTCCTCGAAGTGAAATGCGCATTATTTGGGATAGCTCGAAAAGTATTCGACATATCTCGGATTTAAGCGGGATCACACGAAAACATTGGAATACAAAAAGAATCTGTCCTATTCCTACACCCAGTGAAAAGTTATGAAGTAACATGCACTTACTATAGACGAATGGAGAACTTCCACCTATTTCGAAATCTGTAACTGAAAAATAATAGTATTGCTTTATGATGGCATCTTCCAGCCAGTCATAGAGTCATCTGACCTATAAAGTTATCATGGTGCAACAGATTGTTTACGAAAAGTACCTACACTTAGTATATAGTTACACATGCGGTTTACAACAATGCAACAAAAATGTTATCGCTGCATGGTATCACAGTATTATTGGAAGTAATCGCGAGTTGATTGAGGCCAATAAATATTACAGCGTGTTGCATTCCGACAGCGATTACTTGAATTCTGGGTACATATAAGTACTTAACGTTAAGCCTAATTAGGTACTTGAAGCAAAATCCTGTTTTTTTACTAGAATTGGTGTTTATAATGTTACGCACAAAATCCCATCCCGGATTACTCAAATTATTTTTTAAACAATTATATGAGTAAGTTCCATTGACTAATTGATGGCCCGTACATGGAAAATATTAAAAATAAAAATGTGTTATTGGAGAAATTTATTAATGTAATATAGATAATGATTTTATAGTTCATTATGCCTAAAACTGCTTGTTATTAAAAGTTTTTGTGCCCACTCGTTCCATTTTTTGATTTTCCAGCGTAAACAATAACTATAGTAAATTATGCACAATCGGTGAGAGTTACACTCAAATCGGTACACGGGTTGGGGGAGCGATAAAAAATGATCAGATGTTGAGTAACCAACTTCCCACAGATGCGTACTGGCACTACCAGCGCAATTACCACGAACATTGTCATTGCCACGCTTTCGCCGCGATACCGCGCTAACATCGTGCGGCCAACAGCTGTTGCACTGTCTCCGCAAATTAATTGCAATCGCTCGAATGCGACACGGTGATTGGAGAAAAGAAAACGTCGCGTTCCTAGCGTGGCGTAGCGTACGTGATCGGAGCGTGCGGCTCACGTAGCTCTGTGGCTCTGGTACTTCTGTGGCCGGAGTGAAACAGCTGAGTGTAGTGAGGTGTGATTAGGACTTTGTTTCTTGTAATAATTAAGTTTTTACAAAAAATAACCCATTTCAAAATCGATGATTTGGGATAAATCAAAAAGTACCCGTTAGATATCGCACAAAATAATAGAATCAGACGACAAATTCCAGCTTTCGAATATAAAAAAATAAACTGGTGAAGTTTTAAAGAATTCCACGCGAGTGAAGCCGCGGGCGTAAACTAGTCAATAATAAATACTCAGAAAAGACATTAACAAACTCCACATAATTCAAACAGAAAGTGTCGATACAATCCTAGGTCACATACACGTGATGTACTTAATATTCGCTATAATTTGATAAACAAGCTGACGTGACCTTAATTAAGACACGTGTTTATTTATAACTGCAAAACTTGCTCACTGTTAAGTAAGCCATGGATGTGTGACGTGTGCACCTTTGCCACCTATGCTCCGTTCGCGTTCATGTGGAATTCATTTAAAAGGCATCCCACTCGAATGCCTGCTTTCCGCCTTTGTGATTAAGGTTAATTGTAGGTTGATGATGAGAATTTAAAATGCCTTAAGTAAATTTTACTTTCAATCTAAATTGAACTGCACGTAATAAATTTGTTTTTAGCCTGGAGTACATAGCAGTTCTATATTCTCGATGACTCGAGTATACCACCTATACCTCTTTGAATTCGACTGGAATTCGTTATAATTGAATGACACACAAATCCCAGCGTTCCGCCAATGCGTTTAAGAAGCTACATTTGAGATTGACGGCGTTATCTAAAAGGGTCCTCAGTATTTTTTTCTGATAAGCTAAATTGAACTGTGAGCACAAAAAATAAGTTTGGTTTTAGCGGGTAGTACTAATTCCATATTCTCGACGACTCAAGTATACCACCTAGTTGCGCAGTAACACGAGCGAATATGACCGCTTTTAGTGCACACCGGTTACACAATGATTATTTTTCTCGTAATTTTACCGAGCACTAACAACGGTTGATGTTACGAAATTATTTCACGAAACAATTGATGGCGTAATAGATTTTATTAGTGCATTTTTTTCTGTTAAGACATAGATTATGAAATCGTGTGTCGTGTATGGTTGGCAAACGTGTTAGCTGAAGAAATACATAGCCGAGATGTTACTAAAAAATAAAAAAGACAAAGTCCCTATATGTTTGTCCATCGGTTTTGCTTATGTTCTGCCTTCAAAATTAGAATGGCAGATTAAAGATTCGGTTGGGTCTTCATGAAAACAAAAGTGAAAACGAAAATATTGAACGTTTAATATCTAGGTATGTTGTATTGCTGCATAGGTATGCAGCAATACAACATAAGACTTTATGCAGTTTATCTTTTACGCATCCATTATTCATATTTTATTATCCTTTGATTGCATATAATTAGATATCACTTAAGTTTCCCAGAAGAGACTTGTCTGTCACAATGTGAATAATTATCGTGGCGCCCAACTTTATTGCGTCATTCAGTATACATTCCATTGGAAATGATTCAGAATTGATTAGTATTTCAAACATAATGTCATACTTTTCGAAAACGCTAAGCGAAACGTCATGCGCAAGTACTTGCTGACTAACCGAATGTGATGAGCATTCTCCGTTAGTTGCGGAGTAGACCGAAGTTGACCGAATACGAAGGTGCAGAGTCACGTGACAACTGCTATAACTTTGGGCTTCCTTGCTTTGGTTCGAGGGAACTCATGTCGGTTTTGGCGTCAGTCATCAGACTTAGTTCGCGAAGCTTTGCACGGTTAGTTCCCGAGCGAGTACCGTACTTCAGCGAGAAACTGTAGAAACCGTATGTCTAATTATGTCTATGCTCGGTCGTTGATCGACGATACCGTCTCGGAACGATAGAAAAATTCCAGAGTTGATAAGGTGAGCACAGAGGCCGTGTAATGTAGGACTAATCAAGAGTACACGCTCACAAACAGTGTAATGCAAGCGGGCCAAGTAAAGTGAGTCAAGGTGAGTGTGCCGACGTCACCGCGTTGTTATGCCGTTGTGCTGTTGCCATCCGGATTAGTTTGCCACCGCCTTACCGTTTGCACGAATTGAAATGCACTTAAAACAATTAAAAGTTAGCGATTCTTCGTGATTGAACGCGAGGTTGTTGTGTTTTTATGGCGCGAGGATGTAATGGAAATATTTGTATGATAATTATAATTTGATTGTTGTTTTATAAATATGAGAACCTAATTTTAGAGTTGTACATTATCGGATATTAAAGGTATTCACGCAATTCACTCAATCAATGTCCAAGCTGTCAAAACTATGACAATTCGTGCAATGTATACCTAAATATAAAGGTTTGCGCGCATGTGAGTGAGCTGGGTAAGAGGTGAATTAGTCTTGTTGGAGTTAGTGATGTAATGTGCGAAAACCTTTAAGCTTCGGTTCGTCGTTCGGTTCATAATAAACCGACAGATTGCGTGAGCCAGGACAATGATCGACATTTGTTACCGAAGCCCTGTTACGGAAAAAGTGCGCTAAGCGGCCCGACAATAAAACTAGTCGTGGTATAACAACAGGATAAATAAAACAACTCTACCGATCCGTTTGGTGGATGCCGTGTACACAATACCCAGGGTACACGGCAGTGTGTTCGCTAAGTTCAGGAGGAAAGTGCGGATCGATTATAAAATAAACGCTAACACACTCATTACCCCACACTAGGATTCTCTGTGGCATGGAAATCACACAGCACATCACTACCAACCACTACCAGATAACAAACAGTGACACATAAATATGTATTTGTACTGATCGAGAATCGAAACCACGATCCCTCGCTTCGCATACAAGGTAATTACCAACTCGGCCAAGGGGTCGTTAGGTGTGTACTTAATATACCATTTATTCCGAATGTGATTGTTGTTTATAATTTATGTATTTTACATATACTCGTAAACAATTTTGAAGTGAGAAAGCTTTTAGTAGAACTTAAATTTTTAAATATATTTGAATTGTAAATAATGTTGTATATTTTTGTATTAAGTTTCTATATTTTTTGCATTGTAAATTAATTCAATTAAAGTTTTCATTGAATTATAAAAAATAATTTTGATGTATTTTGCGGCAATTTAATATTTAAGAAATGGCGTAGAAAGTGCTGTTCTCTACCATTAATTTATATTTCCTAATTAATCTAAATTATTCGGCGAGTCACTAAACAGAAATATCCAAACAAAATTCGGCACCAAGGATCTTCGTACCGAACTTAGCTTAGCCTCTATTCCACCGTAACATTTTTGATACGATTCTTTATTACTAAAGATCGAAGCTGCTCGAAACGGGGTTTTATTATTTTTAAAGTTTCATTAACGACATCAAGCCATAAGTCCCTGAACGACCTAGGCTATCGGTGCCAAGGTGTCCGCCGGGTTACTAATTGCGTGTTAAAATTTACTTGACGCCGCTTAACCTTCGTCTACGACCGGCGTAGGTAGAGCCGCGGGGCGAGAGCGCGCCGTACGGGGTACAATAGGTGGTCGCGGGTGCAGTTAGGTTGGTCACGGACATGATTTACTCGGAAACGTTACCGTCTACGCCGTTTCTCAGGTGGTCCTCTGTCTACAACCTTGTCACAGTTAACCCCGATGCCGTGGTATCGGTCCTCCCCGGGAATGGGGACGCGACTCGTCGCCAGTTCTCTACAGTGTACGTTGTTTAATTAATGAATCGACCGCCGCGGCTCTCGATGTTTCATCGTTAGGGCCGTTTTCTGTCGCCGTTCTTTCGAATTAAAAGCATCATTGAGCGCCGGCTTAAACGGGAGTTGGTCATTTTTGTTACGTTTAAATGTACAGTTCAATTAGGTACACCTTTTTTATTTGTACCCCTGGATTAAAGAAATGTTACATGACAGTCAATTGATATTAAAACAGATACCTCAAGTATACTTTCATTAGTGACTACTTTATCCAAATCAGTAAAGCAAGCCCTTTTCAAAATTATCGGGAATATACGCTCAGACCAACCACACGCAAAATCGAAAAATCTGTTTTAATATTAATTATGAAAGGCAGATCTATCGGAAACGTTCAAAAATGTTGCTAGCCCGATCGTTCGAATTACCAAAATGACTCGAATCGATCGGCTTGAGAATAAAATAAAACACCCGGCTTTTTATCGGGTTCTTTGCGATTTGATTAGAAAATAATTCTTGATTACTAAAATAATACTCACCGAAAATAGGTTTAATCCTTCTGACCTTAAGTTTGTTACAAAATAAGATAACACACCGTACAAATTGACTGATGATTCATAATATTATTCTCTTCCTGGGATTTACGTACCTACAAACATTGCGGGGCGATAACATATCGAAATGAGACTAATTTATCCTCATAATATTGTAACGAAGTGAAATCTTTATATTGGACAGTTTTTAATGTTATTCGGTTTTGTTATCGATAGGGACTAATATACAATTATATTTTTTTTTGTTCGATTATCTGAGCATCGTACTGAAATCACAGGATATCTTAGTGATATTTGGCTTTAGTAGCTTATACATTACATTTTTGGTTGTCATACTTATTACTGATACAACAAATATTTGTCTTGTCGAGGTGTACCTCTCTGAACAGTCGTTTAGAAAGACTTATGTATGTCCATCAATAAATGAGGGAATTTTTATCACGTCCATAGCTTGCGATTTGCGATAATAAATAGTTTCAAGGAGATGGTCTAGTTATATTGTAGAACGGACGTTCGCTATAAGTACAGATTGTATAGCGCCAGCGAGGAGCAAGCCATAGAAATAGTTCACTAGTATTTTACTCCGCTGATAAAGAGCATTTCAAATTTTATTATCCAAGTTACAGAATGCAACCTTAACACGTTGAACGCCAGACTAAAAATCGATGTCTTGCCCAATGGGCCGCGGCGGACAATGTTGTCTGCCAACATGTCTGGTCCAGGGGGCCGCGTCGGACAACGTTGTCCGCGTGCACTCGCTCACTTTGGAAGCCTCTAATCGGCCGACGGACGGCTTTTCTTGTCTGTTTACTAAGGCAATAGACCCGCGCGGCCCCAAGGAACATCCTAGCAACTTGGCCCGAAAAAAACTGCAAAGACTTAGAACTTATGGGCTTTGAAACAAGCGGTTCATAAAAGCGTTGTAGGTCCATCCATTATGTGATCAATTAAGTGATGTTTTAGGTAAATATACATTAATTTTTACTCTTTATAAGATACTAGAAAGTCGTTAGAATTATAATTAATTTCAACCAAGTACGTATTAAGTATAAAATTATGGGTTCAGTAGGTTAATAATATAAATAAGCTGCCTTTATACGAAAGTTTATGGTAAAATACAAAAACAGAACTAAATAATCAAGTATTTTAAAGATATTTCTTATGGATAACAACCATAAATGATATAAATAATAAAAATAACTTCTAAATTATGATCCCCATTCATTCCTAGACCAAAAAATTATTGCTGATCTCCACGATGGATTTTAATTTTTTAGTATTTCTCTACATACTTTGATGGTGTGCTATAGAATTGGATATTGGAGAAAAGTAGATAATTTTTAACGCTTCTACCTACTAACTACCATGCATATTTTTTGGATATTCGATAAATTACATACTTTATTTCAGTAAACTAATTTTGCTAACAATGAAGCCTTTAATGTGAAGTACTTACCTATATATTGCACAGTGACTTGGGATTCTGAATATGATTATTATATAACCCATTTATCTACTTTTAAATACCCTACAAAATTTGAATAAATTGCATAATTTTGAGACAAGAAATCTTAACGCATCTAGCTAGACCATCAAGCAAAACCTATTACTTAAAAACAGACAGACAGACTGGTTGTTTCAGGACAAAATATGTCACAAATGATGTATACTGTCACCTCCTCCCGGGTCTAGATCGATTTAACCAGTAATCCTATATAATAATGAAAAATAAGCTTCAACAAAAATTATTTTCAGGGTCTGCGATAGGTGTCAAATTTAAAAATGTTTACAATAAACATTTGAATTAAGGTGGGCCAATCCAAAGCTGATTGAGTCAATACAAAATTTACAAAATCGTCAATTTTTTCCTACGTGTAAAACTTATACGGAATCCTAATTTTTACAAATCACGGCATTCGTCTACGCGAGCGCAAAATCGTAAGGATGACCGACAGTGGGACCCGCGCGGCGTCTGCGGAAGGAAACACGGTTTTTCATTCTCGGAGGCCGCGACGGACAATGGTGTCTGCCATTTAATATCTCGGAAAATAATGGGAACATAGCTGTTTCCATAAGTCGCCCGTTATTTTTAAGTTATTTCCTGACAAAATATACAAAAAAACACCTCGACGTTTTTGGGCCATTTCTCGAAATATTGGTATGGCCCCGGGGGAAAGTCTGCTGTCGGACAACATTGTCCGTCATGGCAGTCAACGTGTTAACCTAAATAAAACTGCTTTATTGTCGTACATGTTTGTAGATACAACTTGTATACGATGGAAACGTTGTTTGTTGAAGTTCAGTCTATTGTTGTAGAATTAAAATATATTTTGAAGTAGCAAGATTGTACGGGAGCATCTGTTCTAAGCCCAAGCGAAGATCAATAGTGCATCAGGCTTCTCGAACGAACGAAATGAACAGCGCAGTACAGACATTTGTGTCTATACTGACTGTCATATTGTCACTTCGCTTCGTCGCGCGGTTCCAATGTGTAGTAGCACATAATAATACCAGTACGGTCAACATGATGACAACCAAAAATAAAATCAGTCCACCGTCTAATTATGATGTCTCTCCACAAAATTGCCCTCGCAAAACAATCAGCACAGAGATTACGTTACCTCTACTGAAATAATGTCTTTATTCAATTTGAACTGAAACGTAATTTGTCCCGCCCTTAATTAATTTCTAAATTTGTGCGATATTATTGTGTCACTGAGTGGCAGCTAATTCTGAATTGTTCGCAAACAACAAAGGATAAGGTGCTTGCCCCAGTGATTGGAACGTACCATTTATTAATTACCTAAAATCACGGGAGTTGTTATCTACTCGATGTTTTTATGATGTCACTTGTACCTAATTTAGTATTTGAATTGATATATATGTAACACAATGATTTGGATTCTATAACGTCAGTAACAATAAAAAATTATAAGGACCGAGTGCGTGAAATTTAAACCTCTTGCATCTGTGATTTATAACTAAAGAGTTTTGTTTCGAAAATTTTGATACCTACCCTACATAAGAACGAGAGACATCTAAACTTGAGCAGAAGTAAAACTTTGTTTTTTTTTAAGGAACTCAACTGATACTAAAATTATTTCTAAAGGTAGCCATTGACGATGCGTCCATTTGGAGTGCTTCTAAATGGAAGATTTCCATATGGAATGTTACTGGTACAACTATCACGCTGTTATTATCGAACCACTTTATTACAGCAGTGTTACGATTTATTTCTCGCTGTTTTTTTGTCATTAGCCGCCGCTAACTGTTGAAATTGATATTTAACTAGGTAGTGGTAGTCATGGGAGCAAAAAGAACAAACTTGTCACCCGATACCCATGGGTAACTCGATAATGCCATACTCTAGGGCCTCAACCGCGTTTCACTGTATACTGTATAACTAACCTGACCTAAGAGTTGTATACAGTAGGCTACGTTTTATTAACCGACGCGACACATCGTTAGAATATTGTTTATACTGGAATATTGATGTTTTAGTATTGAAATCGTTCACTATTTTCACTTCGTAGGTAGGTTAGGTTAGACGCTTAAAAGCTTTGACAACAGCTTTTTGTAGAGGTGGTAGAGTCCAGTGCTTCCCAACAGTAGAATCATGGCGCCATAGCCTCTTTTACTCAGTAAGGTTTATTATTTAAGAAGGAAAAACGTACCTACCTACATGAAACATAAATCAAATCAAAGGATTTTAAAATGTAGACTTCTCATAGAATATCTATCTGTACTTACAATAAAACTGTAATTTAACTAATAAAGTCAATAGCTTTGAGCGAAATGATCTCGTGACGAATAAAACCTTGTAAAAGAGCGTCGTATTCTTAATTCCGAGTTGTAAGCGGATGCCGCGGCGGTCGGAAAAACGTGTAATCCGAGGTGGGGTGCGAGTGCAGCGTGGAAAACTTCAGTTTTTGAAATAAAACCGGTCAAGTGCGAGTCGGACTCGCGCACTAAGGGTTCCGTACCTTTATGTATAAAAACGCCAAAAAAATCTGGTCTGTTGTATGAAAGCCTCACTTAAATATTTTAATTGTTTTATTGTAGCCACATATTACGCACAACGCTATCTCTTGGACCGAAAGGTAACTATCGCTGAAGCGTCGAATGAATGGGCGCCCACTTAAGTATTTATTTTATTCTGTTTTTTAGTATTTTTTGTTGTAGCGGCAACAGAAATACATCATCTGTGAAAATTTCAACTGTGTAACTATTATGGTTCATGAGATACAGCCTGGTGACAGACGGACGGACGGACGGACAGCGAAGTCTCAGTAGTAGGGTCCCGTTGGGTACGGAACCCTAACAACAATTCCCCTTTGGTAATTGGATTGCGTCATGCGATTGGGGCGAGTGTCCGACTCCGCTCCGGTGTCGGGCCGGCCGGCCGGCCGGAGAGGCCCGCTTCTGCCCGGATTGCTGGTTTCCATTGGAGTGAATGGTTCCCGTAAGGTGTCCATAGGGTGTCTTGAAATCTACAATGAACGGGTTGCTACGTTAGTGCGTTTTTTTACTTAAGGCTGAACCGCTGTTTACGATTAGATGGGATTGTCCTTCAGTACCTACTAATGTGAAAAAATATGTTATAATCAAAATAATTATGCTAGACGAGGGATGATGAATCAGTGAAGCTGAAGACCAAGTGAAGTGGCAAGTGTATAATGTCATTAAACATTTCAAAAATTAAGCTGAATCACAAAAATCTATTTCATAAACTTCAATACAGTTGCTTAGCAATATTTGTATAGATCTTGTTGCGTTCAAATAATGAAACGACACGTTGCCTTACCGTGTCGTGTCGTGCCGTGGAAACGCACCGCTCGACAGTCCGGTCGGTAATCTCGTCTGTCCCGTTACCGACAATTAGCCACCGTTGTCCGCTTGTCGCCTGATCCCACGTTAATCTTACCGGACACCGGACACGATTGTTTTAAGTTATTTGTTCGGCCACTTACTCCGTTTTGTTTTTCAGGTTGCACGCGCTCATATTGACGTGTTCTTATTTTGTTGAGGAAAATCATATTGGCGTGTGATTTTCAGTATTGGCGATCGGGTTGATGAGTTGATCAGCTTCTTATAAACAATCTAAATGCTGAGGAATGTCAGTGTGTTAACCAGCGCTACTTAATCTTATCATTCTCAGTTTTAGATATTCTACCTAGACTAATTTTTACCATCACCCGTGAACCCATTTTTTGTATTATAAGGCTGAGGAGTTTGTGTTTGTGTGCAAGCGTGTGTGTGTCGTGCGAATTTAAAACATATTATTATATTTATGTTAGATAGCGCTTTTATGAATTTTTTTGTCCGAGATATCTTATTGGCTAGATACAGCAACTTCTCGAAACCAAAATTGTTGGTTAATTACGATCATAATTAGGAAGGCATGAATAATACGTTATATTAAATAGAAGGTAGGGAAAAGTTTGAGATAGTTTACGTAATTAGTGCGGTGGTCGCCCACCAATTCGTTAGTCGTACCCTTGTAGCCGCCCGAAGATCCCTTGTGTTTGCGTTGTGTACAAGTTGCCCTTGTACCGTTATAGATTATTACAGATGTTGGGCTAACGCGCCGAAGGATTTTCAGTCTGGTTATAATCCTCCTGATAATTCAGCCTCGTTGGTAAACCTTACCTACCAAGTTCCGGAATCGATTTGAGATAAAAGTTTGTTCTGAGGTCATGGGTGCTTCTGACGTTCCCTGCTGGCTATGACACTAGAAATATTGAGTCCTAGTGCTTAGATACGAATACATAATTGTTTGTTTATTTATTTCCGTCCGATTCGTTTATAGCTAACTATTAATATGACAGTAATACAAATAAATTTTCAGCTATAGAATCAGTTACTATAGACAAACGTACGGCATTGGAACACGCATCCATGGACAATCGAAACAGCGTTTCGTAAGTGATGAACAATTCAATAACATTACATATTTGAAAATCTTATTAGATGGATAGATAAAACTAACATGAACACCGCTAGGAACAAATTAATTTTAAGATACATCATTATAACAGAGAGCATTCAAGTAGATAATTAGTGTGGCTGCAGTGTTAATATTAGGTAACAAAGTTTTATAGAGGCGTGTTTCATGTGGCCGGTGGCCGACACGAGGCCTTCCCTGTGTAACTGCGGCTGTTTTCAATATTCTGTCTATCCGCTATCGTTGGTTGGTTGCCTAGCAACTTGTTATTGTTATTACTTTGTATATTGTCGTTTGATAATACTTCCTTGTACTATACTTACTAACTAACATTACCAAAGGTGGTTAAGATAAATAATCATTGAAATGATCAAGATGGTTAAGATGGTCATCGTTTTAATCGAAGACCGTCACGTTTACGATACGTGAAGGACATATTTTGACACTTTCGTCTTTTCCCGATAGACTTCCGCATTCTTATTTAATTCATCTTTAACTGAAGATCATCCTTTTAATTGTTACGTAAATCACCCCGTGTAGTTGACACGACGCCTCTGTAACAGCGGGTAAATGTTACTAAAGCACACCTCCAGTGTAAACAGACTTTCCTGCCTCCTGGCTGCGGTTTGTAACCCGAATACGGGCGATACGCTTACCGTCAACTATGTTCGTACGGCGATACATTACTGTTATGATTTCTAACAGGGCTGGAATATGTCTGTTGAACGGATATACGGCGGGAGTTTTTCATAGCTCGTGCTAAAGTTTCATTGGATTTTTACGTAACGAAGATGTTGCATGTTGCTCTTTGGTGTTGATGAACTCTTCATGTTTGATTGATATAGTATTAAACTATTAATATACTTACCTATATGTATTTAGAAATCTTAGGTATATAAACAATCTGTCAAAACCTGTTTTTTGTAATATTTTTAATATGTTACATCGGCTCGAGTAACGCGTATAGAACATGCGACATATTATCTTTACTTAATTGTCGAATTAATACCTACATGAAACTTCTTGTTTTAAACATTTTTTTGGATTTATTTGACTGTTGTAAATAAATATTTACATATCGAAAATTTCAATCATAACTTTAATCACGATTTAATCAAACAGATGTATCGATAGCAACCCTGATCAAAGTCCGCGCGAACCTAGCCGGTAGGCAAGCGACTCTCGCAAATAACTTTCTTTGATCGCTAACCGCTCGCTGTACTATATGACATGTATTAAATTATTGCGGTCGGAGAAATTGTTTTGTTACCCGATACACTTGTTACATACGATCTTGTGCTGTTGCGATATGTCGACAATCGGTAACGCTAATATTAATATCGTGTTGTTTATTTAGGTACTTACCTATATGTGTGTTTCGTCGACTCGATGTTGATAGGTTTAAGCTTTTTATAGATTTGTGCTTGGCATATGTGGAGAAGGGGGTTTATATTTTGAATTGTCTATCATATGAAATTTCGCCAGTATATAGCTAAAAATGTATGGCTTAAGGAAATTGCACAACGCTGATCTTTGTTTTAAAGATTTTTTAAAGGTATTCCTTTAAGATTTCCTTTCCGTATTCGCTAATATTTTCACAGCAAACTCTCAATATTTTCAATTACACGCAATATGTCGTCGCAATTACTAACCGTTCGCACAGACGCCAAACGCGTAGACGCGTATCCAGTCGACTATTTAATGGTGTTGATTTTACGATGATTACTAAGTTGCTAATAGACATGGGCGTTATCTCGACGCTCTGAATAATAAAATAAAACTATTAGTGGTGTTGTAAAAGAAACGGGCACGGCGCTGTAAACGGTCGTCCAGCGTTTAGTGCGTCTGTAGCCGTCTGTAGCCGGCGTTAATCACGTTTCCAGCAATTAGCCGGCGCGGCGGCCGCTGCTTCATGAACCCTCAGAGAGAATACTACTCCTCATCTTTCGACGTTTATGCCTGTTAACGAAGTGCCGGCTTCCGATACAATGTTTAGTATTACGAGCTTATGTAATGAGATGAGATGTATTATTCGTTAGAAAAATGTTATGTTTTTTCGAGGGTGGTCCACTCCTGTACGCGAATTCGCACTATGGCAGTGGGGTGGAATTTGCTCTGGGTCTCGCCAGTTATGTGGACACCTTTGATCCTACTAATATTATAAATGCGAAAGTTTGTAAGGATGTACCTATTTGTGTGTGTTTGTTGCTCTTTCACGCAAAAACTACTGAACGGATTTCCATGAAACTTTGCAGTAATAAGTAATAATAAAATAGATATATATAGATAAAGTAATAAAATAGAGATTTTTGAAGGGACTGGTTTCCCGAAGCGAAGCGAGGGCGGATTTACTAGTAGAGTATAAACTTAATTATTTGTGACTTGAAAACTTTATTTTTTCTTGTGCCGAATTCAAGTTTTCAAAAAAAAATGAAAATAAATCATATTAGGAAAGCTCCTAACGGTCCCCGATGCGTCTTCTTATGCGTTATAATAATATCAATATTTATTAAAATCCATTCTTGGTGAAGTAAATAATCATAAAGTAATTTTAATATCAATAATGTCGTAGTTGAACTAAACTGTTGACGGCGCCCCTTAAGTGCAGGAATTTATTTAGGTATTTTTTTGAGTGATAAATTGTTCCCTTTCTCATTTGTGTACGTACGCCAATACCACTTACAACTGGTTGAAGTTTTATCAAGGAATGCGCGACTTTTAACCCCATTCTCAAACAGTAGATAAGGAATCCATTGATAAATTTATTTATTGAAAAATATTTAACTGCCTTAGGATTCTTGAATGGCCGAGAATATGGAATTATCGCTCCCCGCTAAAAATAACATTTATTACGTGTCCTCAAAGTTCAATTAAGCTTTTAACTAAAATTTACCCGAAGGCATTTAAAATTTTCGCCATTAATATACAATGAACCTTAATCACAATGGTAGAAGCTGGCATTTTTGTTGGTTGCTATTAAGACGAATTCCATATCAAACACAAATAGAAAAGAGTTTTTAGTTTAGTATATTAAATGTTTTCTATATAATAGTGTTTGTATTATTGTATTAGTACTAGGATGGCATAAATAGAAAAGTTGTAACTAATCAGCTTATATGGAGTTCGTCGAACCGCGGGTTGCGGGGGTCACCTCTGGGGCGCCGGTGTCACCTTGCTTCCGAAACTTGATCGACGATATTATTATCGCGTGCATGAATACTAGTCACTAAATAGTTTCATTCGTCATACTATTGTTCTATAATTGCTTCTGTTTTAGGTTGTTTGCTCCTTTGGGTTTGCGGTTCCATTTCGAAGGTCGTATATCGCTATTAAGGATGTGATTGAAATTTTTGATGCAAGCACTAAATCAATCATTGTATTATTTGTTTAAGTAAGTCAAAGTTTTACCCTCCTCGGTTGATCAGCAGAGCTCACAATGATCATGGGAGATTGTTTGGGTCTCGAGGATGGATGTAGTAAATATGATGTATTTCTCATCGTTTAGTACCCATATGCTATCCGTGATATATGGAATCCTAATGCAACTGTATAAGCGTTTATTTAATATCTGCATGTACTTGACTTGGACCAATCTTAAAGCGAACAGGTCGGTTGCATATTATATTCAGTTGCAGCGGTCGCTGTATCGCAGGTGGACTGCATGCCCGTTTGTTACGTACATATTAACATAAATAAAACATATTCCGCAGTTCAACTACTGAGACTACACGTAAACATGGCGCCTAACGAGATGATACGAGCACAAGACGCTACGTAAGATCGTCCTTTGTTCACATTTGTATGAGACGAGTCTTCTCGACTGTACAGCGCCGTTCGAGGCCATGCCCGTGCATACAAACGACAGTATTCGCAAGTCCCGCTACAATCTTGCAAGTCCATACTTATCCTTAAACCTTATATTTTGACCACGTTTCGTATTAAACTTTTACTTGAAGGCGGACTCTGTTAAATAAGTAAGTCGACAGTCGACACGCACTCAACACCGAATAGAATTCCGTGCAAGATTCACATTCAAAATGCGGAAATTCTCATTTTTTTGTTACACGATTGTTTGTCACAGCTGAGAACCAAACCTGGGATTATCTATTAAAATTCTTATTTATATTTATATTATACTTACGCGTAATAAGCTACTTGATCAGCCGACCTTGCAAAGTAATTACAGTTCCCTTTGCTATTCGATTGAAATTAACTGCGAAAATCACGTAATTCCATTAAACAAGTCAATGAAACGACGACGTAAAAAACAAAGACATGGTGCGTTTGTCTATCGGTTTTGTCCATTGTGCCGCGAA
The DNA here is from genome assembly GCA_905404135.1 of Hesperia comma. Lineage (NCBI taxonomy): Eukaryota > Metazoa > Arthropoda > Insecta > Lepidoptera > Hesperiidae > Hesperia > Hesperia comma. Next base: position 14,355,053 of record FR990029.1, on the reverse strand, counting down.
AATATCCTGCTAAACAATAATTAGAGTCAATGACAGCCAGCGCATTGCATGCAAGGCCGCCGGCGGGCCGGCAGACCAATGAATCAGCTGACTGCAGCTAGGGTTGCCTACTGTGCTCTGAAATAAAGTATTGGACTCTGTAACATGTTGGCGTACTCTCTAATGTAATAATAACAGAGGACGGAAAATGTTTTGCTTTTTTAACTCAATGTTTATTGCACTAGTGCCAGTCATTGAAAAAAATTGTTTCGTCCTGCTAAAAGTACCAAAGAATATATTTTTAATTATTTTTAAAGAAATGCTACCTAGTTTTTTTATAAGGCCGTACTCTTTATTTACTTCCTTTAAAATCTGATATACTCTATTTCTTCTAATAAAGTGGGCAACCCTGATTGCAGCCGCCGTGAACCGAGCGGCCCACCGCCGCCTATTTTCAACTAGTAATTTTTTTGCACAAACCGCCCGAACGTAATATTTTATTTCTCGACATGCGAATTGTACCGGCAAAATGTGAACACCTTTTGAATCGGATTTTTCAATTTAATACTGACGACATCGACATCGCCGCCGCACCGGACAGATTTCAGTTTTTTGTCGATGGTGTTTTTCGGTTGAAGACAAAAGTGGGTTACACTATGGCTGCTGTAAAGCCATTAATGGCCCACTATTGTGCCCGGGTCGCATCATAACTGAGGAGGCCTAGAGCACACTCCTCGGCTCTGCTCTAGTGTGAACTGGTGCGAGGAATAGTTACTAACCCAAGTTGATACCAACTTTTATTAATTTCATATTGAAGTAAACTTTGTTGTCATTATTTTCGAACAATGAAGGTAGAATAGTTACAAAAGTGGAAAGTTACATGAATAAAATAAGTACGCTTCTAATTAATTAGATAAGCTTATTTAAGGATTTATTAGATATCGCCTGCGATGCTGTAACTCTTTGACACTAATTGTAATGTGTAAAGGGTTAAAAAAATTATGTCACAGTGCTCTAGAAAGCTTCATTCATGATTTTAAATATAACGTTAACGGTAAACATGACGCAAATTTTAAACGTTGGTCAAATAGCGCAACGGTAAATCATCTTAAACATAGATTTAACGAGGGCTCTGGCTTTAGTTATCGTTCGTTTTACGACGCAATTATCTTAGTTTGAATTTTCGTGTACAAATCCGTGTTCGAAGTTACCTGAAGCTTTTAATATTATTCAGAGCACAGCATCATATATTGTGCCAAAGTACTTACCTACCTATGGTGCCTCTGTACTCGGTGCAAGGTAGCATTTCTGTGCAAAAAATGTCAAAGAATAAATTGAAAACACTTCCAATTAAGTCGCCCAAATGCTATTTACTTGTAGAAAAAAATATGTATTTAGTATCTTTTATTTTGTAAAATGTTAAGTATACCTTTGTAGGTATATAAATAAGGTTGAATGCACCTACCTACTCAGTTGTAGTCGCGTGGGTTTGTTGATGTTGCTATGTGTCACGGGATTTTCCGAGTGCAAAAATTTTATTTATAAACGATATTTATTATCCTTATTCGAAATTTTATTGATGCACACATCCTCTTTGTCGCCGTTAAATAGAATAATAAAGGAGGTATATTATTTATGTGTACACCTATATTAAAAAATTACTCGACAGTTGACACTCGAAAGGGAAGTAAATAAATATTATTTTTTAATAATTATTAATAAAGACAACAATTAGATGCGCATGCGCAAGTAGGTTCATAACTAGTTCATAACTTCATACGCAATACCATCATCATTAATGTTTTTACTGATTTGTTCATAATTGTCCATTAATCTATGCTGACAGTGATAGCAAGTATCAATTACAATAATTATTTTTGTAACAGTATAATAATGACATTGAATTAAATATAATTACAATTAACACGAGAGGAACTGCTTTTTTTAAGTCGGGATTAATGTAACTGTGGTCATTAAAGTTATCATAATGATTACAGTAATCGTAAGAGTTAGGTACTTGGTGACGTGAGTTTGGGTACAATCTCAGTCTTTCGAAATAAAGTCAATTATGTATGGGCGTTGTGGACGTTGTGGTCAAGTTGGTCATTGTATTATATTTCTATGGGGAAACCGTTGTTTGGGAACCGTACTGTTTTGCTATAAGAGAACTTACATGCCTAATAAAAATATTTCTTAAAATTTTCTCTCTATTACACTTCTCGGTAGGAAACCGTTAAACATTAAACTCAATGTGATTATACGTTGTGTTAAAAAGTTAGTTTTTATTTCTTCGAAAGAATTTGTGCTATTGTAATAAATTAAAGTAATTATAAACAGAACAACAAAATGTGTCCCCTGAACCGATAAAATGAGATAGAATGCCATGTATGATGGAAATGTTGAGATGAAAATATCGAGTTTGAGTCGTATTGAGCTCAGGTTAACCGTACCGAAGCGAAGGCGGGTTACCATTCAGTCACCGATACGGGCCTCACTAGCAGTTAACACAGCCAAACGCACACGATCCGGCTGCAGGCTATTATCATAACAGCTGAGCAGAATTAAGGACGCGGCGAGAAACAATGGGTTTCCCATTCCCATTCACCGCTCAACTGAGTCATCTGATGTGGCAATGGCTCGTGACTCACCGCTGATCTCATAGATTAAGAAACTGTCTACGGATACGGCATACAGCTCCGTAGCCAGCTCACCTCTGGCGAAGGGACGGCTCATGCTACTGACCTATGCTGTCATTTTGAGTCATCGCTAAATTGCGACCATGATGACATTTTCAACCTTTTCGACGGGCGTGGTACCTTCATGCTTTATTCATCAAAATAAACGCCGATGCATTGGTTATGGTGTGCTTTTCCTTTTGCTGTGGGCTATGGTGCGAATGTCACGACTTTGAAGTCAATTATATTAGGTATATTCATATTTTTAATTGAAAATTGATTCTCGTTTAATATTTCGAATTGAAAATATTAGGTATCAGTTCATATTCTCAGAGTTGTAGGAATGTAGGTAAAGTTCTGTAGGTATTATGCTAGGTTTTAATTTAACTCGTCATAGTTATCAATAGTTTCTGTATGTGTAATAATTGAATGAGCAAAAATTCTGGAAAAAAACTTTTAATAACCGATATTTTACTTTTACAGACACCTCCTAACATTAAAAACTTGGTTAAAAATTAAATAAAAATGTTCTAAAATTGAATAGAAATATAATAGGCAAGACAAATCAATATACCGCATCCATGTGCTCAGTTCAATGTATAATACACGTGGAACTAGCGGAACGTGTCCGCGCTCCGTAGATTTGGCGGAGGTTTTCGTCAGCGGCCAGGGTAGTTGAACCTATTATTTACACGACAAGCCGTATTTGGCCGTCTCGCCGATTTGCACTCGTACACACCGTAATGATGATTTCCCACAGTCGCTCGCGGTGATGACTTAATTAATTCTATGTAGTTGGTATGTAGGTACTTGTGTTTATTGCCATTTGTGGATGCGGATATTTTTAATATTCAAATTTTTGTTCACTTTGCTGTTGCCATGTTATGTAGTAGTAGGTACCTAATGAGAATCTTGTCTGAATCTTATACATATCAATTTGCATATATTGGTGTTAAAATAACGATAGCTGACGGTATTATACAAGTGAATAAGGAAATTGGCAAGTTAACGAGATCAATAGATCAATCACAGTAGAATTCTCGGCTATTTTCCACAAAGTAAAGCGATAGAAATACAGTAAATGCACTTACGCAAATGTACAAAACAATAAAACAACAATCCCAAACACCCTGACGTGACGCAAACGCACGGTGACGTTGGCGAGCCGTGCGCCAGCTCGGTGGACGATAACCGCCCACTCTCGGTTTCACCCGCTGACGTCGTCGATAAGCCGATAGTTGCACAATGTACCCGACGGCTCTGATGCATCATAGCATCATAGGTGACTAACGATTTGCGTACGATCCGCGGACGTGGAAATGGAAATAGACAACGCTCGTTGGTTATTGGTTAGTGGTTGGTTGGTTGGTGGTTATGGTTACACAGTGAACGCTAATGATCGAGGTGTCGACTTTCGTTTCGTTTACCCTTCGGTTATGCTTTATGGCCAGGAGTGTCCGTAAATGCTGATGTTCACTAACTCTTGGTAGGTCGCCTGGATGTTTATCAGTTATTGACATAAAGAAACTTTTATTCTAGATTTTTTTTGTTTATATAAAAATTTAGGACGGTTTCAGGGGTATTTATTATAGAGGGTTTGTAGGGAATTAAAGGAGTTTATAATCCTCCTGTAGCGAACCGATGATTACATCCTTGCAGATACTTAGACACTAAGGTAGGTAAATAAATTATCACTTGTCGATAAAGGGGAAATTGCGGCATATAGATATCCGTATCATTAGTTGAAGATGTTACAGTGATATTAAATGTTCGTTTTCTCCCGATGTTTGATATGGCATGCAATGTTTATGAGTATTGTCGACGTTGGCTTGTTTGAAACTGAAATGCGTACGTAGATTGAAGGAGATTGATTCACCGTAGTCTTCGTTGGTGCTTAAGTGGTTTAAAGCAAGCGATTACATAACAAAAGCCGTGATAATCAATCCGGTAGTATTGAAAATTAATAACGGGTGAAAACAAAGCGGAAGTTGTCACGGTGTTAAACTATATAAATGGTGCGTTACCTGTTACATCTATTTTGTAACATATTAATACCTAATCGGTGACACTTGAGTACGTAGACAGAACAAGTCCGGTGCAAAAGAACTTGAAATGCACCCGCGGCGTATGAATCACTGAACATTTTTATTCAATTTGTCGGTCCATGTACCGGTAATCAAAACACGGAAGACATACGTTAATTCGTTTTCCTGGACGTTTATATCTTTTAAATATTGATTACGAAGCTAGTGGACTTTGTGCAGAAAAAAACTAGCTGCGTTAAATATATTTATCCGGCGTTAAAAATTCCCCTAACGTGATAAGTGAATGCTTTATGAATGGGCGTCGAGACCGCAATAAAATTTAACGGTGACGAAAGTGTACAGTACTATTACGGCGTACATCGATATCGTGGCGAGTTCAAAGTCAAGAGGTTATTAAACTGCTGAAAGTTCGCCTATCTGTTACATAAACATCCGTTCAGATAGGACGAGAGCACCTTCGATAGCGGTCAGCGGCGTCCGATAGTGGCGGTCTTCGTACGCGATGGTATTCTAGCAATGTTCAGATAACGGACCGTGAATGGAGGGTTTGTTTAGTTTAAGCGAGGGATACGTGATGGCAGCGGTGTGACTGCGGTTACAACAGGTCTTGGATGTTGCGGTGTAAATAAACCTTGTCCTAAACAAGAACAGTACGAAATCCTCAAACAAATTGACTAAAGAGGCTTGTCTGTGAGCGTACCGTTGCGCCGCCACATACAGGTACATCGTACAAAGCATCTCACTCCCCGACTGAAATCTCTGTTGTCTTACCTTGGAATTTGAATGCAGTAATACTACAATCAATGCAATTAGGAGTAGTTTGCATACGCATTTGCTATTGCCATATCAATAAGGCTTCGCGTGTCCGAGAAGGTTGCGTTAACGACAAAATTGTGAACTGAACATCGCGATGGCATCGAATGCAATTATATCGGATCACAATTGTTTTATCGAGCCCATACAAGAGGCGAAAAAGAAATGCGAACTCGATTACTCTCCCACACATCGAGTCGTGTCCGCAAGTAAAACATTGTGAGTGGCCGCTGATATTAGCATTTTAAAAATACCGAAACAATGCGGTAGTGTTCTTGTGCGGTGTTTTGACCGCTGTCATCCTCCTTTTTTGTGTTGACTACCGGTTGATTAACTGACGTCCGAATCACCGGTTGATTACCGATGTCCAAGGATATTCGGTACATAAGAGACGTAATAGACACATTATGAAACAAGATGACAGTGCTGAACTGACTCTCCGATGTTATAAATATCGCATTCTTCTACTTTCCAAATCATGAGCGCTATACGTTAACAAAGAAATTTCCCTTTTATTTTTTCAACATTAGTGCACATTAGACTGGTCAGCACGCCACTGGTTCAGTAAAGTGGTAATTGGCGCATATTTTGTTTTCATTGAAATATAGACACTGTGTTTCGGTAATTAAGAATAATTTCCTATTTCAATTTTTACTATAACGCGCACAAATTACCTTTTGTTTTGGACTATGTGCTAGTACAAATAAACAAATAATAATCTATCTATCTATCTATCTATCAGCCTATCGAAGTCCACTGCTGGACATAAGCCTCCCCTAATTGGCGCCACTCCGACCGGTCCTGAGCCCTCTGAATCCAGCGGTTTCCTGCTGTCTTCTTCAGGTCATCAGTCCACCTTGTCGGGGGGCGTCCTGTGCTCCTTTTACTAAGGCGTGGTCGCCATTCGAGGACTTTTTTGCCCCATCGGCTGTCTGTCCTTCGAACGATGTGGCCTTGCCACTTCAGACGGCTAACTCTGAGAGCTATGTCGGTAACTTTCGTTCGTCTACGAATTTCATCGTTACGAATCCTGTCTCGTAGCGAAATACCTAACATAGCTCTCTCCATAGCACGCTGTGTGACTTTGAGCCTTTTAACGAGGCCAACTGTAAGAAACCACGTCTCAGATCCGTATGTTAACACTGGCAACACACATTGCTCGAACACTTTCGACTTCAGGCACTGAGGAAGATTGGATGACAATATTGGAAACAAATAATAATAAAACAAATAAACTCGTAAGTATTCGTATCTATCGATGTGCCGTTACATAATTTTCCAAGAATTCATTTTATCGTTTCATGGCTCATGAAGGTAGAGATAAAGCGTACCTCCTTGATGTGTTAAAACAATTCAATGTAAGAAAAAAATCCCGTGGAAAGTACAAACCGACCGTTTGCATATAAAGGGTAAATTAGTTTACCGTTCTGTTTGTTAAAGAAGGTGCATGGAATGTCAAATTTTCTACAGTACCATGTATGTAACACATCCTTTGTAGGTAGGTACTACTCGTAATATTAGGGTCAGCTCACACCGAGACGCGACGCGACGCAACGATACTGGAAGATAGTTAGGTACTGTTGTACTTTGTTAGTAACGTATCGCGAAGCAAAATTAAAAGTGCCACGTTTTCCCGAAATATTAATATTAATGAAAGAATTGTGATCATCGAGATGGAATTGATTCAAGCAAACTAATTATAATTAGCGTAGTCTCTGCCTAACAAAGAATGAATAGTTGATAAGCAGGCTTCCTTAGTACGCTATACCGGAAAACGTTGCTGAGTGATTGACAAAAAATATACACGAAACTATGAATGTCAAGAGTGTGTTTTGAACTCGTTAGCGGTAAAAAATGAAGACAAATATCGTACATAAGACTGATGCGTCCCCAGTCATTCCACCATTGCATTGATCGGACACATAATTTGATTAGGTTAATTTCTTTTAATCAAATAAAAACAGTCTTAATCACTGCGCCCTACAATTTCATAGGTTTCTTTATTGCACGACAATGTTGCAGTTAATTCGTCATTTATATCCGTTCATTATGTCATTATGTTAGTCAGTCGTAGCACTGTTGTAGTATTGTATTAACCCGCCGATTTTATCATAAATTGTAAAATAATTGCACGGTAACATAATTTTGTTGTTGTATAAAGAAGTTTCAGGTGTCTCCTTCTTTCTGTCCAAGAGATAGAACGCCGTGACAGTCGGATAGAGATCGGTTTCATAATATTAATATGGTTCCGTTTTTAACCTTTTGGGTACGGAAACTAGAAAATAATTCGTGGAAAGACGTTCTATAGAAGAGTATTTTGAATGGCTTTGTCTGTAAACAATGGAATCCCGAATGTATGGCTACCTCTTTGCTAGACGACTTTCCGAACAATGGAAGGTTTATTAGCAGCAAATTACTTGTTAATAACGTTGAAACTTTTAACAAAACGTAACAAGTGTGTCATGGCTATGCGCCAGGTTGAAATATTGTACGTTTGGTGTCATGGTGAGCATACATCAAATAGTTCTGGTGCAATGAGACAGTTGCCCGGTTGCCAAGCGGAGATCATATTATCGTCTGTTCGTGCGTGTGGTCGGAGTGGCGCCAATTGATGAATTGCACGTTAAGTAACGTTACGTAAGTAAGTATTGTTGAATTTAAATTTTGTTATCAAAATCAGTTTCAATTACGTCACGGTAACGTATTATTCATGGTTTAACATTAGGTTGTATCTTACAGTTGCAGCAACAACTTGCATAAGGTTTGAAACATGTTCATCTGCTCTAGTTCCAATTGGTGGAGTCGGGAGTCCTATAGCCTTCAGGGTTATTGGTTAGTCTAAATTCAGAAATTATCATGCCACCTGAACGCTTTCGTCGAGGTTTGCTAACAGTCACGGAAATTAAACAAAATGTCAATTTGTTTTCCTTTGCTCGAATATTCACTAGCGTTAGTTTTTTTTGTTTGTTTCCAGAAATTTTAAAAAATATTTGCAGTTATTGAGCCAATCCGAACAATGATACGCCGGCTCTAGACCCAAACATCCGGCCCCTTATCGTTAAACTTCCATAGAAATACGAACGAGGCTAATCGGCGTATGGGCGTGAATGAATGCGCCAACACTGCCAACCAACGTTGACACAGTTGTGATTTTTTTACTATTCATACTGTTTAGCCTCTTGCTCCGAATCTCCAGTCGGGCTCGGGGAAGTCGAAAGTTCGTATTTTATTAAAGTTTCCTGCTATTCAGCATTTAAAAACATTTTTCTTTGATGTTCCACAATTTTAATTAGAATATTTTATTAGCGCCTCCGCCGCCGCCGCGCTGTCGGCGTCGCGGCGTTCCAACTCGTTTTCTTTCATTCACATTTACCGCCCCTGAATTATGTCCGTAGTAACGGTTTATATTTTTGTTGGCGAGGAGCACGTAAGTATGTAGCGAACTGTGTGAAGATAAGATAAATATTAATTGACGCCCTCTACGGCGCCGGCGCAGGCGAAACCCGTGGCAACAGCGCGCTAACCTTGCCACCGCCAACCTCGACGGGCTAATAAGCATATTCTGCTCACACGGCGAGACGGAAACATGGCTCTAGATGTTACCGATCTAGACTGTTGCCAGCCGGCGGAGTGCGGCCGGATGAATGGCGCGTGAGTGGATTGCGCAAGCGCCGGTGACGCAACGCATAGCGCGGGCGCACCGTTGCTTGTTAGTATGCAAAATAAGTGAAATATTCGTGTCGGTAGTCGCGTCACCGTTCCGTTCCGCGGTGCGAACATTTGTCCAACTGCGGACGTATTGTTTGAGTGATGTGTGATTTATGAACGCGTTGCATCTCGTCTATCTGTTGTATAAGTACTTGCCTCTTCGTTCTAAGGTCGTTCATCCGTCGTGTAACTTCAACGGTTTTCACGAGAGCGGTAACAACGGATACAGTTGTACTTGTGATGGACAAAACAGCTATTAAATACAATGTATTTACACTTAATAACAGACATTAAGTATCTCAAAACATAGCCCGTAGGCCATTATTTTCTTTGGCCACGCTTAAAACTACATCAGCGTCTCTACACCATTATTCATTACCAGCGTAAGATAGGCGACAATTGTCTCATGACGAAAGTAGACCATGGGAACGCTTCCGGTGGATGGTGAATGAAATTATCCCACAATTATTTTAAAGAAAAACAAATCTGCTCGAAATCTTCCTGGTTTGACTTTTAGTTTTGAGTAAAATTATATAATTATGTATATTAACCATTAAAATGTTGACATGCCTTCGTTCAATATTGAAGACATTTTTGGGCTTGTGTGACTTTATTATAGAGCGAGTTTAACATTCTTAAAAGTTACTAGGACGAAAAATACTATAATTTAATCAATAAAGTAACGTAATAAAATCATAAAACACTAATATTTGAAAATGATTTTTAATAATCTCAGATGAAACTTCATCTTTATTATAAATTTGCTTAGTAACATATTTAATATTAAATTTAATTGACTCAGTTATGAAATACTATAGGCATAAATATTTTCGTTTTTGTGTTATCAACACAATTACAGTTAATTTCCGAAACATTATAAACGGCCATTTTAATTTCATTTAGCAACTCACTTGAAATCACTTTGGCCATTCACTACTTCGTATTTAATAATGGGACACGCGATACTTTAATGCTATTGTGTAGGTATTTCTATGTATAACCTAAAAGTACGCGTTACCTTTCCAGTTTTGTGCGGGAGCCGGGAATACGTTTTACAGTTTAAGGTGAAGTGAAGGAAATAAGTAGGCTTTTCATAAACTTGTAATAATGACTTTGACTTTGACGCTGTCAAATTTTAAGCCTTTGCTTTAAAAGGACATGTTAAAAGGTTTCAATATTACAGCTTAGATAGCTTTTGTACCTCGTATACTTATATGTCCTATAAGTTTTGATATGTTTGCCTTTGAAAGATTTTTTTTTTAATTTAGTAAGCTATGTTTAGTTGTCAGTTGTGAGAAACGTTGCGACAGTATAAAAGTGTATAATTCGATCGAAATGTTGATATAAAATAACGTAGTAGGTACCTAACCCATTTTACTACGTAGGTATATAAATTTATTGATTATGTATAGTCTCTTACATCCTATATTTTTATAATATAAGTAATATGCTATATTAATGCTTAAAAACATCGCACTTGTTTTGGTTAACAGAGGATGCCAATTAGGTATTAAGTTCTTTGTAGGTTAAAGCGAAAGCGGTAAAGATATAAATATATTATAATGTACATAAGTTTATAATAACAGATGTATAATTCATCATTTCCTCATGAACAATGAGGTTATTGTAGACGGGGACCGATGTAGCTCCGCTAATTTTCGCTCGTTATTCTCCGCGATAATAATAATTTTAAATGACTTGCAACTCGACGACAGAACCGTTGTGGATTCAATAAATCCCATCACACAGCAAACAAGGCTACCGAACGAGCCAATATTTTTATTAAATAAACAATTCAATTCTCATAATGGCGGCGTCACGATCACAAGATTGCAACTTATTGCAGTGATAAGTCACAATCACGGACGCGCGGCTCGATTCGCTTTTTAACGCTGACTCACGCGAACCGCGACGCGCGACGCGAGACGACGCGACGTGTCGTCGACTTCCTTATGAAGTTTTAGGTGTGAGCTGATCTTTTACACAGAATACTATTATTGTATCTTTTACGTTCGATTTTAATTGAATTAAGATAGCAAACGATCGTACAGCACCACTCTTCCGCTGGTGCCGTGACAATAGGGACATACAGTCCGTTTTTTTAGCAGAGACTTAACTACAAAACAAATCACTGGGTTTCCGAAACATCACTTTTCCACAATGTTACACGCGTTAAACAACTTACAAACAATTCAATCGATTCATTCGTTATATCGCACTTTGTTTTACACCAAAAGCTTTGAATTTACAATAATTATAATGCTTATTATCTTAAATCGTTCAATTCCATTACAACTCATTTTTATAGATGAATAATTTCAACAAGAACTTGACATGTTTCACATTTGCAGATGACAGATGGAAAAGACGAATCGATTTGATGCATTAGTTTTACGATTCGTTATGTCACTTTTATCGATATTTACTCGATTAATAAAATTATAGTGGGGTAAGTGATTAGTATAAAATTTAAGTGAGATTGCATTCCTGTGTGTCTGATACAGATTAAATTTCGTGTGACATTTATTTAAGCATTATTTAATTATATTCTAAATAATATACATTTGTTTCATTCGAATAATACTCGTATCGTTGAGCACAATCGATATCGATACGACTCGACACAACAAATTCGCGGTAATGTCAGTGTCTTATTGACTACTATGACTTTGACAATTGTCGGCCATATTTATTTTGTAGTTAAGTCTATTCTAAAAAAACGCACTATAGACGGTTAGTCCAGGTAGTAATTCTTAGTAAGAGTATTGATCTTATTCGGTCAGATTTGTTGTTTTCCTACAGGACTGACACAATGGTATTCAACTTTTAAGAATTTTTGGACTGAAGAATCAGAAATTGAAATGTCTTGACTTTTTAGTCCCTCTGGCACTGAGTAAATTGAGTCCTAAGTTGGTTACTAGGTATTAGCTGCGGTTGACAATCCAAAAAGTCTTTATTATAAACAAGTATAACTTATGTAGCGGTTATTTTTATCCCTTCAAAAAGGCATAATTTACACGAAAGTCTCTGTTTGCGTACAAATTAAGTAAGTACCTAGATAAATATCAGTAATTAGGTATAAACTATTTAGGCGCCCCTGACCGTAAATAAATAGTTTATCGTCTTAATCGCACGCACCGGAACGTTTTTCCAAGAAATCCAAATTAGTTTTCACTTGGCCGACTCGACCTGTGCAAGCGACAATGATCCTTATTTTACGTAACATTAGTGGAGGAATGCCGCTCAACGTAGTTCTATTTTAAATTATTTGATAAAAATGCCTCATTTTTTAAAGTAACGTGTCAAAAACGTCCTAAATTTTTATCGATCTTGTGATAGGGACTCCGATTGTGTCGACGTTCCTCACGTACAAAACATTATGTCTAAACATACAGTAATACCTACATACAATAGTAACATACATAGCATACATAGTAATATACATAGCAGTAATAAAAGCGTAAAATTAGCTTATAAGTTTTATGTTGTTTTTAATTTAATCCCAAAGTTAAAGCTTCATCGATTGATAAAAAATATAGGTAGTTTCAGCGTACTACTTAGGAGTATGATATGTCAGATATTGAAAATGTAGGTACATAATTAAATAATTATATTATGTATAATATGTACCTATTTACTATCATAGTTCCTTTAGAATATGTTGTTCTATATAGCAAACGTGCTGTGTGTGCCTACTTAAATATCATTTGGATTAATGGAAGGAATGTCCAAAGAGGATCAGTCCCCAAAAGCAATAATTTTGCCCCATGTCAAACTTTCCTCGTTAGTCACTTTTTATTGTAAGTAAACATGGTAAACCGCATGACAATACTATACTATACTATTATTTTATGTTATAGCGTTCAGAAATATAATATACCTACTATGTAATGATCATTAATTTTATAGATATCCACAATTTTACACCTAAGTATATTGCAATAAATTATATTTATTTTTTATAATGATTAAAAACAAATTAATTATATGAAAATATCCCCTTCGTATAATTAGGCTCGAGTCAATAAGGAAAAAACACACAATACGTTTTTGTTTGCATCGCCATAACACAAGATATTGCAAAAAGAGATCGATGCATTCCAGGAAACTGCCTTAGCCGTGTCGCCCGGGCTGTCTATTGGCTATTCGGTGTCCTAATTTGAAACGTATTTGAAGTAGCATACAGCCCACAATCGCTTGTGTAACATTGAAGCGAAAAGAATGGTAGGCCGATGGCCGGTTGAGAATGTTTGCCGGTGACCCGAGTGGCCAATAATGATCAGTTATATAGTTATAATATACTGTTGCCTGCGAATAGCGATAGATTAGCTGCGTTCCTTATAGGTACCTGGTAGACTGAAAATTAATCACGTCGAAGATATTGCGGATCAAGGTTGTCTAGGTTACACAAAAACAGTGCGTTGTGATTTTTGACCTTTGCGTTTGACGAGCGGCTGAGCCGCTGAGGCATAAATACCACTGCACTGTGACTGGCAAATTAAATATACTTAATGAGTTTTTGACAGCTTTAGATGTGTATATACATATTTGTTTGTAAGGATACAGACATCAATTTGAAAAACAAGTTTTTGACTTGCAATGTTTGTATATTTTGTTGGGGTCAAACCTTGATAGCTTAATTAAAACTATCTTCCCAGTAGGTACTCTACGGACATTGCCTAATTCCTTCTCATGCAAAACAACGCCCACTACGGTGCAGATGTTACTTAAAAATAATTTTAATTATCCGCCGATCGAATACTCCGAATCGATGCAACGAATAAGAAAATAAAATGATACACGTAATAGTCGTATTTAAAAAAAACTGATGCCGTGCCGCGATTATATTGGACTTAGAGCAGGTTGCAAGTTGGCAACAGGTGTACGGTGCATGTAAAAATATCGTGCAGCTGTGGACCGTCCGATTTGGACTTGGACGGCAGTCCGCTTTGTGTGTGTGTGTGAGTGTGTGTGAGCTCGGTCACGAATGACCGCCTTGCACTTGGACGTACGTTGACTTATACAAACAAGCCTATTTTCATGCAGAGGTGGGCAAAGTGTAGTGCTAGTAACAGGGTACAAGCTCAGACCAATAAACTATAGACGGCGTGCCGTGAACAAAAGCGTGAAGCCGGCAAAAGTGTGCCTAAAACACACATCGGAACCAATAGAATGCCCTATGTTGACAGTTTGAACTAGAACAAATTTAAACTTTATTTTTTGGAACACAAAGCTTCATTCATTTTTTATTATTAGGAACACAAAAGTCGTTTTGGTGTGAGTGCCGCCGTGTGTATTACAAGGCGAGGCGTACTTTTTGCCGGCTTCACGCTTTTGTTCACGGCACGCCGTCTATAGTTTATTGGTCTGAGGGTACAAGTATATCTGGAGGAGTCTCCAGATATGATCCGGATGGAAATGCCGCTATGAGAACATTTTCGTCCCTCTACATGTAATCGTATTCCGTTATCATGATTACATTCTGGTCGAAATTACATGTCATCTTTGACACGAACTAGGGCTGCCATCTCAAAAATCTATAAACCCAGACAACGAACGTGAGAAACGCCGGAATTCGGAGGATTTCGGAGCCCAAAACCAGGACTTTAGAATAGAATGTGTTTTTAAGTTAGGTACTCAGTAAAATTAAAAGCAGTTTTGATGGTTATATAAGTGAAGCTAATATTACGAGCATGAAAAGAAGTGGTTAGTACGAACCTATATTGACATATAGATACAAAGTTTCCCATGAACTAACGACACAGAGCAGTCGTTGCAGCTCTCGCACTTGGCGGTAATTAAAACGGCATCGCGAGCGATCTTCATTATGTTACTTAATCAGTGCACAGCAAGACAGTTAGGTTAAAAAGCGAGGAGGTGCGCTAAATGATAGTTTCGCTTTTACGAGCTTATTCATTCGCACTCCGGGTTCTTAAGTTAATTTTCACATTATTAATTATGAAGGTGAGAATCGTCTTCGAAGAACCAACGCCCCGGCTGCATCCGACACCAAACATTTGGACTGCTAATTTCAAGTTTTCAGCTTCGCGCGCTCGATATGAATCTTGTAATGTTCACACCTAATATTCCACGTTCGGAACTCGTAAAAGCTTTAATGCTTAATGGCGCTACAATGTAATCTGCTTTTATTCGTGTCGAGGCGCACTCGACAAGTTTTAAGTGCGCCGATAAAACTATGCCTTCGATGATCAATGATTAATGGCGCGTTCCGAGAAGTGGGACCGAGGTCTTTGTAAAATTCATAGCGATCACTTTAGACAGGATAAGGTCAAATGTGTCTGTGCTGGATACCTACGTCTGGCCGCGCTGCGATTTTGAGAATCGATCCAAGAGCGCGTTCTAGGAAATTGATCGGACGCCCAGGAGTGCAATCTGTGTTGCGATGCGCGGGCTTTGGTTTGGTTTGGTTTTGCTACATCGAATTATTGTGGTCCGTTATCCTCTTATTCCATTACTCATCTTTAAATGTTAGTACATAGTGGTTTTTTTCTATGACATAATCCACGTCGCGTATTCGTAGGTACGCCTCAGTTTTTCTTAATTTCTGCTAAGTTTACTCTTTGGACCCAAAACTTTAAATGTAGCTGGGGGTAGGTGTAAACTCTCAGAAATCATGTTTACCTGGAAACTTAATGGTAACACATCATCAATGTTAATTACTAGGTTTTGATGTCATGATCTCCATGTTTGTAAACAATGTTATTATCAGGCAATTTGTAATCTTTTCGTCTTGGTATTTTGATCTTAACGCGTCTAGCATGGTTTACTTACGTCTTTGTGACCCTGATAATAAAGTTAAGTTGAACCCGAAGGTACGTTGTTCTAACTTAGAGTCCCATGAGATCTCTCTGTTTTTTTAAGCTTTCCGAGAGGCAATAATAGCATAGACGAACTGTGGAACACGATTAAAAATGTCCTGTACATTTGACGCGCGTCCACTCTCCGTAGGGCTCGGTAAATTAGCGGTTAGGCGCTGTGTTGACATTGTGATGGTCTCCTCGTCGTGTTTGCTGTAAATTGGATATGTTTTTGTTTTTATAATGGTTCACTTATGTGTTGGCAGGTTAATGGTTTAGAAGTCTGTACAATATCTCCTTAGAGATTCCCATGCGGATTCTTAACGTACCGTTTTCAAGTCATGGGTTCGAAATTAATTACCACTCGCTTAGTGATGGATAATGTTGAGAGGAATTCCTCAATGAACTTCCCAAAGATTTGTGAATATTCGCTCATATCATTAGCTAAGGCATTCACTTCTCGTCCTCAAAGGAAATACCACGCACCAATGCTTAAGTAAGGAAATACATCATGGCGAAACTGCGTAAGTTTATCAAATTACGCAAATTTTATTTACATTCTGACAGTTAAGTGCATTGAATTTGTAATAGCTCTCTAAACAGAGATTCCCCCTAATTATTGAAACAACAATCTTCTTAAAAATAACTTGGTAGTACACACCTCAACTTGTAAATTATTCTCTAAGGAAAGCTAAATATAACGATTAAATTCGGAGTTTCGGCCCTCTTCGACATTAAACTTTGTGGAGATAACTCAAATTAAATTTAATTCAAACTTGAAGATATATTGAATGAAAATGTGGGGCTTTGAAAACTCAAATAATAAATAATGAGCATGAATTAATTTTCTAGAAGCCATGTTATGCTAGAAAAAGTAGAACAAACGCTACTTGTCATTTTATTCGTCCACTCTGTAAAGCAAGAGATTCACGGTCTATATTTTTGAAGTCAAACTTCTAGATATCTATCTATGTTTATCTGAGGAATTTGTAACGGAAGTTGCGCTATAAGTTTTTTTAAACAGGAACTTGTGTGTAAAGTAGGTTTGTGTTATTTTATATCAAACCGTTACGAAGAACACCGAAGTATCTATTTGGGTTTTCATATTTATTACACGCTTAATTGTCGTATGCTCATTTATTCATACGGCACATTCAGCTACAATTTACATTTTGTTGAGGCAGATCGGTTTTTCTATAATAACACAATTTATCTATCAACGACAGTTCACGTCGAGTCGTCGACAGAATCCGTAGGCGGTTAGCCTGTCTTCACCGATGGGTACTTCTATCTATTTACGAGTATAAATATTATTATATTAAATGTTATCAATAATAACATGAGAGGAAGACCTATTATAATTCCAATTAGGTTTTTAATATCCTAACATACACTGAAACGAATGTAACGACGTAGGAAAAAAGACTCAACTCAGGACTAGGATGGATAGTCCAGTTAGTAGAGGTTAAGGATGTTGGTCGGTGAGTTCGTTAGGGTGTATGAAGACTGGGAAAGAGACTTTCGGTAACTTAGTGCTGTTTTAGTTGCTGTTGAAGAATTTCGTTCCATTCCGGTCACGGATGTGTTGCTCACATTTGGGACTAACATAGTCGCCTGTAAAAGTGTAGCTTGGCCTTAAAAGTGTACCTTTCTTAACCGAGTAGGTAACTATATTTTGATATTTCGTTTTTATTTACTAATTGAAAGTTAAAAGATTTGTTTTTTTTTTTACTTGATTGATACTCGACCCGCGATTATCTTACGGTGCGACAAATCGCCTACTCGTTTCTTATTACTTAGACCCTTTAAATACCTCGGTATCAGGGGTGTCTCTTAGGTATAAATAGATATTGATTGTTTAAAAATAACCGCGTCACACGATGCGAAAACGCGTGGGCTGGCCTTATCCCGCCAGTTACATAGCCTGCCGCTATTTATAGGTTGTAAATACGAGAGGAGAGCTCCTTCAGATTCCCTTATTAGACATCTCTGTTATTGAAGATTTTTTTTTGTGCATGATCCGGTGATCACTTGATGGTTTTATGGCGATGCGCATTTACTTCGTAAAGGTCTATTAAAATATGTAGGTGCAAGTCTTCGTGGCATTGTTCATTGTCAGGTTAGTCGGATTAGGTTAAGTAACTTTTTCCAATAGAAATTGCAAGCGGGAGACTAAAATATGTGTAGGCGTGTTGTTTATACGCTTAATGTTATGGATTGAGGTGCTGGCGAAAATCTTTATACTGTTGTTACTAAACTTACTAGTAGTTAAACTAAGTGTCCCCTCGCGGCATCACCCACGTTAAATTGTTGTTTTAATTTATCAAGATCTTTCTATCCCTATAGGGGGGAATTTTCATAAATCTTCTCTTAGTTACCCCCACACTCACCACGTAACATATGTACATGCCAAAGAGTTTCTTGCGTTTAGTAGTGTCGTCTGTCAGTCACTCAGTAACGAAAGAGTTTGCTCTAGGCAGCAATCAAACACCAGACCCTCGATATACAATATCACTACAAACAGAGCTTGTAAACAAAACTAAGCAAAGTGAACAGCACATTGAACGAAATAAATAAAATATATTTATAGCATAAAACAATCAATTCAAGGGTAAATTATTACATAAGGGTAAGTCATGGTCGCCGTTACCTACTACTGAAATTATTTGGCGTTAGTATATTTATTTCTGTTGACTTGAAAGAGGAAAATTCCACGTAATCAGAGTAACGCTCCGACTGGGACGATTGTGTACGTGGGAAGTTTTTATTGGGTAAATAAAATTAATTAGAGGAATAACCCGTGATTATTTATAGCTTTATGGGTTCTATTTATATTTTAGTAGGCACCTAACGGGGTTAATTGTTTACCAATCACACAGGAGTCGCCAAGAATATAGAATTGGAAATCCACTCTAAATACAAATTTATTACGTATGCTCAGAGGTTGTAGGCAAAATTTATTTAAGGCATTATTAAGTCTCACCGTCAATCTTTAATGAACCACCCATTGGCTTCCAACGGCAGTCGAAGCTGCCATGATTTCATAGTACGTTCACTTCGCTGGAAGTCAATGGATATCAATTGCCGGAATGGTGGCATTTGTATGGGTTGCCATTAAAACGAATTCCATTTCCATTTGATTTCCATTTCGAACGTAGAGTATACTTAGTTGTTCAGTGTTCGTATAATATGTATTTCTATCTGTACTAGCTTACGCCCGCAGGCTTCACCCGCGTGGAATTCGTTCACCCCCTTCGGGTTGGAATTTCCAAAAATCCTCTCTTAGTGCTCCCCTCCACACCCCAAGGAAAGGAACATGCATGCCAAATTTCAGCTTCTTCCGTTCAGTAGTTTCGGCTGTGCATTGTCTGTCAGTCAGCCACTCAGTAACGCAAAAGTTTTTTTATATATAGATAATGTTATCTTTAAAACTTTCTTACTAAAACTACCGGAAAAGAAATAGTTAAATGGAACTGATCGGTTTTTTATCTTTTGTGGAAAATCTAAGTAAAATTGCGGTTTTAATGCGATACCGAAGACCGATTTCCTAGTATGGCGTGTTTGTTTTTGAAGTGTTGGCTATGTCTACAGTACCCATTGGTTGTGAATATTGTTTGGTTAGAACTATGACGATGTATCGCCCAAATGTCGCAGTATTCGTGATGATTTTTGTATAATAATATTATATTAATAGCGGACAAACAAGCTGACGAGCTATCTGATGGTAAGTGAAGGCGGCATGGGATTGACTCTACCAGGCTGTCTCTACAAGGCCAAAATTGTCATTTGACACTTTGTTAATATGTTGTACTAGTAAATCCGCCCTCGCTTCGCTTCGGGGAACCAGTCCCTTCAAATCTCAATAAATTTTAACAAATTATGTTATTCCAATGTCTAAGCTATATTACTGCAAAGTTTCATGAAAATCAGTTCAGTAGTTTTTGCGTGAAAGAGCAACAAACACACACACTCACTCACTCACTCACATACATCCTTACAAACTTTCGCATTTATAATATTAGTGGGAAGTAGGATAATGTATTTTCATTCCTACAGTTGTGCGCGCATTAATTTAGACGCTATCTTCCACTTTTCACCAAATGGATCGATTACATGATTGCATTGATTACATGGATTTATTTAAATACTATGAAATATGAGGGGTATTACCCAAGTGTCTTCAAAAAGGCAGTGTAAAATTTAAAAGCAAAGTAGATAGGTATATTTTTCGGTGCGGTTTTTTGTATTCAAATGAAGTAAATAATTTAAAGAAACTAGTTGGGACCCGTTCCAGTTGTGGAAACGCTAATTCTAACAATGTCTAGACTCCTCAATAGCTGAGATATGCAAATCGCCGGTGCAGCTGAGTTCACCTGTCTGTCTGTACAAATCCACCTCTGTGTGTGTCAGTGCCATTCAACTTTGTGATATCTACTTTTATATTAACATACCTACGCCCTATCGACCAACCGAAAACTTGAAGTTATTGTATATTGTTACACGAAGATTAGATCTCGTTTCTCTACAGTCTACTGCATAATGTTTCTGAAATGTATGTTGTCGTTTCATTTGAAGTTACTTGATAATGTTTTACGGAAACGGATAATTTTAAAAGGAAACACAAACGTGTTCAATAAATCGTTCCTTTAATATCACCCACCGTACCATTGAATTTTAGACTAATATGATATTATGTAGTCTGAAATATTGATGAGTAATGACTATGCTACTAGACTTACGGGCAAGGCATGAATACTATTGTCTTAAATATTTGAATAGATAATTAGTTAATAATTCAAATGAAAACAATAATCATGTGTTCAGACCTTGTACTTGTACAGTTGATCACTTACATCCTGTAGAGTGTCGGTAATACACAGTTAATTCAAAAATAACTAAGTGTAGGATAAAATGCCTCCGCGTTAATTGGTCCGGTTGTGGAGTTCCTTTCTCCGGTCAGGGAGGAGTCCACTGTATCAGGTGAATTATTAAAAAATCCCTCGTAACATATTTTGCCGGGTTTAGAACGCACGGGTCTAGTCATGTTTATGTTTATGCATAACTGGTGACCTTTGAGCGAGTCGCTTCAAGGTGTCCGCACATTACATGAACTCAGCTCCGATTCCACTTTGATAATCGTGTAAAGAAGACTTAACTGAAGCGCGGTACCTACAGCCATCTCAGATGCGACCGAAAATTCAACCATAAGGAACATGAACTACGGGTGTACGTAGAAGGCTTCATCAACCTTGGTGGACCCTACTGAGCAACGGATAAGGTTACGACGCCTGGCCCCTCTTTAGAGCACTAGCTACACTCGTTCCACTTAAATCAGATGGTATTCTAGGCTTGGGGTAGGGCTTAAGGCCGGCTAGCAAGCAACCATTTTCGTAAGTCAACCACCTGTTCTGGCTAGGGGCTGTAAAGTCAGGATATGAAGTTCCCTATGACTTGAATCGAAGTGAAGTTAGATCCGAATAGACGTAATGTACGCAGACCTTTATCCACCGCACCGATGCGTAGGTAGATGATACTTACGGAAGTTAGCCGTCGAAGTGCTAAGGGATGGAGTCTTAAAAATTCATGTCTAACGGCGTCATCTGTGGTTCATGACATGAGGAGAGATTTCGTGTACTCGTAAATCTAAAATTAGTTCAGAAGTTTGATCTAACTACAGGTCCCTTGTTTATTCTAGGTCATAAGGCAACAAACTAGCAGTACCTAGTATTGACGTAATATAATTTCTCAAATAAACAATAGTTTCGTCAGGCGTAGTGTATTAATGCCTATGCTCTGATTTTAACATACCTTCAACTAATTTTGTAGATCTGAAAGGGAACATTTCTAAAGGTTCTTCATCCTACCCGTATACTACGAGTACGTAAACCTAACCTAACCACCTTGTATGTTTGTATGTCGTAATCTTACCGAAACTTACCGATACCTACATTGATTTAAGATAGACATGATCTATACTTTGATAGGTAAAATGTTAAAGTCAATGCTACTGTACCTAGCATGATCTCTTATCAGCAACAAGCGGATAAGTTGTACAATCTGACCGCTACAGTTATTCACAGAGAGTGAGCCTCGTGTAGCGCGAAACATCTAGATTTAGACCAAAACGTGACCTTTGAGCGGGTGATGTCGGTTGATGCATTATTAATAGGGTTGCGTTAACCGCGTAATCCGTATGCGAGCACCGGGTACGCTTCCCACTCGTCCGTTTATGATTATTTCCACAGTGTTGTTGACTTTAGGTCTTTGGGACCCGATACTAACGATCCGATATGTACAAATGGAACTCAATGTGGTCCACTCGAGTGAGTGTCTCTAGGAGATTTGGTGATGAATTCATAAGTATGTGCTGCACATAACATTGCAAACAATAATATATATTAAGTATGTTGCGCTTGGCCACCACTAGGACGATTATGGGTTTCAGTGATGACGATAGATCATTTTTACTCAATTAGCCAATAAACGAACAGACGAGAATTGTCACCGTCAGCCACGGATACGTTGCCGGTCAAGACAGAGGTAACAGCAACGACAGTAAAATACTGGCTCTCAAACTCCTCGCCAGAGTGAACATGCCGTTTGGGGAAACGTTGGAAGCCAAACGGCATACGTAACGGGTTGAAGCCCGTTGATTTGGTTCACCCTTGCTTGATGGTAGGACTTCAGTAGGGTTTGGTCTCTCTTACCTTTTACGACACCCTGGCCCATCGGCATGATACTGAAGTATTTACGTTTATATAGCATGTTTTATGGAATCACTTGATACTAAGTGGATTGAAATGCGTGATTTATTTTTTTCTATGAAATACACAAGCCGTAATAACAATTTCTTGCTATTGTTTATGTCTTGAGATAAGTGTTTATTACTTCTAATATTGTTTTCGTCTTTTTACAGGTAAGTGAACCAGACAACATAGCAGTAACTACATTTTTATGTAAGTTTATCCATCTTAATCGACGATTAATTTTAAGAAAACAATAGGGACCTACTTTTAAGTCTTATAGTTGTACTAGTGTAATTATGGGGCTCGTAATAATTAACTCGTAATTAGTTAATTACTACTACTACCTACTACTAAAACTTGCAATCAACAAGCAGTGATAAATAATATAGTTATGGTTTATCTAGTAGGTATCGTAGTTATATATTGGGTAAAAAAGTATGACATATTAATGATTCCAAAGTAACAGCAATAGCAATATTTTTTTTGCTGAACTAATCTGTAAAATATAACATCATAAAATACTTCAGAGGTTTTTCAATACGACCGGTTCATTATGAAACGTCAGACAGTGGCCAGTTGACAAGTGATTGACATTTCTGACAAGTGACATAACGCTGGCATGTTTTTGTTGCGTGAAAGAAGACTAATCTCATAATCAGTATTTCATAATTCGTTAAAAAACGCGACATGCTCTATTGCTTTTAAACACTTCTCGAAGCAGTTCTAAAATTTGTAAAAAATGTTTTAGGTACCTATCTATCTGTCATAGAACTACATAAAACTAGAGCAGATATTGCGGGAAATATTCCTTAAAAAATATTGATAAAATCAATTCCGTAATTTTGTAAAAATAATTCTATCGAATTGCATTAATTCTATCGAAATCTAAAACTTAAAAACATATGTACTTGACCTAATCTTTTTTATTTTTAACACGACTTATCATAATACGCCACCAATTAAATGTAACTCGTGCAAGGTATGCAATAATCCTCACAATACGTACCAAGGATTTGATAAACGGAGCAATTTGTGAGTCACCGTCGGTAATCACAGTAATATCGGCTGTTGACAGGCCGGCACTCCCTTTCTCCAAACACTTGTTGCACTTTGTTGTTGGTTTCCATTACTTTTACCTGTAAATAACTCGTTAAATCGATAATTAAAATTTCCCCAAATGACACTTACGATAATTGATGTTCTATTCCGAAAACGGTGACACTTCAAAAGTGCAAAGTTCAGTGATTTCTTGAAAGTTCATTTTCAAGCTATGCTCCTATAATAAATTTGCTTTGCAATTTGTGGAATTCAAACACGTAAGTATAATCGTATGGGTATAGGTCGTGAGATGTAAGTGATGACTGACTTTTACCAAAATTTTTGTCACGCTTTTTTCTCTTACATATCGAAGCTTAACATTAATTGTGGTTGTAGATAAACATTAATGAAAAATAGGTAGATGCAACTAGTATTTGAAAGCGCGTAAAATAATGCCGCAGATTTACGTTACGTGGTGGATTATTTTAACGTTACAAAACGATCTATTCGGTCTAATTTATACGTTACGGTCTAATTTATACGTTGTTCTACAAGAGCCGTAACAAATTGCAGATTAGGCGCATACAGGTATCTCCAAGTTAATTAATTAGCGAACAGTGACGTACCGTCCATTTGACGTCATTCAAACGTAATCGGCCAGTCGACTACTGCACTCGTGTTATGTTGGCTTGGCAGCCAAGTATAAACAGTGTAAATTCGATCATTACTTTTAAACATCGGTTTAACCTCCTTAGGGTGGAATATCAAACATTCAGATTTATCTAACGACTTCTACTCAAACTAAATTTTGATAATTCGAGTAGTTTTCAGCGTTTCGGGAGTATTAAATGTGTGTCTGTCTGTGAAGATATTGCCAAAAAATAATTTGTTTAAAAAGAAGACGTAGGCAAACAGGCAAAGACGTTAATCGTAGGTACAGCTAGATTCCAGAGATAAAATATCGTAAAATTTGCTATTGAATAATTTTCGTCTTTCCCCGTGTGTTCGTGTGTGTACAGATACAAGCATACCTATACGGGGCACACAGCCACAGTTATCTAATACATAAGCATCAATAAAATGTACAGTTTGACGTGTTTCCCGGGCTACCCGCCTAGCGATTGGCGCGCTTTCCACTTGACAACCGGCGCGCCGCTCGCAATCTGTAAACAGACGCGCGTTGACGTCGGCGTGATTATTTGGCGCCAAAATAATCTTATCAGCGGTTGGAACTAGTTCGGTGTGTACGTTTCTGTTCTGTTACCGGTTACCGGTCGCGGTACGCTGCGGCCGATCCGTGATAACCGGCCAATAATAGCGTTTTAATGATACCGTGCTTTATGCTGTTGGTATTCGCTTGTAATCTTTTGATTGCATGCGCCTGTATGCGATATGACACAGAAAGGTGGGGAAAGGATTTTTTGCGTACTGAAATACGAATTTTCCAGTTGTCCATTAATTATATTATTAGCAACTTTAAAAATTAAATATTTGTATCCAATAATTATATTTCCGGCTTTTTGTTCCTGTGTATCTAATCCTTACATTGTTAGTTGTTAGCTTAGGTGTACTATTCTTAGTCAGCTGTAATAAAAAGTGTATTCTAGGTATGTGGCCATTTATTGTAAGCATAGAGATCTTCAAGCATATCAATCAACATTAAATGTTGAATACAACTATATAAATAAATTATAGACATAACACTTTATGTAACCAAGTCTCCGCTGCGTTTGCCTGTTTAACTGTAACGAGTACTCACGATTTTTATTATTTGATTTTTATACCTATTTGAACTTAATCGCATCGAACATTGTCGCGGCGAGATTGCTAAACGCGAGAAAGTAAAAATGGTTTGTGTACCCGAAGATAAAAATTTACTGCTACCTGTGGTCGCTAGATATAATTAATAAAGTATTACGAGTACTTCCATAAAACCTTCGTTTATATAATTAATGCAATGGGTGGGTTGCTATGAATAAATTAATGTTGCTAAGCTGAAGTGCTAAAAATAAAACTCATTCATTTGTACGTGATGTAAACTTGTTAATCCACATAATGATATACCTACGGTTATCAGTGCATCTGTACCTAAGCTGATAAACGAAAAATTTCCAGTGATATCTTAAATATGTTTAATTTCAGAATGTAGATGACGACTAATGTATTATCAACTCGTCTCGTCTTTGATGTCGTAACGAACATACACTCAAGTCATCAAAGAATACCACTAGGTTATTAGGTGAGGGATATCAAAGCCGTCAAAGGGTTGACGCTTACGAAGCGATTCAACCGATTCCATTAGTTTTGTGCACTTAAAGTGAAAAGCTTATTCACAACGCGTTATACGCCCGTCACGAACATTAAATTGATTCATTGGCCAACAGGTGAAATTTACAAACCGTGGTCCCTACATTCATATCTGGCCTGTATGGTTAGTCGAACACAGCGGGACACTAGCATGTTTCCGATTTGCACTCAATCAACGGGTCGGCACAGCAACGAACGCTTAGAACTGCCCACGCAGTTGTTCCTTGTAACCTTACTTGTAAATCTTGTTAACAGTAACTGTGTACCATTTGTTGGGCTGTCTCCTTATTGTGGTTTCTGTGATGTCGATGAAATGGGAAAGTTGTTTTGTAATTAACAACTTGTTTTATGTTGATTTATAATAAACTGTTCGGAGATATGGCACCAAATGAAATGATTTGTTACTCAAGGATTTAAACAAAGTCAAATGCGCGTAGAGCCCTCGTAACACCATCTACTAACTAGACTAACCACCCTAGTCCCTAAATTGGGTCTTGTTCTATGTCGGTCACAATTGCCAAGGGCGGCAGCGGAAGGGTGGTGCTGCATGCTCGTTTGCTACCTTAATTCCATAAAAAAAAATGTTGGTTGGTTCTTATGAAGCTTCATAAAAATCGCCTTTTCCAGTGTTCAACAATCATATTTTCGTTACGTAAGTCCATGAGAATTCGAGTTCGACTGGTCTAATGTTTTCCAAATATAATCATGTATAAACACACTCGGGCACTTCCGAGAAAGTTTGGACTAATTTCTGTAACTCTTGATCCTAATCTGGCCTAATATCGTTGGTCCCAACTCCAGCGCCCTGTAAACTAATAAAGTTGCTGTAATGCACTGAGTTTGCCAACTCGTTTCTTTGGTAAACTACAATTGACTATTGTTTATATTTCCTTAATGTAACATGACATCAGAGTTCATCAGACTTTAGAGAGGATAGTTGTAGAGTATGTTATAAATTATGGTTTTGGGTAAATGCCTTCCTTCCTTACTGCACGTTGATGACCAAAGGACCAAGCTAACTGCAGCCCTCTGCCTTTTTTATGGAATTTAGTTGGCAAACGAGTATGCATTACCATTACCACCCTTTTAATGATAATTGTGACCGACCTAGAACAATATTTAGTTTGTGAAATCCTCCAAACCTCACTTGGCCAGCCTGGTGGACTATAATAGCCTTCACCTTCTTATGCTGAAAAGAGACCCGTGCCAAGCAGTGGGACAATTATGGGTTGCGCAGAAGGTAGTAACAGTCCAGTTAGCAATTGTTAGCAAGAGTCTCATGCTATTTCTGTCATGTCTACCTTCCTTACTGCTCATGGGTGTCCAAAGCCAAGCTCGCTGTAACCACCCACCAAGAAAGCTGAGGTCCTTAGCGCCCAGTGCACACGTCGTTTGGCGCGTCGCCAGCGTGCAGCTGACAACCGGCGGCGCTAACTAACAGCGCCCTCTAAACGCTTTCGCGTTTGGCCGTTTGGCGACCTTTCCTTCAATTAGTATGACGCTCGGCCGGGTTACAAGTTACAAACGATTCCATATTTCTTTTAGGATATTGTTTGTGTTTTTGCTGGTAAATTACACTGGCGTGCGGAATGGTTAAGTTAGAAGTGAAATGGAGTAAGTAGTTTCCTTTTTGTACCTACGAAGATATAGACGACGTCACGAGAATTTGCACGAGGACACCTAAGCGGAAAGCTTAGTCTTTCATTAATTACACTTAATGAACCAGACTTTGGGAAAATCTAAAAAGCCAAAATAACAAATTCATTGAAATTAAAGTAGCTTCAATAGTCGTCACTTTTCAACGAAATAGCCTCTCGAACCTCTTCGAATATATCTACAAAAACATGGTATTGTACTCTTCTGTATAAGCCAATATCTGATTTTGGGTCAAATTTTCACTTGATTACTCGTGTCCGCTTTGACAGCTGCTACTTGAACATCTGCAATCAAAACTCGTTCTTACAAGTTTACAACGAAAGTGTGGCATCATCGTCATTCTGATCTTAAAGAAAAAATATGTCAGCGCTCAGCGGTGTAGTAATAAAGTGTGCGGTAACTATAATTTTAGAAATGAAAATAAATCTAATAGTAGCTGGAAGTGATCCGGGAATATGCAAAAATTAATAGCCATTATTTATATTGTTAAGGTTTTTTTTGACGCAGCTGTTGCGTAGTGGAGCCGACACGAAATAAGTATTCGCGTTCATTACAACAGCGCGGAAATAAAAGCGACGGGTGGAATGCGGTGACCTTGAACTGAACATTTCTTCTAGCAAATAATTCGAATATTGAACACGAGTCTCGGGTGTTCTCATGTCGTAAGGCCCGCGTTAAAATCGCCTTCATTTTATTATGCCCCATTGTCCTCACATAAGCACATATTTGCCCAGCCATAGTACAGCCCAGAACAAAATTTTTAAATAAAAGTATCATAAGAGCCCGAACTACACTTAATATTTTGTATACATGTTGAATGTATTGTAAACAATAGTTTCCAGTGTGTAAAACTGGATATTTTTTTGTTCTCATCTGATCACATTGGGCTGTATTTTCAATACAATACAATTTTTATTTGTGATCAAATGGTCACATTGGTATTTAAATCAAATGTTTTATTTAATAGAAAACCAACAGTTTACATAAAAAAAAGCTTTATTTCTTACTCATAAATCAATCGGTTAACAGATCAGTCTTAGTAATTGACACTATATTATACTTTGACAATAAAAAGAGGGGATTTAATCCCCTCTTGGTAACTCACTATGAGTACCTAATCTTAAATAAAATATCACTTACAGCATATCTTTGAACCACGAGATCATAAAAAAGTATTTATAATATATTTGAATGGGAATACAGAGATACATAGGCATTTTACAAGGAACTAAAAATTTAGGTTTTTATTATAAAAAAACAAAATTGCCTGGCCTTGACGTCAACAAATTTTGCCTTCCTCTCCCTTAACCTCTTGATGTTCTACCGCGAGGTCGGCCCTTAATATCTATGTTAGAATTTTCAAATTCAGGTTCATCTGACTCCTCGGACTTTTCCGAATCTGATTCACTTGCTAAGTGAGGTTCTTGTTCTGGATTATAAGCAGGATCATCGTCATCGCTCAAGTCTATGTCGATGTCAGACTCCTCTAAGCACCGAATAATATCGTGTGGGTCTGAAAATAAATAGATTCATTTTAATAGGTATATAATGATTATATTCCACTTCAATGCTGCAACTACAAAAAAGTAATTAATACCAGCTTTTTTCAAAATAATGTACCTATTTAGTGCTCATTAAAAAAATTGAAAGTATTAATCAACCCCCGACACTAAAAACAAAACGGCTGGACTAATTTTGATAAAACATGAAGAAGAACCATCACCAACAAACTTGCTTTCAAATAAAAAACCACATACATACATAATGGTTAAGCACCCGTCTTTTTTCCTCAAACGTTATAAGTTAGAATCGTATTCCATAAAAGTCATTGCAACCCAATGTGATCACATGATATCAAATAAAAAGAAGTAAAAATTATAAGTGACATCCAGTGTCATCGCCTGATCACAAAAAAATATTATCAAAATTTAACACATCTCAAAGCAATGATATTTGTAAAATTATATTAAAAAACAATACTACATCCCTTTATTCATCTAAATTACACATTTAACACATTGTTTGCATAGTGATTTAGGAGATAATTAAGGATTATACTTACTCAAATTACGACGACTCGCCATCTTGATAACTCCACTTGTAATATTTACTAATTCGGTGATTGGTTTCCACACCGATCTGTCAAAATTTGCGCGTTTCTGTCAGCCAATGGCGTTCAAGCAATAATTTCGAATGATTACCGCGGTTTTGATATTTTAGGCGGGACATTTTGATTATGTCCTCAGGTGAGGTCACTGAGCGAATATAAAATATAGATGGATATACATTTGGGCTGTGAAGTACAACCCGATTATGTCATCATATGAGTTCATTAGGCCTTACGAGGTTAATATGGTTTTTAATGGAATTTCTGGACGGGGTTACTTTTTGTGAAAAGCAAAACAGGATCAGATGAGCCAACTCACCATTCAACACTTTCACATGGTACACCGAAATTGCCAATACGTTGCCGATTAAAAACAAGCTCGGACCTGCGATCCGATTCGATCGAATTTTATTAGCTTTCGGATACTGTAGACTGTAGATCGATCGAATCGCGTAAAAACATTTGTCGGTCGATTCTACAGTGGTTGATGGGTTAGCCAGGCGGGTGGAAAACCTTTCTAGTAAGCATGGGTACCATCAGGTTTAAACAGAGTATCAGCAACCTCCAACAATAGAACAACCTTTCGACATTGGCATTAATTGGAGCCCCTTACATCGCAAATTACTCAAGACGTTCGTATTATAACATTCTTAGAAAATTACTATTTTCAACTACGATATAGGTGAGCATATTCGCATAATTTGAAAATCACTTTGTACTTTATAAACAGGGCTTACAGGGAACGGCAAGAGTCGCCATATGTTACACATTAATTACCGATTATCGTAACTTATTTAACGATGTTATATAATATATGCGATATAAATAAGTTTTAATTAAGAATACACTGGTTGGCAAATAAAATAAATCTTTAACGTAAAAACACTTTAAATACACATGTAAAAAGTCCACGGCTATTTACAAATAAGATTACTGAATGACGCATGTTCACAATGTGGTTGTTCTTTGTACTTTACTGTACATGAACTTTTGTATATAAATACGTACTTAAAATAACAATCTAACGTGTGGGTTTTGATCTTAATTTCCCACGACCTAGGGAATCCTAGCGTGGGAGCTAGTGAGTATGTTTGAAGTATTATCTGTGCCTAAAAGTTTGCGAATAAATTATTTTTAATATTCAATTTAATTGTGTGAATCCGTGTCATAGTCCTACGCATCAAACTATACTAGAGTTCAAAGCTTTTGGAATTCGGGGAATTTAGTGGAGTAGTTTTATTTGACTGAGAGTTTCGTGGCGATGACGCAATGAGCCGAATAGCCGACGAACAAGCAGACAAGCCACCCGATGGGAAGTGGACATATATCGGTATAACCCAAGGCATCACACCATAGAGAGAAGAGGAAAGAAAGAGAAACTGGATCTCAAGCCCAGTCTGGAACACGAAACAATTAGGGAGCTAACTCAAGCTTAAGATTGGCAGATCTCCACTCGGGTTCAAAACCCTAGCTCAATCAAGCCTTCTAGTATCTTCGGGATTAAACAAGAAGGTACAGAGACCAGCGACCTCTGAAATAGGGACCGGGCGCCGTAACCTTGTCACTTCTTCTGTTCTTCACCAAGTACACACGTAATCATTTAAAGTCCTTTAAAATTTCGATTGTTACTGAAATTACAACGCATAAACGGTCTCGCTTGATATTTAAAGCTTCTTATACGAATCCTTGGTAATAAAAGGTAAAGAAGTTCTTTGAACACGAAAATTATTTTCAGAGACTATTCGCAAATAGAATGAATATTTTTATTACAAGTTAATTTCATCTCAGATTTAATAAATACTATTCTAATGTATTCTAATGTTGGATCAGAGATTATAATGATCCTTGGAAATCAAAGGGATTCCGTCTCGCAAACAAATATGCTTAAATAACGTCAACGATGTACAATAATTATACCTATTATCGTGAGTAGTTGCTAATGACGAATATATTCCATAATGAACGACTGATCAGAAATAATTATCGATTAATTTCTACTAGCATTTATACAGACGCTTTTGTCTATTCCTATTAGTAAAGAAGTTATCAGTTTTGTAATTACACATTTGTAATTATACAATTCGTAATGAGAGCTTCGAAAAGTCACAAATTCACACAACCTTATAACTCCTGGAATTAGGTGTATCTAGTGTACCTACTACCTACGACAAATGACAATTTTGGTTGGTAATGAAATTCGAGTTGCCACGCTTAGTAGACAGTGTAGCTGCCACCTGGGCTATAAAGTTGTCACATTATGAAGCTGTCATGGATCAACTTAATCGGCAAGTCACTATAACGTTTATAACCTTCGACAACGAGGTGAAACCCTTTTTATCACGTATTTACTATCAGAAGGAATGTGTATAGACGAAGAAGACCAAAGAAGAAATGGATAGGTTGTGAGTAAGATGATAATGGGTGAAAAGGGAGTCAATGTAGAAGTGATGACTAATAGGAAAGAATGGAAGAGAAGATAATATTGCTCCAATCCAAATAAAATTGTAAAATGGGCGTTTTTCCATTAGCCGGCCCGGCACCGGCCCCGGCGCCGGCACGGCACCGGCGCCGGGTCTTCGTTTTTCCACTGCGCCGGTGTCGATGCCGGCTTATGGCCGGTGAGTGGTACAGTACTGACACGGACTTCAGCACGACAACACGCAAAGTACAACGCGTAGATAAATATAACAATGGTATCTTCAAGCCGTCGACTATATTTGTTATATCTTTTATATATTTAAATAATTTTCATGTAAATAAGGAATGAGCTAGTAAGAAGATTTACTATGTTGTGATTGAATTATAATATTTCATTCTTCGCAATCAATATCAAATGAGCTCATACTAACATCGCTACAAGCACTTTGTGACTCTTCGTCACTAGTATCTCCGACTTCTATGATAAAATCTAAAGCTACCTGTAATATTTCCTGTATTATTACTAAGAGGCGATATTATCTTCCAAATATTTATTAATAGAATGACAACGTCAGTTCTTACATACTTCCTCATCGAATGGCCGTTCTTCTAAGTGGCCATACCACATACATCACACCCTCATACTAAATTCCTAATAATACCTACAACAATTAAAAATTTACAACAGGGGTAACAGAGTGGGGATTCGTATGAGTTGGGTCATTCTGCAGCGTTGAGAATTGCTCGCTATCTATCTCTCCTCCCCCAAATCCCTGGCAGTTGACCGCTCCGGCTCGCCTGCCCTCGATGTTCCCGCACTCGGCTCCGATTTTTAGGCATGTCAGCCAGTGCTGCGCATACAACACACGCTCGGCACTGCCCTTCTACTCTCTTTTGACAACCAGCCGGCGACGGCGCCGGCGGGACTCAATGCCGGGCCGGCGCCGGCGCCGGTAAGTGGAAAAGCGAGCCATACATTTTCATACAGTTTTGCTTCTCCGGCACCGGCTCGGCGCCGGCACCGGCGCTAATGGAAAAACGCCCATAGGGTAAGAACGTGTCGATAGCGATACTATAAATTTTTTTTAAATTAGGATTAACTTATCATAAGTTAAAAATCCTCCTGTAGATTAATTGAATGCCGTCTATGAAAGACAATGGGTTGGTGGTGTTTAAATGGGATCAACTCCTGGTAGCGAGTATCGACAGTAATAACGATGGCGGGCGACACCTGTGGGCCAGCGCTGTCCAACCTGTTTGTTTACGACCGGGGTTATTGTGTAGCTGCACTCTTTAACGTGTAAATCGATAGTTTGTTCTTATGAATTTTAGACCTTTTGATTGTTATTGAATGTATGGTGTGGTCGTTTATTTAGAACCATTTTTAAATTTTTTATGTTCTATTTATAAGTTAACGCTTGACTACATACCAAATGCTATGTGGCGATTTAGTAGTAGGTGGTGGTTTAGTGGTTTATTCCTTCTTTTGAGTGTTTAGTTTACTTACTCTATTTCGATAATTTCGAGTAATCGTATCGTATCTTTAATTTATTTCATGGTTTTATTACAACTATTATTTATTATGTATTAGCAAAAAAATCATTCGTATTCGTATTCGCATGATCATGGTAATTTGTTAAAAAAAAACATTTTAAAAATAGACATGATCCTTCGTAGATCATTTAATATGGTAATAATACGCATACGAGATTATTCGTAGGTAACATAATTTATATGATAGTGTTGAAAACCTCTGTTCTGCGGAAACTGGTTCCCGTCGCGGCTCGCGACCGTGTGAATGGTTGTGATGAATATTCTCATATGCCCGTATGCCCCCCGACTGGTTCTATGTGAATGTTTTTGGTATCCAGTGCGGTTTGGACGGACGCGCGGACGACCGACGATGCCATTTACAACGACCAATTATCATAGTTATGCATTGTTTCAACTAATTGGGAATTATTCATCTTGTTGCTGGGCGATGATCATGGGAGTTTGTTTGTGAGTACAAAAATAAAGGCCTCAGAATAAAGGCTAATGTTGATGAATGAGTTCAAATGTCTAGTCGATATTCGGTTGTCAAGTATTTTCCTTCTTCTGTTGCAGTCTCACTATGTAACTATGTCGAAGTATTAGCGTAAAATACAACAATATATCCGTATGGAGCCTGATTATATATTATAGGTATGGAAAGTGTACCTACTAATACATAAAGCAATAGATTGTTTTACTGTAGTAAAGAACAAATGCCGCTAGTTACGCTTGTAAGGTAAAAAAAACAGATACCGAGTATTGCACACATTAATGCAGTCTTCCATCACAACACAGGAACGATATCGAACATCTTCCCGCGTTAATAACTTGCACAAACTTAGTGACGTAATGGAACACGGCGGCGCATGGCGTCGCGGCCGACCGCCGACCTCGCCGGGCTCATTGGCACAGTTGGGCCCGCCAACCGTGTCACGAGTTCCCGCGGGTTCGCCTCGGGATGGACCGAAATAGACCCAAATATCACAACGCTCGCGGTTCCGATCCGACCGTTCCGTTGGCTGTAGACACCGTTTACCGAATGCTAATCGGTATCGGAGTATCGGATATTAAATTCGGTGTGCCGGTGTGCGTATTCGAACGCGACGCACGTTCGACTTGTTGGCGCTGTTGATATGTTTGCGCGCTTTTTTGGAGTTGATGGGTTGATAAAAAAGAAGAGAAGAGTTGATAAAATGTACCTAATGGTCGTAAGCGGAAATGCACATCCGTACTATCGTTACGAAAGTGGTATGGGTGATTTACCCGCTTCTTTATTACCTTTTCGACATTGCAGTCGAGATACAAGTAAGGAGCTTCGGCCATCTTTGGGTTTCAGACAACCTCCCCTCCTCGTGGTGGACCGAGCTGAACAACAGATAAGGCTTGGCCGATACCACCCTCTGATGAAAATCGCATCATCTAGCTGAATGCTGACGTTTTCGGATGTAGGTAGCCCTTGAATAGTTAGGTACCATCTTCTTTTCCTCGCAGTGTTGGATGTTAAATAAATAAAGGATCGTCTGTTTCCTGCTTGATTAGTAACGCTTTCATTGTTTCTGATCAGATGGCTCGTCTGCCGTTGTCGGCGAATTTTCCGGGGCACTACAAGTAGTAATATTAGAAGTGCAATCTATTAACAGTACAGCAAGCAACTAATCTAATTAATATTATGGGTAAAGCTGTGTGTGTGTTGTGGCTACAATTGCAAGAGGGCCGCACGATTCGTGCTGATTTGTCGAAATGAACACGTAGCGAGTTTCCTTTTATTGTTGGCCATTCACAAAGAACGCTTTTAGACAAAGGCGGACGATAGGAGATTCATTCCTTTTAAGTGACTCCACGGTTCTCGTGTTTGTTTTGGTGGAAATGGAAACTCAAATGTGGATGCGTGGTTATTTGAGTGTCTGTCCGGCTTGGACTCTTAATGATGATTGTTTTCTCGCTATCTACTTGTGGACGTGAAGCGACCGTCTGCGGCCGTCTTTAATGTTATTACGTGATTTGAAAGTCTTTACTCTAAATCTTTCAGTCAAAACAGGTCGTTGTGCACTAAATTAGCCCACGAACGAGATACTACAATCGTCATCTCGTGTGTGAGAGTAATTTTGCTAGTTAGGTAGTCCACCTTTAAAACCTTAAAAGGTTCTCTATATGATAGGTCTCTTCATGTTTATGTCAATACGTGTATGTTTCGGTTTGTAAAATCGGTAACAAAAAAGTGAGTATTTTTGCTGGCTTGCCAACTAACGTACATGGTTGATCCTCATGTCATGAGTAACATGAATAAGGTTGTAAATTGAACAGAGCTGTCACAGCGGTACTTACCTGTAAAAGGTTTTTATCTACATAATTATATAGTAAACGGTACAATAGTGTTCACAGCCGTTCACGCAGTCAGAGTATATTTCAGAAGTAAGTCAACTTCGGCCGTCTCGGTAGAGACGTTATTGCTTGCTTTTGCTCAATACGTAGCGACTACAAAGCCCCGAATGTCGACCGCTTCACCGGCTTTACTGAAAAATAAATCTTCATGTGTGTTCTCCTGCTGGCTACATTACGCACATGGCGGCACGAGGCACGCACACATACATGCCGCAATTCGAACTTTTGTATGAATATAACCTACTTTTAAATGCACTCTGCAACAGTTCAGTTTAATAACAACGATTTAAGCCATACACGTGCTCTAGCAGCCGGCCGATCCAGTTATCAGCTGTGTTATTGTTTAGGTGCGCACAAACACCATTATTGAACTGCGGTAAACGTAGGGTTGCCACTCCATCTGGGTGTGGTTTTAGGGCATGAAATTAAATGAGTGATTGCAGAAATATTCGTTACGACATTTATATGCAGTTATAGTCTTTTAAAAAGAACGCAGAAATTAATACAAAGGGTCCAACATGCATGTGCCCGTTATTGCTATGATGTACCGTTTAGAGATCATGTGACACCGTATCTTAATAAACATTGCGTTCTTAAAATGTTACATCGCAGAAAGCTCCATTTGGCTTGCCTTTTATTTGGAGTGCTAAAACATCAAACACCTAATTATCTTTTCAGTAAGCTTGTCTGGGTATCTAGTGAAAGAATGTGTGGTTCTAGGACAAGCGCAATCCAGCTGAGGACGCAGCGACATAGAACTCATGCCTTTAGAGGCAGTTTTAGCTATGCCGCATCCAAATGCTGGAATAATATCCCTCCTCCGATAAGGAACCTGCAAAACTTTCGAGTATTTAAATTAAAACTTAAATTATTAATTATTAGTCATCAAAAATCTGAAGAACCATTACGACACGACACAAGTGCTATTTAATGACTTCTTGTAACTGTGTGCTTTAGTTTAATTATATTTTTATTTTATTAGGTACTTATTTGTAATTTTCATTTTGTACTAACTGCATATTAGTTATATTTGTATTTAAACGTGTTTGCTGGTAGATCGACGTGACATCGCTGAATGGGTCCTACGGAAGACCAGCGCTGGTAGTCTCCGGACTCCAGCATAATGCTGAGTAGGGTCCATTTTTGTAGACACACACTGCTCGACGTGTTCTTTTAACTTTGTTTTCCTTAATTATTGTATTGTGTCTTGCGAAATAAATGTGTTTCTTTCTTTCTTTCTTTCTTTCTTTATATCGATAAAGAATTATTGGTTTGAAGTCTT
This sequence comes from Hesperia comma, assembly GCA_905404135.1. Taxonomy (NCBI): domain Eukaryota; kingdom Metazoa; phylum Arthropoda; class Insecta; order Lepidoptera; family Hesperiidae; genus Hesperia; species Hesperia comma. The sequence continues at coordinate 14,317,546 of FR990029.1, read as the reverse complement.
ACGAAGTAACATACTTTCCTAAGTGACTAGGTATAGTATAAGTTGGAAAATAATTTAATATTGGTCATTTCATTTCCAGTCTTTCATCTAAAAGTAATGATATTTACACGTGATGTTTTGCTACTTAGATACTTGTTAAATGAACTAAATTACATTACATTACCTACTTATCTAATTCACGACTAAGTAGGTACAGCAGCAAGTTAATATTATATTAAGTTTGTGATTCATGATCATCAGTATTGATAACTTTATTTATTAAACATTCACTCCACTCACTTCTGTTTAAAGGAAACAACTTGACATCGAATGTTGTACTTGATTCGGGGCAAAAATAGTCTTTACACGATTATCGGCAACCCTACGTACACGTGCAAACGTTTCATTGTAGGTGTGGGAAATACCTCGCGGCGCGGCGCCGCACATAGCGTGACCGGCTTATTCTATCATACACTGAGCCGCGGCGTCGCTTGTGAAATTAACTCATATTATATATGGGAAAGTCTGTCTGTCTATCTGTGACACTTTCACAGCTAAACCACTTGATCGTTTTTGATGAATTTTCTTAGGAAGGTTGATGAAGTTGATGCCGCAAGGTCATACTTAGGCAACTTATTTTTCCAAAACCCAACCCTGAGGGTCTGAAATAGAGGATGAAAAAGAAAAATAAACGAACTCAACGCGAGCGAAGCCGTGGGCGGATAGCTAGTTTACGAATATATTTATATGTTTAGTTAATAAGATGACGACCGTTTTCTAACAATTCCAATTTAATAATCCACTTTCGTGAGTAAACATTTGTTCGAGCGCGGTTTAAATGCGACCAGCGTTAAGCTAAATATTGTTGTAGAGCTAGAGTTTTGTCGGATTTGTTTTGAGAGATATCAAATATTTATTGTTATTTTAATTTGTAATCTGATTACCTAACAATCTTATAAGTTGTTTAATGCAACACCTTTAAAGTAAGCGGATGTTTAATCTTATAGAATCTTAGTTTAGTAGGTAATACCTGCTTTCTCCACAAGTTCCATAACTATGATTATAACATACTACATGAATGAGTTTCGTTTTTAACAACCATTAAAAGTCAAGCCATGGTGATCCTAAATACCTTATTTTGCTCTCTTTATTAGCAAAAATTGCATAAAAAGTAATTTTCCATCGCGTTAACACATAACATGATAACATTTTGTTCCACTCCGTTATAAACACGGGTGTTTTAAAGCATTACGATAAGTAAAAAATTAAATTATGTGTTAGGGAGCTTAAATCTTTACGGAATAGAGAGAAGTTATTTTCACTTCTTGGAACTCGTAGAAGTGTGGATGTATGTTTTAATGTATAAGAAAATTTCTACAGGATTTATTATTCCGGCGAAAACTGAGCTAATATTGGTGCGGCCCACGTAACCGGGGTGCCTATTAATTTTCTAGCTACAAAAAATTTGCTTTTTAATATTTAAGAAGACGTTTGAATCGGATAATAATAATTCAAGGAGGCATTAGCCGCTAATAATGAAAATTTGGCAATAGAACTTCGAAAGAATGCTCTTTCAAATAAAGAATCAAAAATCGGTTCACAAGTAACATAAAAGAAACGGGGCATTAAATAGGGGTCGAAAATAGAACCACTTCCATTTTTGAAGTCGATTAAAAATGTCGATAAACAATCGAAGTTTTTCATAGTAAACACACCGATACACCGGCCGGCGGCGGCGATGCAGTATTGCACATTAATATGGCATATCAAACATTGACATTTAATGTGCGCTTCTAAGAAAACACCGAAGGGGGCTCCCCCGTTCATTTCCGCCTCGATTGTACACGGTTCGCGATTGTTCGGTTCTATGAAAGCTCATTTTTCTGTCGTTCGTTAAGTTTTTTCACCTGGATGCAACCTTTTTTTACACCTTATTAACGCCGTTGCGTAGGGTTGATTACTTGTCGAATCAAGTACTGCGTTTTGTATTAGGGTTGATACATGAAATTTTAGAAATGAACGATGCAGTTTTGTTTCGTTGCTAAGTGATCAATTCTTCTAATGTAGGGTTATTTAATTTGACATGTTTAATCTCTGATATTGGACTAAACAGGAGCCTCTTATCAATCATTTACAAATTTTCGTCTAATTGATGCCATTTTGACCACATTTTCTCATGTAGATGGTAAACCTAAACCCACACGTGAACGCGAGCGGCCAATTCAAATAGTGTTGACGCGTCACTAATACATATTTGGCGTTATCTGGCCGCGTGTTTGCTCGACCTGCCCAGCCTGCCCTACAGCGGTGTCGGACGTCAGTGTCGGGTTACAAGTGTCATGCACGGAGCCTCGCTGCCTACGGTACAGTAGCATTGGTCTGTGTCTGTGTCTGTGCCGGTTAATGTACTGCGTCGCTTTGTACAGATTTGGGTGGGACAGACTAGGTGTATCAAAAGCTTTTGTGACCGCCGAAAGAAACTTTATAGCTGTTAGATGTACCTCCTCAATTTTTTTTGGAATTTCGATAAAAATTGAAGAATACTTAAGTTTTTTACTGTATATTTAAATACATATCTAGGTAACACAGGATCCGTGTTTCCTAATGTAGATTTAAATTTAATTACTTTATTTCAATTTGTATGTAACGCTCGCTAGTGGTAAAATATGAACGGAATTTAAAATAACAATGAAAATAAATTTAAATCTATTAAATTATTAGTAGATCTCTTCCATACTAATAATAATAGTACTGCCTACCTTATAAATACACAAAAGAATTTCGCTCAATGTCGGATATAGTAGGTTCCAACGAGATTTCTTTGTAGTCCTAAAATTTAAAACAGGTTCAGCGGCTTCCTCTTACTCCGTAGTTAGATTTCATTATCGCTGCCGTTGGATGAAAACTCCCTCGAAACTCAAATTATCTTCATCAGACTACGAAACTTATGCGTATCAACAACCAGTTGCTTTGTTTATTTTACAAAGAAAATAGTATAATAAATTAAAATTTCCAGCAGCCAAATTCCAAAACTTTCTATTATTTGTTGATTTTCCTGGTCATGAGGTATGCGCGCTACGAAGAATTAGAAGGGCTATTAGAGCTTGCTAGCGTCGATGGTTACGCCTTCCTGTGACTCTGTTCAGGAGTCATCAATGAGAGAGTGAAAAGACTTTGTAATGGCGATATAGTACATACAAGGTATGGAGCTATGCTAACATAGCTAACATATTTCCATACCTACCTTGTACTACATCGGCACTTACCACCAGTGGAATTGTAATAAAGCGTTAACTTAAATAACATAAAAATAACATTCAAGGAGTAATTCTCGCCACACCCCCGCAAGCTTACTTCGAGAGCGAGATTCGGTGGAGTGCGAACTTACCGCGGCGCTGGACAAACACTCGTCCTGCGCCGAAATTACCCTCACTCGTCACGAGTGTGTGCTGATGCGAGCATCACTTACCGAACGGCGCGTGCCTATTACTTTTCCTTATTGACTGTAAAGCGAAGGCTTTACATTCGGTAGTCGTTTGCGTTGCTACGTGGTAACTTCCCCTGAAACTCTACTGTTTTTGTGGATATTTCATCGTTTGTCACAATTCATAGATGTCAAATTGCTGGGCGAGGGTCTCCTCTCGAAATTAAGGAGTTTAATCGTTATACTGGCCTCGTTATACTAGAACGTTTCCTTGTGGTAATTTTTTGCCCAGAGTCCCTTGTGCGGAGAATCAACAATCAAACTTGTCGTTGCTTAATTAATAGTTCCCATTAGTTACTATTGCAGTAGTTCTTGCCGCCTTTCGGCTTGTTAATGTGCTTTACGATAATGATTAGGGCATGCTACTTGTAGTGCCCCACGATGCACGAAAACGATAACAAGTTTCGAAAGTGATTGAAATTTTATATCAGAATTGAAGTCCTATTATCTATTACCTGTACTTATATTATCATAACCTTTAATCGCAACTAAATTAGCTTCACTTATCACGGCTGTACCAGTCGTTCTTCAATACCGAAATGCTCTTTTTTTACCACTCCGCCTCTTTTTTACCTTCACTCGTGACGAGTGTGTGCCGATGTGCTCGTCTGACTTACCAAAAAGCCCGTATTACTTTTCCTTATTGACACAATTAGCGTTACACAAAAAAGGCAACGTTTTACCGATATACGATACGAGCCGCGGGGGTTCGGGAGAGGGGATCAGAGGGTATGAGCCCCGAGTGGGTAAGGCAGGTGTAAACCAGATGGATGGCAGACAGGGATCACTATGGGTGGTTTTGGTATTGGACAGGTGATATTATGTTTAAATCATCCTACTTTATTTACACGTCAATTTTTTAATTAAAATAGTAAACTCGGCTTCGTTTTGCTTAGGGGAACATTCTATTAGTAGGTAGTATTGAGAAAATTGTTAGGCTTTATTTTTTAAACAGACAATATTTTTTTTTATTATGAATCGATGGATTGATATTATAAAACAAACACTGTGTTAAATGAAGTTTTCAAGAATATATTACTGAACTACAGACAAACAGCCAAAAATTCTAAAAATATTGTAATAATAAATGATCCCAGTAATAGTTTTTCTCATGTATACATCATACCTTCATATTTTCCATATACACACCATAACAGTTATTTACCCATTAATTATAATAGATTTTAACCATTCTTATTTACAATGTCTCGTTTATCGTCGAACGATATAACTTTTAAATGAATAACTTTACAATCCTAAAGCTGTAGCCACCGTGATAGAGTGCCAATAAAACGAGCGACTGACCCCGTCTAAAGGTCTAGACATCACGAAGGCCATATGGTAATCGGTTCGTGGAAACCTAGTACCACATTGTTGTGTGAAGGACTGGTCTGGCTTCAGTTTTTGACTAGAATTTTAGTTACAAGTGGTTTCTTCTACGTGTGGTCCGGAAAAAGTACTAAATAAAATTAAAATTTCGAAATTAAACTATCATAAGTCTTCCCTTCTACATACTATATCATCGCTGGAATATACCGTTGTTTGACTTTCAAAAAGTGTTTGTATAAAACAAACTTCGAATAAACTTTTAATTCATTCAGTATAGACACTTTAACCTTCGGATTAAATGTACTTCGGTGTAAAATATTTAAATAAGTTAAAAAAGAAAACAAAAATAGATTGAGCTATATTAAACTTTGAAAACATCCGATCTAATATAATAAGCTTGTTAGTCCGGAGCAGTTTTCCGTTATTATAACCTCGTAATTAACTTTAACTCGCCCTAAGTCTTTCCTGCTGGTGTTCTTTGAGGCGATTACCGGTTAATTTGATTGTTTATCTTCGTTTTGCGGTTAACAGATCTAAATTAAAATATTCACTACAAATAAATGTTTTAACTGTTTGTTAAGAAGAAGCACTAATAATAGCAGTGATAATAGCTAACATCGGACTTCAGAAGGTAACTGTACGGACTGCTAATTTTTAGAAGTTTTGTGCGTATTAGAGTTTTATTTAGTTGTTTCGTTAGGAAACCTGAAAACTGCACTCAGATCAATATGTCAGGGTAGAAATAATGCTTCCTGTTTAGATACATCGCCACATACCTAATATTTATGTCGCGGGTTGCGAGTGTGTAATCTTTTTTATTTATCGACGTATGTCGCAATGTTTTACGGTTGGCACAGATACAGAATAAGTTGCAAACATCTAATACCCCCCAGCAAACATTTGTCTGGTAAATGATATCCGGGAATGGAATCTGATCTATCCTTCGCTCTTTGGACAAGGTCGGTGCCATTTAGGTTAACGGAATTGTAAACAATTTACTCACTAAAATTATGGTTTAGTAAGTAGGTATTACGTTTATAACCGGCAGAACCTGTAATTTTATTAATATTACAGTTTACAGTAGTACGGTAGAAATTATCCATTCTCACATTTTTCGTTAACTTAATAATATATTTTGACTACTTTAATACGAGTATAACAACTGTGGTAAAAACGTAGCTATAATCTTGGGTAAAAGTAAATCTTAGTAGAATCCTTTTGCAATATTATTTCTGCAATAAATTCACTCATATTTAAAGCTTTTTTTAAAATGATATTTATTAAGGATTTCTTTAATTTTGTACTTATGTATCATTCTTTTCATTATACTTCAAAATTAATAATATAAGTTAAAGACCTCATAAAACCATATTTTTTGCGTAGGTATTAATTAACTCTAAGCGATATTTTTGTTAAAATAAGTAACTTAACATAGGTACCTACTCGTTATTAAATACTTATTAACCAATAATTTCAAGATGTCCACGAAATCAGTGTTAAAACTTTTAACCGATATTTTTCACACGATGGAGACTGGTGAATGTGGATGAATCCATTACGAGGGGCCGTCATAGTGGTTTGAGCGGGGTGCGCGGTAGCATGGCCCGTCACGGTGATTGAATTTCGTCACAGCCAACTGTAAACAGAGGTGTTACCAGTTGCCACTGTATTATTGTATACACAACACATTTAACTGCGGTGCTGTAGTGATTACAATCTTTAATGCCTGCGAGTGTACCAGACTGCGCATTCACTGTTGTAACACTACGAGTAATAGCAGGTTATAGACACTTGCGCTGGTTGAATGACGTCACCGCATTTCTCAGGATTGTGGATGCATCTGATAATGTGGAAAGTGTGCGAAGTTTGTTACTGTAACAAATGTTTAGTGATTTATACAATGTACCAAATCGAATTTGTGAAATTAACAAATGGCGTTTTTTTTCTATTAGACCATCAGATATTAACATTATTCTACGTGTACCTACATTAATTTATGTTTGTCTTAATATGCACCTGAAATATCCTCTCATCTAACCAGCTTCAATGGCTTAACTGTGCCTTCTCTTCTGACATTAGGGCCACCTTTTGTAGATACTCTCAGTTATAAATTTATTGTAATAAATGATAAATAAGTACGTAAGTAAGACAGCAAAAATCTCGCGCGAACTGCATTCCCGTAACTTACGTTTCATTAAATAAGAAAAAGAAGACGAGAAGCATCGACATCGGCCGCCGCACACACGACAGGGATTCCCCGCGCAGACTTTATCCCCGAGGAAATTAGCCTCCCAACATTCACGCGTCCTTCCGCCGTAGACTATTGAATTATCTCCACGCAAATTGATATTTTTTGTGGCATAGCAATTGATCGACCGATGCAATCACTGTCTGGTCGCGCGCTCTCGACCACCTCTCGACCGAAAGGTGTGACGTCATTGTTTGTTTACCTACTAGACTTTTTTATGAACGTCTAACTGACATCAGTCTGAGTTGAATTTTTTAGGATATGGAGTTTGCATGCATAGAAGACTGCTGAAGACAACACTTTGGTGATGCTGTTTGAATTTTGATGGTAATACTTTTGAAATTTGCATTCAAAATTAAAGAGCTAACGAAGAAATTCTTCGCCTGTAGGGGGACTTATATGTCACCGGCCCTAACATGCAATTGAAAGAGGTATAAAATGTCCTACAGCCAAGTGGGCTTATAACATGAACACCCAGTATTGGTCCTCTTTCACGGCATTTCGACACTTGGAAATCGATCCGTGTAAATAATTTACTGTCAGTGTGCAGCTTACTGTTATTGATTCCACTTGTAGAGAATCATTTGTTGATTCGGCCATCAGAAGTTCCCAGTTTTCAGGGCGGCAAATTCCCTTTAGCCCGTACAGTCTACCAAAGCAACTCACTCGAAATAGGATCATTTGATCGATGGCTGCAACATTCCATGTTTTACGATTCATAAATTATTTTTGTTCCGTGACCCGTCTCAAATGCCGAAATAACTATACGATAATCGATTCAATAGGTACGCATGTTACGTGTTTCAGGGACCTCATAAACCAGTGTTTCCGCACTGCGCCTATTATAACCGTTTTACGACCGCCGACTAGGTATCCTCGCCGCATGCACGTCATTTTCCACTGAGGGTTTTCAAGTACAATCCAATGTTCGATGCTAAACGTGTAACGGTATAATCGCTCACATTTTATGGGAGTTATATTTGGGGTAATTGCGCCCCGTCGCGCCGCGCCCCCGTAGGAAACGCTCCGGCCAACAGTGGCGGCGGCGCCGCGGCGCTCTGACGCGTTACGACATCGATACATTCTTTTGCATAAAAACACTAAACGCCAGTCGAAGTAACGAGGGGAATAAAGGAAACAGTGACGCGATGTTGAGGTTTTGTTAATTCCGCCAACAATTCGCTCAGTGGCACTGAGCACTTGTTAAGGTTCGCGCTAACGACTATATTGAGAGCACTTTGTTTCTGGCACGATTCGTAACCCCTCAACCCTTTGGCGGCGCGAGGGGACCTGTGCTGTTATCGCGAGCGAACTCAGTCGTAATGTCTCTTGCGAGGGTCGCCGCTAGAAATCGTTCGCCGGTCGGGCACTAAGTACATCAAAGCGATTGCGAAACGTTGGGCCCGGCTGTGGTCGGTTCCGCCTGCCTTCGTCTAGACGCCTACGGTTTGGATTTGAATAACCTCATCGATGTTTTAATTTGACACGCCGCCTTCTACATTAGAAGTACATCATCTATCCGCCCGATCGCCGCGTCTAATCGTCCGCTCACATCCGCACTATCGAATTGTATAGAGACGGGGAGCGAAAGAATTGCACGAATCGACCGCGAAAATGAGAGAAAAAAAATCTCGGATCGCCGACGGCAGGTACACAGCTGAAGGCTTAAAGGGCAGTGAACGGCACACGCCAAATACATTTTCGACGAGGATATTAAATCGAAACGCCAAAGAAAGTTCGGCCGTTATTTTAGGAATGCGTATTCGGGAAGCGGTGTACGAGTCCGCATACGGCGGGGATTACGCACGTCGCATTAGCATATAATGGTGTTATTTGCATTCGACCACGGCGGCTTATTTTACGCCCGTTTATTTTTCAGAAATCCAACTGGATCGCTGCAGCGCTATAATTTATGCAAAATACCGCGCATGATTGGACCGGGCGGTCTGTTTTAAACGTCTTTGCATACAGCGTTTGATATACTCGCCGGCGCCTCCTACCGGATTACCTCGCCGCTGCCGCAATTTAATAATCTCCATTTCTTGAACGTAAGCCGCGCGTTATGAAGCTTCGACGCACCGTCCGTATAGTGGACACTGGACACTGAAGTTTTTAATAAAATTTGTCGGCGTCACCGCATGTTTTTAAGTTTTAACGTTTAGTGTTCCAAAACCAAACGTAAGATTCAGCGTAAATTAATAGAAATATTTAGAGAGAGGTGTACGAAATAATCTGCGAGTGGCAGCGCCCGGGGCGCAGTGCGGCCGCCGTGTCTCGGCAAAGAATTTCAATAAGTTGTTTTCATTTGCAAATTGCGCGCCGCGGAGACACCTAATGGAATAGGAATGTAGGGCCGCGTGCCGACCGCCGTCGCACTACCGCTTATTGGATTATAAAGAGCTTCTCTCCTTCTGCTCCTTCCTATTTGCTGCGATTTTAGGGTTCCTCGGTCTTTACTCTTGATACAACAATGCCCTGTCCAGTGTCATACGGCGACGTTTCTAATAAACATTGTTTACATGTTTTTTATACAGGTAACTGAATACTTTATTTCAGTGTTATACTTTGCAGTACCTACCGTATATTTTAAAGTGTAATACGTACGTAAGCGAAAGTTGTTTACGTTTTTAAATTTTACATCGACTAAGTATAATAAAATGTTTGAAGATACCTAGGTACTGAAATATCTCTTATCTATAAGTAAAAAGTTCGACCCCGTTAAAGTACAAATAAATTTCAAAGAATACTGTATCCGAAGGCGCTGGCATCTATTCTTATTTTTCTATTTCTGTTAGCCGGCGGAGTCCATTAATTTTGTAGTGGCTGAGGAGCGCGACATCAGGTGTCGATGAAGAAGGATCTCCGTGACGAGACGGCGCTGGTGAAAAATGCTCGAGTCACATTATTAGCATCTCGAGGATAAATTGGTATGCCGATGGCGCACTCCGCCGACCGCCATTATTCATTTATTCATCGGCCGCACGTACCGAGGACCTTCGCAAATTTACTATAATATACCGCGGCGATAAACACCCCAACGCCGCGACGATTTTACACCTAATTTCGCAATGATCGGTCGGTGGATGTTTATGCGATATGTTACTGTCGGCGCTGTTTGCTCGCTCTGTTGTTGGGCTTCGTTTTTTAATTTTCGAGAGCGATACTTTCAAATTAAAATTTACAGTTATTTATCTAGGAATAATTACTTTTTTTATATCGATCGCTATTTTAGATTGATCGCAACCTATAATTCTATACCAACTACTGTTGGGCATGGATATCTACTCTCACATTATGAGATACGAAAAATCAATACAGAACTTTAATTATTTCTTCTCTTTGTTGTTTCTTCTTACTCTTCTTTCTTGGTCGTCATCGCAACCGATAACCACTAGCCTTTAAATGGTTGATCTGAGCCTTCATTTGTATACAAAAAATTGTCTGTAGTGTAGAGGATAAAATATCACAACAGTCCTACGACGCATTATTTCGCTCTCGCACGTCAATATAACTGATGAAATAACAAACTGGTACCTAACAGGTACCTACCCGCATTCTGGGAAAGTGAAACAGATCCCGTAATCTTAATTAAATAAGTCATTAACATTGCTATAGGGATAAAATATTATGTATGGTTATGTAGGTATATGTATGTGTGATATTGATGTCATGGTCAGGTAGTATCAAATTTATAAGTATTTGTACATAACACATTGTTACAGGTTTGTTTTTCTACGGATTAAAGGAAAAACACTGAACGTAAAAGCAGTAGCAATTTGTAAACAAATGTAGGCATTCTAATTACTTTTTTCATCGCAATCGATTATCGTCCCACAAATAAGAGTAGGTATTTTCTGATCAGGTTAGGGTAAATAAAATAATCCAACATACCTACTGACTTTTGAATATTTTGAAAAACAATGATAGATGTTTGTTTTTACTAAACAAACAATAATTACTTAGGAAATTTTCAGATTTTATTCGGACAAAAGAAAAAAAAACTTTATTTGTGTATGATTGATAAACATGATTTCTTAGTTAGCCAAGTCCAACTGGAAAGCATGAGCATTCCATACTTGTTTACTTTCAATCCAAAAGGTTATTAAACTTATTAACTTGTAACTGTTTAACAGTAGTTAAGTACTTGTTCACATTACCCTCACGTATAACAACATCATTTATACCACAGCAAATAAAGATGAAGATTAAGGCCGGCGTACACACTACACAGGCAAACAATAGATTCAATCGACCGTATTGCAATTACTGCAAAAATGTAATGCGACGTAAAGCCAATAACTCGAGCGCTAAACAAGCAGGGGCGCCGGCCGCGGTCGCGCGCTATGCTAATGTGTAACGGTGTAGGCATGTCGCGGTCGTACGGCCAGTGAGGTATACCGCGATTGGTCTAATAACTTCAAAGAGCTTTTATTTAGAGCGTTCATTAAAAACTTTTTCTATCAGGGACACCATCAGAGGAGAGAATAGGCTTTCATTGCTTTAGAGCGTTCAATATCAAAGACTAAAGACATCTATCAGGGTGCTTGACCCGTCTGGTGGGAATGTCATCAAGCACCATCTTTCAATTGACAAGTTAGTGGTGTAATTTGACAAATTATAAATTTTATACAATATTGTGACAGCCTGTCACTATCCTCAGTTGATTATCTACTAAGAGTAGTATATGTCGGTATTGACCAGTTACAATTAAGCGGAATCAAAATTCCCAATTAAGTTCTCTCAATATTTTACATTGTGTAGGTACTTCAAAATTTTCAGAAGTGTAGTTAATTACATTGTAGACGACTTAAGTACAACGTATTTTGAAACGCGTCAAAATCACCGATTTCGTCGTCGTCCTGCGACACATGTACGGCAAGGAACGCGGAAGTCTGTTTTCCAATAAACCGTGCAATAAACGCCCGCCGCCGTCCCCAACATTCCTGATGCTTATTGAAAGGGCCGCTTTGACCGGCCGGGCCGCACTATGCCGCCGATGTTTTGAATACATTCTGCCAATGTCACAGCTAGCGAGTTCACTGGGTGAATAGCTCTCACGTGGCCGCGTGGGGCACTCGCCTCTGTTACAAATATGTGGGAACCACCCGATTTGAGGTATAGCCGATATTTTGAGGTATAGCCGATATGGGGTGTTTGGCAGTGACGTCTGATTAACTGTGACGTTCATGATGTGGATTTGCGACTTTTTGTTATTGATATGTCAATTTTTATTATCTCTAAAGGTGTATTTTGTACATCGGTTTATTTTAAGTTTGCTTTTACCATGATAAATTAATGAGTTACATCTTTCATCATTGCTTTCGAAACATTTTACCACTTTCACCAACTGCAATCGAAATGAATGCAATCTATTTAGGTTAATACGCGCCTAATTAATATATGCATACTTGACCCTCAGAGAAATTCTGTTTGGACCATCTCCAGAGCCGAAAGATAACGAATTAATATCGCCATGTGAATCGTGATACTAAGCTGCGGTCAAAAACCTGAAAACAAAGAAATGAACATAAGAAAATTATTACGTTAAAGTTGTACCCTCGTAACAATATAACGCAATCCAAACTGATTCACGACGGAATGATAGCCGGGATAGTTATTGTTTCGCGGCCGGCGTCGGAGCAACGTAACTTTGCCGGGGAGGCCATTTATTTTTCATAACACAGATGCGGCGATAACTCGGAGCGCTCGTAAACATGTCGTCAATGAGGTCTTGAGCCCGTGGAGTGGCTCGCCGGTCAGCGAAGATGGTTCCGGGTTTATGAAAATGCACTTTGAAATTTGCTAAGGAATGTATCTTGTCTTGTACAATAACAAAACCTCACTACAATGAAACAGATCTATATTATCCATAAGAGGTTTATGGTCACCTCAGATACTAAATCAAGGACAAAATCAGCAAGGTTCACATTAATTTCTGTTACTATTACATTAATATTATCTATAACATTCGACGAAACATCTGAAGCTGCTCAGACAACGTAATTATCATTCTTAACAATGGCTGCAACGTCTGCTATAATTTCGATCTTACATCACCAATAACGTCACATTCACACGAATCTGATGTCATACCCAATTTTACTGAACCGTTCAACTGGACTCGAACGATTTAAAAATAAAAGCCCATTCTTGCCGTGATGTCCGATCCGTCGCTACTCGCTACAGAATGGAGACCATCGTTAACATAATTCAACCGTTTAAATTGCGAGAACAATAGAATAGCGATGTATTAATTCCAATCAGTAGCGGTAGCTCGTGAACAATAAACCCCTGATTGGCGAGATTGAACAGATTAAATAGAAAAACGGAGAATTTGCAACGTAAAAATGTTCGGATAGCGCGCGGACGTTTCAATAATGTGTTGTGTTGCTGTTGTAGACGTCTCATGTTCTAGTTGCGCTATCGTTTGATCTTTCTCTCTACATTCTTCGTTTTCCTAGAAAGTAAGTGTATTACCGACTTTTCCAAGTATTCTGTTCGGACTCTTTAATGATTTGATAACTCTAACAATAACTCAATATTTTAAGTTGTCATTGTCGTTGATTACATTTTCTAAACAATTATGAATACCCCAAAAGCGTTGCCGTTTATTAATTAAATGAAGAAGTTTCTGTTCCTTAAAGCTGTAATAATAAATTAGAATAGAAATTTAGAAGTAGATCAATACAGAATAACCGAGTAGCCACAACCTATAAATAACTTGGAATTCGTTTCTGTTTTAAAATAAAAGTAGTTTTGGCTGAATTGGTGCCGCTTAAAATAATTTCTTGTTGTCATGGGATCCTACGAACAACAGAAACCTGGCCCTGACTTGTGGTAGAGTTTCGCGTGTCTTACGAGTATATTATCAACAGGAATTCATCATGATTATTACTGATCCTCATTTTCTTTCGTATAGACTGTCTGGTTGAGTCAGCCGCCAAAGATTTGTCGTATTTCGGTCGGAAGCTTTTTCTTTAATTCTCCTTCTTTATTGTTCAACAAAGCATCAACAAGGTTGAAGCATCTATAATTCCCAAGTTTTACTAATATCCATGGGCAATGATGATCACTTTCAGGTGGCTAATCTATTTCTTTGTCAGCAGTTGAGCATTAAAATAACAATTCTTTCCATTTAATCTTACATCATGCAAGTATATCCGATGGAGTATCACCCTGGGAACCCGCCGCTGTCGCCGCCGCGCCGACGTTATTGCAAACAGTTGACGATTCAACGTAATCACTTACGTTGCAATAGGATAATTCAAGATTTCCTGATCGTCTATCGTCACAATGGAGCCGTCTCGGTTCCGTCCCGTATAATAGTCAAACGATTTCGATTTCCCTTTGGCCGATTGTAGGTGTAGATATTCACATCCTGATGCGAGCGGTACTGGCCCGTGCAATACACGGACGATGAGAAGTTATTTGTGCGGATGTAATTGTGTATTGAATTGACACACTCGCACATACAAGAATGTACGTCAATTGAATACGTCCGATAGGCACGGGTCAGGGAAATTTGTGTAATATAAATCTGTAAATTTTACATAGCCTATGCAAGTCAGGTGATTAATTACATGTAGTTTTTTCGCACTTTCTGAAACGTTTGACTTCATTTAACATGAAACCTCCTTTTTCAAGTAGAAAGGGTAGCTTTGCGAGATACATTTTTACATTTTATGTTTTTGATGCAATGTTTTATTTCCCAACAATTCGCATCGGCTGTGAGTGGAAAACGTTGGTGTATTATTATTAATCGACCAAGAGAGATTGTGTATTTTCAACATAAGTATTCAATACGCGACTTCACCCAAATGAACCAACAGGTGTGCGTATCGTTGTAAAATGAAATAGGCTTAATCAGCCAAGAAATCTTATAGAACACCAAAGGAATTGCTTATTAGTTTCCTTTATTTTAGTTTAATATCGCGGTAATTTAAAAACTGTCGTGCAATAAATAGATGAAAGCAGTTACCTTCATGTAAAGCACGTTGGTTGGAAGTATCTACTGCGCTTGCAATTAGGGTAATGTGTACAAGAATTCCTATCCTCTTACAAAATACTCATCAAGAAGAATAGATAGTCTTCAATATATTTATTATGCTCTCTCAAACTCCCTTCAATCGTACCAATCGTCTCCGCTGACCCATAAAAATTGATGTGAAATTCAATACGACGCCTCCTTTGTGTGTTATTTGCACTTGTCCGTTTACTAGGTTTATTTATACCGTATGCGGTGTACAGTAATGGCTCCGAAACGGGATGGAGGCGGTAAGAAATAACTCCGCAACTCCGCACCAGTCACACGACAATTGAGTCGTGCAGCCATTTCAAAAGGAGTAATGTTCCCGTTATTGTTGTATTTATTTGGTTGCATTCACGATGTGCATTTATCCGGAATGGTTTCTGAGTACGGGAACTTCCTCGCGTGTTCGTATGCGCCGCCGGTCTCGACTCGCCGTGCCGGTGCCTTGATGATTTTATTAGCGTCTTACAATGTTTATTGCGGTCGCTTCACCAACAATTTGTGACGATTAAGGATTGATATAAAAGTTTACGATGCATTCGAAATATACGATTGTCGGTGCTGCTTTAGCGGAAATGTATGCAAGAGTATACAGTATTCGTTTCGTTATTGACTTCCATGTATTCGTTTAAATAAAATTGATTACTAATGATTGTTGATATTTTTTGAGATTATGGAGTTGCAATCGATTTGTTTTCACAGAATGCAATTATGGATACGCTACAAAAGCAGGGAACATTGTTTCAAATAAACCTTTGATGGATGTTATTGTTATTCAAATTTAAAGAATGACAATATGATACATGAAAATTGGTCATACTTTATCGAAAATATACATGTAGGTAACAGTGAAAACAGATACGGATTATTAAATTCTATTAAACATCGATTCAAATATATTTTGAAATCGACAGATATCGTTGAGAGATGTTCTTTCTCCTAACCCATTTGCGCCGCATCGCGCCGTTGCGATAGAAGACTTGAAAAGCGTGGAAGGGTGCTTGAAGGCGGCAGTCGCGTGACATTTATATCGGAGGCTAATTGTCTGTGCGAACTGTTCGCCTGTAACGACCGCTCGTATCGAGTACCTTCGGGTTTTCTCTCGCGTCCGATTTGAATCGTTGCAACTTTCGCTCCGGCACGATCCACTGTTGCCGACGCTGCGGTTGCAACTGCATTCCCTTTTTCTTCAGTTGTATTATTCGATTTTTTACGAAATTGTGGTAGCAAATGAGTATTCAGCACAACCTTTGCGCTGCTGCCCAATATATGTATATATATTCGATATATTCGACCAAAAACAAGAATCAAATAGGGACAAAGATGGTTAGTCCAGTTAGCAGATGGCGTTAAACATTTAGATGCGGATTGTTAATATGTGTGAGGACTTGGTATGTTTGGGACTGTTAGTGACAGTTACTCCTGTTAGTTGTTGCTATTCAGTCTCTTTCTAATTCGATCACAGATACGTTGCTAACTTTGAGCACTAAGATGATCGCCTCCATTAAGTGTAACCTCCCTCACTTTACAAATTTTTGGTTTTCCGCTTCATTCGGTGAGAGATGGCGCCCGGAATCGCAATACATACGCAGCTGTGCGCCGAACGTTGGCGGCTCGACGTGCAGCGTTGTCGCGAACTTGTTGCGAAATCAAGACTCTCTTTAGAGTACTCGCCCAAATCGGGAAATGAAAATTTTCCTTAGGATTTACCTAAATGCCATTTTTATTTTCACTTCATACAATGAGACATTCTTTAATATGAACGCTTTGTTTTGCTTTTGTTTGTCTTTTATGCCATTTGTTTTCAAATTGTACTACTACTTATCTACTTGCACTTTTATAGTATGAAATAACATCCGCGATATGATTTGTCTTAATGAATGTAATAACTTTTATTACTTTATTAATGAGTACTTTAGTCAGAGCAATGGTATTTTCAATTACCAATTTGCGACGGTAATTAGTAGTACCTACCTGGCAGCAATAATTACCATAGAAATAGAATACAAGCTTTATATTAAATTGCAATTATGGTCTCCGCATAGAAAAGGTCAAAGCAATTCAATCTGGTCGCTTGTGCACGAATTATTAATTGAAACAGCAGCGGTTGGCCAATCGGCCCAGAATGCAACGGTGTCGTCTCGAAAGTAAACTGAGCGCGAGCCGGTTGCCAATACTGACGGACTAGCTACAATTATAGACGCACCCCGATCGCAGATTTGAATTAACTATCCCAATAGAATTGATCAACCGTCTAACTAAAGAGAACTTAGAACTTAATACGAAGCGACCATGAAATTCTTTCATAGTAACTACTTAAATCATATGGTTATCCATTGGTTATGAATTACACATGCTAATTATTTCTCCATTTAAAATTACAACAAGCACCAGTGTTGAATATCGAATGTAGTGTATCTAAGTTTGTTTATATTTATGATGGTAATGACTGTGAATACGATTCAAATACCACGGAAGTATGTATTATGTATATGTGATAAAGTCAATTTCATAAAGACGATTTGAAATCATTACGATTTAATAAAACGTGCGATATGTCAAGAAATTTAATAAGCATGTGACTTAATACATTTTTATGTTAATGTGTTTATTTTAATTATTTTTATTTATGAGAAAGATATGAATCTCGTTATCATCCAAAATTAACCCAGTCAAATAATAATAAATTATAGTTTGTTTTATAGACCACCTCCGCACCGCACCGTTTCACCTTTAATGTACCCCACGCTTAGTTGTCGATACAACCGAGTCTCCTATACGATCTATTTTAATGCGATGCAAAATAGTCGATATAAATAGCCGGTTGCACCGCTGGCTACTACGGATCCGTCCCATGCGAGATACTTTATCTCGGCCAGTGTCGCTCTGCGCGATATCTGCAGCTATTGTTAACAGATTCTTTGGAATTCGACGGATTTTATCTTATACCGTCTAACACATCGTTCTCCCAACCGCTATCTTACTACCGCAGTTAATCTATTTCAAAGAGTGTTTTCTACTGTTAGTTCAGCCGCTGGACTCCAAAGTATTTCTAACTTATTACTTCTTTATCTTGCGTTTGTTTCCTGTGACAGTTCTTGTATACCTCCTTGAATTAAAAATTAATTAAAAATCCCAAGTAATCCATTAAACTGTTGGATTCCAACGACATGCATGCATGTCACGAATGCATAGTACGTTCACTTCGCTGGAATCCAAATACTTCATCTTATAGTGAATAGTTATTTTCTCTTAGAATGTGATTTAATGTATCTATTCCTTCTTCGATGCGAACGGTAAGAGATTAAAAGTATTCCCGAGCTCTTATGTGGGATTTGAATTCCTTTCCTCGCCGGATATCGGAGTTCACACTCGGTGAGACTCGCGCGGTGCCGCTTGCCTCCTTTTTGTTTTGCTAAAGGTATATTTCGCGCCTCCTCGTGCATATATTCTTTGCTGCCGACTAACGATGTGATTATGTGTACGCTTTGCTTAATGGAGCTAGTTAGTTGTTTGAGGTTTTCTACATCCCTTTTATTTTCAATATTTACTGTAGGTTAAGGCGCTTTAAAGTTTTTCTTTAAAAGTGCTACTTGCCAATCCTTGGCTCGCTTTTGAATATCACCATTCAGAATAAAGTATCGATCTTTACCACAAAGTTTATAAACATCAAAACTGTATCGTATTATCATAATATCGTCGAACCAACTATGCCTCTTATCTACGTAATCGCGACTGGTTTCAAAAACTTAACCGTATCGAGCGCTGCAGTCGACGTTTGTTAGTCGCGAATACTTTGTTGATACTCGTGTCGCCCAAGTTTTCCCGCTTATGCCTTGTTTACGGAATTGAAAACTGGCGCGACTGCACTCACTGGCTCAGCCGCTCGCTGCTGCGCTCGGACAGAACACTGCATCCGTTGTTCAACCCGTATTATTTATTCCCGGCCGCGATCAAGTGGGACTACTCTGCGAATGCGACAGTCTAAACGTGGCACAGACTCTAGTACACCATGAGTGCCTATAGCTCGAGCTCGAATCCTTGCGAGGGTACTTTACTTGAAAACCTATAGTCTAAGCGGATCGCGTCTACATTGAAATATTTTTTCTTGGAAGATTCTGCCCGATGGCAATTGTGTAGGGTCGATTGGGCTCAACATCGTCGGTGTATGCAGCTTGTCATTACTTCTTTAATGATCGACAAGCTAATAAATTAGAATAGAAATTTAGAAGTAGATCAATACAGAATAACCGAGTAGCCACAACCTATAAATAACTTGGAATTCGTTTCTGTTTTAAAATAAAAGTAGTTTTGGCTGAATTGGTGCCGCTTAAAATAATTTCTTGTTGTCATGGGATCCTACGAACAACAGAAACCTGGCCCTGACTTGTGGTAGAGTTTCGCGTGTCTTACGAGTATATTATCAACAGGAATTCATCATGATTATTACTGATCCTCATTTTCTTTCGTATAGACTGTCTGGTTGAGTCAGCCGCCAAAGATTTGTCGTATTTCGGTCGGAAGCTTTTTCTTTAATTCTCCTTCTTTATTGTTCAACAAAGCATCAACAAGGTTGAAGCATCTATAATTCCCAAGTTTTACTAATATCCATGGGCAATGATGATCACTTTCAGGTGGCTAATCTATTTCTTTGTCAGCAGTTGAGCATTAAAATAACAATTCTTTCCATTTAATCTTACATCATGCAAGTATATCCGATGAAGTATCACCCTGGGAACCCGCCGCTGTCGCCGCCGCGCCGACGTTATTGCAAACAGTTGACGATTCAACGTAATCACTTACGTTGCAATAGGATAATTCAAGATTTCCTGATCGTCTATCGTCACAATGGAGCCGTCTCGGTTCCGTCCCGTATAATAGTCAAACGATTTCGATTTCCCTTTGGCCGATTGTAGGTGTAGATATTCACATCCTGATGCGAGCGGTACTGGCCCGTGCAATACACGGACGATGAGAAGTTATTTGTGCGGATGTAATTGTGTATTGAATTGACACACTCGCACATACAAGAATGTACGTCAATTGAATACGTCCGATAGGCACGGGTCAGGGAAATTTGTGTAATATAAATCTGTAAATTTTACATAGCCTATGCAAGTCAGGTGATTAATTACATGTAGTTTTTTCGCACTTTCTGAAACGTTTGACTTCATTTAACATGAAACCTCCTTTTTCAAGTAGAAAGGGTAGCTTTGCGAGATACATTTTTACATTTTATGTTTTTGATGCAATGTTTTATTTCCCAACAATTCGCATCGGCTGTGAGTGGAAAACGTTGGTGTATTATTATTAATCGACCAAGAGAGATTGTGTATTTTCAACATAAGTATTCAATACGCGACTTCACCCAAATGAACCAACAGGTGTGCGTATCGTCGCATATGTCAAGAAATTTAATAAGCATGTGACTTAATACATTTTTATGTTAATGTGTTTATTTTAATTATTTTTATTTATGAGAAAGATATGAATCTCGTTATCATCCAAAATTAACCCAGTCAAATAATAATAAATTATAGTTTGTTTTATAGACCACCTCCGCACCGCACCGTTTCACCTTTAATGTACCCCACGCTTAGTTGTCGATACAACCGAGTCTCCTATACGATCTATTTTAATGCGATGCAAAATAGTCGATATAAATAGCCGGTTGCACCGCTGGCTACTACGGATCCGTCCCATGCGAGATACTTTATCTCGGCCAGTGTCGCTCTGCGCGATATCTGCAGCTATTGTTAACAGATTCTTTGGAATTCGACGGATTTTATCTTATACCGTCTAACACATCGTTCTCCCAACCGCTATCTTACTACCGCAGTTAATCTATTTCAAAGAGTGTTTTCTACTGTTAGTTCAGCCGCTGGACTCCAAAGTATTTCTAACTTATTACTTCTTTATCTTGCGTTTGTTTCCTGTGACAGTTCTTGTATACCTCCTTGAATTAAAAATTAATTAAAAATCCCAAGTAATCCATTAAACTGTTGGATTCCAACGACATGCATGCATGTCACGAATGCATAGTACGTTCACTTCGCTGGAATCCAAATACTTCATCTTATAGTGAATAGTTATTTTCTCTTAGAATGTGATTTAATGTATCTATTCCTTCTTCGATGCGAACGGTAAGAGATTAAAAGTATTCCCGAGCTCTTATGTGGGATTTGAATTCCTTTCCTCGCCGGATATCGGAGTTCACACTCGGTGAGACTCGCGCGGTGCCGCTTGCCTCCTTTTTGTTTTGCTAAAGGTATATTTCGCGCCTCCTCGTGCATATATTCTTTGCTGCCGACTAACGATGTGATTATGTGTACGCTTTGCTTAATGGAGCTAGTTAGTTGTTTGAGGTTTTCTACATCCCTTTTATTTTCAATATTTACTGTAGGTTAAGGCGCTTTAAAGTTTTTCTTTAAAAGTGCTACTTGCCAATCCTTGGCTCGCTTTTGAATATCACCATTCAGAATAAAGTATCGATCTTTACCACAAAGTTTATAAACATCAAAACTGTATCGTATTATCATAATATCGTCGAACCAACTATGCCTCTTATCTACGTAATCGCGACTGGTTTCAAAAACTTAACCGTATCGAGCGCTGCAGTCGACGTTTGTTAGTCGCGAATACTTTGTTGATACTCGTGTCGCCCAAGTTTTCCCGCTTATGCCTTGTTTACGGAATTGAAAACTGGCGCGACTGCACTCACTGGCTCAGCCGCTCGCTGCTGCGCTCGGACAGAACACTGCATCCGTTGTTCAACCCGTATTATTTATTCCCGGCCGCGATCAAGTGGGACTACTCTGCGAATGCGACAGTCTAAACGTGGCACAGACTCTAGTACACCATGAGTGCCTATAGCTCGAGCTCGAATCCTTGCGAGGGTACTTTACTTGAAAACCTATAGTCTAAGCGGATCGCGTCTACATTGAAATATTTTTTCTTGGAAGATTCTGCCCGATGGCAATTGTGTAGGGTCGATTGGGCTCAACATCGTCGGTGTATGCAGCTTGTCATTACTTCTTTAATGATCGACAAGCTGATGATTAACAATTCCTCGTCCCACACACAAATCGTTTTTATGTTCCGTGCGTGCAAAGGTCCTTATTTGCGGGAAAAATTGAGCAGTCGGTGTACCGATTTATGAAAGTTAACTACCCTTGATTGCGTTGACCGTAAGCTTCTTTTGCGCTCGACAGCCTCTGTTATCTCGAGCTTATAATGTGTTTTTTCTTTAGCACGAAGCGAACGATAATTTAAAACGTGTTTACGTATACAGACCGACGGTGGCCCGGAAGCGTTGAGAGGGCGCCACTGGCCCGCGGCTTTCGAGCGGGCGCGCGGGGGCGGAGTACTCTAATGTAAGGGAATAAATTTTTTAATGATATTAATTCTCCAACGGAGCTGTATCGGCCGCTCCTTGTTTCCAACAAAATATTTAACGTGGGGCTTAATTCCTCGAATATTGTCCAGAGCATAATTAATTTGATTCGCGTGATATGGCGTCGTTGATCGACTTCACGCCTGACAAATTTATTTTAGGCTAGCTGTTACCTACTACAGGTCGCTTTATTAAGCTTTTCTTCTTTTGAAACACTTCCGCACGTGCTACAGCCCAAAGTCATTCGAGTTTGACCAGATTTCTTTTGAATCTGTTGAGAAATTTTAGGTGTAAATCAATCATCGATCTTCGTGCACATTGACATTTATAACTTGAAAACTGCTGATAGGCCTATTGGACAAATCAATAGTGTCCTAACCGTTCTTTAGTAGATTGGAAAACTGAGTAGGTATCCAATTCTATAGCAACGGATCTCATATGTGATGGTGACGCTCTTTAGGTACTCGTCTGACTAGTAAGACTAGGCTATCTTGGCAGGCAACATGATCGTGGTACTATTAATCGTATAATATTGCTTTCGTTCTTAATGTGCCTGGTATTAATAATTTGTATGCGCCGCTGGCAACAATGGCGTCATCAAGTTGAAGGGTTCTACAACCTATAAATGATCTTACTTATTTATTCCCTTATTCGAACATTATATTGATCTTTATAATAAATTGTATAGCAGACGCTACCATCGATATTCCTTTCATGAGCATGACATGACTGTGCGAAAACCCGAGAATTAGGCGCGAATGCGCGATACAAAAACACGTACCGGCCGCTTTATAGCGCCGAATTATGTTTACAACGGAGTTTATTAAACCAGGGTAGGTGCTCCACTGATTTCGATCCATCCTCGATCCATAATGTCAACTGATGAACTGACGAATTACAGCTCGGATATCAAACTTTTAATCTGATGCTTGTGAAAGTTTTAGATTGGTTTATAAATTGTATACAATCGAAAATAACAGTGACAGCGGTACACAATCAGTCATCAGATCTTTAGACCGCTAAAATATGAAGCTCCAAAAATATGGTTGTCATTTTGCAGCGTAGCACAGATTTTTCATGTTGAATGATGCCAATGACTGAGTTAAGGTAAAAAGCGCGCCAACGTTGATAAGTAGCCGAAACGCGTGACGGGTGACAGTTACCGTGCGCGGTGACACAAGCACTCGCTCCGATTTGATTGGCCCCGCCGAATAACTCCCGATCACCCAATAACTACATACACTACCTATATCCACTCGATTATTGTCCAACACAACCGAACGAAATCAATACGAGATATACCATTCAATGGCTATTAATGAATTCCATCAAAAGATAATCCACAACGTTAGTACAACAGCGACAATGGCAAGGAAAATGATTTTGGTCACGTATAATTTTATTGTGTTTGATCCGCTCCGGCCAGGTGGGCACAATTTCGACGATTGATTAGACGAGATTTAATTAGGTGGATGATGTCGTTGCGGAGAGGAGATTATTTCTGAGAATCCTCTATTTCTTATTATTTTGTATACTTTATTTCGTAAGTATGTACATATTTAAACCAGATACAATAGATAAATAATGACTCTCAAATTATACAGTACTCGTGAAGTACGGTGTAAGTAATAAACGAATGGAATATAACAAGCACCGAAGATGCGGAAATTTATTCTATAGATAAAATGTTCGAATTTTATCTACCTATCGAATAAATTTCACCCAGCTCGGGGGTTGAAATCGTAACCCTTACCCTGGCAGACAGGGTCGTTGATTACTGATTAAGAAACGAATTAACTGAGCTGAGGACTCATCACAATACTTTGGTATCAATTATCACAATCCCGCATTAAAAAGACAAGGAAGCATTTAATACGAGGAAATAATATATTAAATGAGAGCGTTGATCGTTCGTGTCGATGGACGTACGTAACGTAGCGGCCGGTTGGGGCATCGAAAGTTATGTAAACAATGGCCGCTGGGATCCACGGCGGTATAACTTTTTCATTGTTACATTGGCCGGCGCGACGGCGCGGGCGGTAGGGTGCCGTTCATATAATTATTACGCTCCCAATAGAAGGGTTCGCGGATGCGGGCGCGTGACGCACACTCGCGTCTCACGGCTAGGGTTGCCAGCTCGCCAATACCAAAGCCGGTGAGATGAGCCAGTTTGGCTGGACATTTGGGTAAAGCCGGAAACCCAATACGAAATCATTAATGACGCTAGGTGTCGACAGGTGGGAGGAGGGGGGATGTGCAAAATTAAGCCATCAGTTGTCGATTAATATAATAAAATATTTATATCTTAGCGTATGTAAAAAGCCGTACAGGCCAGACACCGTTAATATTGGTTGAACACGCATTCAAGTAGTCTAACACCGTCCGGCTTTGTCCGGACCCCTGGCAACACTACTCACAACACCGACGCCGCTGTGAATTTTATTCCTCTCTCTAATATTGTTTTTCTCGTTACAGCAAAAATTGCGATGCGTTGTAGGTTGTAGATCTAGCCGCTGGCGCTGCCGGGTTGGATGTTTTTGTGCCAACCTTATTAGCGAATTAACCTTCGCATACGGCGCCTCTATTTCGTTTATGCTTCCCGGGTCAATGGTAGGTAGGTAGAGTTTTCCTATAGCTCGAATTTAAATTTCGAAAATTATATTTTTTTTCTACGAATTTGGTATAGGTATTTTGATTGTATAACCGATATGTAACACCACAACATCTTGTTTTTCTTTGAACAAACAAAATACGCGAAAAAATGATAATATCGGTAGGAATGTTTTAATCATTTTTCTTCCATTACCGTGAAAGGTTTGTTCCTAAAGTATGATTGATATGAGTTGACCCATACATAACCTTCAGCTTCGGTAACCACCCTATGACACAAGTATCGTTCGAGTCAAAGTGGGTCAGCGAAGTACGACTCCTATGACGTCGTCAATACGCGACTGCCCCATACGTTAGTGTCCTTAGTTTACTAAACACGTTTAGTTAAAGCAACGTAGATACTTCAGGTTCACGGTATTATCACTATGACTATTGGTTTATACTTTATGCAGGATTTCTTAAACTTTTTAAACTTTTGTTTTGAAAATATAAATTCTGATTGCATTTTCATAATGTCTTCGGCATTCTCCATCGCCCGTTAAAATCTTTTTGGTAGTTAAAAACTATTAGTGAAGAGGGACGGTTTTGTGTAAGTAGGTATAGGGGCTGATGATAAGTCCGTATTCAAAATTAATGGATGTGAATAAGTCATTTATGTTTGATGATATACGTCATGATCGTAAATTATAGGTACATTATTTATTCTGTTAAGGCCGAATAACCTAGTTCAGTTGGTAAGTATTAAAATCTTATTATTAAACTTGAGGTCATCGTCTGGTGCTTTACAGAAATCTGTAGTTTTTACGTTAATATAAACGCCGTAATTGATGTGGCCTTAGCTATTATTAGTTATGTTGTGCTGTGGATATTAAAACTAGACAATGAAGTAAGAAACTTTGATAGTTCAATATGTGATTTAATATCGACGAATTTACAATGTAAACCGTGGTGCTCTTGCTTATTTCCATTTTAAACAGGTCAAGGAATTGTATTCATTTTTATTGACCACTTGAGTTAGGCCAAGTAATACTTATTAAATTAAAATTAAAATAATTTTAATACTAACAGTTGTTAAATAAGTTAAATAACTTTAACATTGTGTGGGAGTTTCAAAGATCAAAAGCTACAACAATAATTAGGAAAATAAAAGAATATGTAATCTAGTTATGAATAAACACATCAAAAGTTTCCTTTGTATAAAATTTTAATAAATCGCTCGGTTCACATTCGCACCGGCCGCGCGGAGACGTTCGTTGAAAATATTTTCCTCCCCAAAGTCCGCAGCGAAAACTGGCTGTGTCAGTGTGACGTAATTATACTAGTGCGTCAAAACACGGCGGGTCAGCGACCCCGATGACTTGCACCATTCACCTTGCGATCTCGTATTGATCCCATCGCCGCCCAACCAACCCATCCTTTATGTATCTTTTTTAGGGTTACATACATCCCGTTTTAAAAAAAGAAACCTTCGTAATTTTTTTTGCGTGAGTGTATCACGCTGGAAATAAAAATGTTTTTTTTTTATGAACTTGCAGAGACTATTTAGAAATAGTGTCAACTGCAATGTTATGTGTTACTGTTGTCCATTGGAGATGATTACATTACAACTTAACATCCGGTGGCTCGTCTACACGTTCGTTGATTAAACAATTATAATTATTAAATTAAACAATTAATATGGACGAGATTGCATAGATTGTAGGACAACTAATAAACGTTTATTTTTCTATGTGGACTTGTCCGGGTTACGTTTACCTTTTTAACCTTTAACGTTTTTAACCTTTTTAACCGTTAACGTTTTTAACCAACACGACTTTTTTTCAGATTCAACCGATTTTACTTTACATGGATGTGAACATTAATTACATTTGTCTTTCATTGTTTCAGGTAAGAATACCACAGCTTGTTGAGGCGAAAGGAAAAGAACGTGCAGAAAGGTTGTAGCATAGCATAAACATTTTGATTTTGACCTTAATAGATATTATTATGTGATACAGAATAGTAGAATAGAATAATATAGAACATGGGGAAATAAATGTTCGAATCAAAGAACAAAATCAATGAAAGAAAGACAATCGATACTGATTTTCAGTGCGTCCCAGTTTACCGCATAAACAGTGACTTTGATTAACCTGAAGGTGCCACTACCTTTCAATGGGTTATGTTACAAAGATACATGAAATGTGTTTATTGTTTTCGAAACAATAAAAAATTGCATTTTCAGTAGGTATACTACCATCACGTCATATACTTTAGGTTGTATGTAAGCTAGGTAGTATGTAATGTTATGTGCAAACACTGCAAACCCGTCAATTGTAATGGTCGTTAGCAAAATTGGGGGTTAGCGGGTCCGTCGGCCCAGTGGAGATTTATTTGCACATCTGTGCGCCAGTGATTATTTTGGCGGGAGTCGCCACGTGGATATTTCAATCGGGCGGCCGGCCGCTCGGTCAAGGAACTATTACATCGACGCCGGCCCCCCATTATCTCAGCTCGCAGATTGATCACCCAATATACGGATTGACTAAGCTCACATATCGGGAAATGTATGTACACTAATAAAACCTGTCTCGTTTTTGTCTTTTGCAACCATCGGCTGGAGGTTATTTATGGGCGGTGATAAAGCGCGCCGAATCAGTCTTGCGCTGAAGGGATTTTACGAGCCCGGTGCGAATGGCTCGTGCGGACCGACAGACCGACACACGTACATAGTGTTCCGTTAATGATACCACGTCGGCTCAGTATGAACTGCCGCTCATTATTATTGTTTGTAGTCGCTAGCTACTCACAACATTATTAGTTTATTACACACGCGTCGGCTGTTTGAAGTTGAAATCGAACGAGGTTTTGGATACTTAATATGTTTCCAATGGTTATTGAGTTTAAAGTGAAACCCGCCCACGCTACGCAATGGCAGCTATAACAGCGTAAGGAACAACAATTTTAAATTATAATTTAATAGATTTTTTCATGCCCGTGGGAACTTTTGAATAAGATTCTGAATTTTTAAATTAGGTACAGTATAGATCGTAAATAGCTATTTAAAAACAAAAGTAAACTGATTGATAAACGGACGAGAAAATGGTAATTGAACTACATAATTGGTGACTCGTTATTTAATGGTCTGGTGGAATAGCAATGAACATTAATAATTTTAATTTAGAATTTTCACGAAATTTTAATAACTACCCGTGGGTTGATCCATTAATTACACTCAAGTTATTTTGGCACGTTTTCGGTGCGTCATTAATTAAGGCTAAGGGCGTATTTTTTAATGTTATTTCGATTCTCGGTAATGACAATTGCATTATAATCGTGTGTCGTCGTCCACGCACGCTAACGCAATGACTCATTGGTTTTAATAGGCAAAAAGCAAAAATGCATCGCGCCCTGTCATCGACAGTATTCGCACGGAATCTACGGGGCAGCCAATATCGTAATGTGAAACTGGCGCTCTGTACGGGCGGGTATCGCGCCCATCTATTTGACGGTGCCCACTGGTACCCACGGCCGCCGGCCAACGGCCACCCTAGGTATGACGGCAATCGCCTCGTGGGATCTGCTATCGGTCCCACCCTAAACGTCCCATGGTTGAGTTAATGCATTTCGACTTTATTTTAGTAACTGATTATTTTAAATTAATAAATGCACACATTTGTTGTAATCTTTGTGTCGCTAGAACTTGCTATTTGGATGTTGAGACTTGACATTTTTGAGGTATCTGCTACTGCTGGTAATAAAATCTGTAATTCCTTTCTTAACAGGAAAGAGCACTGCGTCCTGAGCTTAAAGGTCGTTTGATTTAATAATCTTACTTCCGTAAACAGGCCCCGGGAAAGTTAAAAATAAAATTCAGTACCAACTTTCAGTTAACATTCTCTAATCACTCGGAAGACCTGTGATCGTATTCTGAATCTATCAAATGTCACAGAAGATAGTATAGATGTAGTCCAAATAATAACATAATTAGCAAGTTCAAAAGTTAATTCATTAATAGAAATAGAAATGCAAACAAAAAAACAGTTAACTAAAGCTGAAGCTTGTCTTGGTATGTTTTGTACCTACCTAGCTACTGACCACAAAACATAGAGTTCTCATTACGAGTACCTATATGATGTATTGACGATCGACGACGATAAGTGTCATCAATAAGAACCTTTAAACCTAGTTACGAAGTTGCCACGGGGATGAGAAATTTCAAGGGTTTTGATTTGGCATATGTAGTTGCTAGTTGCGAATTTAGTAGCTTTCGTAACCGGTTACTATGTTTAGAATGAACTATCATAAATTGATTGTGGGTAAATCTATGATCGACTGGACTGGCCTTTCTTGAACGCAGTAGTAGGTCATGCTTATCTTCAAAACGCGAAACGAAGCGTGGGTATTCGTTTTGAATTATAATTTTAATTTATTATATGAAAGCGCTTCTTAGTCTACTAAGCGAATCTTTTTTTAATCCAAAGTAACGTACGCAGATTAATCTGGTGTCTATGGTTGAGTATCACTTCCGCATAATTTAAAATGGTCAGTGTAAACATTATTATGCAATATTGCAAATACTTATTCATGGCGTACCATACGGATTGGGTGAAAAAGTACAGTATACGTTTTTCACTTTGCCATGTACCGGGTCGGTAATGATATGATACCGCGTTTATGGTAAATGGCGTCTGGGGCATAATGCGCAATAACTATGCGCCGTGCGGTTGGCGTCCGATGCTTTGCTATTAGGTTGCGTGCGCACTGACCGTGCTGCTTTAATACCGCGCCTACTGACTGTTGCGTCCACGCAAAATACAACAAACTGTGCTATAAAAAAGCCGTCAGCGCAGCTGCGAAATTGCTGTTAGCGGACTAGATTATAGAGTCGCGGACGTCGCGGTCGACGGTCTAGTGCGTCCGCGCCCTAACAGTATAATGATATAATCGTAATTTGAATTTTAAAACGGTCTCGTAATGAAGTTTGACGAGGAGGAACAATAAAGAGCGCTCGTGGCTCGCCGGCGCCTTAACGCTCCAGTTGCGTCGCTGACCACCCCGCGACACACACTTTCTGCAAACGGACACACAGACATACACACGACATCCTACGGCTCGTGTCTTTGTATGTATGCCGGAGAATAAACAAAGGCTGCCGACGCTAGCGCCATCTATGTTCTTACGTGTCTGTGGCAAATTGTTAATATTGCTATAGATATAGACTGTTTGTAAGATTCAATTCAATCAGTGATAGTAATTTACTAATTTTAAGGGGTTGAGTTTTAGTCCATTGATAATATATGTTATAGATTTTTTGGGCTTAACTTGCATTTGTCAGAGGACGT
Source organism: Hesperia comma (assembly GCA_905404135.1). Classification (NCBI taxonomy): domain Eukaryota; kingdom Metazoa; phylum Arthropoda; class Insecta; order Lepidoptera; family Hesperiidae; genus Hesperia; species Hesperia comma. The sequence goes on along the minus strand of FR990029.1, from coordinate 14,287,150 downwards.
AGTTTATTGCGTTAATTTAAATCCAAGTTTTTGGGGTAGCAACCTTAATTATCTAATCTACAATTTTGGTTCAATATTTTTAGCCGTAGAAATAAAAATAACAAAGTTATCAATAGATTTTTTGTTACTGATCAATAAAGTAAGGGTTCAGGTTCAAATCACTACTTTTGCCTACACAGTTTAGGTTTTAGTTTGGCCTAAAGCATTTTTAGATTTTTACAAATAAAACAAACAATCATTCATGACAGTAATACGTACGTAACAGACGTAATTATCTCCTTATTATTACGTAAGAAAAGTCAAGCTAAATGAAAAAAAGAACAAACAGAACCGATAAATTATTCACTATCAGCATAAATTTTAAGAACATGACGGCAATGACACAAGATTTTTTTGAAGATTGTCTAGGTTTTTGTTTGAAGGAAGCAGTGGCTGATTTCACGTCGTATGTGACATACGTTAATGGGTCTTATTTTAATTTTTGTGATTCATGGCCGCGAATTGATGATTTACGATATCATTTTAATTGCGTAATAAATATTAGGAGTGTTTGTAATGAAGTAAAAACATGATGGGTTTATGATACTTATGTTTTTTGTTATTTATGACATATCGCAATTTGAGAACTTTAAAATTTATGACAATAATTATTATTAATTACGCAAGTACCTACTGAATAAATCTTAGATCAGGATTACGAAAATGTGATATTGTATAACATTTATGTTGGTCTGAAATAAATAACTCAATGTACTTAATTAATTTTTAAAATGAATAATTAATTATTCATACGTACATTTGATTCGGTAGTTTACTTTTTACCAGATCGCTATCAACTAGAATGGAATACAATACTAAGCAGTAGGTAATAAGTAATAATAACACGAATGAGACATTTGATAAGTAATATACTCGTATTTCTTCACATTTACTAACTTGTAACCTCTGGTAAAAAATCGTGTCAATGTCCCCGATATTAGTGTGTTAGTTTGTTAAGTGTGCTGACACCATTCAACGAGACCTGGTAAATTGAAACATGAAAAAAGAGTAAAATGTATTATCAAAAATAACAATGTGTTGACGTATTTCATTCCCTCCAGTGTAACGGCTCAGGCCGGCCGAGTTGCTATTTCAATGGAGTCAACTGTTTTCTAATTTTAAACAGTCTAGCGAAAGATGTTATGAATCGCGGGAATTTATTCAAATGTGGAACGTTGTGTTGATCTGGCTGTATGGTTTATCACTTTGTCAACAGTTGTTGTATCTTGTCTTGTCATAACTTCACTAAAAGATATCATCGGATTGTGACAATCCGTATCTATCTGTTGGGTGCATCACATTCTTTAGGATTGAGATACCGTGACGTCTGTTAACCCGCACGTTTCCAACGTTATTGGCTACGAGTCTATGACCTTAACCCTTCGTCTTCACTTAGCTGTTTTGACAGCTATGAAATACGAATTCGCGAAGTTGAAATCATAACAAATGTTTATACCCACACATTATCCCGGCGGACGTTAAATTAGAACAAAGTTGGCGAACTGCATCGTTCCAGCTCAAGTCGCACTTCACAGTCGTTAGTCAAGTTTGCTAACAGTCAACGCGCGACTCCACTCGGCGCAAGTTTCGGCCCCTTTGCACTTTTTCGGGTTGAACACCAACGCTCAGAACTTCTGGAGGAGCTTTTAAACTGCATTAATTGAATGCCAAATGCATTGTGTAACACTTTCCTCTGTCGGTAATGAGTTACCGACTTTAATTGCTGTTTTGATGATGTTTTAATTAACAATAAAATTGTATTTTAACACGGTCAGTGTTAAAACAGTTTAAATGTTCGCGTATGGAAATTTTATTAATTTCACCGATTTCACGGAGATTCGTTGTACCCAGAATCAGGTTGGCTTACTACGCCACTCTAACTCGGAAAGTGATTATCATCTCATCAATTGTAGGCTTTAAGTAAGGCTTAAAATTCATGTTTCAACGTACACTTTTCTGCTGAAAAGACGTTTGGCTAAATTTGGAAGCCAGGTTATATTTATTTAAGGTTATTTTGTTGTGTTTTGATAACAAGCGCTTTCATGCGTGGGTGTAGGTAATCGTTAATTTTACGCGTGGAAAATATTCACGTCGTCAGCTCAAGCCCATTGTCTCTTTGCTTTCAGTGGACGTTTGAACTTTATTCGATTTATTTATCATCTCGAGATCGAATGACGCGACGGGCGGAATTCCCAGCGGGGTGCACGGCCGGTCAGTTGCCGACCTTGCATGTATGTATTTCGAGCGATCGCGGCGGCTATTTCGGCGGGCCGACATCGATCCGCGATTAGGAAACTGCTCCGACACCATTGGCACTTGCACCGGTGTTGCAGCGGTGACTACAAGCCAAGCCGCTTCGACGGCCAACGTCCTCTTCGCGGCAGCCAACGCGCTTCGCATTTCAAAAATCGAACGCCGAATCGGGTCGCGACCTGAAGACTGATTTTAAGCAGTGATACGAAGAATGATCAAATGGAATTTCGCACTTTCGCCAATTGCAGACTGCGAGTAGGGTACTTAATATTTGATTCGTTGGTTGTTCAACTAATTTACATAGGTATTAGTATACCTACCAAAATAGTTAAACAATAATATAGCGTTGGAAATCTATGTTAACATTTAAAAAAGTTACATAATTGATTGGCGTAGCAATTTGTAAGGTAAAATTGGGTCGTTTATTTTTGTTCTGTAACTTAATTTGTTAAGTAAAAACTGTTTACCTGCGGAGCAAAAATGTATAAGTAACTTAAGTTCTACTTTAATTAAAGTTGACTAACATTATAACGTCTATTAAATTACATCAAAAAATCGCGTGAATGCATTGATTGGTAATGTTCATCTTAAGATCTCTTTATAACAATCATTACTTCCTTCTTAAGGAACCATTCAGAGGAATTGCTGTAGATTGATATACCGATGAACAATAATTATAAAAATTATTTCTAAAATAAGTAAGTAAATAAATGTTTATGTGAGTGTATCACAGTCTTATTATAGGTGGTAACAAATATTTAACTTGGTAGAGGCCTATACAGGCTTGACTTGAAACCGCTTATTAGTAATGCACGTAGCGATTGGAAGTATAATAGATGCTATATTTAGCTTTCTTAAATGGCTAGTAGCTAACAATATCGTAGACAGCAACGCAATAATCTGTACAATCATACTAGTTGTTAAAATATTCAATCACGATGTTTAGAAGACGTCAACAGTTACGTAAATATATTACTGGTTGTGTACGCCGCTGCTGCTGTTTTACGTATGGACCTGAAGAATGAGCGTGCTATGACGTAAAACTATTCATAGTTTTTATATTCTACGTTATAGACTGTACACCTATTAGTATACCTACCTAGGAAAAATTTAGTTACGCGCATGTGTAGGTGAAGGTGTTCTTTAAAATAAAAAGTGGATTCCTTTCCGACTCATCTTTCAAGAATAATGCACACATGACGAAATGAATTTAGGCATTGATAAAGTTCATATGAATTGAAGAAGTGAGAAAGGAAATTTTCATGCACAATAATCTCAAGTAAGGGACTCCGTCTATTTTAAAATCTCCAATGAAGCGAAGGCTTGCATTTCGGTGGACGAAGCGTCGTTGAAGTCCTTGATGTCTTCATTTGTTGTTACTGATGTCCATTGTCCATAACCTTTGACACCTCAAATGATGAGCACTGTCGAGTGAGGTATAATCGTATAGCAACAATTACTCATCATTGAAATTTTAAATTAAGTATCTGTTGTTGTATTGTATCCTTCTCATTGGCCTTGCTCGGTACATAGTGTTCGCATTCCGTCGCGATTCCGGAATTTAGAGTGATTTCTCGCGTGGCAGAGGTAAGCGCGCCGTATCGACCTGGGGGGGCGATAAGATTGTATCACGTTCGCTAAAATTCGCTCGGTGCGATTGCGTGGCTCAAGGTGACCGGCCGGTGCGTTGACATTCAGACGCCTTTATCAGATTGGTCTCTGTGCTCGGTGGTCCATGCTCGGTGCTCGGTGCTGGATGCTCGATGCTCGGTGCTGGATGCTCGATGCTCGATGCTCGGTATCCCATCTTGATGCTCGCTGCTCGATTCTTAGTACACGGTGTTTGGTGGTAGCGATATACGTGACATACCTAAGTCTGCACGAGTCACCACGGGTGAAACGCTTTTCACAAACACGGGTCTGTTCGCTTTGCTGTGTTCCTGTCACTAGTTACACAGAGTTAGTGCATTCGTTCATTATCAACTTTAAAAAAACAGCTTGACCTCATTTTAAATGACCATTACAGCTAATGCTGATAGAATCAACACAACAACGCAAGTTATATTTCCAGTCAACTGATAACTGATCCTTATCGCGTGGAGAGGGTACCAGCTAGAACTGCAGAAATGGGCTATCGACCGCCTACCAAGCCGACGTCACTCGCAAATCAATCGAGTGTTTCGCTATATTTGATGATATAGCAACAGTTTTTAATTTCGCCGCAGTAGGTTAGGTAATTACCATTCCATAAACGTATAGAATTAATTTTTTGTTTCCGTTTTGGGTGCGTTGTCCAGGGCACCCACGACACAGGGAACCTTAGTGTAATAGTTATGTGTATAAGTGTGTAGGGTTATTTATCTATTATTACTTAGCGTAAAGAATGACTGTAAATAGATATTGCACTAGGTCAGGTATTGTGGCACTTTCAGCCAAGTAGATACAGAATTCTCCGATTCCGGTCACCAGAATCCTGTAGCCTGCCGCGATCGGCCGACTGGCATTTGTTCCGCCGGAATTTACGACCATCTTGCAACAATAAAATTTTCCGACAATAGTTGAAATTGCAGTTGCTATGCTGATGTATTCTATGAAAGGTCCGTCATTAATCAATTTACATATATTTCAAATCTAAATTCTTAATTCAATCAGGTAACTGTTTATGGTACCTTCATTTTGGTAGGTACTTACACATTATGGTACTACAACATTATGGTACTTCTGTTTATGGTACGTTCATAAGTGAATTTGTAAATTCCTAGATGAAATAAACAGTTTGACTTTGACTTTGACTTTGGTAATGACAACATCACTGTGTATCTTTGGTGTTTTCATTATATTTCGTAACAGACACACGTTGGGTTGAGGTGTAATGGTTTCTATTTTCTATTACCAAATCTTTCTCTGTGTGGGTGTAACAGGCGAACTCGACTGTTCAGTTAAGCAATACGAGAATACGGCCGGATCGCGGCCGCCTCGTATCGCAAATCGCGTCCATCGCCCACAGGCGGCTGCGGCTATGCGGCCCTGCGGCTCTGCGGCTTGCGGCCCTGCGGCCGTGCCGTCGGGACCGAGTGCGCCCAACGAATGGGTGATTGGGTGCACCGAACAACTCCATTAAAGCCGTGATCGTATCTCGTCCCCGTCACGTGTTCCGGTCGCCCGCCGGGTATCCGAGTCGCAGGCCAATTTCGTGTCGTCTTCGTATTTTACTGCTTTGACACTAGATGGCAATAGAGATTATTACCGACAGCGGCGGCTAAATCAAATAACCATTTCCTCGCTCGGAAAGTGTCAAGCGACTGTATGAAATCGACGCTTATGAATGCCTAATGTTACGACCTTACGACTTACGAGCGTGCGATGTACTGAAGTCGAATGGCCCGACTTCTCGAACCCTGAAACGTGTTAACATTCGACATGTTAGTTACAACTTTGAACCGGACGTAAGCAAACAGTCGCAACTCGCACTTGGCAAATACGAGCGTTCAACTTTTAGGTTGAAAGTGCGAGACTTGTAATGTAACTCGACATTAGTATTTTAGCGTTTGGTGCCGCCGTTACAAGTTAGTCAATAAATACATTAATAACCTTGCCGAACTCAAACTATCGTGGGTCGTTGGCCGTCCGAGTATCGGCCGAGTTATCCTTGATCGGCCACGTTTACATGTAGGATACAAAATAAACGTCAACGAGTGTAATTTACATTCCGTGTTTAAACGGGTTGCAGTGGTCGTTTATTAAAATAGAAATTGGATGGCCTCGGGATGTGTTTACCTGATTGCAAGGAGGCAGTTGTCTTCGTCGACATCGCTCGGGGCGAGTCGCGAGCGGTGGAATAATGGGGATTAGGGATCGTTGATATCTGCGGACGTTTAGCGGAGTTAGACGGAAATAATGTGCTTGGAGAAATACTTATTGCTGATTATTTATTTATAGATTTGGCAGAGATTGTGGATTGAGAGTTTAACTTGGGATTAAATTGAAACCTGAGGTGTATCTCTTATTTTTTTATTGATATGTATAATCTAGAAAGAAAATATTTGTCAAAAGTTTCATGGAATATTGTAGCCTGACATGCAATACTACTGGAGATGCCTTTTTTTATTAAAAATGGCATAGATTTCTGTGGATGTGACTCACGATATTTTTGCAAATGAACAGTGAAAGCTTTAAACTTGTTAAAATGTTTTGATGATGGAGCTATTTTAGTAGATTTAGTTACACAGTTCATAGTGCGCGAGCGTTATAGATTCATATATAAAGGAAACCATTCAACATGATTTTTCACGCGCAAAACCGCGTGTCTAGCCGTCCGTCTGGCACGTTGCTTGAGACAGACAAGCAAACTGTCATGTATTGTATGTATTATATCATGATGAGGTGTTCATAATATTCATATAAACATTACGCGGCTACTACCCAGAAGTAAGGATTGTAACGTAAAGGGGCGTGAATAGAAAACATAAAAAGTCTACGTCAAATATATAAAGTAAAATATGAAGTGTGAACAAGTACTTTAAGACTTTTGCATGAATTTGGGTTATTATTTTGTTAAGCAGTTTCTAGCAGGTGTTGCAATTTTCCCATTGTCTTCATACTCCAGCTAATTGCAGTCGGCAAGAAGACTTGAATACAATATGTCGGGCATATCAGCTACATAACGTTGGTTAAAATTCGCGGCATGCCGATGGAGGCAGTTTTCTTAATATACCGTTCAGTAACGATATGACATGACGTGTCTCCGCTAGCACGATCTGTACGATACGTAAATGAGTGTCGTACGAGGGTTATTATGATCTGTATACGAGCGAACACTCGGACGGAACGCAATTAAAATGATTAATGCAAGTAATTTAATTACGTTTCGTGATATACATTTATTGAAGTACTTAATGATTATTTGATTACTGTATATAATTAATGTCCAATTTCTGATTTATTGCACGTGGTAATTTTGTTTATCTAGGTGCGTGCGATTACCATGGGTCAGTTTTATTCATCTCATAGGTTGGTAAATGACAGCGGAATTTCAATATACTAATTACTCAGTGGACCTTTATAATTATTATTCGAAAGTTCCTGTAAAAAGTTCATTTTCTATTTTAACAAATTTTAAACGTAATTTCTGTATTGTTTACTAATCGAAGGCGATAAATCAAATACCATCGCAAGCGACATGTACTGACATGTATTGACAAGGAAAATCGAATTCCGTTTTACTCATTAATCCGAACGGGCTCAAATTGAAATTCCTTTAAAATGCGTGCTCTATCAAGAAATCGTTGGGATGTTCCGAGGTGCCTCTCTTTATGCACCCTTATAGCATTTATTGTGGTTCTGCGAACGCTATTATCGTACGGAGAACTAGAATACTTAACGAACATTTCAACGTGTTCCTTGTTCCAACTGATTATATTTGTATCTCTGCTCTCGTATTGCTTGATCGACAGTGCATCGGTAAATTTGGTGTTATTAAATCCCACCTAAATTCCTGTATCTTTCCTTCACTGTGAGTAGGATCTGCCCGACCCTGTGATTACTTTGCTGACGAATTCTCATGAATTTAAAATGCTTACAACTTGTAAGTACAAGCACAAGCTAAATTTAACTCTACTAAGGACAAGTGTTGTGTATTATTTTGCCCGGTATGTTGCAATTCCATATATTATTCTTGGCGGCTCTAGTATAATAACGCTACAGGAGCCAATTCTGATGAAATGCAGAAGGAGGCAAAACGATTTAATGTAGATACATTATTCAAACGTTATGGTGTCTTGTCTGATGTCTCGCTGTAATACACATACCTACAACAAACATAAGGTTTTGTTACTAAGTGTAGACGGCTGACGAAAGAGTAGAAAGGACATCTGATACTGATCTTTCTGTTAAAATTGTCATGGACCGAGCTTGAGTCACCATTGGACCTCCAATTTTGATATTTAACTCTTTAACCTTTTTTAACCTTCACCTTTCACCGTATGTTCACCTTAATTTAAACCTCAACTCGGCTCAATGTGATCTGACCAAAACTAAAGTTGAACCCGACTAGGCTACAAGCTACAAGGTTACCTGTGAATCGGAGTGCGGAGTGCACGTAATGTGATTAGTGTCACCGAAGTCGCGATTGGATGACATTGTGTTGTGACTTGTGACGGCCTAATGATAGCCCATTAAACGACCGTTGCGAGTGTTGACACGGCCGTTCGGTGCTGGTGGGTACCGTCGTCGGTAGATGTTGGGTGTGTGTGTGTGTGTGTGTGTGTGTGTGTGTGTGTGTGTGTGTGTGTGTGTGTGTGTGTGTGTGTGTGTGTGTGTGTGTGTGTGTGTGTGTGTTGTCTCTGTCGTTGTTGAACATAATAAAGTACCTACTGTTATAATGGGAAAATGAGAAGTTATTCCCCGTCATTAATTTTACAGCATATAGCAAAAGTGCATCATCAGTGTGTGTGTGTGTTTGTGTGTGTGTTTGTGTTGTCTCTGTCGTTGTTGAACATAATAAAGTACCTACTGTTATAATGGGAAAATGAGAAGTTATTCCCCGTCATTAATTTTACAGCATATAGCAAAAGTGCATCTTGAAAGATAGAAAGGAAGAAAATACATTTATTCATCGAACATACCCTACAGAAATAGAAGGACATAAATGTGTTTAACATAAAAGTGTCGAAGAAAAGCGGTTTTGTAAACTGAATAGATGTAAGTACATTATTGAGGAAAACTAATAAGCGCGGCTCCTTCACACTGTAAACACACGATGTTGAATATAAAAAGAAAGTTAAGCATTCGGAAGCGAGCGGTCGCCGGCCGGTGTAATAGCCGCCCGCTATTATTGACATTGTCGTGTGACAACACTGACAACATAATAACACCTCGTTGATCGCGACCGTTTCGACACTTTCGACGGGCCGGCAATTCGGTCGTGCCGTGTCGCCGTGTGTGCGATTTTATCACGACACGACGAGTGTCTTGATATTGCGGTAAATAAAATAATGTTGAATATTATTCAATATTTTTGTTTTTAGTATTATTGATTTGACAAATTTTATAGTGCACAACTAGCCAATGCCGGACCGTTTTTTGGAGGGTTCCGTTCTATGTTCGATTTAAAGGGATGCGGATATTTGAATGAGTTTGAATTTCTATTATCGAACTGAAAACATTAAAAAAATATGAAACTTTTTAAATTCCCACAACAAGTTCTTTTATGTCAAGAAATAGCTCCCATGATAAAAAAACATTTATTAGATTATATTAACATACGAAGAGGGATCATATAGCTATTACAAGGGTTCCGATTTTTGAGTTACAGAATACTAAAAACTGTAGATTAGGTAATTCGATTTAAAGTGTCGGGTTTGCGTTTTTTTAATGTTTTCGTATACATAGAGAAACAGTCACGCAGTCATGTTACCCCCGTTATTATCGGCGGTGTCATTTGACAGGTTGACGTTACGTATCACTGACGCGAATGTTTCTGCAGTGACGGACGGACGCGACGTGTTGACGTCGGTTATATTATATGAATTATGTATTTAACATTAATTGGTAAGTTTTTATCGGGCAACACAGGAATTTTGAGCTTTTGGGTTACAACCTGAATATTTACTTTGCAAACCTAAGCAATAAGTAATTTATTTATTAAGTATTATTTTATCTTTATTGTACTTATTATCAACTTAATTTTAAAATAGTGGTCCTCGAGGAGCGGGGCCAATTTTGTCTCACGTGTGTAATTTAATTACGGACTAAAATTTTGAAAAAAAAAAACAACTCGTGACCTTACCTTGTTTCCTTGTGATGTATTTTCTAAGACATCTGTAACGATATATCGGGTAAGCGCATGTCGCAGGCGTACTACATCCGCAGACATAACGTGTGGACTACATATCAAAGATAAATAAATGACGTTTATGTTTGCGTTGACGTCGAGTCAAGGTGACTGCATTTTAATTCGCGTCGAGTGCTGTTACAATGTAGGGTTAAGTCGGTGGAAAATTAATACGGTTTTTTTTTTGTAGTGTGGTAACGAAGGTACACTAGCCCTCGACACTAGCCCTCTGGGGTTCTATGCCCTGTATGGACATTTTATTTACATTGGGATAAACATCCTTAATTAGATTCTAACTTTTTGTTTGTTGTCGGTTATTGATAGGCTTATCGTCACTCTCGTTCAATTTTAATAGGTTTTTATCTTTCTCTGCTATCAAGTTAACTTTACCTGGTTGTGGTCTCGTGGTAGGTACCTACACTTTTCGAATCGAAATTTAACGATATATAGTTATGTATATCGAACTCAACGAAAAGACCAGTATACAGTATACAGTATTCCGTTCTACGAAAATTAATTTTTAGCTTATTTAAATTCATTCCTCGCTCCGATCAGATTACCTAATAAATAAAATGAGTAGAGATGAAGTACTAATAAAGTACAGACGCCAACAAGCAGTCTGAGTTTACAAATCCGTGTACAGTTATCAAGAAGGTTTAATGATTTCGCCGGGGCAGTTGACAAGCACCGGTGCATGTTTACAGATGTAAAACGCGGCGACACGGCGCGGCTTCGTTTGCACCGCGTCCGCCGCACGGACGCAGCTCCCAATGTTTGTCCCTCACATCGTTTATTTTATTTACCTTCCGCGACGCACACAGTGTCCGCGGAATGCTGATCGGGCGCGATTCCGGAAAAATCTCCCTGTCAACGACCCGACACCCGATACAGCGAGCCCGTTACCCGAGTGATCGACCTGGACTCCTGCCACCGGCCCGGCGCCTTCTAATTATAAACACCCGCAAACGATACACGGACGCATGCTAATCGCGACAAGGAACAGAATCGTACACACCCATCCCACCGATAAAAACATACGCGAGCTCGCCACACCATTTTATATTACGTGCGATACACTGATTGTTAATACTTTGTAATTAGAGTCTATTGAACTCCATCGACTCGGCTTGTTTACTACTGAGAAAACTGCAGTAGCGCTTTTTTACAAAAACAATGTTACGATGCCCTCAACCCACACATGTTTTGCCTCGATAGAATGTGATAAGACTAAACGTATGATAAACAACCGTTTTAATACCGGTGAATCCTATCCCACACTGCGCTTCCCACGGGAGTAATTAGGAGAAAAAGATGTTGTCGGAGAGGGTGGTTAATCTAAAGATACGGGTATAAACAAATCGTTTGCATGCCATGTTTTCCCAGGAATAGTATCTAAAGTTCAAACGCTAATGAAGAGCAAGCAGTCTGAGCAGTGATGGAAAGACATATCGGACAGAACAAGATGACAGATGGTTGAGTGTGAACGAATGGTGACTAACACGCGGACGGGTGAGAATTCCGCGCGGTTGACGTGTTAAATTATTCCCGTTTGACCGGCGCGTCGCCGACGCCGGCGGTGACATTCGGGACGCGTCAACTGACCAAAACAACGAGGGCGGCTCCATTCACGCACGCTGAGCCGTGAGCCGTCCACTAGTATCGAAGACGAGGTGTCGTTGCGATAACGCGCCAGTCGCCTCCATGCGGCCGATTATTGCGGTTGCCACATCACGGTAATAAATCAGCGTTCGTCGATATCGGCGCGGGTCGGTTCGCGTGCACGCCTCGCGAGCGGGCGAACGGGGAAAGTGAAGCAGGAGTCCTCCGCCGTGGAGTGCAGTGACCCCCCAGCCGTCCGTGAAGCCACGATGGTGCGCAAGGGGGAGAGCTCGACGGGCGCCCTTCTCAGGACCCTGGCCGACACGCTCCGCTGGCGATCGCTCCGGGCCCTCACAATGGTATGTTCCGCGGGACCCTCGCACAGACGCCGACGCTCGATATGTCAGCGGCTGCCAACAAAAAACAACATTCTTTGTATTCGAATATCACGCACCATGTGTACGGAGTGCGACAACGCACGTACACGGTACACGTTTCTTTCGTGTTCACAAAAAGTATGTTTCTATTATTTAATCGAAGCGTGCGCGGCGTTATTATCGATATTGGAGCGATGAATTATAATGGCGTTTAATTTTCACACGTGTCGGTTTTTGTTTGTTTGTGTATTGAACCGCTGGAAATTATTATCGGAGTATTAATTGTGCAGCGCAAGGAACCGTATAAATGTGTTTGCATCTGGCGTCAATATTGAATATGGATATAATTTGCGCCGCTCAACGCCAATAGTTCCATTGACGTCACTCACCGTTAAGTTGCGTATGGTATTCACCTGTTATGGTTGACAACGGAAGTGTTATCTTGAAATCGATATTCGTTAGCGTTCGGGGCATCAAAGTCCGTTGATTATTATGACGTCGGACGAACAACGACCTTTCAGAGCGTTTAATTAGCTGAAATCGAAACTTAAAATGAAACATTGTAATGTGTTTCTAGGCCGGCATTGCCATCGCAAACTATTATGTTTAGCCCATCCGTCGCATGAGAAGGGTTAAGGTCATTATTCGACACACTGGCCAAGTGCGAGCTGGCAGACTTCTCAAAGCCATACCCTTGAGAACACATGGAGAAGTACGGATTATTCTCGTTTCCACTAGTAATTTTATTTACATCGAGGTTACATTGCTTTTAAATACCTGTTTGTTTAAAGAAAGTGCAGGAAACCAACCCAAGTTTCCCGAATTTCAAAACCCGGCCAACTTCTAAGCCTATACTTGCTGACATTTCCATTTCTTCCTTCACTTAAACAAGGTATAAACTTAACTGAGATATCTTTAATTAAACTGACAAAAAAAACAAATCGATTTCCGTCAACAACGTTAACATTTTTTATTGTAACAGTTCAATTGAAGACCTTAATGTTAGCCTCAAACATTGAGTAAATTTCAATTTTCTTACTCCCACGCTTCTTCGTAACTTTGAATCGCCACTGAACCGTGCGTTATTGCAACAACAAAACGTGTTCATATTTTTGTTGAGTAAAATAAAACCAATATAAAATCAAGACCCATTGGGCAAAATTTCACTTTTTTAGAAAAAAAAATTCACGTCTCCGACTACTGTACAAAGATAAAGTGTTCGTGTAGTGGGGTCGGGACGTGCCCGTAGAGTAGACTATTCTGTGACGCGTGTGTCCACGGCGCGCTCGTGTGATCGGGCATCGGGCATCGCGTCGCACGTGCGGCTATCGGACGATCTGACCCGAGATCACGTTGGATGCGACACGACGCGCCCGACACGACGCGCCGACGCCTGCCTACCCGCAGATGTAAATAATGTTAGTATCGGTGCGCAGCGCTGATAACGTTTACACTCCGCTAATTAATGTTTTGATATGAAGGCGTCAGAATGTTTGGTACAAGTGGAGTTGTTGTTTTAATTTGGAAATAAGATGCATGGTAGTGTGCTAGTAGATCGGGAGACACGATAGAGGAATGACGAACTGCTGCCATGTGTGTTTATGTAAACTTACATTTTTGCTCGTAATTAGAACTTGATATTTTAATATTTTTTATTTTTTTTTAATGTTTACGTTTACATTTTTAATATGTTGACTCAACTACTTCGTCTTTAGGTAAATATTAACATCGATTAAATTGAACTTGGCCCATTTTCACATCTGTATGTTTTGTTGCACCAAGATTGTTCATCTAACGTTGTTCATATTAAGATGTCGATAACTTTTGTCATAAATCGAAATTTCGATGTTAATACACTGTTGCACATAGTGCATCGTCGAGATAATGTGGACCGAGGTTATAAGATGGCCTTTGTTACTAAATATTTGGCAATGGTCGACACATTAACTAAGTATAACTATTAACTACATCAATGAGTATAACGACCTAATTTTTTAAATGGTAGGTACAAAATAAGAATTGTATTTATGTTATTATAAATGAAAATAAACACATTAAAATTCGTTAATGAGTTTCGAAAGAAGCTTTGTACAGACGAGACGACTTGTTAATTACCATCAAACAAACAAACAGACCACATACTTACCTAATACATATTAAGAAAGCAGGCCACGAACCCGCTTTTTACCTACCTAATTTTAGACGTTCTAAAATAGTAAGTAGTCTTATTTTAGTGACATAATTATGAATATGAATTGGGAAAAAGTGCTTTGATATCTGTTTTTATAATGGTATTACGTTTTTCGATTAATACAATTGAAAAAGAACATTTTACAGATATAAGTTTATAGAATTAATTTGACTCTCAAATAAGTCTTGTATTGAAGACCATCTTATTAGCAAAAGCATCGCTCTTTCTCTTTTTTTTTAACGTCACCAAATTTTCTGAAAAGATATTTACAGTACAATGGCGTTAATAATAGTGACAATTGTTTGCTTGTATTGTAGTGTAAAAAAAAATGTATATTTTTGTGCGTCCAATTAGACCGTCGACGTCGACCCACAGGGCCTCGCAGGTACGAGTGGGTACGCGGAGGTAATCCGCTCTTATGGTCGAGGATTACCTGTTGACCTTTCACACTCCACACCACTAGGATAATTGAGGTGGTTTATATACATATAGGTGTAGATACTAACTAGTGCCCGCGACTTCTAGCTTTCTAAACTTTACTTTTTGGAATAAATAAAAAAAATATGACAGAAAATTAAAAATTACTTATTCCTAATAAGTCCAGCCTTTAAAGGCAACACACAATATGAAGCTATTTCCAAAAATAATTGAAAATATTATTACTGGGTAGCTTAAAATTAAAATCAAGTATCCCGCACCTTTAACAAACTGGAACCAATTTTAGCCATGTGTAACGTAAACTGATTGGCGATAACTAAATTGTGAAGAGACAGTCCGATCGGCCGTGTGTATGTGTTGGTGAGCACGCAAGCGTACGTGCACAGACGCACACAGACGAGCGGCAGATGGTGCGATGACGGTGCACAGATACGACTCCCTGATGACGACACGCAGCTGCCATGCCACCGGCCGGCCGCCAGACGGCGCCGGCGCATGGATACACTACACTACACTCACCTTCACTGTTGACACAAATGTGTTTGTGCAAAATACGTCACTACGTCTGCAAAGTTCACCACTTGTTACCAGTTACCGCGGTGTTTGTTGATTGTGGATCTGACGGCTAGAATGATTTATTTTGTGGTTGCGATTTTGATTTCTATAAAGGTATTGTTTGATGTTTTTTCATGCTTCTTTGATTTCCAGTATCTGCATACTGGAATTCCGCTGGATGGATGGATGGGTCGAATGGCTGGGGCCAATGCTAGGATTTGGACTTAGTATCCGTTAGTTGCAATTGCTACTAAGAAGGAGCTTCGCTTTTATCCTAATAAAAAGAATATAAATCCTCAGCTAATATGGCATTTGCCTGGTCTATGTCGATTTACCCGACGAAAGTTTATGTACAAGTATTGTGGTAACGTTTTTACATATTTATGCGTTGGTTTAATGTTCCAATTGTTAACTGTACTGTACATGTTTATTGTATTTGCTGTAATAAGAAAATTTCTTACTCACGTCCGAAACGTGACTGAAATGCTAATGTTTTCGAATTCAATGCACATATCGAAACCAAACATAGATTAGTTGACTTATCGTTTTCATCTAGAACAAACCAAGATAGAAACATTTACAACATCGAGCTAAGTAATTAAACCACAATTACCCGCTGTTTAAGTACAAAATTACACAAAACTTGACAAAAAACACATCCATGTAAATAGGGCCGAGTTTCTGTTTAAGTATGCGGTTAATTAACATTAAAACGCACACCCGTCCGTCAGTGTAACACTAAAAACGATAACATTTCGTCGACGATTCGGTTCGCGTGCTGACAGCGGCAGATGCAGTGTTGTCGTCCTGTTGTTTTCATAATGAAACGTTACAAGATTGCCATCGAAAATGTTTAATCAAATAATTGCATTAGCATCGCAGGGTTTTGGGTTCGCGTTTTTTTGATAATGTATGAAAGAGGCGGTTACGGGTTATACCTTTAACCCAGCTGGTCTCTATACATAGTGTAAGAATTATGATGCCATCGTTGCTTTAGTCAGTAATTACTAAGTGATGATATACGTAATTACACGAAAATAAATTGATGATTTTATGGATATGACTAAGTGCATGTTTTTTGGAGTTGGAGCGCACGCGGCACGACCCACCTGTCTGAGGCAGCGCCTTTTTGATTTCTTTCCTCTTCTTCACGACCGGCAAAGCATCGATAATGCCTTTGGTATTACTGATGTTAATGGGTGCGGTAATCTCATGATCAGCTAGACTCTATGTCTTTCTGTTGGCTACTAACATAAAAAATAAGTGACAGTCAGTCAGGGACAAATTCGGCATTTGCAGTACGTTGGTTAAAGTAGTGCTAAAAAAAAATTTGACAGGACGATCGTTTACAAAATTTGCACAATACTGCCTCAAAGATAGCCAACTCCACAGCAAAAATCTACAATAGTATATTATGTATTATGTACATAAGTGTACGTACCTATGTATACGTACGTACGTACCTATACCTATGTAACGTTGTAAGTGTTTAGCGAGAAACTAATGCTTTACAGGTCAGCTTGTCCATTTTTTGGGTTTCAGTTGATTTTGCATATTCTTTAACATTTACCAATACGCCTATTAGTGTCACTCATTAAAAATAATACTTACTTGAATTTCGCCATAGTGAAAGTACTCACAGCAAATCCTAAAAAAGTTTTCGTTTCGTCATAATTTGTTACTAAAGTACCCTAAAAACACTTCAACAAAGCTCAGAAACATCGTTTTATCAGTATCAAAACAAATACCGACTACTCGAGAGTTGCAAATTAGTAAGGCGCACAGCACATGGCACTGATTTGCCGCTCGGGAAAACGCACGTGATTCGGACGTATGCGAAACGCACCAACCTCTATTACAGAGCTGTCTGATAACTCTTGAATATCTCAAACCAAAATCATTGCTGACTGTAAGATGTTCTCGTGTGGAAGTACAATTTTTTACACTTAGAGGAAACAATCTTAGTCCTAGCTGGTAGCAACACTAAGGGACCAAGTTAGAACAAGTCAAAAAGTAATAATAACAAAACATACTAATTGTAGGTATTATTAATAACCAGTCTAACCACAACTTACAGGATTAACTATCACTTACAGTCCCAGCCCTAACTAATTGACCCACCCATTAACTAACTGACCAAATAACATTAATAACACCGTCAGCTAACTGGACCAATTTTCCTAGTCCCGATTATGTCTATAAGGGTCGATTCAGACATATCAGTGAAGTCTCAGTTCCGACACAGTACCGGCAAATTTTTCATACATTTTCGGCATTGTCAGCACTGACACTGAGAAGTGTCAGTGCTATTAGTATGAAAGATTTGCCGGAACTGTGACGGAACGGTGACTTCACTGATATGTCTGAATCGACCCTTAGTCCTTTTACGGATCGATCACAGCTGACATGATATCTTAAATCCGTCAATATATTACAAATATGCCAAGTATCATATTATTTTAAAATAGATTTATCACATTATATCTAAAAAATATATTTTGAGTTGAACTCTTTATCGACAACAAGGTGGATGTAGGTAGACAACCTACATTACAGTATGACCTCGTCACGGTTCTATTTTTAGTACAAATTTATCATCGATTGAACCATTTATTATCTGAATGAATATAATATTTGCTGGCGAAAATCAATGCTGATTAGGTTCCGGGATTGGAGAACCTTAATTCATGCATCTCTTTTAGTCCAATCTTTACACATTACGGCGAACAGGTGTAAACTGATGCGGTAATTTCACACGTGGATATAGTAGATAGGTCAAACAGACGCAGGATTGCCCGTTCCGTTTGTCTTCGTAATGTACGATAAACTTTATCATTACTTGTGCCCGAGAAGATGGTGACTGTGAACTGAGAATGCTGTAAGTAACTTCCTGGAATGTTTATCGCCAGATAAGTACCATGATGGGGTAGTTACTGCCTACCTACACTCCATTCGCGTTCAATTTAGAGTGCGTTTTGATGGCAACCCACACCAATGTCTGCTTTTTGCTTCTGTTATTATTAAGGTTCATTGTAGACTGACTGCAAGAATTTAAAAATCTGTAAAATAAAATTTCGGGCACGAGTCTCTCCTCAGACTTAGAATGAGTAGGTTAAGGCTGGTCGTGTGTAGATTGACGGACTTCATAAAGCTTTGAGTTTTGCGGACTGTCTGGCGGATTTCATCATGATATTTTCTTCACCGTTACAGCGAGTGATATTTAAATGCTTAAGATGCACAAAATTCCGAAAAGTCAGAAGTGCGTGCCCTGGGAATTCGAACCCGGATATCCCGAGGAAGAGGGTGAATTCTTAACCACTAGGCTATCACCGCTTCATCCCTGATATCCTTCGCTCATTTGCTGGTATTCCTACTAGTTAGTAAAGAAGCAAAATGATCACATTTCTTGGTGTAGTTAAGTAACCTTGCAAGCAAAAAGAGAAATTCCTCATTTTTAGTACTAAGTACTAGTACTAAACTACTAGGTAGTACCTACTAAATACTTCGTTATTATGTCATGCGAAAATAAAACATCCGAATACATAATTCATATAATAGTGGGGAAGCTTGTAAGACACGAATTTGCTTCGGACTAAGTGTTTTATGTAATTTATAAATCTGAAAGTAGCAAAACGGTCATGAAGTTCAACAGTTGCTAAGTGGCCACATTAACCTTACAAGTCTCAAATAGGATTTCAATAGAGTCTCCTGTTTAAGTGGGATAGACCTATTTCAAGTGGGTCTCAGGAATATACCTACTGCTACTTATGAGGCCATTTAAATCTGCCAACCCTTCGCCCGTACCGTACTGATCCCGAAATCTTTGCAAACATTTAATACTTTGTTAACAGTAGCATGCAAACTTTCTTAGTTATCTTTCAAACACGTCATTATTGACATCATGATAATAAAAGAAATGTGTCTTTCAATCAACCAATTAACCACGCGTAAATGTGGCATGAGAGCATGCGGACATTAGGATTAGGCCGATTAGGGTAGATGCAGGTTACGGACAACGGCCGATGACCGGACATGTTGAGAGTCGGCGGCAACGTCAGCGGATTGATCAGAGGCCGGGGCCGTTATCGCCCCGCGAGCCAATACATCGGATCGAGAGCGGTGCCGGGCGGCGGCGCCGGCGTGCCGTGCCGTATCGCCCCAGCCGCCATCCGCAGAGATGACTATGTTCGCTCTCATTCATTAGAGGGGCGCGGGGAGGACGCAAGACGTCGCGCGCCGCCCGACGATATCGATTTTGTCCCATCCCCCGCCCTCCCCCACGCACCCGCCCACCCCCGCTCTCAGCATCCGACCTCGAGTGCTCTCCTCTCGCGCCTACGGACACCTCCGACAGAAACTACGCCTTAACGACACGACGCCACAGCTCAAAATTCCGATCCTGCCGCCGGCCACCGCCGCTCCCGACCGATCCCTAATGGACCTTACCGTCGAAAGTCACTCGGTCGAGATTGCGACGCCGCGACGCTCTGCCCTCGTCCACGTCGGTGGAAAAAATAAGCTTTTTGTTACAATTAAAATGGTAAATCAAACCAATTTTAGTAATTGCTAGGTCAAACTTTGAAGCGGCGGGGCACGCCGGGACGGGCTGTTTCGACGCGTATGATTTTTAATGGCCCGTTCTTGGACCGTTACGTGCGAAGAACGGCCGAGGATGCCAAGAGTGGAGCTCTCCAATGAGTCATACAAAATGACGCCGATTTAATTATTGGTTCGGAGGCTCGGCTCAAGGTTGATTCCCACTCTCCCTCTGGCCTGTTAATTCGACTTTATTGCGCTCGACCGAGAGTTTCGTGGTCGCTCGCCGGAGCTTATGACTTGTTACTTAATGTTACTAATTAAAATTCCTGTGTTGTCTTGATTTTGCTCGTGCATGGCGAAATCAAGCGGCCGATATTGTTTTTGAAACTTAACATCTCTTTTATTTTGGTATCGATACAATCATTTTCTGGAAATACGAAGATTATTAAGGGCCATGCGCTTAGTGAGAGGTACTGAATTTGGCTATAGTTTTTTTATTTATTAATTTTCAACGTTCCATTATCGTATTAGTCATTTTCACATTGCTCACATTGAATATTGGGATTTAACTGGGTGGCACGTGGCGCGAAATAACCTTCAGCGGAAGCGATCTGATGCTGTAGCCTCGTCCAATGTTCAGCGTGGTTCAGGATGTACAAAATTTTGATTGGACACTACATAGATGGATAGAACCAATTGCAACCTTATTAATCAGGTTTAGGATTAGGACTCATAATCGTCAAATAAATCATTTCAGTGGTTAATATTCTGCATTATGAACATAATATTTCACTTCTCCCAGATGTTTTCTTTAACCTACATAAAATGACAAACTAATGACAAAGTTGTTGTAACAGATCACTTTACTTAAAATATAAAGTCAGTCAATCTATTGATTGACAATCAATCAATGTTAACTTACTAGTATGTAGGTACGTACTATCTAACACCACATAATATTTTATTTCGGATTCACGTAATGGCTTCCCCGGCTAAGCATGTTTAGCGTGGGCGCCGAAAGTTAATATATAAGGAAGAATACATGCGCGCCGACATGCTCGGTTCAAAATTTCACGAGCTTCGGTTACGGAAACATGACTCGGTCGATGTTACGTGGGTTTAAAAAATTGACATTGAATTTAATTAAGATGTATAAACTTACTTACATAAGCTATTTTACATTACAATACACTATCTCTTTAATAACTAAACTAAACTAAACTAAACTTTAATTAATAGGTCTGAATTAAGATTCCTTATCGCACTGGTGGTGAGGAAGAAAGTTCTAGTAACTATAGGAACAAGAACAACTGTCCTTCGTGTAGGAATCAACTGGCTAGGAATCGAATCTGAGACGCGTTCCATAGCTAAAGATAACTATTTGGGCGACTATATGGGCTTTGTAATGAAAATTGAAAAAAAAAATATGGTAGGCAGATAGGTCACGGCGCCCGAGTCGAGTGGTTTCAATAGGTACATTGTACGCGTAGCAATAATAACAGCGTTTTGTGTATCGGCGGAACTAATTAGGAGCATCGATCTGAAGAGCATTCAATTCATCGTCTGCCCGTTATTGGACATGATTTATCACACCGTATTATTCCCATTGTGCCAGTGATAGTCTAGTGATTTGAACTTTCGTCTCCCACGTAAGAAGGTCTGGATTCAAATATCGCACGCATTTCTAATTTTCAAATGATGTGATTATCAGAAATTAATTATTAATCAATTGGTTTTGGGATAGAAAATAAGTTCTCCATAATGTCTTCTACTTTTTGTGTTCTTCGTCTAGTGTTGCCGCGGACATGCAAGATGTGGAATGAGCTTCCTTCTGAAGTATTCCCGGAGCGCTATGATATGGGGTTCTTCAAGAAAGGTGTAAAAAGAGTTCTCCTTCAGGGCCGGCGTTGCACTGGTGACTCCCCTGGTGTCGCTCGTGTCTATAGGCGACGATGACCACTTACCATCAGGTGGCTCGTCTGCTTTTACGTCAGCCCTTCAGGCTATAAAAAAAAAGTGTTTGAATAATTACGAAGTTGGCCACGGATAATTATCTTAACCTCGACCCTAGTGAAGTATAATTTCAAATAGTTCTCGTTTGAACTTATAAAATAACTGTTAAACCAAAGTTTTTCCATCCAGGATCGGTAACGAACGCAAACAAAGTAAATGAGCAGCCTTCAAGCGGTATTCAAAAGTATCACGAACTACTAGTATTAGTCGGGGAACTTTATTCAAGAACGCAGATTAAATACTGAAAGAAAGAAACTGCACATCCTTCAGAATTCTCGCTAAAGATTCTTACCCGATTAAATCGTATTCAAGCGAATGTTTTCAAACCTAAGAACTAAGTTTCCCATTGTGAAGTTCTGAAAAGGCTGTCATGTATTGTGTTCGACATTCAATCGAAGCACCTGCCTTTATGTCTCGGTAGGCAGGTACAATTTGAGGTGGCCGTCGTTACCTTGCGATTCGACCGTCGGCTACGACACTGGACACGACCTCCGAATGAGATTATAGGGCAGTCATTTTTGATTAGGTATCCTGCAAGAAGCCCTCTCTAAGGTTTCGTTGAAGCATGATAAATGAATAATGCTAAACATTCATAACCTCACAATGGAATTCCCCGTGTTGTGGGTGTCATGGACAACACACAAGACAAGGACACACACGCACCTAGACCTAAAACAGAAATATAAACACATCCGCTTCCGCCTCTCTGGGAATCGACGGACCAACAACGGTTCCATGGACCAACTATTGCGCCATTCGGATAGTTTTGCTGCATTTATAACTATGATTGAATGTAACCCATACTTTTCATAATAAGTAAGTATCTGTGTCTACGAGAAAAATATTAATTACCAAGAGGTGTTAATTAAGGTGGATTTATTCCTGTTCTGCTCTGGTCTATCTATCCGGTAATTATGATAATGTCTATATGATCATATGTGTCTAGTTTGTTACTGTTATAAGTAGTAGGTGCTTTAATAGGTTCTTAATTGCACGTTTTAGTTTCAAATATTTGTCTCTATGATCAAATTAAACCATTTGACTAATCGTTGCGAATTCTATTCGTTGTCGTGCCTTATAAATGTATCTCAAATCTATACGTAGGTACCTACAAGCTTCCGTGATTTCAGATGTACACAACGTTTTGCATCGAGATATACTTTTTCCTCGTTTCTTTCTTGGTATTTTTTCTCCTTTTCAATAACATTATTGCAGAGCTGAATTCGTCTTTTTTCACTCATCATTACTCGTTAACTTTCCATTTGTAAGTCACTTCACTTTCTTTGCTGAGTGTTTGAAGTACCAAAATCAACAACGATTAGTAATATAGTATTGGATATATTCTTTATATCGTTAGCCCACATGAGTCCGTTGTTACATGTTCTCGTTCATTTCGAGCGCGCAATTAAATTTATTATAATTTACATTTTAAAAACACTAAGCACTTTGAAAACGATGGAAGGTGAAGGTATATTAAAGGGAGATTTCCAACTAGGCTAGGCGATCATGCCTAGGAAGCGGTTTGGGTACGATTTTTCATCTTTGGAACTTCTATGCATTTAAGCTTTCTAGAAAAATCTGATAATATGTCCGACGTGACCGTGACGTCAATCCCATCACATAAATATTTACTTTAGCATTGTCAGCCTGTCGACAGGCTGACAATGCTAAAGTAAATATTTAGGTTTATGTTAAGGAAGCCCTTAGTCCAGTTTACCTCAGTTATATTATTATTGAAGAGATTATAGCAGCTGCTATACTACCATAGCAGTCACGTGGGCGTCACGTGGAAATCACGTGGCGCGCGTCGTGACAGCGGCGCTAGTGTCGGCGGCCTAAACGACTGATGTTCGGATATGAAAATGGATGGACAAGCTTTTGTGGTTAAGATAATGTTCATACGGACAATTTGAATAATAATAAATTTGAAATTTGAATAATAAATTTGTGATGATTAAATATAAGTGGCCATGGACGCCAAATCTATCGCTGACTTTTTGGGGGCCAAAAAGGAGGAGAAGAAAGGACATTCGCGTTGTTTTCTCCTAATGTGACCTTACAGCCCACTGCATCAGGTGGCATTTCTCGGACTATTTTGTTAATTCCCACACTACTTTGAGACTCCGGAAGATATTCACTTGACAAGGAAATTATCCGAACCATTTAAGCTTTTACAATGACACCTGAACGACACGACATATCAACAAGGCCTTTGAATTCCTCCCTAAGTTCCCATAAAACTTTGGAAGATCCGCTAAACGTTTTAATTCATCGGTGTTATTAAAACAACACAATGCGTCTAAAAGGAATACTGGCGTTAATAAATAAATTGAGTGAACAACAAACTTCGGTGAGTCACATTTCACCGTGGAAGGAATCGCTCCCCGAACCCTAACCCTTTCTGTTTCATTAAGATAACGTTACTGTACTGCGACACTGCAAATTTATTTACGAATGTCTCAATTAACATTCGCTTACACACTACCTGTGGGTCGTACCTGTGGGGTACTCTATGTACGTCTGTTTTATGGAAATTGTGCGCTACAGTGGATTGTTCGGTTAGATATTCTTGTTATGCGGTCGTAAATTAAAAGTTTGGAGTGGCGTTCGGATTTAGTATATGTTGCTTTATTCCATTAGCGCCTTTAGTAAGTTCTAGGTTTTCACGGGAAAAATCGATGTCGTTTTGTATATTTTCGCTCCCTCATTACCGATGCTCGTTATAGAAGTCAAATCTGACCTTATCGAAAATTGAGAAACGATACTTAGAGAGAGAAAAACATGCTTTAAAAGGAGGCGTAGAGGACAATTCTTCTTAATAAACATGACTGTGACCAGAGTGTTAACGGAATTGAAGCAATATGGTAAATTTCAGGCAAGTCTGTAGTAAAAGAGGAAGTAGTTCTAATCTTATTCAGGATGCAATTTGACCCGAACGTACACACATATATGGCATTATCAATAACAACTTGTAAAAATTACGTAGGTAGCTATCATCGTCATCATCATCATGTGTAGAAGTGACGGCTGATAGGGAAGAATGACAGAAAAAAACGTATTGCGCTGACCCCAAATAAAATTGGGGAACGTGTAGGAGGCTGATGATGATAAATATAAAAAACGACGTAACCAGTGTCAAAAAGTGTAAACTTAGTAGTTCAATTGGTGAATGTTTCTAAAAGTAAAAAATTTAACATTCGCATCCCAACTAATGTTATTACATTTGCACAGCACACATGCGATATTGCATTCTATCTTTGGGGTTCGTTACGCAGGTAAGTGGTTCCTTCTTACCGGCAACGAATCCGTGACGTCTTTAACGTTATAAGAACCATGGATTGTTAATGCAAATGGTCTGCTAGGTGGTTTGCCCGAAAAAAACTTCCAAAATTTCGCAAACATTCCTGTGAATTTCTCTAGGTATCCAAACCTACCTACATGTAATAAATATGCGTATTATCAGGAACATGTTTTGAGTTGAAGACTGCAGTGGCCAATAACGCGACGCGTCTACTTGAAACAAGTAATCAACGCTATGCTAATTTAAATTTCTTGTCCCCTATAACACGCCGCACTACTCTCATCAAAACAACCCATTCGAACAACGCCGTCTGAATAGCTTGCAAAAATACCTTTGGCGATGTTTTAATGGCAGTTAATATTAGTACTTACTTACATGAAAAGGCTATATCGTCCACGATTTATGGGGACGGCTTCCCCCATTGTTCCATATAGCTTATTACTTTTATACGTGAGTGAGTGAGTGAGGGTGTCTGATTTTTAGTTTGCGTTACTGATACAGCTAACATAAAATGTACGTAACTGTTTGTATTGTCTGGCACGCGGGGTGAATGACCCCATTGTGCTTTGCGAGATTTGAATTGCGACTTTTGCAAATCAAAGCCTACATCTTTACACAATAGTCGTACTCCCGACGTTATATTCCTCTTACACGACAGATAATATCTCGTTTATAGAAAAATCTTTGAAACAAGTAATTTTTCTAACCAAACGTGCGGTACATCGGTCGCTATAGATTTTACTTTCCATCACGACGCAGACAGAAAGTGCATCTAAATCATGATGCATGTCATTAATGAGTATTTGTAAATAGACCGATACAATGTAAATGCCCTCCGAAAGCGTCTGCCCTGACCTGCCTCACCGAGGGGAACGCTTGGGGTAGGTTATGGCATTGCGACCGACCATTCGCAGACTGCAAGGGGGTTTTGCATACTTATTAAGTATGCCTCGATTTATAGTTTACACAGCCGGGAATGTGTCTGTCTGCCCTAATCGCGGGATTTATGAATGCTGCGCTGTAATTATGAGTTTAGAGAGCGTTTTAGAATAGGTATATTTTCGAGTGAATACTCACTCGACTACTTGTGCAACGTATCTATGTCACATGTTCGAAAAGTTTTCCCATAAATTTACGGCATGACGTGTGCCCGATACGGAGGCGGACGCGACGTATCAACTGTTATGGAAGTGCAAACTGGAGCGTTTGGTTTCGTATTGTTTGTAATGTGCCGGCGATTTGTACTTTTGATACATTTGGCACACAGATGACACTGTCTGATTGGAAACAGACGTTAGAATTTAGATCGATGCACCGCGGCGCTTTAGTCGCGGCGGCGTCTGCGACATCTAACCTCGTCCTCCTAATCAAAAATGGTATTCCGGCTGCAACCAGCAGATGATTAAAAAAAGCGTGCGTGCCCACTCGACGCACAGTGTTAGCTTTTTGCATCGGTGTGCGGTGCGGTGGCACTAATGAAACGGGCCCCGGCGTGTGCGGCGCGGCCTACGTATACGCCTTGCATTGGGTCGGGTCAGTGAACCCGTCCGCCCACTATCGGGGTAAATATGCCGAATGCACACAGATGCGCGCGCCGCCCCAACCGACCCCCCTCCGGCCCCCTCCCCCGGCCGCGTCGCCGTCGCTGCACTCCGCACGCATCCACCCCGACCCCTCTTAAAACTCCTAATTGATTGCGCAAATTTTCTCGCAATAACTGTCTTTTTACGGTGTTAATGATGTAAACTTGCGCATTTCCGCCGCCTTAATTGATGCAACGACGCTCCGGCGTGCGTCCGTCGCGGCGGCGGCGGCGGGGCGTCGTCGTGTCGCCGCCGCGACGTCGTAGCCGGGACTATGATAAATTAATTAGCGTGCACTCGTGTTTGCTTTTTGGGGATTCCGCTAGGATGGACCGCGCTCCCCGCCCGCGCCGCCCGCTGTGGCACTGAGGAGTCCACCGCTGGCGGTGATTTGTTGCCGGCTTCTGATGGACGTTGAAAAGCGCACGTGCTTTACATATTTCATTCGAATTCCCTTGCTTCATTCTAATATTGATCCCGCTCTGATTTTGTATACTTAAGCTGAAACTACATCGTTCTCGCGTTTCGCCGAAATTTGTGCTTTGAACTTCATCTTTCGTGTTTATACGCCTTACGTGCATCTCCGGGCGGAATTACATACACATTAAATTCTATTACACTCTTCGCATACGAGTGCTGTAATTAAAACCGAAAGCTTCCGAAAAGAGGTAGCCGCAATGATTTTAATGAGTTTAAATGGCGGCTTGTTATTAAAATCCGGTGTCTTGGTCGAGTTTGTAGTACCCTCACTTGCTACACGCTTTCCACATGTTACTGGCTGTCTGAGACGTCTTGCAGTATCATGATGTTGAGATGATCTTTTAACGCACGTGTTAGAGACCATTGGGGGCCGGGTTAGGCTTCTTTCTCCATCTTTCCCCAGGGAATTTGCTTATTCAATTATCGCATTATCGCTCACTTGCCGTGAATGATTTCTGTGTCTTATACGCTCTTATTCTTTTCTCTCTTCTTCTTTTCTTCGATCGGTCGGTTTGAGCTTTTTTCTGTTATATTGAAACCGAAAAATATCGATGGTGGCTTCTGTAGCTCAACTATGTTGTCAAATTGATGATCATTTGGATATTCTATGTTAATGAAATCGTTCACGCCTACTGATCCCTGTCTTTAAGCAGGCACTTAAATAATTATATCTCTGGTTCATTTTTAGAAAATTTTCTACCGCGTATGTACGTAACAAAACAGTAAATAACGAATTCCGTGAAGATTGAATGTTCAGTTGGGTACATTCCGAGCAAGAGTATAGTGAAGTTCCATAAAGTATCTAAGTACTAGTATCAAGTGAGCTGAATTTGGGGCGCCGCGGCGTATCTTGCGGCGCAACTTATATTGGAAACAACTAAGCCCTAGGCATCCCGTTTGTGTTCCTCGAGACTGCTTCAGTTGTCTATAACACTGTGTACTGCTATGTGGAAGGAAGGGACGATTTATTACAGGAAAAATTACTACAGTTGAGTCTTGCACGTTGATTTGTTTAGGAGTAATTGTAGACGGTTGACACAGGACACAACTGCTTCCCATCTCTCGTTGAATCGAATCCAAGACCCTAGGAACGGCAGCCCAGCAAGGTAACCATTGCGTTTCACGGGTCGTCAATTGCATCGGAACAGCCTAAGAAGGAAGTGATTCAACATCTCTAAACTATATAAAAATCGGGAACTTCATGTGTGTCGTTGGAAGTCATACGATATGTAATAAAAACGGCGCACCGAACGTGAGCGCATTTGCAATAACCGATTCATATGTAAACAATTCGCGTGTGACTCACGCCGCGCACAATGTCATTCTTACATTTGCGTCAATACGGATACGATAAGAGATTAGAACGGTGCTGCTGCGTGGGAATCCGTGGTTATGTGGATTTGTTTATGACTTAATTTGAAATTTGTCGTCATACAATGACGTAAAACTAACAATTACTTAGGTATTACTTTTTTGGGCTACGAAATTATCGTTCAGAAATTAATGGGAAATCGTTATCGATAGCAGTCGTTTTAAGCCCTATGGTCCCTGGATGTTTTACATCATTTATTTAACCTTTGGACTAAAATAGACCGTGGGCGAGTTTTAACGCTTGGTCAATCTTTGTCCAGTCTGCGCTGCAGCATCGTGGTAGAGAGTGTTCTAGGCCTCCTCAGTGACGAGAAACTCGTGCTCAGTAGTGAGCTATTTATGAGTTAAAGCCTGCATCTAAGGACCTTGGTAATCAATGATGCAATAATGATTGTAACAAGTACTTGACTAAAGTTGCACGTCAGTCCACAAAAGATGTTCCAAACACAGATAACAGCGTAGCAGATATGGTAATCTCCCAGCTTGTTACTAGGGTGAGTACAAGAAAACCACTTAAATACATTGTATCATATTAAACTGTTGGTACGTACGGTGACATACTGGTACTGAATGACACAGTCAGCCGGTAATTGCAATCGACGTCAGTGTAATTTACCGCACACTAAGCTATTTAACGATTCTAGGATAGGAAGTAATGAAACCTTTGACAGCCATGACACACTTTTGTTGTGTATCAAATGGATATACACTTACATGCCTGGTGATGACTGGGATACACTTCTTACATTATTTAACATATTTATTACAAGCTGTTGCCTCGCGGCTCGGCCTGCGTGAAAGAATAATATTGTCTGATTTTAATACAAAATTTCATCACCTAGTTTACCCCCTTAGAGGTGGAATATCGAAAATTCGTTATTTAGTGGACGTCCACTAACGATAAAACCATCTTTATTATTCATCTTTATACGACAAGCGGTTTTAGATATTTCGTGGTAAGTGGATGACCTTTGCTTTTATCCATGCTACTATCATAAATGCGAAAGTCTTGTCTGTCTGTCCGCTTTCATGGATAAATCTCCGCTCCGGCCCGATTTGGATGCACACATAAAACGCGAATATCACTCACTCTTGATCTGGGTTGAAGACATTGCTGTAACTATGGTGCGAAAGATAAATAATTTAAGGAACTCCTTAAAATTACTTCAATAACGGGCATTGCAAAGGCTTGACTTTGTTGCGCTAGTGGTAGGTATAAAACTACTTGGTACTTTAATAATATCATTAATTATAGTGTTGTCAGATATTTATGCCTGTAAACTAATTCACATTGACGGCGCAGCGGTGGCCTTACTGCGCTGCACGTCTCAAACTTGATTTCAATAAAGAAAAATTTCTAGAACTTTTCATTGAGACCTTTTCCGGACATTGAATACCGCTGACGCAATCAATTAAAATGCGAAAGCTCCGCTCAGCAAGATATCTCGAGCTTTGAATCCCTTAGATGCTGCTTCTTCCATTAGCCGGGGCCGGATTTGAAAGGTCGGTCAATTAATCAATTGCGTTGCGAACATACGCGTGATGATGTGCCAGCCCTGTTGGTGATGTGACAGGCCGCTTCTAGTATTTGTATTTATTACCTGGATAGATTTTGTGCGTTACATCGCTACAATATAATATCATGACAAAGATACAGACAAAAAACTTTAAAAATACTGTTGGCTTCCAACGGCCCTATTAAACCTGTACCTAACATGTGATACATACGTAGAATAACTTTAAAATTTATAAATCCCAAAGCAGAAATAGAAAAAATTTGTTCCAAGTAACATATTACTAAAAATACTGATTGAACCAAATAATACATCTATCTATAGACAAGCACCTATAGAAGCAAGACCTAGGTATACTAGGCCAGATCAAGTTCTAGAAGTGTCGCGGTTAAAGGCAATAGCGCAAGTAGATGTTGCGTTAGGTACCGTGTGATTGACTATTTGGCCATTGTCTTTTGACGTTACATTCTTCACGCCCGACCGGCCGGCGGCCGCGCAGACACCTGTCAATTTAACAGATAACTGGGGCACTTGTTATTTATAATTGATTACCACTCCGGATTTGGCAATGCACTGATTGCGCAATTTAACTAGTTTTAAATGAATTGCTTGTGTTGGTCGTATGGTATAATTTTAATGTTTGTGAAACTTTGAACTTAGTAGTTTGTATCTAAAAGAAGAATTAATTCCACAGTCGCCTACTATACCACTATAATATTTATAGGCTGTTTATTTTTATCCCGCTAGAATATGAATGTCAGTGGAAATGTTCCTTAAGCTTGTCGTACTACCTACATTTAAATCTATTTATATTCTTTTTGTTGTTGTTATCTTTTTGTTGTTCTTAAAACGGTAAAGATACTGTATTATAGGTACATAGTTTGGAGACCTCGTAGTCTAGTTGATAATGGTCGTGCTTGCGAAGCGACGGGTCACGGATTTGGTTCCTGGCCGGGGTAGATATTTATGTGTCAGATTAATGTTTGTTCTCGCCTTCGGGTCATAGGTTTTTTGATTTGGGTTGTCGATGCCACCCGTACCATAGGGAATCTTGTGCGGGGTAATGCGTGTGTTACCGTATATTATGACGTGTTATTGAATTATTTAGGCACCAGTAGTTGGGTAGTATAATGACTATATTATATACTTATATAGATAATAGAGTAGAGGATATTTCTCGAGTGGTCGGCTCGCGACGTTGCGCGTAATACCGATAATAGTGTCCTCTGCGTTCGTTCCGTAGCGTTGACTGCCGTCTGCCTCTGACTCCACGGCTCTACTGCGAATGCGGGTCTTCCCGCGATTTTCAAAGATCATCTTAACTTTATTTACGATTTCAAACATTTATTTTTTACATAAGATTAAATAATCACTTGAAGGAAAAAGTTGAGAACTTCAAAATTATTCTTCGAAAAGGTTTTAAATGTCGGTGCAGTCACACGTTTCGGTTAATTCTAGTTTGGCTACGTCTAATAGCTTGCCCTCTATTAAAGTGGATTTGTTCAAAATAAACAAATCTAAAGACGCAGGATAATTTAAGAAAGATTTTTGGTCGTGTTGTTCTTGGTGCAAGCATAATGTTCTAAATAGTAGATATCTTATCCATTTCTATTTCATACTAATACCTATTATATACCTGGAAGCATGTTTGTTTGTTTGTCCTTATTTTACGTCAAAATGGAGCAACGAACCGATCTGATTTTTTCGCGGAAAAATATCAAATTTCCCAAGGAAAACACCTTTTAATGAGAACTGAATATTTTGAAATGTAAACAATAAGTTCCGTGAAGGCGGGATCACTAGATAAGTACAAACATATACCTAAACG
The DNA here is from genome assembly GCA_905404135.1 of Hesperia comma. Taxonomy (NCBI): domain Eukaryota; kingdom Metazoa; phylum Arthropoda; class Insecta; order Lepidoptera; family Hesperiidae; genus Hesperia; species Hesperia comma. The sequence goes on along the minus strand of FR990029.1, from coordinate 14,255,238 downwards.
AATCAATATAAATTAAATTGAATATAAAAATATCATAAATTGAGATATAAAGTGACTTTCAAAATTCACACTGAATCATATCGATTTCAAGCTTATCAATGTGTGCATCTGTGATAACCGCAGTCGCTGATGTATCTGCTAAAAATGATCTCAAATACTGAGTCTGAAAGCGATGTCGTTGGCTAGGAAACTCGGTACTTCACTGATTGTGGCTTGCTGTGCCGAAAATACGTGTACCTAATGTTCGTTTCAGCGTTTCGTAAATTGTGGTGAAATAAATAGTTTTAGTGCAAAACCCTGGCGCTTGCTTGTGTGTTAAGATGACGTTGTTGGTGTGAATGATTTATTTGCAGGTTGCTGTGTTCTGCTGAGTAGGTATGTATGTCAAAATTTGAGGTGCCTCTGAATTTGGATCTGATTGTGTGGGAATAATGAGATATCAAAGTACCTACGCACCACTTGATTGTTATTGTACCTACTTATAGACTTAGACAATCCATTTTCCAATAGGTATCCTTCAATGGGCAAACAAAATTGTTTAGCCGATATTTAATATTAGGGATCATTACAGTGTTAATACAAACATGTTACTAATCCCAAACCGAATTAATTTTGAAACTGTTTAATATCTCCAAGACAAGACACAAAAAAATATCGTTTTGTAAAATTTTAATGATGGGAGATTTATCGCAATGTTGTTATTCCGAGTGTTCAATTCACGCTTCGTTCTTCCGCGATGAAGAAAACCCATTATGATCTGCTAAAGTTTACCAGTAGCGCCACAGATTTGACGGAGATTGGGACAAGTTTATTATTTTAAATCTTTACGCGGAAACTTTAAACAATGCCGGCTTAATAATATTTCATTCAGACGAAAGTTATTCACGGAGCTAAGCTGCATACATATATTCCGATGAATTTGCTTTTGTTGCTCAAACTCATGAGGTGAAGAGCGAGTGCGCTCAATAGCGAGTGTTTATAATAAATTCACGAAGTTTCCATAGTGGCGCGCTTACGCCGAGATATAGTTAGCAGATTTGAATTGAACCCGGCTGCAGTCGCCGCCGGGTCGCGTGTAGCCATCAGCCATCACCTGTGTCGACTTGACTTTCAGCACGAGGAATAATTTAATTACCTATTCAATAGGTTTTTTACGAATTGTCTTATATCTATGGTCAAATTTTAAGTCAATCAGAGTTGTACCGTTTCACTAGAAGCTGCAGTCCTCAGCGACCTATGACGAAAGTCTTATTTGTTGGGTAGTTATTCCCGGCATCGCTGAAATTAAAGCCATTTATGATTCATTGGGTATTTTTGATTGAAGCCTCTTCTCTCTCTTCTATTCCATCGTCGTCTACCATTCGGTATATTCACCGATAACCGATCGCCGTGTCGCGGCCCGCTATCAGGTGCGCTGCAAACAAAACATAGAATAGAGGCCGGGTTAAACATGCACGACGGGTGTACGGGTATAATTAAAGTTTAGGAGACGCTCACGTCGCCCGTTAACCTCGTTATCGGGCCCTGGAAGTGGGTGAGACGCGGCGGGGCGGGGAGCCAGCCTCGCGGCGGGAGGGGGGAGGAAGGGGAAAATCAATGACAGCCGCCGCGCGCCGTCTCGCCCCGTCCCGACGCGTTCATCTCGCCATGTGCGCGGTCACTGGCCCGCCACCGGCATCGACGCCGTCGACAACACTGACCTTAGATGCGGAAATTACCACCGAACAGACCACCCTACTGAATGCCGGAAGCCAACTAAATTAACAATGCGTCACGCGAACGAATAGAACTATATGGGTGCTGTTATGAAATCTGAAGCCTCAGCGGCAAACGGCCGTTCGGACGCTCCTGTTAAAAGTATTCTATACCTATTAGGTATGTAGGTCGCAGACTAAAATTTGGGTTATCGTTCGGCCGCCCGCGTCGATATGCGACACTTCCGCCACGGCGCGAATGCTATGCGGTCGCCAATATTATTGCCCCGCTATGCGAGTTACGTAACCGGGGGCTCCGAATGCCAGATATTGTAGGTCATGTGACGCAGCAGTGACGCATCGATCACGTGTCTGCGGCGCGTCGGCGTCGGGATCTCTCGCTCGGAGCGGCTGGACGATATCGCTGTACACGATCACAACACAACACCAAACGTTCAATAAATCCACAACCGCCTTGTAATATCTCGCGCGTTGCTGATCAAACACGCGGCTTGTTAACGCGGCTCGATAACACGCGAGCGACGTGAATAGAATGAGTCATAATTATCTAGACGAGTCTGGACCGGAGCGCATAAAAACCGGTAGCATTGAACCGCCTAGTCCCAAATCTGCGCGTTCGGTGCGAATGTTTTATATGAGCGTATCGCCGTATCGCTCGCATCGTCGATCAATGTCAACCGCATATTTAGGTCAACGTCCGTCAACCGAATTCCCGCGCCGCTCGCTTCGTCATTTCCTATAACGCATGCGATGGGCCTTTTGTAGCCGCCGCGCCGCCTGCCTCGCCGCCGCATGCGAGGATAATGTGTCGCTTTCAACTTTTCAGCCTTTTTGTTGACGTTCATTAGCCCATATGTATAAATCGGACGAAAATATGATGCGAAGTATAGCGCCGCGTGAACTGCGGTCGGAACTTTAGGACTTTATGGACATGAAAGTCATGCATGTACCTATTCCCTGACCCACTTCGTATAGACATTTGCAACATGTCACAAACTACTGAAGCCTGATTTGATTTAACTGATCATGAAGATTAAGATCTAATGGTGATAGGTACTGAGATGACATTTTGGTGCATTAGACACTCATTGATAATGTTTAAGAACAGAAATAAAGGTGGTCTTTTACTTTACTCAGTCCAACCACCTTACAAATAACTAAAGAGTTTGGACTTAATACACTATCCGCTAATGTACAAAAAGAAACAAATCCGATAGTTGTCAGACATGTCACAAAAGTCACGGCTATCATCAATACAAAAGTTTCGTATTCAAAACATAAAGGCGTAATAAATGAAAACTGGGAAACAATAAATCAACGATAAAGGAACACGCGGTGCGTAAATGGGGAAATCGTTACCTCATCAATTTCGCTAATAGTTGCCATGTCACTACATTCATTGACTTAAAGGAGTTTCAGGACGTAATGAGCTCCATTCGTCTTGTCCTCCAGAATCTAGTCACCCTTGTTCGGTCGTGGTACACTTTACTGACCAGCGAATTAGGCGATGGTATCAGCTTCTTGAGTTTACACCAGATTTCTTATAGCCTTGTATAATGCAATTCTGTCCGTGGAATATCCAATAATATATCCAATAGTAACGTTATCTACCAAGCGAAGGGTCTCGGATTCGCATCCACACCAGGATACATATTTGGGTGCTAATACACAAATGGTCGTTCAGTTAGCAATGAATACATTACTGCATTCGTGCACTCAACAGCTACACGATACACTTTATTTAGGAAGTGACGTACATGAACTCAACGGAATCGAACGGAAAAATTGTTTCACCTTGACCTTATCTCGAACCCTCGAAAGACACCTTGTAAACACGTCTACGTAGGTACATAGGAATTTTTCTACGTAACGTCAATGAAACTTCAGGATAAATTGAAAGCAAATAGTTTGATTAAATTTCTATTGGTTTACTATACCTCCTTGTAGTATGTACTACGATTTGCTTCTATCTGTGCTGGAATCAGGTGTGCTGTTCACTCATTATTATTTAATACCAAACAGTCGCTTGCATCTGGAAGGTTTGCTACAACCGAAATATAAGACAAATTATTTCTCTTGGATTCTCATTTATTGTCACTGAACACATTCTCCTAGCCAAGTTTAGTATCTAAAAATTTGGCAACTTCAAGATACTAGCTGGCTGTTTTAAAAACTCCACCCATTATTAAAATACGTCTTGACTGGAACTTTTTGAAATCCAGACAAATCAAACAGTTCATCCAAAACAACGCCTACTTCCTTTTCACTTATGATATCACTAGTAAATCCGCCCTCGCTTCGCTTCGGGGAACCAGTCCCTTCAAAAATCTCTATAAATTTTAACAAATTATGTTATTCCAATGTCGAAGCTATATTACTGCAAAGTTTCATGAAAATCCGTTCAGTAGTTTTTGCGTGAAAGAGCAACAAACACACGCACACACTCACTCACTCACTCACATACATCCTTACAACCTTTCGCATTTATAATATTAGTAGGAGGATTGATCCTAACAGAGTCTATTAACACCGCACGTATTGTTCCAGGTATATTATGCGAAGAAGAAGCGGAGAGCGCAACAGTACCTGGGCGACGACGGGTCGCACAAGAAGGAGAGGAAGCTGTACAACGACGGGTACGACGACGACAACCACGACTACATCATCAAACAGGGGGAGAAGTTCCTCGACCGGTACGAGATCTCCGCGCCGATCGGGAAGGGATCCTTCGGACAGGTGAGGATTAAGGGATTTGGCTTCTGAAGGATTTAAGATACTTACGGTTTGGGATTGGAATTGACCATCACATACGCTTTACTTCAAGGAAAACATTTTGTGTATCCACACTTACATCATGTTAGCAACCAAAAACCATGAAATAAAACGCTGGATGCACCCAATCATTGCGGACGATGGAAGAAACAGAAAAACCGTTTAAATACTAATAATATGAGTGTTTAGCGGTATTTTTATTGTTATTCATATTGTATTAATTTCAGGTTGTCAAGGCGTACGACCATGAGGAGCAGTGTCAAGTAGCGATAAAAATAATTAAGAATAAGAAACCCTTCCTAAATCAGGCACAAATAGAAGTCAAGTTACTAGAAATGATGAACAGGGCGGATACCGAAAATAAGTATTATATAGGTAAGTGGAAAGGTGGAAACTTATCTTACTCACTTATGAATCAGTTTATTCAGAATTATGACTAATTCAGTTGATCCTGGATAGCGGTTAATATTACCAGTTGATAAAGGCAAAGAATATCATTTTCTAAATTTTATTGGAGTTAATATAGTAAGTAAGATAATCATTATAGTAAGTGAGGTATTTAAAAGAAGTTTAGTGTATCAATATGAGTTAAAATGTATTTGTTCATAACTTCAAAGGGGTATTTTATATTCACTTCCTTCAATACATGACTCATTAAAAACCGTTCGGATGCACGTGAGAAGTTTTAAAAATGGTATCTACGAAAGAGACTGGGTATTGTAAATCTAATGATATTTCCATTTTCCTGTCTCGGGTTTTCTAAGGTAGTCATGTAAATTTAAATTAAAAGCGCATAAAATCGTAGAGGTGGGTACTAAGTTAGATATAGGGCACGGGACTGTTAATTGTGTCTTCAGGGATTGTTCTGATTGGTGAAAACCGTAATGAATTGGAATAGGTAGTGCGTAGGATGCATAGGCATTTATGTTACTTACTGTACTATGTGCAAAATCCCAAATTTTTACTATTTTCTGTGTAATTAAAACAGTCAACAAACGAACAGAACAACCACCTTAATGTAACAAAACCGTCTACAGTGTAGACTCTACACAAATAAGATCCCACTGCATAATGTCAGCTCTTTTAGTTTAGACTTTAGTGAGTATAAGATAATGTTTAAATATTCGTGACTTTATCATTAGGTACCAACTAACATGGTTGTAATTGAAGCAAAACTTTAGTTAGTAAATAGATGAAATTGTGTAGGTGAGAATCTTATTTACGCGGGCGGATTTTAGGTGATTTAGATTTAGATTTTATAGGTGACCCCTTAGGGTGTTACCAGACTAATCGATGGTGAAATCGACTAGTCCACGTCGATCGATTGGTTGGTCTTGGTAAAAGCTATCGATCGACGTCGACTAGTCGATTCCACCATCGACGACGACGATCCAGACGGCCAGACGATCGATCGATTGGTCGGGGTCTTGTATCATCCTTTTCTAGTTGGTACCTATTGTAAGTTGATCGAAGATGTACACTAATGAACGTTGTTTCTCCCCGCAGTAAAACTGAAACGCCACTTCATGTGGCGGAACCACCTGTGCCTAGTGTTCGAGCTGCTCTCGTACAACCTGTACGATCTGCTGCGCAACACCAACTTCCGCGGCGTGTCGCTCAACCTCACGCGCAAGTTCGCGCAGCAACTGTGCACCGCGCTACTGTTCCTTAGTCAACCTGGTGAGTGTTAGTTCAGTACTTTGGGGGTACACCGTACACGATACACACATCGTTAGGGTGCTATCAGACCAATCGATCGATCGTCGATTGACGCCATCGATCGATGGTGGAATGGAATAGTCGACGATTGGTCTGGTAACAAATGGTTATAGATTACAATTATGTCTGGAGAATCGGATGTGTCCGCGAGAGCGCCTTTCGTGAAAAGGTAGTAAGAGCGTTCTTGATATTCCGCGCCGTAATTGTAATCCGTAAGCATGGTGTCATTTTGGGAAAACTGCACCAGATTAATATAGGGAGAATAGTGTTACTTGATTCAGTTTCTAACGGTAACTGCAATGTAATGGATGGTCACAAACCACCCAAACTCTATGTTCGATCTTTACTCATAGTTATATAACTAACGTCCGACGGATTAAACAAGGTTTTCTAGAAGAGTTTCAGACCATAGTCTGGACTCTGTGAGGTTCTTTACGACCAGATATTATTTATACACCTTCGAAAACAATGTGGGTGAATTCACATTCACATTTCCTCACTGTCACTTTCACTAACGAAAGTGATAATTAATTTTAAGTCTTAATTAACGCTTATTTATTAATCGTATGTGTCATATAATTGTTTTTGTTTTCCTTTTTCAGAATTAAATATTATTCACTGTGATCTTAAGCCAGAAAATATCCTCCTATGCAACCCGAAGAGGTCAGCGATCAAAATTGTTGACTTCGGCAGTTCGTGTCAACTAGGTCAAAGGGTGAGAATTGTTTGTTTAGTAAATAACTTTAAGAAAAAACTTTCAATATCTACAAGTAGTTAATACGTTTTAAACGTGAACATATCCAACGAAGTCGAAGTGAATTAAACATGCATCATGATAACTGAAAAACTACTCGTCGCTCAAACTTATTGATATAGGACAAGACGGCAAGCGTCAGTTTTTGTATACCTATAAAACTAATACTATAATATAATATAATATTTACTAACAGTAAAATCACTGCACTCAGTCTAGTCTAGTTATGAGGTATGTATTAAAAAAATACTAGGATTGAGCACCCGCTCTTTTTTTGAAGTGGGTGAAAAATATATTTCCGTTTGTGGTGAAAATATTAGGCTAATAATGTAATTAAGGAGTAAAGATTCTTTTACAATATTCTTACTTGGTGATGTGCAGATGTACTACAATTACATTTGCGCATTTGAGAATCTATTTTACACGTGGAAGTATAAAAAAAAATACTAATCCTTTGACAAGGATTCCTTATCTGTAATTCCGCTTGGTTATCTTATTTGTAGTAAATAGTCAAAACAATGTTGTAACGGTTCTATATCAATATCGTAAAAGATAATGATTAAGATAGGAGTAGTTAGGTGCTTCCTTATTAGAACAAATTCGCGATCTCACTTTTAATGAGGGTAAAAGCGTGTGAATTCGCCGCTAGAGGCGCTAGTGGAGAGTGAGGTCTGGCTGTCAGTGCCACAAACTTATCTGACCCGGTAATAGCGGCGGTACTGTCTTTGTCTTGGTCTGACAACAGTATAACATTTGTATTAGTTCCAATTTTGGCCACCGGGTCAGAAAAGTTTGTGGCACTGTCACTTCTCACTTGTCTGAATGTCACTTGTCACTGTTTATGTATGGGCGGGCTTTGACAGCAGGACCTCACTCGCCAGTGGCGCCAACTGGTGAGCACAAAAACGGCGACCCTCATTACGTTAATTACAGCACTAATAAGACGGACAATAGGTACGTCCGTAAATGCTAGAAAAGGTAAAACAGTTAAACCGTGACAACAACACACCCGTGCCTAAAGATAGTAAGCAAAAACCGTGACAACAACACACCCGTGCCTAAAGATAGTAAGTAACCCATTGCAACCCTGATAGAAAACATAAATTAGGGGATTTGAAGTGTGCGCAAGTAAGAGGTCCTATTTAGGCAGATATTAGGCAGATATATGTATGCAGGCGCATATTAAGGTATAGATACAATACAAACGCACGGTCGTACAGAAAATCTTTGCTGCTGAAATGCGCAACACATTAAGTTTGTTTCAGGGGTTACTTATCTGTCTAGTGCTATTTATATACTACATTACTAGTTCAGTGCCTCTATTATGAGTTGTTGTAGTAAACGTCAAACTGTTACTATTGCAGTTAACGTTTAGAATTTGTATGAGAATCCGTACAGCGCCTCTAGCGGTTACGATACTGAACTACAATTCTCATACAAATTCTAAACGTCAACTGCAATAGTAACGTCCTTTACGTTTACTACAACAACTCATAATAGAGGCACAGAACCCGATAGAATACTATTATAGATAGTCTGTTACCTTCAGTACTTTACTATGTTGAAATGTTAATAATAAATGTTGAAATTGCTTATATTATGTCGTCATAGTTCGTCTACTTTAAAACAATAATTTTTTTTTTTTTTTTTTTTTTTTTTTTTTTTTTTTTTTTTTTTTTGGAATTAAGATAGCAAACGAGCATGCAGTACCACCCTTCCCCTGCCGCCCATAACAACTGTGACCGACCTAGAACTAGACTCAAAGGGACTAGGATGGTTAGTCCAGTTAGTAGATGGTGTTAGAATATTAGTTGGTTAGTTTGTTAATAAGTGCGAGGACAGGGTATGTTAGTGATAATTAGTCCTGTTAGTTAATGTTAGTAATAGTCCAGTTAGTTATTGTTAGTATGAGTCTTGTTCCAATTCGGTCACAGATGCGTTGCTACCCCTGAGGTCTGAGATGGTCGCCTCTAAAAAAGTGAAACCGGCTCCACAAACCTTCCTATCCGGAACACAATTGCTTTTATGCAGTTTTAACGATGTTATATCGTTACAACTATGTTAATGTATATGATAAGACGATTGCACTGATTGTTCAGATATAACCTATGGATATAACGCATCAAGCCATTGAATCAACGACCGGTCGAGGGTTATCGCGAATTGCGCGTTAAATATCATATTAATTTAATCACATAACTCCTACGACCTTTGACGTATGGTACGTTAAGTTTATCGGCGTCGGGGCCTCAATCAGTCGATACCGCGCTATTAATTAGACTAATAGAGAGCCGAGTGCGACATTCTTACGTCGCGGTTGGTTTGTTACGATGCGACGTTTTCCTCCTCGCTCGTTGCTTAATGTTCTGTTGTTACCAGGGTTGTCAGATATACATATGTATGTTTGTAAATTCCAGGACAATTAGTAGGTTAAATGAGCCATAGTAATAAATATGATGATAGAAGATAGCTGATCTTCTTTTCACGTTTACTACCTATTTGTCCATTCACTTATTAGAAACGAAATCAACGCGCGTTCATATACATACAAATACATAACTACAAACAAGTAGGCTATCGCAATCCGGGACAGAGAAGTGTAATTACTGGACACGGGACAAGTTGAGAAAGTCCGAGACAATCCCGGATTTCCTGGCAACCCTGGTTGTGACTGTAATTATTGGCCCGTTCGGTGATTAGGCAACGTTATAATGAGGGCACGGGATGTTTGTTCCATGAGGTAACATGGTTTACTGACCTGCCTCTAATTAATGTTGTAATAGCAATCAACTCGGAGCAACTTGGAACGCGATATTTTCTTTGGCGGCCGGCTTAGCCGCGAGGCAAATAACTTGTGCATCCTTAAATGAGATAAGTTGGGGATAAGTAACGTTAAATTAAATTAAAACGGAAATATTAGATCGCGCGCGGCGGAGTACTAACTTAAGTTACACTGAAATTTATCCGGGTTGATTGTACCCTGGATTCAACTACGTAGAAGTATTTTATGATGATAAGTTCACTAGAAAGTTGAAAGATTCCACATTCAGTTGAAATAGGCAACCAAAGTATAGACGATGAAACTGGTGGTAAATGGTCATCGTCTCCTATGAACACGAGCAACATCAGGGGAGCCTCGGGTGCAACGCCGTCCCTGTAGGAGAGCTCTTTATACGCCTTTCTTGTAGAACCCCATGCCACAGCAATAAGCTCAATATACCTCATAAATAAGTCAAATAAACTCATATTCTGACGCGAAGCCCCCTTTACAGATATACCAGTACATCCAGTCGAGGTTCTACCGATCGCCGGAGGTCCTCCTGGGCATCCCGTACGACCTGGCGATCGACATGTGGTCGCTCGGCTGCATCCTCGTGGAGATGCACACCGGCGAGCCGCTGTTCAGCGGGGCCAACGAGATCGACCAGATGAACAAGATCGTCGAGGTGCTCGGCATGCCGCCCGATCATCTGCTCGATCAGGTAAGTTGGCTTGTGCGATTGTGATTGGGTAATTATTGGTATGTGATTGGGTAAGTGTCGGTATGTGATTGGGTAACTATCGTTATATTGGGTAACCTGGCGATCGACATGTGGTCGCTCGGCTGCATCCTCGTGGAGATGCACACCGGCGAGCCGCTGTTCAGCGGGGCCAACGAGATCGACCAGATGAACAAGATCGTCGAGGTGCTCGGCATGCCGCCCGATCATCTGCTCGATCAGGTAACTTGGGTTGTTTGATTGGGTAATTGTCGGTATGTGATTGGGTAAGTGTCGGTATGTGATTGGGTAACTATCGTTATATTGGGTAACCTGGCGATCGACATGTGGTCGCTCGGCTGCATCCTCGTGGAGATGCACACCGGCGAGCCGCTGTTCAGCGGGGCCAACGAGATCGACCAGATGAACAAGATCGTCGAGGTGCTTGGCATGCCGCCCGATCATCTGCTCGATCAGGTAACTTGGGTTGTTTGATTGGGTAATTGTCGGTATGTGATTGGGTAAGTGTCGGTATGTGATTGGGTAACTATCGTTATATTGGGTAACCTGGCGATCGACATGTGGTCGCTCGGCTGCATCCTCGTGGAGATGCACACCGGCGAGCCGCTGTTCAGCGGGGCCAACGAGGTCGACCAGATGAACAAGATCGTCGATGTGCTCGGCATGCCGCCCGATCATCTGCTCGATCAGGTAACTTGGGTTGTTTGATTGGGTAATGATCGGTATGTGATTGGGTAATTATTGGTATGTGATTGGGTAACTATCGTTATATTGGGTAACCTGGCGATCGACATGTGGTCGCTCGGCTGCATCCTCGTGGAGATGCACACCGGCGAGCCGCTGTTCAGCGGGGCCAACGAGATCGACCAGATGAACAAGATCGTCGAGGTGCTCGGCATGCCGCCCGATCATCTGCTCGATCAGGTAACTTGGGTTGTTTGATTGTGATTGGGTAATTTTCGGTATGTGATTAGGTAATTGTCGGTATATGATTGGGTAAGTGTCGGTATGTGATTGGGTTATTATCGGTATGTTTAGGTAAATGTGGTTATGTTAGGGTAAATGTGGTAATAAATGCTTTTTAAGTAAGTTTGGTAAGGTTGTGGTGACTGAAAATATTCTCGGTCGATGTGGGCACACTTGTTTTCTTACACACCTATTTTAACAATCGCAAATAATTGGGATTCAAACACGCAAAGGTAACACACTTCATTCTTGATAATGAAACTGTTGAACAGTTGAAGACGTAGACGTCTATAGTTAATAGTCTTGGCGAATATCGATCGCATTAGTCGGCGTTCAATTACGATGGAGCGATAGATGGTTATTGTTTAACCGGGAACAATTAGCACCGACGGATCCTGCGTGTGCCGGTGACACTGTTATTGGAGATAGTTTGTTCCAGTTACGCACTAATTGTGATTGAATATCGGGTTAAGTAAGCGTGTTGGGTGTTTAAATGTTTGTATTATTGTGACAACCCTGGCGCATCGACTCCGCTACGCCGAAAACAATAAACAATAGGGGCCATAAACATGTCGCGCAACAATAGAAACAATAGGAGCGCGGCTCTCTCAAAAGGACGCACGACGCTTCGACCATTACGGCAATAGTCTTACGGGCGAAAGTCGGTTGCAAGGAACGTTCTCGAATCTTGTTCGGAGCGGGTCCGCGGAATTAGCGAGAAAGTTCTGGATTGCCGTGAATGGTGCGTGAGGGGTATAAAAAGGAGCGATCGGCCAACCGCAGACATTCTAGTTTCGGAAGCGGAACCAGGAAGATACCAGCGATACCTACGAGCGATACCAGTGCGAAGTGAAGTGATTTCTACGTGCGATACAGTGTTCTACGAGTGTGTTGACTAGTACCTACGTGCAGAGTGTTTAAGTGTGTACTGTGTACGTCGTGTAATTTGTGTATCTACGAGTAAAATAAAAGTCTTTGTGGTACATTTTGGCATTTTCTCGAACCCCTTACTCCTGACACGTAACAATTGGTGTCAGAAGTGGGATGCCTGTAGTACCGCAGAGTGAAGAAGGGATTCGTACGCGACGGCAGACGGCATTGGATGCCGCGTGGATGGAGTCACCGGGTCGTGACCGCATGGAAACGGAGACCACCGCTGGACCACCGACTACATCAGCCGCAGCAGTACCGACACCGAGTGCATTCGATATGGCCTCCTTGTTAACAGTCTTACAGCGCATGGAAAGTAAAATGGAGTCGCCCGAGCGTGACCGCACGGAAACGGAGGTCACCGCTGAACCTTCGAATACATCAGCTGCATCAGCGCCGACACCGAGTGCGTTGGATATGGCCTGGAATGTAAATTATTGGAGAGCCAACGCGAAGCCATGGAGAGCCTGTGGAAAACCATGGAGGCAGGCCTAAGAAGAATCAATTCGAAGCTGGATGGTTTTCAAGGTGATTTGAACGTCGTGAAGGAGGACCTGGAAATCGTAAAGATGCGTACATCCAAGCACGACCAAGCCCTCACAAGCCAAGACGCGACGATCAACAGCCTCAGTGCGTCAGTAAACTCCCTCGAAACTAGGCTCGTGGATTTGGGCAACGAGCTGCAAAAAATAAAGTTTTTGGGCACGGCAGCAACCAGTTCATGGCCCAGGGCCCCGAAATTTAAGGTCCCAAGTTTCGACGGCACAACCTCGTGGACAGCTTTTAGGCACCAGTTTGAAGTAGTTGCGAGTGCTAATGGCTGGGAGGACGAGCATTCGTTGGCAGCACTCGCCCTAGCTCTTCGAGGAGAGGCACTGGTGGTGCTTGAGAACCTGCCCGCAGATCGACGCACCTTTAAGTCGCTGTTTAAGGCCTTGGAAACTCGATACGGAGAAAAGCACCTCGAGTACGTATTTCGCGCGCAGCTTAGAGATCGGTCACAGAAGTCGACTGAAGGATTGCAGCAGTGGGCTACGGAGATCGAGCGCCTCGTACGCCGAGCCTACGCGTCGAGTTCCTCACCCGTCGATGACATAGTTTTAGAAGCGTTTGTCAGCGGAATACGGGATCCCGAGGTGAGAGCAACGGTGCGCTTGGGTCATCACGCAACCTTGGAAGCAGCTTTAGCGCATGCTCTTGAAGTTGAAGCGGTACGAAGCGATTATAGAGGTTGTAAAGTGCGCGAAGTCGTAGCAGCTATTCAACCTCGTACTGGGCCTATCTGCTACGGATGCGGTGAACGAGGTCATATAAGGCTGAGCTGCCGGACTCGAAGACAACCGCAATCGGTGTCGAGGGCTACTCAAGTTGACACCCAGGAGCTAGAAGCCGCCGCTGCTGCTGCCGCCGCTAAGAAGACCGCGAAGGCTCCTATGAAGATCTCGACGGCTACCCAAGTCGACACCCAGGAACTAATAGCCGCCGCCGCTGCTCCCGCCGCAACGAAGACCGCCAAGCCTCCTACGAAGATCCCGAAGGCGCCCAAGCCGAAGAATGCCGACGCCCTGTCACAACGCCCATGCTCCGAAGAAGGTCGACGTTGCTTCAAGCATGAGGGTAAAGAAGAGGTCAGGGTGATAAGGATGCCGGACCTCGACAAGTCTTGGGGAAAAGAACAATGTTTGAAGGACAGCGATAAGATGAAAACCCAGTACGAACGCGAGGCGAGGCTACATGGTTTCAAGGAGGGGGATTCTGTATGGTTGCGCAATCCACCGTGGAGGAAAGGGAAGTCTCCGGAGCCACAAGCACGATGGGAAAGCCCGTTGGCACAGTTGTCACGAAGATTAATGAAAGACCTATCGAATAATGCTCGGGACGAGCATGACTAAGAGGGGGGCAATGTGACAACCCTGGCGCATCGACTCCGCTACGCCGAAAACAATAAACAATAGGGGCCATAAACATGTCGCGCAACAATAGAAACAATAGGAGCGCGGCTCTCTCAAAAGGACGCACGACGCTTCGACCATTACGGCAATAGTCTTACGGGCGAAAGTCGGTTGCAAGGAACGTTCTCGAATCTTGTTCGGAGCGGGTCCGCGGAATTAGCGAGAAAGTTCTGGATTGCCGTGAATGGTGCGTGAGGGGTATAAAAAGGAGCGATCGGCCAACCGCAGACATTCTAGTTTCGGAAGCGGAACCAGGAAGATACCAGCGATACCTACGAGCGATACCAGTGCGAAGTGAAGTGATTTCTACGTGCGATACAGTGTTCTACGAGTGTGTTGACTAGTACCTACGTGCAGAGTGTTTAAGTGTGTACTGTGTACGTCGTGTAATTTGTGTATCTACGAGTAAAATAAAAGTCTTTGTGGTACATTTTGGCATTTTCTCGAACCCCTTACTCCTGACACGTAACATTATATTAGAGTTGCGATTTGTTAAAGATACAATTTTAAAACTGAAGGTTTATTCACTTATGCCTCTGCATTAGGATTCAGTATGTCGCGGGTGCTATGGATAACACAAGTAACACATTACTGAAATTCATCTGTCACATAAATGTCTCCCGGGAATCAAACTCGGGACCACGCATTGCAGGCAAGATCACAATCAATAAGGCTATGGGAGTTCAGTGAATTATTCTCCCTTCACTTTGGTCTTCGATTTGCATTTAACATAATTTGATAGCTTGTAGACAACCCTATTAAATAAAACATCAATAAAATATGAATAAATTAATTATGTGAAATTATTTGTTAATTCAAAATTTGTTGAATTATATTCCTTTATATTGCAGGCACACAAAACTAGAAAGTTCTTTGACAAATTACCGGCCTCCGAAGGAGGGGGCTACGTACTAAAGAAAGTAAATGGAAAAGATGGAAGGTATGTACATAATTATAATATTTTAAATTGACGTAAAATTAAGAGTATTGCGAAATTTTTAAATAGACGTAAATGCCAAATGGCTGCACTGTAAAACACGATAATGCATATAATTCCGTACTAAGCTATGACGATAAAAACTACCACACGACACGACATTTTAATTCTAATTTTACTGTTGTTTTGTAATTCATAATAAAGTCTAATTCAGTAATTTAAAGAAAGCTGCTGACTGATTTTTAAAAATGTCGCCTCCACTTGGGCAGATATCGGGAGATTTGACGACGCGCTTCGGTTGCAGTATTATGCATACTGCGAGAGAGTGGAACAAATTAATGTGTTATTTTCAAATCAAAATTGAATAGGCGCTTAGCCATGGAAGACTTTATCTATCACCACTTACCATCAGATGGGATAGTTGCCAAGCATCAAGTTATTATTAATAATAAAAATAATTAACCTTCTGTTTGTTTGTCCCCCAGCGGGTACAGAAAGTACAGAGCGGCAGGCGCGCGGCGGCTGCACGACATCCTGGGTGTTGAGGGCGGCGGGCCGGCGGCGCGGCGGCGCGGCGAGCCCGGCCACTCCGTCTCAGACTATCTCAAGTTCAAGGTTGGTTGGGGGTTGGGGGCTAGGAGGAAAATTGTGTAAAAAAATTTTTCACGAGATGTAGGTAGGTAGGTGCACTGTTGGATGTGCTGTTGAATGAGTAGGTGCTTTATGGTCAATTGCAGCCAATAAGGTCGTTTGGTGACAGGACAAGTACTGTCAGGTGTAGTATGTATGTCAGGTAAATCACCTTTTTGCTAAGTGTTAATAAATTAATTGGTAGTCTTTCTCCAACCAATTACTTTTTTAAAATCTACATCACTGAGTGGTAGAGTCCACCTCCGAGGTACAGCCATAGAGCGACCGACGTCAAGTAACGTAACGCGACTGACAATAACGTGTCGCGTCGCGACGCACAACACGACCGCCAACAACATCAACGCCAACAAGTAATAACCCGTGACGTCATCACTTGACATTGCAGGACCTGATCCTGCGCATGCTGGAGTACGACCCGAAGCAGCGCGTGACGCCGTACTACGCGCTGCAGCACAACTTCTTCAAGCGGACCGCCGACGAGGCGACCAACACGCAACAGGCGCAGCCGCAGACGCACCACCAGCACGGTAAGTTGACGCGCAGACAGACGGACATATGGACATCTAGACATACATGGACATCTAGACACATACACACGGATACGGACACAGGGACACACTGAAAATGAAAATGAAATTATTTATTTTGAACTTAGTTTTTACAAACACTTCGAAAATCAAACTACGCCATCGACATCTGCACAGCCACTCGTAAGCTATGTTCACGTCAGCCGAGTTATAATGAACGTACTGTACACTTAAACACAAACGTGCACATGCACTCGTAGACATTGCCAATTGCCACACACAAATTGAAATAGAGAAAGACAGATAGAGGAAAGAGGGAGAAAAAGACTCATGCAAATTACACGCAAGTAGATATACACTTACCATGGAAGTAAGTAAGACAGACATACTTTTTTGAACCGACACTCATGCCCACACACCACAAATTACACACACAGCTGTAAATCATACAGATAACGTGCGATTGAATACACCGTACGATTGTACACCAGAGTTATTTTAACGAATAGCCAGAATGTATATGTAAAATATTATCTGTCAGCAAAACTTTCTGTACAGTTGACTTCGTTTTACGTTCGACTTTTTCGTGTGGAATTAACACAGTAACAGTACGACGATTGATGTGATCGATCCAGTCTTAACAAAAAAACTTTGAACACACGCACCTACACACACTTCTTGGCCAAAGGTACACCGATACCAACATCACTCAATGATACGACACTCTCGAATACATTAAATTTGCCTTCCATCATTCGTCATTTCACACATTTACCACATGACAATTCAAGTTGAAGAAATAATGGATTGTACGGTGTATTCACTTGGCATGTCCACAACATTAAACATAATTTAAAGCTGCAACGTTGAGAAGAGATACAAGTGCGGGTAGTTGATAACTGACGTTTGGGTAGATGGCGCCACTCGGACCACCAAAATAACGTGATGCAATGATGTAATGCTAATGTCGCTAAGAATTGTCGTGACGTTTTTTATTAATTTTTTATGGTCTTATTTGTCTAGGGGCGTCACTGACGTGTTGCCGGTCAAGAATATAGTTTGTTCCCGTTGCTTGTATCTCTTCCCTTCAGTTAGTTCAAGGATGTGATTCCCAGTGCGATAACTGTAACTATTTAAAATGAAAATGGATACATATAAAACAACACAAGAAAAAATATCAATGTTTGTACTGGGAATCACCCTAACTCTCATTAAGAACCGCTAATTGATGCTATGAATATCGTCAATTTTGTGTTCTTTATTTGTTTTCTTTTGATATTGCAGTTCTAAAACTTTAAAACACATTCAAAAATTTTTTAGCGGTTCTATTTGCATTTGGTGATTGTTTAATCTATGAAGTTCTTGTTTATTTTCTCTTTTATTTTTCAAACAATTATATTTACATTTTTCAGGTTGATCATTGAAAAAGAAAAATATCAATAAATAATTTTTGTATATAACCGTATGTTACATTACGAAAATTATTTATTTTATGTTTTAAATCTTGTAATCGTCGCATTAAAACACAGTTTATTGAGCATAATATTAATTTTAAAAGATACAAAATTTCTTATAATTTTTATATTGAACATTGCGACATTGTATAGATATGTGTCCTGAAAAGATCTTTAAGATGTCTGTCACTCCCAAACACTTAGATTATACTTATTTCTGAATACCTAAATATTATCTGGACTGCTATTGGCCTTATATTAAAATTTATCATACATCATGCATTTTAACAGAATCTCATTGGCATATTATATTGGTGTTGTGTATTCATTTTAAAATTTATTTTATTTTTGTGTAGATTTGAGAGCCACACCTTAATTAACCTAACTACATATTAAAAACATTTTTTCTCGTCATCTGGTTGGTTGTAAACTCGTCTATTTTATGGTCATTATGTTTTTTAAAATAAATATGTAATCACAATATGTTGGATCGAAATTATAAAAATTATAGGTATGTATATAATTTACTTAATTAATATATTATAAATAAAAAATTATAGGTATATACTAATTTTATGCAATGACGTAAATAATACTACATATAAATTAAAGGAAACAGAAAATACAAATTAAAATGTCCGTTTTTATCAAATTAAATCTAAAAGCTCCATAAACATTTACTGTCTTACTAATAAACGCTGCATAAAGTTATTCAGTGTTTTAATTTTTTTGTCTCTTACTTACCTTTGACTTCAGAGAATCATATGACAGGGACAAATAATTTTAAACACTGAATAACTTTATACAACGTTTATTAGTAAGGCATTTATTCTTTACTGGAATTTTAAATTTTGAATACATGATGCCTATGCAACAAAATACTGCTATGTATAAAATGTAATATGTGCGATGGCTCTCAAGTCTTACAAAATCATTGTTGGCTTGTGTCGTTTCTGCTAACAGAATCATGATGCTTTCATATCATTGTGAGATTGTGACTAATAAGTATGGTTTATTTTATGGGTTCCTATGTCTATCTGGATCTATGGAAGCAATACAATGCATTTATTGTGTCTCCAGTTAATTACCCCTCTTATTAACTACTTAGGAATTATGCAGTGTTTAAATTGAGCTGGTTGTTGAAGTTTAGTCTAAATAACTTTTGATAACCATATTAATTGTTGAAGAAGAATAAGTAATTTGAAATTCCGTTTAAAACTCGAAGTATACCTACTAATCTGTGCTGGATTATTAAAAAAAATATATGAGTTCATCAAATATTAAAGTAGAAAAAGCTTTTCTTTAAGCACTGCATCATTATACTGTAATGGTCCTACATGCTGGCGATTTTAGACTTGCTGTTACGATGTGGTTTTTCTTATTTTCATTCCAAGATTAAATTGAGCATACATAATTGAAGTAATATTCAAGTTTAAATTGATACAACTTCAGAAATATTTTTAACAATAACATTCTCACGAATGTTTGTATTCTATATTTTGACCATGTTGACAAACCGGTATAAAATACAAAGTTAGTGAATACCCGTCTTTATTAAAATGTTTATACAAGAGATTTTAATTTAAAAAATATTATCTTGAAAGGTCGCCATATTGTAAACCATGTTCTGGCAGACCGACTGTTAATATAAAAACCCCCCTAACGTTTCTCTCTTAAAATTTGAGAAGTCCGGACAAACAGCTGGCTATTCTCTATCTTTTGATTGTTACAAACACTGATAAATAAGATGAAAGTTTTTTCAACACTTTCACTTTTAAAGTTTTATATTTTTTTCTAATATCCGGACAAGTGCTAATAAAAGTCGGTTAAACAACCGGATAAACCCGTGCGATAAATTGCTAACCCTCCAACCCCCCCACTGACGACGGCCCCTAACGTGCTCGTTCCGTGCAGATGGTCCGTCGGACCCGCGATGACTAGAGCAGGCCGGCGGCTCGCCCGCGCGACACTAGCGCCGCCCGCCACTAACGGTTGCCCCCACGGCAGGTCTGCGAACTAGTAACGGAATGTTTAACTACCCCCCCAATAATAACAGTACCCACCCCCTGTGTACGGTCGTGTTGAGGTGTGAAATGTAAACAACTTTAGCAACGATATTAAAATTAGTATGAGATAACATTTTAGAAATGGTTAATTTTTTAGCAACTTGTGTTGTGTTGTGATTTTTTAGGTTTTTGAGCAAGTAGGTATTGATTGCATTTTTAATAAAAAATAAATATTGATTACTTTGAAATTAAATGTTGTAAACTATACTGTTAAATGTTGTAACTGTAAATATGATAGAATATATTCATATTCTGTAAAACATGAGATGGGGAGGTATTTTTATGATAGAGGACAAATAAGTTTTTCGCTAAGGGATTTAGTTTTACCTCTATTAATAGAATCCTGAAATTTTAAACTACTTTTATTAAAAACCGTAATAATAAAATAAACTACAGAAACATACATTATTCATTTTGAAAATTTTCGATATATCGTTGTTTACATTTCATAACTGTAAAAATATGAATGATCTCTATGGATTGCTGTTGCAATGATCGTGAGTGAAAGTTGGTTATCTTCGTCCAATACGGGGTTCTCTGGATATTTGACTCATCTATTTTTTGCCAGAATCACAACCAAAATCATAAAAAACCAAAACGATATAATGACATAATCATGTAATCATCATTATCACTCAATGATTATTTGATTCTTTTAATTTGTTTTAGTCAACTTCACTCACTAGATTTGCATTTATTACTGCCGCTCGTATTTAGGCTATAGATATGTTTCATACCAACTTATTCTTTCCTTTTTATGTGTCCCCTAATGTGTATTCCTACCCACCCTTCCATAATATTTTTATCGCCCCACATTTATAGCATGCTCTTATTCATTATAACGCATGGTTTCTTTATTTTCATTGTCTGCAACCACTTGTAGAATAAGAAATGCATATTTAATTGAATATTACTATAAGTATTTATATTACTATTTGTCTTATTTTAAAAGTAGTTGCAGACTTTTGTCTCCTTAGTGTTCATCTTTATAAATGTTTATATTTTTATATCCCCTTTCGTATCAGGTAGCCTGTAATAGACAGTTCAGATAACACCAAATATGATTCACTTCACCTTTAGCTAATGCCTAATCCCCTAAATAGATATAGTAGGTTGTTTGCCATAGTCACATAACGTATTAAGTAAAGTTAATGATTTTAGTGTGTAATACCTACCGATAAATCCGTACCGAAGCCAGAATTATAATACTTTACGAATTACGAACACATTATATTTTACGGCTTTTTAACTTACGGTTTTTTTTGTTGAATCGCCCACAATTATAAAATGTGTTTTTTAAAGATTGTCATCTCATGTAGGAAATTGCGTCCACCTTTGTCGCCTATTTACTACACCAATTTCCAATTTTTGATTGTCTATTACTTTTTTCACAAATCTTTTGGCTGTGGCCATGTCCTTGTGTATAGTAGACGACAGGCGTCAGCGACAGACGATGATATAATAGTGCGCCCAACTTATCTCTGAAATGGGAAAAAATTGGAACTAATGCCGCTATGTTTAAAAGTCATTCATATAGGTTGGTTTTACTATAGACATGTCACGCTGTCTGCCGTCTTGTCACATTACATCGTGCCGATGATTTGTCGAAAATTTCGGTGTCAAACGATGTTTCGAAAATGTTGGTGATCGTAAAGCATGATAATACTGGCTCGGTCGGATGTTATATTAATATACGGAAGAGGCCGGTGACATGCGACGCGTGTACGTTTGTTTGCGCAGTGGCCGCAGTGGGCGCTGTGGGCGCAGTGGGTGCGGTGGGCGCGGTGGGCGGGCGGCTGTGGGGCGAGCGGATGGAGGTGGAAGCGGTGAGACGCGACGACGACATGTTGCCCGTGTGCCCGCGCGCGCACAGCCCCGTGGCTATCCACTAGCCCCCGCGACTGCCCCACGACGCCCCCCCGACCACCGCGCGACGCCCCCGCGACTACCGCGCGACGCCCCCTCGACCGCCCGACGACCGACGGCAGTACAGTGTACAGTACAGTGTCGCGAGTGCGCTCGGTGCGTGTGCGTGTGTGTTGCGTGTGACGCGTGTGTGCGTGTAACGCGAGCGGACGACATACAATCGACAGACGAACTCAATCCAATATTTATAATTCTATATTTTTATTTAATGCGATAAGTCTGACTGTAAATGGGATACGTTATGTACGTTATGGACGATCACCTTTGTTATGTGAGTTACGTGACGTAACGTGTATTGTATTATTATTATTTTTTTTGTTCTTAAATCGCTTCACTCGACAGTACTTAGGAGGTCCGGGGGACCCGACGCATCGACGGCATGAAAGCTAGGTTTTTTTATTGTTACGCAATGCATATCAAGGACGCAATATGGTAGAAAATAAATATTGTACATAAAAAAAAATTAGGAAACCGACTAATAATGGATACAGACTGCAAACCTTACCGGATAATCTATAGTTTAGTTATGTCTATGCTAGTTAAGCTTCCCCTCGGTTTACTATCGCAAGCTTTATATTTTGTAAAGTGTCGGCAACTGATGACTGAAAAACAAAAGGGCCAATCGGAATTTCGTTTTTAATCGACGCGATCGAATATTAAAATAGATTTTGAACATGTATTTTTTGACTGCACAAATTTGATTCGATCCGATGATCCCATCGTTTGAAACTTTGCCCTCGCATTTCAGAGTTGTTGTATATTGTAAATGTTTTATTTGAATATCTCGAATGTACGAGGATCGTGTCGTGTCCTGTATAGGTTATTTTTGACCCGTTGGAATATTCAGGCGATATGTTAAACAGAGTATCTATAGTGTATAGGTAATTCTATGAAACACAAAATGTATTTGTAGGTTACGGGAATGTTGAATCGTATATAAAAAAAAAACTTTTTTTGGGTATTTCAGATAGGAATTAAATAAATTGAATAACAATACTGACTCGTTCAACCTTTTTGGATTTGAATCTACAATAGAGTAACCTCATCGCAACAGACTGGAAGTAAATGTAACGGAGATATTTTGTATAGCGAACACTGTATCACTGCCTTATTGTGCCGGAACTATTGTAAGGCCCGCCGCTCTGACCGCATGACGTCACTACGCTATGTAAGGTTGTAAATGAAATTGTATAGTCGAATCCATCGAGACATAGTAATGTATGTGTATCATCTGGTTAACCAAATCTGGTACGTACCTATCATGTAGATTTTTCGAAAATGCGCTTGTGAAATGTTTTGGGAAGCGCACGGTGTGACGTCACTCTATAACGCATCACGAAAACGAGATCTGTCTCCATCATACGTTGACAAGCTTATGCGTTACAGAGGGAGACAGAAATACGATATAATATAGCGTGATGATTTGATTAAACTCGTCCGTCGTCATTGAAAATGTTAAAAATGTTTTCTTAAATTTCAATATGTGAAACGATTTTATGACAGTATAATAAAAATGCAGTAGTGTAAGTAAACATGCCAGATTTTGTTAACATACGAATGTGTATTCAATTATATAACAAGAACCTTATTAAAGGATGAATTATTTGTGAAACAGTCTAAAACCAGAGGGCGACCCTCACACGATATCTAATATTATGTTATGTAGGAGAGGTAAGACCCCTTATAAACTGTTTAATTACTACAAAAATAATTTATCCTTTGAAAAGATAAATGTTATATTCAGGATGTGCATGTGTATTACCAGATCTCACCATATTTTGGCGAACTATTTTGACAAATAAAAAAATTCCATAGTTCGTCGATATTTTTATATCGACGTAATTGGTCTATTCACTGAAGTGTACACCAAAGGTAACGTGAAACTACGATGTATAAAAAATAAAATTATCGTTTTTATAGATTGCAGGGCCAATAATAATTCACAATTCCAATGCTGATTGCATTATTAACACTTAACTGCGGTTGCTGGATGAAATCAAGTTAAATTACTTAAACTCGGGTAAAAAAATACCAGTGAACCGTGTAACAGTAATGAACATATCATTAAAAAACTACAATTTGTCGTAATTTTACGGTTACGTTGACATGAAAATTGATCGTACACATTTCTTAACGGTCATGTCCTGGAAATTTTAGTGCACATTGGATTATCAAAATAGTTCGTCAAATTATGGAAGCTAGTTTAGTATTGTATTAGAACTTTTAGAATTTTTTATAAAAATTCTGTTACGACTACCGAATGGCTTTATGCGTTGATGGCCGACCGCGCGCGTCGGCGTTGATATTAATATTGCATTGTGATAGTGGTGATATAAATGTTTTACCTAAATCAAAGAGATGTCCATAATATTTTGAATATTTGATGACGTAGCATATTCTAGACTGATAATTCTACTTAAGGTTACATTTAACTGTTAGGTACATACTCATGAACCATTCAACGCAGCCGAATTTAAATTGAAGATTGTAAAACTCGTTCAAATGTTTAAAAAAAGTATATTATGTAAAGTATTTATTAAGTAATAGAGTGGCGGGCCTTGGCATTGGCGGTTTCGTTTCGGCCGCCCTGTGATTTAGTGAGATGACTAATTTTTTTTCAATTATTGTTTATAGTTTGACCGACTGAAACGTACTATTTATGGCGCTCGGAACGAAGCCGCCATTAGCTAGGTGATGGTTGAATCTCGCGGGGCAAAATTAGGGCTCATTTTATAGTGAGGACTATGTCATGATAAGTTTGAGGGTTAACTTAGACGTAACAGTTACTTGTACACATGGTTTCAATGTAATAAATTGATCTTTAGATAAAACTTCAAGAGAGAGACTGTCTTTTTTTAAAATGTATGTGTTATAGAGATGTGCATAAAGTTAAATTCTATTTGAAATACGTGTGTGTACAAATCTGTAGAAAATAAAAGTAACAAAATTCATTTTTGTCATTGTAAAGTAAGCCTTTCTCTTAATTAATTATTAAGGTTGAATTTTGGCTACAGATTGCCCGTGCCAATGATGATGCCATTGAATGATGATAAACATTTAAGTTAACTCTAAAGGTGCATTTGGAGTGCTTCTAAATGGAAGATTTCCATATGGAAGTACCTTTTCCAAATGGACGTATCGTCAATGGCTACCTTTACACTCATCATTACGAACCTCACAACTGAGATGAGTAGTGAAATAGACCCGCGAGATTGAAGCATCACCTCACAGTTGACATTGCAACTGACTGCAGAGTTTTTTCTTTCTGCGAGGTTGCTGTGAATTTTTATAAAATCTCCCCCTCCCCCCCCCGAAACAAGGTGTTAAACGTGACGTCACATGTGTACGCCACTTGTTTTGGTACATGAAGCATCAAAGTATGTATTACCTTCGACTACCCTGTGAAAACTTTTGCCGCGACTGTACCACCCAATTATTATATTTTTTTATTTCATTGTAGATTTGAATCTATTTCTAATCTCGCTGTTCTGAACATATTAAAAATTTTTGAAACGTCTGTATAATATATTTACTGTAATACTTTTTTGCTTCATGAGGTTATAGGATCGTTAGGTATATAAGAAATAGGTATGGGAACATAATTTCATTTGATTCTAGGGAAATACGAAACTATTCAATGGGCAGGTTTGCAACTATCTGTAATAACTTAATTGTAATTATCTTAATACTTTTTATTATTGTAATTGTTGACTTATTTTTTAATATTCCAATTGTTTATCGCTCCGCTCTGTATCTTACTGTGTATGTATGTAAACAATACTGTATTGTTTTAGTGATTGTTTTCACTGTTTATAGTAAATAAAATATTTAGTTCAATTGTAATTCAAGTCAAGACTGACTGGGGGATCCGTTGTTCGCCGTACGGAGTTCACCGAGCATTGTATAGATAATAAACCGCATCAAAATCGACACAGCTTGTTAGACAAGGGGCACGAACACGCACGGGTGGTGACGGTCAGTCTGAAAACGAATTAGAAGTGAATATAATTTAAATTAGCTCAAATACACGGGACTCGCTTCGACGGCTCGTCGGTTGGTATATAATATATATGTAATATATGGGAATACAGTTGAGGCTTGTCCGTTGTTCTGTCGCTGTCGTTATGAGTTGCGATTCGTTACTGAAGCCTATAGACGCGGAGATCAGATTCTATCGTACCATGCTAGTCCGACGTGGGGTGTCTACATACTTGGCTAATGGCGCTGGATCCGGTGTGACGTCATCGATAGGAATTGTCGCTATTGGTCAGATTATGGGGCGCTTATTTACCCAACAACGAAGGAATAATATGGATATGCCTTTGGGTATCTGCATACAAAGTCTGCTGAAATGTTACCATGTACGAAATGGTACAAGTATGTATATTTATTGAATGATGCATTGTGAGTTAGTCGTTTTTTAGAGGGTTGTTTCGTATGAATTTTTAGCTTTAATTTGATTTGTTTCAAGTAAATTATTCCGTTCTCAAAAATCCGAGATAATTAAAATTATTAAGAAAGGTATGTCTATATTATGCTTTTGTTGTAAGAATGTAAAATTTAGGTATACAGGTGCCCGATTATCTGATCGTTACTTTGCCACATAAAAGTAAAACTTTATGAGCGCTTTTTCGTGTCCCGAAGGGCACGTTGAGCTGTTAATCCGGTATTGAGGCCTTCTAAGGTCTAGATTAGCTGGTTGGAAACCCCTCAACCGGTCTAACTGGAGTTGTACAGTAGAATATTCTCGAAGAAGGGCAGTTGACCGCTAATTGGTCGTAGCTAGTGATGAAAGGAACTCTGTCATAAGTTCGTGAAGACTCGCCTCCATTTTACACGTCTAGACTTCAAATAAAGGCTGAAAGTTTGAGTTTTAAACTCAGTTGTCATGTTTAAAGACTAAATTACTAAAGTTTGGCCGTAAATGACTAGAGCTAGTGTCGAAATAAAAGCCTTTTTTCCAGGGCTCGTATTGAAAGTATATAACTCCGGCTCTTCATTACTTTAATTGTTTTAATAATACAAATAACTCCCTAAAAGACATTTAGGGGTAGCTAATGACACCAGTATCTATTGATACTAAAAACTTATATTTCTACTTTAATAAACGACTCAGTTTAAGACTTGAGGATGAAAATATTTTGACTTAAATCGATATTTAGTCTTGACTTGGACTAGAGTCTAGTATGACGGTAATAATGAGTCGACTCTTCAGTAGACCTTGACCGAGTGTCTTTCACGTCGAGTGTTAGCCAGGATCCAGCGAGCCCTAGACGTGCGCTTGAGTATGTATACTATTTATTTGTATTGTGACATGGTGATGAAATGTGCGCGAGGAGCATATAATATGTTTATTTCCTATCGGATTGTCAGTTCGCAGGCACTGTAACAATAAAAGGATAGAGCTTTATGTCACTAAGTTTTGTATTTTAAATCAATAAACGATAGCAATGACACTGAATTTTTATTGTCCCAACCTGGCGCGTGACGGTATAAATAAATATGTTGGTTCGGTTAGATTTTTTTGTTTTATTTTTTTGTTGACCCTTCACCCCTTTGTAAGTAGCAAACACCCCCCTTCCGCTGTCGCCCATGAATGTAGTGCTAGGATTGGCCAGTTTACAGATAGTGTTAGAATATTAGTTGGTTTTGGTTAGTTTGTTAATAAGTGTGAGGTCAAGCATTGTTATAGGTAGCAGTCTGGTTGATGCCTATATAAGTTACTAATTGTTAGTAAGTATCGAGAAGTATAATAGACTATAGTGTCGTTTTAATTCACTCACATATGGACTCATATGGTACTCCTGAACCCCTGAGATGTAAGTGTCGTCGGCTGGGTGATTCTCGGTGGCTCCACACCTTTCTATCCAGACCACATTAGTCCTACTGTAGAACTGTTCAGTAGAACAAATGGGAATAAACCAATATTGTGGGCGGGCGGTGGTACTTCCTGTAGCAAACGAGCATGCAGCACCACCTATAGATAATATATATATGTAGATCTGCCTTTAGCTGCATGAGCGCCCGCGTGCGATACCGTTTTGCACCCCTCCCCCTCCCTCCCGTAGATAGCAAACAGACGCCGTAACGGAGGAATGATGATATGGTGAGGCGAGGTGAGATTTAGTGTGCTGGTGGACGAGATGATTGATTCCCAGTTGCCCACGCGCCACCGGAGGCAAATGGGAATAAAAGTTCGAGGATTGATGAGGAGTAGAGAGATGCTATAGAGAAGAGCGGTGCGTTAGTAGAGTGGAGAGGAGAGATTTGATAAGGAGGAAGGTTACACAAAATATTAATGGCCAGCGAGAAGGCTATTTGAGAAGAGAGATGAGAAGGTGTTACCAGATTAATCGATCGATCGTCGATCGATGGTGGAATGGATAGGGGGCGCTCAAGTATTACGGGGGTGGGGGAACTCGTAAAACGTTACACTGCGTTACAGGGCGGCGGGGGGGGGGGGGGGCTCTTTGTTACAACACGTCACGAAACATTGTTTTTTTTTTAATAAAAAATTAGGAAGTTAAAAGTACTAAATCGGCAAACCCTTTTCATTTACGTTTTATGGGGAATCCCCATCGATGGGAATCCCTCAATTGTATTGTCTGGTCGTCATTTTTAATTTGTTCTCGCAAGTTGGCAACCCTTTTCTATTATTAAAAGTAGGTAATAAATAAATAAGTAACAAGGACAAAACTATAAACATAACTTTTTGCGACTTTAAGGTAAAAATGGTCACTTGATTGTTACGTATAACGTTAAGAGAAGTGGAGGGGGTACAGAAAACATTGAGATATTATGTACTAAAGTACCAGAAAAACGTTTCTGTGCGTTACAAGGGGGGGGGGGGGGGGGTCAAAAATCTTCAAAAATTGCATTACATAATACTTGAACGCTAATTAGGTACGATGTGGGGCAGCAGGGCTCAACAAAAACGATGAATGATGTCAATAGCTTTAATTATTTGAGAAAGTTATAACAAAATTTATGATAAAGATTTTAAAATATACTTAAAATGAGTGATTACGGCCGATGTTAGGTCCGGAATGCCTCGACGCAGCACTCTTCGCTGTTCCCAGGCGCGTTTCCGTGAATCGCAATAAGTACGATATTTTACCTATTGTAAAAGAAGGGAAATAATACGACTATTTTTACTTTAGGATTTTATAATTTTCTGCTCAATGACAATACATCAAATAGAATACCAAATCAAATTCGTCAACGTCACATCTTTCTTTTTCAAATAACATCAGTTCATGCAAAAAGTATCGTCAATGGCTACAGATAAGGCTAAAGTTATGGCATTGGCTTATATTGACACCTTCCGCTCCACCGTCTGGCTGTGACGGCTGCCTGGCTGTGGCTAGAGGGAATCATCAATATGGCGGGCGGTGGCTTTGGCTTGGCTTTGGCTCTAACTAAGGCTAAGGCTACGTGATGCGTTGGCAGGCGGCTCCTTTAGGCACAATTTAGCTGGCGGCTGCATCAGCTTACGTCACGTCCGTTACAATCGGCCATCCTGCAACAATTGCGTCCCGCAATTGGAACGCACACAAAGGGTTATTAATTTAACAAAATCAGCAACAACTTGTACTGGCACAGCATGATGACAGCGACATGAAATGGCATACATCACCTTTTATGCTGAGATATACTCCTCCACGTAGTGATCATTTTTATAAAACTGATAAGCATTCACTGATTTTTCTTTACATTTTGACAAGGCTCTTTTCTTCAGTTAGACTGATTATGGATTTTTATTGAGGGCTTTCCCAAATTTTATCTGACAGATTTGACAATTTTTCCTTTTCAAGTAGGTAAATATGGCATTGCATCTTGAAAACTATTTTCCATATCGTAGTAAGTATACTTATCAGTTCGTCATTGGCATAAAATTTAACTCTGTTCAGCTGTTCCACGAGATCCATCCTCAACATTTCTCTACTAGCGGCAATACGCACTTGGAATTGAACATTACCTGACCTGTAACAACAAAATACAAACGCGAGTATCTCTCCACGATCGATCCTTCCAGACCTAACATGAGACATTTCCAAAAAGAAATCCTGTCTCTGCCCAACTTGATCAATGTATTTCTTTAATAGCACCCGAGTCTAATAAATTACCAAATCTCATTTATAGGTTCTCGTAATACCTTATCTGGCTAAACATTAAAGTAAAAAACAATACAGAAGTCACCTAATGTCCAGAAGCGCTGATCCACGTCCAAAGCATTACAATTCCACGCCCAAGTCTCCCCTTCTATAATACTTTTATCGCTCTCGATTTCGACCATTGCTTTTTACTCTCTCCAGTCTTAGGACGTAGGTATTATGTTTTTTAACATTATTATCCACTTCTGAATGTAAAAGAAGGGAAATAATACGACTATTTTTACTTTAGGATTTTATAATTTTCTGCTCAATGACAATACATCAAATAGAATACCAAATCAAATTCGTCAACGTCACATCTTTCTTTTTCAAATAACATCAGTTCATGCAAAAAGTATCGTCAATGGCTACAGATAAGGCTAAAGTTATGGCATTGGCTTATATTGACACCTTCCGCTCCACCGTCTGGCTGTGACGGCTGCCTGGCTGTGGCTAGAGGGAATCATCAATATGGCGGGCGGTGGCTTTGGCTTGGCTTTGGCTCTAACTAAGGCTAAGGCTACGTGATGCGTTGGCAGGCGGCTCCTTTAGGCACAATTTAGCTGGCGGCTGCATCAGCTTACGTCACGTCCGTTACACTATACTACGCTGGGACGCGGCGATCTCTGGATGGTATTGATTTATTTATATTATGTACTCATATAGGCATAATGTAACTCGCTCCCAATCCCAATGCCACATACCCATACAAAATAAATAAATATAGATGCCACATACCCCATACAAAATGTGTCAAACAATTCAATTGAGACCCAATTTATCCACTTATAAGTTAGCAGAATCGGGGGGCTGGTAAGTAATCACTGATGCTTAGGTGATCAGAAAATAAACGATATGGCTGATTCCTCGTGGTAATTGGCCTGAAGCGCTCAGGCGTGACGGCTGACTCGAGGTAACTAGCCAGCTAATAAGAAGGAAGCAAAAATAGCGAGTAATTTAAGAAAGAAAGAAAATAATTTACTCCAGTAAATTACACCTACCTAATAACTTGCAAACCGAGCGTACGAGAAAGGAACGATCTAAGCACTAGAAACTAGAAATTGATGGCAAATGGAGAAGAAAAATTTGGATGAATTTTCACTCGTTACATTGTGTAATGCATGGAGGAATTTTATACTTCTACTAATAGTAAGTAGTGTGGTAATAGTAGTGTGGTAGTTAAGAAAAGAATAGAGATAGCGAGGAGGAACAACTAACTTTTTACGAAAAAATAACTAACAAAACGGATTACTTAGTAGAAATACCCGTCAGATGTCGCTCAATTTCATATGGGATTAAACTACAGACTACTAAGTACTCTACTAGCTTTCGATTGAAAAAAAATTATAGGTACAATAAACAAATCGAACACCCGAGTGCAAAGTTATTAGGGAAAGACCATTCATTAAATAAGTACGTACGCAATATTAAGAATAACTCAAAAACTAACCATCAGATATCGCCTATCCCCTGGCCCTACCTAGTTAATACAATGCTAATCACTCATGTCCATAGGCGACGATGACCACTTACTATCACGTGGCTCATCAGCTTTTAAGTCACCCTTTCAAGCAGGGCAATAATTTTTTTTTCATCACACCTATTCGAAAAAGACGACTTGGTTCGGACTTACGGGGTTCCAAAGTTGCTGTTTTCTATTCAGCGGGCGGGAATGAATTTTCATACAACTTTTCCTGCCGGCTAGATCTTTTCCGTCCTATTTTGAATTTAGAACGTTTTAGTATTTTGCGCTAAAGAAATCGAACGCAAATATTGTTTGAATAAAGAATGTCTGGTACGACGCGAGGGCCCCGCCAGCTGAATAATAAAAAAAGAAATCAAATTAAGATTTCGTTTTCAAATTAAAATTAAGTTTTCGTGCATTTTTACGTATTATTTTCTATTATATATATATATTATTTTTGGCTCGGGCGACGTACTTTGAATCCCTCGCTACGTTCGGGATTCTACTAAAGAATCCCTCGCTACGCTCGGGATTCTACTCTAGAATCCCTCACTTCGTTCTGGATTCAAAAAACGCCCTCGCCGAAAAAATATTACTTTGCACCCTTGTCATACAATCTACTATTTCTCATGTATATAGGTAGTTGGATCTAGAGATCTCGGCTTCATGTGAACTCTTGGGTACATTCTTCGCGCGTCTTCAAATCAAACAGTACCTACCTAATTTTAGCAGCACCATCTATCGACTCGTGAATTAGCCAACATCGTCTGTTTCATAGCCTAGTAGCCAAAGCAACAAATAGGTAGGTAATTAAACTTCTTTAACATATCCTTAAGAAAGTTAGTTCTTGTGTAGTAGGTACACTACAGTGAACATCACAGATTTTGATCTCAGAAAACTGTACCTAAACTAAATGTCTTATTTGCAAAGCAGTTAAAAATGAAAATAATGGAGAACATAGATTCGACTTAATTTTTTTTTTCTTATAAGTTAGTGCTTGACAACGATCCCACCTGATGGTAAGTGGAGATGAAGCCATAGTGATGAGCGCACTAACTTAGATAGAGCCTATTCACTCTCCTCTTGAAGACTCCCACGTTATATGTATGAGGAAACACTGACGTAGGCAAGTTGTTCCAATCCTTTGCGGTACCTACGTATAACGAAAGACGAAATACACTTAAATACGTTTAAATACGTTGTCCTACAACATTTAGGTATTATTAAGTAGTTAGTAGACGCCCTCACTTCGCTTTCGGAGACTTGTTGCTCCGCTCCTATTGGTCGTAGCGTGATGTTATATTATATGTATAGCCATAGCCTTCCTCAATGAATGCACTATTCGAAACAAAAATAATTCAAAATCAAAGTCAAATCAAATTAAAGTAAAATCGGACCAGTACTTCCTGAGTCCTGAGATAAGCGCGTTCAAACGAACAATCAACTTCCGCTTTACATTATTAGTAAAGATAGATAATAACCTATTATGTAGATTAGCAAAGTATTGTATAGATTTGTAGAATAATTAACAATTACTATAATTAAAATTGGTAGGTACTCAAGTATAAATAATTAATTTAAATACCTACTTACTTACTAACTTACTAATTACTTTTTAACCGATATAAAAATGGAGGAGATTCTGGTCAACCGATTTTGATATTTTTTTATAACATTCATAATATCGGGCATTTTTTGAATTATAAATCAGTTATATTAAACAACCCAAAAAAGCGCGTTAACAAGTTTTTTTTAAGTAAGTATGGACCTAAAAAAAAAAAAATCTATTAGGTCGTTTTCAGAATAATGTATGTATATTACTTAATAATATAATAACGTATTTGTATCGAAACGTGTTCACAAACAAAAAAAAATCGCAGTATTGCAATTAAATTGTTGACACATTTGCTTACGACCAACCTGGCGAACATAATAAGCAATGTTTATTTGTTATAAATAAAAATTAAATTAAAAAAGCCTAAAATGATATGACGTGTGTTGCAAAATTTCGCTTTTCCGTGCATCGCTCCGACAGCCGTGATCGTCTAGTGGTTAGGACCCTACGTTGTGGCCGTAGTAACCCAGGTTCGAATCCTGGTCACGGCAGTGTATGTCATTGTCACGGCGGAGCCTATACTTTTTATTTATTTTCAGGTAATTAAAACAAGAGTGTTTTTTATAATAACGAGATTACTGGCTCAAAACTATAACGAGAAAACTTTTATAAATACTTTTTTCATTGATTAATTTAATTCGTTATTTAAAAAACACATCATTTAGTTCCTTCATTTTTTGTAATGTTCTAAAATTAATACTTGTATTTTTTTTTTAATAAATTGCAACATTAAAAATTTATTGTACGTCGTTGTGCTGCCATCTATGTGTACTTCAGGAACTACCTAGTAAGTCAACGAACCGTGCTTTCAGTCCTACGCACTTAATCATCATTATAGTTCCAATAGTTAAAACAGATGGCGTTACACGTATTTGTTTTGGTACAATACGCACCGCAGCTGTTCGCTATCATAGAAATCTGTGAGAGAAAAGGAGTGGTGATTAGGCCGTCTTTCGCGAAAAATTACGTTTTTTAAATGGTTCATGGCCACAGATGGACTTGTGGTCGATAAATGTGAGAGAGAAATTGGTGCTGCATAGTGTGTGTCGTTGTCAGTGCGTAAAAACATGATGAAACTGTGTAATTAACGATGTAAACGTTGATATGACGTTTACTACAGTTTTGTATGTGTGCGTGTAACGTTCGTGTAGCATTGCCGTTGGTTGTTGGAGCGAATCTTGTAACGGGAACAGAATGCCAGTTCGGGTAAGTGAGTGATATTGTTTTGGTCGGTAACCTAACCTCTGACCGAATTGGTCACGCGTGCATTGGTGTTATACACTCATAGATACACTGGTGACCTCGATACTTGACGGGGCTCATACGGTTCTGTTGCCTTTGGAGGCCTATGTCTTGGTCTTGGGTTAATGAATTTTAAGCCGCGTTATTATATCGCCGAAACACCCATGGGTAATTTAGCTAGTAGGTAATTTATTTTTATTAAACGTACCTATTTATATGCGAAATTTTTATTAAATGAAACACGTACCTAAGAGAAGATTATGTCCAGAAAATATAAATTATTATAAATACCCTGTAAAACCTATATACGTGAAGCAAGTTTTTATTATAATTTTATGAGTAAGTACTAAGTATAATTACCGATAATTTTGTATAATAAAAACTGCGGATATTTATTTTTTACTTAGTGCCAAAGCAGAGCTTGTTAATTATGATTTTGATAATTTTCTACGTAATAAATCACGTGGAACTCTATTTAAATTTAAATCTATATCTTACTGGTTATTTTTTCGGCAACTAAGTAAGTAGATGTTCTACCTCGCTAAGTACGTATTACACGTACCTACCTGACTATGGCCTTATCCTTATTTCTAATTTCAAAGAGGAGATAGGTGCCCTCTTTAATCGGTAAAAGGTATCTTAGATACGTAGCTGCCTATCTGATTAAATGAAACAACTGCTCATAAAAGTACCTCTCTAGGTTTAGGTAAGATACCCGCAGCATACCTATAGATAAATTACTCACTGTCCAAGTGTCTAAACTTGAAAGTATTTACGTTCAGTGATCTCATCATTCTCATCCATATAACATTGTAGGTATTGTATCTCCGTTGTGCTATATATATGTAGGTGGGTACAAATATAAATGGTTTAATATAACATAGGTAAAGTATACGATTATATGTATTTTTTTCGCTTACTTACGGCTCGATTACAACCCTTCATGGACGTCCTACATTATATTTAAATAGGACGCACGATATTATGTTAAAATCAAACAGGCGAAAGACAAAAACAGGAAATTGAGACAATCTCTTTATTTTTTGGTAGACATCTGGCTGATAAATGTATTTTTGGTTCCATGAACAACATCAACCGTTTAATACTAGTACCTTAACCTTAACTTATGACGACATGAGAGTCAATGACTGATACTGTGCAACTTTGTAAATGTGTAATGTAAAACAATAAAATTATAATTAATCATATAATCGTTTAGGTAGTGTAATAAACACGTACTTAGTGTGATAAGATAGTCTAATAAGCCTATCTTCCGTATACACTGTAATCGTGGGCATACGGAAGACGGATTGGTAGATTATCTCAACAAATAGATCGAGTATCAGATAAGTTTCGTTTCGGGATTAAAAACTTATCAATCTTATAATACTTAGTTACTATCTAGATCGAAATGACAAATATAATTCCCCCATATTTGGACTTCATTAAATGAAGGCTATTTTAATAAAAACAATAATTGGAGCGTCTTTAGATTTAGACTCGGCACATTTTGCTGCGGTAGTTATTTATTGCTTTCATTTAATACATGCTTAGCATTGATAGCTGAGTGGTTTAAACTTTTAGACTTCCACAACGGAAGACCACAACAGAAAATATGTACGTGGTACCTATATACATAATTTTTACTACTTGTTCTGTTAAAGTAAAACATCGTAAGTGTTAGACGGAATATCGTAATAGCCGATAATGGGCTAATGGATAAAGGCATAATGACTATGGTTATACCGAGATGGGGACATCACTAGCTGGAGGTGACAGCTAGACTTGCCGCGCTTGGGTAAATCAGAAAGTTGTGTAAAGAATAAAGCCATTATTATAAATACAATATTTTGTGTCTATTATAAGGGAACCTGCAATATTGAAATATCTCCAGAATGGTCATTAAGGTGTGTAAAATCCGCCAATTCGCATTTGGCCAGGCTTGGATTATACCTTTTATCTTCACATTGTGAGGGGACGTGCCCAGCCGTGGGATGGGTTGCGATGATTATTAAAACTTTATTCTCAAATCCTTAAAAATCTTGGCAAACTTTTGGACACTTTTCATGGACTCCTCAAATCCCCACGAGGTTCATCGGATACTCTTGCTAGAGTATGAAACTGTCTTTTTACGTACTTTTTACTTCTCCTAAAATTTCGAAGGTACATACTAATTACATTAGCTACTAATTCTAATTTTGTTGTATCTCTATTCATGTATTTATATCGATCTACTTAGATAAGTAGATTTGTAATTGAAATAACTGAACATTTGTCTTTCAAATTGACGTAGGTGTAGTGTAGTAATGTAGTTTGACTTTTTTAATATGAACGTGGTTAATTGGTGTCAGTATTTATCAGCAACATTAGTGTCAGCACTAAAAGCTACAAAGAAGCTTTATGTAAATCAAATCCGGCATGCAAATCGATCTAATGACACGAAAATATTCATAAGAGCAACATCTGAGTAACGCTACAATCTCAACCGGTTATCAACCGGATTAGTTGCTGAATGTTGTATTTGATTTAGAATTTCAAATTTGTCCAATGTATATTAACGATCTAATGTAAGGGACGAGTTTCTTATTGAATGAAGTGTATTGAGAAGTAACGCTCTCAGTTTGGTTTGGCTACTATTATCACTGTACTCGAAAATTTTGTAGTCAGTAAAAATGTAAAACCAAAAAAATGTAAATGGGTCACGACTCACGAGTCACGAGATGATAAGACAAGGAGATGGATTAAAATATGGGTATGTTGAATGTTCCCTAGTCGTGGAGTTACAACTTCAGCCTAGACAATTTATTTTGATTGACATTGATCATAAAGTTGAATCGCATTTGGTTCTCTTAAATGCACAGAAATGCACAACAGAAAGTAGACGTTCATTTAGTCGGTAACAAGTAAAGCGGGGGCGTTAAGCCTTGACGTGGGCGAGATAATTAGTGGGCAAAATTTAACCAATTACGTCTAACCTTGGACCCTTTGAACGCAGTTTGTTAAATTTGCGCAACTCCACTGCAGTTTTAAATTATAAAACAGTCTAACAAAGGATTGGAGTAGTGCGGTGTAATGTGCAGCACATTATGTGCTGCCTTTTGTGTAGAATATATGTATGTAAGTATACGTTGGTTCCCTATTGATGATTTCAAAATGAACGAGTTCTCGTATAATTTGTAGTTCATTAACATTTATCTAGCGTGTTGTTTAGAAGCACGTGAGCTCTAGTTGGATTTAAAATTTAAACATACTTTATAATAGTCTGGTTAAAATACTGCAAAGAACATTTTTCCGAGGATAGGTATTCTGTTTTAGTATCTTACTGTTAGGAATGAAAAATTATGAATTTATTACGATTTGTACAATCAGAATTTTAACTCGGTTTCATAATTATTGTAAAATTAGCATGAAAATTAGATAACTTTTACTTTGCTACAAAAACCGCAGAACAATGAAATAAAGATAATTATCAAACTAGTGTATTGTCATCGGTCCTCGATATATCTACAAAGTTTGAACGAAATCTGGCCGTTTAAAGTGGGTCAAAATCGCGCCCAAAGAAGTCGGTTACAAACATACAAGTGAAGCTAATCTAATATAAAGCGTGTAAAAACAGACATTTTAAAATATAAGAATGACTGAATGACTGCTTAAAACCTTTTTGAATATACCACGAACTCTGTTGGGTTTTTAAAAACATAATTTTGACACACCACGTCACCCACCTTCATTTTGAAACGTTTTTTATAAACCGGCAAAATTCTCCGTAATCAGACAAAACGTGTTTCCAATATTGCGAGAGCTGTATTAAAATTGATAAGGCGTAGATCAAACGACATGTCCAATAGGAAGACTTCGAAGATCGTGCATGAAGCGCATAGTGCTTCGCGGAGCCCCGAAGCTATGCCTGAGTTGGCTCTAGCTGCTATTGCATCGTTTAAGAAGCAAAAAGAAATAGGAGACTTCATGTCTTTTCTACTCGGAGCGCTCGAAAGGAACTCAGATTGGCTCAACGAGGTAGTTGCTAAGCAACGAAATTTTAGGTGCGCTCTGATGGTAGGAGCCGGTCCTAACAGGTTTCAGCTCCAAGAGATAATCTATCCTAACGACGAAAACAACATCCAGCTCGAAGTAGAACTGCGAGACTCGGAAGACCACGACAAGGTAGCCATAGCCGCTCTGTTGAGGCTCAACAACGCAGAGATGGATGAGCTCATGAAGTACATCAAGACACGGTTATACGACAACCATTTGTTGAGGGAAGAACTGCTGAAAGGAAAAGGCTTAGGCGTCAACTTCGCGGTGCTTAGACCGATAACGGACAAGCAGTATCGAATAATGGAGAGAATCGTCATAGGGACTTCCATGAAAAATGTCCTTCAAAAACGGCACAGCAGGGAAGAAAAATCTATAGTGCGACCTCCGTTCAAGAAAGCTAAACGAGTTGCGTAGGTCCCGGGTGTTATCTATGTAGTTTACACGCAGTGAATAATAGTTGAAGATGAAACGTTCATCGGTTTGTTCACCACAATGTGATGTAACCCGGTAGGTAATGGCTGTAATTTGGGACGACTGAAAAACGCGCGGCTGACGGCAAATTATGCTCATTTATACATTGATCGTTTCCGATTACCCATGATGGATGACAGAGCGGTGCTCGCGAAATACATTATGGTACATTATTTCAATTTCGCATTATCTTGTTACACGTTGTTTGAAATATTAAACAGGTACGCAGTGTCTGAGTTTTCTTTTATTGGTTGTGTAAGTGACAGGTTGATTTTCTTACGGCTTAGGTATTTTTTAAATACGTAAAATAAAATTGTTTCATCCAGTCAACCATGAACTTGACTTGAACTCGAGACCTGTGGAACAGCGATCCGGCGTGTTAACCATTGCGCCAGCTTGTTCGTCAATGTCAATAATTAAAGTATGTGGTTAGAAAAATATACGAGAATTAAGAGAGCAGGAATGTAGTTTGCCGACAAATTAACCTACTGTTTATCTGAAAAGAATCGTACAACGTACAAATCATTTTTATAAAAACTCTTGTTTGTTGTCTACAGCAGTTATAATTATAGATTAGAACAGCTGACAACAGTAA
Organism: Hesperia comma; assembly: GCA_905404135.1. Lineage (NCBI taxonomy): Eukaryota > Metazoa > Arthropoda > Insecta > Lepidoptera > Hesperiidae > Hesperia > Hesperia comma. Next base: position 14,215,790 of record FR990029.1, on the reverse strand, counting down.
TTAGCTCTTTTATATTATCGTTCTAACATGCGGCGATGGCCTGGAATAGAAAGAAAGATCAATATCTGGTGATCGCTCGTGTGCCCCAGCCACAAATCCTTCCGCTATAACTCACTGACGCCGCTGACGTGGAAACAACAGTTTTTCCTACGAGTGCGGGGCAGTGGTCCAACTGCTCTGTCCAACTTTTAAAATAGTTGGACCACGGAACTCTCAAATGGTTCCGTGGTCCAATTCATTTAAAAATAACTTTTGAATTCTAGAAACTGTATCTTTATGTTTGTATGGCACCTACTGCATATATTGAACCTCTTTGAAGCAAAATACTACAATTAAAGTCGTGTAACAAAATTTAAACTTTATTTATTTTTACAATGTTTTAAATTTTTTTTCTATGTTATACAGCATTTAACGGAATTTATCTAAAGCATGACCTACAGTAATATCACCTGAAATCAGTTGTAGTTGAATTTCTCGTATATAATCATCATTTTCAATTTGGAACTTGCGTCTTTTGTGTGTGATTTCGCTTGATAAAGTTGTAAAATTCTCTAAAACATTTAATAGTCGTAACATTGTAACATTTTTTACATTAATGCGTCGACTAAGTTTCGCATGTGAGGATTCGGAAATGTTATTCGTCCTATGCCTGTGGCTAAATACGCTTATAAGTTGAGAAAATTCATCAAAATTTCCTTTAATCCAATACCGCTCTATATATTGAATCAGTTTAGTAGCTTCGAAACCACTTTCTTCTTTTATGTAATTCCACCCTTCTACAAAATGATCACTCGGCAATAGTGGTAAAACTGAGCACAATGAAATAGTTCTTTTGACTCTTTTTGATTTAGTTTTTGAGATACCTAATTTTTTTGGGTGTTTACCCGTGGTCCCGTTGGTTTGTCCCGTTGACGGGACCACGGGTAATTTTAATTCCCCGTAGTCCCGTTGCACTAGGGGTTACACTTTTATCGACTTTTTCAACTTCTGATATCGATATAATGTTTGAACCTCCTTAGAATAAAATAAAAATCCATGATAACGGCATATTGGAAACGTCAAAAGAGCATTCTTTTGACTATACTAGATAGAAAAAAACAGCTATTTACAGTATATTTTATTCAATCTTAAGCAAATGAAATTAAAATTATTTTATATGATTTTGGTGATTAAAAACATTTTTCGACAGTCAAACTACGCCATCGCTTCAACAAAGCTCTACGGTAAGTGATGTTGGAAGAAGGAGGGATAATAAACTCCCAAGGATTTTTTTACTCTACACACACTACACTTATTCCTACTTAAGGCTATAATATAACAAAGCCATGTCCAAGGTGTTGCAGACTGTTTCGCTCACATAGCCTCATCATTTTCCTTCCTTACTAACTATTCTCTAACACTTATGCTTCCTTTATATGATAGCTGAAAAACTGGATGTTTTAAAACATATCTACGTGCGTGTGTGTGTGTGTGTGAGTGCCCGCGCGTGTGTATAAATTTAAGCATGACCACATCTAATTAAGATGTCTGTTAATCGCAAACGCACATACATGCACGCGCAAACAGGAACGCGACCAAAGTGGAGATGTACTGATTGCATACCTTGCTTCCTCGTGGTCCCACTTCTAGGACATATTAACTTTGCACGAGGAAATTTTAATGAAATACAGATGAATTTTAATGAGGTACAGATATAGAGTAGACGTGGAAAAAGGACAAAGGATAGGTACTTTTTATCGATTAAATTATCCCATATATTATAAAATTTTCTTGAAATGTTGATACCCTGATCTATACTTTTTTTTTATTAAAATAAAAAAGGTTGGTGGCCAGCAGCGTCGCTGAACCTTTCGATCTTTTCTCACAATGGAGAGCTTCATTTTCCCTGCATTCCTTACGGTTATTCAGACTATATATATACATATATATATATATATATATCGGCATCCTGACTGATTTCTAAATGATCTTCTCGTGTGGGCATCGTGGGAAGTGTTGGTTAAACTATGCAATATGGGCTTCTCTCGTCAGGACGTCAACTCAGGATATCAAATGAAACACAGGATTGAGCCATCAAGTAACCAACTGCTTTATTCAATGATCTCTCTTTGGCTCAATATGAATACTCGGTTTGGTTTGCTTTGGTATTGATTGGATTTACTTCGCGATGTTACGATATTGATTTTAACCACTCGCACCCGCGGTCACGCGATATTTAACTCTTTTAGATTCACGGCATTACAATTAATAAGGAATCTTTACGATCACCAACACGACCTTCATTTCTTTTTCATTATTCTTTTTCTAATGACCGATCAACCGCGCCATAGAGTATCGATTCGCTATGGATCCGCGCCTACTACAGATTAAATAGCACCAAACGAATAACATGGATTAACTATTCCCGACATATATATATGTGTGTGTGTATATACTGTTACGTGTCAGGAGTACTGGGTTCGAGAAAATGCCAAAATGTACCACAAAGACTTTATTGTACTCGTTGATACACAATTACACACTGTACACACCACAACACTATGCACGTAGGTACTCGTAAACACACTCGTCGAACACTGTATCGCTCGTAGAAATCACTTCACTTCGCACTGGTATCGCTCGTAGGTATCGCTGGTATCTTCCTGGTTTCGCTTCCGAAACTAGAATGTCCGCACTTGATCGATCGCCCCTTTTTATACCACTCACGCACCATTCACGCCAATCCAGAACTTTCTCGCTAATTCCGGACGGACCCGATTCGTATAAAATTCGAGAACGTTCCTTGCAACCGACTTTCGCCCGTAAGACTATTGCCGTAATGGTCGAAGCGTCGTGCGCGTGCGTACGTTCGAGACGGCCGTCCATTGTTCTATTGTTTCGCCTGGCATATTTATGGCCCCTATTGTTTATTGTTTAGCGAGGTACGCCAGGGCTGTCACATTGCCCCCCTCTTAGTCATGCTCGTCCCGAGCATTATTCGATCCATGAAATGGTGCCAATCTGTCCACGTGCACGATCTTCGGCTTTCTTCTGTCCCCCTGTCGGATCCGGTAGGTCACGTCATTAATCCTCGTGACAACTGTGTAGGGGCCTTCCCATCGTGCTTGTAGCTTCGGAGACTTCCCTTTCTTCCGCAGTGGATTGTGCAACCATACAGAATCTCCCTCCTTGAAACCGTGTTTCCGAGCATCGCGATCGTAGCGGGTTTTCATCTTTTCGCTGGTCTTCAAACATTGCTCTCTTACAAGATCATGTGTCTCGTCCAATTGTTTCCGTAAGTCCGCGATGTATTCAACGGTTGGTTTCGGGGCATCTGGCGGTGTTCCGGTAAGCAAATCCATCGGCAGACGCATTTCTCTTCCGAAGTTAACTTTAGCCGGTGTAAATCCCGTAGACTCGTGTATGGCAGACCGATATGACATCAGGAACAGAGGAATGTACCGATCCCAGTCTCGCTGATGTTCCTCGACGACCTTGGCCAAGTGATTTTCCAACGTTTGGTTGAATCTCTCCACCATGCCGTCAGATTGAGGATGCGCCGGTGTGGTACGTGTCTTATTTATTCCCAAAAGTTCACACATCTCCTGGAATAACGTCGACTCGAAGTTCCTGCCTTGGTCGCTGTGTAACTCCAATGGTACACCAAAGCGGCATACTACCTCCTGGACAAGTTTCTTGGCCACGGTCTTCGCCTCTTGGTTCGGAGTTGCAAACGCTTCCGGCCATTTACTGAAGTAGTCTTGAACCACTATGATGAATCTATTCCCGTCTTCCGTCTGAGGGAATGGCCCAGCAACGTCTATGGCGATTCTCTCCCAAGGGGCTCCGACGTTGTACAGCTGTAGTTTCCCTTTGGATCTAGTGCGGGGCCCTTTCACTGAAGCGCACACTGTACACTTTCTGCACCAATCTTCAACGTCCTCTCGACATCGCACCCAATAAAAGCGTTCTCGTATCTTTACGAGGGTCTTCTTGATGCCGAGGTGCCCGCCGGAAGTGCCATCGTGTACGAGCTTCAGCAAATCAGCCACTTTACTCCTAGGAATAACCATTTGCAGCGTTTTTTCCTTCCCGTTGAGTGATTCCCAGCTCCGGTAAAGCACGCCATTCTCTAATACCAGGCTGTCCCACTGAGCCCAGTATGCCTTAGTTGTTGCGCTTGAGGCTGATACATCACTCCACAGGGGTCTCTGTCCTTTGGCTTTCCATTCCATGATCAGGCTGAGGTCTTTGTCTTCCTTCTGAGCTTGGCTTACTTGCTCCGTTCCCCAAGACTCGTCTAGGTCCTGCATCCTTATCACCCTGACCTCTTCTTTAGCCTCATGCTTGATGCAATGTCGACATTCGTCGGAGCATGGGCGTCGTGACAGGGCGTCGGCATTCGAATGAGCTCTTCCGTTACGATGCTCTATTACGAAGTTGAACTCTTGAAGCTGTTCGATCCACCTTGCAACTTGGCCTTCCGGGTTCTTGAATTGCAGAAGCCATCTCAGAGCGGCGTGGTCCGTCCTTATTGTGAACTCGCGTCCCAGCAAATACTTGTTGAAGTGCTGAAGGGTCTTCACCACAGCCAGTAATTCTCGCCGAGTCACACAATAATTCCTTTCCGGTTTCGAAAGGGTCTTGCTAAAGTACGCAATGACCACCTGCTGGCCGTCCTGTTCTTGCGATAACACCCCTCCGATGCCAGTATTGCTAGCGTCCGTGTCTACTGTGAATCTCCCTTCTCTTCTGGGGTAGCCAAGAATCGGAGCCGAGCACAGACGTTCCTTTAAGCGAACAAACGCATCTTCGCAATCGGAATCCCAACTGAAGGTTCTCTTGTCCTCCGTGAGACGGTGTAATGGCTTGGCTATCTCTGAGAAGTTCTTCACAAACCGACGGTAATAGGCACATAACCCCAAGAACGCTCTTACATCGGTCTTGTTCTTTGGTGTTGGCCATTCTTGAACAGCTCTTATCTTGTCTGGATCAGTTCGAACACCTTCGTCCGATATGATGTGTCCCAAAAATGATACTTCCTTCTTGAAGAAGTCACATTTCTTCGGATTGAGCCTTAGGTTGGACTCACGGAATCGTCTGAATACCTTCTCCAGATTTCGCTTGTGTTCCACGAAGTTTCGTCCCATGACTATGACGTCATCGAGGTATACCAGACAAGCGTCCCCCAAAAGTCCCACCAACACTCGCTCCATGAGACGCTCAAAAGTGGCAGGAGCGTTGCATAACCCAAAAGGCATTACACGAAACTGCCACAAGCCGTTTCCGGTTCCGGTGGTAAAGGCGGTCTTCTCTTTGTCTTCTGGCCGGACTTCTACTTGCCAGTAACCACTCTTCAGGTCGACCGTCGAAAACCACTTCATGCCACCAAGCATATCCAACGTGTCGTCAATCCGAGGCAGAGGGTAGCTATCCTTCTTGGTAACGGTGTTAAGCATCCTGTAGTCGACACAGAATCTAGTACTGCCATCCTTCTTCTTCACGAGTACCACAGGTGAACACCAAGGGCTAGTTGACGGCTCGATCACCTTGCTGCGCACCATGTCCTCGATCATTTCTGCAACTTCGTGTTCCTTTGCCAATGGTACTCGTCTCGGTCTTTGCTTGATCGGTGAAGTATTGCCGGTATCTATTGGATGAGTGACAAGATTTGTTCTTCCAAGGTCGCTATCTCCTCTGGTAAAGATGTCCTTGTAGTCCATCAACAACTTTGCTGCCTGAGTATATTCTTCAGAGCTCAAATTCCTCCTGGTCGCCTCCAGCAAAGATGTCATGTGATCCGTTGATCCAGGTTTGTCCGAGTATTCTTGGACCTTCCTCAAGCTGTCCACGGCTTCACATCGCCCGATAACCGTATTCTTCGCGAGATATATCGGCGTGCTACTAAGATTGATGACCTTTAGCTTGGCGTCACGTTTGGTCATGAGCAGTGTCCTTGCCGTGATCCAACTAGGATGATCTCCGTAGTCTTCTACTACGACACATCGATCCAGCTTCATCTCTTCTGGAAACCTAATCTGGACCAAGGTTTCCGATCTGGGTGCCAGCTTCACTGTCTTCAAACAGTACACTGCTCCTGAAGATGAACCTTCCAAGAAGACTTCTTGATCCTGGAAGCTTAACACTCCTTTCGCTATGTCAACTATACAGTGATGTGTCCGTAGGAAGTCCAGTCCGATAATGCAGTCGTCAGTTATATTCGCTACCAACACAGACTGCGTATAAATGTCACTTCCGAGTTTCAGTCTTGCTTCCGTAACTCCTAGGATGGTCACTGGCTGGCCTGTCGCTGTCTGCAGATTGCATGATGGTCGTCCATTTTCCCACATGATAGTCCTCTTGAGTAGTTCCGGTCGAACGATGGACCTCGATGCTCCTGTGTCAATCGTAAATCGACAAGGTATGCCATTTATCTCACCAGTAGCTACCAGGCTGTTCCCGTCACAAGCTTGTGACACTATAACAGTAGGGGCTCGATGAAGTCCAGCCGCTGCCCGTCCCGTGGCGCTGACGCCTTTTAATTTTAGCAGCTCCTGGGTGTCAACTTGGGTAGCCGTCGAGGTCTTCGTAGGAGGCTTGGCAGTCTTCTTAGCGGCGGCGGCGGCTTCTAGCTCTTGCACTTGCGTAGCCCTCCACACCGATTTCGGTTGTTTCCGTGTCCGGCAGCTAAGCCTAATATGACCTCGTTCACCGCATCCGTAGCAGATAGGCCCAGTATGAGGTTGAATCGTCGCTACGACTTCGCGCACCTTATAACCTTTACAGTCGCTTCGTACCGCTTCAACTTCAAGGGCATGCGCTAAAGCTGCTTCCAATGTGGCGTGATGACCTAAGCGCACCGTTGCTCTCACTTCGGGATCCCGTATTCCGCTGACGAACGCCTCTAATACTTTGTCTTCGACCGGTGTGGAACTCGACGCGTAGGCTCGGCGTACGAGGCGCTCGATCTCTGTAGCCCATTGTTGCAGTCCTTCGCTCGACCTCTGTGACCGGTCTTTGAGCTGCGCGCGATATACATGCTCAAGGTGCTTCTCCCCGTATCGAGCTTCCAGGGCCTTCAGTAGCGACTCCAAGGTGCGTCGCTCGGCGGGCAAGTTCTCAAGCACCAGCAGTGCCTCTCCTCGAAGAGCTAGGGTGAGTGCCGCCAACGAATGCTCGTCCTCCCAGCCATTCCCACTTGCAACCACCTCGAACTGATGCCTGAACGCCGTCCACGAGGTCGTGCCGTCGAAACTTGGGACCTTAAATTTCGGGGCCCCAGGACATGGGCTGGTTGCTGCCGTGCCCAAAACCCTTATTTTTTGCAGCTTATTGTCCAACTCCATGAATCTAGTTTCGTAGGAGTTTACTGTCGCACTGAGGCTGTTAAGGGCTTGGTCGTGCTCGGATGTACGCGACTTTACTAGTTCCAGGTCTTCCTTCACGACGTTCAGTTCTCCCTGGAAACCATCCAGCTTTGCATCGATTGTCCCCAGTTTACTTTCCAGGCTCTCCATGGCTTCGCGCTGGCTCCGCTGTATGGCTTCGCGCTGGCTCTCCATGACTTCGCGCTGGCTCTCCAATTTACTTTCCAGGCTCTTCTGCATGGCTTCCATCGCCTCGCGCTGGCTCCGCTGTATGGCTTCTAATAAAGAGGCCATATCGAATGCACTCGGTGTCAGTACTGATGCAGCTGATGTAGTCGAAGGTCCAGCGCTCGTCACCGTTTCCGTGCGGTCACGACCCGGCGACTCCATCCGCGCGGCATCCAATGCCGTCTGCCGCCGCGTACGAATCCCTTCTTCACTTTGCGGTACTACAGGCATTCCGCTTCTGTCACCAATTGTTACGTGTCAGGAGTACTGGGTTCGAGAAAATGCCAAAATGTACCACAAAGACTTTATTGTACTCGTTGATACACAATTACACACTGTACACACCACAACACTATGCACGTAGGTACTCGTAAACACACTCGTCGAACACTGTATCGCTCGTAGAAATCACTTCACTTCGCACTGGTATCGCTCGTAGGTATCGCTGGTATCTTCCTGGTTTCGCTTCCGAAACTAGAATGTCCGCACTTGATCGATCGCCCCTTTTTATACCACTCACGCACCATTCACGCCAATCCAGAACTTTCTCGCTAATTCCGGACGGACCCGATTCGTATAAAATTCGAGAACGTTCCTTGCAACCGACTTTCGCCCGTAAGACTATTGCCGTAATGGTCGAAGCGTCGTGCGCGTGCGTACGTTCGAGACGGCCGTCCATTGTTCTATTGTTTCGCCTGGCATATTTATGGCCCCTATTGTTTATTGTTTAGCGAGGTACGCCAGGGCTGTCACAATACATATATATATGTGTGTGTGTGTGTGTGTATATTTTATGTAAGTATGTATGCAGATATATATATCATTATTAAATACTATCTGCTTTACAGTTTAAAACCGCTATTCGTGTTTTCTCTATTTGGCCTAATGGTTAGCTGGTAGAGAATGCAACTTGCATTAAGCTCGCCATTTGTACCTTAATATATTAATATATTGTGGTCAATAAAGCTTTAAATAAATAAATAAAACTTGTTCAGTTTTTTGAAGATTTTACCGGCTTTATTTTAGCGGTTAAGTAGGTTGATCTTATAATAGTGATGTCCAAATTCTAATGTAATTAAACAAAATAGGTCGGAATCTGATTGACGGTAAAATATGGTAATTAAAATAATCTATGTACCTTCTTTAAGGAATATCCATATACATAATACCTATGTATGGCAGTTATTGTGTAGATATGTTTTAAAACATCCAGTTTTTCAGCTATCATATAAAGGAAGCATAAGTGTTAGAGAATAGTTATTAAGGAAGGAAAATGATGAGGCTATGTGAGCGAAACAGTCTGCAACACCTTGGACATGGCTTTGTTATATTATAGCCTTAAGTAGGAATAAGTGTAGTATGTAACTGTGTGTAGAGTAAAAAAATCCTTGGGAGTTTATTACCCCTCCTTCCTCCAACATCACTTACCGTAGAGCTTTGTTGAAGCGATGGCGTAGTTTGACTGTCGAAAAATGTTTTTAATCACCAAAATCATATAAAATAATTTTAATTTCATTTGCTTAAGATTGAATAAAATATTATACTGTAAATAACTGTTTTTTTCTATCTAGTATAGTCAAAAGAATGCTCTTTTGACGTTTCCAATATGCCGTTATCATGGATTTTTATTTTATTCTAAGGAGGTTCAAACATTATATCGATATCAGAATTTGGAAAAGTCGATAAAAGTGTAACCCCTAGTGCAACGGGACTACGGGGAATTAAAATTACCCGTGGTCCCGTCAACGGGACAAACCAACGGGACCACGGGTAAACACCCATTTTTTTGCTTTTCTCCAAATACATTGCGACCAATGAAAATAACAGCCTACAATTTTAATTTTTGGACTAAATTCTTTAATGCTGTTCAAAATAGACATTTCAAAGTCACAATGTAATATTTTTGGATCCCAATCTAACTGTGATCTTAGCATTTCAAATAACGCGAAATACGTGGATTGCTTCTTGTCACTTAGAATTGCAAAAACCAAGGGCGCAACATTAGTAGACTCATTTGTGCTTCCCGTATCGCCAAATATCGTAAATAATTGTACAAAAGGTTTGGGGCAACATTTAAAAGTTCCGTCCACAAAATACTCATGTAACTTTGTCATTAAATGTCTTCCTTTTAATGAACAAAAAACTAGTATACGGGTTCCTTCATAATAATAATCAGTTAATAGAAAATCCTTAAATTTTAGTGGTACTTCTATTACTTCAGTATTAGAAAATACCGTTCTTGAAACACCCAATGATTTGTTTCTAGTATTATAAAGGCTATGCTTCACATTTGAATATGATGGAAATGTAGTTAAAATATCATATGTTGAATTTTTATATTTAGTTACAGTTTCGTTATACAATTTTGGAATCGGTTCATCGGAAACCTTTACTTGTTTTTTCAAGTTGTTTATTGATAGTGATATTTCATTTTGTATCTCATTTGGAAGACAATTATCACAATGTGGTGTCGTGTTTACAACTTTCTCCTTCACCTAAAATTAAAGAGAATTTTCCATTATTTATAATTAAACGTGTTTTAACTGACTTCAAAAAATGGAGGAAGTTCTCAATTCGTCTGTATGTTTTTTTCTTATGATATGTGTATAACACACATAACTTCGTCCTGGGTTCACCGATTTCGATAATTCTTTCGACGTTCGAAAGCTAATGACTGCCGTCTGATCCCTTTTTAATTTGAGCGACATCTGGCGAGTGGTTTTTGAGTTTTCTTGACTTTGAAGTACGTTATTTTTTGTAAAATGTTAGTTTTTGTAATAACTGTACGATAGGACTATAAATTGAAATTCAAGGATACATAGAAATAATAATAATACGTACATTAACGGTCACCGATCCTTTGCAACTCATTTTACTTTTATTTGCGCATCTCCAATATGCATTTCCACTTTTGTAAACACGTACTTTATAGTATTGACGACAATTCCATAGCATCACCTTTCCACCTTTTCGTTCCACATAAATACACGCAACCTCTTCATTCATTATTTTATATTAAAATATTAATAAAAATACGTACGATCCTAATGATTCCTACTAAGACAGTTGGCTGTACGATTTTATTTTAATTATTGACACAAATTGACACATTTATTACCTATTTACTGCGTAGGTGTACCTAAATAATAATTGTGGTATTTTGCTTCAAAGAGGTTCAATATATGCAGTAGGTGCCATACAAACATAAAGATACAGTTTCTAGAATTCAAAAGTTATTTTTAAATTAATTGGACCACGGAACTCTCAAATGGTGCTGTGGTCCAACTTTTAAAATAGTTGGACCACAGCACCATTTGAGAGTTCCATGGTCCAACTATTTTAAAAGTTGGACCACGGGTCCTATTACGGGCCCGTGGTCCAACTAGTTGGACAGAGCAGTTGGACCACTGCCCCGCACTCTTTCCTACAATACGTACGTGTTGCCAGTTTTTGTTCGCGACTCGCAGACCATATGAATACGGGGTTTTAAACGACTTCAACAAAAGGAAGTTCTCAATTCGATTATAATTTTTTTTATGTGGTACCTCATAACTTTGTGTTGGATGAGCCGATTTTGATAATTCTTTTTTTTGTACTCGAAAACTTCACGTTTGGTCCCATATCTTTATAAAAACTATTCAGCGACATCTGACGGGTAATTTAATTAGTAATAGATATTTGCTTGATTGAGGGTATTGTTCGAAATCCAACATTGAAACCCTTTAACTATCAAAATACTATGGCTATCTATAAATATTGAATCACAAAATAGTGAAGGTAAAAAAATGTGTATCTCTAAGTCGCGGTAAAGTATCCGATCTGCTTACACGGTACATAAATCAGTTTAACCGAAGCAGGCCGGTCCGGTACATAGACCGGCATCGGACCGGCCTCCGTCCGGATTACATTGCGTAATTGGCGTAATATGTAGTTGCGAGATTTATTATCCTTATGGGTTGCGTAATAATAAGCCCTTTTTATGTTTTAGGGGCTCAATATTATACGAGAAATGCTTTAGGTAGTTTTTTTTGGCTGTTTGTCTTATTTTTTAAATGTTGCATCTTTGGGATTGTAAAGATGATTTTCAAAAAATATATAATACTAGCTTTTGCCAGCGGCTTCGCCCGCGTGAATTTCGTTTAAACTTCACCCCTTTATTTCACCCACTTAAGTGTCATAAACGTAAGAGTAGATAAAATATAGGTATACTTAATCAGAAAGCTTCGAACTGCTAAGCTATCGGGAGTTACACGTGTTATTGTGAGTCAACCATAAAAGATATATGCTGACATATGCTGTCGTGGAATATTTTTTATATAATTTTAAGGAGAACATTCCGTCATACATGATTTCTGTGTAGCTTTAACCATTAAGGTTGCACACGCGACGGAAGCTTAAAAAATGGAGTAACTTCTCCCGTTTCCCCAACATTTCCCTTCACTGCTCTGCTCCTATTGGTTGTAGCGTGATGAAAAGTATACTATAACCAGCGCGGGAGTATGAAAAATAATTGTACCAAGTTTCGTTAAAATCCGTCGAGTAGTTTTTGTTTCTATAACGGTTATACATCAGACAGACAGACAGACAGACAAAAATTTTACTGATTGCATTTTTGGCATCAGTATCGATCCCTGATAGTTATTTTGGAAATATATTTAATGTACAGAATTGACCTCTCTACAGATTTATTATAAGTATAGATAGAAGATAGATGTCTCACTGAGGATCCAAATAAATAAAATTATAATTTGCATCACGAGCCCTGATAACGGTGTACCTATTGAAAAATGTACAAACCATGTTTAAATGTAAATTATATACAAAATAAGGAAGAAATTGTGTATCTGACTTAACCACTACCTCGACTAGACTCTCTAGACTATATAGATTCTCTTTTTAACCGACTTCAAAAAAGAAGGAGGTTCTCAATTCGACCGTATATATGCTTTTTTTATGTACGTTCAGCGATTATTTCGTCGTTTATGGGCCGATTTTGATAATTCTTTTGTTGTAAAGTAGATATGCGCAGTGGAGTCCCCTGATAAGGACACCAGGATCTGATGATGGTATCTCAGAGAAATCGAGGGGAACTTTCGAAAATTGTATGGACAACTAGTGTGTTTGTTCATGTTATCATAAGTACATTAAAGTGCTACCATTTCATGAAGATCTGGAGTCGATCTGATGAAGCCGAAAGACAGTCGAGGGAACTCCTCAACGATTTACTGCAGTTATCTAGTGTTTGGGCTTGATTAATTTGTAGTGACGAGAACTTTACACTTACATGTTGAATTGAGCGCCATCTGGCGTGTAATTTTTGAGTTATCTCTACTTATCAAGATTGAAGTCGGTTATTTTTTTTTGTAAAAAACAATTATATCGAATAGCATACCTACCGATCGTATCCGATAAATTGAGCATAGGGCTAAAACTTAGAAAACTTATGTATCTATATTAATTATATATCGTGTATTTATATTTATACGGAATCCTTTAGGCCCGATTACGATCCACGTTGGTTTGATTACTAAATTCAGCGAGGATTTATGACTCACATAATGCTACCTTTTTACCCTTCTTTTAAGGATTGCAAAATAATAACATACTATAAAAACACCCAACAATTTTCTGCTAAAGCAACTTATTTCAGGGGATTAATCAATTGATCGCTCCATGTGTAATTAAACCGTGTTTAGGGATCAATGTAACGTGTTCCCGGCCCGTTAAAACGGTGACCGAATCCGACGCCTAATGAACCGGCCAGAAAAGTTTGAAAGGGACGTTAAGTAGCTCCGTAACCGTAACCGAAACTGTCGGATACCTATCAGAAAAAAAAACCGTCACTTAATCTATCCGTGATAACAGTTTCGGTTAATTTCGTATAGGGGTGGAAACTGTAAGACATCTTATGACGCTGGCTGCCAGTCGTACATAGTTTTTATTCTATCGCTTGATTATAATCCATACTGGAAACTATCCGAAAGTAATAGGGTCATAATTGCAACCCAAAACTATCCCATTGCTGGGCACGGGTCTCTTCTCAGAAGGACCGGAGAGTTTGCAAAACTCAAAGGTGTGTGAAGTCTGCCAATCTGTACTTGGCTAGCGTGGTGGACTATGGCTTTTACCTTCTCATTCTGAGAAGAGACCTGTGCCCAGCTGTGGGACAGTTATGAGTTGCCATGATGATGATGACCTGCCAGTTTTAAAAGGGTAATCCGAAATAAACACAAAACCGTAACCGTATCTGTAATCGGTATAATACTCCTTTATCCGTATCCGTACAATCAATACATCCCTGGTTGGAGCTCGCTATTGCCGCAAACAAATCTTGCGTGTGTTTGAGTAAGGTGATAGACAAACATTCGGGTTTCGTGTTTGCACAGCGGTGTTTGAGGTGTTTAAGTAGTATCTATTATAGTTATTTCGGTAAATATTTGCCGGGTTAGTTAGTTAGTTGTATTGGAGTTTTTGAATTGTTACAACTTCGGGTTCAATACATCACAAACTCGCGATTCCTCACTCGAAAGGTGGAGCTTAATTACCCTATTTTAGTTTATATATTTTAGGCAAAATCTTTATCTGTAGTTACTCATCCGGATTCGAACACGGATCCCAACTTTGGAAGGGTAAGTTTCATCTGTTTGAATTGTATAAATTCATGCTGGTAAAGTAATATCGTCCAATTCATCGATTTAAATGATTTATGCACCAAAATAACAATGATATCAAATTATTCATAGTTCGAGACCAGGGGACCTCGTGAACAGTGTAATCAAAGTTAGAATGAGTGTATGAATGCAAATGTGCGATTTTATATTGCACTAAAGTTTCTATGAGTATGGCACCTCATTTGAAAGTTTTTGAATTAAAAATAATCTGCATCATTTTCGCTAACATTTTTTTTAATTAGGAGTCAGTTGTTTTGAACTCTAAAAGGGCTGTTGATTCGTCAGTAGCTTTTGGGATTTCAGTCCACATATTTTTTAAGTTTAGTAACAGTAACAGATGGATGGTAGACATGACAGATGGTGGTAACTGACGTTAATGAACATTTTTTTTATGGAATTAAGATAGCATACGAGCATGCAGCACCACCTTCCGCTGCCGCCCATGACAGCTGTGACCGACCCAGAACTAGACTCAATGAGTCTCGTTCTAATTCGGTCACAGATGCGTTGCTACCCCTGAGGACTGAGATGGTCGCCTCTAAAAAAGTGTAACATCCTCCTTCAGTCGTAATTACTGCTGAGTATCGTGATATTCCGGTTTCATTCAGTTGTTTTCTGGACTAGTTGCAGCCATTTTCTTCAGTCTGAAGCACAGTGTATGGCTTCGTTTAGAGCTCAGACCCCTGGCTCTCTTGCCGTTGCTTTCTTTCTGAAGATATGTCCAATGTCTTTTGCTTTACGTTCAATCATTTTGAAGATTGATAATATCAAAGACATCTTTGATGCGCCGCCGGCCTGGAAACAAGAGAAAAAAATAACTGATTAACCAACTCCTTCAACTGTCAAGCCTTCATCAAGCAGACCACAAGTTTAATCTCTTGGTCTCTTAAACTCTTTTTAATATATCTAACTACCTAACCGACAGGGGTTCTCATATATTTTTTACGTTAGTAGCTAACAAATGTGTAAGAGAGATAGATATGTTCTTGACGGTGAATAGTCACATGGACATTCATAATATTAAACGAGATATCGTCGGTACAAAAGTCAACTCGCCAATCTGCAAATGTCAAAATGTTCAGGAAGGGTAGGATATTAATAAAAAAAGTATGTATCGTTGTAAATCAGGGATTTCTTAAAATCAATTCAAGTTAATGAACTTGTATACTATTGCCACAGATACAATATTTTGCCACAATATGGGTTGTGTAAAAAATATTGATGTCCAATGTATGTACGAGTATGTCAAAACTGCCAAAATTACACTTTGGCTAGTTGACTTTTGTACCGACGAATCACACTGATGGGTCGCTGGTAAAAAAGAAGGAATGAAAGAAACAGATCGGTAGGGTCGTAAATGTAGGTGTTTTTATAGTGTACAGAAGGCCTAAAAATCCCCACATCAATTGTTTTAGAGTGTGTTGTCTGTCAGTCACTTATCACCATTAGTATTTCATTAAGACCATTAGTGGGAACTGTAGTAATTATTACAAATAGTAACAATTGCTTTCTCAAACAAACCACGAAAGCCCGAACACGATAGCCACTAGCGAAACTTGTAATCAACTATATTTACACGGTAAGCTCTGAGAAATATCACTTAGTTTTTGCCTTTTCGACCCAAATAACAGGCCAACAAGTAATCCGCTCAGCCGTAATATCTTGCGAATTAATCCAATTAATTTGATAAAGAAAAGTGTTTTCGCAGAAGAAATTAAATTTTATCATCGCCACGGCACACAAGAAAAAAGAAATAAATAAATCCCGGCCAAGCACAGGCGGGCTCTAACCGCGGGAGAGATTTCATTTACATCTGCGATTTTATTTTTCTACTTGTTACAATTCTCGCGCCGTTTCAGAAAACCTATATGTTTAGTAACCACACTTGAATATACATAAGTTTTCACGGGTATCAAAAAAATGTATTAACTTTTAACCAACTTCAAGCAAGGAGGAGGTGTGATGTTTGACGGTAATTTTCGTGCATCGATTTTTCCATCACTTGAGCACCAATTTTTTTGTAAGTATTTGAAAGACTGTACTACGGAAAATCGAGGAAAATCGAGCGAAACCCTCTTTGAGGAGCATTTACCTATGTGATTCATACAATTTCTTATGTTACTTAGAGCCGGTCCTGTTTTTGTTAAAACTTTTTGTTTGCGATCCGGGTGAAATAAAACTATTGTACTCTAAGCTTATTACTCGGTTAATTAATCCCTTGTCAAGTAAAGGTAAAATTAACCATTAACCACTAGTAAGGGATAGATCTATAGAAAATGTTTATTAAAAAAAGTAGTTAGTTAGGTAGTTAGTTTTTACATAGGTACAAATAAAGAAAAAGTCCTGTTTGTGTTATTGGTATAAATTGTTCCTCTCGCTGTAACGCTCCGAATGAACGCTCCGTCTCGAAGAGATTTTCTAAACACGTCACGAAATCCGTATCTGAAATTTCGAAAAATTCCAGCAGTAAACGGATGTAATGGAATCTAGAGCTTCGCAAACACTGAGGCAAATTTTATGAACTCCTCAAGACTCTTTCAATATTAAAGTATTCTTCAAAGTTTACTGTCGGTCGGCGCCTTTGCATGGCGCAGAGTGCGAAATTACGGAGGAGATGATAACAATTTTATAAGAATAAATAAATGCATCGGAACTGCGGGGTTATAAAACGGGACATAAAACGAGACCGCTCTTAGGGTTAAATTTTTATTTTAAACATAGGAAGGGATTTTGATGGCCCTCCCACGTCGTAGAAGCGCGTTATCTTTAGATTTAGAGCTTGCGGGCAATAATAATACGCAGTGAAATGGTGATTCAAAGCGCCGTCTTATCACAGAGTAGCTGGTTTATGCAGTATGTCAATGGCGACGACCAGGTAGGATTGTGCGGGGCGCGGAGGAGTTTTTAAGAAGTTCCCATTACAAGGCGTTGTTGTTTCAGGATCGTAACGGTCATCACGATTTGTTTCCACTGCATGCACAGGTTTCTTCTAAATATCAGGAACTTCTAGATTGTACTCTGCCTTCATGCTCCAGTGCAGATCTGTATACAACACAAGAGTTCAAATATTGGAAGTGTTCAAGACTAGATTTCTCTTGAATGTAAGTCGGAACTTTTGCGTTACTTTCTTTTTCAACCCCGGACCTGAGAGATTGGCTTCCTTTGTTCTCACTTCTTCTGGCTTGTCTGCACGTGTATCGGCAATAAAAAATCACATTGAACTATCGGTAACGCCCGCATTGCTCGGACGCTCACCTGCGACCTGCGACCAACATATCAGCGGTTTCTTACTCTGTGGCTCACGAATACCGTTGTTCATACAGGGCGGCTTGCGCGTGTATCGTCCCTGATTTACTACTGACATCTGTTTGAAATACTGCTGTTAATAATATTAACGCATGTATAAATTTGTACGAATAACTTCCACATGGTTTGTATGACAACATTAATGACAATAAATTTATTAGCTACGACGCGACGGTGCCGAGTTAATAACGTATGGGTCGTAATTAATGTGCTGGTGACTATTGGTCGGTAAAATATATTAGTAATTAAATTGCTAATTGCTGTTTGGAATATCGTAATTGGCGATTTGTGTCTCAGTAATGAGGTTAATGCCCTGTGTGATGCCGACTCGAAAACAGATATGATACGACTCTTTGCCTAGTTGGTAATGACTGCTTTATAAGAAGTCGTGGGTTCATTTCCCGGTTGGATTTCCTTGATATTTATGAAATAAAAGTGAAATTTGGGATGTATGTTCTTTGAAGAGTGTAGAACATTCTGGGAAATTCTCCCCTAAAGACATCTATAGAGATCTATAGAGACTTAATGGTGACTAGCATCTGGACTAGGCAGCGCTTGCTTAAAAACATACAAGCATTATCTCGGACAGGAATATATCAATGAGAATCTAATTTTCTAGCCGCTAGTTGTATTGATATAACTGAATATAATGCCATTGAATTACCTGTACCCTAACGTTACCCCGTAAAATTACCACATAAATAGCCATCATCATTCATTCAAATGCCCTCAAATAGTTAACGACGTTAACCTAGTCGCCATAAACAGGAGCCAGTCATGGCGTCATTGCACATGCAGTTCCAATCCGAGCAATGCTTTGTGATGCAAACCGCCGGCCATTTTGTGTACACTCCTCTGAATAGATTATGCCGCAACGAGTGCTTGTTGGGAACTTTTAACAATGCTTTAATCTAGTTCGGTCGTACGCTGATTGGATTGAGTTAGTTTTGCATGCTTGTTTACCTTCTAAGACACTGGTTGATTATAGTAGGTCAAGTTCGATTCCCGTGCAATGCCATTTTTAATTTGCATTCATTTATGTTTTCACATCATCTGTTTTTTTTATCTTCAGTTCTTGAAATAGACTGGCGTTGTCGTCTTTTTTAATAGCGTAAAATCATATTCCACTGATACTTAAATCTTTTCAATGTAACTCTTTAACTATCAAAGTAATGTCCTTAATAAATAAATAGATATACCAAAACCACATGTCATAATTTATATTCAATAATATTGCACGCAGAACACACATTTTCATCTTTGACAACAAAGATGCTCTTTGCATTTTACTGCTTCCAGCAAACCTCTCATAAATGTCTAAACTAAATTTCACCCAAATTAGTACAGCGAATTAAGCGTAAAAAGACTAAAAAGTAACAGACAAACAGACAGGTTGCTTTCGCATTGATGCTATAGTAAAGATAATGTGTAGTGAGTGCAGCTGTCGAGTGCATTGTCTGACGTGGTGTGGCCAGGAAACTGGTTCCGGTTGCACCCCTGCCACCTGTAATAAGGAATCCGCTTTAATTTCATCCCATATAAATGTCAACCCTCCGCTCCTACAATTAAGGTTCATTGTACATTGACGCCGAGAATGTAAAAGGTCGTAAGTAATTTTTTTTGCAAGCTAAATTTAACTGTAAGCACAGGTCATAAATTTGTTTTTAAAGGAGAGTTGCAGTTCTGTTCTCGGCGTCTCAGGTTTAGGCACCTGACTGTCCCTCCATCCGTTGACAGTAACTGGATATGTAAGGGGAAGTTTTTACTCAGCTTTATATAAATAGGTGAGGAAATACTATTAATAACAATGGTTTTATAGGTAGGGGTACCTACTGCCTGGCTTCGGGTAACCTGTGTTGAAGTTTCTAGTCATTAGAAAAAACACTTAGAAGAGATTCTGTTGATTACCATATTTCTTTTTTAATTTAATTTTAATCGTTGTGTTAAATATTTTAAATGCAACGGGTAGTAATTTTTATTGCTAAAATAATAATAAGCGATATTTTAACCTGTACATAGGTAAAAGATGTCAATTAAAAATCGTGAATGCATGTTTAGCATTATTTTTTGAATGTCAATAAAAAAAAAACAGTTTTAATTGCGGTTCAGTTGAACCAACTTGTGATAAAGATGTTTTATTGTGAAGTTGTTTTGTGAACTAATTTGTTACCTACTCCCTCACCGGGTGGGCTGGTATTAAAAAAGTAACTTATAATTACTACCCAAAACAGGCTGTGTCGCGCTCGCTATTGTTATTTTCATTTAGGGTTACCATCTCATTTGAAACGTCCGGACAATTAGTCGGAAAAAACTTGACTTTTTTAGTCTTTTTACGTTTAAGTTTTGTAACTTTTGGTTTAAAATAAGAAAGTTTGGAGTAAAACTCACAAGCAGATTTTTTGAGATGTTACGATTACTTAGATTTTTTTATAATTTATCAATAAGATTCAATTTTTCCTATGTTCAGAGGGCCGATATACAAGCAGACGGCACAACGACCACGCCACTAACTCTCCTAGTATCGATTTGGTTTTTTTTTCTGTGTCTATGACAGTTATAAGGGCGATAATAGAGCAGTAGTGCTTGCGTGCACGCTTGCTATGTAAAGTCCATAAAAACCTCATGATAAGTGACCATCGCCGCCAATGGCCATCTGCAATACCTAAGGCGCGTTGCCGTCCACGATAGAAAGAAAAGAAAAGAAAGAAAGGAAAAAAGGTTTTTTTTTTATATCCGGACATATCAAAAATCCCAAAAAGTCCTTAGGTACATACCCGTAAACCGGGACAGATGGTGACCCTGTTCGTTTCTATCGCTTTGTTTTTATTCTCCGTACAAAGTTTCCGACGTCGCCATTTTACCTAAACCCTTTTCCATTTTTTGACAAACGAGCCGACCGATCGGCTGACCGAGGGTTCTGGGCTCGATGATATCTCGTCACGACAAATTTGGGTGCCGTGTCGGCTTAGCGGGGCACATCCGTAAATCTTGTACGTTTTATGTTACGTGATCGTGTGGACGCTCTAATGGATTGATACTTTATCTAGGTTTCGCAAGTTGCGCTTATGTCACGTTGTCTTCCAGTGTTACAATGGTGTACCTACTTATTGTCAGTGGTGTTCAGTGTAGTATTGGTAGAAGATCAAAAATCGTCTTTGCATTTTGTTTTTATTAGCAGTTTTTTACATGATACAAAATATTGTTTGCGCTTATGAAGCGGGTTCCTGGGTTCGATTTACGACCAGGCCTGAAAAATATTATTATACTTAATTTTTGTTTTCGGGGATGTATAATACGTGATTTTAATTTGTAATTTCTAATAATAAATAATCTATTCACTTTCATTGATGCGTGACCGGAATGTTTATTCTTCATACAGTGTATTTCTTCTGAAATCTTTTATCATCTTTCACGAAGAAAAGTACTTTACTTAAACCTCATAAATCCACATTCGGCTGGCACGATGAACTTTAACCCCTTATTGCGAGGTAAAGCCTTAACACAATAACTGGCGCTGAACACTGCAATGTCACCAACGCAACTGAATACTTTGTTTTATTCATGATTGTCACAATATTCATCCTCCACCATTCGACAGTGGCCATAAACCATCCCAACTTTAAATATGAAAGGAGCAAGAAAATCGCGCCGCTTTTTCATACCACCCATAAATATTGTTAGATAAATATGTGGGTATCATTGGACGTCCGGACTATGTACATGTAGGGGAGGATATTCAAATAGTTGAAGGTGACGGCGTAAAATATATTTTATCCTCAAAGTGTGTGTCGATTTGATGTTCATAACTTTGTTTGTTCTGAAAAGTTTTCTTGTGAGGTTTGACGATCGGAATGGCGCAATGGTTGATATGCCGAACGTCGTTCCAAGGGTCCTAGGTTCGATTCCCACTGAGGCGGTTTGAAAGATGAATCAATATTTTTGTCCTTGGGGTGTGTTTTGACATCCATGGCCTGCTGTGACCAATACCGTCATAATCTCGACTGCTTGTTTCCCGGTTATTACTAACAAAATAGGTACTATAAATACCTATAGTAAAACTTTTTTCTTACAGATTCATACTTTGGTTACTAATGTACGTTCTCAGATCTGTAGCCAAGTATTTGTACTTCTTAGAGTAAGTCATAATACCCATAATTGATTATGCAGATGTATGCTACTCAGATCTTACGGAAGAACTTCTAAGTAAACTGGAGCGCCTCCTCAACTGTTGTATCAGGTATATTTTCGGTCTACGTAAGTACGATCACATCTCTCAATACCGTTCTAAGCTGAAATGGCTTCCTATTCGGCAAAGACGTAACTCCAGGATACTGGCTCTGTTATATTCAATTTTGAATGATCCTAATTCTCCCTCGTACTTAAAGGAAAACTTTCAGTATGTTTGCTCGTTACACGACAAACTACTACGTTCCACAAATAACTATAGGGTAAAAATTCCACCGCATAATACTGTGTATTTCGGTAATTCCTTCACCATTCAGGCTATACTACTCTGGAACTCCCTACCCGTTGAGATCAGGAAGGCGCCAACTAAGTGGTCGTTTAAATCGCAAGTCAGGCAGCATTATTTAAAACTGTCCATGAGTTAATCAGAATAATTATTTATGTATTTTTATAGCCGTGTCATATATACACACATCAAAAGTGTCTAGGGATCAACATATATTTTTGCAATAACTTTTCTCCTGATTGATATTAATTAAAATTTTCTTTAAGGATTCATCAAATAAAGTGTTTTCGTTTGTCACAGTAACGATAAACCAAGTCACCTTTGCATTAATAAAGAAATTTGCCATTTTCCTAATAAAGGGATTTTTGACATTTGAACCACTAACATTAAAGTTCGAAAAAAAGACTGAAATAACAGTTTTCTTTAAAATTTTATTGGGTAACTTAAACAATTAATAATCCGTGTTTCTACCGCGAACACTAACAACACAAGAACATCGGTTTGGCATACTCAAAATGAGTTCATCCAAATCACGCTGTGGAATGGCCGCCCATGTTCGTTGCAACAACAAAAAAAGGTCTTCTTGACACTGGATACCCTCCATATTCGGCAGAGCTCTTCTCTGTAGCATATCCCATGCATGCTCAATCGGGTTCAAGTCTGGCGACTGAGCAGGCCAGGGCAGGACATTGATGTTAGCTGCGGCGAGAGTCTGTCTTACAACTCTTGCGGTGTGCGGTCGTGTATTATCATGCATTAACTGAAATAAGGGACCGATTTGCACTTGTAGAGGAACGATGACGTCTGATACAATCGTCTCAGCATAAATTTGAGCGTTGAGGTTGCCTCTGATCCAAATCAACTCAGTTCTTCCGCCGATCCAAATACCCGCCCATACCATGATGGTTCCACCACTATAAGGATGGACTTCCTGGCAGGATTTTAATCGCTGTTGGCGTCCAGGGGTTCTCCAGTGTCGTATACGTCTTGTATCCGGTCTCATACCAAAACGAGACTCATCAGAAAAGCACACGAAACGCCATTGTTCTTCTGCCCAATCTTATATATAAAAATAAGTCGGGTTTTCCTTCCTGATTTTATAACTCCAGAACGCACAAACCGATTTCCACGGTTTTGCATTCGTTGGAAAGGTCTCGAGCTCCGTGAGGTTTGTAGCAAACAAAATTCGGGAAATTTTCAACAGAAAAGGAGGAAAACAGGGAAAATCATTGTAAACCAAACAATTTAAGTAGGTGTTGTACATATGTAATTTGGTAGGATTGTCATATGGTTGCCTTGGATACCACGTTGTTATCTTCTACTGTCTAATAAAATATTTTTCCTATGCTGTGTAAATCTCTGTTTTTCTATCAGGTTACGGGCCCAGATACCCCAGGAGGTATTCCACACTTCCCAGTTATTAACCAAGATTAATAGGAAGAATTGTACGTATTAAATTTTGATTTTAAAACGAGATGCAGAACAGAAGGAATGTTCGATCGCCATCGGCGATGCCGGCATCATTGTTGTCTACTTTAGTACCTCAGTTTAGTACATAGTATCTCAATGGTTGTCTACAGCTTCGAGTTCTGGAATAACTGTCAATTTTGAGAAGCTTAGTGGTATATCCAATTACGGCAATTGGAAGTTTTTGATGCGGATGTATTTGATACATGAGGACTTATGGGACTGCATCGTTGAGGCTGAGTCGGGTGTCCCTAGCTAGGGACAATGACGAACGCAAGCAACGACGGGCTCTTGCCAAAATATGTTTGATGGTGCAGCCATCGTCGTTTTCGCATGTACGAAATGCTACCACTGGCTTTGAGGCTTGGAATAATTTAAAAATGGCCTATGAAGACAAAGAACTGTGTAGACGTCTTGGACTTTTACGTACAATGTTCGGATTGAAGTTAGAACAATTTAATGATATGGAAGCGTATCTCTTAAGGATCACGGAGTTGGATCAACAACCACGAGATATTAATGCTCCATTAGATGATGATTTCCTGTCAGTGTTGATACTGAGCGGTCTATCATCAGATTATGACCCGCTTATCCTGACATTGTAAAATTCTAATATTAAATTATGCAGCGAGACAGTAAAGAGCAAACTATTACAAGAAGAATTGCGTAGAGGCTTTGATAAGAGCGAAGAAGACGCAATGTTTGCAAAATGAAATGCAAAAACAGCGAATAAACCTTTTATGAAAGGCAAATGCTTCATATGTAAGAAACAGGATCATTATGCAAAGAACTGTCCGACAAAAACCAACAAAAATGGAAAAGGAGGAGAAACATGTGAAAATACGTGGAGAGGAACATTATTATCGGCATTAGCTATAGATGTAAATTCGAATGCCTGGTATGTGGATTCCGGCGCAACTTGCCACATGACGAACAACAAAGCTTTATTGCAAAATTATGTTGTGGATACTCCGCGGTTGGTGACAGTGGCTAATAGAGAAAAGATGCATAGCGAAGTACATGGTGAAGAAGAGTTGTTAAAAGGGCACACTAAGACTACAAAATTAACAGAAGTTATTTACGTGCCGGGTTTGTCAACGAATTTGTTATCGGTTGGAAAGATGACTTCAAAAGGGCTTGAGGTACATTATAATGAAACTAAATGTAATATTTGTTGGGGAAAAGTTCCAAAGTAAATTCAAATGTAAAAGGGTCAGTTACTTCGATATAAAGAACCAATATGTGAGACGGGTTGTAGAAGATACTGATTAATTATTTAAGAGTATCTGTCCGATTTGGTTACAGTTACAAATTGTTTAGTTTAAGGGCAGGTGTTAGAAATATATAAACCGAACAATTTGTAAGTGTATTGTACATACGTAATTTGGTTGCATTGGCGTATTGGTTACCTAGGATATTATGTTGTTATGTTACGTTTTACTGTCTAATAAATTATTTTTCCTATGCTGTTTTGATCTCTGTTTTTTTTATCACCTTTTCAAATATAAAACAAAAAAAAAATCTTTAATCCCCAAACGAAATGTTACAAAAAACGAAGCCATCTGGTGGCGAAACGGAGTTCGCCGGGTTTGCTAGTTTCCATATAAAAATGCTTGATCCCTAGACACTTTTGATGTGTGTATTTCTGTTGTATTACTTTATATATATATATATATATATTATATTTCAGAGATTAAAGGATTTCTAATATTTCTATTGTGGATATCTGGCGTCCGCCATGTTCTACGTCTTAAAAACACAGATTGGAATCAGTGCGCACAACCGGCGCGGTCAAGTCTCGAATGTCTAGTGTGTCATCTCATGTCACTGCATCAACAAATGCCACCTTGTCATTTTTGACATATCTGCCAAACGTCACAGTGACACGCGACATCTCTAAGACAAATTTGACTAGAACTACTGACTCAATGAATAGGCTGAATCGATAACAGATGGCGTTACCAGTACATAAACATAAACAAGTCCATTATTTATTTTACTTCTCCGACACGGCCATACTGACAAACAACGCGCTCTCGCGTTGAGCACTATGACTTAATAAAACGCCGAACTGTCAGTAATACACCAGACAAAGCGATATAGCTTTCAGACTACACGTGTACAAAGCGTTAAGCTTTCAGCAATACACCACACAAAGCGATAGAGCTTTCAATGACACATTTACAAAGCGTTAAGCTTTCAGTAATACACCACACAAAGCGATAGAGCTTTCAATGACACATTTATAAAGCGTTAAGCTTTCAGTAATACACCACACAAAGCGATAAAGCTTTCAGTTTACAGGTTTACAAAGCGTCAAGCTTTCAGTAACACCACACAAAGCGTTAAAGCTTTCAGTTTACAGGTTTACAAAGCGTCAAGCTTTCAGTAACACCACACAAAGCGTTAAAGCTTTCAGTTTACAGGTTTACAAAGCGTCAAGCTTTCAGTAACACCACACAAAGCGTTAAAGCTTTCAGTTTACAGGTTTACAAAGCGTCAAGCTTTCAGTAACACCACACAAAGCGTTAAAGCTTTCAGTTTACAGGTTTACAAAGCGTCAAGCTTTCAGTAACACCACACAAAGCGTTAAAGCTTTCAGTTTACAGGTTTACAAAGCGTCAAGCTTTCAGTAACACCACACAAAGCGTTAAAGCTTTCAGTTTACAGGTTTACAAAGCGTCAAGCTTTCAGTAACACCACACAAAGCGTTAAAGCTTTCAGTTTACAGGTTTACAAAGCGTCAAGCTTTCAGTAACACCACACAAAGCGTTAAAGCTTTCAGTTTACAGGTTTACAAAGCGTCAAGCTTTCAGTAACACCACACAAAGCGTAAAAGCTTTCAGTTCACAAGTTTACAAAGCGTTAGGCTTTCAGTAACACACTACACAAAGCGAAAAAGCTTTCAGTGTCCAGGCGTCAGAAGTACAAAGCGCGGAGCTTTCAATACTCAAGCGTTGGGAGCACAAAGCGCGGAGCTTTCAATGTCCAGTTATCACCAGAGCTTGCTCGTCCATCCTGGTCTACCTAAAATCACTCTCAAAAATCTCGTCTCCGTCCGACCCGGTCTAGTTTCTTACCCTGTCAACCAGTATTCCAAAACAATGGGCCACTACCAAACCAGCACTTACACCGCTTTAAAGCTGTAATCCAAACCCAAATCCAACACCAAATTGTCACAGTTTACCCATGAACTGAAATGGCTGAAGGTCATTAACTCAACATCATCATCATATAACTTTTCAAATCATAAACATCATTACTTTGCTTAGTACCCAAAATAAATTAACTGATCGCCAAAGTTTAATCCAAAACAAACTTTACATTTCTCAGAAAAGTTATTTTTCTCAAACAAGTTATCACTACTCAAAACAAGTTCACTGAAATTTAATAAATCTCTCAATAAAATTATGAAGTTTTATTAGTTAATCACTATATAACTAGATATAATGCTGTCTATACCGTCAACTGACATTAATTATTCAGTGCATAAAAGCAAATCAGTAATTTAAGCCATTTATCAAAAGTGAATTTGGTACCGCGTAAATTTTTACTTACAACTTTTTACATGAAGTTTGTATCAAATTTCATTTAGTGCGTCATTATCAATTAGTCCAAAAATAACTTACATCTGCAAAGTATGAGAGCGAAAACCGATCTGACAATACCATAGATAGGTATGTTACCTTAATGTTAAATACCTAGTAACTTATTGTTTCAAAATCATGAAAACAAATAGTAACTTTCTAATCTTAATACTTCGATCTGAATAATAAGATAATAATAATCAGACTTAAACAATTCAAAAATCTCAATAATTAACGAAATTATGGTAAACAGATTATCTCGTTATTAAATTGACTGCATATTCACTACTTTTGTTTAGTAACACAATATTTCTTTTATGTTCCAACAATGGGTCCTTTACCTAATGAAGACTCGAGTAATAACTTAATGAAGTATTTTAGTTGCAATCCTACCATGTGTTATTATAACAAACTTTTAAAACTCTAATTCAGTTTATGTGTTGTCCCGCAGACATTCCATCAAACGAATAGTGTTCATAAATCTTTCCAGTGTCTTTTCTCAACCTAAATGCATTATTGACTCATGTTTGTGTATTGCTATTAAGTTCATGGTATTCCACACATATCTTATCGGAACTATTACGTTTCTTGACTAACAAAATAGGACTAGCAAATGGGGAATAACTAGGTCTAATTATTTGGGCATCAAGCAGTTCATTCATTTTAGAATACACTAATTGCCTTTCGTCTGGGATAAGTCTGTACGGTCGGTGATGGACAGTCTCATGTGGATCGACAAGACGTACCCATCCTTAAGTTCACCTATTATTAACTCGGGTATATTATGGTAATTCCCTTCACAAAGGCATGACAATAATATTGCTCAAGGAGTTCTATTAATTGTGGTTCGAATTCAGATGGAATATCAGTAGTACTGAATAAAGTCCACTGTCTCAGTTATTTTAATTTTCTAAATACTGAAACTACTTTCGGTTATAAGAACACTAAATCCCAGACTTAAAATCTCACGGCAAATCATAATAATTGCAACTAAAAACTCATCCGGTATTACAATATGAAAAGTACTTATCTCTAAGTGGTAACCGTCAATCAAACTTAAAATTTATTTGGTGTATATCACATTAGAATTATGCAAATTCAAGAATAGAAAGTAATAAATTCGGGCAATCGTATTACAGGCGCAGGGATATTAGGCGTACTAATAATCTCGACTAATTGAGCCATATTACGGTTTTGAAAATCTAATATTGCACGCCATGAATCCTCACCCTGTTTCATGTTACCAAAACAAGGCGATGTCACCCTTGGCTCCAGACAGGTACCAGACAAGGTCCTGGTCTCCAGCCCCTTAAAACCCAGAATCGCTTCCCAAACGCAGCTCAAATCCGACGTAAACACCTACGTCGACTTCATTCACTTCGAAAATATAGCGACTAAAGCGGGCAAGAACCCAACCAATTCGTCCGTAATAACTCCAATAACAATGCTTTGGATCATTAGATAACGCTTAGACAATATTCAAAATTAACAATGAACCACGCGGGCATTTAGAATACTCTACAAAACAATAAAATGTGCTTTACTTCATTATTACGTTCCAGTTCAATAATTGCAGCATATTTCTTCATTTATATCCATCCTGTCAGTAGTGACATTTCAGATTAGAATTTAAGCCAAGAACTTTGTTTGTAAATTAAATCGCTGTAATATTAATAGTCATTAAAAATTTGATGACCTATCTTGACATAAGTTGGCAAATGTGCAACAACATTAGAGTGATTATTCTTTACTGAACATAACATCTATCTCATACTGAATACTCGTTACCAGAATTATAAGCAAGTTCAATCAAACCGCAAGACGTCATTATAGTGAGACCACTCGAAAACACCCTGTCACATTCATAATAAATAAAACCCATGAAAATTGTATTGTGTTTTACTTTTAAAACAACGTGAACTAATGAGTAACCAATGAGGGTAAGCGCGTGCGAATCTTCCGCTAGAGGCGCCAGTGAAAAGTGAGGTCCGTCTGTCACTTTTCGCTTGTCTGAATGTCACCTGTCACTGTTCATGTACGGGCGGGCCTCGACAGCAAGACCTCACCTCGACGGTGGCGCCAACCGGTGAGCACAAAAACGGCGACCCTCATTCGATCGACGTCGCCAACGAAAAACCAAACCGTTCACTTTTTAAAAGCGTAAGCCAATTATTGTTGTAGGTACTAGACAAATGGAACACTTCGCCAAGTTGAGCACAAACAAAGCAAACCTTCCCGTGTGTGTCCCTCTTTTTTAATTAATCCTTTCAGCTATAAGCGGAGCACCAAATCACCAAACACCAAGACAATTAAAAGAATACCTTTGTTATTCACCGCTACCTGACCTTTACTTTCAGTATCAGTGGTGTCAGTCACTGCATACAAATAAAAAGTATTCAAGAAATAATTTTAAAAATTTAACATGCGACAAAATAAAACACTTGTCGAAAAGGTCACTGCACTATATGTCATATCTCGTTATCAATTTAAAAATGTATCAACATTGAATGCATAACCAAATACCTCACATCAAATTATTTTATTTTCTTTTTAGGCACGACCTTATAGTAACCTCCATTATCTTTAACAATCTTGTAAACGTAGATTTTTAATTTTAAATCGAAAACATTTTCATTTAATTAACAGTGTGATGTATGAGGTATGGCCACTTACAAGAACGGCCATTCGATGAGCAAGTATGTTGTAAGAAGTGACGTTGTCATTCTAATAATAAATTATTGGAAGATTAATATGCCTCTTTGTTGATATCCCGAAATTAGCCCAAACCAGGAATATTACACCAACAAACCTTACGGACGGACTCTTCCACGGTCTCTTCAAGACCCGACCAGCTGAACTAAGATTCATCACTTCTTATATCACAATATTTCAAATGGTACTTGGCCCTTGGGCAAAATTAAAGTCTGTTACCAAATGTAATGAAATTAAAAATATGTCATACCCAATACTCGCGAAAATCCTCCATACCGATAGGTACTTGCCATTTTTCTGCACAATCCTTAAGTTATACCAAATTCTACGCCAGATTCCATCTTACATAGCATCATGGCAACTCACTTGCCGTTTACGCCTCATTATAATTATCACCATAAAAATATTCACTTTCCGTTGCCACAGGAGGTTGGGTAAGCACGTTGGGTAAATGCTGTGCCGATCCCACCGCTGCTTTCAGAGATTAAAGGATTTCTAATATTTCTATTGTGGATATCTGGCGTCCGCCATGTTCTACGTCTTAAAAACACAGATTGGAATCAGTGCGCACAACCGGCGCGGTCAAGTCTCGAATGTCTAGTGTGTCATCTCATGTCACTGCATCAACAAATGCCACCTTGTCATTTTTGACATATCTGCCAAACGTCACAGTGACACGCGACATCTCTAAGACAAATTTGACTAGAACTACTGACTCAATGAATAGGCTGAATCGATAACAGATGGCGTTACCAGTACATAAACATAAACAAGTCCATTATTTATTTTACTTCTCCGACATATATATTATTTATTATATATATATTTTTATCATTATTATGTATTCTATGTGTATATATATTATTGTATCTGTATATAAATATTGTGACACCTACCACATCCTCTCAGTAACACTTAAGGGTTGACTGGTAGAGAATGCCACTAGGCATTAAGTCCGCCCATTGTAAATCCTTATTTTTAAGGTTTTACAATAAAGATTAAATAAATAAAAAAATAATACTACTCGTAAAATCTTTTCGTTTCGTCTGTACGTGTATCAAGAGTAATACTAGAAAGTAAACATCAGTTACTAACAGAATATATCGTTATAATCGTAACTCAATTTCTTCATACAAAAAATATAATTTCTTAATTTATTACTACAATTGCTCGTAATCGTGAGAATTATCCCACGTTCGATGAAAGCGATTTGGTCGTTGTGTCAACTTGTTTGTATTTACGAGGATATCGTGCTAACCTAACGCAGACAATATTTCGAATGCATGTGGAAAGACAGCACTTTCTTATAATGCCAAGTTTGATTGATAGAGAATACCTCCACCAACTAACTGTACTCCTGCGTACTAACAGTTCCTGCTTAAAATCATCAGATATATTTAACAGCCGAGATTTGAGACTTGTTCTGGGTCGTTCACAGTTGTCGCGATACGCATGCTCGTTAGCTATTTTAAATCCAAAAATGTAGAAAATAAGTTTTTGGGTATGATATGAAGCAAGAACATAGCAAAAAAGGTTCGTGGTTAGATATCACCCTATGACACAGGTAATTTTTTTAATCTGAAGAGCGGACGTAAAAGCAGGCGAGCCACCTGATGGTAATTGGTCACCGTCGAATAGACAGGAACAACACCAGAGGACTCACTAGGTAGTGTAATGCGGGCCCTGAAGGCGAAATCTTTTTACACCTTGAAGAACCCTGTGAAATATCGCTTCGACAAAACCTCATAAAAACGTTCATTCCACAATTTGTAGGTTCTTGATTTTCATGGGAAATAAAGGCAACATAAAAGCTTTGAAAATTTTAAATGTTGCAACGGTTACGGTGACATATTATGTAAATATATAACATAATTCATTCACGGTCGAAACTCCAGCGCTCATCGTATCTCTTTGATATGAGAAGACGCTCTGTTGCCGGAAACGCGTGCAATGGCCGCATCGCCGGACGATATATGAACCCAGAAATAAAACCCATTTAACATTACATATTTGTTATGAAGTGTTCATTCAGTTCCTGATAAAATTTAGTAAAAACACTTTTTGCAAAATGTAAAATATTTGAGTGGAGTGGTGATAATTGGATCGATTTAATTAAACAATTTTAAAGCACCTTTTGACGCCAATGTGTACAATCATAAAAACTTGAAAAAAGCAGTAGATTTCGTATTAAACGCAGATAAATAATTTATTACAAACTATAGTTACTACATATTAGTGCTTATGTGAATAACAAGTGGAGATTTTAATGATGAATTTCCTTTTCTTGGTGAGTATATTCTCGACTTTGTATCTCTATGGTACCTATGTATATGTCACGAATCCCATGATTGTGTACCGTTTTATAGTATTTTATAATGTAAAATTCCGTTTTTACGAGTAACATGACACTGCGAAACTCAGAAGGAAGTAAGTCATAACAAATTGCAGAACTTGAGTTAATGAACAGTCATTTATTATACCTCTGTAGGTAAATGTACTCTTGAAATTAGCCCGTGTCCTTCTCAAATATGCCTTTCAAATTCCTTCATTGTTGACCGATAGACTTTGTTACTTAATACTAGGCTCAAGGCGATGCTATAAAGTATAGGTATATAATTTTTTGTAGTTATTATTCTAAATTATTTTGAAGACAGATCACGATATCATAACGAGTCTAATGACGCATTATTGTCAAAACTTGTTACTTTAGTCTGAAAAACCTTGTTTCTTAGCATTGTGTGCCGCCACTATACAAACAACCCCTATTAAAAATTCAAAAACAGGGGCTGAAATGGGCTCATGACGGCAAGGGTAGAGTGATCTCAGAGATAAGGGGTACGTTTTACGTTCATTTAAAAAGCATCGATGTATCTGACTCCCGCTAAATTATCCTAAGTGTGTTTAATATTTAGTGTCGAGTGAGCCAAGTCTGTTCGGGGCTTTAGGACGTTCTCTTGAATATTTAACGGCGATAATAAAGCGAGATTCTCTTTAAAGGGACCCTTCAGTGGAATAATGTTGGGAAAACTGACTAAATTTAAGGATGGAATAAGAAGGTGCCAAATTAAGGCAGTTTTACGGAATTTTATGACGAAATAAATAGTAGGTACTTATGGAAATTGTATACAAAACGCTCGTGTCTTAGGAAGTAGTAGTTGCAATGTCAGTTAAAATTACTATTATGAAAACACTATTATTGAAAAATGTTTAAAGGTTCTGATTTGGAAGTATTACTTTTCAAATAAGCCCAATTATGAAACGAGCAATAATTTTGGACGATGCATAAAAGAGAAGAGATGGCCCATCATTGGTCACACACGAGAAATGTCCAAATTTTATGCAGAGCTGGGAGGTATAGTCCTACAACGATCTTTTGGCTCGTGGCTGATGTCAGGGTGACAGAAACAGCGCCTTACAGTTTGCCTTCCCTATAAGGTGCTGTCTCTGTCACCCACACGTCATCCACGCGCCAAAAGATCGTTGTAGGACTGTAAGTAGTTTATGGAGTACGCGAAATGAGCTAGGACGGATCTGACACTTTCATTTGCTAAGGAAATGTGTTTGAAAAATCAGAAAATTTGAGACGCCTCACTGATAGGGTGTTTCTGGTTAAATCACCTTTTAATTGGCAACCAAAAATATTGCAATTAATGAATTGTAATCTCAGTACAAATTCCCTGTAATTAAAAATTCGTCAAGAAAAGAAATTACCCCAAATTAGTGGGTAACGGCTTTCAGAGCATTTTATTTAATAAGGCCTCGTGTTGCCCTCCGTAAATAACTGTGGAATAATTGCCTTCGTACAAAAAGGGGCGTTGTAATAGCTTATCAGACAACCGATAAAATACACTTAGAACAAAGATCTTTATTATCTCAGTTTCAGGTTTCAAGATTTATGTGGTAATAACCTGAATTGTTATCTAGTTTTAAGAGACAAACGGTGACAAACGGAATCCTATTTATATACCTCCTATGTCTCTGTCTGTCATATTGCTCTATCTCTTGAACAGAAATATGTAGAGACTTGAAAACGCAGAATGAGTTACTGTCGCCTCTATTACAACAAATAATAAAAAAAGTAAAAAATGGAGTCCCTATGTTATGTAGTAAGCTTAAAAAATTCTACATTCTATTATCGCCTTAGTTCATAGCTCGGTGGTACGGAACCTTACGATTGTGAGTCGGACTCATACTTGAACAGTTTTTAAAGACCCTTTAAGCTTTCTTTAAACCTTTGAGTTTACCTTCAGCAAGGTAAAGAAAACTAGGTATAACCGAGCAATACTTATCATCGCTTGATAAGGTGGTTGTCTGAACTAAACGTCTTTTAAGGGTTATCGGATCACCTTCTACAAGATATAATGAGAAAACTAGGTTTGGACTTCTGGATTGGTGGAACTAATTAGATACTTTAAATAATATAAGCTATGTTTGTCACGTGGTCTGATTGTTGAAATCCCGAACAAAATCCAACTTAGAATCCTGTACGTAGCTCTAATTTTCAAAAAATATATCTATGAAAATTAGAAATTAATTAATTATCAATAGTTTTGGCGAAGGAAAACGTGAGAAAATCTGAGAGTGGGGTAGCGTATGTACCTTTAATATTCTACGAGAGATCCGAATCCATTATCATTTTTCTCATCGAGAAATGTTTTAAACAAAGAAACAATAATCTATTCCTTACACGGTCTGACGTCAGCGGTGGCAAAAAGATGAAATATTAGATTCCTCACGGCTCCTGGTTTCAATCCACGCCATTTAATTAAACTCTGCCTCATGGGGTTTGACTTGCCACTTGCCTCTGTTTACGTCCGTCTGTCTGTACTCTTTTATTTTTTGCATTTTCGCTTTGTTGCAACAGTGTAACGGGGTTTTTTTGTTCGGACTTACTATGTTCATAAATTCACGGTGAATAATCTTCGGCGTTACTGATATAATTTGTATTACACTTTTTGCTATGTAATTAAATCGACTTCAACATGAATAAAATGAAAGAAAACGGTAACGATATCATTTTAGTTGAACTCAATTAAATGTACATTATTTGGTATAACTCGAAAATCAATCGTCCGATGTCGCTAAATCTTCTGCCTTCAAGGCCGTAATTACGTCAATTGTAACAAATTAAATAAAGAAGACCCAGAAAGTAATCTGTAATCATGGTTACATTTTTCCCATCTCATTACACCATCACACTGTTTTCTTGATATTTTGACGCTGGTTGTCAGAGCATTAGCATTTTAAATTAACATAAGAAATTCTAAGTCATATTGTTGAATTAAAAACGTAACAGGGTTCGTTGCTGTAGTTTTTTCAACCATTTAAATAGAATGGTGCTCCCCTGAGGCTGTCTAGATGAATTCGCTCGCTCTGTGAGATGAACCGCCACAAAGTAATTGTGATAGTCTACTGTGTGAACTTTTTACAAAAAATAACCGTCTTTAAGTTCGACAAGTAAAAATAATTTTAAAATTACCATTCAGATGTCGCTCAAATTAATGTGGGACTAGAATACCTACAAGCATCAGCTTTCAAAAAAAATCGGTTCAAAACAGTACAAATCCTCCTCCTCTTTTTGAAGTTGGTTAAATAAATATTGATGAAATTTTTCTTTGTGCATTTTCATTATCTTACAAATGCACTAAGAGATGAGATTCAAGAGCTTTTACCAAATTTGTTTCATTTTTCGAGGATTCGTCTATGTAACTATTGTCCAGTGAAAGCGATGCTATATTATATTTTTTTGCTTAAAAATAATTATTGTAAGGAATGAATTATTTTTATTTTACACGCAAGATACCTAATTTCTTACTCAAACTTCTGAAATAAGAGAACGATAAAACTAAAAAAATGATGTGCATTACAATGTTGGTTTGAACGAGATTTAGTAAGTAGTTTCTTTTTTAATACGTCATATATCGTAAACCGCAATTTAAGCTAGGTTCACATTATTGTGTCGTGGTGTGTCGTGGCGCGCCAGAAGGCAATCGCTTACGTACATTTACTATGACTAGATTCACATTAGTAGGTTGTGTTGTGTTGTGGCGCGTTGTGTCGCTGTCAAATCGCTCGACGCTCGATTGCGACAGAGAGGTGGTGGGGGATCTGTCGCGCCACACTAGTGTGAACGTGATCAATTATGTCATTACGACGCCTTATTGCGAGCGAGGCAACTTCAAGCAATGAATATTTTTGTTTATTATTTAAAATGTTAGATGAACTTATTGAATTAGTACGAGAATTCAAAGTGTGCATTGTAATTGTGTAATTGCTCAAACTGTATTTTAGTAAATCTGAAATATCGCTGGAATCTTTCATCAATCAACAACAACAACAAGATTGAACAAGACAATGAAATGCACCTCTAGTCTCCCTGGTTCTATTTAAAGGATGAACTTACTCCTTTTCTTTTTCTTTAGAAGATTCATCATTAGAAGAAACTGAATATCTTCATCGAAATCGCTGTCAGAGTCAGACGATTCCATTTTATATACCTACGTGTTCAATCCACAACTCTTGAAATACGAATGATCTAAAAATGCGCCATATTGCAACACAACACACCACATTAGTATGAACACTCTGCGACACAACAGACGGCGCCACACCACACCCCGACACAATAATGTGAACCTAGCTTTACCTTTCAGGTAATCAACTCGAATTTTTTTTTTATATAATGTTACTAGCTGCTACGGAACCCTTCATGGGCGAATCCGATTCGCACTTGGCCAATTTTTATCATTTAAATCGTTTTACAAATAAAGAAGTTATGTGGGTGAAAATCTAAATCCACGCGGGTGAAGCTGTGGGCGGAAGCTAGTGAACAATAATATCTTGCTGTGTACAACAATCCTTTATTAACTCGCTACAGTGTTAGTTTCTGAAGTCGTTTTTCCGGGGCGCAGGTGTCCTTCGAATTGTTTCAGTGTGAAATCATTTAGTTGGACCCTTGGATACCCTCAAGAATAATTTACTTTTATCTCCACGCAGAGACCTTAAGAAATCACTATCTGGAGCACTGCTAATGGCTTTTGGGGGTATCCATTAAAAGCATGTGTCCCTTCCGTTTTAAGTGGCCGAAACGTTGAAAAGGATTTAGTAGCATTTTGAGGGTTAAGTTGAAATGGTATATAGAGTCGTTTACGAGCTTTCTAAACTTTTGTATTTCAAATTAATTGTACTGTTTTAAAGTTATTGTTCATAACATATTATGTACTTGGAACATGTTACACGAATGATTGATGCGAAGAACGGTAATGTTTAAAAGTGGTCGTATGTTTGTTTTTTAGGAATTTTAAAGACACAGACAGAGATAGGAAGGATACACTGATATAGATGGATAGGGAGAGACAGAGAGAGATTCTCTTGATATATTAGGCCACGTTGTAAGTCCGGAAGGGGGTATTTTTTATCTCATCCTTCGTTACCTGCGCACAGTTCAATTTAGCTCGTAAGCAGAATTTAAATACGGCATTTTAAACTTTCATCGTCATCTGCAATGTACCTTTGTCACACGGGCGGTAAGCTGGCATTTGTGTGAGATGCAATTAAAACGAATTCCATATCGAACGAGAACGTAGTACTTATACCTATAGTGGAGTCGCCGACCATATGGAATTTCTACTTCTCGCCAAAACCAAGCTTATTGCCTGTGCCCAGTGCCCACAGTTAAATTCAGCATGTCAGAAAAATTTACTGAGGACATTTTTAGATAACGCCGTCAATCTTAAATGTACCTTAATCGCATTGTTGGAACGCTGGCATTTCATTGAATTCAAACAGAGTGTAGTATCCAATATACGTATAGTATCTTACTACGGTTCTAAGTTTTTAACTTAGATTATTTTACAACATAATATAGTCTTTGTATATAAGGACCAGAACTTCAATACGTACCTAAGTAACGCTTTCTGCTGAAAAACATCTGAAATCCCATTATAATCCTCAACACTGCGAAATTGTAATTCAAGTGCCCTCTCAAGTACGTCTCACAACTTAGCCTCTAGACTAGACAGTAATGTACTCTCAACAATAGATCTATCTGGCGCCATCATTCAAATCCTGAAAATCTCTGAATCTGCAAATACATCATCCGCTCACGATTCGTTCGTCTGACCTCGTTTCGTATGAAATGCTCAATGCATTCTGATTTATTCTTTGGAAACGATTGGTTATAGATAGATTTTATATAGACGTTGCGTCGTTCAATATTTCTTTTGATATCGATAGAAATGGATTATAACGTGGGTGCCTTGTCGAGAGTGAATAGAATACCCAAGTAAGTACATGATATATAAAACGTTATATTCTTCCCGTCGAGCTACATTCTCATATTATATCATAACGTGGGTTTGTAAACACTTAAATATCCATACTAAACCATCCATAATAATAGTAAAAATGTGAAAGTAACTCTGTCTGTCTGCCGATCCGTCTGTCGGCTTTTCACGCTTAATCTTAATCCAATCGATTCCTCTGGAAGATTTATGCGAAAAAAGTATGTCATAATGTCGTTGAATAACATCTGAAAATTGGTTCTCAGAAGATAATCAAGTAATCATCCGAACTGGAACACTATTATGGGTCACACTGAAAACCAGCGTCTGTGGAATCACCACGGCCATTATATGCTGAGCGTGATCCCTTGTTCACCTAACTTCAGGATATTTTTTATACCTGCATAGTTTTAAGGTA
Organism: Hesperia comma; assembly: GCA_905404135.1. NCBI lineage: Eukaryota > Metazoa > Arthropoda > Insecta > Lepidoptera > Hesperiidae > Hesperia > Hesperia comma. The sequence goes on along the minus strand of FR990029.1, from coordinate 14,177,302 downwards.
TCCACGTTGTATTGGGTGAAATAAACATTTTTTTCTTTCTAAAATGTTTCTACGTTTCTAATCATGCTGAACTACTATGCAAAGACAGAAATTTTCTTAACTTCAAGTAACTCAGCAATACAAGTAGGTACCAACGTCTCGTGATTGTGGTTTAATTATTGCTTTTTACAAAAAAAATAACCGACTTCAACCTCGATAAGCAGAGATAACTCAAAAACTACTCGCCAGATGGCGCTTAATTCAACATGTAGGTGTAAAGTTCTCGTCATTACAAATTAATCAAGCCCAAACACTACTTGACTGTCTTTCGGCTTCATCAGATCGACTCCAGACCTTCATGAAATTGTAGCGCTTTCATGTACTTATGAAAACATTAACAAACACACTAGTCGTCCCTACAATTTTCGAAAGTTGCCCTCGATTTCTCCGAGATGCCATCATCAGATCCTGGTGATCCTTTTAAAAGGACCCCACTGCGCATATCTACTTTACAACAAAAAAAGAATTATCAAAATCGGCCCATAAACGACGAAAAAATCGCTGAACAAACATAAAAAAAGCATATATACGGTCGAATTGAGAACCTCCTTCTATTTTGAAGTCGGTTAAAAAATAGCTCGCTTGTTCCTAAGTAGTCTAGTCTGGGGTACATTACCGTGACGCCTCATATTTTCTCCGCAGGTCTTGAATTTTTCACCGACTAAATGTTCTGGTAGCTAATCTGCATGTTTTTGTACGGAAAGTTGGTTTTTATGAAGATTAGGGCTAGGTACTCACTCCCTGGGGTAATCCTACGACTTGACGTCTGGCCCTGGGGTCATTCGACGACTTGACGTCCTTGTATCATAACTGTCTCATTTTTTGTTCATTAAGTTATGAACTGGTAACACTTTTTTAGAGGCGACCATCGTAGAAGCAGTAGCGAAAATCGGAGTTCTTCAAGAAGCGGGTCCGTATTTCATTCTTGGCTAGCAACGCGTCTTGCTAATATCCATGAGTGACGGTGATCACTTAGCACCACGAGACCTGTCTGCTGGTTTGCTTGCTTAGGCTATAAATAATTTAGTCCTTAAGCGTAGCAACACATCTGTGACTAATTTAGAACAAGATTCTTACTAACAACTACTAACTGGACTATTACTGGCAACTAATAACTGCCTTTGCCTTTACCTTCCTTGCCTTTACCTTCCTAATCGATTGTTCATTCGTAATGGAAAATGACAAGAGAAACCTAAAAATGATTTTCAAAAGTCCATTGACAATTGTTTCCTTAGATTAGAGAGCTATAAAACTAAGTCACAAACGAATGTCCTAGAATATCACCTAAACCATGTTTTAGCTTCTGTTAAGCGTTGCCTCAGTAATCCTCACTCGGATGGCCTGATGTCTCCGGCTTACCCGCGCGTCCCCGTTTCCTATCTTGGTCTAGCGTCCAATAGACTATTAGAAACTGAAGAAAGTATCATTTGTTTTCTTAAATCTGCGTTGAAGGTTTACAATGTACATGTGATAAGTGGCAACTATAAAATTAACATCGTTCGGCTTCAAATATTTTAAAGTGACTTAAAAACTCTTTATTTGCATAAATGACATAAATTACATGATTTAAATAAATACTTATTTGCGTACATTCAAGTATTCAAGACAAAGCATTTTCGGTACGATTCCCTGCTCTGAATTTTCGTCTTATTTTCTATTTGCTATAAGTTCGTGGGTATTCGTGTCTGAAACAGGAAATCTATATATTATATGTATTATATAAAACTCTTGCGTTACTGAGTGACTGACTGACAGACAATGCACAGCCGAAACTACTGAACGGATGAAGCTGAAATTTGGCATGTATATTCCTTGGGGAGTGTAGGGGAGAGCACTAAGAGAGGATTTTTGGAAATTCCACCCTGCAGGGGGTGAAATAGGGGGGTGAAGTTTAAACGAATTCCACGCGGGCGAAGCCTGCGGGCGGAAGCTAGTCCTGGTATATACTAGCAGGAACCTGCATCCTGGTACCTATGGGAAATAATAGTTGCAGAGTAAAATTTTCATAGACCATATTATGAATCTACCTAACATGTTTAGATCGGCGTCAGTCGCTACGCAAATCTTCGACTCCCAAAACTAAGGATCCTTTGAGGCTTTGAGGTCGTTGTTGATGATCGCATTAGATTAGGCAGCCATCGCCGGGATTATATATCACCGGGGAGCATACAGATGTATGCCGTAAAGCCGTCCTTACCCTTTTTGTGTAAATATGGAGATTGGAGAAGCCACTTAGTACAAGTGTTCGCAGGCCGCCACTTGAATGGCTGTGGCGAAGTGGCGAAATAAATTAAGTGAAACAGCTTTTACGTTCGCACTGAGATGCCGGTCGTATTGACGAGATGTTTTCGGGAGAAGAATGCAGAAGACGATCTCGATAATAATGAGAAAATATGGTGATTACTTATAACTGATATGAAAGCAGTAGCGTGAAGGATTGATCGCTGGTGTAGCAAGGTTTAGATTCCAATTCTACAAATACTTACTTCTCACTTTCGTCCCTTTGGAATTGGAATATCACTTGCTTCATAAAGCTAAACTTTACACCTAAAGAGGTCAACCCTCTATAAAAATACTTCATTACATCTAATAAGCAATCTGACTGAAGAAGTTACATTGTGTGTATGTATGTCCATGACTGGAAGTACCTACGATGTAGTGCTTCTTATGTCTTTTCTTAAATTTTCCGGAAAAGCTCCCAGATCAGTCAAAAATGTCACAGTTAAGGGACAAAGTCAAAAAAATAGGATATTTATTTGTTCAGTATGATTCAACTGGTGGAAAAACTTAAAAATAACGTTAATTTCATTAAGTATCTCTAACTAAATTTACTAAAATATACCTATTTATGGTTCTTTTACATGGTATGAGCTCCTTTATAATTTTTGTGGTTAGGTTAATGATAACATTTATTTTCTTTATACACTAATTTTAATATTATCTCGAGAAACATAATAATAACTGTAACAGCTTTCGAACAATAACGCAAATAAGAGACGTAATAATAATAACATCATTTCAACGTTTAACCGAGGAGTATGGTCTGCCGCTATGTGTTGCCTATGTGGACTATGAGAAAGCCTTCGATTCTATCGAGACCTGGGCGGTACTAAATTCTCTCCAGCGGTGCCGAATCGACTACCGGTATATCGAGGTGTTGAAGTATTTATACACATCAGCCACCATGTCCGTCAGAGTACACGACACAGCAACGAACCCCATTCAGCTGCAGAGAGGTGTCAGACAAGGGGACGTCATATCCCCAAAACTGTTCACCACTGCGCTGGAAGACGTGTTCAAGCTGATGGAGTGGAAACGACGTGGCATTAATATCAATGGCGAATACATCACACACCTGCGGTATGCCGACGATATAGTCATTTTGGCGAGATCCATGGAAGAACTTGGTACAATGCTCGGGGACTTGAACAGCGCCTCACAACGGGTGGGTCTTAAGATGAACATGGACAAGACGAAAATCATGTCGAATGTCCATGTCACGCCCATACCGGTCGTTGTTGATGGCGCTGCTCTCGAAGTTGTAGACGAATATATTTACCTGGGACAAGTGATCCAAATGGGTAAGTCCAACTTCGAGAAAGAAGTCACTCGTAGAATCCAACTCGGATGGGCTGCGTTCGGGAAATTACGTCACATCTTGTCGTCCAAAATACCTCAGTGCCTGAAGTCGAAGACGTTCGAGCAGTGTGTGTTGCCAGTGATGACATACGGCTCCGAGACGTGGTGCTTTACGATTGGCCTAATCCACAAGCTCAAAGTCGCGCAGCGGGCTATGGAGAGAGCTATGCTCGGTATTTCTCTACGTGATCGAATCAGAAATGAGGAGATCCGTAGACGAACGAGGGTAACCGACATAGCTCAAAGAATTAGCCGGCTGAAGTGGCAATGGGCCGGCCATATAGCTCGAAGGACCGACAACCGCTGGGTAAGAAAGGTCCTCGAGTGGAGGCCCCGTCTCGGAAAAAGGAGCGTAGGACGCCCCCCGACCAGGTGGTCTGACGACCTGAAGAGGACAGCGGGCATCCGCTGGCTTCAGAAGGCGCAGGACCGGTCAGAGTGGCGCAAATTAGGGGAGGCCTATGTCCAGCAGTGGACGCGAAAAGGCTGATGGATGGATGGATGGAACGTTTAATTTCAGCTAGGGAATTGGAAAAAATATTACCTGCGAGTCTCACTCTCACTCGACTGACTGAATAGCCAAAATGAATTAAACGGTTCTCAAAATACTGACGGCTATGGCGCTTAAGATTAAAGGGGTTTGCAGAAAGTGTTCTCATTTCGTCGGTTTCAGCCAAGCTGTGAAATATTTCATCTGATTATGTCTTTAGCCATATTTCACCCGCGTTTTGCTTAGGCATTTAGACGTTTAGTAAACAAAATAGGATGTGAAATGAAAATGTGCCGAGTTTATTTACGGGTCGGAGTAATATTTGAATAATGGTACCGTTATGACCGAAAAATACCGGTAGGTTTATATAGGCTATTTGTTTTATGGGTATCGTGAGATAGCTACACTGTTTCATTTAGGTTTCACAAAGGTTTTGTTTTTGGTGTAAGGGTACGCTATCATTGAATTTTGGTCAAGTTTTTGTGCTTGTGGTGCGCTCTGCTGAACTATGGAGGACACGATGGAGACAGTTATTTCCTCGTTTTATTGTCTTAGTAGAATAGAAATCAAACCAGATATAGGATACCTCTGATGTCCATATATCTGATGTCCATATATGGTTAGTTTTAAAAGGTGTGCTGAGAAATTTCTTTCGCCATTTTTTCTCTGTTATAAAGAATTATAAAGCACGTTTACGAAACGGTGTAAGAATCAAAAGAAATACGTGTGTAAGGTTCTCAGCGGTATACCTATGTTAATAAATGATTTTGAATTTGAGGGAACCTTCCTAAAAGCCGTCTGATATCGATTATTTCCTCATAAAAGCATGTGGGCAAAAGTTCTAAAAATGGCCTCAAATAAAGTTCCATTAATAAGAGAGCTGGCCAAGTATAACTTTGGCTTTAGAATAACGAATATGCTATTGAAATATTATCGGTCCAAAGAATTTCTTTCCTAGACAAACCCATTTGTTTACTAAAGAACTCTGACAATTTTTTACCAGATCAGATATTTTCTATTAAAATGGAATAATATCTAGGATTTAAATCAAACTAGGTTCTCTGTGAATTTAAATGCGGAGTGCATTTTGCGGTTTTCAAACAATGGAAAAATACTCGGATCGAATGCGTTTATCTTGAGAAAGATTTACTTTATATGAAGGTTTGGGACTCGTAGAGAATATTGTTACATTGAAAGATCTGATAGCTGGAATGGTTACCAATATAGTGGTATATAGCAGATATAACCCCAGTGCTTTGGGTCTCTAATAGGGGCTTCGGTTCGAATGCTGAATGCAACTCTAATTTATAAAAATAATGTGCGGATAGAATAAAATATTTACGTGTTTCGGTGAAGGAAAAAATCTCTAGAAAACCTGCACATTCTACAGTTCTCTATAATGATTTCAAAGGCTTGTGAAATCCGCCAATCTGTAGGTACTTGGCCAGCGTAGTGGGCTACAACCTATACCTCACATACTTATATATGTACACGTAGAGAGACGAGGCTCAAGTCCAGTGGTGGCGGTTTTGATTTTGAATAATTCCTATTCAAAGCAGTACTTCATTGACTTCGAAGACGTTAATAATGTTCTCACATTATTACTTACGTAACTTGCCTAATTTAAATAAAGCGCAAGGCGGTATTTTTTGTTAACGTGATAATTATGTCAAACAATAATGTGTTGCCAATATCCACGAATTAATTCCTAAGCCATGTTACAGGGGCGTGATTTCTTGTCTTTTCAATTATAAATGAAAACATTGTTGGCACGGACATCGCTGGGGATGTAAAATGATGGAATAAAGAAAATTTAATCGTTCCTCCGAGATGTCTAATGACTGAGGGAGATGAGATAACAGAGATGAAAAACACCGTCGCCCTATTTTTTTGGGTTGAATTTTTTAAAAATGTCCGCGTTTTACGATGCTTAGGTACGTAACTTGTGCTAATGACATATACCATGCGATTGGAGATAAGCGAGATGTTTAATTAATTAATAACGCTAGTCCCACAGTAGGATTCTCTGTGTCGTAGATGCCATGGAAAACACACGCGTTGTAACAGTTTCGTCAACAGTGCTTTCCCGAATAAGAAGAGTCAATTTACGCATATTTATTTCTTAGAAATAGAAAATTAAAGGTAGCATTGCAGAAATATAAAAACGTTCATGTCAAATTGACCACGTTTTACTATTAGGGTTCGGTTAACGTTTGTTGTTCATTTATTTTAAAAGGAATTCAGAGCCAAAGATTATATTATCTTGACATTTATCAAGATTCTTGGAAGGGCGACCTATACCCAAAGTTGTTTCTGATACTTGCGGGAACGTCTAATACACAAACAAAAATTCCAAAAATCATTGTAGACTATGACGTTAAAAATATCCATATATTGATTTTTTATACCTCATCTACAGATATTTATTCGTGACAGCCGTATTATATGCCTAAATTTTGATGTCTGCACATTTATTATTCTCATACAGCTCACACGCCTACGCGTGCATTTGTTTTCTCTTCCCGTAGTAAAATATTGACAGAATGGACTGTAATATGCCTACGTATCGTTTCTCGCTGGCTGTAAGACTAGCCCTTTCTCTCTTGGTGATTGTACTGCCCATTTGGCAGATGCAAAAACATTATTACGGAGTATCTGTAATGTTATCAAGTGTTTTTGTAAATAATGGTGTTTCTAGTGATTACGGGATAATAGATTGGTGAATGGGGAATTTGGTTGTCTTCTTAGCTTTTTCAGTCTTGTAGCCAAAGCTGGTTTATCCTGCCTTTAGATCGAGCAGTCCCGGGTTTGATGTCCTATTTATAGTTACTGTCTATGGTTTTTAATCGTAAAATGTTAACGTCTTTGGGTAAACAGCGTTTCTGTGTCATAGTGGATAATAAATGTCTTTGTCTTTAAGAGCTCTAAAGGACTGCGCACATAAGAAAGAAGCGTTAACGGACCAACTAAAACGAAAGCATTCAATTGTGATCTTTGTGTCTTGGTTATAACGATTGCATTTCGATTCTATGCAGGGTGTCGGTTCCAAGTCGGTCAGAAGTGGGTAGCGCGTTTCAGGCATACAATTATAAGAAATAAAGATCGTTTGTCATGTGCACAATGCTTAAAATATCCACTATTGTTGGGAAAGTGGGAAAAACCTGATGATTTCCCAATACAGGGTCTTCCTTATTTTAATAAGAACCTAATAGATTTAACAAACACAAACTTGACCACATATACGGACAAACTCACACACTCACAGCTTTGTATTTTTGTAGTCGGCTTCTAGCCAGGTGTTCTGAAATACAGTAAGAGTACAATCCAATCCGACTGCATAGAGGCAGGACAAACCGTGTCTATGGCGGTGTCCTACGAGAGTGACGAAAACGACGCGACGCGACGTTGCGATTTTGACGTAAGCGATCAAATCAACGGTATCCCTACTTGCGTCCTTAGTGACAGTCTGCGACAACACGCGACGTTGTCATTGTCGCGTGTAGCATCGCGTCGTGTTGCATAGCGTCGCGTCGAATTCGTCGCTAACGTAGGACACCCCGTAACCGCGCTCACTCACATGCGCGCGAACCTTTGTATATACGAGTATATGCTGGGAATACCACGAATGTGTCAAAAACTTCGCATAATCATTTGCGATGATAGCCTAGTGGTTAAGAATTCGGCCTCCTATTCGGAGGTTCCGGGTTCAAATCCCGAGGCACGCACCTCTGACTTTTCGGAGTTATGTGCGTTTTAAGTATTTAAATGTCACTTGCTACAAACGGTGAAGGAAAACATCGTGAAGAAACCTGCATGCCGGAGAGTTCACAAAACTCAAGGGTGTGTGAAGTCCGCCAATCCGCACTTGGCCAGCGTGGTGGACTACGGCCTTAACCTTCTCATTCTGAGAAGAGACCCGTGCTCAATAGTGGGCCATGATGGGTTGAGATGAATCATTTGCGAAGTTCCGTCCTACACTTGTGGGTTCGCGTACTCGCACGAATGTGAGTGAACGCCATACAATATACTCATGTGACTATCTAAACTCCGTGGCGAAGAATAAATAAATAACTTACAGAAATGAGACTGGTACTCACGTAGATAAATAACAGTAGTAACCCGATGTCAGTTTAAATAGCTTTGTAGTGCAGGTTCTGCTCAGCATAATCGATTCGGTTATACTCGGTATCCGATATCCGCATCCGTATCCGTGTGTTATAAATCCGTCGCTAGAGGGCACCTATTAACTGCAGCATCTGAGCCCGAGCACTTTGTTTTCTTTTTGGCTCCTTTGGTTGAACGTTTCCTCTATTCCGCACTTCCATTTCCCCGCGGAACAAGGTGCTATAAGACTATTTGTCTGTTTACAGCACTGTTACTTTTGTATTTATAGAGACAGACACTTTTAAATTACGCGAAAAAAGTGCTCGTGGATTTTTGCTATGAACTTGCGTTTGACTCTGATAAAACATAAGCTTTATTAATTGGGCCGAGTTCAAACAAAAATAAACTTTATGAAGATCAGTTCTTGCTTGCGATTATTGATTATTTTGATTATATTGCAAGTTAATGATAAATCACTTCATTTGGATCTATTAACAAATCTATAGCCGAGTCTTTATCTTCAGAACAGCGTCGTAGCAATTGTAGAGTGCAATAGTAGAATAGACTCAATTATATTGTGACTTGAGACATCTGAAGCGAAGCGTCTTACTAGTTTTAGCGAAAGTTATTCAGCGTACTGAATGCTATGAGACCTTATATTGAAACCTGGCGCGCACAGCGGATAACATTAGCGTATTGTAATAAAATAGCTTATTTCATTACAAGTTTATCCTCAGAACCAAGTTCTTGGTTAATAAGTCTTCGCTGCGAACTCCGTGCGGCGGTGTTTGCGTTAAATTATAAAGCTTATTAAAGCATTGTTCCCCCGAGCGTCGTAACCTGCAATGAAATGTACTACGGCCTTCATTCAACTACCTGGTTCCGCTTGAATTATGTACATTTGGACTGTATAAGTAAGCGGAGGTTATGACCCCGCGACTGATTAATTAAATTCCATGCGTGCGGGGGCTTTTGCATTCGTCTTATCTGGATGTATGAGGGCGTTTATGAGCTCCTGGTAATTGAGGCTGATTTGCGTAATGCGCTGGCTGTAGGTTTGTGGACTTCCCGTGGATTTTCCTCGTGCAGGTGACAACGCGTTGGTAGTGAATTTGCGTAATGCCACAGCTGGGTTTATGAGAAATTGTACTTTGTAGCGTCGCCGCGTCGAGATGATAGAACGCGGAGATTTGATGGAGTATCTGTGAAGAAACTACATCGTAACGTGTTTGCGTCTATGTAAAGTAGTTGTTAAATTACGATCATATTTTAAAATCAGACATATTCAAGAAAATAGGACTTGTTATCCCGAAAAACAGCTCTTACAAATATCAATATAAGAATACGGCTGTAATTAGTCCACAGTTTGCCTGCAATGAGGGTCGCCGTTTTTGTGCTCACCAGTTGGCGCCACTGTCGAGTGAGGTCCAGCTGTCAAAGCCCGCCCATACATAAACCGTGACAAGTGACATTCAGACAATTGAGAAGTGACGATGCCACAAACTTAACTGACCCGGTGGCCAAAATTGGAACTAATGCAAATATTAAACTGTTGTCGGACAAAGACGAAGACAGTAGCGCCCCTCTTACCGGGTCAGATAAGTTTTTGGCACTGACAGACAGACCTCACTCTCCACTAGCGCCTCTAGCGGCGAATTCACATGCTTTTATCCTCATTGCGTGAAGGGTTTTTCTATAGTCTGAAGGTACGTATTATAGTAAACCCAACTTAAGATTGAAACGAAAGAGGCGCTGTCGGACGCATTTGACATTCATTTGACCAATCATTGCACACTAGTAACTGACAGATGAATGACCACAACGTACTTAAGAATGACTTTTCGTTAGTTCCAATTTTTGCCATTTCAGAGATAAGTTGGGCGCACTGTAAAATAGATCTATGAGTAATTGGAGCTTTACATTATACAATTTGCAGAGCGCTAACTGAGCTAGCGTGCTAAATTCGCATAGTATAAAGGCAGTTAGACAGTAACTAGTGCAGCGTACGGTATTATGACACTAGTTAGTTCACTCAGTTAGCACTCTGCAAATTGTGTAACCTAAAGCCCCCATAAGAGTAGAGTAGATAGAGTATAGAAAATTAATATTGAGAAATACATACATAATTAGATTTGTCTCTCACCTTACTACCATAATTGGAACTCGCTGGGCTCTGTATGTCTAAGCACAAGTCTCATAGCCCCAACAGACTCACGCGAGAAGTCTCGCCGTGAAATCTTGCCGAGAAATTGCGCGAGAACCGAGAAGGCATCTACACTCATGCGACCTTCTAATTCGCATTCTCGATCGTCATCCGGAATGGACGTCAGTGCAGCGGCTTTGGTTTTGTGTGCATTAATAAATATACTATAATATTGTGAATACTAAAATAAGAAATAAATTAATATAAGTACTAAAATAATAATAATAACTAGCGGCCCGCCCGCGCTTTCACCCGCGTGGATCCCGTTCTCGTGGGAATATATGCATGTATTATACATAAAAACCTTCCTCTTGAATCACTCTACCTATTACAAAAAACCCCATCAAAATCCGTTGCGTAATTTTAAAGATTTAAGCATACAGACAGACAAACAAAAATAGCGACTTTGTTTTATACTATGTAGTGATTGGTAACCACAGACAGTAGATTATTTTAACTAGAAATGTAAATTTTAAATACAAAAACACACAACGGTCCCACTGAGACCGAACGAGAATGTGAATACGGTTCTCTTTTCTCGCCCGAGAAACCCTTTGAAGCGGGCAAAAATACCGACACCGATCCGAGCACAGGCGAGCCCGAGAACGAGACTGCGAGAAACCGATCACATTCACGCTTCTCGGGTGTTCTCGGGGGTTCTCGGCGTGAGTCTGTAGCCGCTATAAGGTTAATCCTAACAGTACTCATGAATCATGATTTTTTGTCCTCCAAACTAGTACCATCTTTGAAAAATATCCAGTGGAATGTTTCTTCGCACGTGTTTTGGTCGCTGTGTCTGAGAACTAAATAATCCGGCTCCCTGCATCATTTTGGGCGGCATCACAACGTCGTTGCTTTTGGGATTGCTGATTTTTATAATTTGTCTTCTACTACCGCTTGCTTACTTTTAATAATCGATAATTTTTACGGATACTAAAATCTAGACAGCTTTTTCTTTTGTACAATAATATGTGTAAAAATGAAATAGATTTATATTTTTCTACGCTCCAACGTGCTCCATCTCTAGAAACACATTACTCTATGAAAATGACAGGAGTTTGAAATTGGATGTCACAGTCACAGCAGACGTTTTCGGGTAATTTTTTTTTTACTTTATTTTATAAACCCATGGAGCAATCTGCTAATGAAGACGAACGTAAAGATGACTCCGGAGATAAACAGGAAAAAGATGACGAAGCGACAACATCAAAGGCCGTTGTTAATGATCCGATCCAAATAGCGTATAATGTTAATGATTTGAAAGCGATTGAATTTAACTCGGCTGATGATGTCAGGTAATTTGATGATATCTAGATTTTTTTATTAGGTTTTACTATAAACTGTATTTTTAATGGTTAGTGAAGAGTGCCGAAATAAGTTCCATTTAGGGTCACACCTCATTAGAGCCACCCGGCACCCATTCCGCACCGCCTCGTCGTACTGCGTCCACCCGTTGTCGACAGGTCGTCCACAGGTGGACGTCGCGTTATCACCAATAAACGTCCCGCGGTCAACCAGTGGACCCCGCGCGGTCAATCAGTGGACCTCTCGCGGTCAACGAGTGGACTCCTCGCGGTCAACGAGTGAACGCCTCGTGGTCCACGAATTTTCGGTAGCGGTGATAGCCTAGTGGTTAAGAATCCGGCTTCTATTCGTAGGGTCCGGGTTTAATTCCCAGGGCACGCACTTCTAGCTTTCCAATTTATGTGCGTCTTAAGCATTTAAATGTCACCTGCTACAAACGGTGAAGGAAAACATTGTGAGGAAACCTGCATGCCGGAGCGTTCGCAAAACTCAAAGGTGTGTGAAGTCCGCCAAACCGCACTTGGCCAGCGTAGTGGACAGTTAACCTTCTCACTATGAGAAGAGACCCGTGCTCAATAGTGGGCCATGATGGGTTGAGATGATGATGATTATTAAGTCGTGTCATAGGTGTTTTACAAGTAATTTCTGGGCATCCTAACGGTGGAATTTGTAATCGTTTTTATATCTTGTTTATCGATTTCAAAATTATCTGAATGTTTGAACTTTGCAGGCAGACAATGAAAGCATTAATTAAAGACACAACTTCAAAAGATACCATAAATGTGGACAACAGCCCATTAGTACCGGATAAAGACACAAAAGCTGATTTGACTATTGATGATAATCGTAAAAGAATAGAGGAAAAAGTTATGATTATAAATGTCAGTGAAATAAACAAAGACAAAGTAATCTTGGACAAAAAGAAGTTGCCGGGTAGAAAACGTCCGGGAAGACCACCGAAGTCAGGGGCGTCAGGGCCGTCAAAGAGATATAAAAAAACTAACGGTACAAAGGTATTCTATATAGGAAAACTATCAAATTTGATGCTTGGGAAACATGAGTTCAGATACGATAGTTCATCCGACGATATTTCTGATGTTTCTTAGGAATTCATTTCCATTATCACTAAATCAATCTGTTCTTTATGTAGTCAAGAAAGTTAGCACGAACACCTAGAAGACGATAATTTTATTCTTTTACTAAGATGTGGACACATTTTGGGTTGCCACGTCTTTGGATTGCCTAATTTAAATTAATATTGCAACTTTAAAGTCTTTGTTTTTGTACTTATATTTATTTAACATTTCTGGAATTATTTTAAAATAAAAAATATACATACATGGTTTTATGTGTTTGATAATGATATTTTACGTTTTCACCGTAAGTGGTAACCTGCAAAGAAGGAAGATGTTTATAATCAAATCGAATTGAATTCTAGAAAAATATGTGACCAGACTCTTATATATATTACAATCTTTGATGCCAAGGTTTCAGTTGTTTAGTAAGTTATATTTAAATACATCGAAAGAGCAACAAACAGTAATATGTTTTTGGAAGTTTTTGCTATGTGGTTAGGTTACCTCAAATCGACAGTACCAAACGCGAACTCATAATTAGTAGTTTATAGCTGGGGAGCCGAAGAGGGGAATCTGGAATTTACTCGAGCGCGTCAGATTAAGGTACAGGGGATACCTTGTACCCAGCTAAGTACCTCCACCAAATATGAGCCTCATATATATGTTCGAATTTTTTTTGCACATTATAATAATGGTAGCGAGTTTGCGTCACATCGAAATCGTCAGATTATTGAATGAGAGCTTTTTTTAGGTTCACTTAACACCCCCTTAGAAAATCTGACGTGCTCGATTAGATTTTTCTCTCTCATTTTCAACCCTTACGTATGGTCACCCCCATCAAACAAACGATCAGATTAATATAGTATATTATTAAAAATACTTAGAACATTGATGCTATCAATATCTGAAGCGCTCGAGTATGTCCACATGGACATTATTTTTTTACATATTTAAAAGTGTATAGCCGCTTCCCCAACCGATGAAAAGGTATACATTATAACATTTTTTCTTATCATCTAAGCTTTGCAACCCAATAGGTCTCTATGACGCTCGAGTAAATCCATATTTAGCATCGTCGGCTCCCGTACCATTATAAGTCACAGTCGCGAGTTGATGTTTGTTTTATAAGGCTTAATAGCTACTTCCATCCTTTTGGTAGATGTAGTATGTCTGTCTACGAGGGGCATTAAGGAGCCCAAAAAAAGAGTGGTCTTAGGGTTGATATGGAGCTGATTACAGTTTTTTTGGGGGCGACCATCTCAGTCATCAAGTGTGACCGAATTAGAACGCAACTCTTACAACAGTACCTACCCCTAAATTGAGTCTTGTTGTAGGTTGATCACCGTTGTAATGGGTGACATTGGAAAGGTAGTGATGTGTGCTCGTTTGCAACCTTAATTCTATAAAAAAGTAAAACAAAATTTGGGGGTAAAAAATATTTGATTAAAATCATCAACATCATCAATCATGATCATTTGGCGTCATAAATCATCGTCATCAATATTCAGCATCATTTTTCATCATCATCATCAACAACGTCATCATCATCATCATCAATCATGAGCATCATCATAAATTATCGTCATGAATAATCGTCATCAATAATCATCATCATCAATTATCATCATCAACCACCATCATAAATCATCGTCATCAATCATCATCATTATCATCATCAATCACCATCAGGATCACCATCGTCAATCATCACATACATATGTATATAGTTTTGTGAAGTTGTGTCTGTACGCTTAAAACCCCCTAGCACACGGCGTAATATAAAATGCGCTGATGACGCGCGTATACGCGCTTCAAACGAGATTTGAACGCAACCTTGTAACATCATCACTCGGAGGGATCAGGAAACGCGCGGCTACTACGCGACACGCGTACACGCGCAGATCTCTGGCCCTTTGTACGGCCATCGAGTTTCGAACGAGCTTCGCACGCGCGTTTGTATCGCGCCATGCGCTGGGGCTCTAATATATTTACAAAAAAAATATTGAGAGGGGTTAAGAAACAATAATACAGCATTAATGTAGTAAAAAATTTTGTACACGTTTGTACTCCGGAACGGGTGAACCGATTTTTATGGGACCTTCACCGGAAGGTAGAAGAGGTTGCGGTTGTGGAGCAACATGTAGGTTACTTTTAATCCCGGAAATCCTGTGTTGTTGTTGTCCATACTATCCGCGACACAAGAGTAATGAAGAATAATGCAGGGGTATGAGTGTGTTATTAATCCTAGTGTGGGGGAGCTATGAGTGTGTAGCTTTATTTATTTTTTTATTTATTTTAATAAACAACATTACTATTTGTTCGTATTACAGTCATAACGAAGTATTCCATAAATATTACCAGGGCCCTATTCTATCTTTTGTAATTGTATCAAAACCCACAAATGTACTAATAATTGTCATTTTGTTTTTTGTTGTTCCCAAGTATCATAAATTCAGTTGTGTATTTTTATCAGATTTATTCACCCTCCCGGATTTTGTCGTCCGCTGGCCGGGAAACAGGCGAACGGAACTCAAATTTCCGATCTGCCTGTAGCCCTGTACCGACAGACATAATAAGTATCTATCGATATAATCTTTTTTGTTTAAATGTTCTCTTGAAAATATAAAATATCTCTGCTTTTACATAACGATTCTTGTACTGTTTTCTGTGCCAGTCGGGAAAAAGTGCCGAAAAACACTCGTAAAAATATTAAAAATAATTGACACGGTTCTGCTACATCAATTATTCCTACTTTTTTGAAAGTTGTAAAAATAGATATCCCGATTAAGGAAAATCCTACTCTTTGACGAATTTATTTTTAGTGAGTAGTATGCCCCAGTCAGGCTGTAAAGAGACACACGGGATCCACAATTGTGCATCACAATGTCTTGTATTTATGTGTGTGTGTAGGTTACAATTTAATTTGCAGGATGGCTGGATCCGGTTTGCAGAGCGATGCTGTTGCTTTAATAGTACAAACATTTGCATACTGCATTTCAATTTTAAATGAATATCATAAATTATTTACTGCCAAATGTTCATGTAAAATTCAGAAGTTATTACCCTGGTGAATATAGTGTTGGTACTTGAGTAATTAAAGCTTAGGGTTGAGTAAATCCGAATATTTATAGGAAAATACACGTCTTTTTATTGATAAAAGTTCGGATGTATTTTGGAATATGAAAGTTATGTAAACCAGTTGTGGTGTGAAAGAGCTTCATCTAAATTTGATTCCAACTCGACTTTACCTGTTAAAGGTTATGGTGCCCGGTCTCCCTCTTTTCAGTGATCGATGGACTCTACCTTCCAGTTTACTCCCGAACGTATGATAAGGTTGTGGTAGACGTTAGGACTCGGCTGGTCAGTCATCACCCTCATGCTAAGTCAAACGAGTAGACGAGCCATCGATGGAAAATGGTCATTGTTTCCCAGTAACATCTCTACCACCAAAATGTGTGTAACAAAAAAGAAAGAAAGAAGTATTAGATGAGGCACCAGAAAGTGGTATTCTAAAGAGTACTCTAAAAATCCTGGTCATAGTATTTACCACTGGTGTGCTTAACTTAAAGAGGGAATCGTCCCTCAAGTCACACTTCTTACTAAAACGTGAAACTAGGCCACGAGAACTTACTAAGAAACCAGTTCGTGAAAACATTCATTCGTTGTAGTTTTACTTTCTTGTACATTTTTCTTGCTACAAGGGCAGACAAAACGAGAAGCTTCTTGTATTATGACTACTTCGCGGAGTCACAATTAAGCGAATGGGTTCTTGGCTGCAAAACTGAGCAAGCACAATAACTGTTCCGACATTGTATTTTTGTTCTCAGTGTTTGGTTGAGTAAGAATGATAGTTTTTACACTATGTTCAGTAGGTAATTTCACCAGTTGCACGAGTCTTAATCGGTTTCTTTCTTCTTATTATTGAAGTGTACAAGAGCATATTAAATTCACCAGTCCACTAGCTATGCTGTGTAGTTCAGTTAGTAGTTAGAGAACCAGTGTGAAGTGGTGGGCTTTGTGGCCAATTCAAGTGTCTGAAGTTTTTATGATGTTCGATGATCAGGTTTATTCCGGAAATCCCCACCGAAAAATCCCTACCAGTGGGGATTGTAATCGTTATGTTGCTGCTTTGGACCTATGTTAGTGGATAAACATAACTTATATTGTAAAAAATTACCAACTTTAAAATCGATAAGTAGAGATAACTTAAAAATTACCCGTCAGATGTGGGACTTGCAGTGCATAGTTATGAGGTAATACATAAAAAATAACATATTGTCGAATTGAGAACTATCTCTTTATTTGAAGTCAGTTAAAACATGATCTAGTAAGTGCTACAGATTACTACATTAGCCAACTGTGTATTGGCCAAATCCATACAGCTACATTTCGTGTACAGAACATTATGGCGAAGTCTCAGATGTGCAAATAGCTCTTCGATTTTTGCTTTCAATACAGCAAGTGATCATTTATTTCTGATTCGTACCTACAAAAGTTTATAGGTGCGTCCAGAATTCCAACTCAGGTCCAAACGTCCGGGAGACGAACATTCAAACCGCTGGGTCCCTGCTTATTTCAATCTCCATTAGACTCGAATTAAAGTGGAGTGGAGATCAAGCGAAAAGATAATCCAATATGCGACACCCCATATTCATCTTTATGTCAACAGCATAACGCCAATTTTCCGTCAACATTGAACAATTCCCGAATTTATTCATCATTCCTTTTCAACTCTGTTCCAAAAGGGATTGAGCTTAATATCGTGGAAACTCGGCAAAAATTCAGATTTCCCCAGACAAGCGTACGATGCGATAAGACAAGGTAGCGATGGAAGTAATTAAAGTAATCAAAACAAGCGATTAACACACGTTGTCCATCCCGGGGTTCGAACCCGTTCCCGACGCAATATAACTTGTTCACGTCGAGCCACAGAAGGGTCTGGCGGGACCATAGCTCATTATTACGGACCTTCGCCATACCCGCATGTTAAGTATCTAAGTAATTTATGGTTTATTGCAGTATCGGCACCGAGTCAGGATTAAGAATGGACCTGGAGTTTTGTAATGTAATGTAATAATGAGTTAGGAATTTTCATTAAGACTCGTTACGTTAGGTCTTTATATGGTATGATACGTGCACGTACATGTAGAAAATGCTAATGAGGACAAAAATGCTAATGGTAAGGGATGTGAAATACTAAAACTCTTGGATCTTTTTAATTAAATATATTTTATTCCTCGATATCCTAAGCAATCACAAGTAGTAGGTAGCAAAATGAAATTAACGCATATTTGGCCTAGGTTTAACATTGGATATCATATTCAAAAACAATCATGGATACACATTATGTACGTTATTTTTGTTTCTACAACCTTTTTGGATAGGTGCTTTAAAATTCAGAACAAATGGCTAAGATGCATATATTTTTATCTAACTTCACACATAGTACAATATACAATTTAAGGCTTTGATTAATTATTCTGTTAAACTTTTATTTTCGTTGACCTTACCATCACCATTTGTAACGGGTACTCACGATTTTATACATTACCAGGCGACACCCGCGAAGTTGTGCCACCGGACACACTAAAAAGTTAAGGGCCATAGGTTTTATTCTTTAAAATTTACTTTATCGAGTAAACCAGTATATTCAAAGAAGATCATCTGTCGCAAAAGCGCCGTATCTAAAATGGTCCTTAATCTTGAAGACTCTGAAGCCTTCAGATAGGGCTGAACGTCAGCTGTCACATGTCAACCGATAATAGGCACATTGGAGGCACATTTAGCCCTTTTCCGGCTTGAGGGAAACTCGCGGAAATGTCACTCCTCTTTGGATAAATATTTGTATCCGTCGTCTTGATTGATGCTTAATATCTTGCTCTTTCAGGAGATACGTTTGATGTGACGTGGATTGTGATATTACCCTTTAATGAGCGAAGTTGTAGTGTCTTAGTATGCGTAATAGTATATATTGAAGAAGCTAATTTCAAAGTTCAATGCATAGAGGAATACTCGTATAAGTAGACTTATTACGTTCATGGTACACGTATTTTTGAATGCATGTCATATCTTCATATTTGTTAGCTTTGTTGGTTAGTCAATGTGATCTGTTCTAAACGTTTTCCTTTGTATCTATGTCAGGTCAAATCTTCTGTTATTCGAAATTTTACAACTTGCTTCGTTCGACGACAATGCAATTTGATGACCAACATGACTGTAATGTATACTATACGCTCTGTCACTGGCGGCTATTGGCATCATGCAAGGAAACTCCTGAACGATTAACAGCACAACGACACTATTTTTGTTTTGGATTTATAATTCTTTTAGCATTGTAAAAACATGTTTTATATACTCACTACGTTACCTTAAGTCACAATAAAGAAGTCCCATGGGACATTAGCGTCATACCTTAACAAAAGTATGTTAATTACCATCAAGCAACTATGCAAGCTGGTAGCCTGGCACCTACTGCACTTCAGTTCCGTTCCGGAGCGGCAATCGCGTCTCGGAACTTGGAACGATGCATTAATTAGTTCATTATTAACTAAGCAAGCATCCCTCGCGCTCGGGGATTCGCATCCCTCGAGACGGCTAATGGAAAAGTTTTAAGTAAAACATGTTACATACATATGTTTAAATGTCTACAGATCTAGATGACTTTTGTGTGGTTCTGTTTTGGTTTTAAACACACCTGTGTGTGCTCTAATATTTCTAATACTAAAGCAGTGATAGCTTAGTGGTTTTAATGGTAGGTAACATGTCGAACTGAGGGTCTGGGTTCAATTTTTTTAATATATGCGTATTCATGTGCGTATTAGAATCATTTGCTTTGTATCAGAGAAAGAAAATGATGAAACCTGCACAAATAGTACTTTGCTCTTAATGGACTTTACGAGTAAATGGAAATACAATATTTCTGACAGTATGTATTTCCAATTGTTACATGACAAAATAATAGGTACGAATGGACTTCATGTATCTCTAATACATTTCTGAATAATCTATTGTTTTTATTACAAACATAAGCTTCTTATTGTAATTGAATTACATGGCTTCATAAGTGCGCTCGTAAGTGCGTTCGATAAGCTTTAACCTTTCAATGACGACCTTGATGGCTCCGTAGCCTAGTTGACCGAGTCGGCAAAGCGATGGGTCCTGGGTTTGATTCCCGGGTCAGCTGAGAGATAAATGTTTGTTTGCGGATTGTCGGTGTTATTGTCTTGTTTGTGCTATCCATACCTACTACCCGTTAGGAATCTTAGTGCGGGAAGATGACTGTGTAAGCTTTTATTTATGTTAGTCGTGAAATATTACATCAATTACATGACAGAATTAGGCCAAAATCCTGACCCGTATGTCGCAATGGTTACCATGCCGGATTAGTGTATCATTACGACTAGTTCAACTGATTAGTTCAATCGTTGAGCTACACGATAAGTCGTTTTTAGCTCACCCATTCCAAACCCTACCACCGTAACTGTTGTATGTAACGGACGTGACGTAAGCTGATGCACTGCCAGCTAAATTGTGCCTAAAGGAGCTGCCTGCCAACGCATCACGTAGCCTTAGCCTTAGTTAGAGCCAAAGCCAAGCCAAAGCCACCGCCCGCCATATTGATGATTCCCTCCAGCCACAGCCAGGCAGCCGTCACAGCCAGACGGTGGAGCGGAAGGTGTCAATATACGCCAAAGCCATAACCTTAGCCTTATCTGTAGCCATTGACGATACTTTTTGCATGAACTGATGTTATTGGAAAAAGAAAGATGTGACGTTGACGAATTTGATTTGGTATTCTATTCGATGTATTGTCATTGAGCAGAAAATTATAAAATCCTAAAGTAAAAATAGTCGTATTATTTCCCTTCTTTTACATGTACTAAAATATGTTACTACAAAAAATATCCGAGCAAAGAGTTCCTATAACAAATGTACGTGACATTGTATTCCGCGATAAAACATCTATCCTCGCGAACATCGCGTCAGGCGGAGGCAATCAAACCGAGAATAAGTCATACATCGCCCGTAAACAGAATCGTGCGAGAATCGTAAATATAGACGTCGATTGTGAAGAAACATCATGAATATCACGAAACCTTTGGACAACCCCGAATATGATGTACGTCGCCGTAAAACCTTCCATCATCTCGGTTAATATCCAATACAGCCGTTTTCACAGTATTAAAAATGGTTTACGGGCACAGCGACACTCCGAGGGTTCCGTAGTAAAAAACCCTAATTTCCTGTACCCTTTCATTTATAACCCGGCAATCTGGAGACCCTGTAGCTTATTTATGGGGGTCCCTGGCGTTTGATGGGCGGAAGGCGGAATGTGTAATGATAAAGGGTATAAAAAAGTAGGTAGACGCGCGATTTGTTGCGACTATGCGACAATCGATTGTTTGTTAATAAGCTATATCTGTAGTCCTATTACTGACGTTAATGAAGGATAAAAGATAAATGTATAGCTTTTCTTATGGTCAATTTGCTTAATGTGGGAATAGATGTAATTAAAACTGATGCCCTAATGACTAAATTTTTTTAATATCTCGCGATCTGGATTAATATCTACAAGTTAGTACAAAAATCTTAAGATGGTAAAATAACCATTGAAGGTATGTTTATTACAAACTTAACAGTGCAAACTTTAGTCGAAAGATGTAACTTGATTAATATTTAGTCGCAGTTTTACTTTCAAAAACGTATTTGTAAAAAACAACTTCGTTAAACTAATATAGCATTCGTTACATATTTGTAAATACACTGGCAGATGAAACTTTATTTTTGGCTTCTAGATTAGAAATGATGCAGCACCATTGGTTTAAATGTTTTGTAAATTCAAGGACTTAGTTGACGCTGATAATTAAAATTGTTCGTTGTTCATGCGGGATGAAAGTTGTTTTTTTTTAATACTTCCGTAAAGGCCTACAGTCAAAGCCGCAGGTACAAGTTGATAGCTGTATAAATTCACTTTTATATTCATCCTTATATTCATAACTAGTTGACCAGGCAGACGTCGTCCTGCACCATATATTAAGTAAACACCCGAAAACTTGTTGCTCAGCTCCTATTGGTCGTAGCGTTATGTTATGAAGCCTACATTATTGTTATAGCTTTTCTCAATAAATGTAATATTTAAGACAAAAATATTTTTTCAATTCGAACCTGTAGTGTCTGAGATTAGCGCGTTCAAACGAACGAAACAAACTCTTCCGCTTTATATTATAAAGTATTCATAATAAGCACAAGTTTTATTTTTTTCTAATTCCAACGAATAAATGAGATTCAGTCGCAAGTCTGTCCGACCGTGCGACATTCTCATGTAGAACGCAGTTTACGAGTGTTAGTTTGGTCGTTGGCCGTCCGATGATACGTTATCATCGGATATTCTTTGACCTGCCCCCACCTAACCCCATCTAATACCAGCTCTACCCCTTCGCACCGATTTTATTAGCGTCCAATCTAATTTTCCACAGTTTTTCCGATTTTCTGCACCCCTATGCAGTTATTTATGTAGTTTACTGTTTGTTGTGGCTTTTGAGAGGTGATCGAGTGTTTTTAATTATAAATGTTCATTTATTTTGAATGATCAAATTGTAAGAAAAGGAGCAGGAAGAAATGAACTAATATTCGAGGGAGTTTTGAAAAGGGAAAATGTAGAATATTAAGAAATATGAAGTGTACAATGTACTGTAGCACATTTTCAGTACAGATTAGACAGCATGGACCATATCATAGGATTCCTTAAGGATGTAGAAACACCGAAGTTGAAGCCTTGTTTCACAGATGTAAAAACTGAAACAGGAGACGAATGTCATGTATTCAAGTAGTGTCTGTAGCACCTGTTATTTAAAACTATTTAATAAACTATGAAATAATAAATAACATTAGAGATTTTATTAGGGTTGGTATAGTAATGTTTGCTTAATTCGTTTAGAACCAAACTTTGCCTACATTAGAACCCCTTGCTTTAAGACAAATATTATTCTAGGGTTATCGCTACTTACAACGAAGGAAACTTAAACTTCAAGGTTATGTCTACAAGTCCTCGGTTAATCCAACTTTGGAGTAATGAATTTTATCAAGAATTTGTCCTTTTAAAGTTGAATATTCATCCCTAACTTTGGAATAGAATGTGCCTTCAAGTTGTCAGCGTTTTGAGAGGTTTAATTAATTTTATTCGGACGAAAGGCGATTTCTATGTCAAAATAATTAAACTAGAATTTTCATTGTTTATATAGATATTTTCTGGCATTATTTGATATTGACCGTGGACACAAGTATGAAGACAAGAATAGTAACCACATTAATACAAATAAAATAAAAACAACATAATTAACACAAATTATTTCGCTGAATAATTTCTCCTATTCATTACGGCTACCTTTTATGTTCTTAATTTGAAAGACCGCCAAATTAAAGGCTCTATTTTTAAGGCTGTCGGCAATAAATTTCTAAAGCAATTCGTTGTAACCCTAAGCTGAAGTATTTACTACATTTTTTCTCTCTGTAATGTAATAAGTGGAACGTTTTGTAGGATCCTTTTAAATAATTCGTTCTGTTGGAAATAGGATTGTACTAAGATATATTGATTTGAGTTTTTTTTTTATGGAATTAAGATAGCAAACGAGCATGCAGCACCACCTTCCGCTGCCGCCCATGACAACTGTGATCGACCCAGAACTAGACTCAATGAGTCTCGTTCTAATTCGGTCACAGATGCGTTGGGCAGATGACTGAGATGGTCGCCTCTAACAAAGTGTACCTAACCGGCTCCGGAACACAATTGTTCTTAAAACAATTATTATACGGTAGGAATGGTACTAAGTACCGTGGCGGGCGGTGGTACTTCCCCGGGTGAGCTCTAGGCCCTATCACCTAAAAATATATATACATCGATAGGAACTCCACGATGTTGTTTGTCGTCAAATTACTGTTAATCGCAGCTGCACGAATGTTGGTAGCAGTGAATAATATGGTAGCCCTGTAGTTAAAGAGTTATGAAAACCCATAGAGATACATGAAAACCTTCTAACGATCAAAATACTGTTTGTGTCAACCAAAGCAAGGAGATAAAACTAGGAATAGATATACATACATAGGTTATGTTAAGGTATTACATAATTTAAAACTTCATGCATAATTACAGCGCAAAAATAAGTATATTAATAGGTAGAAGTCTCAGGGTTTAAAATAGGCGTCGAAATTTCGTACACTACACGTCATTACGTCGATTTTAGAGCAGGCTCTTCGAAAACGGTCTTTAGCATTACGGTTACAAAAAAAAAATTTTCAACGTTTTTGGTAAATCAACCCCTTAGGTAAGCTAAGGGATGAGAATTTGTTTAAAAATTTGTGAAATGTACGTCCAGCTAGTTGTCTATATAATATAACTATATTCAGTTTGAATAACATTAAAGTTCCGGTATTTACAGAGCTCCTCAGTTTTCACAGTTCCTCGCATTCTGTTGGTACTACAGTGTTAGTGAGAATTAAAAAGGCTGCCTTAATTACGCTCAGCCGGGATTTAACGGAATGGGTTGTGAAGAAAAAGTAAATTATATTCTTATTGTACTTTCAAATTGTTTTTGGGGCTTTGTGACTTTAATTTGTATATGACGTAGATGTTATGAACAGTTAGTTTGTTTTTAATCTTCTTCCGTATATGTACATCCAAATGCTTTGGTAAAAATAAACATCGAAAAATATTCTTAGAATTTAAAAATCCCATGCTAGGGCCTGCGGTTTCGTCCGCTTAAATATTACACCTATAACATAGTTAACTTGAGAACTATCTTAGCATAGGAAAAGCATGTTCCAGTTTTCAAGTAAATCAAATTAAATTACTTTTTATATTTATTTATTCATGTAAACTTTGACACTTTATAATTTATTTCATATCATTTCCAAGTACCTCCTTCCCATCCCTCTAAACCATCCCTCCTTTCCAAGTACAAACCAAGGGAACCCTGAGCGCATTCCAGGTTTCTACAGAGTTTGAAATAATCTTCACATGCCTATAAAACTAGCTTATTTGCTAGTTTATTTCCTAGTTATTTGTACAATGTACCAATACCAATATTTGTTCTATTATGGCCTTTAATGTAATATTTGTCAGTTACTAACAAAATCGAAGTTTGAAGGCCTAGTTTGCTTTAAGTTATTTTAAATTTAAATGTAAAATGTTGTTGCGTGATTTTAGATTTAATTTTACTCCTTGGCCCATTTATGAATCAGCGACCGGCTTGAGCGTTGCTTAAGACTCTTGGACTAGATAGCCTACTTCAGAATACTTCACATTTCAAGGAGTTAGCTTAAGTGGTAAGTTGAACGTTAAGACAGTAGACGTTCAATTATTATGCTAAGTAATATAATATGGTAAGATTATTGTTGATGGTTAGTATCGCCAATCCTTATTAAACTAAAGAATAATTTCTTTTTTACTTCTTTTGACGACCTAGGGCCGTATTATGAACTCTTAATTCCAGACAGTTCACGTTCAAAACGTGTGGGTGCCTTATTACCTGTAAGGCGTAGTCTCTGTCACCCACACGTTGTGAACGTGAACTGTCTGGAATTAAGAGTTCATAATAAGGGGGCTGTACCTATGTCGTAATGGTTTTATTACTAGAACGCCTAGGATTCCCTGCGTCGTGGGTTCATCCAAATCAAAAACGGAAATTTTTCATCGTTTAAATTTCTGCCTTGTTAGGAATCGATCCCAGGACCCTTCCAACAGTATCATCCGTAATGCGGCATGATAGGTTTTTCACGTATTTACCATCCACTTACACAACACTGGTGCAGCGTGATAGACTCTCTCTCCAGGCTTCACTTCTGAAGTGATAAGTATGTACCTTGACCTGCTAGTCAAAGTCTCGCTTTTTTTTAACTACAATGGATTGTAGGCAAATCATTAGACCGAGCGATTTGAGTAAAAAGGTTGTTCTTTTCTTTGGGTCATAATGGTCGGGTTCACAAGGAGCTTAGAGGATCATATTTATTTTTGTAATGAAAACCATTAAGTGTTTTTGCCGATAGCACGGACGGCTCGTTAAGGAAATGTTGGCTATTTCGTGTGAATGGCTTTAATCAAGAGCTCTTTCATCGCTCGGTTTATGCCCGCCTAGTACCGGCCGGCGAAGTGCACTCGTCACAACTCATAAATGCTCGGATTAAGAACGAATATCGCATTAAACGTTTATTTCGTTTCGGGAAACTAGTTCTGCAGTGATTTTGTTGGTTGTTTTTGTACATCGAAATTAAGCTTTTCACCGATGTTCGTGGCTTTAATGATAACTTGTCTTTTCATCTTATTCAGAGATTGCTTTCAAGTAGTCGTAGTATGTTTATGAAATGAATACAAGAAAAAATAGGAATAGGGTGATAGAAGTCTTGGGATATAACACTTTTTTTATGGAATTAAGATAGCAAACGAGCATGTAGCACCACCTTCCGCTGCCGCCCATGACAACTGTGACCGACCCAGAACTAGACTCAATGAGTCTCGTTCTAATTCGGTCACAGATGCATTGCTACCCCTGAGGACTGAGATGTTCGCCTCTAAAAAAGTGTAACCGGCTCCACACCTTCCTTTCCGGAACACAATTGTTCTTAAAACAATTATTACACGGTAGGAATGGTACTAAGTACCGTGGCGCGCGATGGTACTTCCCCGGGTGAGCTCTAGGCCCTACCACCTGCAAAAACACTGACTATATACTTTCACTGAAGAGCAAATACGAAGCCAAACCATCCGACGCCATTCAGTGCACTTTGGACCCACGTGTTACTTCGTTATGGATGGGAAAAGAAGCTAGATCTTACGATTATAAGAGGATATCATTTAGCTTGCACTGTTTTTTACGGAATTAAAGAAGCGAACGAGCATACAGCACCACCCTTCGCTGTCGTCCATATGTGAACTGTAACCGACGTAGAACAAGATTCAAACACGGACTAGGATGGACCAGTTCAGATACTAGAAGGTATTAGAACATTATTTGGTTAGTTTCTTAATAATTGTGTGGACTACGACAGGGAGTGATTCCTGTTAGGATATGAATTATTTCGTAGAACACAATAAATAAAAGTGCTATGGAAGACTTGATTTTTCTTCATTTTAATCAAATAACCATGATTATGTACCTACCTGATTTAATTACTTAGGATGTAGGTACTTTAATAATTATTTACGAAAGAAATGATTTGTAAAAAAGACAAATGAAACCTATTTTCATCGTTTAGGCGTTTTAAGTGACTAATTACTAAGGCCACATTAAACTCTAGCTAAGCTTGGGTCCTAGGCGTTACATGTTCTTGTATAACCTCATTATAGGGGCCATTCAGTGTTCTTGTCGATGGAACGAATGGCTCGTTGAGTTGATTGCTGCCTCCACCAGTGAATGGGGGTAATCAAGGGCGGGTCACTTACCACTTCGCACTTGTATGGGTCACGATGAAAAATGTATATAATTTTGGTTGATTGTGCATGGGTAAGCTGTGATGTAGAAGTTGGTATTAGGCGCCATTCAAAAATACATATGTGCGTCTTAGATATTGGTAGTCTTCGCTTCATTTCAGATACCCTTAAAACTTTAACAAGTCTGTTTCATCACAACCATTAAAATCCGTTCTGAGAACAGAATAAACGCACAGTGAAACGAGTAAATTCTTCCTTCGGCGAAGTAATTGGTTATCAAGAAATCTATATCTATTTTCTGTTGTTTCTGTGAAGTCTGCCAATGCCAATTTATATTTGTCAGCCTAAAGATACGTAGTGATGGTGAATTATCTATTCTATGATTGAGGACTCTTATAACTATAGTCCTTATCCTTCGCATTGTAAGAGGGAACCCAACTCAAGCATGACTTCTGAGAAGTTTAATATAAACTTCAAAATCCAACTTAGTTCGATTGATGTCCGGGATACATTAAAATTGATTTGCTTGAATCGTTTCAAGTATTTGTGTAGAAGCTAAAGTTGACGTTCAACCAAATAGGTCGCACTGAAACCTAACAGTAACTATTTCGTAAGATTTCTATTCAAAAGCAATGCTGCAACATTGAATGTGGTTCTAGATGACTTCTAGTTTCTAGTTACAGATTTCTATTTCATAGATAGTGTTATAACGAAGTTACTTTACTTCTTATTTCATTCCCCGTCATAAACTAATGAAGTAAATAAAACTATAGCTATAGCCCAACACTACTACACACTATACTACACTAGCCCAACTTTTTAAGTACCTACTTTATACAAGCAAAAGTTTTGGAGGCACGTATTCTTCGTTACATTATTTTAAAGTTTATCCGGCCATAAAAACGCTTAAACATTTCTTGCCGTAAGCGGCGTGTCATTCAAATTTGTCGCAACGCAACCGTCCAATTTTCACGGGCCATTTGTCTTCAACCCATTGCGGGTGACCCATATTGTGCGTGGAAAACTCCTTTGATCTACTGCCACCATAGGTCCCTCTCGTGGCTATTAACTTCTACCGAATGTATGCTCCCAGGATATTAGTGACCCGTGCGTATAGACGGACGCTTAGCCCCTGTCCGGGCTTCCCGAACGTCGACGTCATATTTGATTGATGTCCAGGGAAAATATAATACTAAATGTTTCGGCTGGTATTTAGAGACTCAGTAACGTTGGACAATGTCAATAACAAAATTGTATCTGACCCTAAGTATAACGTTATATTATTTTATTTTTTATGTTTTTCATAAGCTTTGCTTTCGATGTAGAATGAAAATGTTTTTAGAATTATTAGAAAAAATTAATATTATGTTCCTCATTAGGCTTGAAATCAATATAAAAATCTTCCATTACTGAGATATTGACTGACAGACAACGCACAGCCGAAACTACTGAACGCAAGTAGCCGAGATTTGGCATGTATTTGCCGTGAGGAAAGTAGGATAGCAAGCACTAAAAGAGGTAGGTATTTTGAATAAAAGGCGATAAACTGAAATAAAAATTCCACTCGGGTAAAGCCGCGAGGGGGCAGCTAGTAATAAATAAAATAAGTAAACACAACTGAAGTTATCTTTAGATAAATATGTTTGTCCTACTCGCATCTGCCGGTACGTTCGACCCTCCTTCAAGTTTTACTGCCGCTCTGGGAGTAATGGCCAGAGTTTACTCATTTTACCTAATGACGCTTTGTGATACGGTGTAATAGGTACCAGAATATACTTGAAGCGATAACTGAGTTAAAAGTTGGTCACCTGCTCGAAGGACCAAAGTTCACATTCGCTCGTTGTAGGAATGTCTTTAAAAATCACGTATTTTGATAACGGAAATTATTCTACTTTTAATGATGAAAACTATGATTTAAGCCATTCTTTTTTGTAATGCATACATGATGACCTATAAAATTAAAGTTCAAGAGGAGACCAAACAAGTAGATGGATATACGAATTTTATTGGCAACGTATGTATATAGAATGGTTAGTATATACCAATTTAGACCAATTGAACAGTTTTTTTCATTTCATTCAGATCCGAATTTATATGGACCTCACAAAGCCTTGTGTTCTTCGTAACTATACCTCTATTCTAATCGGACCTTTCACAAGAAAGCCTATACTTTAGAGTTTAAACGACTTGAATCTGTCGGCCATAACATTCTGCAGAAAACGTCTTGCCTTAGAATGGATTATCGGTGTAATTTCTCTTACCCTTTTAATGTTCTGTGAGGTTAACTTAAAGCAATTTATGTCAACTTCCCCAGACGGGGTATCATTGCCGGAGGCACGCCGGGTCAACTGCATAACTACCGCCTGGGGAGTGATGATGCGAGTTCACTCATCAACTAATCACTCCTTTTAGTAAACATTCCGGTAGCTATGGAAGTATCTTCCAAGAAATGCTGTTATTGCTGGTTTTCTTAATCTTTGTTGTCGTTTTAGCAGACGTCATCTAGAAGTGTTTTGCAAGTTTTAATGTAAGTTGACAAATGAATAGGTGTCCCATTATCATGTTTTTAATCTAGTCTAATTATACCTACAATTTAATTACATTCTTATAATTGTTAATATTTAAATTTTTTTCCTATTCTGCTGTGACAAATTACCAAAATGGCTGCTTTCCTTTTGTATTTAGAACGTATAAACATAATAATTATTAATGATTTGTCTTATACTTACCCAAGCTCCACCAACACACCAATAAACCTGCTGTACTGTATTTTTGTTATTTTGTACTCGCTTTGTTTTAATTATTTAAATTTTAGTTTAATTATTATTTCTACTTTCTATTCTATAAATGTAATGTTCGCACACCACGCTTATCTGGCAGAATTATGCGCAAACGCTGTCGGCCGCATAGAATATCAGAGTGTGAAGACTACCCTCACACAAAATCTGAATGCGGTCGTTTCCGTCAGGAGGGTATGGTGTCTGCTTCATCTATGTACCTACTTGTCCTTTATTTAAATGTCGTTTTTTTTTGTACACTGTAACTCTGACGGAATAAATATGTTTTCTTTCTTTCTTTCTTTCTCTTTCCATTTATCGTGGCTCAAAATTGAGCACGGGTCTCTTCTGAAAATAAAGAAAGTTGGAGAACAGCAACATCGCACATATGTCGACTAAGGGTCAAATCACACCGAGACGAGACGCGACGCGACGCTGCGCGCAGTCTTTCAAAGAGCGGCTCAAAATAGAACTTTATTTTCTACACGAAAAGATACACATTTCATTGTGAGAATTCAGAATACGTTGCTTCACTGCGTTGCAGCGCTGCGTCTCGTGACGCCTCGCGGCGTAGCGCGGTGCATCGCTACGCAGCCGTGCATCGTCGGTACGCGCGGCGTGCAAGATTGCCTACTTTTACGATGCACCTCGCGGCATTGAGATGCGTCTCGCGGCGACGCGCGGCGCGGCGCGAAATCACTGGCCTCTTCCAGTATCGTTGCGTCGCGTCGCGTCTCGGTGTGAGCTGACCCTAAGATAGAAAGGAAAAGAAAAGAAATTAATAACACCTGATAATTTTATTTCTGAACGCTCTCTGTTCCCACCTACATATCCACCATCCAATATTCCCATACTTGTGGGTAGAAGAAAAAAAGACAGTTGTGACAACCGCGAGCGACGAATTAGACCGGGCTGTTCCTTTCGATTTCGTTGAAAAAAACTATTTAACTACGCTTAAACCAAGTAAATACCGAATTCCCGAGCAGTGCGAGTGACTGACGTAATAATCATCAAGAAAGTCATCATAAATATATGTGGATACTGGAAGAACTGAGAGCGCGCGCGAACCCGACACTCATAGCGGGAATAGATTGAACCAGGTATTCCTTTCACCCTGTCTTTCTTTATCCAACATCCGTACTAATATTATAAATGTGAAAGTGTGTTTGTTTGTTTGTGACGCTTTCACGTCGCCACTTGGCTATTATATGGTATGGTTTATGTGCGTGGAGATAGTTAGGGGTGTGAAGAGCGATGGAGGCTACTTTTTACTGCGGAAAAACATCTCATTCCCATGGGAAGATCGATATTTTGTTAGTTATTAGATATTTAGTTCCGAATGTTGTTAATAGATGGCGTTAGTTCATTTGTAATTTGCAAGATCTTAATCACGCTATCAAATACTACATATAATTTACTTAAGCCATAGGCAAACGTTATATTTGATGTTCCAGATAATAATTATAGGCTACTTTCCTACGGGAACGGGACCTACGCGTATGTTACCTACGGGTCCCGAAGCGAAGCGCGGGCGGTTCTCTAGTTGCCAATAATATTATTAATTACGTAATGATTATAATCCTTATGGCGCCTCTACACGATAGCCAACAATAGGCTAGACCTGTAATGTCAGTGTTTGTTATGATTATAAATAAATAAATAAATGTTGGCCAATGTTGTGGCAAAGATGTTTGCCAAGAGATTGTGATGGCGTCCACACGTTGGAACGTGGATCAGTCTGCGTCGGTTCGGGGCAATGTGCGGACGATATTAATATTTTCTTAAAATGAATATTGAGGTTCTAACGGCTGCTGCGGTTTAATTATTCTCAGCATACAATACAATAAAAATGTGTATAAAAATTATTATACACATTTATTTCATTATAATACACATTATTATACATCCATATTAAGTACTCATAGTTGCCATATTGTAGACATAATTTAGATATCGACGTGTGAATAAAGTGCGTGCGCTCAGCGTGGGCGCTCGTTTCTAACTGAAATCGTGGCCAACGTGTGGACGCTGCGCCGATAACTGTGCCACAATCACGCCACAACCCTTTGATCTGCGTTGAAAAACCGACACCTCACGGATCTTGCGCCAAGTTGTGGGCCAACGGTCCAATACCTACCAAAGTAATCACAAACCCCCGCTCTACACGATGGCCATTACGTATTGGCCATAACATTCGCCAACATGTTGGCTAACGTGTAGAGGCACCATTACGCGAAGCTCTGTTACGGCATGGGGTTGGAGCAAGAACTGTAGGCGGTCACAATTTATCAGAATATAAAAATTGTTGAATACTTCTGTATATCATCAGCATAGTCTCAACCCCGTTTATATATAAGGTTTCTTTAGGTTAAATTTATTTATGTATATTTTATCTGTTATTACATCGCTCTTCGTTAAGGCCAGGTAGACACTTGAGTTTCTTTTGAGCGAGTTGTAAGTTTGTTATGACAAACTCTTTGATCTCGGTCAAAGATCCAACAGTATTCATTACATAAGATCAGATCCTTGACTGGTATTTGAACCTCTGGGCATATTGCCTTTTGAGTTTAGATAACAGTAGGTACTTGCTGGCATGGGACAGTTACGTACATTTTGGCGTTTAGACATCTACAATCTAAATCTATTACATGTTTTTAATCCTTGAAAGCTATGAGGTACGATGTATATAAAGGCATAGACATATATACCTAGACGGGCCTTGCACGTTCGAATGTGCGTCAAGTTGGAACAATCCAATTTTGAATCGAATCGGTTTGTGCGTGAAGTTGGCGCGATGGAATTTTGTTACTATATTTGAAAACGAACAGATTACATAGTGATATCTCGCTTCCGCGTTTCGAAATTTTAGTCGTGCTGTCTTTGTTACTCTTACACGTCATTTTACTAAAGTTACACGTGTCACGCGCCATTTTACTAAAGTTATTATTTTAGAAATAGTGAAGTTAATTTACAATTCAATGTTTACATAATGAAATGTGATTCCTTTGGACTTTATTTGTGTTTCTTGAATTGTTAGAATATTTTTGAAGGCACAGGAAGCCATATTTTCTACATTTGCGGACGTAATTACTGAAATCAATTTTGCGTAAGGAAGATGTGTACCTCGCTGCTGTCTACAACAGACTGACTTGATCAATCACTCAATCACACAACCCAATGTTGACCACTCGCCGTGCGCCTTATGTATGTTACGGGCCCATCTAGACTTTCTACATCCATGTATAAAGGTAGTAATTTAGTAGCAACTACCTATTGGTTAAAAAAATACTATATTCATTTGCACAGATTGTTCTAACTGGATTGGTGGCAAGCCATCCTGATGACAGAACGGCTGGTTACCTTAAAAAGTCGTTTATTTTTTTTAATCAAAGGTAGCAATTATCTGAAGATTAGTAGCAACTAGAAGCAACTTTTAGTAATAATTTCGATGTAAGATATAGGACGTGATCGGCCATTTTGACGGATGGTAACATACCATAGATAGACAGACAGGTCATACTTATTAATACTCGTAGATGATTTTTCTTATTTCGGGGGTTAATTAACTGAAATCGAATGAACTAAATACTTTAGATGAGTCGTTTGTTATCCACTTCAAAACATTAGCACAAAAAGGCCTTGTATTTTTTCTTGAATACAAAATAATGGTATTTTTAAACGGCATTGTTGTTGTTGAATAAAATATCCGCACCATAAATACGGACAGCGGACGTTATTCAGCGTGTGGCGTGTGTCCGTCCATCTAATTGATGACAATTGGTATCCATGAATTCACGTTCGAATGTTATTTCAGCGGCCAATAAACTATTCGTTTCGTCCATCATTTTATTGCTCCGACGGCACTAAATGTTTTTATGGCGCGTAAATGCGTGGCCACGACGAAATTGCGTAAAAATTACTGGTAATTTTTTTGCATAAATTCCGTTCAAGGGATATAAAGTACAATAAAACTTTGTAAAGATTTGTTTAGGTTCATGGTATTGAGTAATTTATTGTTATTAATAGGCAAAACTTTATTTTACGTAATCGAGTGGGCAAGATGTTTCAAAACAGGCATTTTGTGGAATAAGATCAAGTACATCCAATCAATAAATTGTTTATTTTAACAATCTTGTACCAAAAACCGAAACGTCTTGATAAAATAATTTAAGTTTATTTAAACAATAAGTAAAGTTGTTGTTATTAATTTTTCACCTGAAATGAAAAATACGTAAAATGTATAAAATAAAATTTGAGAGTGACACTAAAACCTATTTGCATAATTCTATTCAAGCGCGAAATTTATACCACTCCATCTCACTGAAGTTTCATTTCAAAGTGCAAGTATTGGACTAATTTTCATAAAGAAAATGTTGCGAACTCTAAAAGCAAGTGATATTAAGCATTTATTTGTATAAAATATGAAGTATCGTGAACAACAAACAAACATAGTTTTAATTTAGTTTGTAATTTTAAAAATGTTTACTATGGTAAATAAATGTTTACTTTGAAATGAAT
The DNA here is from genome assembly GCA_905404135.1 of Hesperia comma. NCBI lineage: Eukaryota > Metazoa > Arthropoda > Insecta > Lepidoptera > Hesperiidae > Hesperia > Hesperia comma. The sequence continues at coordinate 14,142,729 of FR990029.1, read as the reverse complement.
GTAAAGGTATAGTTTGGCCTCTGTGGTGTGTGATTAATCATATTAGTACTGGCAGCATATTTATTTAATAACTAGTAAATCCGCCCTCGCTTCGCTTCGGGGAACTAGTCCCTTCAAAAATCTCTATAAATTTTAACAAATTATGTTATTCCAATGTCTAAGCTATATTACTGCAAAGTTTCATGAAAACTCGTTCAGTAGTTTTTGCGTGAAAGAGCAACAAACACACACACACACTCACTCACTCACATACATCCTTACAAACTTTCGCATTTATAATATTAGTAGGATTTATTTATGACTAGCAATTTTCCGCGTCTAGTCAGTGCAGTAATAGATAGGTATCCTACTGATATATTTATGTATTTATAAGAAACTCCATGATATTTTAGCAATAACTTAAATTTAGTCACTTGGCTTTGCAAGATTATCATTTTGTTTTTGACACATTCAAGTACAAAATAAACGTGGGCGGCCATCTCATCGGTAGCAACTTACTCTTATTACTTATTATTAACAAACTAACCAACTAACATTATCCACTAGGTGCCTGGACTCCCCATAGTAGACCCTAAATTGAGTCTTGTTCTAGGTTAGTCGCAGTTGTCATGGACGGCAGCGGAAGGGAGGTGCTGCATGCTCGTTTGTTATCTTAATTCAATAAAAAATAGAATATATATTTTTATTTATTCCGGAATTGATTTTTTTATACAATATTATCTATGTCTATTTTACTCATGAGCTCTTTTTTCTTAAGTGTTTGAATTCAATGTGTTACAAAATTGGTCAAAGTTCATCAACACTCATATGTTTGATAAAATCTAAGTAGGTATATTTGCATATTCTGAAGCAAATTATAATCAAGATTCTGCATTCTGATACCTCGTATTCGAGCGTAGCGTCGACAATATGCTTTCAAATATCGGCGTATGACTCTCGCGTTTATTCGAGAAACTATATGTAAATGAACCTGAAGATATTGTAGGATTTGAGATGAAGCCATTCCTAGTCCTTTGTCCGAATTGCTCATAAAGGCGGTCTCGACTGACAATAGTGTAAAGCCCTGTGATTTACATGCAAATAATTGTAACAGATTGGGAGCCGCGAGCCTCTCTGCACGGAATCGGCTCAATTTGTATAAATTGTCCCAATTTGTATAATTTGTCGACGCCACTTGATTCAGTTAGTCCAATGTAAGTCTACTTTGCGTTACTAATTCTTCTTTTGTTTTTTCAGATTAACGTTCCCGAAAATGTAAGTATGAAACCGGCTTTTTTGTTACTATGCTAATTTTACCAATAATAGTCTTAATTCTGACAAACTCATATTTAAAGATGTCTTTTCATATTTTCTAAGCTTTGCTCCGGTGGAGACTAATGATGTGTGTGGAATAAGGACTCTTTAAATATATCCGGAGCTAAGAGCTTAATCTGAATAGATGCGTTCAAGATATTTTGCTATTATCGGTCGATTAGATCCAATTACGTCGAGATAAGACAGCTATAATTTGCTACGTAAAATAATTGCAAATGAATTACTTGGGTATTTAATTCTAAGCTCTTTTAACGGAAGCGACGACTCGATTTATAGAAGGAGAATCTCGCTTCAGCTATTAGCAAATTACTCTCACAACCATTATTTTCCATATTTATCATTGAAGCAAAGCATCTCTACCAACACCAGACTATATAGATATAAGGAGGGACTTAAATTAAACGGATGTGTCGTCGCGGCGTGATATTTGGTGCCTAATTTCGTATTAAGATACTCGGCCGTAAATACATTATATGTATATTCTGTTTACAATGACTAATAATTATGTTAATGCGGGGAGGATTGAACCAAATCATCGACATTGAGCGGTGAATGAAAGAATTATCGAAGCTTTTTTGTAGCCTAAACAGGCAAACGAGTTGACGGGTCACCTGATGATAAGTGGGCATCGCCCATGGACATTGGCAACACCAGGGGCGTTAATAATGCGTTGCCGGCCAAGAAAGAAGTGATAGACCTGCTTCATGAAGGATCCCGTCATGGCACTGTGGGAACAACAACGGCGGCAGTTCGTTTCACAGTTTACATGTGTGTGGCAGGAGATGATGTGCGAATGGCGAAGTTACACAAGTAGTCAGTTTACATATTTAGTCGATTTTGCTGATGATGCTGATCTTGTTGAGTATCTAGAAGCTACACAAGGAAGCTACATAAGAACGTGGCACTACCAATACTAGGTTTATCTGTCATAAGTGTTTGTCAAATCTTCATGTATTTCGTCACTGCCCGCTGTGACGAACATCCACGCAATTGGATCAAAATATCTGATAAAAAAATTGGAGCACCAGTTATATTAACAATGAACAGAAAAGGGTTTCAGTGGTATAATTTTAATAGAAATGAAAAACGGCCGCAACTTCGCTGTGGTTTACGACTGAAGTTCTGGTGCGGTGCCGTTCGCGTCTTGCTGTTATCGTCTCAGGGAGATTGTTTCTGGGCACACCCCGACACAATAAAGATATAGCGTCTTAATGGAACAGTGAAATTTTTCCCATTACTTTCAGAATTTGGTATGGTCCGATTTTTTTGACCCCGATTTTGGTCTAGATACATCTGGCCTAATTTTTTTAAATTATTTTTATTTACTATTCTTTTATTGTTCTACCACTTTATAGGGACCAAGGTAACAAACGAGGCCGACTAATTTACGTGTCCTCTGAAACACGCTTAATGAATTATTATGAAAAATATTTTGTACTTTGCGACCTCATACGCAGTTGCACAAGCTTAATCGATCACTTAAGATTAACGTAGGTATGCCATCACCATCAGGCTATAAGCGTTTCAATGCAGTTACTGCGTTGTCGTAAAATCGTCGTTCTTTTGACGTAAAATTTGGAAATCCGATAGGCACAATGATTATCTTGCCGGACTGCCGTTCTAAGGATTGTAGGTTCGAATTCCAGCGAGGCGAAAATTTAAATGATCAATTTAATTTCTCATTAAAATATTGTGTGAGTTTGACTGTGACATCCATGACATACGAATTTCTAAGCGGGGTTGTGAGTATAGGTTATAACGTTATATTATGTGTTAATAAGATATATTATGTGTTAGCATCCGAGACATCTATAAAAAGTGATACAACAAGTTATACAACCAGTAAAAATATTTTTAAAAGCAGGCTTTTATTATAATTGCAGTGTAGTGAAACTCGTTTCTTGCACCCATTCTTCCTTTCTTCATAATAGATGGGAGTAAGTAACGGCTGCGCTTAAAATGTTTCCACTTCAACTGCGCCCGCGAAACTTAAGCCATAAAGCAGGGACACAAGTCTGTGGACATTTTTCATTAGCGCCGGAAAATGGTGGCCATTCTCCGCTAACAATTATAAGATATGTCCGGTTAAGCTAATTGCAGCTTTTAATGGTGTTCGCTTCCTTTGTAATATTTTATGGGATAATTTTGTATCTGTTTTGTTTTGTGCTGTTTGTCTGCTGAATTATGTTTGTTTGTTTTTAAATGGTTGTAGGTTGGGTGAATTTTATTATGGGGTATTTCGCTTTTTGTCATAACGGTGACATTTTGGTAAACTGCTGGTATAGGTATAAATTTTATTGGAAGCTAGATGATGAATAGGTGGCATGTATGTTTACATAGACTAAAAATGCAGTCCTTTAGTTTTTGGGTCCTTTATGTTATGTAAGAAAAAAGAAAATTTTCCAATCTTTGTTCCTTCTTTTAAATTGTTACTATAAGTACGATAATTTTCCTTGGAAGTTTCTTGCCGTCTATTCTAAGATCACTTACGGTACGGATTCACTAACGCTATGTCATAGTTTGACTATAGGAAAGTTTAAAAACAAACTTGGAATAAAATATCTTGCATAGATGAACAGATTAAAACAGCTAAATATTTCAATGTTATAATTAAAATCTCCCTAATTTTGTTATTTCTCGTCCCTTATGGTCCCTAGTCGTCTCATCCCATATTATAACCAATCCGCTTTAACTAATTCCATATCTGATGCCACAAATCGCTTTTGAAAACGGTGCTCGTAATTTTCAAAGAATGGTCAAGTGTGTGGTGGGCCAAACGCAGTGTAGGGTTTTCGCAGCTGTGAGTTTTTGTTTCAAAAATGAATCTCTCACCAGGCTTCATGTCTGGAGGTGGTCGAGGTCCGACTGTTCACAATCGGCGAGTTGTGTAGAATAACTTCGATTGTTTCATCCGAAGTCCTATATTTTTTTAAACCCCGAAATCAAAATATACAAATACCTGCACGGAGTGTAGCTGGAGGTACGTTCGTGAAAATGGTTGTCAAACTATTCAAATAAATCTAAAAAAAAACAACAATTATTTAAATACAATCTGGTATTGACGGACAGAAATGCGAGTGGCCCTAAGTATAAAAATACTTTTTTCTTCTTATGTACCGAACTTAAAACTCTTCGTAATATTTGTATCGCATTTTTGTGGGCACTTTTGTTGAATATTTACGACATAACTTGTATGGGTCATTTTGTTTTCAATTGCGTTTGTTTTTCATGGCCGTTTGTTTCGTAAACCTAATCTTCTGTAATGCCGAATTAAATGTAAAATCGTAAAAAAATCTCCGCTCCGGAACATAACCTGATCGAATTAAATTTTTATTCGCGGCAATTCGCCCAGCGCCATATAATGCTGCGTATTTTAATAAAATGGAATTACTCAGGCCGCTGTTCTATTATTGCATAGTAAAATATACTACATTGTATATCATGATACTCTCTGTTAATTGTTAATTCTTCCACTCTAATAAGAGTGCTCTACTACGCTACTCCTCTCCCTCTTACAAATAAAACCATATTTTTGAGGGACGGTAATGGTGCTTATAGAACTATTTATTTTATACCATAGTTCATTGTTGTATACATGTCAGTGGCAATGTTAGCAAAGCTATCGGCAAAATTATCGCTATTTCTGCTAGTAAGTAGTAGGTATTCAGCCATTACCTCCGCGAAGAATCACAGTCCATATATTATGTACCTACTCATTGCCTGCAACAATGTGGTGCCATAGAAAGCAGCAACTTTGTTGCTGGTAATAACTTTTATACAATGTCATTTAATTACAAACGATTTCAACAACAAAGTCGTTATTGGTGAATTGTAAGTTTAAACTTACAATTGCCTCTTACAATTACTTACAATTGGTCTGCATGTACATATTTCATCAACTCATCTCATATTTCACTCGTGGTTCCTGCTGCTTTTTAAGTCTTCCATTTTAAAAAAGATGGAATAGACATTTAGTAAGTAGTTGCGGGAATAAATTTAGACATCGTCAACTTAACATCGGGCGGGATTGTTCTGAAGTTTTAAATTCTTTCTGTGTAATTTACATTTCAGAAAGCGGTGCAAAATGTGAATAAACAGCACACTGCACCATATTAGGCTTATATTTTTATGCTTTCATATATGTTGAATCGGAGTCTAGTTGGAGTTGAGTTGATGTAATGTATGCAGACCTTTATTCTTCGCTTGAGAAATACCTGCTATTAAAATACACGGGTTTTTAAGTTATTTAAGTTCTCTATGTACTTGTTTAAAATTAAATTACAATGAAAATATGTTTATAATTTCTCTTTCCAAAACCTTAGAAATATTTAGACTAAAAATTTTAATAGTTAAGAAAGAATCGAAATCAGTTTTTTACACAAACAATCCTAATCATTTTTTCCACGTATACAGATTTATGAGTAACTGTGAACGCATACGTCGGCGTTAGCTTAGATGTGTAGCTTCTCGTACCTCGGCGACGATGCCACCAGTACCTAAGGTTGGTTGTAAAATTTGAGGACCTCTGAATTAATGTCGGGCAGTAATTGAGTCCGCCGGATTTACGTACAGAGTCGTTTTTACGTTTGTTTTATTTTGTACGCTTTTTGTTCAGTTCTTTCCGACGTCATTATTATGCCATTTGTTTCGAACGCGCATTAAACATTGTATAAACGTATTTTGTTCCGACGCACAACTTGGACAATTGTTTTATAACTAAAAAAATAACAGCATTTAATTTTTTTAATAGTTGAATATTGGAGTTCAACTATTCTATAATTTGGATTTCCATCAAATGTTGGAGTTAGAAAAGCTGGCAGAAATATGATAGTAAATGGCACCATGATATTTGGTCAAACCGGGAAAGTCGGCGATTATTATTTACACGTCGACTTTGCGATGACCAAACAAAAACCTTGAACACCGACAAGTAGAGATACCTCAAATAGTATTTGTCAGATGTCGCTCTAATTGCATCACCCTGCAAGCACTAACTTTTGAATAAAAAATGAATTAGTAAAATTGGCTCGCCTAGTAAACAGTTATGCGGTAACATGGCGGAAACAAATTAGCAGTATGGTTTAAGCTTGTATTATTTTAACACAACAAAATGTTTATTTATTTCATTTTAAACCAAATGCATTCTTGAAAGTATTTCCCCAATTCGAGCTTCAAAACTTATCCCTTAATAAATATGATCAAAAAAGTTTCTTCCACTTGAAGCTCAAAAATAAACCTGGGAAACTAGATTCAATCCAGTGGCGAACCTGCTCCCGAACTTGGAAACAAAACAAAAACTACCGCCGAGCCCCGAGAACTAGACGTATGGGAAAAGTTCAGGAAGTTGTCGAGGGAATGATAAACACTTGGAGCTGCGCATCTTACCGGAGACTGTATTAAAAATAATGTACACGAACGTTTTAACAGTCTTCAGGCTTAATTCCTTAATAATCCTTAATATCCCTAATATTATAAATGCGAAAATAACTCTGTCTCTCTAATAGGCTTTCACGCCTAAACCACTCCACTGATTTTAATGAAATTGGTACAGATAGAGTTGAGCGTGAGAAAGGACAGGGTACTTTTAATCCCAGAAATTATTTTATAAGAAAGGAATTCATTTAAGGAATATTATATTTTCATTAAATGTTCAACTCAACTTTACTAATATTTTGGTTTATTTTTCATTCGATCATTTCGCACAATGGATGGCGCGTTTCGCTTTCCCCCGCATTCTCTACAGTTATTTTGACGTGTCTCACGTGGGCGAAGCCTCAGGAAAAAGCTAGCAATATTATATTACGAAAGTAACTCTGTCCGTCTGCCTGTCGGTCTAGCTAATCTTCTGCTACATACATACCACTTTTCACCTAAATCGGTTCAGAATTAGCGCGAAGAGTCAAAAAGATAAACAGGTAAACAGACAAGACAGACAGAGTTAGTTATTAACGCACTAGTAAATCCGCCCTCGCTTCGCTTCGGGAAACCAGTCCCTTCAAAAATCTCTATAAATTTTAACAAATTATGTTATTCCCATGTCTAAACAATATTACTGCAAAGTTTCGTGAAAATCCGTTCAGTAGTTTTTGCGTGAAAGAGCAACAAACCCACACACACACTCACTCACTCACTCACATACATCCTTACAAACTTTCGCATTTATAATATTAGTAGGAAGTAGGATAGGAAGTAGGATAATATTAGTAGGAAGTAGGATAGGAAGTAGGAAGTAGGATTTAGTCGATTAGGGATAGCGGCTATGGGTGGCATTGGATCTCTAGAGAGAGCATCAAATTGTAAAAAAAAAACCTTTTTTTCTGTGCATTATTATTTTATTCCCCACGATATTAAATAAGGGGTGATATAAGTTTGACGTATCTGTCCGTGTATGTATGTAACCATCTGTAGCATTGTTCTTAGCTAATGGACCTGAATTATTTTTAGAAAATGGATCTCTCTAGATAGATAAATAGATTGTTAGCAAGTTGACGTGATCGAGAAGGTATAATTTATAAAGATCAATTCATGCGTTTCATGATGTTTTACCTTCCAATATTAACCACCACGGTTCTAGCCCGCATATTGTATGGATCTCTCTCATCGTAGGTAGAGTTAGCAACAAATAAGTTGTACATGAGCGCTCTATTCACTGTTGGTTCTGCGGAGAGTTGTAAATCAGAAAAAATACGGAAAACGCTTAATGTATAAACTTTCTGCAGCTTCTAGATAGTAGTAGTTACTGTAAAATATGAAATAAATAATAAATAAATAAAAATGTGTTTTTCCCAATATGCTCTTCATATTATTTTAATGTTGCAATGAAATTCTTAAAGCTTTCTTGGCTGTATAATACAACTTATACGAGATAGTTCGATGCTTAACAATTTTAAAACTGTTTATCTACGCTTATATAGATAACATTCATATAGTTAAAATGTAACTGATAATGTAATCTATGTGAATTCATGAAGTAGGTACTTAGTCAGTGTCTTAGGGATTTTTTTGGTTTTACAAATATCCAAGGGTTTAGAAATGGAGGTAAAGAAGGAGGGTGCTCACTAAATCAGTAACTTTGATTTAAAGTACCCACCCGACCAATTTCATTTCACTATGACACGAGTAATCGCGATTATATTTATATGCTGCTATTTTGACACAGCTACTTTTTTCTCAGTCGTCGACAAAGTTGTTTAGTAAATGTGTTGTAGCTCCCAATAAAGAAATCGCCAGTAAATTATTTTACAGCCATGTTTTATCTTCAACGCTTACAACGATAAAATGTTCTTGAGACCATAACCAGGAAGCAATTTAAACTTCTGAATTGGTGCTGAAGATGCGAATTACCTCTCATCTATAGGAACATTGTAATGTATCGCTATAAGGTTTTTATTTAGTTGTAGATTCATCAAGGAGGTAGTTTAACGTCCTCATGTCTAGGAACGAAGTTCATTATCGCTCGGTACGGATGGAAGCTAGAACAAAAATTATGTAAGATTTTGATTGTCATCCATGCGCAGTTGGAACAGTTGTCAGGGTAGGTGATTAGGTATGACAGCTGTCAGGTGAGGTATGTCAGATAATATACACCAATAATGTATTGTGGGAGCGGCATAAAAGAAAATAAGAATGACGCATGTTACGCATTTGACGCATGCATCAACGTCAAAGTCCAGCAATATAACTTTGTTCGACCGAGTGTTCCGCGACACTCACGTATTTTTTTATACATTCATCTGTTTTAAATAAAAATGAATGAAATGAAGGGAAATCTTTTATGCAGACTTTAGTTCTCGGATCGTGAGTATGAGTGTGTGTCATTTGTGTTGTCGAAGCTATTGGCGACACAGGGAATATTGCGGGAGTACATATGAATACGTCAGCGTTTTTTTACTCTTTCACCCTCGACCTAAAAAGAGTGGTGCTATAAGTTTGACCTGTCTCTCTATGTATCTGTGTGTCTGTGTGTCTCTGAATGTATGAACCGATATAGTTCGGTTTTTTATCGAAAGCCATTTTTTTTGCGTTGATTTTTAGCTATGTTTGGTAATCAGTCCAGCAGTTTGAAAAGTATAAGCTCTTTTCCAAAATGGTGTAAGGCATTTTTTGGTATATGTACCTATTGAATATTATGATGAAGATTTGATCGGAAGACTGGTGATCATCAGCTCATTCGAAGATTTTCTTAGTCGAGGGCTTTATAAATTTCAATTATTTACGTATCTATTGTAGAACCATTGGAAAATAAAAAAGAACGATATTTCATAACAATAGAACATCTCGCGAAGGCATAACACATACCTAGACTTCTGGAATAAGTAAATACTCATGCTTACTGTTTGTTAAGTTTTAGGAAGACTTAACAGCTTTGCTTGCTCCCTGTAACTTCGAGGCGGCTGGGTACTTATCGTACGACAAACAAGTAAATATGAAATATGTAGCAGCGAATTGCGACGAATGGTAGGTAAACAGGAGACGTTGGCAAATGACGTAGGTGTTTGCACTACAGAGAACTACAATCATGTACACCGAAGCCCGCGTCTCGTAGCTAAACATTGCACACAAAATTAAACCTTAATACTTAACAGAAAAAATTCAATTTTCGTCGCCAGCGTAGCTGTAATGCAACTCGGTGGAACTCGGTATTCTACAGTCAAGCAAATAAGTAAACTATGTACGTTCTGCAGCTATTTCACGAGAAATTACTTCGAAATTAATTTAGACGGAGCTTTATGAAGAAATGAGATGTTACTTTTATTTTTTTCACCACTAAACGTGTGTTCGTGGTGAAGTAATATTGTCTGTTTTTCTCAGTGAAAAGTTTGTGTGAAGACAAATATTTTAAAGGGAGTGGCTTTGAAATTTAACATTAAAGTAAATTATAGAGCTTGGTTTTTGGTGTAATAGTTGATTAACAAAAGTTTCAGAAATCATTGCAACCTTGAACAACATTAAAAGCGTCGCGGACGTCTTAGGAACACCATATTCTCACAATCACATACCTAAATTACCTAAATACTGAACGTCCAACACTGATACTTTAAGCGACAGTGTATGCTGAAGTTGTAGTGATGAACCTACAAGAAAGTACAGATCTAGAATTTTTTTATTAACATTAATATAATTTGAACCCGGAATCACTTTCAAAAAATATTAAAGTGAGTTTTCACCAAATTTATCAACAAAAATGATTCTGAGGCAAGTTCAGGATGTTTTCCCATAATAAAATGGTCTTTGTACTTTATAGGCACATTTATCAATTACAATTTCGTTACGTATTTTATTTACTTTACACTAGAACCAAGAAAATTAAAATAAATTAAACCAACATAGGTACTGAATGGTGTAGTTAGCATTTAGTTTGCTCTAGCGTTAACTATAAGTTAAATTAAAATACTAGAGCAATTTGTATGAGTTACGCTGCTTGCTTCCAAAGCTACGTGTAACGCTGCATTAGAAATGTACCCAGTGTTTCAAGAAAGCTCTAAGCTCGCGTGCAAGCTCACTTCACCCATATGAACATTGTAAGATTTTCTGAAAGCTTTTTATCCTTAAAATCCCTGGAGTCTGTTTTAAAAACCACAGTCGCTTACAGATTTAAGAGGTTATGTAATTATGTGTAATTAGTAAATTAAAATTAATTAGATGACGCATACGGTAAACTTCTTCTGGTTTGCGGTGAATTCTTGACCATGGCATGCTAAAAAATATAAATAGATGTGGACGTTTTTAGAAGGATAGCATCAGATTTTATCTAATGAATTGAAATATCTCTAACACCTTTTAATCTCTTTTTTTAACGTACAAAGTTTTAAGTTTTGAATAAGTTCCAACTTATGTACGTCAATACTTATAGATTTTTGGTAAACAAAAACATTTTATCAGAAATATTTTATTGATGTAAGTATCTCTTATCCTTTAGGTTATAGAATATTGTTGGATTCGATTGAAACAAACCGAATTTAATATATATTATTTTCTGTTATCTGCTCTATTAGTTTCTTGATAACAAAAGTAAGCGGTATCAAAAACTTAATTCGCCGTTAAACGTTAAACTCTTCGTAGTATCTGTCTACAACAGGGTGGTCACTTATATGTACATATGTTTATTATATTCGGGATAATTCTATTAAGGTAAGTGGGACTCAATAATAAATATGAAAATAAAAGATCTCGACGTTAATTTCACACTTATTTCTCATTCATTTATTGATTAAAAACAAATAAAACGCGTTAAAATATACCTAACTGTTAAAAAACAAGTGGGTAGTCTTTTAGAATCGAAATCGAAATTACTGGACACCAGGCAAGTTGCAAAATTCCGGGACAATCCCGGATTTCCCGGCCATCTGGCAACCCCGGTCTACAAGGAGCATCCATCTTAGTCGAGCTCTTGTGTTACCTCGGTTTTTATTGCCAGGTAACGTGAACTTAACTTGGATGTTTCAGCCATATCCCTCTCGTATTTCTCGTTATTTTATCGCCACTTATTATCATTTGAGATTGTTGTTATGATTAAACTTATTTTAAGTAAAAAAAATATAGTTGGGTCGTCAAGGATCATCTTGGGATATATGAGATATATTTATGAGTACGCTGAAAAACTTAATCTTCAACAACTTTTATCATAATTTTTTACATAATTTATGTTACGCTTAAACTTATATTATTTAAAAAACATGTAGTTGGGTCGTCAAGGATCAGCTTGGGATATATGAGATGTATTTATGAGTACGCTGAAATACTTAACCTTTAACAACTTTAAGAGCATGTAGATTCTTACAATGTTTTCTTTCGTGGAATACTGTCATATTTTAAATTAAGAAATGCACGACTCAAACTCAGACCTCTTAGCGTAAAAGAACAACGTACACACCTCAGCTAGGTATCTGGTAAGATGAATGTAACGTCCCGACTGTCGCGATAAGCCCGTCTGTCGCGCCCACATACGTCACCGTTCGCTATCTCCGATGACACGGGTGTCTCAGGCAACACAATGGGTTGTATAACTGAAAAGAAAACTCATATTCTAGCAGTTTGATATTTTGCCTTCCTCAAGAAAACACGAGTTCATGCACGCTCTTTATGATTTTCAAAATCTTGGTATCTCACGTTTTCTCAAAAAAAAAGTTGACAAAGAGCTGTCGAATCTATACTAACATAATAAAGTTGAACAGTTTGTTTGTTCGAACGGGCTAATTTTATTTATTTTTTTATTTATTTATTTATTTTTGCATCAGACGTTTGTACATCCATATTTGTGTTAGTAACAATTATTCTTAAAACCTATGTTAGTAAGTCTTAACCTATGCTAAACTAAACTATCCATACTTATGTTAGTAACAATTTTACTTAAAAACTATGTTAGTACGTCTTAATCTAGGAAACTTAAAAACTAAGAAAAACTAAAGCCTTCTTGTACTCGGATGCTGCACATGGAGCTCATTCCAGCGTACCCAAAAAGGGCTGTCTAATTTGTACGCCAATGTGCTAAGGATGGCGTTGCTGGTGCTTACGAGCCGGCTCATCATGGCTGCAGCACGCTTACGCACGATCGCGTGAAAATCATCCACACGAACGCTCGCAAACATTGCTGACGCACTGCAATGTCGTGGCCTCCTCAACACCGCCCTTAGCACATTATTGTACTGTACGCGTAGGGCGCTGTATGCCCGCTTCGTAAAGTTAGTCCACAGACTGCACGTATAAAAAGACTGGCAGTTTGCCCTAAATAAGGTCAGCTTCACTGGTAGCGTACACCGTGCAAATCTACGGACTAACATACTGCCCCGGACCGACAGCGCCCTTCGCTCCCTCTCCAGGTCACTGTCGTCACCGAGTCGCTCCGTAACCACATGCCCCAAGTATTTAAATTCGGTCACTTGCCTCAGGGGTGATCCACAAAGTTTAATTGTTGGACTAAAAGTTATTGGTTTATTTTTACCCCTGAAGACAAGAAACTCGCTTTTTTTGGCATTATAAACGAGCCCATTCTCATCCGCGTACTCCTCACAGATTCGCAACAGCTTGCGAAGCCCGTTGACCGAGGGACTCAGCAGAACCATGTCATCAGCGTAACTGATATTATTAATGGTAATTCCATCTATTGAGCATCCAACACCGGCTCCGCTGAGCCTCCCAGCCAACCGGTTCATAAACACATTAAAGAGCCTCGGCGACGTCAGCCCCCCTTGTCTCACACCACACTCCAGTTTGTATTGGTCACTTGTCGCGCTACCCCATCTAACCACATTCGTCTGGTTACCGTACCAGTATTGGAGTAGCGATATCAGTTCCGGTTTTAGCGTCGTCTCCGTCCTAAGTTTGTGCCATAGTGCCTTGTAGGACACACGATCGAAAGCTTTAGACAGGTCCAAGAAGCATGCATATACCTGCGTCTTCCTATCGGTATAATACCTGACAGTCTGCTTGAGACACAGTATCGCGCTCTCGGTAGATAAGTCCGGTCTGAAACCGAACTGGGCGTCGTGTATAGTAACAGACTGATTTAACTGTGTATCAAGCAGGCTGTCCAGGACTTTCGCGATTATTGTTGCTAGGGATATGGGTCTATAGTTGGACCTGTCCGCCGCGTCACCTGTACGATTTTTCATGATAGGCACTACCACCGTCCTTATCATTTCGTCTGGCAGGTAACTGTGACCAATACAAAGGTTGTAGAGTGAGCACAGCACGCCAGAAAGATACTCCCCTGCATATCGCAGGTGCTCAATGCTCAGACCGTCATGGCCAGGTGATTTGCCCCTTTTCATTTTCTTAATAACCCCCTCCACTTCAGCCGGTGTTACACGCACCAGACCAAGTCCAGTGTTGTCCATACTGACATTCATGCCGGCCTGTGTTGTTGTTGGCTCAACTCTAAAGTGAGCCTTGAACATGTTGGCTATATTGGCATCCCCCCTACAACCTTCTACCTCGGAAGGACGGCTCGCCCCCTCGTTTAGTTTGTTGGTATGCCGCCAGAACTTACCGAACTGCTTAGCCTTGTGGGTTGTGGCCAGTATGTCCATCTTTACCTGCTCCTCACGATCCTGACACCACTTAAGCTTATCTTTGAAAAGCTTCCTCGACTCATACATGTCCCTATAGATAGCACCACTGGACGGCTTACCTGCCATAACCCAGATCTGAAAGCAAAGGCGAGCCTCCTGGTGGAGTGGTTTGACATACCTATTCCACCCCGTAACATAACCTTTTTTCCTTTTTGGTGCCGCGTCATAAGTCGACATTGCAGCCCACTGCAATATGTTTACAACATCCGAGTACAAGCGGCCTATAATCATTTTATGATTGGTCCTATCACACATCCCATTACATTCTTTAAGTTCAGAAGGAAACTCTAGCCTACTCAACGCATCATTACAAGCCTTAGTATACAAATTCACTTTCTCATTGTTCCTCTGCCCCCAAAGTACTTTATTGTCTTCTCCTTGAACCACACTAATGTCAGAAACTATTGGAGTGAATGTAAAATTTATTTTTGTGTTCGATAGTGCATTTATTGAGAAAGGCTTAAGACTATATAACTTCATGCGTCGACCAATAGGAGCGGAGCTACGATTCAAAATGTTGCTAATATGGCAACACAATATTTCAGTTTCCCGAAAGGGAGTGAGGGCGTTCTTTAGCCACCTTATATTGAGCCATCTCATGGTTACAGTGATAACACGGCCGACGCGTTGCCAGCCAGAAATGAGACATTACGTTTTTTTAAGTGAAAGAAATAAATTGAAGAAGTTTGTACAATAAAAAAGTGGCAAACTAAGCCAATAAGTAACTTGTGTATCTCGATTGTAAGCTACGCAAGCTAATCCAGGAGGATTAGCTAACACCCTTTATATTACCTCAGCTTTCGCTTAGTTGTTGATGTGCACGCAACAAACGTTTAGTTAATTGGTTACTTAGAGGGACCCTACGGCAATATTATACCGTACCGGACTACAGAAGGGTCTAGGATTTGATTGCCAGTGGAACGCAAATTTAATGATGATACTGATGATTATTCAAAAATTGTATTAATCCTTGTTTTTGTGTGATTCCCATAAAACACACACGACCTAGGAATCCTATGGGCTATGAAAATATCGCCTTACTAGTAAATCCGCCCTCGCTTCGCTTCGGGAAACCAGTCCCTTCAAAAATCTCTATAAATTTTAACAAATTATGTTATTCCGATGTCTAAGCTATATTACTGCAAAGTTTCATGAAAATCCGTTCAGTAGTTTTTGCGTGAAAGAGCAACAAACACACACACACACTCACTCACTCACTCACTCACTCACATACATCCTTACAAACTTTCGCATTTATAATATTAGTAGGATTAATTCAAAGCTTAGCTTAGTTTAGCCTCGAAATTGCTTAGTTCCTCGTCTGTAGCCGCCTTCAGGACGAAAATAAGGTTGTTTCATCACAACAGTATTCCAGTTAAACTATTTGTTGTAATTGTACTCCCTTCACAATGTTTTAGCGAAGGGTCTAACTTACGCCGACAAAATACCATCCAGCTACTAACACAATTAAACTTTTCACAAAGAACCGAAGAGCCTTTTGTCCTTATTCGGTATATTTTAACCGTTCCACTAATCTCAGCGTTTCTTCAAAGGAAACAAAGAAAGGGAATTGAGCTTATTCAGAATTTATACCAAACGCCCCGAAGCTATTCAGGTCTGAGATTTAATTATTTTAAGATGAAAACTAAGCTCGTGAAAATAATCTCGAAATAAAAAGTAACTTTTTGTCCGGGGTAATGGTTCATTGCGACTAAAATTTCGATCATGATGAATAGTTAATTGCATAAGGCGTTACTTTGCGGAACTCTATTTTAACAGATTAATAAAGGTTAATCTACTTTGCAAATAATTCGCGAGCAAACTCGCATGTATGTTGGTGTTTAAAAGCCTTTTGCGAATAGCCACAGTAGAGTCTATTTGCCCTTATGATGACCTGTTTTTGGGCGAAATACGGGTTGGTGATGGTATGTATGTTGGTGTATGAATTCTTTGTTCATTGCATGTTCATTGCATGTGACTTTTCGGATTTATGTGCGTTTAAAGCATTTAAATGTCACTTGCTACAAACGGTGAAGGAAAACATCGTAAGGAAACCTGCATGCCGGAGAGCTCGCAAAACTCAAAGGTGTGTGAAGTCCGCCAATCCGCACTTGGACAGCGTGGTGGCCTTATCCTTCTCATTCTGAGAAGAGACCCGTACTCAATAGTGAACCGTGATGGGTTGAGATGATGATGATGAATTTATCACAAAATGAGTTAAGTAAGAACAGTATCTACATAAGTGTATGTGACCATATATGTTATCCTGAATGTTTTACTTAAGGTATTCACAAAGCTAGGTAGCAAAGTCTTGAATACTTGACTTACAAATATCCAAATCTCTCGTGATCTCGTCTGTTGCGCGCTTTCATTATAATGTTTATTTACCGGATATTAGGATATTAGGGATGTGCTTATGGCGTTAGCCTTGCTTCGCTGTGGGAACGGATTTAGTACCCATTCGAAATGTCTTTAGATAGCATTATATTAAAATCTTTTTTTGATGTGTGTTCCTCCTGGATGAATTAAAATAAATACTTAAAGTTACTTCAATTAGATCTTTGAAAACTTTGGATTCGTTCTAGTCCACTGTCCAGTACTAAATCTTTTTGAGATTTCGTAACAAACGCACAATCTCGACTAGCCGACAAATACACAACAATTTAATAAAGTGACAAACAGTCAAAAATTCCAATAAAATTAATACATCTTTACTAATTTAATATACGTCTGTAATGATAGATTTTTCCTAAATCAAAGATCAAACACCGATCAGATACATTTTAAATAATGTATAGACAACAATATTTTAGACTAAAGAGGCTATACAATATTCCTGAAACACAATGCACAGCGAGAGTACCCTTTGAGCTAAAGAGTTATGGAGCACTATTCTTGTAGTAGACACTTATTTTCGTCAAACTGCTAGAGCAACGAGTACGACATAAAACATCCTTCAGTTTTCACTTTGGACTATGTGTAATCTTAATAATATATTATTATATAAAACTCTTGCGTTACTGAGTGATTCTCTGACAGACAACGCACAGCCGAAACTTTTGAACGGAAGAAGTTGAAATTTGGCATATATGTTCCTTGGGGAGTGTAGGGAAGCACTAAGAGAGGATTTTTAGAAATTACACCCCGAAGGGGGTGAAATAGGAGGGTGAAATTTAAACGAATTCCACGTGGACGAAGCCTGCGGGCGGAAGCTAGTATATTATGTAGTTTTAATTAACAATCACGTAACCAAAAGCTAAGCTCTGTTTGTCTAATCCGGAGCACGCCGTCCATAATAGTTATATTAAAGCAATGAAATTGAGTGGTCGCATTATCACGAAGCACATTGTTTCGAGATTGGTCCTGGTAACAATATAGAGCCACTGAGCATCGGAAATGCGCCGAAATGAAATACACATCGTGATTATTTTTGTAAAGAAACAAACGCTCACTCAGCTTATTATAATATTCCGACTAATATTCTAACACCCCGTGTGGTGTCGGGTTTACTTATGTAGAATAGCACCACTCCCATTATTCCTGGGATGTCGTAAAAGGCGACTAATAGGACAATTCGGCAACACCGTCCAAAAAGTCCGACAGCTTCAACAATGCCGGATGCAAAACATGGGTTGATCAGAAACATACCCAGCCGAAAAACCACCAACGCCGATCATCGGGCGGCGGTCAAGTAACCCGACAACTTCGCAGGCACTCAGCAGGCGAAGCGGCTACAGGAGCCGAGAGGAGCTAAATGACCTCTAAAAGTCTGACAGTGGAAGGACGTGGGAACCCACCACTTAGACGATTTTCCCAAGAAAACCCCCCACACAATGGATGTACAACAGACCACGCAGCTATCCACAATGCGGAGAACAGGTACCATTGGCGCAACATAGTCCGTGATAAAGTGATCCGTGGAGGGGGTCACTCATTGCTGAGGATATCGAAGCAAGGAGGAGGAATATTCTAACAGCATCTACTGGACTAACCATCGTAGTCTATAAATTGAGTCTTGTCCTAGGTCCGGTCACAGTTGCCTTGGGCGGTAGCGGATAGCCTTATATCTTAATTCCATAAATAATCATTCCTCGTTCTAGGTTTCCCATGGGTGCAATCTTAGCTTATTCTGCATACCTACGTTGTCCTGCAACATATAATATTTTTATATCACTTTCTAAGCGGAGTATCAATAAGAAACATGCACCGGTTTTAAGTTAAACATTCAGCATTATAACTGGAGAAAATGGCATCAATTTTTATTTATTTAATTAAAATGACGCACCAATTATTTAAGTTCACAAAACCTCTTATAATAAACTAAAGAACATAAATATTATTATATAAATATCTTTAATATGCGTTGTTCCATTCGGATTTGACGACAAAGAGGGCATCGCAATGCCGCAAATGGGGTGAATTGTAATATCAGCACAATGCCGGCTTGAGATTTAGCAGCGAACGGGTTTTGGATTATTCAAATGGATACTGAAAATGTTTGAGACGATTTTGATTATAAACAACAATACGTTTCTTATAACAATACATTTGTGTTGTATTGTTCTGTTTAGATTGATAAGTTTGGTATATCTATAGTCATAATGTTTGTTGAATCGATTGAGTTAAGGAATGTCGGTTGGAAGGGGAAGTTCAGATCCGCAGCAAGCGGGCGTGCAAGGCGGGCACCGCACGCGGGCGGCACGTAGGGGGGGGATAGACTAAGTTGGGGCTGGAAATGGGCTGATAACGTAGGTATTTCAATAAAAGGAGAAGTCAGCTGGATTTGAAACGACGACTTGAGGTGCAAAACGGGATTGCACGCGAGCGTTCATTCAAATCAACGTACCCGAGCATCACGATGCAAGCAGTGTCAAGTTTGACATACAGATAGTTGTAATTTTCATACATACTCGTACTAGCATCCTTGCAACTACACATACACAATTAATACTCCTCACTACAAAATTATGTTGCCGCATTCGCAAAGCTTTTATTTTAAAGAAGCGTGTTGACCGTAGTGCGAGCGAAGACCTCCCAATAATTTAAGACTCTTGTATTGGTTGGGACACGGGATCTATAGATCTTCTCTATACTGCAAACGTGCTATTGTTTACAACACACACATCTACACCCACCTCTACAAATGAATGCCGCTATTCATTTTTTATGACATTTAATGACGTTTCATATTTGATGTTAGAATTAAGTCATACGGACGCGCGGACGGGTCACGGAAGCGGGTGTAGCGTGACAGAAAGCAGTTAATAAAACAATTATAGTCAAATTGTCGGCAATATCTGGATATGAACGCATTTTATCGGTATTTAAGTTCTCTGTATCAGGAACGCGATATTGTAAGTGTATGACAGCTCGCGTGACAGTATTTAATGAAACTAATTTCTGTCGATTTTGTCAATTTCAAACATCATTTCAAATGCTTTTTTGTGTGGATTAATATTACTTTAAGTTTCTAGTTCTAGAGATTAGGCCTCGGGTTTAACTTCGGTATTTATACTGGTATTAATTTTGAGTTTTGAGTCTTTGTAAAGCTCTACCTACTAAAGGGACGTAAAACTCAGATAAAGAAACTGAAAAGTGTAAGATTTTTGCATAATGGAAATAGAGTGCTTGCTGAGCCCAGTCATAGATGCGCGCTTTTATTACTATTATTTACTTTTATTACTTGCAGCCAATAAAGTGCCGGTTGTCAGGTCGAAGTATCACAGATGTTAAAAGTGTCAGAGTTAAAGTGCAGCAATATTACTTTGTTTCAACCGAGTTTTCAAGGACACTGACGCTTTATTTTACTAATAATATTATTGGTTAGCTTAAGGTACGACACCATATTAGAAATAAATTGAGTAACACATCTTCCCAATCGTTTAAAAATATAAAAGCAAATATTTATTGTGAAATATTTATGTCCGTAGAATTATTTTATGCACAAACTAGTCAGTACAATAAAGTATTGTGAAAGATTTATGTTGCCATGGCAACGGGAAAATTGCGCGCAGCATGCAGCTGGTATCTGTCCCTCATAACTCTGCTTGACGCTGCTTCCAAGTATACGTATCACGTTTTTATTGTTCACTTGATAAATTGGTTCTAGAACTACTCTACTCTACATTGGAAACTTAGTACAGTTGAAAATTTTAATCTTTTGGTTGGAGTTGTTGATGTTTTAAGAGCTTCCGTATTGAAGAAACTTATGATTGACATTGCAATACATATTGGATATTTTTCGCCAACCAAAGTGTGTATTTATGAAGGTAATAAGTGGGTGAATAAGTAGGTACTGTAACGATTATCATCTATATTTTGCCCTAAACTGGTCTCAAGTCCCTCTTCACGATGAGAGTCATAGCAGTATTCCAGTAGGTATACTAGCTAAGTTGTGTGACTTTACAAACCTTTTGTGAAAGCTGCATTTTTATTCCAGTTTATTCCATTAACCATGTATGTTATCCTGAGTGTTTTCCTTCAGGTATTCACAAAGCTATAGCTAGCAAAGTCTTGAATACTTGAGTGCCTGACAAATACCCAAAATCTCTTCTGTTGCGCGCTTTCATTATGATGTTTATTTACCGGATATTAGGGTATTAGGGATGTGCTTATGGCATTAGCCTTGCTTCGCTGCGGGAATTCTATGCTTTAGTAGGTACCCATTCGAAAAGTAGGTAGCATTACATTAAAATCTTTTTTTATGTGTGTCTCTACTGGCTGAATTGAAATAAATACTTAAAGTTACTTCAGTTACATCTTTGAAAACTTTGGATTCGTTCTAGTCCAGTACTAAATCTTTTTGAGATTTCGTAACAAACATACAGACAAACTCGACTAGCCGACAAATACACAACAATTTAATAAAGTGGCAAACAGTCAATAATTCCAATACAATTAATACATCTTTACTAATTTAATGTACGTCTGTAATGATAGATTTTTCCTAAATCAAAGATCAAACACCGATCAGATACATTTTAAATAATGTATAGACAACAATATTTTAGACTAAAGAGGCTATACAATATTCCTGAAACACAATGCACAGCGAGTACCCTTTGAGCTAAAGAGTTATGGAGCACTATTCTTGTAGTAGACACTTATTTTCGTCAAACTGCTAGAGCAACGAGTACGACATAAAACATCCTTCAGTTTTCACTTTGGACTATGTGTAATCTTAATAATATATTATTATATAAAACTCTTGCGTTACTGAGTGATTGACTGACAGACAACGCACAGCCGAAACTTTTGAACGGAAGAAGTTGAAATTTGGCATATACATAGATTTATTATATAACTAAAGATCGGCAATTGTATCACTTGGACGAAACCAAAAATGAATCGCCCGCTGTCAATGTCACCGCCGAGCGCGACGCCTTCCTGGTGGTTTTTATATCTAGAGGAGTCACCTCCAGGTACCGCACAAGAAACCATCACTAATTAACACTACAAAGGACGTTATTCCACACAGAAATGTAAAAACTAAATTAAGTATTTTGAGAAAATTGAGGAACAATTTTTGACAAGTGCCCGCTAAGCCCGCTATGCCGTCTAAAAATTGGTTTCGTCTATCTATCTCGCTCTGCCATACGTGTATCATATGTTTTGCTCTTTCGCATTTCCAATCTATCTAAACGTCAGTGTATGCTACATCTATCGGCATATATGTTCCTTGGGGAGTGTAGGGGAGCACTAAGAGAGGATTTTTAGAAATTACACCCCGAAGGGGGTGAAATAGGAGGGTGAAGTTTAAACGAATTCCACGTGGACGAAGCCTGCGATCGGAAGCTATAGTATACTAGAGAACCGCCCGCGCTTCGCTTCGGGACCCGTAGGTAACACCCGCGTAGGTCCCGCTCCCGTAGGAATTTAGGCTAAAAAGTAGCCTACTACTCGCTCTCTTCACTCCACCCTGTCTGAGGTGTGTGGAGCCCTCGGGACAGTTAGTTCCCCTTTGGGGATGTCTCTCGCGGCCCGTTAAAACGGGCCAGTCCTTGGGTTGGGCCCTAAGGCCCTTGGTTGTCCATCTGTGGTTAACCAAAAGGTCAAGTCCGGTGAGTGGTGACCTTTTTACAGGCCACAGAGTCTTAAACGGGATGGGGTTCATCTTCGCGCCGCCCAGGCGATCGAGCCCCTACCGGGTGAATCCCGCTGGTGGGAAGCCCAGCAGGAGCCGATCAGCGTCGGGCGACGACTTACGAAGCCCCAGTATCAGTCAGTGCTAGCCCCGTCCCGCGCAACCAGCAAGTCGCGCGGGAAGGCCCAGCGGTCCGGTGGACGGGTGTGGAGCGGCGCCAGGTCCTGCAGATGCGGGAACCGCGACGCGTCGACACGCCCGAACATGTTGCGTGCCAATCGCTCGATGAAGTCGTCCAGGCTCTCGACTCGAAGGTCCCTCTGGATGACGGCGTTCCTGACGTACCTCGGCGCACCAGTCAGCCGGCGGAGCGCAATCGCCTGAACTGCGCGCATCCTCTTGCGCTGCGGTTCGCTGGCGAGCGCGTACCACGCCGTTGCCGCGTGGATTCGGCGTCTTCAACCACTACTCTGAAGCTTCTATTTTCGAGGAAACTGGAGATCATCTTAACGGCACTCCGGGGCGCCGACGGCTGCGAGATCTTGTAGAGAAAGCCGTCGTGCCAAACACGGTCGAACGCCTTTTCCATGTCGAGGAATACTGGACACACGCGTTCTCTCTTATTCAGAGCCGCGGTAACGGTGTGCAACACACTCGACAGTGTAGCCGTGCTGTTCAGCGGCATCAAAAAGTAGCCTTCCACTTCTGTTGGCAGCTAGGCTATTCCACCCCGGATGCTTGCAGTTCCAGTCGCCCGCGCCCACCACCGGTGTCGGCGAGTCCAGCAACTTGCGGACATCAGCCAACAGGATAGTGCCAGCGGGCGGGCGGTACACTGAACACAGCCGGAGCGGGGAGTTCTCGAGGCAGAGCTAAAGTAGCCTGTTACATTTGCCTATGACTTAAGTAAATTACATGTAGTATTTGATAGCGTAATTCAGAACTTGCAAATGAATTTTGTTAACGCCATCTATTGGCAACTCCGAAAATAAATATCTAGTAACTAACAAAACATCGATCTTCCCATGGGAATGGGATGTTTTTCCGCGGTAAAAAGTAGCCTACGTCACTCTCCACCCTCCTAACTATCCCCACACACATAAACCTTACCATATAATAGCTTTGTTGCGACGTGAAAGCGTCACAAACAAACAAACAAACAAACAAACAAACAAACAAACAAACAAACAAACAAACACACTTTCACATTTATAATATTAGTATAATATAACTAACAAAACATCGATCTTCCCATGGGAATGGGATGTTTTTCCGCGGTAAAAAGTAGCCTACGTCACTCTCCACCCTCCTAACTATCCCCACACACATAAACCTTACCATATAATAGCTTTGTTGCGACGTGAAAGCGTCACAAACAAACAAACAAACAAACAAACAAACAAACAAACAAACAAACACACTTTCACATTTATAATATTAGTAAGGAAGTAAGGATTATGTAGTTTTAATTAACAATCACGTAACCAAAAGCTAAGCTCTGTTTGTCTAATCTGGAGCACGCCGTGCATAATAGTTATATTAAAGCAATGAAATTGAGTAGTCGTATTATCACGAAGCACATTGTTTCGAGATTGGTCCTGGTAACAATATAGAGCCACTGAGCATCGGAAATGCGCCGAAATGAAACGCACCGTGATTATTTTTATAAAGAAACAAACGCTCACTCAGCTTATTATAATATTCCGACTACTATTCTAACACCCCGTGTGGTGTCGGGTTTACTTATGTAGAATAGCACCACTCCCATTATTCCTGGGATGTCGTAAAAGGCGACTAATAGGACACTTTGGCAACACTGTCCAACAAGTCCGACAGCTTCAACAATGTCGGACGCAAAACTTGGGTTGATCAGAAACATACCCAGCCGAAAAACCACCAACGCCGATCATCGGGCGGCGGTCAAGTAACCCGACAACTTCGCAGGCACTCAGCAGGCGAAGCGGCTACAGGAGCCGAGAGGAGCTAAATGACCTCTAAAAGTCTGACAGTGGAAGGACGCGGGAACCCACCACTTAGATGATTTTCCCAAGAAAACCCCCCACACAATGGATGTACAACAGACCACGCAGCTATCCACAATGCGGAGAACCGGTACCATTGGCGCAACATAGTCCGTGATAAAGTGATCCGTGGAGGGGGTCACTCATTGCTGAGGATATCGAAGCAAGGAGGAGGAATATTCTAACAGCATCTACTGGACTAACCATCGTAGTCTATAAATTGAGTCTTGTCCTAGGTCCGGTCACAGTTGCATTGGGCGGTAGCGGATAGCCTTATATCTTAATTCCATAAATAATCATTCCTCGTTCTAGTTTCCCATGGGTGCAATCTTAGCTTATTCTGCATACGTTGTCCTGCAACATATAATATTTTTATATCACTTTCTAAGCGGAGTATCAATAAGAAACATGCACCGGTTTTAAGTTAAACATTCAGCATTATAACTGGAGAAAATGACATCAATTTTTATTTATTTAATTAAAATGACGCACCAATTTAAGTTCACAAAACCACTTGTAATAAACTAAAGAACATAAATATTATTATATAAATATCTTTAATATGCGTTGTTCCATTCGGATTTGACGACAAAGAGGGCATCGCAATGCCGCAAATGGGGTGAATTGTAATATCAGCACAATGCCGGCTTGAGATTTAGCAGCGAACGGGTTTTGGATTATTCAAATGGATACTGAAAATGTTTGAGACGATTTTGATTATAAACAACAATACGTTTCTTATAACAATACATTTATGTTGTATTGTTCTGTTTAGATTGATAAGTTTGGTATATCTATAGTCATAATGTTTGTTGAATCGATTGAGTTAAGGAATGTCGGTTGGAAGGGGAAGTTCAGATCCGCAGCAAGCGGGCGTGCAAGGCGGGCACCGCACGCGGGCGGCACGTAGGGGGGGGGGAATAGACTAAGTTGGGGCTGGAAATGGGCTGATAACGTAGGTATTTCAATAAAAGGAGAAGTCAGCTGGATTTGAAACGACGACTTGAGGTGCAAAACGGGATTGCACGCGAGCGTTCATTCAAATCAACGTACCCGAGCATCACGATGCAAGCAGTGTCAAGTTTGACATACAGATAGTTGTAATTTTCATACATACTCGTACTAGCATCCTTGCAACTACACATACACAATTAATACTCCTCACTACAAAATTATGTTGCCGCATTCGCAAAGCTTTTATTTTAAAGAAGCGTGTTGACCGTAGTGCGAGCGAAGACCTCCCAATAATTTAAGACTCCTGTATTGGTCGGGACACGGGATCTATAGATCTTCTCTATACTGCAAACGTGTTATTGTTTACAACACACACATCTACACCCACCTCTACAAATGAATGCCGCTATTCATTTTTTATGACATTTAATGACGTTTCATGTTTGATGTTAGAATTAAGTCATACGGACGGGTCACGGAAGCGGGTGTAGCGTGACAGAAAGCAGTTAATAAAACAATTATAGTCAAATTGTCGGCAATATCTGGATATGAACGCATTTTATCGGTATTTAAGTTCTCTGTATCAGGAACGCGATATTGTAAGTGTATGACAGCTCGCGTGACAGTATTTAATGAAACTAATTTCTGTCGATTTTGTCAATTTCAAACATCATTTCAAATGCTTTTTTGTGTGGATTAATATTACTTTAAGTTTCTAGTTCTAGAGATTAGGCCTCGGGTTTAACTTCGGTATTTATACTGGTATTAATTTTGAGTTTTGAGTCTTTGTAAAGCTCTACCTACTAAAGGGACGTAAAACTCAGATAAAGAAACTGAAAAGTGTAAGATTTTTGCATAATGGAAATAGAGTGCTTGCTGAGCCCAGTCATAGATGCGCGCTTTTATTACTATTATTTACTTTTATTACTTGCAGCCAATAAAGTGCCGGTTGTCAGGTCGAAGTATCACAGATGTTAAAAGTGTCAGAGTTAAAGTGCAGCAATATTACTTTGTTTCAACCGAGTTTTCAAGGACACTGACGCTTTATTTTACTAATAATATTATTGGTTAGCTTAAGGTACGACACCATATTAGAAATAAACTGAGTAGCACATCTTCCCAATCGTTTAAAAATATAAAAGCAAATATTTATTGTGAAATATTTATGTCCGTAGAATTATTTTATGCACAAACTAGTCAGTACAATAAAGTATTGTGAAAGATTTATGTTGCCATGGCAACGGGAAAATTGCGCGCAGCATGCAGCTGGTATCTGTCCCTCATAACTCTGCTTGACGCTGCTTCCAAGTATACGTATCACGTTTTTATTGTTCACTTGATAAATTGGTTCTAGAACTACTCTACTCTACATTGGAAACTTAGTACAGTTGAAAATTTTAATCTTTTGGTTGGAGTTGTTGATGTTTTAAGAGCTTCCGTATTGAAGAAACTTATGATTGACATTGCAATACATATTGGATATTTTTCGCCAACCAAAGTGTGTATTTATGAAGGTAATAAGTGGGTGAATAAGTAGGTACTGTAACGATTATCATCTATATTTTGCCCTAAACTGGTCTCAAGTCCCTCTTCACGATGAGAGTCATAGCAGTATTCCAGTAGGTATACTAGCTAAGTTGTGTGACTTTACAAACCTTTTGTGAAAGCTGCATTTTTATTCCAGTTTATTCCCTTTTTATCCCTTTAGGGATTATTTTTAAATTCTCCCTTAGAGCTTCCATAAACTCCCCAAGGAACATACACGCTAAATTTCACGGCTTTGCGTTGTTTGTCAGTAAGTCACTCAGTATTGGAAGAGTTTTATTGACAAAGAAACTTACTACTTCAGCTCTCCTTGTATATCCTCAGGAAATGTTAAGCTGGATCCGCAAGGTACCAGGGGAAACGAATACAATCTCAACAGCACCTGGCAATGTCTGCACGCGTCAGTAGTGGTGAGCGTCACATTAAATATGCATAACTTTCACAAGTCCTGAAACGCCATGAGAGCTCGTTACAACGTTGTTTTATTCATAATACCCGTAGTGCTTGTAGCTGATAGTATTATGGCAGTAATGTTATGATTATTTGACGTCACCGAGTTACGATGTGGGACAAATTTTTTTGCGTTTATTTTTTTGTGTTTATCTAAAGCAACCGTAAATATTGTTTAAATTAACGTGTTTGTTGTCTTCAACAATGGAGTTATTAGTTCTCTAACAATTGAACAATTTAGTGCGACAATGCAATTAATTTGAATGTTCGTGATATTTAAAAAAATAACATTTTGGGGGTAAAAAATAAATTTTTGTTAGCAGAACAATTGCAATTAATAAAATATAGAACCTAAAACTTGGAACAAAAAGCAATCACCTGATCAAAAATGATCTGCAGCAATTTGTTTTATTATATTTTATGCAATTAGGTATGCAAAGCGAACTAGTTAGTAGTCATCAATAAAATTAACGTATTTACCGGAACCAGTTCCAAAATCCTAAATTGCATTTAAATTAGCCGGAGGCCAAATTTAACAAGCATTCTAACCCATTGTCATAAATAGATGCCATAACGCGTCATCAACCCTGTGCCCGCCGGCCTTATCTCAAAAATTCGGCGCACTCGGGTCCGGAACGACCAATTTAATAAACTGTATCGCGGCCCGTAATGGCGGTAATTTCATGCGCAGGGTTAGCAAACGAGGCCAAAACAAATGTGTTGCATCAGTCAGCCGCTCATTTGCAAGGGTCTAGAAGACCGGCGTTTGTCATAGGGTTAGCGCAGCTGATTTTTCAAGACGTTTGTCACAAGTTAAGAAATTGGAAAGTTAACCCTGTTGATGCATGCTAACAATAATAATTTAACAGTTTTATTTACAGCTTTAAAAGTTGTATTTGCTGTTTTTATTTTAGTGTTAGTTGAGGCTCAGTCGTTTATTCATGTGTGGGTGTACCCTCACATGAATAAGGCATGTCCATCACGCTTGACGAAGTACGTAGGTATTGATATACTTAACATTCCTACCAATAAAAATACCGTAATAGCGAACGATATGAAAAACAATATTTCTTTCAAATTGTAAAGGTATCTGTATTAACTTGATATCAATTTCCAGGACTATCTCCCAGAGGACGCAATATCGGTGCAGCTTTTCAATTACCTTTTCCTCAAGCCGTCTCCCGTCTTTGTTTTTCTTGATTTGCAACGATTTCTATTGGCAACGATTGACGTGCATGGAATGATCTCGTTCTCTGTATTTGTATGTAGTCGTAGTTTTGACAAAAATCCGTAAAGGAAGGTTTTTAATTCGACTGTATTTTAACCAGACATAAAAAAACAAGGAGGGAAATATCTTTCTACCAGCATTTTGGTCTATTGATGTCTTAATGCTGATTTTCAATTTGGCTTATAATATAGCTTTGAATAGAAGTGAATGATAATATTGAATTATGGACATGTCATTTTATCAGCATAATTTAATGAGACTTCGTATTTTGCTAACGTCCCGTTTTAACCTCTTACACACACACCCATACAAGCTAAGTAGGTAATAGTAGGTATTAAATAATTTCAAATAAATTTCTATCTTGAATACAAATTCTACCATGCAATTTTGCTTCAAGTCTCCAAATTAATAAAAAAGATGAACTAAATCTTCTCTACTTGATTTTGTTTTTTAAAGAAGTCCTTCAATTACTTACTATATTCAGCAATTTAGGGTTTAGTGGTAGAATGTCAAATATCTTAATGCTTTCATCATGTTCTGTTGAAGAGACTTGTTTTTAAGTTAAAAATTTAAGCGTAACATTTACTTGTTTATAATGTTATTAATGTAACGAAGATCAAATATAAATGAATAGGTTGTTGTTGTTGTCGAACTGATAATATGCAATCCATTTGCATGCACGAAATCTATGAATAATTGGTTAGGTCCAGACTAGTATCGATCAATTTAAATTGTATTAAAATTATTATACTCGTAATATGACCATCACATTTTTATACATATTTTTATATCCCTAAATTATCAGATTCATAACGACGACGGAACACTCCACTTCGAAGCGACTCACTTGGCCGTTGTTCATTCCTACCAAAGGTTTCCTAATTAAAATTCCCTCCCGGTGCTCGGGGCAAGAAAACTATTTTCCAGTAGTCGTCGTATTTTCACGTGATAAGATCTCGACATGATTATTTATGCGAACATTAGGGGAAGTAACCCCATCGATATTCCGCTTTATATGCGGCCCGAGTACAATTACAAGCAGAACTGTTGGGAAATACCGTCAGGAAATAGCTAAGTTTCCTTTATTTTTATGCTTGTCAACTATCAGAATTTTTTCAGAAAATACTATTAAGAATCTGTAAGTCGCTTAACATAGCGTTTCTTATTGAATTAGTACCCAAAACATATACTTTGGGATTTTTCAATCTGTGCGCATATTGGGCAGTTTTTGCAATGGGCGACAAGTGGTGGATACTTGCTACTTACCGTGTTGAAGCAAGATAAACGTTAACATTTTATTTTAATTGAATTAATAATTCAAAAGATCTACGTTGGGAATCATCCAACTACCGACCGCGCCCGCAGTTGCTTTAACTTGATATTTACAAGCAAAAATAGTAACTCAGTGTAACCACAACATTCTTCTCCACACCATGATTCTCCCGAATAAATAATACGAATTCAGGTCATGAATACAGCCTACTATACCTATTTCTTCGCTGTGATGTAGCGTTAGCAAATAAATTACGATTTGTTTTTGGCTCGACCAACTTATTGACAAATAGCGCGACATTCAAAATATTTGTGTTTCAGGCTTTCAGGGCGTTATTCAGCTATAAATGTTTTTTCTGTTTGTTTGATGAAATTGTGCTGTGTATTTTTTATGTGAGTTATTACGGACTTAAACAACAACCGAGACTGAATATTTATGAGTTATTTATTTTTTCCTTATCCAGAATTCCCATATAAGTCCTTATATTAGGCACTGATGTTTGATTGTATTCTTTAGACAAACAGTTACCAAAAACAAGTGTACAAAAAATTGTGACTAACTGTTAGACTCTAAATAACGTTACGAGAGTGTAAGACGAAGCTTGCATCAAGCTTTTGTGGGTGACTCAATGCATACCAGCTTACAATTATACAGTAACAGTACAGTAATACAGTAGCTAGGCCATTTTTCTTGTATCGCTGATAATCTAGACAGCCTGAAAGTCACGGGAATACCGTTAAAACAAAACCGGATGCTCGTAATTCCGTACTAATTCAGTAAAATGTTTCGTTCACAACAGTACTTGACCCCAAGAACTAGATAAGTTTTTCAGTTGACTCGTTAAGTGGTCGGTAAACCACGATTTATTGCTTCAGGCATCCGATAGTTGCGTCCTCTGTCCTCTGACAGCGGAATCTATCTGCAATACGTTAACTGATTTAAATTGAGAAACAGCCGGGGTACTTCTGAACTGTACGTCATTGATTAGGGATCTTTAGCGTTAAAATATATATCAATTGTAAGATTTTCTAAAAAATGCCCCTATTATTACTCCAAGTCGGTAGACCAGGGTACCGTACTCTTTCATGATAGAGAGCTTTGCCTAGAGGTAATTATTATCAATTACCTACTGTCTGTTTTTTTTTCGCTACGGACTAAATTGACATAAGCTGTGTTGCCAGTTTTTTGCGAAGCATTAATAATGATGTGCCTCTACCTTAACTTTACGTAATTTACAATCTAGTATCGTAGGTTTTGTGCAGAACAGAAAACTTTGTTACAGTTTTATTATAAGTAACGATATACAGGGTGTATGTTTATTTTCACTCAAAATATTATTCCCACTTGAGTCCACTGGAGCTCGCAACAATTCGACGTAAGTATAGCCTGAAAACGGATGACGGATGCAAATCGAGTTCCAACTTTTAACGTTTCACTTGGGATCCGAAACGTGATGTTCGTTCGTCATTTTTCACGTGGTTTTGTTCCTTTTGCCACGACATGGGTTTGTTTCGGGCTTTTGTCAGCGACAAATCGATAGTTTTACTGGACTACCTTGTGATAAATTTGTGATATCAAAAGTAATAAATAATAAATAAATGATCGCCGTAACTCTGTATCGATGTTCGTTGTTGCGAGTGGAGTGAACAAATATTGGCTGCCCCATGAGTAAAAGCTTTTTTCTTCTTTTTATGACACATAATAAGCGTTTGGTTGTATTATCAACTTGTCATAAGCTCTGCGTACTTATCTTTTATACTTAGGTACTTACCTAAAATTAAAATTACAACTGATCCATGCCTGTACTTGCAAGATATTTGAGAAAAATTATAGCTTTTCTTATAGCTCTTCTTATAGAGTAGATTGGATGTATCCCAATCCTTAAGCAATGTGTCTATATATTTACCTTTCTTTATGCATTTTCACTATTCTCAGAAACACTTAATCGATTTGAATGTAAAATCCATTGATGTAATACACTTACTTTGAAGGTAACTTGCGGCTTAATTTATTTTAGTACTTATTAGAAAGTAAATGGCGGAGTAACGATCCTTCAAAAATACAACAGATTTTACAAAGTTACCTAACAGTCTTATGTACCAAAATAGCAGTTAGTCAGGAATAGTTTCAAAGCGCGGGTAACGGTTACATATGACGTCACAGCGTGCAAATTAATTTGAAAGAGCAATTTTATTGGTTCGGACGCGCTTTGAAATAATTTCCTGAAGTGTCGTCTGCCTACATTCACTGCTCTACTGGTGCGATAAACCCTTTGAATGAACGCTGCCAGAGCTGTGATTTGAATAGTAATAACTATATCACTATCGGCATACTTTACTGCTATTTTATATCTATGTATGGTATATTTCTTTGGTCCTTGAACTTGTCATAGAACATGTCATTGAATTTCTTCTAGGTAGGACTGATTTCAAAGATTTTTTAGTTTTAAGTTGGTCTTCAGATGGTTTAGATGCCGAAAAAATAGGATGTGAAATCTGCTCATACTCACTTGCCTAACGTGATGAACTAAGACCTCCTATCCCTAATGTTTTCAGTCAGTTATGTATTGCGATAATGATGTTTATCTTTGGAAGTTAGCAGGTAAAATAATACCAACTTAGGGCGTGGACCCATGTCTACGGTGCGGCGCCGTTTGCCGTGCACGGTACGGCACCGCAAAAATTACCGCACTATGCAACTATGACAACACAATAGTGTGTTGTCAGTTGCATAGTGCTTGATAGTTGCTAGGCAGTGGATAGCGGAAGGAGGAAGCAGTAAAGGACGAAAATTGGTTTGTAAATCAGTTAAAGTAATATCATTTGTCCGATTGTGGGGCACTAATTATAATTAAAAACGAAACTTCTCTTGTATGTCACGAAACCGCAAATAGAACTAAAAGGTTCAGTTTCATTTATAAAGTTTATTGCAGTGAATTAAGTACCGCCGGCGTTTCAGAACGGTGCATCAAAGGACTGTCGGAACCGATAAAATTGCTCTTTTAAATTAATTTGTTCAGCGCTTTGACGACACTGCACTCGATGTGCTTTCATTGTGTCTGACGATAGATGGGAAAGTTATGCATTTCGAGCACCACTTATATTTTTTGCAATGCTTTTTATATCAATGTTTTAGTAATTTGTGTCAATATCTGTTCAATCGTCACAGCGATATGTTTGTTGAAAAAACTAATAGTCATTGCGTTTTTAATGTTAAGGGGTATTTCGTGAATTACGTCATACACACTTTAGTTTTAGTTTTCTTTTGTCAGAAATGGTCACGTTTTAGTTTTAAAATTTCTCTCATATAAAAATACTTGACCCGTCATAAATTAAACAGATATATGTACTGACCGAATTAGCAATATTTTAAATAATTTTATTTAAACACGACTCGCCTTTTCATATCTGAAATTTTCTATGTGACATCACAAAGATTTGACCCCTTGGCCTTTGTCACACAATGCCACATTTCGTTGATCCCCCTGCCCCTTACGTGTGACGTGATTAAACCCCACCTTATGGTAAGTTGTCATCGTCACCCATGGGCCTAAGTATACATACCAGAAGCATCATGACACCTTGAGTACCGACCAAGAAAGAAGAGAGACTACATAAATAAAGAATACTTTTTGAAAGGTATCAACTCTTTATAAGAAACGAATAAAATTTTGCAAACGTAACTACATACTGAATTTATTGCAAAATTCTCTAAAAATATTGAAAAATGTTCAGCGTTCTCGTTGCACAATATTTGTATTTATTTTATATTTCTGACACAAAAATATTGCTACGGCTATGCATACATACTACTTGCGTACCTTATATTTTCGTTAGTTTATTTTATCACAGAGTGACATCTTCATACTTTGAATATGGTAATTAGAGTAGTATCTACTTAATGGAATTGAAAGTGATAACTCGATAGTAATGATTATGTATGATAACTATTTTATGATGATGGACGTGAAAAATCTGTTTATATACTTGAGTTGTCAAGAATACAATGATATTATATATATCATTGCAAGAATATAAAATTGTCAGCCCCCGCTGAATACAAATTTACTACTTGTTCTTACAATTCAGTTTAGTTTGTAAGCTGAATTTACTTGAGGCATTTTTAATTCTCATCGTCAATCTAAAATGAACCTTAGTTACAGCAGCAGAAAGCTGGCATTTGTGAAGGTGGCCATTTAAACTATTTCCATATAGATCGCGAACTATTTACCACTTATTAGTTTTACAATTATTTCTTCTTTCGTTCTTAAATGCCAACTTAAAGTATCTTCATCTATTCTGTAGTGAAGTGCTCAAAATACCTTTAAGTATTAGCAAAGCAATCGTAAAACGGTGTTACGATGTAACACAAACATAATTCACGGTAACATGTTCAAAGTCACACCACATTTACGGTTGTATCTGTCACTCGAGAGATGGCGCTAATTAATAGGATCGGGTTATGCTAGAGGGAGCACACTATACTGGTCATGTCTGCGATACTACGGCGGGAATTAGTCGATAGTAATGGTTGAAGTTTATTAACATCTAATAAAACTGCTTCATGTCTGGTTCCATATAAATTCGAGCGACAACTAACGTGAAGTTTTGGAGTTAATTTTCATAGTGCGTTCTTAATTTTATGGTCTTTACCTCATTACTTTTGACTTGGTATTTAGATTTGTATAATTCTTCATTTAAACGAAAGTTTACCAATTTTACATATGATATCAGTTACAAAACGTTACAAGTTATTAAGTTTTAGTCGACTTTGCTGCCGAGACTTCGAATATTATGGAGTAACACTAGGTACGAAATGGAGTAGCTTTGCGATTCGAGATGCACCAATTGTAGATTTAGCTTGAATATTGAACACTGTATTCGGATCGAAATATACAATATGGTAATACAACAATCAAAAGCTAAGAGAGAAATTTCATTAACAGAGAAGTCCATGTATTAAGCTAAAATCCTTATACTCTGATTAAGATAGAAATACAAGAAATAACGAAATGAAGAGTTTGAAGAACTACAAATGCTAAGTCAAAAATGCAAAGCAATAAGTTTAATCACGTGACACATCTCATATCTTGAGCAAATCTTAAACGATCCGAACTAGCTTGTCTTTAAATTGCATTATCATGGGAAAAATGCAATAAACAAAAGAGTAAGAGGACATTAGAAAAGTAAACGCATTAAGGTAAGATATGTTAAACTTTTCATATAATCGAATTAATAATTCAGTTCGCAAGATTTCACCCAAGTATAAATATAAGTAGGTAATTACCGCAACTTATTTACAAACATTATGTGTTAACAGTTTGTAAAAAAATGGTGCTATGTGGTATACATCATCCGTTACACCATCTACGAGGCTGTTTTACGAGGCCGTTTACGACCCCTCCCCCCGCCCGTAGCCCGATAAATTAAACGTAACAGCCCCAAATAGACATGGTAATTTCGGAGCTTCATTACCAGTTTTAGATCTGTCACCGTCAGTGACAAAGCTCCTTCTTTTAAACGAAAATAGGAATAACACTTGTTTGTATTGTGGCCCATCAAGTTACATTTTAAACCAACCTTTATACAATTAAACAAATATAAAAATACTGTGACAACCCTGGCGCACCTACTTCGCTACACCGGAAACAATAGACAATAGGGGCCATAAACATGTCCAGCCAACAATAGGAACAATAGCGCGCGCTACCGTCTCGAAAGTACGCACGACGCTTCGACCTTACGGCAATAGTCTTAAGGTTGAAAGTCGATTGCAAGGAATATACTAGACCGTTATTCCAAAAATTGCGGGAACATTCTGGATTGGCATGAATGGTGCGTGAGTGGTATATAAGGGGGCACTTGGTCGACGGGTGGCATTCTAGTTTCGGAAGCGAAACCAGGAAGATACCAGCGATACCTACGAGCGATTCCAGTGAGTAGTGAAGTGATTTCTACGAGCGATACAGTGTTCGACGAGTGTTTTGGTGTGTACTGTGTACATTGTGTAAATTGTGTATCTACGAGTTCAATAAAGTCTTTGTGCTACATTTTGGCATTTTCTCGAACCCAGTACTCCTGACACGTAACAATACTTAATACCTACCGCTTAGTGGTACGGAACACAATATCTGCCATTCTGATTTATACTTGACTGGTTTTATAAGTTATGTACATGTGTACACTTATGTAGGACCTCCCAGGACTTAGGTCTTTTGACATGCTTATATTTCGCGCTTTGTAAGGACAAATGTATACTACGTATAGTAAGCATCTTTACCTGTGTGACTAGCGTAGTTATAAGGAGCAAAAATTCGCGTATATCAAATACAAAGCAACAAGCTATTAGGTCCTTCTGTGGCACTCGGCTGAAAACCCTGTTGCGTTGGCAGCGCGCCAAATGAGACGCTTTCACGGAGCTTTGATGTATCTTACACCTACAGAGGACGTTAGTGCCATGATTGTGGCGGTTTTCTAAGACTATTTCAGGTTTTTTTCTTCAGTAAATAGGTGATAAGCAAGCAGAGACAGCTGATGGTAAGTGGTCACTGTGGAGTCAAAATCAACGCGTCATCGATTATGTTGTCGGATAATAAAAGAAACATTCTAATCGTACAAGGTCTCTAAATGGAACAAAACTGTTGTTAACAATGCGAGTGTCGTAAAACACTCGATGGGAATGAAGGTGTATATTATTGCACTTTAACTCTGAGACTTTAAAATTTTACAACCCCACCTGACAGCTCAGCCAATAGCATATGTATGATTAAAATCTTACACTTTTCATTTTCTAGCTTCCATCCATACCTAGCGTTCGATATGGAACTACGTTACACCTACTTACATGGTAGAAATGATACAGGTACTTATTAACACTAAACGAACAGAACTAAATAGATACGAAGCATCTCGTATTGTAATTAGTCGATGAGATCTCCAACAAGAACCTTTTAGAGTGATAATGTATGTGTTCCAATACGGAGTAACAAGCCATTATATTCTCGAGTAGTATTAGAGCGCAAAGCCCGCCGAACTGTGCCTTGGCCGGCTGCCAAATGTCATGCACACTGTACACTTTCAGGCCTTTCGGTGCCAACATGCGCCTGTGACGTATGACGGTAGCTTTGGTGTTAGGAGCACTTTTAGGCCGGCTACACACGTTGGCGCCAACGTTCGCGCCAACGTTGGCGCCAACGCCATTTTCTAGCTCCACACGTTGGGCGAGTAGCGTTGGCGCGAACGTTGGCGCCAACGTGTGGAGCCGGCCTTACACTCTAGAGTGCAAGAGGTGCTTTTTGGGAAATATAGGGACGATAGATTTTCGTTAAGACGTTGACAGATTTATCACGTTTATAACCTATCCTATCCTATAGAAGCGTCATATTGAATTAAGTGCGCAAGTACTAGTAGAAATATATTGTAAAGTAAAATATGAAAGTAAGTCGGTCTGTCTGTATGTCTGTCCTGTTAGTTTGTCACGCTTAAGCCGATGATGATTGTACCTGATTTGCACAATTGTTAAGAAGATGGTCTGAGACGCTGAAAAGTACACAGCATAGGTACAATAGCTTTTAATGGCCATAAACTAAATGTAGGTATTGTATTTACCATGTGAGTAGTCAATAACTGTAAGATAATGGTGAATATCCTGCAGTCTTCTTGATAATGGTACTGCCAACCAATGGTCTCGGGTTCAATTCCAGACACTTATGTGACAGAAAAATGTTTGTTCTCAGGACATGGGTGTTATAATGTTATTGGAAATCTTTGCGTGGGGGTGTAAGTTTGTTAGAGTTATTTACCTACTTACTTGTGTTTGGATTCTATCTGATGACAAATCGATATACTTATTGCTATCCGATTTCAATAATGACATAGTTTTTTCTAGGTTCGTTTCCACAGCCTTGAGTCGAGTATAATGTTTCCAAGGATAGTAGAAATAGGCTTCGAGTCCATCTGGCGTCGTTGGCGAGGGTCCAAATGACCCAGTCCTTAAATAGACTTGTAGCAGCATGTGTCATATCGCAGTAACTACGCAATATCGAGTAGAAATGCTCCTTCTAGCCTTTTTAGTTTCATAATGCAGTTATTGCCTATACTCCGTTGTATTCGATCTGAAATTCGTTGTAATGGCAACCCGAGCAAATGTCAGCTTATCGCCCATGTGATTAAGGTTCATAGTAGATTTACGGCGAGATTTGAAAAGGACGTAAGTAAATTTTGCTTACGAGCGAATTTGAACTGTAAGCACAAGTAATGTTATGGTCGTTTTTAGCAGGGAGTAGCAATTGTGTATGTTACCATTAAAACGAATATATCGAACTCGAATGGAGTATAATTTGGACGCAAGCCGCAGTTGTACATAAATATGAATCACTTAACATAATATTCAATAAAAAATAGAAGTAAAATAAAGTGCAGGGCAACAGAGATACGTCTCGCTCGACTGTCTGTGATCCCATTACCCTTGTGAATGTATAATGCATTAGTCACACTGAGCTTCGACGGATCGCGTTACTTCTGTGCTTAACCACTCTGTGACCTATTCTGACATGAGGTTTAGGGACTACATTTCTACATTTTCTTTAAATAATGGAACATAGTCCCACGCTAGGACTCCCTGCGTCGTAGGTGCCCAGAAACTGATAACAGAAATTTAAAAAACGTTCAAATTCTTCCTTGCTGGCAATAAAATTTTTGAACGCTATTTCGGAATGTTAACCATTGCGATATACGGGTAGTTAGAAAATAGATTCTTAGTTTTTTTGCTTTACGTAATCAGTAATACCTAGTTTAGTAACAAGTGAGCTGATAAGCTTGGTATAAATGGTCACTGTCGCATGTTCCCTCCTTATAGGCATTCCACATAATCTATGTGTTCTTTTATACTTTAAAGCACTTTTTCTATTGACTGTACACGTTGAAAAAAGAAGGTAAAAGTAATAACAAACTATAAATCAAATTAATCGTTTTCGGGGTCTAGTGGAACGGGTGAGAACGGGAATGGGAGCCAACGGGAAAAACCCTTCTTAACTCTTAGAAACGCACCAACTGAAAAAAGTCACATAACGTTAATTGTCATTATCTTAACTAGTAATTTATTCAGAGGCTATGGACGGATAGTGTGTCGGGAAGATTTAATCACAATTATAACAAATATCCGTTGGCAATGATGACCAAATGTTAGGTGTCCTATGGTCGTTAGCCGACCATGATTATTGCGATATCATCGTGCAGTAAAATAGAAAACACAGAGATCCTACATTAATTAATTCCCATATTCATACACATAAATTAATTCAAAGGCAATTACAAAGCTGGACCATTGTGAATACGTTTAATTTTTTACGGCTCGCTACCGAAGATATCGTAGCGAGTAATAATTAGGGTGTGGACGCAGTGCTGCGGATTACCGGCCGGCAATAACTTACCGATGGCGGTAGTTATGCGGTATTGCCTATTACTCACCTGGTTTGGTGCGGTGTAAATTGGAAACCAATATATGCTGTTGCTGGAAGTACAGTTTATTACATCGGAAACGTGGTTCAATAATATATTATGATTTCCTGAATTTACCGGTCTTGAATGCTGTTGTTCCTGTTCTTTGGAAAAACACGGTTTTCGAAGGAGCAATTGCGGAAATTATGTATGTCACACAAATATTGATGAATTTGTATCACAATGTTTGTGGATGATCTCAAACTGAGTATTCCATTAGTGCTGTGATATTATATTCTTGAAGGTTCAACTGTTTCCTTTTCTTGCGTTCAGTAGTTTCGGCTGTGCGTTGTCTGTCAGTCAGTCACTCAGTAACAGAAGAGTTTTTTATTTATTGGATGAATTGTTGAACAAAATAATAATGCTACTGTTTAAGCATCACCATGCACACACCTTTACTGCATTATCTGTGCCGTGTTTTGTACGCTCGTTCATTATATTTAATGGTAGCGCAGTACATTCGTTTTCAATCCTTTCCGTTGTGCAAATATTGTTCCCTTGTTATACCTACGTGCTTCTTGTTATTGCTTGAGGGTAATTTCTGAAATGAAGTATTGTCTAGACGCGGCTTTTTGTTTATAAACTTCTTATAGTATTATGAATGCTGTTATGCAGTCTTAGCACGCGAAGTTGGTTGAATTTTTTATAGAATTCCAATATATTAGCAAACGAGCATGTAGCACCACCTTTCTCTTGCTGCCCATAATAACTGTAACCGACCCAGGGCATCAATTCTGCTAATTTATAACGCTTCAATAGTGTCTCGATTGAATCGTTTGCCACAATCTGTTATACTAAATTGAATACTCGTATGTAGTTTGACACATTTAAGGCACATTTCGTGTACAGAATAGATCGACACATTTTGGTACGTTCTGTGTACAAAATTTAATAGTTTTTGACGCTATTTCGGCACATTCTGTATAAAAACAATTCCGTACAAAGACTATTCAATTGAGACACTATTTAAGCGTTATAAATTAGCAGAATTGGGACCCAGAACAAGAATTATATCGGGACTAGATTGCTTAGTTAGCAGACGGTGTTAAAATATTAGCTGATTAGTTCGTTAGTAGTATGAGTACTAGGGCAGGAACTATTAGACAAAATATATTAGCCTTGATAGTAATGGACCAGTTAATAATTGATAGTGAGGGTCTCGGTCTAATTCGGACAACGTAGGCTATCCTTCAGGAGTAAGGTCACATCCAAAAAATGTAACTAATTAGTCCTAGTAAGGACCACTTCGTTCAACTTTATCCTCGCTTAGGGTGCGGTTCCACTGAGGGGAATCCATACGAGGCAGAATGAGATGTGGATTTCAAGCCATGTGATTGGTGAATCGCGCACAGCTCCGCTCCGCTCCGCCTCAGTGGAACCGCACCCTTAACCTCTTGCGATGTCCGATTACTAGAACCCATTGTGTGGCAGATAGTTACCAATTAGCTTAGGGGTTTTTTCTTCTCTATTATTGGTCGACAATGCATCAGCAATTAGTTTTACTTATGGCCTCGAGCGACTATGACTCTGTTTCGTTCGGTGGCTCGTGTTCGTCAGACTTAAAAAAACAAAACTCATTAGTCTGTTAAATAATAATGCTAATTTATATACTTGAAACTTTACAAAGATGAATTATTATTTAATGCGTTTCCCCGGAGATCTCAGAGTTGTCTTCAAGATAATTTCAGAGGGATATTTCCCGTTTTCTTAAGTGGCTCTCACAAACCTCTTCTGTTTTATTACCAACTGTATTATTTATATCATACTAATTTACCGGGAATAGCTATATAAATAATTAAATATTATTACGTTTGTGATTCTGTTGTTTGTATTGTAGTACGTACCTAGATATCTACATAATATACATAACATCAAAATGAATAAACACAATTCCATTAAATAAAATCTAATTGTGTTTTTTAGCGACAAAGTTCATTGACCTGGATTAGTAACATGTGGGTTATTAACCCTTTGGTTCCGTAGCTACGTATGTAGCTATAGTAACTATGGATGCAAAAGGAAATGCTAATTTAAACTTTTGATCAGCGCGTTACGCGGTTGGGCTGACAGAGAAAACCCGTTTAACCCTACGAATGTTACTTCATATCTCAATTACATTAATAAATAATTTAACCTGTAATGTAATTAACCTGTAATGTAAACATCACAGTGATCCTTATAGAATAAATAATCCTAATAGAATAAATAAAAATTAAAAAAATCCTTATGTGTCAACACAAATTCCAGTTTTCCGCCCCTGTGATTAAGGCTCTTTGTAGATTGACGACGTGAATTAAAAATGCCTTAAGTAAATTCGACATACAAGCAAATTGAACTGTGGCAATTTCATAGTCTCGGCGACTCCAATATACGGAAGGACGATTAATATCAAACTTTAAAAACTTAAGTAATATAATTTCATTGTTGACTCCACGTTGCATTTGTATCAATTTACGCCGAAACTCCGAATACCTTTATTTTAGTGCACATTGCATAACGCCATTCAACGCGTCAATACCGAGTCGTCCGCACCGCTAACCCGATTCTGTTTCCTGCCTTTTATTTACGGCTTCCAATTTTAAATACGTGATTAGTAATACGAAATGTGCGCAAATACATCGTTAGGTGCGGTTATATAGAAGCTTGCTGGTACATCGAAATAGTACCTCACTGGTAAGCTTGGGCCTGTCTGTGCGATATGAGACATTATGGTCAGCGCGGATGCCAAGTACCTATGGATTAGTAGGTTTCATATGCCTTTAAGATCGTTGTGGTGAATTGTCAGAATGGTTTCCATACAATGTTTTGTGTTTAAACGCACAATTTATTTATTAAAATAAGATAATGTTTACCTGTAGTTCAATATGTTCAAGATTCAACTAACTAATTACTAGGTTAACTAGACAATCAATTGTAACAAGACAAGAGCTATTAGACTAATTTGTTAATGAACATAATTATTGTGTTTCGCACATAAGTTGCAGTGGCATTAGTGATACTTAATTGTTTTTTAGGTTTTTGGTCCTTAAGATGTATCAGGAGTGCGATATTTAAATCTATAAGTACATACCAAATATGTAGCGGCAAACGACTGTGTTCCTTCTTGTCACGAACTCCTTATAT
The DNA here is from genome assembly GCA_905404135.1 of Hesperia comma. Lineage (NCBI taxonomy): Eukaryota > Metazoa > Arthropoda > Insecta > Lepidoptera > Hesperiidae > Hesperia > Hesperia comma. Next base: position 14,100,171 of record FR990029.1, on the reverse strand, counting down.
ATGTATAGCTTCTTTCCTATCCCGGCGATGTGCATCACTAGAAGTGGAAAGCTTTTATTTAATTTTAATTCCAAAAACTAGGTCGAGCATACACGAAAACTTAAAATGAAATAGTAACTTCCCAGGTTTAATCTACTCTATAATTGCACCTCAGCGAAATTATTGAGAAATAAACGGGAAACGTTTTACTCTTTCGTCTTAATGGATCATTTGTCTGCTGACTAGTAGGTAATTGCTCTCTTTTACTTAAAATCTTTTTCATTTCTGTCTTTCTCGGCCAATAATGCATCCGTATTGCTATTGGTGGAATTGGTGCCCATATTATGTAGACTCGCCTGCTTTGTCCTTGAATAGTGTTGCTGTAATATACGGCAGGAAAGAAGACGTGAAGAATTCTGGTTCAGTTTTTTGCCGTACGGCTAGGGAATTCTATAAATATATCTACTGCAACTAAAAAAGTGGGGTTTATGTGTATGGTTGTTTAATTCATCTTTGTATAAACTCTTGCGTTACTGGTGACTGACAGACAACGCACAGCCGAAACTACTGGTCAGAAGAAGCTGAAATTTGGCATGTTTGTTCCTTGGGGAGTTAAGGGGAGCTCTAAGAGAGGATTTTTGGAAATTCCCCCCCGAAGGGGGTGAAATAGGGGGGTGAAGTTTAAACCAATTTCACGAGGGCGAAGCCTGCGGGCGGAAGCTAGTTAAAAAATAAAATTGTCCCTATTTACATTGAAATGTTAAGAATCTTCTAAAATGCAACTGAACTAAATTTAACCCACGTACAAAATTACCTCGTTACCAATAAACTAAATTCCTTTGTCAATGTCATGTCATGTAATATCATTAGGCTGTTTTCAGAGCGTGTGATTTGTAATTGCTAAAATGATTTTGAACTGAACTTGTGTCGAAGCCCGACCCTGCAATTTGCATGTTAGCATTAAGCATTTCAATCAGTTTAGCATAACCTAATTTTGTGTATAACATTGTTTTAGCGAGGTAATTATGCATTAACTGAATATTTTATGGTGCTAATTATTAATTTGTTTTGAGTGCTAATTTGATTCTTTTATTTAATAGCCACATTCACCAAAATTAAGGTGATGGTCGCATTGGGAGGGCCTATGCTCAAATATTTTGCAACTGATAGATGCGTTACATTCATTATTTCATTCATACAATGCGTTACATTTTTTGATCGGCTCCGATGTCATTGTTGTAACAATGGATGCGAAAGATTACAACGGAATGTATATAAGACAGAAAGAGATAAAATCGACTTCAAAAATGTAGGAGGTTCTTAATTCCACTGTAGTTTTTTATTTGTGTTACCTCATATCTGTGTAGGTATTTGATGAACGATTGTGAAAATTATTTTTTTATTCGCAAGATATTTCATGTTGTCAGGTCCCATATCAATTTGAGGGTTTATGAGTTATCTCAACTTTGATTGATTAGATTTGATTTGATATTAAAGTTGGTTATTTTTTTGTAAAAATTACCTACTCCATTCCTGTGCCGGCAGACCAGGTCGTAAAAGCCGAAGTGTACACTTCCTTTGTCTATCTGAATGAAATGAATGAGTTTCGTTTGATAATATGCATTTTCTATTACGTGACAGTGATTACAATTAACTTCGCGTTCTAAAGTATATTAGGGTCTACGCACACTACAAATAACGAATAAATAATAACGCTACACACTCATAGCACACATGGATTCCCTGTGTGTGTGAATTTAAAGTCCCCATTCAAATTTCTGTCTCGCTGCGAATCGAACCCAGGACCATTGGAACAGCGATCGACGTGTCAGATTGTTGTAGTCATATTGATGCTCTTTATAATTTTTTATGGAATTAAGCTACACCACTCTACTGCTTCCACTTATGAGAACTACTACCTAGAATGAGACTCAAATGAGTACTAGGTTATATTCCGATTAAAAGACGGCGTTAGAAACTTATTTTGTTAGTTTATGTACTATTTAATTATGACCTGATAGTTATTCTTAAATCTACTTGGTTAAGCGTGTCAAAATTTATTTCTTATTTTTTGTCACTAAACTACGTAAGTATTTATTATTTATTGTACCAGATAAAAAAACTTAAGTCCCGATCATATTAGCCTTTTGTCCCAAACACAACATAACAACATATTGGCGTAGCAAAAGCAACACAACTTTAGATTCCTGTACACGGTTACAAACAATAAGTCAAACAGGCAGAGCAGAGATAAACCGAACAGTGTTTAAAACTATACACATCCATTGTTGTACAATAAGTAGTTAAGGTACACGTCCATTTGCTCACAGAACATAAAATAGTAAAATCAACAATAGACAAAGAGCCGGCGACGGAGCGGGCTGTGTGCTCTCAAATGAAAGTTAAATACCAGCGGGCGATTAAAATGTGTTCGCCGGAACAGAGGGCGTTAGTGTGCTGCGCCATGGCGGGCGGAGACCGGGCGGTTGATAGGGTTGCCAAACATCTTCAGATAATTTAAAGATATTATCCTGAATATATTATACAAAATCTGAAAAAATAAAAAAAATATTTTGATTTTTTTTGGTTAAATAAAATGATATTTTTTTTGCATTTTTGCAATTTTTTCCCACAAGAAATTTAAGGGTTTATTACGTAAAATCTCATTGTTTAATTAAACCTTGGTGGTTGCTAGTCGATTTTCGTATCATGTGAAATGTGAAAAATATGTACCTATGGTAAAGTTGACAGCCCTATTGGCTGTGTTCTTTATTAAAAATGAGTACTCTATGAATGTTTTTTGCAACATACATTTTTGTGCCACTTTAAGATTGTTTTGTAATAAAAATGTATGCTATTCAGTTTTTAGTTTTTACAGTAAAGCGTTCTTTTTATTAAATCAATAATATGGATCTAAAACGCTGTTATACTGTTTAGTGTATGATTACACATTAGGTTATGTTACTTTTAAAATGATTGTTATCATAAAATAATTACCTAAGGATAAGGTGATAATTACTTTCTTTTAGCAAACCGACTTTGATCTGATCTCGTAATTCATTTTGTATTCCAGATCTAATTGACCCCAGGTGAAGAACTAGACCCCATGATAACTTACTCTTACTATAAATATCATCAAAATCATTAGATAATTATGCATTATTATGAAAAATTAAAAAAACTACGCGTTAGATGTCGCTCAATTTAAATAATGGAATCACACAATCCGCATCATTTCGAATATAAAACAGATTCAAAATTGGTTCACTCAATATAAAGTAGAGAACATTAAAAAATCCAGTCGATGAAGTACTTGTCTTTTTGGTTTCGACAAATCAATATGAACAGGTTTAACAAGCATTTTGTTACATTTTTACTAATTTCACCCAAAACGCAATGTATTCTACAATAATTCGACGTTGATGACCATTTATTAACCACTGAGTTCTATTATGAACCAAATACGCCTAAAAGCTTTAACAAAGCGAAATTATCTGTCACACGGCACTATACTAACATGAACAACTGACTGGAAGGGCGCACAAAGGCTCAGAATGAAAGTTACTGGAGCCTTCAGGCTGTTTTCGTAATTAAAATCTGCCTTTCGGTTTCGTATTGTCTGCCGCACGAAACGGGGAATAGGGTTGCAATTGAACCGCCATTTTATTTGTCGATATCGACGTTTTGTACAT